>JAPVLO010000183.1:5034364-6292956 GCA_027257055.1 Cephalopachus bancanus | reverse complement strand
GAAAGTTGCAGTCAGTGCTGGTTTAGCCACTGTCCCTCAGATCAGTTGTCTACAAGAAAGTGGAGGGTCTACAAGAAGGTGACATAGAATGATGTCATTAAGCTACAAAAGCACCACCTTAGATGGAAACTTTTTCAGTTAGCCTACATTAGATGCTTATTCAAGTTAAACCAATGGAACGGAAGTAGATTCTTTGCATAAGCATGTTGTGATAGTTGTTTTGCAATGCCCTAAGGTCTGAGCAACATTGGGAGACAAGTCGACGCTGGAATTTTAGTGTGGTCACTTGAAGAGATACACACTGATTGGCAGCTGATCAGGGTGAAAGTAGTGGGGGAGGAAGGTCATGCTTTTTTACCTTCAAATGTTCGACAGATAATTTTCTTTAAAAGAAACTGAGTCATATTTGGGTCAAGAATTTGAAAGGTACAGTAATAAAAACGCTTTATGATTGGGGATTTGCCCTTATCTCAGGAATCTCCTCTGGAGAATCAACTTTGTTGTCTCATAACCTTGGGATAGAATAATTGGAGAAAAGTGAAGAGTTGTCTTGGGTCAGCAGTCCAGGACATGTTCTAGAGGTTTCAGTTGTTTGGTGATTTCTATTTCTTGGGAACCAAATACATTTCCCATTCCGGGTACTTCTCTCATCACCACTGGTATTTGGGAAACCACTTAACCTCTCTAAATGTGATAACTTCAAGAGGAAAATATGAGGTAAAGCCTCTCCTCTGACCACACTAGTAGGCTGGTGTGGAGGTTCACAGGACATGATACCAGATGTTCTCTGTGAGCTGCAAGGCATCATGCCCATGTAAAAGATGAAAAATCAATCTCCACCACCTCCTGAAGCAATCCAAGTTCCTTCTTCATATTCAATCACTGTCAACTGTTAAGTGTATTTTTTGGCATGTAGTACAGAGCATGTCTGACATACCAGTTCTGTCTCTTAAAGATTTTATAGCATTTAATTTGTTAGATTTAATTCCATGATATTATACTATAAAGAAGGCCCTGTTAAAAATGTTATATGACAGTGCATCAAACTAACAGCAGAAGGATTGCATGACCTTCCCAGTTTCACATGGCTCTAAGAGGGAATGACACCCAGGACTTTGCACCAACCCCCACACTCTCTATCACTCTATTCTGCTGCCATGTTCATCATTTTATCTATGTAAAATCGTTGACAACACAATCTACCTGATATGTGTACTAAGTGCTCACTGAACTCCATGATTCTTACTCAAGCCCCACTTTGATTTAGATGGCTCAGCTTGGAAGTAAAAAATGGGATCAAAAGTTTTACATGCTGGGTGCAGTGACTCAAGCCTGTAATTCCAGAACTTTGGGAGACTGAGGCAAGAGGACTGCCTGAGTTCAGAGGTTTGAGACCAGCCTGAATACCATAGTGAGACGTTGTCTCTACAATAAATCAAAAAATTAGGTGGGTTTGGTGGCGTATACCTGTGGTTCCAGCTACCTGGAAGGCTGAGATGGAAGGATCATCTGAAACCAGCAGTTGAGGCAACGGTGGCCATGAGCAACATGCCACTGCACTTCAGCCTGGGTGACAGAGTGAGACTCCAACCCCTCCTCCCCCACACAAAAAAGTTTTACCTTAAAACAATTTCACTAATTTATCTTTGGTCTTCTGTCAGCAAGATATCAACAGCTCTATTTCAAGTGCACTAACAAGGATTTCCTCTGATGGATATTTTAAGAAGATATGCTTGGCATAAGAAGCAGTGTGAGACACAGATTGGATTCTGGGCAAATCACTCGGTTCCCTCATGTAAAGGTACTGTGGAAATTTCTTAAGTTGGTTAGTAAATAATAATTGTGGATTATTCAGTGTCTGAGATGTAAGAGAAGATTATGAAGTGGTTAAGCCATAGTTTTTTATTTTGTGATAGAAATATGGGGTACGGCCGGGTTCGGAGGCTCAGCCTGTAATCCCAGCGCTTTGGGAGACCGAGGTGAGTAGATTGCCTATGCCCGCGGGTTCGAGAACCGCCTGGGCAGAGAGACCTCATCTCTGCAATAAATCAACAAATCAGCCGGGCGGTAGTGTGCGCCTGTAATTCCAGCTACTTGGAAGGCTGAGGTGGAAGGATCGCCGGAGCCTAGCAGGTCAAGGCTGCGGTGCCAGTTGGGCGACAGATTGAGACTCCAACTCAAAAAAAAAAACAAAAAAACCCACGAAAGATGGGGTACAAGTGATAGAAATGTGGGGTACAATTAACTACATAGGTAGGCTGCATGTGGGTGAAGTCTGGGCTTCCTCACTCCCCCTGGTAGTGGACCAGGTAAACTTTGTGTTGTCACTTGCCCCCTACTCTTCTCCCTCCCACCCTCCCTTTCCTAACAGTGCCCAGTAATTGCTGATCCTTCCCTTGTGCTCATGTGATACTGTTCAGGCCCCACTTATGAGTAATATATGCAGTATTTAGTTCTTTGTTGCTGTGATAGGTTGCTTAGAATGATGGTCTCCAACCCCATCCAATTTGCTGCAGAGTCCATGATTTTTTTCTTTTTTATGGCTTTGTAATACTCCCCCATGTATATGTACCACATTTTCTTTGTATAGTGCAGTTTTGGTTTTTTTTGAGTTGGAGTCTCACTCTGTCACCCAGACTGGAGTGCAGTGGCACACTCATGGGCCCTGAAGCCTTGACTTCCTGGGCTCAGGTAATTCTTCCACCTCAACCTTCAAGTAACTGAAACTGTAGGCATGCACCACCACTCCTGGCTAATTTTTTGATTTATTGTAGAGATGAGGTCTTGGGATTATAGGCATGAGCCACCGCACCTGGCTAGCCCACTTTTGATAGGTAGTAGGATTGGTTCCATGATTTTGCTATTGTGAGTAGTGTGGCAATAAACATGCATGTGCAGGTGTCTTTTTGGTAAAATTAAATAAAAAAACTAATTTATTTTCCTCTGGGTGTATTCCCAGGAGAGGGATTGCTGGCTCATATGGAAGGTCAGTTAGTTTTTTTAGAAATTACCACACTGCTTTCCATAGAGGGTGAAATAGCTTTTACTACCACCATCAGTGTAGAAGCATTCCCTTTTCTTTACACCCATACCAGCATTTGTTGCTTTTGACTTAATGATATCCATCCTTACTGAAGTTAGGTGGTATCTCATTGTAGATTTGATTTGCATTTCTCTGATGATTAATGAGGCTGAGCATTTTTGCATGTGTCTTTTGACTGCTTTTTGTCTTCTTTTGAGAAGTGTCTGTTCATGTCCTTTGCTCACTTTTTAATGAGGTTGTTTGTTTTTTTCACTTCATTTGAGTTCCTTGTAGATTCTGGATGTTAGGCTTTTGTCAGGAGCATAATTTGAAAATATTTCCTCCCATTCTGTGGATTCTTTTTTTATTTTCATAATGGTTTCTTTTCGCTTTGCAAAAAATTTTCATTTTAATACAGTCTCATTTGTCTACCTTACCTTTTATGCCATTCACTTTTGGGTACTTTATTAAAAATTTGTTTCCTACTCATTGTGCATAAGATGTTTCCTACATCTCTTTTAAGATTCTTGTACTTTGACATTTTACGTTTGGATATTTGATCCATTTTGAGTTGATTTTTTTATATGGTGATAAGTAAGGGTTCAGTTTCATTTTACTACTTATTGTCAGTCAGTTTTCCCAGCACCACTTGCTAAATATGGTCTCCTTTATCCAGTGCTTGTTACTGGGGACATTTTCAGAGATGAGATGGCTGAGAGACTGTGTTTTTGCTTCTGGGATCTCTGTCCTGTTCCAATAGTCTATGTGCCTTTTCTAGTACCGATGCTAGGCTTTATAAAAGTTACTGTATTCGAGCCGGGCTCGGTGGCTCAGTCTGCAATCCCGCGCCTTTGGGAGGCTGAGGTGAGTGAATTGCCTGAGCTCGCGGGTTCGAGACCCGCCTGGGCAGCGAGATCTCATCTCTACAATAAATGAAAAAAATCAGCCGGGTGTGGTAGCGCATGCCTGTAATTCCGGCTACTCGGAAGGCTGAGGCAGAAGGATCGCCAGAGCCCAGCAGGTCGAGGCTGCGGTGGCCGGGAGCGGCCACTGCACTCCAGTCTGGGCGACAGAGTGAGACTCCAACTCAAAAAAAAAAAAGTTACTATATCCTTGTAAAAAAGCTTAAAGTCTGGATATGTGATGACTCTCACTTTGTTCCTTTTTTTTACTGAGGACTGTTTTGGCTATTCATGACTTTTTTGTTTCCATGTATATTTTTGTATATTGTCCTAGATATGATGAACATCTTGACAAATATTTATTCTTCTAATCTGTGAACAAGAAATGTTTTCCCATGTGTGTTATCTGTGATTGCTTTGAGCAGGGTTTTGTAGTTCTCATTGTGAAGATCTTTCTTCACCTTTAAATTATTTATTTTTAAATTGTGGGGTAAATTCAAAGTTAGGCATACAAATACTCATTCCGCAGGTACCCTTGTTGATGAGGTATGCCCTCCCTTCCCCAGGCAGTTTCCCACTACTGGCAACTCCACCTCCCCATCCCCACAACCCCACAATTTCCTGTTACTGTCAATCCTTTTTTAAGGTATTTCGATAGTTGTTCAAGGTCCGCTTATGAGTGAGAACATGTGATACTCAGTCGTTTGCTTCTGTGAAATATCACTCAGTATTATAGACTCTAAGTCCATCCAATTTGCTGTGAAGTTCATGATTTTGTTCTTCTTTGTGGTTGCATAGTATTCCATTGTGTATATGTACACACATATTTAAATCCAGTACTATTTTGCTGGGCAACATGGTTGGTTCCATGTTCTTGCTATTGTGAACAATACTGCGAAAAACATACCTGTGCAGGTATCTTTTTTATAGAGTGATTTGAGTTCTTCTGGCTATATTCCCTGTAGGGGGATTTCAGAGTCATATGGAAGGTCGATTTTTAGAACTTTTAGGAATCACCACACTGTTTTCCACAGAGGTCATACTAGTTTACACTCCCACCAACAGTATAGAAGTGTTCCCTTTTTGCCACATCCTCTCCAGCATCTGTTATTTTTGATATTGATGATGATCATTCTGACTGGAGTTAAGTGGTATCTCAGTGTAGTTTTAATTTACATTTCTTTGATAACTAGTGAGGTTGAACATTTTTTCATGTCTCTGTTGGCTGCTTGTACATCTTCTTTTGAGAACTGTCTATTCATATCTTTTGCCCACTTTGTAATGTGCCTGCTTCTTTTTTTTTCTTTTTAGCATGATTGACTTCCTTGTAGATCAGAGATGTTAGGCCTTTGAAGACATAGAGTGGGCAGATATTTTTTCTCAGTCCGTGGGCTGTCTCCCTGCTCTGTTCATAATTTCTTTGGCTTTGCAGAAGTTTCTCAGTTTGATGAAGTTCCACTTATTTATCTTATCTCTTATGGTATGGGCACTTGGGGTATTAATCAGAAATTGGGGCTGACATTCAACAAGATGGTGACAGGACAAGTCAAGCTGTGAAGATCTCCACAAAAAGTGACTCCTGAAGGCAGTTCCCCATGCCCCTGCATCTGCCACCTACATGGGGGGTGCCTGCTATAGCCAGTCCCACGCAGTAAACCACCTTCATCACACTACAGCCTCTGCAAGGGATTACTGCTGTGGCCTCTGTGGTTCTTATCAGGTGCTGAACAGCTGCTGATGCTGTGGCTCTCAGCTCCAACCCCAGGGATTTCCCAGCTCCCTCCTTCACTGCAAGCCTCCTGCAGCAAATCAAACTGCAGCATCCAGCTATTTCGCTGGTTCCCAGTGCCTTATGCCAGACACACACCATATCATTGCCCATCATAGCTGATCAACTGGGGCCCTGCATAAGTGGAGAGAGAGAATTGCTGAAAGAGGAGCCATCCACTGCAGACATTTTACAGGCAGAAATTTGCATTGCCTGGCCCATCTTCTCACTGCCTCCACCTTGTTTTCTAAGGTAACCCTGCCAAAACAGGATACAGAAGCCCCTCCCTTAAAGTGAATCAGACACAGACAACTCAGTTGTGTGTGGCAGACCTGTCAGACAGCAAGCCAAGGGAACTGACCTAAGCTATGAATAACCCTATCTGCCTGAAATGAAAGCAAAGGAGAGGGGCTAGAGATCAGAGCTGAAGGGAATTTAGACACTCAGGAAAGAATCCAGAACTTGTCTGGTTTCTTACTTTGATTTTTTATTTTATGGTTTTGACTGTTTGTTTTGTTCACTTTTGTTTGCTTTTTATTTAGACTACCTGTGTGTGTTGGGGAAGAACACATCAGAAGGAATGATTCTAATGTACTGTCTTTGTGTGATAACCAGTATGCTTTAGGGAATTTTGTTTGTTTATTTTTTACTCCCTCTGGCTTGTGTCTCTTTTCATTCGTTATTTGGTATGTATGTCTGTTTTCCCTCTTACTCTTCTCTCTCTCCAACTTCCTCTTGATCCCCCTGCTTCCATTATTTTCCTTTTTCTTACCTCCTTTAGTTCCAGGGAGCAAACCTAAACCCACTGCATGCACAGATTGTAAGGCAGTGGGAAGTGGGTTCAGGGTGCCCATGCACCTGTCAGTGGATACTGTTATCTGCAGATAGATTAAATTAAATCACAAAAATGCAAAAATGACAGCCCCAACCCACAGTCCAGCTTCAAAAGAACAAAGCCAGAAGATCCTCATAAGGTGAAACAGGAGATTGAACAAAAATAAGTAAAAGCAACCTCACCTTCCCTGGAAAACAGAATTAAAGAACAGGAGGGAAAGGGGGAAAGAAAAATCTACACAAATGTAGAAAACCCGAAAGAAGAATATGGGTCTCTCACAGACCCCTGGGAGGTCAGACAATGAGAAAACTGACTTCAGAATGCAAACAATGAAGAGATCCAGACTAACTGGTCTCATACTATAAACCCAGATATCAGACATTAATAGAGAGATTAAAAAAATTGAAGAGAAACAAGAGAAAAATAAGAAAGAGTTGATAACTGAAAAAAACAGTAGTAAAGAATACAGTGAATGAAATAAATAACAAACTGATAAGCATGAAAATCAGAATTGGCCAAGCAGAATTAAGAATTTCAGAGCTTGAGTACCTAAATGTAGAGCTAGCAAAAACTGTCAAAAACATAGAAAAGAAACTTAAAAAGACAGAAAAAACCCTTCAAGAGATAAGTGATTACTTCAAGAGACCGAACCTAAGAGTAATTGGGCTTCCTGAGGCTGAGAGACACAGACCACCCTGGAACAAACATTCCATGAAATTATTCAAGAAAACTCACTTCATCTCATCAGTGATGCAAAAATTCAAACACAAGTGATTCAGAGAACACCTGAACGAAAATAAATAAGAAAACCAACTCCCACACACATAATAATTTGCCTAAACAAAGTAGGTATAAAAGAAAAAATTCTAAAGGCAGCAATAGAAAAAGGTCAGATTACCTACCATGGAAGATCAATTGGAATAGCAACAGATTTATCTACAGAAACCCTTCAGGCTAGGAGAGCTTGGAGCCCTATCATCAACGTTCTAAAAATAAACAATTTAAACCAAGAGTAATCTACCCAGCCAAGCTAAGATTCATCAGTGGAGAATTAAAATCTTTCTCAGATATCTATTCCCTAAGAACTTATACTACCACCAGACCACCTCTACAAGAAACACTTAAGAAAGCATTAAACACAGAAGAAAAAGAAAAAGAACAATAACATTTTTCACAAGAGTAGAGGAAAAAGATTAAAAACATACATGAACCAACCACAAAGCCAACTCTCACATATCAATAATTAGCCTAAATGTAAATGGCCTAAATGCAACACTGTAAAGACATAGAATGATAAAATGGATAAAATATCACAAGGCAACAATATATTACCTACAAGAGACTCATCACACCAGAAAGGACAGTCACAGACTCAAAATAAGAGGACGGGAAGCAAAATTTCAGGTGAACAGAACACAAAATAAAGGAGGAGTCACAATCTTAATCCCAGACAAAATGGATTAGAGACCTAAATCCATTAGGATCAGAGACCTAAATGTAAAACCTCAAACCATAGGAACTTTAGAAAATGCAGGATACACCCTGATGGAAGTTGTAATTGGCATCCAATTCCTGAGCAAAACCCAGAATGCACAGGCCATAAGAGATAAGATAGACAAGTGGAACCTAATTAAACTGACAAGCTTCTGCAAAGCCAAAGAATCCAGCAAGATTGCAGGGAGACAGCCTACAGACTGGGAGAAAATATTTGTTAAATCCATGTCTAACAAAGGCCTAACATCAAGGATATACAAAGAGCTCAAAAGTGCTGAAAAGAAAAAAAAAACCCATTACAAAGTGGGCAAAAGCTATGAACAGACACTTCTCAAAAGAAGACATACAAGTGGCCAACAGATACATGAAGAAATTTTCAACCTCACTAGTCATCAAGGAGATGCAAATTAAAACTACACTGAGATACCACCTAACTCCAGTCAAAATGGTCATTATTTATAACTCAAAAAATAACAGATGCTAGAGAGGATGTGGCGAAAAGGCAACACTTCTACACTGTTCATGGGAGTGTAAACTAGTACAACCTCTGGAAATCAGTGTGGCGATTCCTAAAAGCTCTAAAAATAGACCTTCCATATGACCCCACAATCCTCCTACTGGGAATATATCCTGAAGAACTCAAATCACTCTATATAAAAGATACCTGCACACATATGCTTATTGCAGCTCTGTTCACAATACCAAGATCATTGAACCAACCATGATGTCCATCAAAAGATGACTGGATTTAAAAAATGTTGTACATATACACAATGGAATATTACACAGCCATAAAAAAGAACAAAATCATGAATTTTGCTGCAACCTGGATGGAATTAGAGTTTATAATACTGACTGATCTCTCACAGAAACAAAGGTACGAGTATCACATGTTCTTACTTATAAGTGGACCTTGAACAACTACCATAATACTATAAGGAAAGGATTGATAGTTGCAGGAAACTATGGTGGGGCACAGGGAGGACAGGGAGGTGGGATTCGTGGTAGTCAATATCTTTTGGGGAAAGGGGGGCACACCTCATCAATAAGGGTACCTGCACAATGAATATTTATATACCTAACCCTTAACTGTACCCCACAAATTTAAATGAAAAAATATAAAGAAAAAAAAGAAAGAAAGAAATTGGTTGCCAATTCCAATTTCCATGAGTGTCTCCTCCATTTTCTAAGGTTCTTATAGTTTGAGGTTTTACATTTAGGTCTCTTATCCCTGTAGAGTTGATTTTTGTGTATAGGGATAGATAGGGGTCCTGTTTGAATCTTCTGCATGTGGTCAGCCAGTTTCCCCAGCACCGTTTACTGAATGGGTTCTCCTCTCTCCAGTGGTTGGTGATGGAGGCTTTGTCGAAGATGAATTGGTTGAGAAATTGAGGTTTTGCTTCTGGAATCTCGATTCTATTCCATGGGTCTGTATGCCTGTTCTTGTACCAGTTCCATGCTCTTTTGATTATTGTAGCTTTATAATAAAGTTTAAAGCCTGAGAGTGTGATACCTCCTGCTTTTTCTTCCCTGAGGATTTGTGTGTGTGTGTGATTCGTGGTTGTTCATTTTTACATATGAATTCATGTATTGTAGTTTCTAGATCTGAGAAGAATGTTGCTGGTAATTTTAAGGACATTGCATTAAATCTGTAGATTGCCTTAGGTAGAATGGACATCTTAACAATGTTGATTCTTCCAATACATGAGCATGGGATATTTTTCCACTTGTTTGTGTCATCTTTGATTTCTTTGAGCAGTGTTATATAGTTCTCATTGTAAAGGTCTTTCATGTCTCTGGTTAAGAAGATGCCAAGGTATTTCTTTTTCTTTTTTCTTTTCTTTGCTTTTTCTTTCTTTTTTTTTTTTTTTTTGGTGGCAATTGAGAATGGGATTGTGCTTTTTATTTGGCTTTCTGATTGCTTATTATTGGTCTACAGAGATGCAATTGTCTTTTGCATATTTATTTTATATCCTGCAACTTTGTCAAAGTCCTTTATCGGTGCAAGGAGGTTTTTGACAGATTCTCTTGGAATTTTAGGTATAGAATCTTGTCATCTGCAAAGAGGGATAACTTGATTTCCTCTTTTCCTATTTGGATACCCCAATTGCCTTCTCTTCTCTGATTGCTCTAGCTATAACTTCCAAAACTATGTTGAACAGGAGGTGTAAGAGTGGGCATCCTTGTATTGTTCCAGTTTTCAGTGGAAATGGTTCCAATTTCTGTCTGTTTAGCAGTATGCTGAATGTGGGTGCAAAAGTCTTTCACGTCTTTGGTTAGGTGGATGCCAAAGTATTGTGTGTGTGTGTGTGTGTGTGTGTGTGTGTGTGTGTGTGTGTGTGTTTATTTTGAATGGGATTGTGATTTTTATTTTGTTTTCTGCCTGCTGTTGCTTGTTTAGGTATCAACTGTCTTTTGCACATTGATCTTTTTATTCAGAAACCTTACCAAAGTTATTTATCAGTGTGAGGGGGCTTTTGACAGGGCTTCCTTGGGTTTTCAAGGTATAAAGAGAGATAGCTTAATTTCCTTTTCGAATACTGTCTGACTGCTATGGCTAGGACTTCCAGCATTATTTTAAACAGGAGGAGAAAGAGTGTTCCCGTTCTTAGGGAAAATGCTTCCAATTTCTGCCCACACATCCTTCAGCAGTCATTTTCCTCTATCATGAGACAGTCCCTAGTTTTGTCATAACTCACAGTTACTCCAGACTGTCCACTGGCTAACTCAGCAGTCACTCACAACTTCATTCTCCCTTGCCTTCTCACTCTAGGAGGAGATGGGAGTGAATACTGGCAAGTGAGGTGGCTCATGCCTGTCATCACAGCACTTTGGAGGTCGTAATGGGAGAATTGCTTGATCCCAGGTGTTCACGGCCAGCCTGGACATCATAGCCCATTTCCCAAAATGTTGGCCATGGATTTATCACAGATGACTCTTACTGCTTTGAGGATGGTTCCTTCTATGCCTAGGTGCTCACAGGTTTTTATCAAGAGGAGATGCTGGATTTTTTTCAAATGCTCTTTCTGCATCTAATGATACAATCATGTGGTTCTTGCTCTTATATCTGTTAATGTTCTGAATTATGCTTATGGTCTTGTGAATGCTGAACCAGCTCTGCATCCCAGAAATGAAGCCCACCTGGTCATGATCCTAGATGATCCTTGAGATGTGTTGTTGGATCCAATTTACTAGAATATTGATGACAATTTTTCTATGCTTATCAATAAAATTGGCTTGTATTTCTCTTTTCTTGTTTGGTTTCTGCCATTTGTGGTTTCCATAGTATTTTAATTTTATAGAATGATTTGGAGGAAATTTCATCATTCTTGATTGCTTTGAATACTTTCAGTAATATTGATATCAGCTCCTCCTCGTATGTCTTGTAGAATTGATCAGGGAAGCTGTCTGGTCCAGGGATTTTTTGCTGGGAAGATTTATTGTGGCCAAGTCAATTTCCTGAATTGTTATTGGTCTGTTTGGAGTTTCAATTTATTCTTGTTTCAACTTCAGGACATTGTGTGATGTCAGAAAGTCCTCCATTTCCATTAGGCTTTTCAGTTAATTTGTATGGAGGTGTTCATAGTAATCTCTGAAATTCTTTTAAATTTCTCAAGTGTCAGTTGTGACTTCACCTTTTGCATTTCTAATTGTGTCTATTTGGACTTTTTCTCTTTTTTAAAAAATGTCAATCTGGCCAGGAGTCCATCAATCTAATTTTACTTTCAAAGAATCAGCTTTTTGTCGTCTTGATCCTTTCAACAATATTTTTGTCTTCTAAGTCCTGCATTGTGATTTTTATCTTAGTGACCTGTATTCTTCTGCTGAAGTTAGGATTTTGGTAATCTTGCCTTTTCAGTTCCCTTGGGTGTGACATTAGGCTGTTTACTTGTAATCTTCCTGTTTTCTTAATGTGTGCATGCAATGCTATGAATTTTCCTTTTGACACTGGTTTCACGGCATTTCAGAAGCTCTGATAAAGTGTATCTTTGCTTTTGTCTGTTTCCAGGAATCTTTCAACTTTCATCTTGATTTCTGTGTTGACCAAGAAGTCATTCAGCAGCATTTTGTTTGGCATTCATGCCTTTGTGTGTTTTAGGATGATCTTGCTGGTGGTGATATTTATTTTTATTGCATTGTGATCTGAGAAGATACATGGTATTATTTTGATCTTTTGAAAATGTCTCATGCTTGGCTTATGTCAAATAATGAGGCCAATCTTGGAGTATATTCCTTGTACTGGTGAACTGAATGTATATTCTGTATTTGTTGAGTGAAGTGTTCTGTAGATGTCTTTTAACTCCATTTAATCAAGCATAGAGCTGAGGTTTCAGATCTCTGTTGGTTTTTTGTCTTGATGATCTGGGAAGACGTTTTAGATAGATCTATCTAAAGCTGTTAGTGAGGAATTTAGGTCTCCAATTATGATTGTGTAAGAGTCAATTTCTTCTCTTAGTTTACTTAATGGTTGTTTTATAAAACCTGGTGTTCCTGTATTGGGTGCCATTTATAGCTGGATTGATATGTCTTGCTTGTGGATTGAGCTTTTTTATCATTATGTAGTGTCCTTCTGTGTCCTTTTTAACTTTTCATAGCTTGAAGACTGCTTTGTTTGATATCAGAATAATTACTTCTGCCTTGTTTTCTGTTTGCCCGGAAGATCATTTTGAAGTCTTTTACTTTGAGTCTGTGGGTGTCCGTTGTGGTGAGATGAGTCTCCTGGAGGCTGCAGATTGTTGGATCATGCTTTTTTCCCCCAATTTACCACTATATCTCTTTAGTGGCACATTTGATCTGTTCACTTTCTAGTTGATTATTGAAATGTGAAATGTGAGAGCTTATCCCTGTCATAGGACTCTTAGGGATTTACTTTGTTTCCTTTTAACTTTTGAATTTATATATGTGTGTGTTTTAACTTTTGTAATGCACTGCTGACTCTGTGCTTGCTTGTGCTATTGTGATTGGCATGGCAATTCTTTTTTTCCCCTAAGTTCAACACCTTTTTAAGTGTCTCCTGTAGGGTTGGTCTGGAGGTGGCATATTCACTTGGGGATTAGAAATCTGGGAAGGATTATAATTCTCCATCACTAATGAAGCTTTGCTTAGGGGTAGGAAATTCTTGATTGCACTTGATTTTCTTTAATAATATTAAAAATTGGACTCCAGAGCTTTCTGGCTTGTAGTTTTTCTGTAAATAAGTCTGGAGTGATTCAGAGGGGTCTTCCCCAGTAAGCAGTCTGAGCTTTCTCTCTCACTGCCTTTAGAATTTTTTCTTTGATGCTTACTTTGTGGAGGAAGTTTACTATGTGTCTAGAGGATGGTCTTCTAGTGAAATGTTGTAGAGATTCTCTGATTCTCTTGTACTTAAATTGTTGCATCTCTGGAGAGATGAGGGAAGTTTTCTTGGATGACTTCATGGAATACTTGTTCCACAGTGTTCTCCTTTTCCCATTCTGCTTTAGGGATACAAATCAGACATAGGTTTGGCTTCTTGACATAGTCTCACATCTCTTGGGATCTTGTTCCTTCTTTATGAGCTTTTTTCCTATGTTTTTGGGTTAATTCTGTATTTTGGTCCTCAATCTCTGCGATTCTTTCCTTTTGGTTCATTTTTACTTCCAATGCTTGCTACTTTGTTATTGACTCTGAGGATACAGTTCTAAATTTCCATTGTTTCAGAATAGACTTTTTTCTTTTGAAGTTGACCAATTCATCTTTTACTTCCTGCACAATTACATTGAGTTTTGCTTCTTGTTTCTCTTAGTTCTTCATTTTTGTCATTCACTCTGATTTCTGTAGCTATCATCTGGGACAGGCCATTTTGAGTGGTTTCATTGTTTGTGCTCTGATGGCTATTTTTGTGGTACTGTCTATTTAGGACTCTGAGGATTGTCTGTGTTTTTTTTTATTTTTTCATGATTTTTCTTCATTTTTCACAGGTCTCTTTTTCTTCTCTATAATTTCATCACTCAGTGAGAGGAAGAAGCACTTACTTGTGCTCCTTGCGCCACCTTGTGACAGGTTTCCATTACTGCAGTTTTTTGTCCTACTCCTAAACTAGTTGGATCGTTTTCAACCACTCCGGCATGTGACTTATGGCTCACATTCATCTAAGGGTGGTGAACTTACTCAGAGCATCTTAGAATTCCTTCCTCCACTCCTTCACTGGGTGGGACTTTAGTTCCTGTACTAGCCTGACACACAGTGGGGGATGAGGTGCCTGCTGTCACTTCCTGGTTTCCCTGTGTTCAAAGACACCTTTGCTGGGTGTAAGGTGTTTCACCCATCCAGATTTGTTTAGGGTGTCACCTGCTATCGGCTGCTGAGTCCCTATTCTCTGCCTTTCTCAGCATGTAAGGCACCAGTCTGTTTCTCCAAAGCTGCCAGTGGTGGGCACGATTCTGCCTGGGAGATAGCTGTCATTGAGGTGGCCATGCATTGGTTTTGTTACCCATTCCATTTGGGTTCCGTTGCCCACGACTGTGCTCTAACTAGGACTCCTTCTACATGGGACTGATGGCTTGTGTAAGGCTGGAAGTGGGTGAACTGACTCAATGTGTCTTAGAATCACACACCCCTCTTACTCATGAAGCAGAACTTCCATTCCAAGCCTGGCAAAAAGTGGGGGATGGGGCACCCAAAGTCCGGTGTCTTCCAACACTTTCTGGCCTCTGTGCACTCAAAGAATGTTTCACTGGTTGCAGGATGTCTTGCCCATCAAAAGTGTTCAGGCTGTTTCCATCTATCAGTTGCTGGTTCCTAGTCTGTCTTCCCAGGTCAGAGAGGCACCAGTCTGCTGCTTCAAAGTGGCCAAGTCCTATTTTAATTTAATTTAATTTTTTTATTTTTCTTTGAGTTGGAGTCTCATTCTGTCACCCAGACTGGAGTGCAGTGGCCGCTCCCGGCCACTGCAGCCTTGACCTGCTGAGCTCCTGCAATCCTTCTGGAGGAAATTCCATCATTCTTGATCGCTTGTAATACATGAACTCATGGACTCAGGCAATCCACTCACCTCGGCCTCCCAAAGCCCTGGGATTATAGGCTGAGCCACCGAGCCTGGCCATGTACAATTTTTAACTTGTAAAAATTGTGCATTGCCTAGGCAGTAAGTACTGCTGCTATGAGAATGTTAAATATATATTTCAAAGTCAATTTTGGCCCACATTTAATGGTAGATAACATTTCAAGCTAATGTCTAGACATTATGAAATTGTTGAACCTTTGAATAATAGTATTTTGTGTAACTATTGTGCTAAAATGTAATATTTAAATTTTGTATACTTCTTTAATCCAGAGAGTTTTAGATTAATATAACAATTGAGTACATAATTCACAAAGTTCCCATATCTTTCTGTCCCCTCAGACTTACCTCATAATTCTCCCATTATTAATATATTACATTACTGTGGTACATTTGCTAAAGGTTATAAGCAAATATCGATACATTATTATCTGAAGTCTATTATTTACATAATGCCCATATTCTCTGTTATACATTTCTTTGAATTCTCAACTACTTACATTGTTATGTTTACCATTATAATCTCAGGTAGAATACTTCTAAAAGTCCCCTCTTCTTTAATAGGTCCTCTTTCTCCAGGAAACTTAGCAATCATTATTTTATTCTCCTTAATTTTACTTTTCCCAAAATGTCATATATTTGGAATCATGTATTATGCAACTTTTTCAAGCAAACTTACTTCACTAAATAATTTATATTTAAGGTTCGTTAATGTTTGTTTCATGCCTTGATAGCTAAAACCTTGAAATCACAGGAGATTCTTTCATTACATAGATTACTGTTTTTCCATTCACCTCTTGAATGACTTGTTGCTTACTTCCAGTTTTTGTGATTATATATAAAGTCGCTGCAAATATTCCAGTGCAGGTTTTGTGTGGACATCACTTTTCAACTTTACAAGATGAATGCCTAAAAGCACAGTTTTGGGTTACATTTGTAAAGTATGCTGTGATTTATAAGAATTTGATGGATTGTGTAAAACTATCTGGATCTAGTTATTTCTCTTTGTTGGAATATTCTTAATGTTAATTCAACTTCTTCAACAGACATAGGCTTACTCAGATTATCTGTTTCTATTTTCATCTCTGGAATATTATGTCTTTCAAGTAATTAATACTAAGATATCTTTGTTTCTTCTAAGATATCAATCTGTGAGCATAGAATTTTTCATAGCATTCTTTTGTTATCATTTCAATGTACATCAGTTCAGAAGAGATTGTTCCTCTTTTTTTCCTGAACTTAGTAATTTGTTTTGTCTTTTTTTCTTGGTTAGCCTACTTAGAGTTTTTATCAATTTTAATGAGTTTCTAAAAGAACAAGTTTAGTTTCATTTATTTTCTGATGATGTCTGTTCTTTAAATTCTATTGACTTGTATGACATTATTTTATTACCTCTTCTGTTTACTTTATATCACATTGCTTTATTTTCTGCAGTTTTTTAATTGGAGCATAAGGTTGTTTATTTTAGATCTTATTTTTAATATATTATATCTAATTCTATATTCCCTCTAAGGACTAATTTTGCTGCATTCCACAAATATTGCTGAGCCACATTTTCATTTAATGTAGTTCTAGGTATTTTTAAATTTCTCTTGTGACTTTTTAAACCCATCTTGTATTTAAAATACATTGCTAATTTGCAAGTATTTTAGTATTTTCGGTCTATTTTAGTACTTTTAATGTTATGTTTAATCCCACAGTGATATGTAAGCATGCCTGTATGTTTCTTATTTTTAAAATATTAGTCAGATTTTGCTTTATGAATGTTAGTTCTTATTAATCCCTGGTGCTTTTCAGTTTAACAGTATTCTTACTACAAACTAGTCTCTCAATCAGTTATGTTTTACAAATCAGAATTTTGAAGTGGCTCTTTCTTATAATTCCAACTTCTTTGTTGCTCCCAATTGAGAGAATAATCTTATATTACTTTTTGTTCTTTAGACATAGTTTTCTATATTACTTGAACATATATCATTGAGGACATAAAGTCTTTGTGTTCAAAGTTTAGTGTCTTGCTTTTCTGGGGCTAATTTCTATGAATTGATCTTTTTCCTGATGGTGTTCCTGTACTAATTTTCCTGAGACCAATCTCATACTTCTTGACTTCTATTAGGCCACACAGGACTCAATTTATAGTAATTATCTTGTCCATGAACTTTTTACAATAAAGGGAAACAAAGCAAAATCCACAAAATTATAAGTATTTCGGGATACGTCCAGATAAAACCTGGTGAAAACTCCCAAAGGTGCTTTCTTAATTGAGTCACACAGAAGGCAACTAATTTCTCCACCAATTAGTGTGATAGTATGTGTAATGTCTCCCTGGGAGACTGAATATAGACTCAGACATCACAGATTTTTTTATTGGACACTTGTCATGTACGCACCCTCTACCTAGCATGTTCTAAAGTCTCCCATTCCCAGACAACAGATAATCTGTATGATGTTTGCACAAGCTGTTTAGGTACAGAATGACACTCATAATTTTGGTAATGGAGGGACCCCTACAAATTCTGATTCTCACATATCCGACATAGGCCAAGTTTGTTAGCAGATCTTTTGAAGAATAGAAGTCTAAAATTTTCTTTATTAATACTTCCTACATAAGCCCAACTTTTGAAATGGCATTCTTATATTGTTTTTTGGTTAACTAGAAAATCAAATAATGTGACAACTTTAGAAATAAAAGTTCAATGTCAACCAGAATGTATTGCGTTGTTATATATTTTAGTTGTTTTCATTGCGTTACTGATTTTTCTGAAGTAATTCTATGAAATCAGTATTTGTGAAGTGTTGCCACTGAAGTCTCTATTTAGAAGTCATTTAATAATTGAACTGAATTTTCTTAACTGACTTGAACAAATTAGCATCCCCATAATTGACATGGGGCTCTTTTTGAGTGGTGGAAAGTTTCTTTCACAGGACCACTCTGGAAGACCATGATGTCCATTGTGTCACGTGGCCACTGAGTGTGCACTCAGGCAGACACAGACAACACTTTAAAAAAATTATCTGATTCTTTCAAAAATGGGTCTAAGATATGATAAAGTAGTGTTTTTAGGTCAAGCAGGTCATTTTAGGTCATTGAAAGAACAATATCTTGGGAATTCATAATCCTGGGATTGAATGAGTCTCTGAGCTTTGTTAGGTTGTAGTATTTAAGGCAAATCATTTCACTGATCTTGAAACTTCATAAGGATTTATACCATACACTTTACATACAATGAACCATTAAACAATCACCAAAGACATATGTTATAATTTATTTACTGGGAAGAGAAAAAGAGGCACAGGTGAATGTGCTCAAGTTTATGTGCTCCTAAGTAAAGAGCTGAGATGGGAAACCAAGCATGTGGCCGCAATGCTGAGGTTCAGAACTAAGGAACTTCCTTCATGTGTGTATATAAATTATTCATATTATATGACAATTCCAATAGGCACATAGTCCAGGGCAGGTATTAGTGCATAAATAGCCCACTAATTTTGGCATAGTCATTATATTAAAGGCACATAGAAAGCCAAAATATTTTTTATAGAGAATTCACTGAATCTGACAGTTGGGAGACACATCATGGAAAAACTGATCAAATTCTGTCAGTGCTGGGTCACTCCTCAGCACTTGTCTACAGTTGAAACAAAATGGGGTCAGCTTTTATTGATATTTGACGGTATTATTAGTATAACTCCTAGATATTATAACATTTCTGAGCTATCCACCCGAAGGCCAATGACAGAATCAGAGAAAACACTTCATTATTAGTCTCATGCATCACCCGTTATACAATATATTGGATAATTTTTCTACTAATGGATGTTTTTTCTACTATCGAATGTAGTCTCTCAGTAAATGGATGCTTACAGTCACATGCAAGATTTTTCACAACAAATAAACAGTGAATCAGCATGATTTAGCATCACTCATTTGAAAACTCTCAAACTCTGAACTCATGCATATGACCAACTTGTACAACTGGGTTAAAGAGCCTATGTGCTCCCCAGAGTCCACCTCCTTGTTATATTGTCTCTCACTTTGGGCTTTTAGGCTGAACATAGGTAGCCAAGTCACACAATTACTGTAAACACAAGAAAAGGATGACTAGGAGGAAAATATATTTGTAGAGGTTAATTTCAAGCATAAGGGTTTAAGTGTATCGCCTCCATTAATATTTGATTCTTTTTATAACAAAATAAAATGAATAATATAATTAAATCTGATATCTGGAATTTATCTAGTTGCCTCACAAAAATTTGCACACAATCAAGGGCAAACTGATTGACTGATTAACAGTATTTGTGGATCTGTTAAGGTGGAAAGACACTATGTAGGTGTCACAAAGGAAGGACCAGCTCTGTTGGACTTCTTCTTTGGCTAAAGGAGTGACAGTAAACTGTCATTAAATCATAGCATATATTTTAAGACTTGCATATTTGAAGACTGAATACTCATGTTTTTTCATTTGCATTTCTCTGGAATGATAAAGGTCCAATTTGTCATCTTCTTCCTCCTTCTCTTTTTGCCTTTCTTGTTCTTTAAAGGAAGGATGACCAGGAGCAGTTCAATTCATGCTTTTTAACCAACCAAAATCTTTATTCCTAGTCTTTGGTCCATCTCAAGCAAAGTTCCCTAAGTCATTAATGAATGTCACCAGCAGCAAACTGACACTTGTGTTGCTTCCTTTCAGCTCACCCAGAAGTCCAGAAGGAGATGGCTTCCAAACAATGGGAAATGAAAAACCCTTTTCTATTACCAAGGTAAAGCAGTCTTTCTTTGCTGAAGACATAAATGTTATTTTCTTAGTTCTTTTACATTTCAACTGATATTAAATGAAAAATTAATTTGCTACATTATAGGTGTTAGGTAATTTTTCATTGGGAGTAAAGGAGTTGTATCTTACCATCTGCTACGTGATTTAAAGAAGGCATATGGAATTGGCAGTGTCAGATCATACATTGCATGGTTGGGGATATTTTCTACAAGTAGAAAATTTTCCACTTTCAACTAGAAGTTTGTAGCTCAAAGGTTATCTTGATAGATACATTTTCAAGGAAAGCTCGGTTGATTTTCATAGGTGAACTTTATTCTAGATTCTGGGGAGTTTAGCTTCAACATTCTTTCTTATTTTTATGATAACTCCCAATAATGACCCAGTCAAGGAATAATTAGTTATCCTACTGATAAATTCCAACATCCACGTCTATGCCTGGAATTACTCAAGGTAGAAGAAATTCCACATTCTGTCCAACATGTAAGAGGACCACGGTGGTCACATCACCCAAGGTAGTTATTGGGTATTTTTCTGCAGATTTTCACATAGTCTTTAGTGTGAAGTGGATGTAGATATACCACGTGTTTCTCATCAGATCACAGATTCTGAAAGACAGGAGAGTCTAAGTAGGACAAATTGGTGTACACATGACACAGGTGGGTTGCTACTCAGTACACGGCTCAATTCCAATAACAATCAGGGAGAATCTCTTAAGGATTGGAGAAAGTTATCACCATGAGCCCTGTCAGCGCTACAGCACAAGAACTATCACCAAGTATTCCAATTACAAATTATAAATTACTTGATTTATTATCCTGGTTTTATCATACTTGTTGCAACACATTCAAAGCTAAGCTAGCGATCCTCAGTGCTCAGTGCCTCCCCTTCTGGATCAACTCTCCCTATATTAGCAGATAAGTACAAACACAGGGTAACACTCAATAAATTCACACATGTAGCACTGAAAAACAAGACTGGATTTGATTATTTACACATTTTTAATAATTGATTCCATTTATTACATAAAAGTAATGATTACAGTTGGGTGTTTTTTCTACTATTGAATGTAGTCTCTCAGTAAATGGATGCTTACAGTCACATGCAAAATTTTTCACAACAAATAAACAGTGAATCAGCATGATTTAGCATCACTCATTTGAAAACTCTCAAACTCTGAACTCATGCATGTGACCTAGTTATGTAACAATGTGTGCATTCTTTTGAAGACTACTGAACTTTCAGCAGAAAAGAGTCTAATTAGTCTCTGTGTAATATGATGTCACCCTTAAAGTAGGGCCAGGGTTGTCTCTAAACCACACAGAAGACTCTGACCAAAGAAAATGCACTCTCTCCAAAAAGAGATGTGGGTCTTAATTGGGAGACTTAGAATCTCTCTGAAACCAAGCAACATTCACAGAAGAATGCACCATTACTGAAAGAAATACATTATTTGGGTAACACACATGTTTATAGTATTTATAAGAAACTATCAAGATGCACATTTTAAACTAAGTAAAGTGAACACTCATAGATGCAAATATAAGAAAATTTATAAATCTCACAATGACGATATCAGGAGCAGAGGATTTCCTCTAATTTCTATCAAATATTAAAGTGAAGAAAATGCTAATTTTGTGCATACACTTTCAGAAAATATATAGCGCAAACATAGCCATGCTGCTATGCCAGATCAAGAAAATCTTGATTTCACTCCATTATAACAAAATTGAATAACAGAAAAATTATGAATGTTGACTATAAAACCTGAAAGTAAAGATTAGCAATCTAGAACTACACATTTTTTAGAAATAAAAAAGTGGGGATTATAGGGGGATTTTAATAAGTTTCAAGTGGGAGGATCAGTGTCTGTTTGGGATCGCTACAAGTGCATTGGGAAAACAGACAGAGACAAAGGGCTAATGGAAGGGACTTTGAGTGACAGAGGCAAAAAGGGATCTGGATGAACTTAGGAAGTCTTGCAGAAGGGATTTCTTGGATATGGTTATAGAAGGAGCTCTCTAAAAAGAGATGGGGTTCCGTTCTCTGCCATATCGGGGCCCAGAAATGGATGTGGATGTAGAGTTTGTAAAGTGGAATATGAGTTTTGATGAGGAAGACATGAGCAGAGAAATAAACTGCACACTCAGTGCTGGTGCTGCCACACACATAAAGGCCTATTTTATTCCAGAGTGCTCAGACCAATAGTCAAACAGACAATGGAGGTTGTGGTCTTAATTTGTCAAACCACAAAAGTGGCAGCCTAGATGGGAATTTTTTCCACTGGTTCACATTTGTTAATTATTCAGACCTGACCAGTTGAAGTGGAGTCGATTCTTTGAGATCCATTGTAACAGTTGCTTTGCAATGTCCTAAGGTCTGAGCAACATTGGGAGAGAAGCAGACACTGGAATTTTAATGTGGTCACTTGATGAGACACTCACTGAGAGGCAGCAGTTAGGGTGAAGGTAGTGGAGGAGAAAAGCTATGCTTTTGTACTTTCAAATATTCAATAGAGAATTTCCTTTAGAAGAAGCTGGATCATATTTGGATCAAGAATTTGAAAGGTATAGAAAAAAGAATGTTTTATGATTGGGGACCTGTCCTTATCTCAGGAATCACCTCCAGAGAATCTCCATTGTTGTCTCATAAACCTTGGGATAGGATAATAGGACAAGGAGTGAAGAGTTATTTTGAATCATTAGCCCAGCACATGATCTAGAAGTTTTAGTTGTTCAGATATCTCTGTTTCTAGAAAACCAAATACATTTTCCATTCCTGATAATTCTCTGTTCAGTACTGGGGTTTGGAAAATAATTTACATATATAAATATCAATAACTTCAAGGAAAAATTATAAGCTACAGCATCTCCTTTGCCTACCCTAGCAGGCTGATACGAGGACCACAGGAGATGATACCAGATGTCATCGGGGAACTGCAGGTCATCATACCCACATGAAAGATGTAAAGTGAACGTCAATTATCCACTGCCTTAGAGTGATCCAAGCACCTCCTACATATTTAATCACTACTAATGTGTCGAGGTTATTCTTTCTGGCATTTAGTAAGCACCTATAGAGCACTATTGATGTTCCAGTCCTCTTTCTTAAGATTTCTATCTACTTCTAAGGTCTAACTTTGATTCAGATGACTCTGCTTGGAATCCAGTAAACTATGGGATTATAGGTTTAAAATCAGAATAAATTATTTCCAACTTTCCACTAGTTCTCTACCAGCAAAATATCAACAGCTCTCTTTATTATAAATGTATTTTTGAGGATTTTTTCTGAAGGTTCACTTTAGGTTCTCACTCCACCCTTTGCTGTGGATGAAAAAAATCATCCTCATCCCATGTAACCCAATGCACCCTATCAATGTGACCCAGGAAGTATTGTAGAAATTCAATAATTAAGGTGTCTTAATTATAATAATTTTATATTATACAGTGTCTCATATATAAAAGAAAACTGTGAGTTTAAGCCATAATTTAAATATTTATGAATATATTAGCTCTTACCTAGTTAATCACTAGTACAATAAGCACAGAATTGAAGATACCTTTGAAAGTCATTTGGGGATTGGTGCAGTGACTCAGGCCTGTAATGCTAGAACCTGAGAAGGCTGAGAAAGGAGGATTGCTTGAATCCAGGAGTTTGAGACCAGCCTAGGCAAAGTACTGAGACTTCGTCTCTACCACAAACAAGCAAGCAAACAAACAAACAGTTGTAGTGGTATATGCTTGTAACCCCAGTTAGCAAACAGACTGAGGTAAAAGAATTACCTGATTCCAAGAGGTGAAGGGTGTGTGACCCATGATCATGTCATGGCATTCCAGCGTGGGCAACAGTGAGACTCTGACTTAATAATAAATAAATAGTCATTTGGTTCATATTTATTGGTCAATGACATACAAATAGAAAATATAGATGTTACCTGATTCTCAAAAATCAACACACTATCTTATTTCATAATCAATATGCATATAAGGTCCCTTTCCTGCATTTTTTCCTAATTTGTTTGCTTACTCTTAAATGCAGAATAATAGTCAATTGCACACATAAACCAAATGTTGTTTATTCATTCACATCTCGATTGCTTCAAACTTTGGTAACTATAGATAAAGTTTCCATAAATATTCTTGATCCAATGTTGTGTGAATACAGCTTTTTATCTCTGCTTCAATTCCTAGGAGCACAATTGTTGCACAACATGTCTACACTGTATTTAGATTTATAAGAATTTGGTAGATTTTACCAATGAAATCATTGGGCCTAGTACTTTGTTTTTGAATATTATTGATATGTATTCAGTTTTTTCATAAATATAAGCTTATTGAGGTTCTCTATTATTGTATGAGTTTTGGAAGATTACACCTTTCAAGAAATTGGTCAATTTCTTCTAGGTTATAAAGCTCTGGACATAGAATTGTTCAATGTGTGCTTTTATTATCCTTTTAACATCCGCAAGATCATTAATGCTTGCCTCTGTTCATTTATATTCATAATTTTTGTTTTCTCTCTGTATTCTTTTTGGCTATCTTATGTAGAGGCGTATTAATTTTATTTGTCTTACTGAACTGACTTTGGGTTTCACTGACTTGCATACACACATATGTATATGTTTTAATTTCAGTGAATTTTGCAATATTTTTATTACCTATGTTTGCTTTATACTACATTGCTCTACCTTCTGCACTTTATAATGTGAGGCTTAGATTATTATTTTTAGAATTTATTTTCAAATATACTACATCCAAGGGCATAAATTTTCCTATAAGCAGAGCTTTTGTTGTATTCCATTAATTTTCAAGTAAAAGTTTAATTCATTTATTTCAAGATACTTATATACATTTCTAGAGAACTTATTCTATATCCCACAAATTTTTTAAAAATGTGCTCTTTACAAATATCTTGGGACATTCTGGCTGTCTTACTGTTATTGTTTTACAGGATAGTAACACGGTGGTCTGAGAGCATACTTTGCATAGTTTGTATCCTTTTAAAATTAGTTATAGTTTTTTAAGGCCCAGTCCATGGTCTCTCTGTGAATACTTACCTACTATATGGGTATACAGTTTGATGATTTATTAAATGTATATGGTGTACAGCCATCACGATGTACCACATTCAATTATTCCTAACTTCCATCTCCAGTCTTATGCAACCCTGATCTGATCTTCTGTCTCTATAAATTTCCCAATTATTTCATATAAATGGAATCATGCGATGTATATATTTTTGGGGTCTGAAATCTTTCAACTAGCATACTACCTTTTCCTTGTTATTTTATTTATTTTAAAGAAGTGTGGTACAATTCAGCATTACGCAGATAAGCGGTCATCGTACAGGTAAAGTATGGACCTCCCTTTGGTCCCCCTTCACATGGTTAGAGACCAGGTACTCTTATTAATTTTATGTGCCCCCCCCAGGAATTTTCCCTGCTGCCAATCCCTTTCTTATTATGACAAAGATTCAGCATCCACTTATGAGTGAGAACATGTTGTACTCAGTTCTTTGTTTCTGTGATGGATCACGGAGTATTATAAACTCTAAATACATCCAAGTTGCTGTGAAGTCCATAATTTTGTCCTTCCTTATCGCTGCATAATATTTCCTCATGTATATGTACCACATTTTTTATCCAGTTCACGTTCAGTGGGCAGCACGGTTGCACAGTTGGTTCCGTGTTTTTGCTATTGTGAATAATGCAGCAATAAACATGAGTGTTCAGGTGTCTTCTTTATAGAATGATTGAATTCCTCTGGGTACAATCCTGGAAGGGGGAGTGCTGGGTCATATGGTAAGCTGACTTTTAGGTCTTTTAAAAATTGCTACACTGTTTTCCACAGAGATTGTACTGGTTTACACTCCCACCAACAGTGTAGGAGAGTACCCTTTTCCTCGCATCCTTACCAGCGTCTGTTGTTTTTTAAACTGTTGATTATGGCAATCTTGACTGGAGTTAGGCGGTATCTCAATGTGGTTTTAATTAGCATTTATTTAATAATTAATGAGACTGAACATTTTTTCATTTATCTGTTGGCTGCTCATATGTCTTCTTTTGAGAAGTGTCTATTTATATCATTTGCCCAACTGTAATAAGGCTTTTTTTCCCCTTTTGGCACATTTGAGTTCATTGTAGATTCTAGATAGTAGACCTTTTCAGATATACCATTGGTAAATATTTTTTCTCATTCTGTGGGCTGTCTTCACTCTCTTGATGATTTCTTTTTCTCCAGAGGCTATTCAGTTTGATGAGATCCCACTCTTCTATCTTATCTCTTATGGCATGGGCTTTTGGGTTTTTGATCAGGAATTGGTTGCCTATTTCAATCTTTGTAAAGGTTTTTCCTGCTTTTTCTAAGATTCTTATCATTTGGGGTTTTATGCTTAGGTCTTTGATCCATTTAGAGTTGATTTTTGTTTATGGTGTTAGGTAGGGTTCCTGTTTAAACCTTCTGCATGTGATCTGCATGTTTCCCAGCACCATTTGCTGAATAGGTTCTACTCTCCCCATTGGTTGTTGGTGGTGGCTTTGTTAAAGATGATTTGGTTGAGAAATTGAGATTTTTGCCTTCAGAATATAAATCCTTTTCCATGGGTCTATATGCCTGTTTTCTTTTCTTTTCTTTTCTTTTTTTTGAGTTGGAGTCTCACTCTGTCGCCCAGACTGGAGTGCAGTGGCCGCTCCTGGCCACCACAGCCTCGACCTGCTGGGCTCCGGTGATCCTTCCACCTCAGCCTTCCAAGTAGCCGGAATTACAGGCATGCGCTACCACGCCCAGCTAATTTTTTTTGATTTATTGTAGAGATGAGGTCTTGCTGCCCAGGTGAGTCTCTAACCCACGGGCTCAGGCAATCCACTCACCTCAGCCTCCCAAAGGCGCAGGATTACAGGGTGAGCCACCGAGCCCGGCTATATGCCTGTTTTCATACCAATACCAGGCTGTTTTGATTATTGCAGGCTTATAGTAAAGTTTAAAGTCTAGAAGTGTGATACCTCCCATTTTGTTTATTTTGATAAGGATTCTTTTGACTATTTGGGTTTTTTGTTTTGTCTTCTTTTTCTTGAGCTGGAGTCTCACTCTGTCACCCATGCTGGAGAGCGGTGGCATGCTCATGGCCACCACAGCCTTGACCCCCTGGGCTCAAGTGATCCTTTCACCTCAGCCTTCCAAGCAGATGGAACTACAGGCATGAGGCCACCACACTTAGCAAATGTTTTGATTTGTTGTAGGGATAAGATCTTGTCAAATTGCATAGCCTGGTCTCAACCCCCTGGACCTAGACAATCCTCTCATCTCTGTCTCCAAAAGTTCTGGGATTATGGGCATGAGCTGCTACTCCCTGTCAGGTCTTTAATATTTCCTATGAATTTCTGTATTTTCATTTCCAGATCTAGGAAGAATGATATTGGTAATTTAATGGGTATTGTGTTGAATCAGTAGATGGTTTTTGGTAGGATGGACATCTTAACAAAGTTGATTCTCCCAATTCAGGAGAATGGAACATTTGTTTAATTTGTTTGTGTGTTTTTGACTTACTTTTTTTCATTTTTAAGTTTTTTATTTTAAAATTATGGGGTACCTAAAAGTTCTAAAAATCAACCTTCGATATGACCCCACAATTCCCCTACTGGGAATATACCCAAAAGAATACAAATCACTCTTTTTTATTTCTTTGAGCAATATTTTGTAATTCTTTAAAAGTCTTTCACATTTCTGGTTAGAAAGATGGTGAGATAGTTCATTTTTTGTGGCTATTGTGAACGGGATTGTGCTTATTATTTGGTTCTCTGCCTGTTTGTTGTTGCTGTACAAAAAATGTAACTCTTTTGCTTGTTTATTTTGTATTCTGAGATTTTGCCAAAGCTTTAATCCATGCAAGGAGGTTTTTTGACAGATTCCCTTGGGGTTTCAAGATATAGGATCATATTGTCAGCAAAGAAGAATAATTTAAATCCCCCTCTTCCTATTTTAATATCCCTGATTTCCTTCTGTTTGATTGCTTTAGTTAGGACTTCAAACACTATTTTGACCAGGTAGGGTAAGAGTCAGTAGCATTGTCTTGTTCCGGCTTTCAGAGGAAATGTTTCCAATATCGGTTCATTTAGCAATATGCTGTCTGTGAGTTTTTCGTAGGTAGCTATTACTATTTTGAGGTATGTTCCTTCTGTGCCTAGGTGTTCAAGGGATTTTATCAAGAAGGGATGCTACATTGTATCAACATCTTTTTCAGCATCTCTCTAATGGTATAATTATGCAGTTCTTGTTTTTATTCTGTTGATGTATTTAACTACATTTATGGCCTTGAGGTATGGAACCAGCCCTGCATCTTGGGGATTAATCCTCCTCCTTGGTCATGGTGGATGATTGTTCAGATGTGCTGTTGGATCTGATTTGCTAGAATTATTTTGAGAATTTTCGCATCTATGTTCATCAGGAATATTGACCCACGGTCCTCTTACTTTGTTGGATCTTTACCTGCTTTTTGTATCAATGTGATATTAGCTTCAGAAAGTGATTTGGGCAGAGGTCTGTCTTTCTCAATTGTTTGGAATACTTTCGATAAGATTGGTATCAGCTGCTCCTTGTATGTTTTGTAGAATTTCACTGGAAAGTCATCTAGTCCAGGGCTTTTTTTAAAGTAATTTTCTTATGATGAAATCAATTTCCCTTGTTGTTATTGGTCTATTTAGGGTCTGAATTTCTTCTTGTTTCAAGCTTGGGAGGTTGTGTGATGTCTGAAAATCGTCTATTTCATTTAGGGTTTCAAGTTTCTTTCCATACTGATGTGAATAATAATCTCTGATAATATTTTGCATTTCTTTTGGGTCAGTTGTGACTTGATCTTTTGCTTTCCAGGCAGTCTGGATAGGGGTTCACCAATCTTGCTTATCCTTTCAAATAACCAGCTTTTTATTTCACTGATTTTTTTATAATCAATATTTTTTTTATGACATTGTGGGGTACAGTTAAGTGTTAGGTATATAAATATGCTTCGTTCAGGCACCCTTGTTGATAAGAGGTGCCTCCCCATCCCAGACAGATATTTACTACCGTCAATCCCATTTCCCTTCCCACCCCCATAGTTTCCACCACAGTCAGTCATTTTCTAATAGTATTACATTGGATGTTCATGGTCCGCTATATGAGTGAGAACACGTGATACTCAGATCTTTGTTTCTGTGAGAGGTCACTCAGTATTATTGACTCTAGTTCCATCCAGGTTGCTGCAAAATTCATGAATTTGTTCTTTTTTTATGGCTGCGTAGTATTCCATCGTGTATATATACCACATTTTTTAAATTCAGTCCTTTTTTGATGGACAGCATGGTTGCTTCCAAGTTCTTGCTACTGTGAACAGTGCTGTGATAAACATTCGTGTGCAGGTATCTTTTTTATAGAGTGATTTGAGTTCTTCAGGGTATATTCCCAGTAGAAGGATTGCAGGGTCATATGGGAGGTTGATATTTAGAGCTTTTAGGAATCACTGCACTGCTTTCCACAGAGGTTGGACTAGTTTACATACCCACCAAGAGTGTAGAAGTGTTCCCGTTTCACCACACCATCTCCAGCAACTGTTGTTTTTTGAATTACTGATAACTGCCATTCTGACTGGAGTTAGGTGGTATCTCAGTGTGGTTTTGATTTGCATCTCCCTGATGATTAGTGAAACATTTCTTCGTGTGTCTGTTGGCTGCTTGGATGTCTTCCTTTGTGAAGAGTCTGTTCATATCTTTTTCCCATTTTATAATGGGGTTGTTTGTTTTCATCTTTTCAGCATGTTTGAGTTCCTTGTAGATCCAAGATGTTAAGCCTTTGTCAGACTTAGAGTTGGTAAATATTTTTTCCCAGTGTGTAGGCTGTCTCCCTGCTCTCTTGAAGGTTTCTTTGGCTTTGCAGAAGCTTGTCAGTTTAATAGGGTCCCACTTATCTATCTTCTCTCTTATGATCTGTGGCTTTCGGGTTTTGTTCAGGAAATGGATGCCAATTCCAATTTCCATGAGGGTATGTCCTTCATTTTCTAAGGTTCTTATGCTTTGAGGTTTTACATTTAGGTCTCTGGTCCATTTGGAGTTAATTTTTATATATGGGGATAGATAGGGGTCCTGTTTCAATCTTCTGCATGTGGTCAGCCAGTTTTCCCAGCACCATTTACTGAATAGGTTTTCCTCTCCCCAGTGGTGGAGGCTTTGTCGAAGATGGGTTGGTTGAGAAATTGAGGTTTTGCTTCTGGAATCTCAATTATATGCCTGTTCCTATACCAATACCAAGCTGTTTTGATGATTGTAGCTTTAGAGTAAAGTTTAAAGTCTGGTAATGTGATTCCACCTGCTTTGTTTTTTTTTTGCTGAGGAATGTTCTGGCTATTCTTGGATGTTTGTGTTTCCATATGAATTCCTGTGTTGTCTTTTCTAGGTCTGAGAAGAATGTTGCTGGTAATTTGATGGGTATTGCATTAAATCTATAGATTGTCTTAGGTAAGATGGACATCTTCACAATGTTGATTCTTCCAGTTCATGAGCATGGGACATTTTTCCACTTGTTTGTGTCATCTTTGATTTCTTTGAGCAGTGTTTTGCAGTTTTCATTGTAAAGGTCTTTCACATCTCTTGTTAGGAAGATGCCAAGGTATTTCATTTTTTTGCACCTATTGTGAATGGAATTGTGGCTTTTATTTGGGTTTCTGTTTATTATTGGTGTAAAGAAATGCAATTGTCTTTTGCACATTTATTTTATACCCTGAGAGTTTTCCAAAGGACTTTATCAGTGTAAGGAGGTTTTTGACAGATTCTCTTGGGTCTTCAAGTTACACAATCATATCATCTGCAAAGAGAGATAACTTGACTTTCTCTTTTCCTATTTTGATACCCCTGATTGCTTTCTCTTTTCTGATTGCTCGAGCCAGGACTTCCAATACTATGTTGAACAGGAGTGGTGAGAATGGGCATCTTTGTCTTGTTCCGGTTTTCAGGGGAAATGGTTCCAATTTTTGTCCATTTAGGAGTATGCTGGGTGTGGGTTTCTCGGAGATGGCTTTTACTATTTTTAGGTATGTTCCCCGTATGCCTAGATGTTCGAGGGTTTTAATCAGGAAGGGGTGCTGGATTTTATCAAAAGCTTTTTCTGCATCTAATGATATAATTATGTGGTTTTTGTTTTGACATCAGTTGATGTATTTAATTACATTTATGGTTTTACGAATGTTGAATGAGGCTTGCATCCCAGGTATGAAGCCTACTTGGTCATGATGGATGATTTTTGAGATGTATTGTTGAATCTGGTTTGCTAAGATCTTGTTGAGAATTTTAGCATCTATGACCATCAAAGATATTGAATTGTAGTTCTCTTTCTTTGTTAGGTCTTTACCTGGCTGGGTATCAATGTGATGTTGGCTTTGTGAAATGATTTGGGGAGAGTTCCATCTTTTTCAATCACCTGGAATACCTTCAGTAAGATTGGTATCACCTCCTCTTTAAATGTCTTGTAGAATTCTACTGGTAAGCCATCTGGACCAGGGTTTTTTTTTACATAGTTTTCTTATTACATAGTTGATTTCCTTGATTTCCTTGATTGTTATTGGTCTATTTAGGGTCTTAATTTCTTCTTGTTTCAACCTACACAGGTTGTGTGATGCCAGAAAGTCCTCCATTTCCTTAAGGTTTTCAAGTTTGTTTCCATACAAGTGTACGTAGTAGTTTCTAATGCTCTTTTGTATTTCTTCAGGGTCAGATGTGACTTCATCTTTTCTGTTTCTGATTATGTTTATTTGGGCTTTCTCTCTCTTTTTCTTGGTCATTCTAACTAGGGGACCATCGGTCTTGTTCATCCTTTCGAAGAACCAGCTTTTTGTTTCATTGCTTTTTTGTATTATCTTTTTGTCTTCTATGTCCTGGATTTAGGCTTTTATTTTGGTGATCTGGATTCTTCTGCTGAAATTAGGGCTTTTGTGGTCTTGCTTTTTCAGCTTCCTCGGGTGGCTTGTTAGGCTGTTAATTTGTGATCCTTCCATTTTCTTCATGTGCGTTTGTAGGGATATAAATTCCCCTCTTACTACAGCTTTCATGGCGTCCCAGAGATTTTCTTAAGATGTTTCTTCATTTTCATTTGTTTATCTTTGAGGACTTTGAAGACTAGACTCCACCCTCTTCTAGGCTGTAGTGTTTTTGAAGATAAGTTTGCTACTATTCTAATTGGTCTTTCCTGATCTAATTGGTAGGTAGTCTGAGTTTTTCTCTTGTTGCCTTTAGAATTTTTCATTTTATGCCTACTTGTGTAAGCAAATTACAGTGTCCAAGAGTTGATCTTCTCATTTGATGCATTGTAGGGGTTCTCTGCATCTCTTGTGTTTGGAAGGTCACCTCTCTGATGAGATGTGTGAAGTTTTCTTAGATGATTTCATGGAATGTTTGTTTCCAGGGTGCTCTCATCCTCCTTTTTTGCTTTAGGAATACCAATCAGGCATAAGTTCCATCTCTTAATATAATCACAAACCTCTTGAAAGCTTTGTTCCATCTTTTTAAGCTTCCTTTTTATATTTTTAATAGACTGGGTTAGTTCCACATTCTGTTCTCTAAGGTTTGAAATTCTTTCTTCTGCTTGGTTAATTCTGCTTTCCACTATTGTCAGTTTATTATTTATTCCATTGACTGCTATTTTTATGACTTGCATCTTTGCAATTAATTATTTCGTGTGTTGGTCTTGCATTTCCTGGTTCTTATTAATCTTTTCCAACCATTCCTTGATCTCTGCATTTGAAGTCTGAAGTCAATAGATCTGGGTGCTCTTCATTGTTTGCATTCTGAACTCTGTATTCTTGGGCCCTATCCTTTTTGGACTTCATTGGGTACCTGTGTTTTTTCATAGATTTCTCTTTATTTATGATGATTTTTTTTCTTTTCTCTTCATTTCTGTTGCTCAGTGAGGGAGGGAGTAGTTTTTACTTCTTCCTTTGGTACAACCTCTGAATTTATTCAATTTTTTTTTTTTTGAATTGGCATTTCATTGTTGCCTAGGCTGGAGTGCAGTGGCACACACACTCACAGTTACCTCCTGGGATCTGGTGATACTTCTGCTTCAGTCTCCCAAGTAGCCAGATATATAGGCATGTGCTACCATGCCCAACTAATTTTTTATTTATTGTAGGGACGAGGTCTTGCCATGATGTCTGGGCTGGTCTTGAACCCATGGGCTTAGGCAGTCCTTCACTTTGGCCTCTCAATGTCCTGGGATTACAGGATGAGTCACTGAGTCTGGCCTGGATTTGTTCAATTTTTAAAGCCAGTTTGAGGATGAGGAGCTGTGCTGTCCTTTTGCAGCTTTGAGATTTGAATAAGGTCTGTTGCAGGGTGCTAAGATTCAAAAGCTGTCCCTACTCTTCTGCTGCAGGTTTGGTTATTCATTGCAGCTATAGACCCTTAAATGTTTCAGTTAGGAGCATAGGATGCCTGGGTCTCCTTGTCCGGGTCTGTCCCTCTGGGGATACTGCACCTGGGGTATCCTCTTTGGGTTTGTATTGATAAACCATAAATAGTAGCTTTGCTGCTCAGATGGCCAAAGCCTCTCTCTGTCCATTACCAGAACAAAGGCAGTAGGGACATCTTGGCATTTTGTCCTCTGCTGGGACTTGGTGACTATTTCCTCTGGTGTATTTTCTCCTTGGTCCCTGCTGTCAATGTCTGATCTAGCACCAAAGGTTGTGGTGGCTGTGAATGCTGGCAGCAGGTGTTTTTTGCTTTTTGTTTTGCTTTTCTGTTAGGTAGGGTCACAGAGATATTGCCTGCTTCTGGGCTGTGGGATGTGCTGGCATCCAAGTAGCTGTGGAGCATCCACCTTGGCAGGACAGCTCAGGTCACTTGTTCCCCCATCTCCACTCAGACCCTCACACACCCACTTTTCAACACACTTACATGCATACTCCTCCCTGCACCCACTGATTTATGCAGAGAATCACACACACTGACCAACTTCCTTGCCGTCTTGTAATTGTTTCTCAACATACAATTTTTAAAGGTAATTGATGTTTCTTCATATGCAGGTAGTTTTTGTTTTATTTTGTTACTTTTTATTAATGTTCATCATTGTGTTTATTTAATCATCAGTTGATAGGCATTTAACTGTTTCGTATTTTTATGCAAATTCTCTTCCTAGAGTTTTTTAGTATTATGACTAATGCTGCAACTGGACAATAATGTACAGCTATGGTCCATATAATAATGTTTCAGTAATGGTGGAACATATATTTGATGGTGAATTCATAATATTATAATGGAGCTAAAAATTTTCCAGCAGTCTTTCAGTTCTTATAATTTTTTGTTCAATACATTACTCATGTGTTTGTGATAATACTAATATAAACAAACCTATTGAGTTGCTGGTAATGTAAAACTGCATGAAACATACTAGTATATACAGGACATAATACTTGATAGTGACAATAAATGACCATGTTATTAATGTATGTGTTTACTAAGTGATACTTTTTGTCTCTATTTGAGAATGTACTACATTTATTTATCAGAAAACTTACTGTGACACAGTCTCAGGCAGGTGGTTGAGGAGGTATTCAAGAAGAAGGCTTTATTATCATAGAAGATGACAGCTCCATGTGTGTTACTGTCTTGGAAGACATTTAAGAGTATCAGAATGTGGAGGTGGACAGATAGATTGATGATCCTGACACTGTGTAGGCCTAGGATAATAGTGTGCCTGAGTCTTAGCTGTTACATTTTTTTTAAGTAAAAAATAAAAAAATAAGAGAAAGCATAGAATAACAACATAAATAAATAAAATATTTTTGCACATCTATACTATATGTATGCATTTTAAACTGTTAGTACAAAAGTATAAAAAAGTTAAAACAAATTAAAAATTTTATAAATTTAAAAATTACAGTAGACTATGGCTAATTGATTACTGAATAAATAAAAAAACTTAGTGTAGCTAAAGTGTACAATATTTATATAATCTACAGTGATGTGTTATCTCTTCCAATTCCCTCACCACTTACTCTCTAACTCACCCAGCGGAACTAACAGTCCTGCAAGCTCCGTTTGTGGTAATTGACCTATACAGGTGAACCAATTTTTATCTTTTAGTCTGCATTTTATAGTACTTTTTACATGTTTAAATTGTTTAGATGCACAAATACTTACCATATGTTTAAGTTGTTACAATATTTAGTACAGTGACATGCTGTAGAGGTTTGAAGTCTAGTGCAATTGGCTATACCACAGAACCTAGGTGTGTAATAGGCTATATTTCTAGCTTTGTGTAAGTATATTCTATGATGTTTTCACAATAATAAAATTGTGTAAAGATACTTTTCTCAGAATGCATCCCAGTAGTTAAGTGACATGTGGCTGCACAAGTGATTTTGTGAATATATGCTTTCAGTTTTCTTGGGGTGATTTCTAGGTGTGGAATCGTTGAACCAAATGGCAAGTTTATGTTTTTATTTTAAGAAACATTAAAATTGTTACATATTAGTTGTGCTAACATATTCCCACTGTGATGCATAGGAAAAATTTTATTGTACACTATATGGCAGACTTCAGCATCAGAAAAATGAAGACTATAATAAATATGTAGATTAGTAAAAAATCTAAGCTCATTATCACCATTATTTTTATTTATGTCAAATTATAAAAATTATCTGTCAATATATTTGAATATGCATCACAAAATTATTGAGAAACATAATCAGTTACATACTTTCATCAGTACCGAAGACTTAGAAATTTTAAAGGGGAAAAACACTAATAACAAAAAAGTCATAATTAATATAAAAGTTCCTCAAGACATGCTTGACAATTTATTTGTCTGTGACAGTGTTTTATAGACAGATAAGAGTCTGTGGAGAATTTTATTTAGGAGTAATCAACAAGACATGAGCTTCAAAGGTTTTATGGGTCTGGAGTGTGAAATTACATTGGAGGGACAGAAACCTTGTGTGAATAAGATGCCTTGGTCTGCCTGGGTATGTTGAGGGTGTAGCATCATTATGGCTTCCACCAGGAAGAGATATTTGGGCAGGTGTCAATGGCTTGTGTTTCAAAAGTGTATTCATTTCATGTAGAGAACATGAGTCTGCTGAAATATGGAAATAAATGGAGGTGAAACATACAGTATTTGAGAGGATTCATCTTGAAAAGGGCTTAAGTGAAGACTTGGGACACCCCTTCATGTGCAAGTTCTTCACTTTAGTAACTAAAGTGATTGTTTGAGATAATGAAGTAAATCAGTGAAGTGCAATATAAACAGTTGTTGACCATGAGGAGAAAGTAGTATAAACTCTTAAATTTTCTCCTTACTCCAATAATTTCTCTTCCAATGCAAATTTCTTCAATAATAGTCTTCACAGCTGTCTCAAAGAATTGGATCAGACTTGTTCAACTCTAAATTGTAAATGAAGTCAACTATCAAGATTGATCTCCAGGCTTGACTGTGCATATTTTCTATTGTGGAGGGGGAATATATATATATATATGTATATGTATATAGTGATATATATGTCACAATACTTATCATTTTGACCATTTGTAAGTGTGGAATTCAGTGGCATCACATATATTCTCAGTGTTTCATTAACCACACCCACAATCTACACCCCAAATTTAATAAATTCTAATAAAATAGTATTTGCAATATAACTCCTATTCCCAGCCTCTGATAATTTCTATTCCTTTTCCTCTCTGTATGTATTTGATTATTCTAAGCATTTCACTAAACAAAATGTTTTTAATGTCCATCATTTTGTACAATATATCAAAATTGTATTTTTATAGATGGCTGATGTACCATTTTATGTATATATCAGATTATTTCTATCCATTCATCTATTCATAGAAAGTTGAATTATTTTTATCTCTTAGTTCTTATGAACTGTGATACTATAAATGTGGTTGTATATTTGTTTGATTTATGTTTTCCATTCTGTTGGAAATATAAATAAAACTAGATTTCCTAGGTGTAATTGCAGTTCTACATTTAATTTTCGGAGCAATAGCAAAGTACTTTTCACAGTGACCGAAACTTTATACATTCCTTCCAGCAATGTACAATGGTTACGACTTTTTACATCATTGTCAACACTTATTTTCCATTAAAAATTTCTAGTCATACCCGGGCTGGGTGGCTCAGTCTATAATCCCATGCCTTTGGGAGGCTGAGGTGAGTGGATTGCCTGAGCCCACGGGTTCGAAACCCGCCTGGGCAGTGAGACCTCATCTCTACAATAAATCAAAAAATCAGCTGGGCGTGGTAGCACATGCCTGTAATTCCGGCTACTTGGAAGACTGAGGCAGAAGGATCACCGGAGCCCAGCAGGTCGAGGCTGCAGTGGCCAGGAGCGGCCACCGCACTCCAGTCTGGAAGACAGAGTGAGACTCCAACTCAAAAAAAAAAAAAAAAAAATTCTAGTCATTGTATATGGATATCTAATTGTTTTTCATTTGAATTTCCCTAATGAATAATGATGCTGTGGTTTTTTTCCTGTTCTAATTGTCTATAGGTATATCTTCTTTAGAGAAACATATATTCAAGTCCTTTGCTTATTTTTAACATTTTTTCTCATTTTGTTTATTTGGCTTGTTATTAATATAGAGATTTTTCTTTTTTTTTTTTTTGAGTTGGAGTCTCACTCTGTCACCCAGAGTGGAGTGCAGTGGCTGCTTCCGGTCACTGCAGCCTCGACCTGCTGGGCTCCGGTGAGCCTTCCGCCTCAACCTTCCAAGTAGCTAGAACTACAGACGTGCGCTACCACGCCTGGCTAATTTTTTTTTACTTATTGTAGAGATGAGGTCTCACCAAGTTGCCCAGGTGGGTCTTGAACCCGCGGTCTTGGGCAATCCACTCATCTCAGCCTCCCAAAGTGCTGGGATTACAGGCTGAGCCACCAAGTCCGGCCGGTTATAGAGTTTTAAAAGTTTTAAAATATATTCTAAGTTTTAATACCTTACTTGATATAAAATTTGCAAGTATTCCTCCCTCTATGTAGAACTTTAGCTGCACAAAATTCCTTAATTAGAATTAAATCCAATTTATTCTGAAATGTTGTTGCCTTCATTTTTAGTGTAATATTAATAAACAGGTTGCTAAATAAAATGTCATGAAAACTTTTTCCATTTTTTTCCTAAGAGTTTTAAAATTTTCTCTCTTATGTTTAGGTCTTTGACACATTTTAAGTTAATTCTTGTATATGGTGTAAAGTAAGCATTCAATTTCTCTAATTGTGGAAGAATGTGCAGTTTTACCAACGTCATTTGTTGAAGACTCCCCTTTCCCCATTGTGTGACTCAGCACCTTTGTTGAAGATTACTTAACAGTATAAGTGTGCGTTGAATTATAGGATCTGTTTTATTTCAGTCATCCTTATGTGTGCCCTAATACTAGGACCATGCTCTTTTAATTGTTTTAGCCTGTTGTAAATTTAAATTTCATAAATGTGTGTCTTCCAATTCTATTCTTTCTCCATGTTATTATGGCTATATGAGACCCTTGGAAAATTTCTGCAATCGTAGCTATTAGCAGTTTGATATAAGTTGTGGTAAATCTGTCACTTTGTATAGTAAAGCATATATATATTGTTTGATCTTGCTATCTATGAATACAGGATGCCTTTCAACTTATTGTACCTTCTTTACTTTCTGTCAGTAAGTTTTTTTCTTCTTTTTAGGTTGTAAGTATTTCACCTTCTTGGTTAAATTTATAAATATTTAATTATTTTAGTCGCTATTATCAACACAAATGCTTTTGTAATTCCCTTAATGAATTGTTCATTGTTGGTGTATAGTAACACAACTGCCATGGTACATTAACCCTGTACTCTACCACTCTGATAAATTTTTATCAGCACTAACAACATTCTTGAGTGTTATTTGAGATTTTCTCTAGATATATAAAGTTAGAGAAGCTCTCAGCTTCATACCTGTTTTCTCAAGATAGGAAGTCTATAATGCTGCTGTGAAAATACATTCATATTCACCTACTAAATAATATCCTTCCAAATGCCCAATTAAATTATAAAATATTTGATAAAATATTTTGTTATCTAGTTCCACAATATATAAGTTTAATTATTCCTTTATGCTGATGATTTTTGCTTCCATTTACTAAAATGCAACAATTTTCATTATATTCTGCATATTTAAACATTCTGTTGTATATTAACTAGAAGGATATGACAATGTCTATATTGTTCATGTTACAACATTATCAACGGCCTTTTAAATTATTAATTTCAAAAATTGGAAGCGAACCTAGAGTGGTGAAAATGTGTAGGGAAGCATTTTACAAAAGAAGAAAACCTAGCATTGTTTTCAACATAGCACCTTTCTCTTCATCCTGAAATGTGTATTTAGTTTGCTATATTTGTGTTGCTTCCATTCATATCATGGGTTTTCCCAAATGTATAATAATGTGTGTGTCTAAGTCATCTACCAAAGCATATAATTTTAATAATATTTTTATAGATTATCAAAAATTTTCTATTAACATAGTTGTCAGTAATATGCTTGTACCCTACTCATTACCCTCCTCAGAGGTAAGGAATGCATAGGTCAGTTCCTCCATCACTTCACCCAATGCACTTTTCCAAGGCTAAACTATGGTCCTCTCAATAACTGGGCATCAGGTTCAGTATGAACCACTGATATTTTGGAGAAATAAGTCATTCAAGGTGATATTGTGTCATATAATTAGAACACCAAGACGTTAGAGCAGATAATTCTCCTCTTCAGATAAACTGATGTTTATTCATTTCAGCATGCAATCTGTTGAACTTTGGTCAGGTCATTGGTTCATTTGTAGAAAATATAAATTTTAAAATGTTTTTTTTTGAAGTGGGCACTGTATAGAATTAAGACATCACATATAGCATTTTTGACACCTCTATCTGATTCTTTTAAAACAGGTTTGGGTTATGTTGAAGTGATTACTTTTGGACAAAGAAGTTTCTTTTGGGGCATCAACCCCAACTTTGGAGCTTATCTCTTGGATTTGAATGCAGCTCTGGAACTTTCTAAGTTGTGAGATGTCAGATAAGTCAAATCGCCTTTGATTTACCTTCCCGAAGACACACAATTCATACTTTTCTTTTAATAACTCATTAAATCCTCACTATGGACCTCACCTAAGTTATGGTTTTCTGTTATTCATACTCCTTAGCTGGAGAAACTGAAGTTCTAATGAAGGAGGCAAGATAGAACTAAGGCATGTGTCCCCAGTGCTGGTGCAATGAATTGTTGGACTGTGGTCATCACACCGGAAAAGGCAGCTCTCATCTATGGCATCAGTTGCAACCCTAAGGTGACTGCCTTACCCATTTGTGTCCTAGAATTGTATGAGGCTGAAGATACCTGATAACTGATTCAGAGATCCCACACTTGGTCTGTGATTTCAAGGTGGCTGCAGCAGTCACATAGATAAGGGGAGATATCAGTGGCTGTAACTGCAGCATTTGGCATAGCCAGTGGGGTGTTACTATGGTCAGTTCACAAGTTCTGGACACTGGGAAGCAGTACTTAGAAATACTAATAAACTTATTTCAGTGCTGGTTCAAAACAGATAAGATTAAAAACATATTTTAGAGGTAATTAATGGTAGTATCACCATGAGACCTAAAAATGATTGAAGACTGCAGGGTACACACATTATAAAAAATGACAAACAAGACAACAAAGAGCCATTTGATTATGGGTTTACAACATTTGCTGCAACTTTTTGTACCAAGGAGATAAAACACGTTAGCATTCAACTCATGTCTTCTTTCTTGAAACTAAGTATCCTCCATTGTCTGGCCTACATAAGCATAGATATCCTCCATACTCAATTAATACACATGCATGACAAATAAAAAGAAAGTCTGGATGAAGAAATATCATGTGATTAGTAATGGCTATTTTAAAGGACATAATTACAATATTTCTAATTTCCAATGCTCCCATCATCAGTTATAGCAAAGGTGCAGTGAATAAATGCAACAGACTATTTTGCCTAGAATTGAATCTAATTCATCTACTAAACTTTACTTTTATTCAAGTGAAAAACCTTTTAAAAATAACTACAGTTACAGCAAATGTGGATCCATGGAGGTAAAATTGGTCTTGGGAAGTAAATTATGCAAGCTAATATTGTTTCACAGGTTTTAAAAAGTCACTTAGCTGAGTCTCAACACCAGCAGCATGAGTGATGGGACTCTGTCATCAAATTATAGCATGTACTATAGTACTATTTGTAAACTGTAGCAAAATGCCAAGGACTCGGCCTTTCCTTTTTTGTGTGTGCTATTTTTTTTGCCTGTTTTTCCTTGAGGAAATATTGTTCAGCAGGAGCTCAAGATGTGCTTTATATTTAATTAAACACATTCATTCACACTATCCTGTTGTCCACATTAATCTGAGCTCCACAAATAAATTATGAACTACAGCATCGATGACTGACAGTTACTCTGTGTTCTTCTAATCTCTCAGAAAAACCCTCTGGACACTGGACAAAGGAAGGGAAAATGAAGAGAGATCACAAAATATGAAGGTAAGGTTGCCTTTCCTTACCTGAAATTTTTTTTAAAAAGGTTTTTTTCTTAGTTTCTTTTTTCCCCAATTGCCTTCACGTATCATAACACTGCAATATGCATCATAAGAATTAAATACTCTTCTTGGATGGTACAAGAAGAGACTCATAGCAACTGATACCTGATTCAAAAGGAGATTTACGTATGGCAGCACTAAGTTATATTCTATAATCTATGGGTCCTTTTCCTTAGAAGCAATGCCTTTTCCTTGAAGTAAGCAATTTATAGTCATAAACTGGATGGAACTGAGAGATGCAGCCTCCAGGAAAAGCCCATTTCTTTTCAAGTGGTGTAACCTATCCCCTTTTTTGGGGGGGGGCATTGAATTCTCTACAGTTTCTCATTGATTTTCAATATTCACGAAAAGGAACAAAACTAAGTGCAAACAATCTCGAATGCAATGCAAATATTTTGTTTCTCTATTGCAGTTGTTGCAAGTAACCCCTGACAGATATGAATTTCATAAGTATTATAGAACTACTTGCTGAAGAAAAAAAATCAGGTGCTAAGAAAGGCATGGTATTCTTGCTTCAGTGTGAAGAACCACCCTGATTTTGGGTTTCTGATAAGAACAAAACAGAGGAAGTGTTAAGAAAAACACTACTAATTCTCTAGGGAAAAATTACAATCAAATTTCTACATTTTGTGAATGCAATTGTGCTCCCTATAGGATGGTATTGGGTAGTGTGCTTGAGTATTAGCGGTGTCTTGTGTGATTCTATGTCACGTGATGTGAATGTGTGCTTCTGTATATGAGAGATTGTATGCTTTCTCAGAAGAGATTTCCTACTACACATCACAATAGCCAGTGTCAACTTCTAAAAAACAAAATTCATCATCGCTACACAATTTGTGTGCATTAACTTATTCAACCCTTAGTGGTCATATAAATGAGGGTATTTACAGGCTCATTTTCTCAGACTGGCATGGTCATTAATGTAAGAAACACAAAGATACCCACAAGCTTCAGATCAGTTCGCAGATTTTAAGGATGTGAGGGACCACAAAGGACAGTGTGACTGACTCCTGCCCATTCTGAGTTGATTTTGCTCACTAGGATTTGAGCATTTTAAGGTGTGTGGCCATAATATTACAAAGTATACTAAAATACATCACCAGCTCTTATATACTTTGGCCAGTTGCTGAGCAAAATCACTTAAGAATGGATAGAGGTCAGCCACACTCTGATATTGATAACAGGGTTTGGGATGTCTTATGCTCAGTGCTCTAAGATTATACATGAATGCTGAACTCCCTGTATGGTGACAAAAATGCCAAGACAGTGTAGTAAGTGCATGTCAGAAGTTGAGAATATCAGCATTACGCCATACACCTGGGTTCATGTTTTGACTTTTTCATTCAGGAATTTGAGATCTTAGGTCACTCATCCTGGTGCTATAGATTCTCCAACTAAGCAGTGGAGATAATTAACTAAACCGTAAGTGTGGCTCTGGTGAGGGCTGAATAAATTGTGTAATGTAAATTGTGTAATGATGATGAGCAGGTGAGATATTTGCAGCAGCTTCATTTTTTTCTAAGAAATGTATATATTTTCCATTAAATATTTAAATATATAAATTATTTTAAATTTTAATCTTGTAATGCTTCACTTTTAATTTTTTTAAAAAAAGATACAAAACTATTGAAGTTTGGTGAAATAGTAAAATTGTGTTTGGGGCTGTGCATCTTATCCTGTGATACTCATTTGTCAATTTTTTGACACATGTCATATGGATTAAATGTAGAAGGAAGTCAGACACAAAGGCAAAAATAAGATAACAGGACTGTTGTCTCAGATGACCTCTTCAGAGGACATTTTTGTTCTATCAGGATTAAAGATGATGTAAACATTTGCTCTCCACTTCATTTCTAGGAACACTTCATCAGATACTACCGTGCATGGACACCAAGAAAGAAGCAGAGAAAGTCGTTCACTGCAGCACTGGCTTTAATAGAGAGAAACCGAAAACAGAATAAATGTATACCAATAGGGCGCAGCTTAAGTAATCTGAGTATTCATAGGATATAGTTCTTTATAGCTTTTAAATAATTGGATAAATTTGCATTCAAAATGTTGAATGAGGCCGGGCTCGGTGGCTCAGCCTGTAATCCTGCGCCTTTGGGAGGCTGAGGTGAGTGGATTGCCTGAGCCTGCAGGTTCAAGACCCACCTGGGCAGCAAGACCTCATCTCTACAATAAATCAAAAAATCAGCCGGGCGTGGTAACGCATGCCTGTAATTCTGGCTACTTGGAAGGATGAGGTGGAAGGATTGCCCGAGCCCAGCAGGTCGAGGCTGCGGTGGCCGGGAGCGGACACTGCACTCCAGTCTGGGCAACAGAGTGAGACTCCAAGTCAAAAAAAAAATTTTGAATGATGGCTAAGATATACTGGTGAGTGCAAAACAACCCTTGAAAACATCACCAGCAGCAACAGAATCTGAAATTTACAAATCCACAGTACATGGCTCATCATTTTATTGATTTATGCCTTAGCTTTGTTCTTGTTTTCAGTTACAATGGGGGAGACTTTTATATACTGTTTTTAATACCCTCCCTCATTTGGCAGTGATGAATTCTCGTGAGAGCTGAAACATACAAAAGCAGAGTCACAAACGGCAATGTGAAAACATCACCAGCAACAACAGAATCTGAAATCTACAAATCCACAGCACATGACTCATCATTTTATTGATTTATGCCTTAGCTTTATTCTTGTTTTCAGTTATAATGGGGGAGAATTTTATATACTGTTTTTAATACGCTCCCTCATTTGGCAGTGCATAAATTCTCATGAGAGCTGAAACATACCAAAGCAGAGTCACATATGACAATGGTTCTGGGGAGGTGAAGGTACATGTTACTATGGAACAGAAACCTGAGCAAATCATTCTACTTGGGACCAGAAAACCCCTGTTCATGGCCTGGCTCCTGCCAGGTGAGTATGACCCCTCAAGGGATAAATTAAGAAAGGGAGAACTTAAAGAGCAAGGCCTGCAGAAAAGGCATCTGGTGTGATGATGTGATAAGGGTGTTGGCACCAGAGGGACCACCTGTTTTGATGGAATCAACCACCAAAAAATCATTGGAGTTATTATTGTTTTGTTGGACAGACAGGAACCAGAGACATAGAGGTGTAAACTCTAGGCTCATCTCCAGCTAAATAGGATACAAAACCAAGAGCTTTCTAATGGCTGAGGACATGCTCCCTGAATGAGGGGTCTCAACCAGTGTTGATTTTTGTTCTCCAAGCAGAGAACATTTGACAGTATATGGGGACAGTGTTTTTGTCACATGAGTCTACTGGGTAGAGACCAGAAATGCTGCTAAACACCTTACACTGTGCAGATCAGCCTCCAACACAGAATATCAATAGTGTTGTGGTTCAGAAACCCTGTTTCAAACTACATCTACCACATGGATTGATCATAAATATATTACAAAAGGAGCAGTCATCAAGGCGTGGAAGGGGAGATTGGTATTTTGATAAAACAAATAGAGGAGGCAGTGAGCAGACATGCCCAACTCCAGCATTCAGGCAGGAAAATGGAAAGAATTGCACACCTGGTGAGGACAGGCTGAGGACAAATCCAGGTGTGGACACTCTGGATGTGGGGTAGGTTTTCACTTCCTCATGGGTCTGGAGATTTGTGTGATTGTAACTGTCCTCATAAGACAGAGAACAGCCGACTTGTTCCTCAGACTGCAGTCCAGAGATGGTCAGGGAGGCAGAGTAGGAGGTACTGTTGATGGAGCCAGAGAACCTACTGGGAACACTAGAGGGTCTTCTGTTATCATTGTAGAATGCAACGGTGGGGACACTGCCCGGGTACTGTTAGTACCAGTGTATATAGTATCTCCCAATGTTGCAACCTCTGTGGATGCAGAAGATGGGGACTCTGCCCAGGAGACTAACATAGAGTGAAACTGAGTCATCACAAGTCAGCCAAAGACCCTGCAATGTAGGAGTGACACAGAGATCACTGAGGACAGATCAGGGCTGGTTTCTTGGGAGGTGGGAGAAGTTGTTATCCCAAGTGACATCCAGGAGACCTCCCTGAATTCCCTGCACCTGGCTACCTGTGCAGTGAGAGAGGAGGATGAGGAGGAGAAGTGCTGAGATCAAAGTGGAGACTCTCCAGACTCTGCTTCCCAAGCCCACAGTCAGGACTGAATCCATAAACCCTTCTTATCTGTTACCCTGATCCTCAAGATGTGAGGTCTCCATGCAAACTTATCTTTTCTAGAGGCAGCAGAAACCCCTCCTTTGACCTCAGACAAGATTCTGGCTAACAAATGAAAATAATGTACAAGTGGAAAGGCTATACAGCATGAAGGATACAGGAACACCTGGAGGTAGAAAAAAACATCTGAAGGGCTGGGAGCTTTTATCAGGCACCTAGACCACAGCATCTTCTGGAGGATGCAGGAGACAAGTTGACACTGGGTTGTCTGAACTCCTTCCCTCCCCATCCCTCACAATCCCAGTAACTTTTGGTGGGGAGAGGGTGCCTGCTCAGCATCTTGTGCTTACTCTATATTTAAACTTACAAATCTGCCAAGATAGGCCAATGCCGGAGTCCTGCTCCCACAGAGTCCAGGGTACCCCAAAGATGGAGATGGCGTCAGCGATTGTGAGAAAGAGAAAGAGAGAGAGAAAGACTGGACATCTGTTATAAGAATGCAGATGCCATTTTATTGCAAGTACTAGCAAGCTTATATTTCTCTCTACAAGGGAAATAATCTCTGCAAGTTGCTGCCACAGAGCAAGTTAAAATCATCATTACAAAACAAATCACTTACAACAAATTACATGGACCTTTTGTGATGTTAAAACGATGCTTAAGTTTAAGTATTCTTCTCCTGCTTGGATAATGTTCTCTCTAAGGGCGGAGACTATTTCTACCCAAAACAATATTATTCCAACACAATGATGTTACCCTGCAAAAAAACATTCCCAGCAGGGCTTGGTGGCTCAGCCTGTAATCCCACGCTTTTGGGAAGCTGAGGTGAGTGGATTGCCTGAGCCCACATGTTCGAGACCTTCCTGGGCAGCGAGACTTCATCTCTAAAATAAATCAAAAAATCAGCCGGGCGTGGTAGCGCATGCCTGTAATTCCGGCTACTCGGAAGACTGAGGCGGAAGGATCGCCAGAGCCCAGCAAGTTGAGGCTGTGGTGGCCGGGAGCGGCCACTACACTCCAGTCTGGGCGACAGTGAGACTCCAACTCAAAAAAAAAAGAAAACAGTCCCTGCAACCCGTTAATATAAAATCTTAAAATTCTAAAATTATAAAGTTTCTCATTAAACAGTGCTACTTAAAACAAAACTTATATCTCAAATTAACTAATATATATTATGATTTTTCTAACAATTTCAATCCTTTACAAACTTAACTTCCTTGTTCAAATTATCCAGGGAAACAGGTTTTTCCATAATAAAGTCTCTGGGGGCCAAAACAACAGTTTCTGACCCAGGGTTTTGGGGCAGTTCATATGTAAAATATTTCCATCTGGCCGAAGAATGTGCACCTGGAGAGCCTCTAGAAGTGCCTGCACAGATGTCTCTTTTCTCATGGACAAGGAGTTTCTTCTTAAAAACTCTCTGGTCTTTCAAGCCCCTTGGTAGTTTCCTCTTGTTCGAATTCCTTTGTTGTTTTCCTATCTGGAACATCCTTTCTCTAAGGAAAAAACAGCTTAGAAGAAACTTCTAGTGATGTTATTCAGGCTTCAAGGTAGTTTCGGTTGTTAGATAAAACCTGTTTTACTCACTTAAATTCTACATCTAAACCCTTTAACTTTTTATAGAGTATAACTTTAATATGTACCTCAAAACAAACTTATACATCACCTACATATACCTTAATATAAATTTTCACTGCACTTAAATCTTATGCCTTATATACAAATACCATAACTACAATTACAAATAATAAGTAAAAAACTTCAAAACAATTCTTTGCCTAAACAAAATCAGAAACCTCTTTTTACCAGGTATTAGTTACAAATCTTAACCCTAAAAACAAGATCTGTAGCCCACGACCAAGCGAAAGAAAGCCTTTAAACATGCCTCAGGGTCATCACATGGGCAAAAGGGACAGGTCAAACAACGTAGTGGGAAGTGGAAAGATGGACAATGAGTTTCCAGTAGCCTGTGTCCCGAGGTCACCAGGACCCTGTCAATCTGGTGGGCCTCCAAGGCTGGTTCCCAACAGGCCAAGGGCATATCCTTTGGTTAAAACATGCTGACTTTGTGTTACTGGAAGTGATGAATATCAAGGTGGAATGGACTCTGTGTGGAGAAAACAAAAGCGAGGACTCTGCCTTCTCTAGGAGGGACCATGTGGGGAAAGGTTTTGAGCCATTCACAAAAGGAGACTCAATGTCCAGAAAGGAAGAGGAGAAAACCCTGGTACCAGGGACCAGATTTCACCGTCAGAGACACCAGGAGAGAAGAAAGTCTGAGGAGGCAGGAGTGGAGTGTGTGGGCCCAGTAGTGAGTCAGGGGGAAATTTAATCACAGTCCTAAATCAATAAGTGTCATGAAGAAGGAATGGAAAATCAATAGACCAGATGGATTTGAAAGAAGTGTGGAGAAAAAGAAAAAATCTACACAACTGGTGATTTATTGGATTTCTGGCTAAGGTAAAGAGTCTATATAAATTTGTAGACCAGTGTGTGTTACTGCTGCTCTCCTGGGAGATATTATATGGAACCCCGGTAGGGCAATATTATAAGGGATTTCCTTCTTACTTTGGAAACCTTGATAACAGGTACTGAAGCAGATGGTAGTAGGAAAGGAAGTTCTTCAATCCACTAGAGGTAGGCTATGTAGTCAAGGCTTAGAAGGGCTAAAGGATTAAGATAGAGTCACAGGAGCTGCCACTACTTATGAGGGGAGAGAAAGACAATAACATTTATTTTAAGCTTGAGAAAACTGTCATTTATATTCAAGAAGTTATGTCATAATTTGTGGAATAGATACTTATGAAGCACCTGCTATTCTCTGCTTGGTGCCAAGTGATGAAGGAATCTGAGGGAAAAGAAGTCCCTCTGGTGTGCTCACTCCAGTGGTTCTGTGAGAGAAGAGGAGAACATACCTTCTTTCCACTTTCTGGCTTCTCAGGAATTTAGCCCTGGAGGTGACATCAGCCTCCTCCTCCTACTCAGTTCCCTCTCTGCTAGTAGACTATTTAACATGTTTCCCTCAAACCTATAATGTCACCTACAATGTCCTCCCTGCATCTGACCCTGGTTCAACTTTCTCTGACAAAATAGATGATATTAGAAGAGAACTTTCAAAATAAAAGATTAATAAAAGGAATAAAAATTAAAAATTAAAGCAACTGCTGGGCTCGGTGGCTCAGCCTGTAATCCCGCATTTGGGAGGCTGAGGTGAGTGGATTGCCTGAGCCTGCGAGTTCGAGACCCAGCCTGGGCAACTTGGTGAGACCTCATCTCTACAATAAATCAAAAATTAGCCAGGCATGGTAGTTTCCAGCTACTTGGAAGGCTGAGGCGGAAGGATCACTGGAGCCCAGCAGGTCAAGGCTGTGGTGACTGGGAGCGGCCACTGCACTCCAGTCTGGGTGACAGAGTGAGACTGCAACTCAAAAAAAAAAGTAAAGCAACTGGCAGTAGTGGGAAATTGTTGGGGGGGGTGTTGGCAGTTGAGGGAAACTTCCAGGGGAGGAAGGGGCATACCTCATTAACAAAGAACCTGCATAATCAACCTTTGTATACCTAACCATGAATTGTATTCCACGTCTCTATAATAAAAAATTTAAAAATTAGCCGGGCTCGGTGGCTCAGCCTGTAATCCCACGCCTTTGGGAGGCTGAGGTGAGTGGATTGCCTGAGCCCACGGGTTCGAGACCCCCTGCGCAGTGAGACCTCATCTCTACAATAAATCAAAAAATCAGCCAGGCGTGGTAGCACATGCCTGTAAAACTGGCTACTTGGAAGGCTGAGGTGGAAGGATCGCCGGAGCCCAGCGGGTCGAGGCTGCGGTGACCAGGAGTGGCCACTGCACTCCAGTCTGGGCGACAGAGTGAGACTCCAACTAAAAAAAAAAAAAATTAAAAATTAGCCGAGAGAGAGAGAGAGAGAGAGAGAGAGAGAGAACTTTCTTTGTTTCACATACCTTGGACGGTTGAATCATTTGAAAGGGAGGAGAGCAACTTTGTTCAAGTCTAATTGTTCATTTTTAATATATATTATGGTTGAATTTTACCATCGTTTTAATATAATTTAACTTATATAAGTTTACTACCAGTTATTTATAAATTTATGTTTGGTCTATCTACTCTTTAGTAAAACATTTCAAATTACACTTTTATGTGTTTATAGAAAAAATTGGGCATTTGCCTTCTGACAGTAAGAGTCAGAGGTTACTAAAGTGCTTAAGTTTTCAAATAAAGGGATTTAAAACATGGGTTAATAGCTCAATGGCACATGTCATATGAATAAATGAGAACATGTGAAAAAGGACAGGGATATTTTCAGAGTAATTTTATGCTCAAAGAAAATATGTGCCATCTAAGCAATTTATTGAAGTGAAAGCTGTCACAGCCTCCTCCCTGCCACATCTCTGTGCTCCATGTATGAGATAGGAAGGAATGAGGACACTTAAAAGGACACATTCATATTTAACACAACATGGATTTGCTCGGGAGGGGCAACTTCTCTGCATGTGATGGCTGTCCAATATCTGTGTCTACTCCACAGAGATATGCCAGTCTCTCCTTTCAGTCCTGGGCACAGTCAGTTTGACATATTGGTACAAAAGGAGAAGCAAAGACAGAAGAGAGTAACAGACACATTTAGAGGGCATGAAGGCAAGGGGTCGAGGGCAGGCTGTGACTGGGAAACTGACCAAAGGAGAACAGCCTCCACACCAGGATGTCAGGGGATGTCAGGATGCTTCTCATATATCTGAGATGAGAAGAGTATCAGGGCTGGGGAAGAGCTGGTAATGACCCTGAGGAACAGGAGCTCAGTGGTTTGGAGGCTCCTGGAGGTCACTCTGGGCATCAACCTGAACTGTGCTAATTTTGTGGTTGCCATTGCTCTGGTCTTCACAGTAGGAGCAGGTGGCAGTTTGAGAATTCCATATGGGCTGGAGACAAGGAGGTGCCTCATTAGAAGTAGAGGCAGGAAAAATTTTTCTCGTTGCACTTGCATAGCACACAGTGTTCTCATGTGGATTGGATATTACAAGTCCATGGAGCCATATGGGTGACACACAGCACAGCCTCCTGGGGTCCAAGTGTAAAGTGGGGACACCTGAGTCTTTCTTATCCTTCCTCTTCATTTTAGATGAGTGATGTCATCTCATGCAAATATGGTCTTACCACACCCCTTTCCAGGTTCTATTTTGAGTAGATAAAAAGAAATGGCCTGATCCATCCCCGTGGACTCTGGGAAACTCAGGACAAAGTGTCCCAATGGGGCCAGAGCATCCTCTGTTCCAGGAGAGTCACACATCCATGGGGTTAATTTTTTAATTTCCCATACAACCAACAGTAATGACAATGGATCAAGGAGGGATAATTAGGACATTTCTGTGTTCTCTCCTATACCCAGGAAAATGGATTGTGTGCACGTCATCTCCCAACCTCCATTGTGGAGTGAAGCTGCCTTTCCCTTTGGGATATGGCCAGGTTCTATGACACTGCAAATATTGTACATGCTTTGGTACCACACTAACCACTGCCAATTGTCATCACTCCAGTCTTGAAAGGCTATTTGGGCCTGGTCCCATTGTTTGTGTTTGGTTAGTCAGTAAATATCCACAAATCATGCCAAAGGTGGGGAATGTGTTCTTTCTCTAGTTGTGTCAATCTAATGTGACACTTAGGCTTTATCTTTGTGGAACTGATAGAGCACAGATTGTAAATCACTATAAAAGCAATGATGAGGTTCTATTCTATGCATGTAGAAGCATGAAAAGAGTTCTCTGGGTGGTGTTATGAGTTAGTACATGGAGTGTACAAAACTCAGAGTACATGTTTAAGCATAATACTCTAATGGGTTTTGAGGCAATATGTGACACTGAAAGGAAGAAATTATTCTCAATTCATGTAAAGCATAGCAATAATAATATCTAGGAGTTATAAATAGATCAGTGACATGAAACATTTTATAATATTTTTGGGCTCACAGGGGAACTTTCAAGACTGCTAAGAGTTCATTCTCTTTGTGATGACAGTTGCTTCTCTTGATAGCCTATTTTGCATCTAAACAAATGGTTCAGAAAATCTGTACTCTTGAAGAACAAATGGGGCAGTGTAAGATTTGGTGATTAGCATTTTTATAGAAAAATTTATCTATCTATAAGTTTCTTGAGAAACTTCAAAGTACTCATAGTAACTGATTAGTTACTTATTATGAGAATACCTATCTTCTCATATCTAATTACATTTTTTAAAGGGATGATGATTATGCAGCAAATGTATTGGTGATTGGGCTTAAGAACATTTATACTCAATATCATCATACTTGAAAGCAAAGTGATGTAGCAAGAAAGGCTAATGAATCAGAATTTCTGTCATAATTGACCGCATGTCTCTTTCTCATTTACAAAAGGATAGGCTTTAGGAAATTATATCCATGTCCAGTTTTCTATTTGAGAAAATGTGATAATAGAAAAATATTCTGGCCTATCACCATCCAGCTAGCAATCACACAAAATGCTCAATTAACACCACAAAAAAGCAGAAAAATAGTGGAAGATAAAAATATAAACAAAAAAGGCAACAAATTGAATGCAACAATAAATTTAGAAGATATTAATCCAACATTGGTAATCACTTTGAACATCAGTGGTCTAAACACACCAGCTAAAAGACAAAGATTGTCAGAGTGAATCAAGGACAAGTCCCAGCTATATGTTTTCTATAAGAAACCTACTTTAAATATAAAGACACACATAGATAAAAGGTAGATTAATGGAAAATAATGCCATTCTAACTCTAATCAAAAGAAAGTAGGAGTAATTATATTAATTTAAGATGGAACAGACTTCAGACAAAAACATATATTGAGGATAAAGAGGCATTACAGAAGGATAATGTGGTCAATCTTCAAGAATATATAACAATCTTTGATGTGTATGTATCTAATATTAGAATATTAGATACATGGGGCAAAAAGTAATAGAACTTCAAGGAGAAATAGATAAATCTAATATATAGTTGAAAACGCTAGAAATGCACAGGTTCATAAGACAGAAAAGCAGTAAAGAGAAAGTTGAATTTAATAGCACCAATCTGCTAGATAAAATGAACATCTGTAGCCTAATTCATCTAATAATGATAGGATATACATTTTTCTCAAGCTGGTATGAAACAATCACAAAGATAGGCCACATTCTAGATAAAAAAATCACACCTCAACAAATTTAAAAGAATAGAAATCATAAATGTCTGTTCTCAGATGACAATGGAATTAAACTAGAAATCAATAACAGAAAGATAGTTTAATTATTCAAAATATTTGGAGACTAAACAGTACACAGCTACATTACACATCAAGGAATAAATAAAGATATGTTTTATAACACTTTGAATTAATTGAAAATGCAAAGAAAACTTACCAAAATCTGTGGAATGCAGCAAAAGAGATGCTTAGAAGTACTGAATACAGATATTAGAAAAGAAAAAAAGATCCAAAATCAACCACTAAATCTTCTTAGAAAACCAGAAAAAGGACAAATTAAATCTGAAGTAAGCAGAAGAAATGAAAATTAAAGCAGAAATCAATAAAATTGAAAACAGGAAATCAATAGAGAAAACATAATAAATCCAAAAGTTGTTTTTTTCCTTAAAAAAAAATGAAAGATCTTTTCCTTTGATAATATATCAAGGTCAATAAATCTCTATGCTAAGAAAAAGAGAGGACACAAATTTATTGATATCAGAAATAGTGGAGTGGACATTACTACAGATCCCACAGACACTTGAAAGATAATACACGGACTAGAGTGACCTCCAGCGCCGTCTGACAGAGGGGGAGTGGCGCACTCCGGGCCAGCTGGTGCCTGGGGTGAGGCTGCCGGGTAGGGGTTGGGGGTGCATGAGGGGTCGAGCATCCCTCTCCTCAGCTCGCCTGGCTCCCACCCCCCGCCTCCCTCCCACCTCGCCCCTGGCCGCCCCGCCCCGCCGTGACCCCCGGCCGCCTCTGGAGCCCGATGCGGTCTTCCAATAGTAATCAGCCATTATCATCCTGTCATACTATGGAGCCATGCTCATCAGATGAATTTTTCCAAGTCCTTAATCATGCTGAACAAACATTTTAAAAAATGGAAAACTATTTGAGACATAAACAATTATGTTATGTAATTTTAGTTGCTGGTGATCGCAGAATTCCAGCTCACAGATTGGTGCTCTCCTCCGTCTCAGATTATTTTGCAGCCATGTTTACTAATGATGTCAGAGAAGCAAGACAAGAAGAAATAAAAATGGAAGGTGTAGAACCAGATTTTTTATGGTCTTTGATTCAGTATGCATATACAGGCCACCTTGAATTAAAAGAAGATAATATTGAGTGCCTGTTATCTACAGCTTGCCTTCTTCAGCTTTCTCAGGTTGTGGAAGCATGCTGTAAATTTTTAAAGAAACAGCTTCATCCATCCAACTGTCTTGGAATCCGTTCTTTTGCTGATGCCCAAGGTTGTACAGATTTGCATAAAGCAATGAAGTATCATTTATTACCAGAGAGATGACCCGTGTTGCAAAGTCCTCGGACAAAACCTAGGAAGTCAACTGTTGGTACATTATTTGCAATTGGGGGAATGGATTCAACAAAAGGAGCAACAAGTATTGAGAAGTATGATCTCCGTACAAATATGTGGACTCCTGTAGCAAATATGAACGGGAGGAGGTTGCAGTTCGGTGTTGCAGTGTTAGATGACAAACTGTATGTGGTTGGAGGAAGAGATGGACTGAAGACTTTGAATATTGTAGAGTGCTACAACCCCAAAACAAAAACTTGGAGTGTGATGCCACCCATGTCCACACATAGGCATGGTCTTGGTGTGGCTGTGCTGGAAGGTCCCATGTATGCCGTAGGAGGGCATGATGGCTGGAGCTATCTGAATACAGTGGAAAGGTGGGACCCTCAGGCTCGCCAATGGAATTTTGTTGCCACTATGTCCACCCCCAGGAGCACAGTAGGTGTGGCAGTACTGAGTGGAAAACTTTATGCGGTTGGTGGTCATGATGGAAGTTCTTGTCTCAAGTCAGTAGAATGTTTTGATCCTCATACAAATAAATGGACACTTTATGCACAGATGTCAAAAAGGAGAGGTGGTGTAGGAGTAACAACCTGGAATGAATTGCTGTATGCTATCGGGGGGCACGATGCTCCCGCGTCCAACTTGACTTCTAGACTCTCAGACTGTGTGGAGAGGTATGATCCCAAAACAGACATGTGGACTGCAGTAGCATCTATGAGCATCAACAGAGATGCAGTGGGGTCTGTTTACTTGGCGATAAATTATATGCTGTTGGGGGGTATGATGGACAGATGTACCTTAATACAGTGGAGGCTTATGATCCCCAGACAAATGAGTGGACCCAAGTTGCTCCACTGTGCCTAGGAAAAGCTGGGGCTTGTGTTGTAACTGTAAAATTATAATTCAGTGCTTTGTTTTCTAAGTGAAGATATCCCCTTCCTTTATTAATTTAGTACACTTGTTCTACTATCAATAGATACATTTTTAGTTAATGTGTGATGCTACATTCCTGGGCACAAAGTGCCTGACCTCAAAGTGAAGATGTTAAATCAAGGGAGGAAGGGATGGACCAGAATTAAGTACTTTCATTTCTTAGTAAATTAAAGCTACAGTTGGTGGTTGTGAACATATGTCCCTGATGTAAGATGTGAGGACAAATGCACTGCCTGGAAACATGACCTGGTGCTCATGGGGGTTTCATTTGTTCATAGTCAAGCACATTTTACTCATGTTACCCAGATTTATTTTATTACAGTGCAAACGCACCAGAAAAAACTTCTAAAATGTTGATTCATAAGTTTGTTATACATGAATTGCATTAATTTTTGTTTGTTTGCTTTCTGTTTAACCACAACCACTATTTTAATGACACACTAAAGAATATACTATTTAGTTTTTCTCAGAGACAGCTGCAATATGTATACTTTGGTTGTGGATTTTGTTTCTAATATTGGCTTAGTCCAATGAATAAAGAAAAATTTTAAAGAGTTAAAATAACAATAACCCAATAAAAACTTGATATAACCATTGGGATCTATTTGAATATTCATTCCATTGCAGTTACATCCACCAAGAACTACATACTATGATATTCTTAACTTGAAACATGGTGTTTTGCATTAAATTTAAGATATGCAAATTTGTATGGAGATGTTATGTACTCTATAATATTCTTTCACCTGATTAGCATGTAATCATATGTATTTGTTTTCTGAACTGAAAGATACTTTGCTTTTATCTTTTGATATTGACAAAGCTATTTGGATATTATGTTCTCAAGTCTGTATCTCCTCCCCTGCCTTGTTTCTATGTTTTGCCATAGTTTGTATTCCATTGTGCTTCTTTGTAATAAGTTTTTGGGGGAATGGGTTTATTGAATGTTTGGAAAATAAGTTTAAAGTGTTTGTTACTCAAAGTTTTGCAAATTTATAAACTCTAAGTATGTATGTGAATGTTAATACTCTCAGTGAATTGTTGTTTGCAAAAATGCACTGGGCAGTAACATTTTTGATAAATTCTACAAAATACAAGTAATTAACTCATATCTTTATATAAGATTAGCATGAATTCCCATCTTTTAAAATGCAGTGTTGTAGTTAATGTGTTATTATATTTTATATCAGAGTAACCTTTAGTTGCTTTCTTTAAAAATTGAAACAAAATTTTTTTAATGAACTGATTTTGAAAGGACATGAAATGTTTCTATCTTGGAACCCAAGAAAGTGAGTACTTCTCACTTTCATTTGTTTTGGGAATCCAAAACAAATCCTGCCATCGTTTTACTGGTATGTTACTAAGAAAATAATAAATGATAGTGATTTGTCATACATAAATATTTCATATATTCATTATATAATGGATGTGAATTCAGTTATTTGCCTGACAAGGAGAGATCAGCTATGGAATGTATTTATGGATTTAGGGGAAGAGAGGAAAAGGTAAAAGAAAACAAAAATTTCCAAAGTGGGAATATCAATACAATGTTACCTCCCTGTGGAGGCTGAGACCTGTGATCTCCTTGGAACACTCTGCTATTTATTAATTATCCACTCTGCTTCCCTGTGGTCCATGGTGGAGACCACACTCTTGTTGAAGTAAAGGAGTTGGCTCCTCTCTCCAAGGACTTGTTTTCTTTTATGGGATTTTCTATTCTGATAAAGGGCCTCTCATATGCAGTTTTGTAGGCAATAACACCTCTCCTGGATATTAAGAAGCCCATTTTTTTTTTCACATGATAGGGTATTTGCCAAGATTTTTATTCCTCTCCTAGTCCAGGATCTTATAAATCTAAACAAAACTATGTCTGTTGTTTGTATCCACCATCCAAAATTGCTGCTTTGGCTTTTGCTATTAGCATATCCATTGGGATGTCTAGATACTCTTGTTTTATCCCCAGTTGATGATTACCTATGGAAAAATAATATTTACTAATAATTATTCATTGCTTATTGTAAACTAGGAACCAAGACTTTTTATATGCATCAGTGCACTTACTCCTCACAACAACCTTATGAGGTAGGGTCTAGTCTCATTATTTATAGTTAAGGAAACAGGCACAGAGACATTAACCCCAGGATTATATATAGCAAATAAGTGTCAAAGCAGGGATTCAGATGCAGGCTGACTAAGTCAGGAGCCTTCACTCTTGTCATTACTGCCTCTAGGTAGAAAAAGAGAGTGGTTTCATTTTGTGTGAGGAATGATTTAATACAAAGAGAAATGAAAAGGGTTTATGTTCTTTTATAATAAAATGTATACTAGTCACACCCCCCCAAAAAAGAAAGATAATACACTATTTGCTATATATATCAAGTTTTCTGATATGACTTATTCATGAAAGACATTTTAAAATATGATTATGCAAATATAATCAAAGATGCATACCAAAGTCTAGCATGAACCTTTGAAAATATCATTATTTGGCTAACATACAGAATATTCTAAGGTCAGTAAAAATTACCTAAGGAAAAAGAGACATTGGAGTAAGAATGCAATTGAGTTAGGAATGAAACCTCTCTGTGCCAGAGAATGAAACTTTAGCACAGTATAATAAGGAATCGAGGTATTAACTTATCTTTGTTCTCTTCTATCATCTAAAAGATGAATGCGAATTCAACCTAGAAAGAGCAGAATCAATATCACATGAAAGTACTGATTGGGAGAGTGAGAAGTGAGTAATGTTCAAAGCGCTAACTACAAATTGGAAGTCATTTGAAAAAATAAGAGTGATGGGTGATATTAAATTCTCTGCTTTTTCCTTAATGGGCAGTTGCAAGAGGGGGTGGCATATGGTCAGCAGTTTCCAGAGTCTCAGTTGAGCATATAGATAAGAGACACAATGAACAGTGAAAGTATTTTGAGATTTTCAGGTCAGTTCCAAGGTAACCAATGTTGAAGTAGTTTTTCAAATGCAAAGGTACTAGTAAAATGAATATTAAAAAATAAAAAGGATAAAGATTTCACAGTTGCCAAGTCATATAATTTCAGTTCATGAATAAGAATGTGCACAGAGATCAGATACTTGCTTTGTGTTTCTACTCAGTCATTGTCATCTCAGCTGCAGGTCTCTGACAACAGTTAAAAGAGCAAATAAAACTTGTGGATCCTCTAACAAGCATCATAGTCTATTCACCTCATGTGCATCTTGAGATATTTATTATTAGGAAAATAATACACAAAACATTCCCTGATTTTAGTCTGACATTGCACATTATCTCACAAATTTTAAATTAGCATAATACTTCTTGTATAAAGTTTGGAGTAAATAAGGTAAGGCATTGAAGTTTAATCATTTTCTTATTCTATTTTTTCTGTTTTCACGTTTTAAAAAAGTTAACACATATCTGGCACTTATCTAAATACTTTAAGCTGTCTCTGACAAACTTTATATCAGTTCATAAATAAAGTGACTTTTCTTTCAGAGAAGGAGTATTTTACAGATAAGGAAACCTATAATTAAAGTTGTAAAGTAACTTGCCCAAAGTCACACATCCAGAAAGTGGCTGAGGATTCCAGTTCAGCCTGAAACCTTAACATTCCACTTCTCAGCTTCCTAATGCAGAAGCTGGAGCACCCAGTGAAGAACTGTTAGCAGAAAGTAGGTCAAAAAAATTGTAACATTAGAATGTAGCCTTAGACATAAAGAATCCAACAACCTCATATTAGCCTTATGAAGTAGGGGAGAAACATGTCAGGGCCCTCCAGAGAACAACCGACCCAAAGAGAACAGAGTAATAGTATTGAAGAAAGATCTCTGGTGGCGCATGGAAGAACTAAGTCCATCATGCCAATTTACTCATTAAAAAAGAAAGAAACAGGACTCGGTGGCTCAGACTGTAATCCTGTGCTTTGGGAGGCCAAGGTGAGTGAATTGCCTGAGCCTGCGGGTTCGAGACTCACCTGGGCAACTTGGCAAGACCTCATCTCTACAATAAATCAAATATTAGCCGGGTATGGTAGCATGTGCATCTGTAGTTCCAGCTACTTGGAAGACTGAGGCTAAGGATCGCCAGAGCCCAGCAGGTCGAGGCTGCGGTGGCCGGGAGCATGCCAATGCACTCCAGTCTGGGCGACAGAGTGAGACTTCAAATCAAAAAAAAAAGAAAAAGAAAAGAAACAAAAAACTGATTAATTGCAATTCCACGCTATAGTTGAATACTGTTTTATTGTTTATAAGGCACTTTAAAATAAGTTATTTGACTTGATTTGATCCCTGCAGAAGTGCTATTACATGGTGAGGAGGCATATTATCCTCTTAATTTTACAGATACAAAAACTAGTATTTGAGTTTAAAAAACCATGTTGAAATTGCATAAGTAGTAGGGCTATATTGAAACACAAGTTTTTTTGTTTTTGTTTGGATGGTTTGGTTTTTGGTTTTTAACTACAAATATAGTGTTCTGTCACTTTATTTATTTATTTATTTATTTTTAGATTACAAGTAGTCACCAAATCCATATGTAACAAATACTAAACAGTTTGATAAATTTGTGATTATCCAAATGTATTCAATTTGAGTCTGGAATAAAGATAATGAATTTCACTAAAAACAAATGTCAAGGTCATATTTAGATTTGAAAAATAGAGCTACCCTGAATTAAGAGAACCTTTCTTCCCCACAAGTTTGCCATGGATAAACAGAGTAATAGAGTTGCTCAGAAATTGTTAATGAAAATACACATTTAGGAGAAATATATTTCTCTAGGAAAAAGGAGTGACAGCTTTGTCTTTTCTGGACTGGTCAGAACGTGGATAGAGTGCTGAGTTCAGTAATTGGTAGGATATCGAAGAATGATATTGGAAAGCGGAAGTTCAGGGGAGGTTAATAAGTGGTGAGACGGAGTCAGAAAATAGGCCTATCTCTTGGGTAAGGCAACTAAGCGCATTGCCCTGTGCCACAGGAAGAGGTCTAAGGATTTGAAATCTATCACTTATTTTATCATCATAACAAATGTAGACCAGGAACTAGCATTATTCCTGTTTCAGAAATAGACATCTTTCTAATATTGAGAATAGTAATCTAGAAAACAGTTCATTTGCCAGGAAAGACTTTTCAAGAACCCACTTTTAAGGCATGCAGTTATGCTACAGAAACTCTAATTATCACATAAATTTCTAGATTTATTTACTCTTTAATATTCTTTTAATCTCTGTCCCTATACTTCTTGGATCTCAAAATTCAAATGAAGTTAAAGTGATTTATAATGGTTAGTATAAATATGAATAATAATGTTAATATAAACTTTACACCACAAATGTACCTCTACCATTATATATTATATAAATACAATACACATAAGGATAATTTTAGATTGAATCTCTGTTAACCATATAGCCTACACATGTCACACAATTAGAAAATAAAACTATATTTCAAACCTTAATAAAGTGTTTTTCTGCTGTGTTACTTGAAATAACTGAATCCATTCTTAGCTAGTCTTCTCTATTTTGCTATTTTTTCCAACTTTTTTTACTAAAAAGAAATCAAATCCATATGTAAACAAAGATAGCAGATAAATAAAAAGTTCCATCTACCACTGCTCTCACATTAATTCTCTGATATCAACTTGGTGTCCTGAAATTTAATTCAATTCTGATACTCACTATCTGTAGTTAGTACTTAATTCCATAAATCAAGGGCAAAGTTCTTCAAAAGAGTATCCAAACTTCAGACACCAGTCAAAATCTTTGGGGTCACCAGTACTTTTGACTGCCAAGTATATATTTGGGAATTCTCACCACCTCTTCAAATTTGCTAAGCATTTTCCATAAGATTTCAGTTTTATTATAAGGGGTACAAGTCAGGAACAACCAAATTAGAGACACATAGTATGAGATGTGGGTGGAGGGGCTCAATGCAGAGCTTGTATGTACTTTACTTGTAGAATCAGGACATATCCTCTCCCCAGTACGTCAATCTGTTTGCCAACCAGAAAGCTCCATTGAGCCTCATGTTCCAGAGTTTTTATTGAGATTTTATTAGATAGCCAAGACTGAGTAAATCATTGACCCTCTGATTGAACTCAGTCTTCAGTCTGATGTAAAGCCGACTCAAAGTTTCAACCTTCTAATCACATGATTAGACTTTCTAGTGAAGAATTCTCTTCCTAAAACTATCTCAAACCCTTCCCCCAGGTACTTTATTAGCACAACGAAGATGTTCCTATCATTTGAAAATTCCAGGTATTTTTGAAGTTCCCTGTCAGAAACCAGGGACAACGACTAGATATGTTTTATCATGCCACATTATCTATTTATATTTCTAGCAGCTTATTGTAGTTTACCGTAAAAACGACAGTTCCTTTCTATACGACTACCTTTAAACTTTGAGAAAATAACTAGTAGATTTTAATGAATTATGTACAAACATCAGGCAAATTTATGTTTAAAATATTTGCCTTTAGCTGGACTCGGTGGCTCAGCCTGTAATCCCATGCCTTTGGGAGGCTGAGGTGAGTGGATTGCCTGAGCCCGCGGGTTCGAGACCCGCCTGGGCAGGTGAGATCTCATCTCTACAATAAATCAAAAAATTAGCCGGGTGTGGTAGCGCGCGCCTGTAATTCCGGCTACTTGGAAGGCTGAGGCGGAAGGATCGCCAGAGCCCAGCAAGTCGAGGCTGCGGTAGCAGGGAGCGGCCACTGCACTCCAGTCTGGGTGACAGAGTGAGACTCCAACTCAAAAAAAAAATTGCCTTTTTGATGAGTAATGAGAAAATTAAGGAATTAAGGGATAATTTTTATTAGTTAGACAGTCCATGATGATTCTGATGATTCTCCTTACATTGCACAATTTAGGAGTAGTTATTCTAGGTTAAGGATCAACCTGGTCATGTTGGAGTGAATCTAAGTTGCATAACCGGAAATAGTTAGCAATGTTTCCTCCTATTCCTTTGTAAATTAAGTAGTGACTTTAAATTTTATCTTTACCATGGAGCATTCACTGTGATATTTTAATTGAATCACTCTTTTAAGCCAACAACTCAATCTGATGCTTTTCATGAAGATTTTTGCGTGTTTTTTTAAATATAAATATATCTTTAGGAGCAAAGGTATATTATCATTTATGTCAGGAAGTGACATGACCTTCCTACTTGTTAATCCATAAATAAGTGTATCTCTATCAAAGGCAGAGAAAATTAAGGGGTGGGAAAATAAACAATACATAGCAGCAGGGTTTCTGTGTCTGTGTAGCAGAGCATGAGAAAATTAGGAAGATGCTGGTTTAGTTTTAATTTTATTCATTACTGAAGCTGTGCAGATAATACAATAAATGAATTCTGCATTTTTCTTTAATTCAACAGAAAGTTCATGCACTTCATAAGGTTTATAACTTTCCTAAGGTTTTGTGGTGATGTTTAACAACTGTGAAGCCTAAAGGGAATGAAATACCTGAAAAATGGAGTGTTCTGTTAGATGGAATAAAGATTGAAGGCATACATTTGCTTATGCCACACTGTAATTTTGATGCAAATGTTTAACTGACAGGCAGAGGGAGGAGAACTGCCGAGTTTGTTCATAATCCCTGAAATGACATTCATTGGCTAAATCTTCCCACCGGGGGAAAAAACAGACTATCTGGTATTTTGACAAAGAAGCGTTTATAAACACTAGAGAAAACTTGGACCTTTGGCAAAGGACAGATTACTAGAGGGAGCAGGGACACAGAGTAAACCAAGAATGTCTGGAGGCAAATCAGCCAATGCTAAACAACATTGCTGAAGAATCTAATGATGTGAGTTTTAGTTGCAGAGAAGGCTGAGGAGCAGTTTGAACCATCGATTATTTATTTTTCTTATCATGCCATAAAATAATATAAACCCACTAATAAAATCATTCTGAATAATTTCTAATTAAGCTGAGGAAGAGAAGGAATGTGAATCTTAAACGTACATCTTTACATTTTGGGGATAAAATGTTTTCACACCCTCAACCTGGGCTTGAGTGATATAAGCCACCCAGCCACTGAGCTGTATGCTTTCTATAACTGTTGCTCATCAGGTGAGGAAGAAAGATGAGGACGGGGCTACTGACTGAGAGTCGGGTTTGGGCCTCAAGGAGGCTACAATAGAGATATCATTATTTATGGATTATAGATTTTTTTATACTGACAAATTCATATTTAATTTGCTGCAAGTTTTTCTGTGTCACCATAGCTACTGCAAAAGTTTCATTATTTATTAAATAAGTGATGAATATTGTCAAAAATTGCATCCACATGAGCTGCACAAATGCATTTTCATATTATTAACATGTTGCCAACTTGCAACTCTTCAAAGTCTGAGTAAATGTTTTGACAAGAAGAGACAGCAAGAACAAATAAAAAATAGCAGTGTTGAAGAAATTCAGCCCCAATTCTAACAGCTTTAAAGTCTTAAGAGTGTTTTTGCTGGGACAGTACCAGATAAATTGTTCTTATATGTGCATGCAAGAGACTAAAATTCTTTGAAAGTTTATAATTTCTCATGGGAAAACACAACATAAAAGTTACTTTTATTCAGAAAAACAAAACCATATTTTCCTGTCAAGCTTTGCTATTGGGAATTTCAAACTTTTTGCATTTTTTTCCTGTGATTCTTAGCTGGCTCAAGGGACAGGGGTTTACAACATAATTTACTTTCAATTTCTCTCTGTAAATCATTGTAATACTCCTTATTGCTCGTGAAGAAAAATAAGAAAAAAAACCCCACAGGATTCTATGTCCCACTTTCCCTAGACTCCAACAATGAAAATTCAGACATAAACTTTCCCTTTTAGTGTCTACACTCAAAGACAAATACACACAAAAGAAATATGTATGAGTACAGATAAATTAGAACTACGGGCAGGTTTCCAGGAAAAAGATTATATTTTAAGGTTAACTGGAACAGGAGAGATTTGTCCTAGGTAATGTGGAAATTGTAGAAATGCTCAAGTTATTCTAGAGTAGGTGGGTTGCCTTCAGCCAAATGACTTAAAATCTTATTTCATAAAAATCCTAAGGACCTGTTAACACATTTTTGCCAAGTTATTGATATCAAGGATCATTCAGTTTTATACAAGAATTTGATGATTTATACAATGCTCGAACCTTCACCTTTTACAACCTTAATGAAGATTTATTAGCTATTTCACAGTGTGTAAATTTGAATCTAGGTCAGATGAGGAAGAAAAATAGGACATATCCAGACCTAAAAAGTAATTTGAACAACAATATATTAGAGTTTAAAAAAAAAAGAAAGGAAGGAAAGAAAGAAAAGGTACACAGTTAAACGGATGATTAAAAGTGTCTTAAGGAATCTGAGATTTGAAGACAGGACCTGAAAAATTACAATTCATAGAAAACATTTAAGCTCAAATTCAGATGACTAGTGAGTGTGGTTTCTAGGCAAGTGCTGCAGATTAAGGGGTTAAAATATTTTATTAACTTGCTTCTGCTAACTGTCTATAACAGGAAATGTAACCCAGGTGGGTTTGATATTCACAAGATTAAAGCTTATGTCTATCACCAAATGGTGACCACATGAAAGCTGGGTTTTTTGTTTGTTTGTTTTGAGTTGGAGTCTCACTCTGTCACACAGGCTGGAATGCAGTGGCCGCTCCCGGCTACCGCAGCCTCGACCTGCTGGGCTCCGGCGATCCTTCCACCTCAGCCTTCCGAGTAGCTGGAACTACAGGCGCGCGCTACCACGCTCGGCTGATTTTTTATTTATTGTATAGATGAAGGTCTCGCCAAGTTGCCCAGGCGGGTCTCGAACCCGCGGGCTCAGGCAATCTACTCACCTCAGCCGCGCAAGGTGCAGGATTACAGGCTGAGCCACCAAGCCCGGCTGAAAGCTGTTTTAATGAGGCCAGGGGAGATAATGAATGAATGTTGCTAATTCACTGCAGAGGAGACAGCCTGAACTTCTGACCTCTTTGCTGCCAGGTATCTTAAAAAGCATATTAGTTCTGCTTAAAGCCAAAATGGGATGGTCCATAAATAAAAACAAGCCAAATGCTTAGGAGAATAACTTTTGCTGGTGTTAAAACCAGAAAAAATATTATTTTTCTCCCTAGAGTCCTTATAAAAAGGACACTGTGTACAGGATAATAATCGTCCTCACTGTCACCTTTTTGATAGACACAACCGTCAGTTTCATCAGGCAGTTTCCTAAAGTGCCCCTCAACATTGTCCAGTGACAAGACCCAAGGAAAATACTGCTATGTAAAGGCAAGCGTGGAGGACTATTATTTAAGGATATAATTCTCTGCTGGTTAAGTTTAAGCCTGAGTAAATTTTGGAGGATTTGGAGGGAATGCTTATCTTTCAGGTAAACCTTCATAAATATCAAGCAGTTGATAGATTTAAGACAGCAATGTATTAGAGACTGTACTTGCTAGAAAATAAGCAGGGTGCAGCAATTCTGTTGCCAACTCACTATATTTCTACCTCTTTTGCCAGTCATCTGGAGTAGGGTGTAGATCTATGTAGAAACTTAGGTCCTAGTGAAGACTTTTCCCAAATAAAATATAATTTATCTTCTGTTAAAAAGTCAACTAAAGTATTCATAATTAGGAAAGACAGAACAGGCATGAGATGTTTGATCACATACTTTAGTTACTGAGTAAAAAACTCTCAAATAAGGGAAAATTAACACATGAGAATACATTTTATACTTGACCAACATAAATACGGCAATTTAAGTTATAACAGTTTCAAATTTATTTCCAGAAAAAAATGCACTGAATAGAATTGATGGAATTTTCCTGAGCCTTGTATTGGAATATGCTTTCTCCTCAATAACTTTATCAGAAAAGTTTATGCATGTATGAAATGTATGATTGTCTATGTGAGCACAGCCTCAGCTTTTAAAGCCTATCTTTAGCTTAAAATACTGAGGAAAATGTAAGTAAGGGGGGAAATCCTTAGAATTATTTTCCAGAATAGACTTATTTTGGCAGTCAAATTCAGGAAAATATGTAGTGTACTAAGTGTTGTGTATGGTATTTGGACACTTATCCATACCCATAGTCATCCTTTTACTGACAACCATCTGCTTGGACACTACTCCCATCTCCTAATAAGTAATGTTAATTAAAATGGCAACAAAAAAGTGGCAACAGACAATTTTGGCAGCAAAAGTGAAAATGGCCATCGCATCCCTAAACACACACAAAGGCTTATGAGCCAAATAGTGGTCCTATTTCATTACTATCTAAATACATTTAGATAAAGCTATCTAATGCTTTCCATCCAACCAAAATGATCTACATTTGAGAAAATTATATACATTTATCTTTGCTTCTTTATCTGTCATTTCTCTACCCAGAGCAACCTGTTTTTCCATTACATTCCACTGATGAGTCCTAATGGTCATGTCAGATGGAAAGTGTTATTATCTTACCTGAGCTATTTGATGTTATGGTGGTAAGGTTTAATGTGGTGGTAAGATTTAATAAGTGTTAGGTGACTTTACCTTCTTTGGTATTTTCTTAGTCCATCTATCACATAAATCCCAATGACTCTCCAATATCCATTTCTAGCCTAGGCATCTTGCAGGCAATATAGCCCTATATAATCAATGATCTACAAGGTATTTCCTTTTATATTTCACAAACATATGAGGGGGAATCCCTCCAAATATCCAGAATTATCTTTGTGAAGGCATGCCCCTTGTAGTACAGGCTTCCCCCAGTAGGTAAGTGTTCTGGCATCAGTGTAGCAGCTAGCATTGTTGTGAGAAGTTGCATTCGGCTTCACTGATTTTTTTTTAAGATTCTTTCAACGTGTTTGTCCACATCGTGATGGGTGATTTAGAAGCACACCTGCCCACATCGAACTGAGTGTTCAGCAGTTTTTGACCAAAAATGACATTAACCCCCATGCCATAACCTCCTTATTCATCTGATTTTGTCACAAGTTACTCTTCCCCATGAAAAAATACTTCAAAGAAAGAAATGTTTTGCTCATGTGGAAGAGGTGAAACAAAAAATGACAGAAGCAATAAAAAGTACAAAAAACTGTTTTGAGTAGAAACAGCATTCCTGTATGTATATTGCATCTATAAAAAGTGCTTTGAAGTTGACTGAAATTTAAACATGTAAGTATAAATACACAGTTTTAATAAATAAATTCCTTTTCTTTTTGGGTTCCTCCACATATTCAAATAAAAATACTCAAAACAAAAGTCAGTGTTTTCACCACCGCCACCTTAAAAAAACATTCAACAAACCTGTCTTTCTGTCTTATGTTTTTCAAAATAAAATCTCAGGAATAATAACCACTCAAAAACCTAGTCATTTATTTCTTCTTCACCCCTCTTTCCATGAACCAATTAGTTACAATGTCTTGCATATTAGTTCGTAAGTTACTTAAGAAACAAACAAACAAACAAAAATCATTTGCTCATGTACATGAAAAATTTAGGCCTAGTTGGTTTTCTGGCTGAAATTCTGCCTCTGGGACTTTTTCAGGTGTCTTCCCATCTCTCAGTGCTGGTTCCTTCTGCATGTTTCCATTGTTAGTATGTTTTCCAATTAGGGTGACCACATGACTGCCAACAGTTCTGTGCTCCTATCCTGTCCTCCCAGAAATTCCAACTGAAAAAAGAACCCCTTCCTTAGGAACTTAAAACAAAAGATCTTGAAATCTAATCGTATTGTCTGTGTTTGGCCTGAATTAGATCAGATACTTATCACTGACCTAAGCAGCATGGATAGGAGTAGGCTGTGATATGACTGGTCCACACCTGGAACAAAGGACAAAGTGGGTTTAAGGTGCAAGAAAGAGAATAGTGGTTGGAAATTAGGAGGGAAGTGGATGCTAGCATTATATTCCAAGAATGAGCCTTTATTTTTCTATAAATGAGGTAAAAGATAGAAAAAATGAAAGTATGAGTGTATTAAATCATAAACTTGATATAACTTTAACTGTACAGCAGGAATTGGTGAAAAGTAGGCTTATTTTGGAAGTCATCTGAGTAAGTCTGGTTTCCAGGAGGTCCCCTTAGAAAGCTTCTGTCTTTGTTTATTTCCTGAACAGGCACCCGTTTTTATGTATAGCAAAGTTTAATGCTTCTCTTTCAATGTAAATTTTGAAATTAAAATACAGGTAATTAATTTAGTTTTTTTTTTTTCTTTTTTTTTTTTTGAGTTGGAGTCTCACTGTGTTGCCCAGACTGGAGTGCAGTGGCCGCTTCCAGCCACCGCAGCCTCTGCCTGCTGTGCTCCTTCTGCCTCAGTCAATTTAATTTTTTCTAACTTAAATAGTATAGTAGTAGTTCAAAGGAGAAGCTGGAAATGAGGTGTATTTTAGTTTGAAAAAAGGTTAGAAATTACTTACATCATGGAGATTAAGTACATAAAGGTATTTCATACTAATTTTATCCACCAGCTGTTCCTTTCCATTGAAAATTAAACAAAGTGAAAGGCTTAATTTGTAGAAAGAGAATTTAGATTAGGCATAAGGAATCTAATGTTTCCGCACATATTGAATGCACCTGGAGCAAGAGCAGACACGCATTCTCAGGTAGCCTTCTAAGCAGTTGTGCCTTCGTTTGCTACCATGGCACAATGGTGGTTTCTCATCTCATACTCCTATCTGATCCTTTCTGATTAAGGAACTAAAAAAGCTCTCAGAATTGTTGAGTGCTAAAATTCATTCACCATTGGAAGGAGGTCTTTGCCTTTCTATTCAGTTATATTTATATTAAACTGTGAAAGATGCTATTTAGCCAGAATGGTTTATTCCTGTGGTTCTCAAAATCAGGCATCAGAATCACCTAGAGGACTTTAACAACCCCAAATGGCTAGGCTCCCCCTCCAGTGATTCTGATGCAGCAGGTATAGACTTGGCCTGGGAATTTTAATTTCTAAAATTTTCCCAGGAAACACTGAGGCTACTGCTCTGAAGCAGCATACTTTGAGAATCATTAATTTCAATATGACCTTGCTGTGGCAACAAAAAGACTTTGGGAATTATTTTAGAATGAGGTGACTAAAAGGCAAGTGTCCAGTAGGTTCCATATATCTAATAAATTAACTGTGAGTCTCTATATGAAATACTTTCTTTTAATCCTTTTATCTAACTGGGCTCATATGGAAGTTTTTTCATTCTATCTTAAAATGTAAGAGAACTGGAAAGCCTACCATTACAGAACTCTAGTTTAAGACCCTTTTCCCCAAGCAACTGACCATTTTCCTATAGACTAGGTCCAGTCTGTCTCCTACTGTGTCTTCAGCCAACCCATTTTCCAATCTCAATTAAAAGAGAGGGACATAATTAGAATGTGAGCGAATTAGGCCTGGATCGTTATATGTTTACATAACCTACTGGAAATAAAATCCCCAGCTGTCCTAATGTTTTTCCAGTGGGTGCTAGTGATTCAGTATAAGTATCCAGGACAATATTATATACACTTACAAAAGTGCTATATCTTAGGCAATAGAGTTGGGATGCTTCATAAAACTTAATTTATGTGAAAAGAGGGTCTTCTTGTGAAGAAAACACTGCTATCAAAGAATCCATGAGAAATTTGAATAAAATTGTGTGATGATGTGTGAGCTGGGATATAAATAATATTTTGAAATAGCCACATTTTATAAAAAGGTGATTTTAAATATGTATCAATTGTCAAATTATAAATAAATTAGATATCACAATAAGAAAATAGATTTCTCTGTATGAACCCTTTTTTTTTCTCTGAAATGAACTTGCTGCTTGGCTACCTAGAGTAATGAGTTGTGAAGTTGTAAAGTACTCAGGTCGGGGCACGAATCCCAAGGCATATATTATGCGATCCACTTGGGTTTGAGAAAAAGTGAGAACACGTCTGCTTTAAGTTGATAAGATTTTTCCATTATATTTTTTGTTTGATATGGAAAGTCAACAGTACAGAGGACAGAAGATTTTCAAGAGATTTAAGCCTCTGTTTTTTTCTCCTCTCATTCCACCAATCTCAGAGGTTCTAGGGACTAGTTTTATTGATATCACTTTAGTGTCTACAGAAAAATCTCCTATCACTCCATAACTAGTCTATTTGAACTGAGATGAAATTAAGGCTCTGAGAAAAATCACTGAGCTAATGTAGAAATAATGTCACTCTTATGGAGATTTTATAATGAATTATTAATACTTGAATTTGTTGTTTTACACACTTCCTTCTTCAAAACTTGAATCTTTTATGGACATATGGAAAGACAGATATTAGTTCTGTTTCTACTTTCCACAAAGCAGCTTGACCTGAAATGTTTATTTCAATGAATGCTTGCAGCTTTCAGCAAGAAGAAATTAAGACACATTTCTCCAGAATATCCCATTCTAAAATGCAACACAGTATCTGTCCTTTGGGTAAGAAGTGGAATGGTTTATCATTTCCTTCTATTCTACTAATTATATCCAGTCTGTGGTCATTCCTGATTTTCACTGTGGTCAAAAATATGTTTTGAAAAAATATCCTAACTCTCCTAAAATTAAGAATACTCATTTAAAAAATATAATTATGTTGAATTCATTTGAAAAGAAAAAGAAAGACAGCTATGAGGTGAGAGATGAATGAAGTAAGCATCAATCCTTCAGATGATAAGTTTTGAATACTCAAGAGAATGGCACGTTTGGAAGGGATCACAACTGCCTTTTGGAACATATTTCTGTTTTACTCTTTAATAACACTGAGGAAAGAGCTTCAGGCGAGGTGGGTTCTTGGTGAGTCCTTATTCCTGCTCATCCCACATAGAGTTGTTCATTGCCTCATGTCTGTTGTTTGACACATAGAAACCTTTGAAGGCTTTGAGTAATTCTGAAGAAATTAAGCATTTTGTTGAGGTTTTAAACATCTACCTTTAATTGAGTTGTGGTTAAAATGTCACCAAGAAATAAGAATGTGAAAAGCTACTTTCATGAAATTATACCTTCTATAATTCTAGAGAGTTAGCTAAATAAGCTCATAAGTAGGTGTAAGTGATAGGAGGACCTAAAGATTTCATATGTATGCTATAATGATGTTTGTGATACTATTTCTCAGATAAATAATATACTTAATATGGGTTAAAGTTAAACAATATTCCATTAATGTTTCATCAGATTAGTATAATTCTTTCTTACCCCTTTTTGGAGAAGTTTTATTTCTACCAGTGGGTTATCTCTGTCTGTTAGCTGATAGAGTTTTACAGTTATTATCTATTGATGTGATATGTTTATAAAGTATATTAATTAACTACATACTTATATAAACAATATTTATACATATAAAAATTCATTATAAGGAATTGTCTCACATGGTTATAAAGGGTGAGAAGTGCAAGATCTACAGTGGACAAGTTGGAGACCTAGGAGAGACAATGGCATAGTTCCAATCCAAATTCACATTTTAAGGCAGAAGAAGATAATGTGCCTGCTTGAAGGTAGTCAGGAAGAGACAGCAAATTCTCTATTACTTTGATTTTTCTTCTATTTAGGCCTTCAACAGATTAGATGAGGTCCATTCACACTGGGGAGGACAATTCTCATTACTCAGTCTACTGATTCAAATAATGATAATGTCATCCAAAAAAAACCCCTCAGATACATCCAGAATACAGAATAATGTTTAAATAATATTTAGTCAAATATCTGGGTGCCCTGTGACTCAGTAAAGTTGAAATATTATTTGTATATGACACACTCATAGATACACACACATACACACACACACACAGTGTTTTTTCTTTCCTCTAAATATTTTTTTTTCTTTCTGTTCTTCCACTTTGGATAACTTGAATGTCCATCTTTATTGGTACATTAGTACTATTTTAACCAAACTAAAACCTGAACTAAAATGACCTTCTTTTGGTTTTTGTTCAAACTTTATATGTATATTTTGTCTAATGGTTATACACTTTTAAAGTTTTAAAGCAAAGAAATACTTTTGGGTAAAATTTTGCATAAAATGACAAAAATCTTTTTTTTTTTTTTGAGTTGAAGTCTCTCACTCTGTCGCCCAGACTGGAATGCAATGGCACACTCCTGGCCACCGCAGCCTTGACCTGCTGAGCTCCGGCTGTCGTTCTGCTCAGCCTTCCAAGTAGCTGGAACTACAGGCGCGTGCTACCACGCCTGGATAATTTTTTTATTTACTGTAGAGATGAGGTCTCGCCAAGTTGCCCAGTGGGTCTCGAACCCACGGACTCAGGCAATCCACTCATCTTGGCCTCCCAAAGCACAGGATTACAGGCTGAGCCACCGAGCCCGGCTGACAAAAATCTTTTACATAGGACTTAGCATGGGAGTTGGCCATTAGTTACCAAGCTGTAATATTTACATCATATATCATTTATTTATAATACATAAATGTTTTATATTGTGTGGAGCTCTATGTATAGCCATTTCCTGGTTTCTCTCTGTGATTAAATTTCCTTCATGGTACTGTAGAATATGGAGTATAAAAACTCACATGAGTCGGAATGGTTATCCAAGTCATGAATCCTATCTTACCTCAACCTACTTACTATAATATTTCTCTTCAAGGAACTCCTTATATCTCATTAAATAATTAATTGCAAGGGTTGATTTATTTTGCTTTCCTTTATTTTTAATGACCTTAAAACAGGAAGGTGAGAAAGGAAACAATGTTGATGCTGTTAATAACTGTATGAAATCTTTAACGATTGTTTGCTGGAGAGAGAGAGAGAGAGAGAGCTCAATTTTCTTCTTCCTTAGCAGGCAACTTGGGGAGGAGAAAGCACTTCACAGTGGTCCAATAGAGCATCCTCTTGTTCTGAGCAGGTGCCAGACAGTTCTGGCACATTGCCCATGACTGTATAGATGGATGTGTGTGTGTGTGTGTGTGTGTGTGTGTGTGTGTGTGTGCCGTATATAAATAATATGACTTTGTAGAGAAACCAAAAATAAGATAAGCTTTGGAAGGAAAGTGAGATCGCAACACCCTATCTTGAATGATCGACATTATTTCTTCCAGAGAACACATAAATACACACATCTTACTTGCCTCAAATTATTCAGAATCTAACATACCATTAGGTATTCTATGTATTGAGTGGTTATTATTTTACTTATGAAAATTTTTAAAATGATGAACAATATATAATAAGATTTCAGTATTCTGTGAATACTGATATAACATGTTTTACACTTGATACATTAACATTTGGTTCCAAAGTTCATGAAATTTTTCTAAACCCTTTTTTTCCTCTACTTAGAGTTTTACCACAATAACCATGTTGAGGAAAATGTTATTTTGCTTTGTTTTGTCCTTGTGTTAAAATGAGCTGTATCACACATACAAATGGTCCCTAAATTTTGCTTCTTCTCTGATTATTTTTTGGATTTAATTTGTTTATTCACTTGTTCATCTAATAAGTATTTATTAAGTATTCAATAAAGTATTCTGCCCTTTCTGGGTGAAGAATGTGGACTTCTTTCTTCATCTTCTTTGTGTGTGTGTGTGTGTGTGTGTGTGTGTGTGTGTGTGTGTGGTATTTTAACTTTTCAAACAAAGTTTATTAGAGAAGGGAAAGAGGAGAGATAGACATGCCAGAACTGCCATCAGTGAGAGAAATCATTCTTTTCTTTCCTTTTTTTTTTTTGTTAGCCTTCAAATTTTTTATTTTAAAATTGTGGGGTATAATTCAGTGTACGGTATACAAAGATTCATTGTGCGTGTACCTTTGTTGATGAGGTGTGCCCCCCCTTCCTCAGGCAGTTTCCCACTACTGCCAATCCCATCTCCCCATCCCCCTACACCTCTGTTTCCCATGACTGTCAATACTTTTTTTATAGTATTACAGTAGTTGTTCAAGCTCCACTTATGAGTGAGAACAGTTCGTTGTTTCTGTGAAAGATCACTCAGTATTATAGACACTAAGTTCATCCAGGTTGTTGCACAGTTCATGATTTTGTTCTTCTTTATGGCTGCATAATATTCCATTGTGTATATGTACAACATTTTAAAAAATCCACTCTTCTTTTGATGGGCAGCACTGTTGGTTCCATGTTCTTGCTATTGTGAACAATGTTGCAATAAACATATGTGTGCAGGTATTTTTTTTACAGAGTGATTTGAGTTCTTTCAGGTATATTCAAAGTAGAGGGATTGTGGGGTCATATGGAAGGTCAATTTTTTGGACTTTTAGGAATTGCCACACTGTTTTACATAGAGGTTGTATTAGTTTACACTGCCACCAACAGTGTAGAAATGTTCCCTTTTTACCACACCATCTCCAGCATCTGTTATTTTTTGAGTTATTGATGATGGCCATTCTGACTGGAGTTAGGTGGTATCTCGGTGTAGTTTTAATTTGTACTTCTTTGATGACTAGTGAGGCTGAACATTTTTTCATATATCTGTTGGCTACTCATATGTCTTCTTTTGAGAACTGTCTATTCATATCTTTTTCCCATTTTGTATTGTTGTGTTTTTTTTTTCTTTTCAGCACATTTGAGTTCCTTGTAGATCCTAGTTGTTAGGCCTCGGTCAGACCTGGAGTTGGCAAATATTTTTTCCCAGTCTGTGGGCTGTCTCCCTGCTCTCGATGGTTTCTTTGGCTTTGTAGAAGCTTGTCAGTTTGATGAGGCCCACTTGTCCATCTTATATCTTATGGCATGGGTGCTTGGGATTTTGATCAGGAATTGGTTGCAAATTCCATTTTCCATAAGAGTGTCTCCTGCATTTTCTAAGGTTCTTATAGTTTCAGGTTTTACATTTAGTAATCTGATCCATTTAGAGTTGATTTTTGTGTATGGGATAGGACAGGGTCCTTTTTCAATCTTTTGCATGTGATCACCCAGTTTTCCCAGCACTATTTACTGAATAGGTTCTCCTCTCCCCAGTGGTTGGTGGTGGAGGCTTTGTTGAAGATGAGTTGACTGAGAAATTGAGGTTTTACTTCTGGACTCTCAATTCAATTCTATGGTCTATATGCCTGTTCTTTTACCAATACTGGCTGTTTTGATTATTGTAGGTTTATAATAAAGTTTAAAGTCTGGGAGTGTGATATCTCCTGCTTTGTTTTTGTTTTTTGTTTTTTTGCTGAGGATTGTTTTGGCTATTCATGGTTATTTATGTTTCCATGTGAATTACTGTATTGTTGTTTCTAGGTCTGAGAAGAATGTTGCTGGCACTTTGATGGGTATTGTGTTAAATCTGTAGATGGTCTTAGGCAGAATGGACATCTTCACATTGTTCATTCTTCCAATCCATGAGCGTGGAATATTTTTCCACTTGCTTGTGTCATCTTTGATTTCTTTGAGCAGTGTCTTGTAGTTTTCATTGTAAAGGTCTTTCACGTCTCTGGTAAGGAAGATGCCAAGGTATTTCATTTTTTGTTTTTATGTGGCTATTGTGACTGGAATTGTGCTTTTTATTTGGGTTTCTGTTGGTTATTATTGGTGTATAAAAATGCGATTATCTTTTGCACATTGAAATTACACCCTGAGACTTTGCTCAAAGTCCTTTATCAGTGCAGAGAGCTTTTTGACAGATTCTCTTGGGTTTTCAAGGTACAGAATCATGTCGTCTGCAAAGAGGGATAATTTGATTTCCTCCTTTCCTGTTTGGATACCCTGGTCACCTTCTCTTTTCTGATTTCTCTAGCTAGATTTCCAAAACTATGTTAAACCGAATGGGTGAGAGTGGGCTTCCTTGTCCTGTTATAGATGTCAGAGGACATTTCTGTCTGTTTAGCATTATGCTAACAGTGGGTTTCTCATAGATGGCTCTTACTATTTTGAGGTATGCCCCATCTATGCTTAAGTGTTTGAGGGTTTTAATCAAAAAGGGGTGCTGGATTTTATCAAAAGCTTTTTCAGCATCTAATGGTATAATCATGTGGTTTTTGTTTTTACGTGCATTGATGTATTTAATTATAGTTGTGGTCTTATGAATGATGAACTAGCCTTCCATCACAGGGATGAAGCCCACTTGGTTGTGGTGGATGATTTTTGAGATGTGTTGTTGAATCCGGTTGCTAGGATCTTGTTGAGAATTTTAGCATCTATGTTCATCAAGGATATTGGCCTGTAGTTCTCTTTCTTTGTTGGATCTTTCCCTGGCTCGTGTATCAATGTGATGTTAGCTTCATAAAATTATTTGAGATCTATCTTTCTCAATCACCTGGAATTCTTTCAGTAGGATTGGTATCATTTTCTCCTTGTATGTTTTGTAGAATTCTGCTGGAAAGCCATCTGGTCCAGGGTTTTTATTGTAGGTAGTTTTCTTATGATATAGTCAATTTCCTATATTGTTATTTATCTACTAGAGTCTCAATTTCTTCTTTTTTCAACCTGGGAAGGTTGTGTGATGTCAGAAAGTCCTCCATTTCCTTTAGGTTTTCAAGTTTATTTCCATACAAGTGTACGTAGTAGTCTCTGATAATCTTTTGTATTTCTTCAGGATCAGTTGTGACTTCATTTTTGTGTTTCTGATTGAGTTTATTTGGACGTTTTTTCTCTTTTCCTTGTTCAGTCTAGGTAGGGGACCATCAATCTTGTTTATCCTTTCAAAGAGTCAGATTTTTGTTTCACTGATTTTTTTTTTTTTTTTTACATCTTTTTGTCTTCTATGTCCTAGATTTGGGCTTTTATTTTGGTGATCTAGATTTTTCTGCTGAAGTTAGGGTTTTGATGGTCTTGCTTTTCCAGCTTCCTTAGGTGACTTGTTAGGCTGTTAACATGTGATCTTTCCATTTTCTTCAAGTGTGTTTGTAGAGATATGAATTCCCCTCTTAACACTACTATCATAGCATCCCAGAGATTTTGGTAAGATGTTTCTTCATTTTCATTTGTTTCCAGATGTCTTTTAATCTCTGTTTTGTTTTCCATGTTGAACCAGGTGCTGCTTAGCATCATGCTGTTTAGTGTCCATGTCTTTTTGTTTTTGGTGGAATATTTATTTTTATTCTACCATGGTCTGAAAAGGTGCATCATTTCAATCTTATGAAGTTTGTTTATGCTTGATTTATGGCCAATGACATGGTCAATCTTAGAGTATGTTCCATGTGGTGATGAGCAGAATGTGTATTCTGTGGTCGTTGGTTGGAGTGTTCTGTTGGTATCAATTAAGTTCATTTGGTCAACAGTCACTTTGAGTTTCTGGATCTTCTTGCTGATTTTTTGCCTTGATAATCTGTCTAGGATTGTGAGTTGGGTTTTTTTTTTTTTTTTTGAGTTGGAGTCTCACTCTGTTGCCCAGACTGGAGTGCAGTGGCCACTCCTGGCCACCGCAGCCTCGACCTGCTGGGCTCCGGCGATCCTTCTGCCTCAGCCTACCAAGTAGCCGGAATTACAGGCATGCGCTACCACGCCCAGCTGATTTTTTTAAAATTTATTGTAGAGATGAGGTCTCACTGCCCAGGCGGGTCTCGAACCCGCGGGCTCAGGCAATCCACTCACCTCAGCCTCCCAAAGGCACGGGATTACAGGCTGAGTCACCGAGCCCGGCGTGAGTGGGGTATTTAAGTCCCCAACTATGATTGTGTTAGAGTCAATATCTTTAAGTTTGCTTTATGAAAGTTGGTGCACCCATGTTGGGTGCATATATGTTTAGGATGGATATTTCTTGATGGATTGAACCTTTTATCATTATATAATGACCTTCTGTATCTTTTTAAATTTTTGATACCTTAAAGGGTATTTTGTCTGATATTAAGATTGCAACTCCTGCTTTTTTTTGTGTTCTGATCGCCTGAAATTTTGCTTCCCATCCTCTTACTTTGAGTCGGTAAATGTCCTTTCTGTGGAGATGAGTCTCTTGGAGACAATATATTGCTGCCTGATGATATTTTTTCCATTTTGCCATTCTATGTCTTTTCAGTGGCGCATTTAGTCCATTCACATTCAGGCTAATTATTAAAATGTGAGAGTTCATCCCTGTCATGAGGTTCTTATAGAATTGTGTTGTTCCTGTTCGTTTGTTGTGTTTCTTTAGATTTTGGGGTTGATTCATATGTGCTTTAAACCTTTTTCCTGCACTCTTGTGAAGAATGTTGTCGTTCGTTTTTCTCTTTCTTCTGTGTTTAGTACTTTCATAGGTGTTTCTTGTAGAGGTGGTCTGGTGGCAGAGTAAGTTCTTAGAAATTGAACGTATGGGAAAGATTTTAATTTTCCCTCACAGATGAAGGTTAACTTTGCTGGGTAGTTTACTCTTGGTTGAAATTGTTTATCTTTGAGAACTTTGAAGATTGGGCTCCAAGCTCTACTAGCTTGAAGTGTTTCTGTAGATAAATCTGCGGCTATTCTAACTGGTCTTCCCCAGTAGGTAGTCTGACCTTTTTCTCTTGTGCCTTTAGGATTTTTCTTTTACTCCTATTTTGAATAGGTGAATTATTATGAATCTGGGAGTTGGTCTTCTCATTTGTTGTCTTGCAGGGGTCTCTGAATCTCTTGTGTTTGAATTTTCACATTAATGATGAGATGAAAAACGTTTTCTTGAATAATTTCATGGAATGTTTGTTCCAGGGTGGACTCTGTCTCTCATTCTGCCTCAGGAAGTCCAGTTACTCTTAGGTTCAGCCTCTTGAAATAATTGCTCATCTCTTGAAGGCTTTGTTCTGTCTTTTTAAGCTTCTTTTCTATATTTTTGACATTTTGGTTAGTTCTATATTTTGGTCCTCAAGCTCTGAGATTCTTATTTCTGCTTTGTTAATTCTGCCTTCCGTCCTTATCAGTTTGTTATTAATTTCATTCACAGTATTCTTTACTGCTGTTATCTCAGTTAAAACTTCTTCCTATTTTTCCCTTGTCTCACCTCAATTCTTTTTATTCTCTCTGTTAATGTCTTGTTATCTGGATTTGCAGTTTGAGACCAGTCATTCTGGGGGCTCTTTGTTGTTTGCATTCCGAAGACTCTTTCCTCAGTGCCTGACCTCCCAGGGGTTGTGTGAGACCCATGTTCTTCATTTGATTTCTCTTCATTTGTGTAGATCCCCCCACACACACTTTTCTCCCCCTCTTCTTTAATTCTGTTGTTCAGGAATGGCGGGGTTGCTTTTACTTCTGTTTGATCAGTCTTCTATTATTCCTTCTGTGGATTCTCTGGCATTCTTCAATTCTGAAGCTGGATTGTGGTTTAGGGGCTGTACTTTTTGCAGTTTTGAGATTTAATTGAGAGGGAGCTGTGATTCAAAATCTATCTGCAGATCTTAGTTTCCACTGAAAGGTGTATGGGGCACCTTGTAACACATTTCCCAGTGCCTTGCAATCTGTCCATGCAGTGGGGGTATATGTTTTCTCCCTGGAAGCAAAATGAGGTAAGAAAAAGGAAAATAATATAAAAAGGAAGGAGGGGGACAGGAGGATGGTGGAGAGAGAGAAGAGTAAGAGCGAAAACAGACAGACATACCACCTAACAAATGAAAAGACACACAGAGACAGAAAAAAGGAAAAAACTAAAACATACAGATGATCATACAAACACACAGTTCAACATTACCTGTCTATTGATGTATTTTTCCAACACACAACAGGCATTCTAAAAAATAGAAAAAAATCTGTAAAATAACAGAAACAAAGCAAGTATGAAAAACTTGTCAATAAGAGAAAGAGAAAAACACTAAAACTAAAAACAAACAAAAATTGACTAAACAAACAGACAAAAAATTAAATAAAAAAATAAAAAGCCAAACTCGCTCTGAGGTCATTCCTCTAAGTCCAATGTCCTTTCATCTCTGATCTCTAGCTCTCAGTGCAGGCTAACAGAACTGTTCTCTGTGCAGAATGATGTGCTCACAGCTTGGTTCAGATGTTCCAGTCCTACTGTAGGAGGAAGCTGGATCAGATCTGGACTCAGCTGGCTTGCTGCCTCTCAGGTCTGCCACTCAGATCTGACCTGTGTCTGATCCAATATGGGGAAGGGGCTTCTGTCTCTCCCAGTTTTATGACATTACCTTAGGTCCCAAGTTGGAGGTTGGGCAGAGCTGGGCAGAGTAGTGTGGGGCAATGCAGATCTCTGTCTGGTCCTGGGACAAAGAAAATGGCTGTGGTAGGTGTCTCCTCACTGGGCTTGGGGCTCCTCTCTGGCTCTCCCCGATTATCTCTCTCCACTGATCAGATACGGGGCTTCAACTGATCCATTATAACAGTTGATGGTGTGGGCCAGGCACCTGGTGATGAGAATCAGCTGTATTTGGCAGGCTTTTCTCAGGAGCATCCCATGAGCAGATGATCTTGTGCGCCCTGCTCTTTTCTTGATATATATAATTATCCTTGCTCTTGCTAGCAACAAAAGTTCCAGTCGAAGCAAACAGACAAGTCTCCCACGTCTGGGGCCAGAAGTCTGAGATCAAAGTGTTGGCAGGGTTCGTTCCTTTTGAGGACTGTAAGAGAAAATGTGTTCCATTCCTCTCCTCTGGCTTCTGGTGGTTTGCTGGTAAGAAATGTCATCCCTTGGCTTCTGGACACATAATCCCTACCTCTGCCTTCATGTTCACATGGTGTTCTCCCTGTGTGTGCATCTGTCATGAAATTTCTCGTTTTTATAAGAATATCTGTCATATTGACTTAGGTGCTCACATTACTCCAGTATGACCAACTCTTAATAAATCATATTTGCAACTACCCTATTTCTAAATAAAGTCAAATTCTGACTGACTAGGAGATATGACTTCAACATATGAATTTTGGGGGTGACACAACTCAACTCATAATACCTCCCTATCTATTGTGAATTACAGAGAATTGAGGAGGGAAGAGATTGATAAGATGGCCTCGATGTTTATGCTATTCGTTAACTCTGCCTAATCATCATCTGTAACCAATTGGGTCTTGTCAGAGAAATGCAAATCAAAACCACATTGAGATACTACCAAACCCCAAACCCCGGTAAGAATGGCCATCAATAATAAAACAAACAACAACAGATGATGAGGAAGATGCAGAGGAAAAGGAACACTTCTACACTGCTGCTGGGAATGCAAATTAGTGCAGCCTCTTTGGAAGACAGTGTGACGATTTCTCAAAGAACTGGAAATTGACCTTCCATATGACCCAATATTCCTCCTATTGGAAATATACCCAGAGGAACTCAAATCATTATACAAAAAAAAAGGATACCTGCACATGTATGGTTGTTGCAGCTCTGTTCACAATAGCAAAAACATGGAACCAACCATGCTACCCATGGAAACTGGACTGACCAAAAAAAAATTTGGTACACATATGCAATGGAATATTATGCAGCCATAAAGAAGGACAAACTTATGGACTTCTCAGCAACTTGGATGAATTTAGATTCTACCATACTCAGTGATCTATCACAGAAGCAAAGAGCAGAGTACCAAATGTTCTTAGTCATATTGAACAATTATCACAATGCTATGAGAAGGGGATTGGCGTAGTGGGAAACTGCCAGGGGAGAGAAGGGCACACTTCATCAACAAAGTACCTGCATAATGAATATTTGTATACCTAATCCTGAATTGTACTCCATATCTTTAAAATAAATTTAAAAATTTTTTAAAATTGAATTTCTTAGTACTTGTGAAGAGAACAAGAACATACTCCACTAGAAAGGAGGGTGATTAGAGGTTATATTTGGTTAGACAGCAGGTAGTATAGGTTGAGATATCCAAAGGGTACTCAAAAAACCCTGGAATTGTCTAGTTTTTTTGAAGGTTGGATTATCAAACAATCATCAAAATTTTTATCTGGAATTCTTTAGGGGGTTGCATCCTGATGTCTGGAGGAGACATCCCAAGTTGTGCAAATGGGTGACTGATTCTTCTAACTTTGTCAATGCACATGCTGTGTTCATCAGTTTTTGACCAAAGTCGGCATGATCACCATGCCCCATCCTCCCTATTCACTGGATCTCACTCCCAGTGAATTTTTTGTTTCTCCAGATTTAAAAAAAATACTCCACAAAGAGAAATGTTTTGCTGATGTGGAAGAGGTGAAACACAAAACAGCAGGAGCATAAAAGTCATCAAAATTGACAAGTTCAAAAACTGAGCAGTGGAAAAAACATCTTGATAGATGTGTTGGATCAAATGAAGTGTACACGGCAGGTTTCTGAAGTTTAAATATGTAAGAATAAATACAAAATTCTTTATAAGTAAATTTAATTTTTGGATCCCCTTTCATGGTAATGTTACTGTTTATGTGCCACTTTTCATCTAATCACTTGTGTTTTAATGACTGAATATTTCTGTCAGATAAAATTTTTATTATTATTATTGCTCTAGAGTTTACATATTTAATTTGGTAGTAGTACCCAAAATCCATGCTTATGGGGTCATTATTTTTGCCTAATTCTTATAATCCCAGAAACTCGAGGTGGGGTTGGGCATGGTGACTCACAATTATAATCCTAGCACTTTGGGAGGCCAAGGCAAAATAGTTACTTGAGGCCAGGAGTTTGAGACCAACTTAGGTAATAGTAAGACCTCATCTTTGTAAATACACAAATAAACAAACAAATAAGTAAATTTTTAAAAATGCAGGTGGGGAGGAGGTTTTAGAAACTCAATGTCATCTCCCTGCCTTAGGGGCTGTATAGCTGTTTGGAATTGCTTACTGAGACATCAAAAACAATTCCAAATGATTACCTTTTGTTTTTCTTAACATTATGTGAAAACTGAATTATTCTGTGTATGAGTATCCAATTAAGTTTTGGACATTTTTTTCTTTTTCCTTGGGTTCTATATTATAAAATATGCAATGATTAAATAAAAGGTTTACCTTTCTTGTAATCATATAGATACTTGTATCTCCATTGCCTCCACCATCATCTGAACATTTTAGTAGCCATTGATTATGAAAAGCTGTCCCCTGATAATGTAGAAATAATTTTACATTACTCTTCAAAGATTGTACTTACACAGATCACTATTGACTGAATGTGTTGGGGGGAAGGAGAAAGGGGGAAAATATGTTTATATGACTGTTTAATTTTTTTTGAATTGTACCCCACATATTTATAATAAAAAATACATTAATAAATAAATACCTAAATACATAAATATTTATGTATTTAGGTATTTATTTATTATAAACATGTGGGGTACAATTCAGGGTTAAGTATATAAACATTGATCATGCAGGTACCCTTGTTGAGGTATACCCCGTGCCCCCTAGCAGTTTCCCTCAACTGCCAATCACACCCCCTTCCCCTGACAGTTTTCCACTACTGCCAATGCTATAAAAAAGTGATTGAGAATTATTAAAACCCCAAGGAGGATGTTTCTTTACAGATTTTTTTGCTTGCTTTTGCACACATTTAAGTTCAATGCATTTGGGGATCCCATATTAATCTGTGTCCACCCATGACTAAAAAAAAGTCTAGATCATATCAATCCTTTCCCTCATTACAATGAAAAAAATACTGGACTCTCATGAATGAAGTTACAGTGCAGGGAAATTGTTTCTTGCTTTGCTGTAAAACGGTGGTTAAAAAATCTGTCTGGAAAGATTTCAATGGAAGAGCAGACTGCTGGTTTTTGGAAATAAGTCGGCTCACAGTAGCCGATGCTTGGTGGGTGACAGTATGACTGTGTTAGGTGAGTACAAGAGAAGGTGTGTATGTTCCTGTTAGCAGCAGTTGAGTAGTTCTTTCCAATTCTTCCAGACAGATTGGATTCACTATGTTTTTACAGTTTGAACGGTTTCTTTTTCAAAATAAGACACCACTACAGTCTGATATCTTTTTTGGCAGTTAGCTATGCAAGTCTTTTCTAGGACTTTGGAATCTGTGTTATTGTGTACCTTAAGTTGGATTAACATGGAGTGCAAGAATTAGGGGAACTAGGGAATACGTTTTGTAATATTTCATAAGGTCTTCCGGAAGCCTAAGAAAGTTAAGAAAATAGTCTTATTAAACTTGTCCCCCTGACCCAGAACTCCCTATTTCCAATACCCTCCCCAGTAAGATAAACAATATATTCTCAACTAAACCTGAAATTTCTCATTATATTTTCAGATTTTAAGATTTGCATAGTAAATTCTCTGATTCGAAGAGCAAAAGTGAGCTCCTGGTTTCTTGATTTCTTTGTTTGTTTGCCAGATTTATATAGACCTCATTCCAAAGGTCTCTAGCACTTTCTTAGGTCAGATCCTTCCCTACTTTTAAAAAATTGATCAGTAGTGATGTAATCTATAAATCACCCCAGTGACTCCCTGTGGGCTCCCACTGGCATCACGCACTGGCTGCTCATGTCAGAACCATAGAAAACTACAGTGTGTTCGATCCATGCAATGCCAGCTCTCTGTGGAGAACGACATTCATCATTGTCTTATTGCAACTGATGTCCACTTTGGGAATTTTGTTGTTGTAAAATTGTGGCCACGAGACTAATAAAAGAAAATCTGCACATATACACAAAAAACTCACATTGGTGGGTATTTATGCTCCTTTTTATTTCCATCAAATAATAATATCTTAACAGAATATTTGAATTGTGTTGCTTCTCTAACACTAGTGCTAAAAGTCATACAAATCTTCCAGGAGACAGCTGATCCAGTTGAAAGCAAGTGAGAAGAGGCAGACTGGGGATCTGGGAAGGGGAGTGTGCTGCCATGCCCGTAAAGGTCTCCTTCTCAGTGCAAAACTACTTTTCTGAAGAGGAAGCTTTGCTCCGAAGCCCCTCAGTTTAAAAAATGGAAGGATGATGGAAACTGACTCCGTTAATTGTCAGCTCACACCTTTCTTTAATGAGTTTCCTAGAAATGTATGGTTAAGTTACCCTGGTGACACAGGTAAGGTTTCCTTCAACTCCAGCTGAGACTGTCAGAATAGGACAATGGGGGTCCATTTTCTGAGTAATGAGAATAATAATTATATACAGATGAAAGCAAAGAGCTTCCATGTTACTTTAAACAAAGAAGAGTTAAGGCCTTATCTTAAGTATGCATTGGCACCTCAATGCAAAATGGTTGTGCAAAATTAATTTTTAATGGGTTCAATTTATATTAAAAATTTCTGCAAGTGTGTAAATTTTTTTTTTCAAGGCTGGAGTGCTACTTCTTTTACAATATACGCTGAAGGTGTTTTTTTAAAGAGAGTCTTAAACTGGAGCCATTTTAAGTGTTTTATGAGACATTATGTGAGCTTTCATATGCAAGTTAGTAATTAAGTACCAACCAGTATATTCTGTAATATGCTTAAATGATATTAGAGGCTGTATATAGTCTGCAGTAATGGCTATTGCTGCTTTTTTAATTTATCCAGAAAATTTTGCTTAAATAAGGGCAAATCAATGCTGGGTTGTACAAAATATAAATGTAAGGAAGTAACAGTAATTTTTATATACTTGTTTCTTCCAGCTTCACTGGAAGGGAAAAACACAACCTACTTTTGTGACTCCTATTGATAGAAATTGTAAGAAAGAAAGAAATTAAATAAAATAATATATCTCCACTTAGAGAACTGCTAAGAGTATACAATAACATTGAATACTGGATACGTATTGTTGCACAGTGCTTTCTGATGGGCATAAAGATGAGTTTTATGCCATTAATAATTGTTTTTTGTATGCTTTCTGGCATTCAGACAAAGTAAAATGTCTTACTTGGACTTAAACCAATTAGGACTTTGACTGTTCTGCCTATAAAGAGAAATATTTGTATTAAGTTGGATTCATTGGTCAAGGTTCAAAAAGTATGACTAAAGCCAACACCTGATGAGTGAAATTGACTTAAAAAATTAATGACAGATTCTTGTGGAATGATCCTCCCATCCTGCAAACCAACCACCACCACTACCACCTATTTCATAATGTGGATAATGTTATAAATGTTTAGTCTTTTAACATGATTCCACATTGAATTTTTTGGTTGGCAAGAATAAGACTAGATTTCTTATTGATAAGTTGTTTATTGTATTCAGGGGCTTATCATTATGAACATAGACATCAAGCCTAAAAACAATTAACATATCATTAAAACAAAATTATCTCAAAATATTAAATAACCCTATGCAAAATTAATTTGACAGTAAGAAATTTATTTTATACCTACATTTTCATATTAAAAGCCAATGATTCCTTAGCTGAGATTATATCTTGAATTTAGATTTGAGATTATAAATTACTCCAGGAAAATATTGGCTAAACTTAGCTTCTCATTTTGAAAAAAATGGTGTAAGAAATTCATCTAGTTTTGTTTATTAATGGTTATTTGTATCTGGGATCAGTCAGTAATCAGGAGTCAAACTTTAAAACAAACACAGTTAGCTTTCCCAGTGAAGAGTTGCAATGAAATATTTGTTAATCATTTTCCCCCACCATGGGCATTTTCAACATACACTAACATATATTTTTTGGGGGGAGGGACTTCTTAAATAGTATCTTAATATCACCCAGTGTGCTGTGGACTTTTCACACATTAATCTTACACTCACTCAGAAGACAAAAAATTAAAGTTCAGTTGGATTCTCCTGAACAGTGTGTTTTATGAGACAAATAATAAGTCAATATACAAAACAACTGTCTGAGATTATAGGCTCAGTGTATGTTAAGAACTTCCATTTCTAATATATGGGTTAATTATTGTGCATTGATTAATTTTTATATTCATTCCACAAACATTTCTCAAGCCCTAACTATTTTCTTGATATAATGCTCGAAAATTCTGTAAGCACCTAAATTGCCTTCAAAATTACCATAAAAAAAATCAAATTATATTCACTATTATTTCAGTGGTCAGTATATTTGTTTCCTAATTCTGAAAGAATAATCAAAAAAGTCTTTTATAGAATAGAGATATCTATGGATAATCAGAATGCTTGTTTGAATTAGTTGTCCACTGTCTGGACAGCACTTTTCTGAGTTTTCTGTTGTAATTTTTAATCTAGGAAAGAATCTCACTGTATTTACTAACTATCTTTACATCGTTTTAAAATGTAAATACTGACAGGCAGAGTTTTCTATTTGAAGTCCCTTTGAGCTGTAGAATTTTTCTGTGTTTTCTCAAGTTTCCTGGTCCCCCTGGATCCCAATAAATCCAGAGTTGTGTGTTTAAAATGATGACAATATTCCAACCAAGCATCCCGCCTTCCTTGACCCAGTTGCAGATCTCTTGCTCTCCTTCATTCTCCATTCTGCATTATGATTAAACACATTTAAAGTCAAAATCATCTTTTCCACTCACTTTCTCTCTCCCAGCTGCTGATTCCCACCTGATCCTTCTTTGGGGGTCAGATTTAATACAAATATTTAAAACCAAAATCATCTTCTGTTTCTTTGCCCTAGCCAAGCAGCTGCAGACTGCTACTCCCCAGTACTGTTCTCAGCCTCTAGCTCACCAAAAGGTTTCTCAGAAAAATAACATGAAGCTGTTGTTGTTTTTTCCTTCCAAAACTGCTTGTGTTTTCATGAACTTCCTGTTAATCTCTTTTCTTTTATAAGAATTATGAGCATGACTTTGCCAGAAGTTAAGTATATCAAATTGGGTTGTGTGTGTTGGGGGTTAAGATTGCCTTAAATTAATTAATGCTGATGTAAAGTAACACATAGGGTTGAATGTACAATACATTCCTATAGAACATTATTCAAACCCACATGTATGTACGGTACATTTTTTATTAATACAGGAAAATAAAACTGAATAGAACTTAAAGCTCTACCAGATTTTAAAATAAACATTCAAAAGAAATAAGGAGAAATAAGCAAATAAAATTTTTGGCAGAGAGTTTATTTATTTAACAACAGTGATAACACTGCTTACACTTTCTACAAATGTTTTATCTCTTTTTCCATGGCACCTGTCCCTGAGTGAATAAAATCACATCTGTCTCATCTTGGCATAAAAAATACACGCCTACATCTGTGAATGATGATTCCAGTTTTGAAGGAAGCAGTGTATACTTTTGCACTCCTGCAGTCTGGTGGGAAAAAAAATGCACAGTGGATTTTGTCTTGCAGTAAGACTTCTAAATAGTGAATAGAAAGTTTGAATCTGATACAAAAACATTGGATTTGAAATGCAGGAAAGCTATGAATTTTACCTATATCTGTGTATGCATGCTATAAATTTATACTTTTTTAAAACACAAAATATCAGATAAAAGATTCACATAGGAGAAGATATAATTTAGAAAAGAAAATACTCTTATAAACACTTTATTATTTTACACAGTCATAAGTTAGTAAAGGTTCGCATATTGTTTCAGAAATATTTCCTAAAGGAACAAGATTAATTTTAGGTAAGGAAGAATTTGGAGTCATAATTGATATCAATTAGAGTTACTGATTGTGATAATTTAGAGCATTTTGTATTTTGCACACTTCAATTTTAATACAAATAACCAATCTCCATGCAGAACCTGCTAATGATTAATGAACAGGATGAGTGGAGGTAGGGGATCTTGGAAGCCAGAACTTCAGGCCCAAAGCAGAAGATACAGGTTTGATCACATAAAAATGTTTCTTTTCCCCAGATGTATACTTGTTGCTGTGGTCTCTATTTGAAACCAGAAGTATGAGCATCACTCTCTTTTTCCCTTTCTGCTCCTCATATCCACTCCAGTCTCTTCATTCTGCTTCATTTTATTCCATTCTTCTACATCTTGTTGCAATTGACCATCATCGCCCATTTGAATTTTGCAGAAGCCTCCAAAGTGACATGTCAGCTTCAAGAATAGATTTCTTCCAATCTCTATTCCCACTGCAACCAAAGAGGAGAATATTCATAAACTCACCTCTGACCTCTGATTTCCCTGCTTAAAATCCTTTAGTGGCTCCCTATTGACCTTATGAGAATGTCCAAGCTCAGTCTCTCATTGTAGTTTACAAGAGCTTCATGAATTGTCATTGTAAGCCTGGGCAGCTTCATCTCTTTACCTCCCTCTGTCCTTCCACACTACTTCAGCTCTTGATGAATTATTTGCAATTCTCAGAAGTCTTCCATGTTCTCTCTCTCTCTCTCTCTCTCACACACACACACACACACACACACACACATGCGCGCACACACGGCACACACACACACACACACACACACACACAGCTCTGAACTTATTAGGGTTAGTCCTTATACCTGGATGTTTCTCATCCCACTCCTTTCCTGTATATTACTCCCGACATGGTGGCGATGGGGAAGAGTGAAGCTATATTACAGGTGTGAAGAAAGTGGCTGCAGGAATTGTGAACTCAAACTTGACTTTCTTATTTCTTTTCGGATGCCTGTTTATTATGTGCAAGATATTGACTTAGGCACTGGGGGAATTGTTTTTAAATACTCTTCAAAATTTGACACTGTTCTTGGGAAATTTAACTGATACAAGCAAAATGTGTGGTATACAAAACAGGAGTGACAAAAAACATATTTGGTGTAAAGGTACTTTTATCGACATACTATTATCCTTTAATCTAACATTATCTCATATTAATTTTTGTCCAAAAATAAAAGAACCAAGTTCTGATAATGCTGATAGACTGCATTGAGACTTTCAAAGATAATCCTTTAGGCAATACTGTAATCTCCCTGGTTGCCATTTCCCAGAACTTCACAGGTCTTTCATTTATGAGTTTCAGCTTTGTTCCTCCCACTTCTCTGGAAGTCTATTTAAGTTTTCTTGATCACTCCATGGTGAGAAGCAAGAACAACTGCTTTCCAGGCTGTATCTGCTCATATTGCTAAAGAGTTCTCTATCTCACGCCGGGCTCGGTGACTCAGCCTGTAATCCCGTGCCTTTGAGAGACTGAGGTGAGTGGATTGCCTGAGCCTGCGGGTTCGAGACCTGCCTGGGCAACTTGGCAAGACCTCATCTCTACAATAAATAAAAAAATCAGCCGGGCCTGGTAGCGTGCGCCTGTAGTTCCAGTTACTTGGAAGGCTGAGGTGGAAGGATCGCCAGGCCCAGCAGGTTTAGGCTGTGGTGACCGGGAAAGGCCACTGCACTCCAGTCTGGACGACAGAGTGAGACTCCAACTCAAAAAAAAAAAAAAAGAGTTCTCTATCTCACCTATTTTTCAAATAACACTAAGTTCTCGAAGGAAAAACTGTGGTTGTAAACTTAACTGGGTTTTGTTTTTTATGTCTAAGACACCACTGATCTCAGGGTGGTTGCTGCACTGTTGCATTCCCATCTCTGAATTTCCTGGAGAACTGTCCAACTGCTCTCAAAGCTTCTCCACTTCATTCTTTGGGTTCGAATTGCCTCTATGTGTTTGCCCCACTGGTTTCCCTTTCCCTGTGCTTTTTTTTTCATCTGAGGTGAGAAGAACAAACTTCGTAATTTACCAGCACTTCCTGGATGGTCACCCTTCTTTTTTCTCTGCCTGGTCTAACCCAGCTGTGCTATCTGTTCTCCTAAGCACCCCAGGGCATCCTGGGCTTGACAATTACCATGCTGTTACGGGCAGAAAAATGAGCTGTGATGGAAAGCTGAAATTCTTTCTATCTTAATTTCTGTTTTGTTTTTGTTTGCAGAGTTTGTATGCTTTGTTTATAAGTTTTTTTTTTTTTTAAGTTGAAGAAAGAATGTTAAAAAAAAAAAAGGGGTTTTTAAAATTATATTATTTATGATAATATCTGGTTTTAGAAAAACCCTTAAGCATTTGGGTTTTTAAAATGTATATTATACACCCAAGAGACTAAAAAGAGTTCTTCCAGTCTATTGGAGAAACTATATATTTTGGGTGTTTTTCAAAATATGTTACCCAATAACAAATTTTCATTCTGTTAGAATTTCTATCTGCTAGATTTTTTTCCTGATTTTAGACATACCTATCATTTTCAAATTCCTCAGATTTCTTAGCTGATTCCTGCTGTTATGTTCAGAGTTAACCTTACTATCTAGAAAATAAATCCACAATAATATCCCTAATAATGAACAACGAGCACTTAAAATTGCAATAGTGACTTTGGCTTATTATTTATTGGAGGAGGCCAAAAGATATTGACTTAGGCCAAGTCTTGTTTAGATTGAAAAGTGGTAGAAAAGCTGTGAGTAGACTTTACGTTCTGAGAGAAATCAAGCTCTGGGTCCAAGTGGATAGAAAGATGTGGATTTTGATGGAAGTGAGGGGAGACAGGTAAGACAAGGTAGGCAGCTTCAGCCAGAGAAGAGGCCAGAACAGGTGCAGGACATGGTGTTCTGAGGCTGATGGTCAGAGTGTGGATACAGCAGGCCTTGGGCTGGGCACTGCTGGTCTGGTACTGAACTGTCCCCTGCTGTGTTGCACCTGGATCTTATGGTTGTGATTGCTATCCCACCTCAATGAATAAGTGTATGACCTCTACCTACTGGTCAAAATTCAGGATGCTGAAATCATTTTCTCAGAGAGGGCAACAGTGTGATTTTGGGTTCACTGAACGTATTCTTAAGGGTTTGAAATAAAACCCACAAGAATAATTGCTGCAGAAAACAATCTGAATATCCTTCTCAAGATATAGATCCCCTCCAATAGTTGCCTTTGTCTGTCCCAGGAAGTTTTGGTATGTCCCTTTAACACATGGGGTGCTATTGGCCTGGCCTTGTGGTGGGGAACGCATAGCAAAAAGGAATGCATATTCAGGAATCTTGTACTTGTTGAAACTCTGACCTCTCAGGGCCATTGTTGAACCCAGGGCACAGACTTTTCCATCCTCTAACAATTCCCACAGAATGTTCTACAGAAAAGTCCACAAGAAAGGGCCAAATAAACAAAGAAGGAGATGCAAATTTGGTTGAAGTGCCTCTGTCTTTGTTCTGTGAATGGAGAAGGAGAGGAGATTGGAATTAATTCTGCCTTCACTTTCAGGTTTAAGGAGCAGGTTTATGGGATGTCCTCATACTGCCCTGGATCTCCTCTTCCTCACTGTCCTGATACATGCCCCAGGTCCAGGTTCCTGAGGTTCTTACAGGCATCCCTTGCCTACTTTGCCCATCCCAGAGTGGACTCTGCCCTGTGCTCACAGGTCTCTGCATCTTTCCCTGCTGGTCCAGCCTTCTGCAGGACTCAGCCCTCAGGACAGAAGCCAACATCTTCTTATCTGAAGGAAGCAACAATTCTGGATGAAAGTGTGATTTTGTCACAGAAGCACTGGGGATGTCTCATCAGTACTCTAGATCCATTGAAATGACCACTTCCTCTAAGATCTTGGTTCCCTTGTTGACTTCCTGTAGCTCACCTGAGCAGCTTTCTTTATCCTGGGAATGAGCTAAGGGAGAGATGTGTAAATGAGAAATGTCAGTAACTCATCATCATGCAGGAGTGACTGTGCACTCCTGTGTCAGACGGTGCCAGCAGTTATGTGCTCAGTGTGACAACCCAGGTTTCTACACACAGTCTGTAGTCACTCAGCAAGCCCCATTGTCTGGAAGCCACTGTCCAGTGCCACTCCTGCACTGGAACAAGCAGCAGAGTAGGGTGGACAGTGTAGCCTTGCCTCACCAGCTCCCAGGAGAAGACTTAATCAATGACACCGGCTTGTCCCCAACCCTCAAGTCCATGATGGTTCTCTTTATCTCTGGCCACTAGTCCTCCTGCAATTCTTTGGGTTACTGTCTGAAGATGAGGTCGATAACTCCTGTTCAGAAAGTAGAAGGGTCCCAAACTGACCCAGGGTACCTGTCACACAGGAATGCACAAACTTCCTGTATTTCTTCAAATCCATCCCATACACCTGCCCTCAGCTCCTGTGACCAACTTCAGACTCAGCAGAAATTCCTGCAGTTATTTTTTCCAACAGGACCAAAAACAAAACAAAACTGCCTGGCCATGCCACACAGGCAGGCAACTCACGGGAAAAATGCACTTGAATATCCCAGATGCCTGGGCATCTCTCCCTGGTGTGTGTTTGTTTCCATATCTCAGGAAGTTTTGGAGACGGGAGTGACAGTGATCACCACATATCCCGGGGAGAGGGTGCTGAGGTTTTTGGAATCAAAATGGAAACTCGTGCACGTCACTGCTTATGTTTCTACCTAAGGAAGCTTCCTGTACTCTGCAGGTCCCTGGGGTTCTCCACAAATGAAATAGGAACATGCCCTAGAAAGAACGACTAGGATACTTCAAAAGGACCACACAGGGAAAAGTATAGACTTCAGCACAAGCTAAAGGAAAACAACAACAACAACAGAAAACAAACAAAAACTACACTTAATCGTGTCAACGTACTCTAAAATTTGTTTGAGTGTGTCTCAGTGACCTTCACGATTGAAAATAAATCTTAGATTGAGGGGTGCGAGTCCCTACTATAACCTAATGAAAACAGATGTTGAATTTCAACTCATATGAGGAGGGAGGCTGAAGAGATGAGAACAAAGCTCTGAACAGCAGGTGGAAGAAATGTCTACAGTTTCTTAGTCCAACCACAAAGACACTGGGGGAGGGGGTGTCCCATGTGAATGTACAGGGCACTAAGGAGAACTGGTGATGTTAATTTCACTTCATTCATGACAAATCTTGTTATCACTACTGGGTACATCTCCCCTCTTTACTCACCTCCCATCTGTTCTCTCTGTCCCTGTAATGTAATCTCAGTGGCCTTCCATGTTTTCACCTTTCATATTCTCATTCCTGGTATACTGCTGCCTTGTACTACTCATTTCAAAAAAAATTTTGGAAGGAGATGATGAATTTTATGAAGTCCCATGAGAATAACTACTGTTCTCATCTTTCAGGGCCCTGTGACCAAACTGTGCTGACTCGGCATGCACAGTGGTGAGTGGCAGGGGAAGGTCATCTGCAATAGGGAAAGCAGCAGTGTAAAACCCACAGTGTGGCCTGGCAGATCCAAGACTGCGAGAAGTTCTGCCATCCCAGCACCCCATACATGTGATGTCTGAATATTTGTTCATGTCATTCTGTCTTGCCAAAGATTCACCTGACCTAGAAAGTGTTTGCTACAAAGGTCCCTCAGCAAGACCCACTCTCCACTCAGACTCAGGCTACAGTCAACCTCTTCTCCTGGTCCCTGTGGAAAGAGCTGCTCAGGGCTTTGCTCCCAGTGCCCTCTGCAATCTCCCCTCACTGCAGTCTCCTCACACTGGACAGTCATCATATTTCCTACGTACCTTTGTAAACTAATGAATAGGGAGGCTCATATTTGAAAGAAAGTTTATTAACATGATTAACCTCAGGATAGAGCAGGGGTGTGGCCCATGGATGCTGTGGACTGACAGCAACCAGACTCTCAGATGACTCCACTCACATGATCCCTCTGAGAGACTGAAGTCTGTCCAGTGAGCAGGCAGGGGGCACTGTGGATCTGTCTCAGGGTCTGCAGGGTGGGCTCCCACAGCTGTGCACACCCCATATTCCCCAGGGCTGGGCAGTGGAGCCTGCACTCACTCAACAGACTCAGCATCAGTGTCCTTTTTGACTGTAGCCTCCCAGGTGCTGCCTACCAGATTTCCTCTTCCACCAGCACGCAGGCAGGCCTTAAAAATGCATGGAGTGGGGTAGGGTGGGGTGGGTGGGGTGGGGTGGGTTGGGGTCAGGGAGTGGAGCTGCCAGCCTGCATTAATAACCCCTCCTCTTTGGGGCCAGTTGAGGGGATAAGAGAAGCCTGGGGCAGCCCATTTCAGCCCTGGACCTCAGGAGGGCTGTGTTCACCATGGCCTCTGTCCACATTCTCTTCCTGCTACTCTCACTTCTCAGGTATGGACAATCCTCGCATGTCCAGGGCCAGCCCCCCAGCCTGGGTCAATCCCATATGGCTCAGATATCGCATCAACTCTACATGTGCCCCTGGTTCCTCACAAATCTATGTCTGTAGCCTCCCTCTCCCAGTCTGTGCTGATGTAGTCACCTTCCTTCTCTGCTCCTCTTGGAGCATCAGCAATACTAACCTGTACTCTGAGCAGTGACATTAGTGGTGGTAAGAAAAGCAATATACTGGTACCAGCAGAAGCCAGGAGGCCCTACCTGCTATCTCCTGTACTACTACTCAGACTCAAATAAGCACCAGGGCTCTGGGGTCTTCATTCGCTTTTCTGGATAAAATGATGCCTCAGCCAATGCAGGGATTCGACACATCTCTGGGCTCTAGGCTGAGTATGAGGCTAATTATTACTATATGATTGCGCCCAACTGTGCTTCTAACAGTTACGTAGGCAGATGGGGGAGTGGGACAAAAACCTCCCTATGCTCTGTGTCTTGTTCTATAAACATTTTCAAATTTTAAAATAACTTTCAAATATACATTTATATTTGAAAACACCTTCTGGATATAAAAGCCTCTCTTCTCAATTTTCATTTAACATTTCTGAAGTCTCAAAAAAACAAAAAGAAAATCTTCTGGTGACACTGAAATGCTATCTGGTTATTCATATATGTTAAAACCAAAACCTTTGGAGTTGGATTTCTTTCTCATGAAAGAAGCAAAATGAGCCTTTTCTAATGCACATTGTGCTCAAAGCCCAGGGATTATCCCAGTGGGTGAAAAGTCCCCTACAGCATAGACTCAGCTCTTCAAGGGGTCGAGAAGACACCACCTCTTCCCTCTCTAGATATCTGTGCACAGAGCTGTCTGAGGTTCCCTGTTTCCCAGGGATGAGGCCCTAAGATGTGAAATGCTGCCTAAGGACACAAGCCAGGGAGGAATTCCAGACACAGAACTAGCCTGGCTCCATAATGGGTACCCGCATTTACAGTCACAATACTCAAATTGGGAATCATGTGTGTGAGTAACAGTGGGTCTGAGACTGGCAGACCTCTTTGTGGGATTTGAGAGTGTGATAGCGAGGCTCCCCCATTATTTAGAAAATGCTCAGACTGCTCCAGGGGAGTTGGCAGAGTAGATCTATGAATGAGACCTTCCTATGGCTCATCTCACTCAGGACCTGAGGATAGCTGAGAATGGGCTTCCTGTTCTCACAGTATCTGACTGTTTTTCTTGCCTCTCATGGCCCATTAAAGCTTTTCATGAAGTGATGGTCTAGTGATGGGTCTGTGGACTACCTGGGCACAAGAACTTCCCAATATCTCCTTAAAGTGACTTCTCCCTATGAAATTCTTGAGAGAAGCCTGATCTAAAGACCACCTTCTCCTTGACAAGGAACAGAAACACTGGGCATTACCATGGTATAAGGGTTCTCAGAGAGTCCCTCTAAAGTTAGGACCTAGGACAGTAGTGACTGATCTTTGCGGCTGTAACCCTGATTTTCCAGCACTGCGTTTGTCATCATGGCTTCCTTGATCACCTCTAGACTCCAGCCAGCTGTCTATAACCACCATGATCTTCAGCTGTATGAGAAAGTGATATAAAAATATGTCTCCTATTCCTCCTTTCTGACTCATCCCTCCCCCATGCCTACCTGTGAACAACATCAGCTCATGCTGGGCCTTCTGCTGTTATTTTAATACTAAAAGCAGAGTGAAAATAACTCCATTGCTTTCTGGTCTCCCAAAGCAAATATAATTAATGTGTTTCCAGAAACAAAAATTGCTGTTCATACATGACAGATGTGAATGAGGTGGGGAGGACAAGAAAAAAGAATCCAGTCTGTGTGACCCAGAGTCCCAGGTGACTTCTACCTGGCCCTGTAGGTGTCCCTTCTGTCTGGCCAAGTTGAGCAGTTTATCCCCTGAAGTATCATGGGAGAGATAGGTTTTGTCTTCTCCTCAGGTTCCATCCTTGAGGATATTCTCAGTCTTAGGTACAGCATGAAACTTCCCATGGTTCTTAAGATATGGTCCTCAGAACCAGCACATGCTCACTTCCTCTGTTTAATCCCTCAAATACTAGCTATACTCACTCAGTGTATTTGTAATTATTTGTTCGGGATGACATTGGACAAAACTCAGTCCTTTTGGGCCTGGAGCCTATGGTCCCAATCAGCTTAATCACAATGATCTCTATATCATTTCCAAATGGGAACATTTGGACACAGGGACATTTCCAAAAAAATATTGCTTTTTTCAGTGTCAATTCACAGAGTATTTAACAAATAAACTCATCAGGGATCAATGTATGCATATGGTAGGAACAGGCCGTAAGGGCCTCTTATCCATGAGTGAAGAAATGACCTATCAAAAGGATATTCTGTTCACAGATGTAGTGTTTTTATATCAATCTCTAAGCCCAGAACATTGAGAAAATTGACTCACAAATCCTAATGATATGAGAGAGTCACAAGAAGGTAATGAGTACCGAGGTTAACAATAAAGGGTACAGCCGGGCTCGGGGGCTCAGCCTGTAATCCCGCCCCTTTTGGGGAGGCTGAAGTGGATTGCTGAGCCCGCGGGTTCGAGACCCGCCTGGGCAGCGAGACCTCATCTCATAATAAATCAAAAAAAAAATCACCGGGCGTGGGCCGCCTGTGATTCCGACGGGAAAGGGCAGAAGGATCGCAGCCCAGCAGGTCGAGGCTGCGGTGGCCAAAGCGGCCACTGCACTCCATTTACAGAGTGAGACCCCAAATCAAAAAAAAAAAAAAAAAAAAAAAAAAATAAAGGGTACAATAAAACCCAAAGTGGGAAGCAGGAGAAGAAAGCAATTATCTTGACAGCATCCTATTTTCCCAGGAAAGAGAGACATCAACAACTAGAGCCCATTCCATGAGAGTCCCGTGTACCTCACAGTAAAAACTCTCACAATTACAACTATTAATTGGGAAAAAAAAAATGAGGGAGGAACATGTACAATTTTATCAAATGTAAACCAATGGGGTAGTCTGGGAAATTTTAAACCATAAACTTATCATTAGATGATCCTTTATTGATAATGAGCCCAGATATCTTGTAGAAGAAAACTCAATTGCCAAGTTATGATGAAATGTCTGGTAACAAAAAGACTGTAAAATACTGTCTGTATTTGGCAGCATAGAGATCAACAGAGACCTGGAGACAACTAATATCTCAGATCAAACTCTTATGAGGATACTAACTGGTTGTACTGTCCTGAGGGATGACATCAGAAAGATACACCTGTAATAGTCAGGATACATTTCCAGGAGAGAGGCTGGTGAACACTGAATCTGAGGCAAACAGAAGTGCTATTGAATTGTCCTGAGAAGTCAGGGTTACCAAGTCACAGAGGAAAATATTCTACTGTCTCTCACATATTTTATCAAGCAGTGTCCTCCCAAAAGTGTAACCTTCCTACACTGGGCCCCAGGAGTCACATGAGCACTGGGCTCTGAATCACACCCTTGCTTTCTAGTTTATCCTCCAGCCTTACAGGAGTAGGTGTCCAAATTTGATCTCCAGGCAGAGACAGGTAGTCAGTCACACAGCAGGAACCATTTGAATTAAGAAATTTGACTGAGACAGGGTCACACTTCATCAGTAAGGGTACCTGACCTCCAACCAGGTGAAGTGGGGACCAAAGTGAGACCCACACTTTGCCCGTACAATGATTATTTGTATACCTAAACCTGAATTGTACACCACATCTTTAAAATAAAAAAAAAAGGGAATGTTACCAAGGAGTTAAAAAATAAGGAACAGTTGGAGAACAAGGGGCATCTCAATAACAGAAACAAAGTTTCCACAATCAGAGTTCTGGGGCCACCTTTTTCACAGCCTGGATTTTTCCCTCTTTCGCCTTCATTAGTCATCAAACAAGGTAATCCCATTAAAGGACAAAGAGACAATCAAAGTATACTGGAGGCATATTTGTGTACATTATACAACACACACACACACACACACACACACATGCACCACACACACACACACACACACACACACACACACACACCATATTTTGAGAAAAAAGAAATCAAGATAAAGAGAGAATTCCTCCAAACATGCAGGAAACTTTTGGGCAACTTTACAGAGAGAACATGCAGCCCACACTCATTTTATTGTTCTGAGATAACTGCAAAACCCAAGCCAACAAGAACATATCAGTTTGGAAATATGATAATTTTATTCATGGACTTAGATGCAACAAGCAAGTAGAATCTTTGTCAAACCTTTGATCACCAGGGAGGATTGGGACTGAGAACAGCACTTTTGTGGAGTCTGTGGGAAATGATGGATGTAGACTTAGGAGGAGCAGCAGACGTGAGGGGAGCTGAGTCCTATGCCAGTTGCCCCAATCAGGGAGAGAGCCTTGGTACTCCCAGTGCTGGTCTCCTGAAACATGTGGGTGTGAAAGATTAGACTCTGGATGCACTCCAGTGGGATTCATTGATCCCCTACTCAGGGAGGCAGATTGCATAAACATGTTCCTTTATGGTCACCTTCTCTTGTACTGGAGTCAGGTGTACAGTAAACCCTGGTGCCACCAGGCCCAGACTGTCATGTTTGCTGATTAAACAATTGTTCATTAAACAATTCAATTTAATTCAGCTAACCAATCCAATCACTTCACCATGACATATAAAGACATTTACTAACTCCAACTACCCTTTCCTATCTTATAATTGCCATTCAACTTACCCAGTGCTATTATCAAATGACAATTTTGCCATACTCTCAATATGCCATCATACTTGTGTAATTTTATTTTCAAAGTATATTTCCCTTCTAAAAATATGGTGTTTTTCCTTTGGCATATTGCAGGACCCTACACTTCACTCAGACCCAGGTCACTGTTGTCTCCTTTCTTGGCCCCTGTAGAAGATGCTCCGGACTTTACTTTTGGAACCCTCTGCATTCTCCCCTCACTGCAGCCTCCTCACATTGCACATAGTCAGGTCTCCCATATTTCTTTTCCTAGGTAATCTAGAAATATTTCAACCACAAAGCATGTTTATTCACATCAATTACCTTGGGACCCCATAGAAAGTGGTCCATGGATGTTTCTGGAATAGTAGTGGCCAAGCTCTCAGGGCAATTTTCCTAAAATAATTTCTACACTGACACTGACATCTGGTCAACTGGGTGAGCTGTAGATCTGTATCAGGGTCTGCACAGTAGAGCCCCCACAAGTGTGCCACTACCCGCCAAAAAAATTATTTTTTAAATGTATCCCCCGGGTTCCAGTAAGATGGTGACGGCATAGGAGGACTTGTGAGATTCTCCAAACGTGAATTCCCAAAAAGACTCTTACTTTTCTTCCCCCATCCCCCAGCCCACCACCAGCCGCACTGGTCTGAGGCCCACAGACCTTCGGTCCCATGCAGGGCCAGATATTGAGGCCCTCTGCTGCTTCCACCATATGTGACTCCTGCCTGTGTGGGAGTCTCGGGTCTCAGCTCTCTCCCTGGCTACATCGTCTCTCACCCAGCACCCAGCACCAAGCTGCCGGTCACTCAGGGAGGCTGTGGGCACCCGCCCCTCAGAGACACCAGTCCCATTCCTGGCTGAAGTACCCTGTGGGGAACCCGTGGCCACTTTCACCACTCACCACCTGCCCTTTGAAACTTTGGAGCTCTGGAGCTCTGGGCCTACCCTGGCTGAGGCACTCAGCATGTGACCCCAAGCTTGGGGACCCAGACAAGCAGAGAGAAACGGATCTGCAAAAGTGAAACTGCCACCTTGGCCATTCTCCAGGCAGAGATTTCCATTGCCCCACCCACCTATCAACAACCCCCACATCAGTTCCTACAATAACGAAGCTAAACAGGAGACAAAGCCCTACGCCTATGCTAAATCAGACAAAAGCAACTCCCAGGCAGCAGACTAAAAAAAAACAAACCCAAACTGAAAGTAAATCTAGCTGCCTGCAATGAAAATAAAGGGCAGAGGCTGGAGATCAGAGCTGAAGTGACTTTAGTCTGATTTCTCATTTTGACTTTTGATTTTATCATTTTGACTGTTTGTTTTGATCACTTCTGTTGTTTGCTTTCTGACTTACACTGTTTCATGTTTTATTGGTCTGTCTCTGTGTAGCTACCAGTATTCCTTTGGAAATCTTTCTTACGTGTCTTTTTTCACTTCTCTCCGGCCTTGTGTCTCTTTTTCACATGATAGTTGGTATGTATCTCTGTTTTCCCTCTCACTCTTCTCTCTTTCTAACTTCCTATTGACCCCACCTTCCTCTATTATTTTCCTTTTTTACACCCCCTTTTAATCTAGGGACCAAGCCTACATACTGCTGCACAGACAGATTGTAAGGCAGAGGGAAATAGGTTCCAGTGTGCTCATACACCTGTTGGTGGATACTAGAATCAGCATATACATTCTGAACCACAGCTTCCCCTCAATTAAACCTCAAAACTGAGAAAAGTACAGCCCACAGCCCACACACCAACCTCAAAAGTGAACAAAGCCAGAAGATCCTCATAAGGAAGAAGATATTGCAGAAGACAAAAGCAACCCCACCTTCCCTCAAAAACAGAATTAAAGAAGGGGAGGGAAAGGGGGAGAGAGAGAAAAATCTACACAAATGAAGAAAAACCAAAAGAAGAGTATGGGTCTTTCCCAGACCCTGGGAGGGCAGACACTGAGAAAATGGACTTCGGAATGCAAACAGTGAAGAGACCCCAGAATGAAGGGTCTCAAACTACAAAACTAGATATCAAGACATTAATGGAGAGATTAAAAAGAATTGAGGAGACACAAGAAGAAACTAGGAAGGAGCTGATATCTGAGATAACAGTAATAAAGAATACTGTGAATGAAATAAATAACAAACTGATAAGCATGGAAAACAGAATTCCCCAAGCAGAAGAAAGAATCTCAGAGCTTGAGGACCAAAATATAGAACTAACCCAAACTCTTAAAAACACAGAAAATAGATTGACGAACAAGATGGCGACGGCATAGGTGACCTGGTGATATTCTCTGAAGGTGAGTTCCCAAAAAGGCTATTATTTCTCTTCCCCCATCCACCAGCCCACCACCAACCATGCTGGTGCCAGGCCCAGGAACTTCGGTCCCACACAGGGCCAGATATTGCGGCCCCCTACTGCTGCTGTTCTGCTGCATGTCTGGGAGTCTCCGGTCCCAGCCCTCTCCAGCTCCCTCCCCGGCTGCATTGTCTCCAACCCGGCAGCCGGGACCAAGCAGCTGGTCACACAGGGAGGCTCTGGGTGCCCCCCCTCAGAGACATCAGTCCCATTCCTGGCTGAAGTACCCTGTGGGGGGCCGAGAGCGACTCTCACCGCTCACTGCCTGCCCTTTGGAGCTTTGGAGCTTTGGAACTCCGGACCCACCCTGGTTGAGGCACTCAGCATGAGACCCCAAGCCGGGGGACCCAGACAAGCGGAAAAAAACAGATCTGCTTAAACTGCTTCGCCATTCTCCAGGCAGAGACTTCCATTGCTCCACCCACCTATCAACAAACTTTACCTCATTTCCTAAGGCCAGATATTGCAGTCTCCTGCTGCTGCTATTCCACTGTGTGCATGGGAGTCTTCGGTCCCAGCCCCCTCCGGCTCCCTCCCCAGCTGCCTTGTCTCCAGCCCGACACCCGGCACCAAGCTGCTGATCACACAGGGAGGCTCTGGGCGCCTGCCCCTCAGAGACACCGGTCTCATTCCTGGCTGAAGTACCCTGTGGGGGGCCCAAAGCCACTCTCGCCACCCACTGCCTGCCCTTTGGAGCTTTGGAGCTCTGGAACTCCAGGCCCACCCTGACTGAGGCACTCAGCATGAGACCCCAAGCTGGGGGACCCAGACAAGCAGAGAAAAACAGATCTGCTTAAACTACCTTGCTATTCTCCAGGCAGAGACTTCCATCGCCCCTCCCACCTATCAACAAACTTTACCTCAGTTCCCAAGGCAACAGTGCAAAACAGAAGACAAAGCCCCACCCGTACGCTGAAATTAAAAACAAAAGGGAGAGGCCGGAATTGAAGATCAGAGAAGTGACTCTACTCTGATCATTTATTTTGACTGATGATTTTATCATTAAAACTGTTGGTTTAGATCACGTTTGGTGTTTACCTTCTGACTTACACTATTTCTTGATTTTATTGACCTGTGTCTGTGTAGCTATCAGTACTCTTCAGGGAACCTTTCTTACCTGTCTTTCTTCACTTCTTCAAGGCCCTGTGTCTTTCTCACCTGATAGTTGGTATGTATATCTGTTTTCCCTCTCACACTTCTCTCTTTCGCTTATTTTGATTTATGATTTTATCATTGAAACTGTTGGTTTAGATCACGTTTGTTGTTTACCTTCTGACTTATACTGTTGCTCAATTTTATTGGCCTGTCTCTGTGTAGCTATCAGTACTCTTTAGGGAATCTTTCTTACATGTCTTTCTTCACTTCTTCCCAGCCCTGTGTCTCTTTCTCACCTGATAGTTGGTATGTATATCTGTTTTCCCTCTCGCACTTCTCTCTTTCTAACTCCCTATTGACCCACCCTTCGTCCATTATTTTCCTCTTTTATATGCCCCCTTTTTAAATCTAGGGACCAAGACTACATACTGCTGAATAGACAGAATGTAAAGCAGAGGGAAAAGTGAACAAAGCCAGCAGACCCTCATAAGGAAGAACAGGACATTGCAGAATAGAAATAACAGCAACCCCACCCTCCCTAAAAAACAGAATTGAAGAAGGGAAGGGAAAGGGGAGAGGGAGAAAAATCTACAGAAATGAAGAAAAACCAAAAGAAGAGTATGGGTCTCTCCCAGACATCTGGGAGACCAGACACTGAGAAAACTGACTTTGGAATGCAAACAATGAAAAGCCCCCAGAATGAAGGGTCTCAAACTGCAAATATAGATAGCAAGACAATAATGGAGAAATTAAAAAGAATTGAGGAGACACAAGAAGAAATTAGGAAGGAGCTGATATCTGAGATAACAGTAATAAAGAATACTGTGAATGAAATAAATAACAATCTGATAAGCATGGAAAGCAGAGTTATACAAGCAGAAGAAAGAATCTCAGAGCTTGAGGACCAAAATATAGAAATAACCCAAACTCTTAAAAACACAGATAATAAGCTCAAAAAGACAGAACAAAACCTTCAAGAGATGAGTGACTACTTCAAGAGGCCTAACCTAAGAGTAATCGAACTCCCTGAGGCAGAAAGAGAAAGAGAGACTACATTGGAACAAACTTTCCTTGAGATCATTCAAGAAAACTTCCCTTATCTAATCAGTGATGCAAAAATTCAAACACAAGAGATTCAGAGAACCCCTGCAAGACACCAATGAGAAGACCAACTCCTCGAAACATAATAATTTGCCTAAATAAAATAGGCACAAAAGAAAAAATCCTAAAGGCAGCAAAGAAAAAGGCCAGATCACCTACCATGGAAGACCAATCAGAATAGCAGCAGATTTATTTGCAGAAACCCTGCAGGCTAGGAGAGCTTGGAGCCCTATCTTCAAAGTCCTAAAAGATAAACAATTTCAACCAACAATAACCTACCCAGCCAAGCTAAGCTTCATCAGTGAGGGAGAATCAAAATCTTTCCCAGATATCCAATCCCTAAGGACTTATGCTGCCACCAAAACCCTCTCTACATGAAACACTTAAGAAAGTACTAAAAACAGAAGAAAAGGAAAAAAGAACAACATTCTTCACAAGAGTACAGGGAAAAGAATAAAATATACATGAAAAAACCCCAAAAACCCAAAAAAAAGACAAAAAAAAAAAGAAAAAACCAAGTGGAAGAACAACAAATCAATAAGAACTCCATGATAGGATGAACTCTCACATTTCAATAATTAGCCTGAATGTGAATCGAATAAATGCACCACTGAAAAGAAATAGAATGGCAAAACGGATAAAATATCACCAACAATACACTGCCTTCAAGAGACCCATCTCACTAGAAAGGACATACACAGACTTAAAGTAAGAGGATGGAAAACAAATTTTCAGGCGAATGAAACACAAAAAAAGGAGGAGTCACGATCCTAATTTCAGACAAAATACCATTTAAGCTATCAAAAAATTTTAAAAAATACAGAGGGCCACTACATAATGATAAAAGGTTCACTCCATCAACAAGAAATATCTGTCCTAAACATATATGCACCCAACATAGGTGTGCCAACATTCATAAAGCAACTTCTAGGAAAAGTAAAGAAAGACACTGACTCTAACACCATCATAACTGGGGACTTTAATACACCACTCACAACCCTAGACAGATCATCAGGACAACAATCAGCAAGGAGATCCGGAACCTCAATGAGACTCTGAACCAAATGGACTTAATTGATACCTACAGAACACTCCATCCAAAGACCACAAAATACATATTCTACTCATCACCCCATGGAACATATTCTAAGATTGACCACATAATTGGACACAAATCAAGCATAAGCAAATTTAAAAGGACTGAAATTCTACCATGCACCTTCTCGGACCACTGTGGAATAAAAATAAACATTGACACCAACAAGTACCCCCAAAACCCACAAAGACATGGACACTAAACAGCATGATGCTAAACAACTCCTGGGTCAATGATGAAATCAAAACAGAGATCAAAATATACCTGGAAACAAATGAAAATGAAGAAACATCTTACCAAAATATCTGGGATGCCTTAAAAGTTGAAATAAGAGGTGAATTTATATCCCTGCAAACACACATGAGGAAAATGGAAGGAACACAAATTAACAACCTAACAAGCCACATAAAGAAAATGGAAAAGCAAGACCACAAAGACCCTAATTTCAGCAGAAGAGTCCAGATCACCAAAATAAAAGCCCAAATCCAGGACATAGAAGACGAAAAGATAATACAAAAAAATCAATGAAGCAAAAAGCTGGTTCTTCAAAAGAATAAACAAGATCGATGGTCCCCTAGCTTGACTGACCAAGAAAAAATGAGAAAAAAAACCCAAATAAGCACAATCAGAAACACAAAAGATGAAGTCACATCTGACCCTGAAGAAAACAAAAGATCATTAGAGACTACTATGTACACTTGTTTGGAAACAAACTTGAAAACCTTAAGGAAATGGAGGACTTTCTGACATCACACAACCTATTTAAGTTGGAACAGGAAGAAATTGAGACCCTAAATAGACCAATAACAATCAAGGAAATTGACTACTTAATAAGAAAACTTCCTACAAAAAAGCCCTGGACCAGATGGCTTTCCAGCAGAATTCTACAAGACATTGAAGGAAGAGCTGATACCAATCCTACTGAAGGTATTCCAGGCGATTGAAAAAGATTGAACACTCCCCAAATCATTTTACGAAGCCAACATCACATTGATACCCAAGCCAGGTAAAGATCCGACAAAGAAAGAGAACTACAGGCCAAAATCTTTGATGAACATAGATGTTAAAATTCTCAACACGATCCTAGTAAACTGGATTCATTAATACATCTCAAAAATCATCCATCATGACCGGTAGGCTTCATTCCTGGGATGCAAGCCTTGTTCAACATTTGTAAAACCATAAATGTTATTAAATACATCAACAGATGTCAAAACAAAAACCACATGATTATATCATTAGATGCAGAAAAAGCTTTTGATAAAATCCAGTACCCCTTCTTGATAAAAACCCTTGAACATCTAGGCACACGGGGAACATCCCTCAAAATAGTAAAAGCCATCTACAAGAAACCCTCAGCGAGCATACTCCTAAATGGGCAAAAATTAGAATCATTTCCCTTGAAAACTGGAATAAGACAAGGATGCCCACTCTCACCCCTCCTGTTCAACATAGTATTGGAAGTCCTGGCTTGAGCAATCACAGAAGAAAAGGCAATTGGGGGATCCAAATAGAAAAGAGGAAGTCAAGTTTCTCTCTTTGCAGATGATATGATTATGTACCTTGAAAACCAAAAGAATCTGTCAAAAACCTCCTTTCACTGATAAAGGCCTTTGGCAAAGTTTCAGGACAAAATAAATGTGCAAAAGACAATCACATTTCTCTACACCAATAATAAACAAACAGAAGCCCAAATAAAAAAAACACAATTCCATTCATAATAGACACACAAAAAAATGAAATACCTTGGCATCTTACTAACCAGAGACGTGAAAGACCTTTACAAGGAAAACTCAAAACACTGCTCAAATAAATCAAAGTTGACACAAACAAGTGGAAAAATATCCCATGCTCATGGATCGGAAGAATCAACATTGTGAAGATGGCCATCTTACCTAAGGCAATCTATAAATTCAATGCAATACCCATCAAATTACCAGCAATATTGTTCTCAGACCTAGAAAAAACAACACAGGAATTCATATGGAGACACAAACGTCCAAGAATAGCCAAAACAATCCTCAGCAAAAAATAAAACAAAGCAGGTGGTATCACATTACCCGATTTCAAACTTTACTATAAAGCTACAATCATCAAAACAGCTTGGTATTGGTATAGGAACAGGCATATAGATGAATGGAATAGAATTGAGATTCCAGAAGCAAAACCTCAATTTCTCAACCAACTCAGCTTCTACAAACCTCCCCCAACCTACCACTGGGGAGAGGAGAACCTATTCAGTAAATGGTACAGGGAAAACTGGCTGACCAAATGCAGAAGATTGAAACAGGACCCCTATCTATCCCCATGCACAAAGGTTAACTCCAAATGGATCAGAGACCTAAATGTAAAACCTCAAACCATAAGAACCTTAGAAAATGAAGGAAATACCCTCATGGAAATCGGAACTCGCATCCAATTCCTGAACAAAACCCAAAACCCACAGCTCATAAGAGAGAAAATATACAAGTGGGATCTTATTAAACTGACAAGCTTCTGCAAAGTCAAAGAAACCATCAAGAGAGCAGGGAGACAGCCTACAGACTGGGAAAAAATATTTGCCAAAGCCAGTTCTGATAAAGGCTTAACATTCTGGATCTACAAGGAACTCAAATGTGCTGAAAAGAAAAAACAAACAACCCCATTATAAAATGTGCAAAAGATATGAACAGACACTTCCCAAAGGAAGACATCTGAGCAGCCAACAAACACATGAAGAAATGTTCAACCTCACTAATCATCAGGGAGATGCAAATCAAAACCACACTGAGATACCACCTAACTCCAACCAGAATGGCAATTATCAACAACTCAAAAAATAACAACTGCTGAAGAGGGTGTGGTGAAAAGGGAATACTTCTGTACTGTTGGTGGGAGTGTAAACTAGTTCAACCTCTGTGGAAAGCAGTGTGGTGATTCCTAAAAGCTCTAAATATCAACCTCCCATATGACCCCACAATCCCCCTACTGGGAATATATCCTGAAGAACACAAATCACTCTATATAAAGATACCTGTACACACATGTTTATCGCAGCATTGTTCACAGTAACAAGAACCTGGAAACAACCATGCTGCCCATCAAAAGAGGACTAGATTTTAAAAATGTGGTACATATACACGATTGTATAGTATGCAGCCATAAAAAAGAACAAAGTCATGAATTTCGCAGCAACCTGGATGGAATTAGAGTCTATCATACTGAGTGACCTCTCACAGAAACAAAGATCCGAGTATCACATATTCTCACTCATATAATGGACCTTAAACATTCAATGCAATATATACGAAAATGACTGACAGTACTGGGGAACTAGGGGGGGAAGGGAGATGGGATTAACAGTAGCAAATATCTGTCTGGGAACAAGGAAACACCCCATATCAACAGGGTGCCTGAATGAAAGGCATTGTATACCTAACCCTTGACTGTACCCCACAACTTCATGATAATAAATAAATAAATAAATAATTTAATAAAACAACAACACAGAAAATAAATTCCAAATGACAGAACAAAGCCTTCAAGAGATGAGTGATTACTTCAAGAGACCGAACCTAAGAGTAATTGGCCTTCCTGAGGCAGAAAGAGAGACAGAGACCTCACTGGAACAAACTTTCCCTGAGAACAATCAAGAAAACTTGCCTTATCTAATCAGTGACACAAAAAGTCAAGCACAAGATTTCAGAGAATCTCTGCAAGACAACAAATGAGAAGACCAACTGTTAGACACATAATAATTTGCCTAAACAAAGTAGGCATAAAAGAAAAAATCCTAAAGACAGCAAGAGAAAAAGGTTAGATCACCTACCATGGAAGACCTATTAGAATAGTAGCAGATTTATCTACAGAAACCCAGCAGGTTGGAGAGCTGGAGACCTATCTTCAAAGTCCTAAAAGACAAAGAAATTTTAACCAAGAATAACCTACCCGGCCCAAACTAAGCTTCATCAGTGAGGGAGAATTAAAATATTTCCCAGATATCCAATCCCTAAGAACTTATGCTGCCACCAAACCACCTCTATATAAAACCTTAAGAACGTATAAACATAGAAGAAAAGGAAAAAAGAACAACGTTCTTCACAAGAGTACAGGAAAAAGAATAAAAAACATATGAACCAACCCAAAACCAAAAGAAAGACAAAAAAAAAAAAAAAAAAAATGGGAAAAACAAAACTCTTAGAACTCTTGATAGGGATGAACTCTCACATTTCAATAATTAGCCTGAATGTGAATGGACTAAACGCACCACTGAAAAGACATAGAATGACAAAATGGATAAAATATCACCAGGCAAAATACACTGCCTTCAAGAGACCCATCTCACTAGAAAGGACATACACAGGGTCAAAGTAAGAGGATGGGAAACAAATTTTCAGGCAAATGGAACACAAAAGAAAGGAGGAGTCACGATCCTAATTTCAGAAAAAAAAACCCTTTAAGCTATCAAAAAATTTAAAAAAAATACAGAGGGCCCCTACATAATGATAAAAGGTTTACTCCATCAACAAGAAATATCAATCCCAAACATATATGCACCCAACATAGGTGCGCCAACATTCATAAAGCAACTTCTAGGAAAACTAAAGAAAGACATTGATTCTAACGCCATCATACTGGGGGCTTTAATACCCCACTCACAACTCTAGACAGATCATCAGGACAAAAAATCAGCAATGAGATCCAGACCCGCAATGTGACACATGACCAAACGAACTTAATGGATACCTACAGAACACTCCATCCAAAGACCACAGAATACACATTCTAATCATCACTGCATGGAACAAAATTCTAAGATAAACCCACATAATTGGCCATAGAAGACAAAAAGATAATACAAAAAAGTCAATGAAACAAACAGCTGGTTCTTCGAAAGGATAAACAAGATTGATGGTCCCGTAGCTAGACTGACCAAGAAAAAAAGAGAAAAAACCCAAAAAGCACAATCAGAAACACAAAAGATGAAGTCACATCTGACCCTGAAGTAATACATAAGCTCATTAGAGACTACTACATACACTTGTATGGAAACAAACTTGAAAACCTTAAGGAAATGGAGGACTTTCTGACATCACACAACCTACCTAGGTTGAAACAAAAAGAAATTGAGACCCTAAATAGACAAATAAAAATAAAGGGAAATCGACTACATAATAAGAAAAACTACCTAAAAAAAAAGCCCTGGTCCAGATGGTTTTCCCAGCAGAATTCTACAAGACATTTAAGGAGGAGCTGATACCAATCCTATTGAAGGTATTCCAGGTGATTGAAAAGATGGAATTCTCCCCAAACCATTTTACGAACCCAACATCACATTAATACCCAAGCAAGGCAAAGATCCAACAAAGAAAGAGAACTACAAGTCAATATCTGTAATGAACTTAGACACTAAAATTCTCAAGATCCTAGCAAACTGGATTCTATAATACATCTCAAAAATCATCCATCATGACCAAGGAGGCTTCATTCCTGGGATGCAAGGTTAGTTCAACATTCATAAAATCATAAGTGTAATTAAGTACATCAACAGATGTCAAAACAAAAACCACATGATTATATCATTAGATGCAGAAAAAGCTTTTGATAAAATCTAGCCCCCACTTCTTGATAAAAACCCTCAAATATCTAGGGACACGGGGAACATCCCTCAAAATAGTAAAAGCCATCTACGAGAAACCCACAAACAGCATACTCCTAAATGAACAAAAATTAGAACCACTGGAACAAGACAAGGATGCCCACTCTCACCCCTCCTGTTCAACATGGTATTGGAATTCCTGGCTCAAGCAATCAGAGAAGAGAAGGCAATCGGGGGTATCCAAATAGGAAAAGAGGAAGTCAAGTTATCTCTCTTTGCAGACATATGATTGTGTACCTTGAAAACCCAAGAGAATCTGTCAAAAACCTCCTTACACTGATAAAGGCCTTTGGCAACGTCTCAGGATACAAAATAAATGTACAAAAGACAATCGCATTTCTTTACACCTATAATAAACAAACAGAAACCCAAATAAAAGCCACAATTCTATTCACAATAGCCACAAAAAAAATTGAAATACCTTGGTATCTTCCTAACCAGAGAAGTGAAAGACCTTTAAAATGAAAACTACAAAGTACTGCTCAAAGAAATCAAAGATGACACAAACAAGTGGAAAAATATCCCATGCTCATGGTTTGGGAAGAATCAATATTTGTGAAGATGTCCATCTTACCTAGGCAATCTACAGATTCAATGCAAACCCTCAAATTACTAGCAACATTCTTCTTAGACCTAGAAAAAACAACACAGGAATTCATATGGAAACACAAACATCCAAGAATAGCCAGAACAATCCTCAGCAAAAAATAAAACAAAGCAGGTGGTATCACATTACCAGACTTCAAACTTTACTGTAAAGCTACAATCATCAAAACAGTTTGGTATTGGTATAGGAACAGGCATATAGATCAATGAAATAGAATTGAGTTTCCCAGAAGCAAAACCTCAATTTCTCAACCAACTTGTCTTCGACAAAGCTTCCACCACCTACTACTGGGGAGAGGAGAACCTGTTCAGTAAATGGTGCTGGGAAGACTGGCTGACCAAATGCAGAAGATTGAAACAGGACCCCTTCCTATCCCCACACACAAAATTTACTCCAAATTGATCAGAGACCAAAAAGTAAAACCTCAAACCATAAGAACCTTAGAAAATGAAGGACATACCCTCAGGGAAATTGGAACTGGCATCCAATTCCTGAACAAAACCCAAAACCCACAGGTCATTAAAGTGAAGATAGACAAGTGGATCTTATTAAACTGACAAGCTTCTGCAAAACCAAAGAAACCATCAAGAGAGCAGAAAGACAGCCTACAGACTGAGAAAAAGTATTTGCCATCACCAGGTCTGACAAAGGCTTAACATCTTTCATCTATAATGAACTCAAACACGCTGAAAAGAAAAAAGCAAACAACCCCATTATAAAATGGGCAAAAGATATGAACAGACACTTCACAAAGAAAGACACCCCAGTAGCCAACAGACACATGAAGAAATGTTCAACCTCACTAATCATCGGGGAAGATGCAAATCAAAACCACACTGAGATACCACCTAACTCCAGTCAGAATGGCAATTATCAGCAACTTAAAAAACAACAGCTGCTGGAGTGGGTGTGGTGAAAAGGGAACAGTTCTACACTGTTGGTGGGAGTGTAAACTAGTGCAATCTCTGTGGAAAGCAGTATGGCGATTCCTAAAAGCTCTAAATATCAACCTCCCATATGACCCTGCAATCCCCCTACTGAGAATATACCCTGAAGAACTCAAATCACTCTATAAAAGAGACACCTGCACACGTATGTTTATCGTAGCATTTTTCACAATAGCAGAACCTGGAAGCAACCATGCTGTCCATCAGAAGAGGACTGGATTTTAAAAATGTGGTACATATACATGATGGAATACCACACAACCAGAAAAAAGAACAAAATCATGAATTTCGCAGAAAACCTGGATGAAACTGGAGTCTATAATACTGAGTGACCTCTCACAGAAACAAAGATCCGAGTATCACATGTTCTCACTCATATAGTGGACCTTGAACATTCAATGTAAAACTATAAGAAAATGACTGACAGTAGTGGGAAAACTATGGGAGGGGAGGGAGATGGGATTAATGGTAGTAAATATCTGTCTGGGACAGGGAAACACCTCTTATCAACAAGAGTGCCTGAATGAAACGTATTTGTATACCTATTCCTTAACTGTACCCCACAATATCATAATAAAAAATATTGATTAAAAAAAAATTTATAAAAATAAAAAAAAATGAATCCCCAGGGCGGGGGCATTGGTGCCTGTTTGGCTGATTAAGACTCAGTAACTGTTTTCTTCATGGCCTGGCATATTTTCCTGCTCACAGATGTGTGGAGTGTCCCAGCCGCTGTGTCTTCCCTAACCTTCCCCATAGGACAACATTTGAGTCTTACCCACCAGCCCCCTGTGTCCAAACAATTACCCTCAGATTGCAGATGCTTCATATATACTATGAGGTTACCAGTATTCACCAGGGAGGAAAGAAATTTTGTGTAAGCAGCTCCTCCTCTTTCAGGCCCAAGGAAAAGACAAAAGAGACCTTAGCCAAATAGCCTCCACCCCAGGACCAAAGAAGACTGTCCATCATGGCTGGACCACACTCCTCCTTGTGCTTTTCTCTCATTGCACAGGTGAGGACAGAGTTTAGATGTCCAGTGCTTGTTTTTTAGTGTCAGTCCCTTTGCCTCAGACTGCCAAAATACATAATCTTGGCCCCTACACCAGGACCCACATATGTTAATATTTTCAGGTTCCCTCCCCAGCCTGTGCTGATGCAGCCACCCTCCCTCTTTGCATCTCCTGGATCACCAGCCAGACTCACCTGCCTCCTGAGCAGTGGCTTCATTGTTGGTGGTTACCACATATCCTGGTACCAGGAGAAGCCCAAGAGCCCTTTGTTTCTGTTGAGCTTCTACTCAGACTCAAGTTAAAACCAGGTATCCATGGTCCCCAGATGCTTCTCTGGATCCAAAGATACCTCAGCCAGTCCTAGAATTCTGCACATCTTTGGGCTGCAGACAGAGGATGAGGTGACTATTACTGTAATGCATGGCACAGCAACACAAAGACTCACACAGTCCTCCAGCCCCAGGGAGAAGTGAGAGAAAAACATCTCCTTTGCTCTCCTGGTGTGGTGCAGTCATTCACTACTGCTGATGACTGACAATCTTGGGGAAAGGGGGGGGTGACTTGTCAGATTTTCAGCCAGTGACCGAATTTCCTCAGACAAGTAGATTGACAATGATATATCATTTTCTTCAGTTTAACTTTTAGATTGATCCATTTCTCAAATCTTTCCACCCTGTTCATATTCTTGAAGGCAGAAATTTTTGCCTAAAGAAAAAACTTTTTAATGGAAATGTTGAAGTAGCACCAAAGTGGTTGATTTGAGCCATGCCCATCTCAGGGTCTTGGAGTGACTCATGGATGCTTCTGATTCGGAACTTCAGTATGGGACTCAGATACAACACCAGCATAGAGAAGGAAATTGTGTTCTCACTACTAGTAACAAAGTATCACACATTTAAAAATTAAAAAATACAAAACAGGGTCATCAATATAAAATATTTTAGGGTAATAATGAAAACATTAAAACTCTTGTAAAATGTAACTATTAAACATTACAAAATAAATTATAGAAAAAGTAAATAATAAATATTCCTTTTGTGGTTAAAAAAAACAACATGGTTATAATCATAACAATTCTTGTCAAATGTATCTAAAAATTTAAAACAAAGTCTTCTGAAAAAAAGGTTTGCAGGAAAAAATGAGCCAGAAAATCTCAACAAGGAGATTAAAACTTTAAATAAAGACATCAATGAAACATTAGCCCTGGTACAATCCTGCTTAAGTTCCAGGGGACCCAACTGTATTTGAGGTCTGGTAGGTAAAAGAAGTTGGTTTTTAAGACCAAGAACATACTTGTCATTTGATTGTTAAAGGTGAGCCAAGATATGACAGCTTCAGTAGGAAAGAAAATAGACCAGGTGCAGAACATGCTGCTCTGAGTCTAATGGGCAGAGTGTGGGTGCAGCAGTCCTGTGGCTGCCACTGCTGGGCTTCCACTGTGCTGCCTCCTGCAGTGTGCACCTGGATGACATGGTTATAATCATCCCTCATTCCATTGAAGGACTCCTCTATGACCTTTAACTTGCTTGGGAAAATTCTGGGCCTAAAAGGTCCTTTCTAGAAAGGGTCACAGTGTGATATTGGGGTCTCTGACTCTTTTTCCCAAGGCTTCCAAATAGAATCCCCACTCATAGTTGTTTTGTGTAGTGAATACAAAGGCCATTATCACAAAATTGTAGGTCACATCCACTGCCTTGGCTTGTACCAGAAAGAGCAAAGGTATATCCCTATAACACATGAGGACATTGGTGGCCTCCTCTTTTGGAACTTTGTGTAGTCTCAAGATCTAGGACACAGACTCCCCATACTCCACCACTGATCAAACACTGGTCAAAAAAAAAGGGAAATCAGTAAAGCACCAGAAAGGCAAAGACTAGGATGTCATTTTGATGAGGGTCTCCTATATGGGTTGTTCAAAGAATATTGGAGATAGGGAGTTCTGCCTTTGCTTTGGGTCCAAGGAAGCATGGCTATGGGTGGTGTCTATCCTGTACTGGGTCCCTTTTTCTTATATCTTGACAGATGAACCAGGCCCTGGCCTTGGAGCCTTTTGCAGACATCCCTCTCCAACTCTGCTCATCCCAGTGTGGACAAAGTCATGTGTTCCATGCTCTGTATCTTTCTGTGATGGTCCCACTTTTTACAGGTGGTGGACACTCAATACAGAAGCCAACCTCTACTGGTCTAGAAGAATCAACAGAACTATATAGAATGGTGTGATTTTGTCACATCAGCACCAGGAACATCTAATCATAACACTGAACCCGTTGACACACATGTACTTTCAAGAGTTCAGAATTTTTTTTCTTTACGTCATCCACCTCCACAGCTGTTGCTTCCAACTTTGGAAGAAGGTGAACATCACTGTCCCACATAACACACAGACCTCCCTCCTCCAGGGCCCAGGTCTGGGAAATGAGTTTCCACTACTTTGAGAACCTGCAACCCAACTAACCTCATAAACAGTGCTGATCATGGAGGAACTTTCTTTCCCAGAGTGCTTTCTCATTAGATCAAGTGAGGACATGAGAATGAGTCTGAAGCCAAACTCCATACATACACAGTGCTGCGTCACACATAGTGCATGGAGAGCCAAGGGTGTGCACTTATTTAATTTCATTGTTTGGGACCAACACCATCACTGATTCTCTTCTTTCTTGAATTTATCCCCTCAGTTATCAATTTCTATGTCAAGCTCTAACTTTGAGCTCCAAATCCTCAAGTAAGGTAGGCTGCAGAGAATGTGAGCAGGGACTCAACTCTCACATCTCTGTGTCTTTTATAGCTTTTCTTTTTCTGTTTCGAGGCTAAATTGGCTCATTCATTCACAAATGTTGGGCTTAGACCTCAGAAAAAACAAAGCCTGGAGGAGCAACACAACACAAACAGTCTAGCCTGGCAACAAAAGCCTCCAGGCAGAAACCCTGAAACAAAGGACCAGGAAGTCATTGTATCACAGGATCTGAGACAAAATCTCTGGATCCATGACTGTGAGAAATGTTTCCCTTTTGGATCTCTTGGGGATTGTGTCTTTGTATAATACCTCACAGAAGTTCTCTGCTTCTCTGGGTCTGATGGCTGTATGAGAGAGTTTTCTTTGATAGCATCTTGGAAAACTTGTTCCAGGATGTTAACAGTTTTCTGTTCTCTCTCGGGGATGCCAATCAGCCATATATTTGGTCTCTTAACATAATCCCATACATTTTGCATGCTTTACACATTTTTCCTAAGTCTTTTACCCATGTTTCTGTCAGACCAAGTTAGTTCAATAATTTGATCCACTGTAAAAGGGGAAAGCAGCCTCTGCCCCTGGGATTGTAAGGGTGGGGGAGATGAAAGACATGGCTTCAGCCTTGAAACCCGTTACTCCCTTCCTGGAGGTTTTTCTTTGGAGGTTTCCCCTCTGTAGACATTGCAAGATAAATTGTATCCTCACCCACTACACTAGTCTATAAACTCGCTAGCTTGCTGATGTCAGCAGAATATTGCAATAAGAGCTCTGGAAAATGTCCCACTGTAACTTTAGCTAACCAAAATGTAAGCTAGGACTACTTAAGGAAGCTCTTAGCGGTGGCTCTGGGCCATCTTGCTTGAAACTCTCTTCCTGCAAGTGGTCGCCAGCTGGCAGAGCCTTGACTAATAAACTTCTCCTCTGTTAAAATTGTTTTTTAATCGCTCAGACCCTTTTCATATGGGGGCTCACCCGGGGGAAAACCCGAACACTTAAATTGCACCCATTTTAACCGATGGACCTGCGAACTCTCTGTGTTCGATTAAACCTGTATCTGTGCTGATTTTGTGCTAGGCTAGAATTAAATGGTAATCAATAAAAATAGCATGGAATACTATAGACCATTTTGATCATAGTGAGAAAAAAATAACTTTTTTTTTAAACAAGCACCATTCAAGAGGAAACAGAATGAACAATAGTCCTCAACCATGTGTTTATAACCGGGAAATATGCCTAATTATCTTAAGTGTAAAGCAGTTACCCATTTCAAGTACTGAACAAAGTGATGTGAAAGCAGACCCATGCTTGACAAATCTTTAACGGGTTTTGGGTTTGCGTGCTCTCTTTATGATTTTTTTGGGTTCTGCTTTTCTGAAATGCCAATTTCTTAGTTAGTTTCCCTGAATTTCAGGAAACTTTCTCTCTATCCTGACCTGCTCCTCAATCCCTTCCATGGTGGAGTACTATGTTGAAGATTTCAGCCTTCTTCCCTGCCAGTTTTCAAGTTTTGGAATTACTTCCTGCTGTAATCTCTGGCTTTATTTTTTTTTTTCCTCTTCAATTCTCACAGGAAAATCTTAATTTAATGTCATTGTCTTTTGACCTTGAATAATAAATAAAAGCAGGATAAAAAAATTGAATTCATAAGCTGTATTCTAAGTAAAACTTTTGGGAATATATAAAATATTATTTACTTGAACAAAGATTTTGCATTGTCATATATGTATATATGAAGTCAATGATTTCAATTAAGACTTTAAACATGCTAAATTTTGTAGCCGTTTGAAACAAAGTTATCATATAACATGGTTTGGGCATATAAGGAGATAAACTTTTATTTCTTAATTAATATTATATAAGTGCACATCTCTGTATGTAATGTACATACACATTTATGCATGTAGGTAAAATATACATATGTTCACCTATGTAAACACACATATTCAGTACACCAAATGCACAGTAAGTAATTAATGCATCTTTAGTAAATGTGGTATACATCTTAAGGTACATATTTCTGCTGCGTATAGTAGATAGCTAATAGATATTGAAGGCAGATTATACTATAATTGAACAGAATTCTTCCAGAGCCAGTAAATGTAACAGAGAATAATTTTGTGCTGAAGAATAGAGAGGCAGTCATGGCAGAATAAAAACAACACACACTAAGTTAGGAGTATGTAAATCTAGGTTTTAATGATCATGAATAAATAAACATAAAATGTTTTTCATGTGTAGTTTTGAATATTTGATGTAAAAATTTTAAAACAGGGATTGTCCAGGTTTCATCTAATACATGCTATTGCTGATAAACAGCATACTACATGTAAAAGTGAATATCTGGGATGATGCTTTATACAGGATAGAAAATAAAATAGAAAGTGAGAGACAATAGCCTTCTACCAGTTACCATAGATAAATAAGTTTGTGACAAGTCTTGCTTTTCTAGACCTCAGTCTCATCATCTACACAAAATAAGCCTGGGGAGAACAGAAAGCACTAAGGATCTTTCTCCTTCACGTTCAAAGACTCTACCTTTGGACTGTAGTGGACATGATGGTGTGCAATGGCAAACCATATGATTGGGGGCAGTGAGAGGTGGGAAGAGATGAAGAAGGATTGAGATCTGGAGGATAAATGAGTGTGGTTATATGGGGAACACACAGATTTTGGAGTCTATTAAAGTCAGATTTGAATCCTAGCTTTGCAAATCAGGAAGACTCACTTGATTTCTCTAGCTATGCTTTTCTTATGTATAAATGGATCCTTTCCAGTGACAGAATTCTGCCCTCTTTCCAACTTCAACCGTCACGGCATTCCTCAATAGTTGAGGTTATCAGTAACGTGGTGAAGATGTATAGTCTCTAAGGGTGTCTAGAGAAAGACAAAAAAACAATAGGAACCACGATTGATCACATAGACAATTTTATTGTATTTTGGGAATTCCCTTATATTTCTTCCGCCACTAATATTTCCTGAGAAAAATAAGAAGGTATGGGCTTGCTCCTTCTACTACCCGCATCTCTTAAGCTGAAATTTTTTTATTTATTCCATCACATTTTGCATTATGGACGTGTGGGAATCATGTTATATACTATATACTCCATTCCTAGTTAACAGAAGATCAAATGTATGTCTTATCCATCTCTTATTCTTAAAAATCTCTAGTAAGTCCTAATGTATATAAAGATACTCAATAAGTTTGTATAGAGTAATCCACTGGATAAAATCATTTAAAGGGCACACAAAACCTTGCATGAGCATCTATTTTTAAACCAGATTGAGCACAGATTATTTTCCACTTTTGTTATTTCCTCAGCATCAAACATTAAGAAATCTGTTATAAGTGTTTTTTTTAATGCATTCATGCCACAGTCATAATAAATTCACTGCTTCTGTTTTCTACATAGGAATTTTCAAAGTCTTCTAATAATAAATCCTGTGAAAGGTTTTGACCATAATTAATGGCTTTTCAAAGTTTCCACACAAAAAACTGAGTTAAGACTAGGCCATAAATAAGACCTCAGTGCTGAAGCAGGGAAAGACCCTGTATATCTAAACCCATTAAATGAATCATTTATTTTGCTGCTCATCTGTCATGTTTTGAAGGTCACATAGCAATGCTTCTTTCTTTCTTTTTTTTTTTGAGTTGGAGTCTCACTCTGTTGCCCAGACTGGAGTGTGTGGCCACTCCCGGCCACCACAGCCTCGACCTGCTGGGCTCCAGCGATCCTTCCGCCTCAGCCTTCCAAGTAGCCAGAATTACAGGCATGTGCTACCATGCCCAGCTGATTTTTTGATTTATTGTAGAGATGAGGTCTTGCTGCCCAGGCAGGTCTTGAACCCACAGGCTCAGGCAATCCACTCACCTCAGCCTCCCAAAGGCACGGGATTACAGTCTGAGCCACCGAGCCCGGCTACAATGTTTATTTCTTACAGCCCATTGGGAAGCTGTAGAATCAGAGGCTGAACCAAGTCCTTGAGTCAAATACTTGAGATGGGTAATTGTATTACCAGGACTAATACCACAGTTATGTTCACTGAGTAAAATCGAATCTCACACCCTGGGAGGGCACAGCATGCCTGCAAGAGTAAGAAGAGGATTTCTCCACATCCCATCTAGCCTCTAAATAGTTGTGACATATTGAAATTTTCTGTAACCTGGCTAGCTTGTTTATCTCCTCCAATACATGACCAGGAGAGTTTTGCAAGTTGAGATGATATACATCATGGTTTGGATAGGATATGTTTGTGAAGCAGATAGATCTGGGTTTGAAATTCCATTTGACCACATATATGCTGTCTATCATTAGACAAGTTGCTGAAACTCTCTGAACTTCCTTTCCCTTATCTATACATGGAGGCCAATGATATTTGTCTTACACGGTTGCTGTGAATATTTAATGACTTAGCACATGCAAAGTGATTTCCACATAGCAGGGACTCGGTGTATGTTAATATTCAGTATCCCGTGTTCTGTCTTACAGAATCCTTCCCTGGGCTCTGGCAATTCTAGTAAGACTGGCTCTTCACATTGCCATATATTCTGCTTATTCTTTTTTTAAAAAGTCTTTTAATTTTTTTTATTTTAAAAATGTAGGGTACAATTCAGAGTTAGGTATACAAATGTTCATTATGCAGGTAGCCTTGCTGGTGAAGTATATACCCCTTTCCCAGGCATATTCTCACTACTGCCAATCTTGCTTCCCCACCCCCCTCTTGGCAGTTTCCTGCTACTGCCAATCATTCTCCTATAGTATTACGATAGTTGTTCAAGGTCTGCTTATGAGTGAGAACATGTGATAATTGGTTCTTTGTTTCTGTGAAAGATCACTCAGTAGTATAGATTCGAAGTCCATCCAGGTTGCTGTGAAGTTCATGATTTTCTTCTTCTTTATGGCTGCATAATATTTCATCATGTATATGTACCACATTTTTTTATCCATTCCTCTTCTGATGGGCAGCATGGTTGGTTCCATGTTCTTGCTACCGTGAACAATGCTGCCATGAGCACACGTGTGCAGGTATCTTTTTATAGAGTTCCTCTGGGTATATTCCCAGTAGGGGGATTGTGGAGTCATATGGAAGGTTGATTTTTAGATCTTTTAGGAATCGCCACACTGTTTTCACAGAGGTTGTGTTAGTTTACACTCCCACCAACAGTGTAGAAGTGATCCCTTTTCGCCACATCCTCTCCTGCATCTGTTGTTTTTTGAGTGATGGATGTTGGCCATCCTGAAAAAAAATCAACTCTAAATGGAACAAAGACCTAAATGTAAAACTTCAAACAATAAGAACCTTAGAAAATGCAGCAGGAGACACCCTTATGGAAATTGGAACTGGCAACCAATTCCTGATCAAATCCCCAAGTGTGCATGCCATAAGAGATAAGATAGAGAAGTGGGACCTCATCAAACTGACAAGCTTCTGCAAAGCAAAGAAACCATCAAGAGAGTGGGGAGATAACCCACAGACTGGTAAAAAATATTTGCCAACTGTATGTCTGACAAAGGCCTAACATTTACGAACTACAAGGAACTCCATCGTGCTGAAAAGAAAAAAAGACAATCAGCCCCATTACAAAGTGGGCAAACGACATGAATAAACACTTCTCACAAGCGGATATATGAGCAGCCAACAGATACATGAGAAAATGCTCAACCTCACTACTCATGAAAGAAATGCAAATTAAAACTACACTGAGATGTTGGGACGGGGGCAAGATGGTGACGGCATAGGTGAACTGGTGAGATTCTCTGAACATGAGTTCCCAGAAAGGCTATTGCTTCTCTTCCCCCATTCCCCAGCCCACCACCAACTGTGCTGGTGCCGGGCCCCAGGAACTTCCCAAGCAAGGCCAGATATTGAGCACCCCCCACCACTGCTGCTGTTCTACTCTGTGTGGAAGTCTCCGGTCCCAGCCACCTCCAGATCCCTCCCCGGCTGCATTGTCTCCAGCCCAGGCACCGGGCGCCAAGCCGCCGGTCACACAGGGAGGCTCTGGGCGCCCGCCCCTCAGAAAACCGGTCCCATTCCTGGCTGAAGTACTCTGTGGGGGGCCCAACACCACTCTTGCCGCTCACCACCTTCCCTTTGGAATTTTTGGAGCTCTGGAACCCCGGGGTTCACCCTGGCTGAGGCACTCAGCATGAGATCTCAAGCCGGAGGACCCAGACAAGTGGAGAAAAACAGATCTGCTTAAACTGCCTCGCCATTCTTCAGGCAGAGACTTCCATTGCCCCACCCACCTATCAACAAATTTTGCCTCATTTCCTAAGGCCAGATATTGCAGTGTGCGGGGGAGTTTTGGGTCCCTGCTCCCTCCGGCTCTCCCCCCGGCTGCATTGTCTCCAGCCTGACACCCAGCACCTGGCACTGCCGGTCACACAGGGAGGCTCTGGGCGCCCGCCCCTCAGAGACTCCAGTCCCATTCCTGGCCGAAGTACACTGTAGGGGGTCAAGCACCACTCTCACCACTCACCGCCTTCCCTTTGGAACTTTGGAGCTTTTGGGGAACCCGGGTACCCTGGCTGGGGCCCCAAAGCTGGGGGACCCCAAGGGGAAAAAAAACCAGCCCCAAATGGAAAAAACCCCAGGATTTTCCAAACTGCCTCAATTTCCAAGGCCCAAAAGACTTATTGGGGCCCCGCCCCCCCCCTTCCCTGGCCCCCATTTCCTGGGCCCGGAACCCCCCCCCGGTGGGGGGGGTTGGGGCCCCCCCTCCCTCCGGCCCTTTTCCCCCGGGCTAAGTCGGGGGGGGCCCCGGGCCACCCGGCCCCCCCGTCCCGGAGGGAGGGCCCCGGGGCCCAAACCCCTTGGCTGAGGCACTCAGTGCGAGACCCCAAGCTGGGGGACCCAGACAAGTGGAGAAAAACAGTTCTGGGTAAACTACCTTGCTATTCTCCAGGCAGAGACTTCCATTGCCCCACCCACCTATCAACAAACTTTACCTCAGTTCCTAAGGCAACAGCGTGAAACAGGAGACAAAGCCCCACCCCTACGCTGCAATGGAAAACAAAAGGGAGAGGCTGGAATCAGAGATCACAGTAGTGACTCTAGTCTGATCGCTTATTTGGATTTATGATTTTATCATTGAAACTGTTGGTTTAGATTGCGTTTGGTGTTTACCTTCTGACTTATACTGTTTCTTGATTTTATTGGCCTGTCTCTGTGTAACTATCAGTATTCTTTAGGGAATCTTTCTTACCTGTCTTTCTTCACTTCTTCCCTGCCCTGTTTTCTCTCTCTCACCTGATAGTTGGTATGTATATCTGTTTTCTCTCTCGCACTTCTCTCTTTCTAACTCCCTATTGACCCCCCTTCTTCCATTATTTTCCTCTTTTATATCCCCCCTTTTTAAAATCTGTGGACCAAGGCTGCATGCTGCTGAATAGAAAAAATGTAAAGCAGAGGGAAAAGTGAACAAAACCAGAAGACCCTCATAAGGAAGAACAGGTCATTGCAGAAGAGAAATAAAAGCAACCCCACCTTCCCTCAAAAACAGAATTGAAGAGGGGGAGGGAAAGGGGGAGAGGGAGAAAAATCTACAGAAATGAAGAAAAACCAAAAGAAGAGTATGGGTCTCCCCCAGACGCCTGGGAGAGCAGACATTGAGAAAACTGACTTTGGAATGCAAACAATGAAAAGTCCCCAGAATGAAGGGTTCAAAATGCAAATGTAGATATCAAAACAATAATGGAGAGATTAAAAAGAATTGAGGAGACACAAGAAGAAACTAGGAAGGAGCTGATATCTGAGATAACAGTAATAAAGAATACTGTGAATGAAATAAATAACAAATTGATAAGCATGGAAAGCAGAATTACCCAAGCAGAAGAAAGAATCTCAGAGCTTGTAGACCAAAATATAGAAATAACCCAAACTCTTAAAAACACAGAAAATAAGCTCAAAAAGACAGAACAAAACCTTCAAGAGATGAGTGACTACCTGAAGAGGCCTAACCTAAGAATAATCGGACTCCCTGAGGCAGAAAGAGAAACAGAGACGACATTGGAACAAGCTTTTCATGAGATCATTCAAGAAAACTTCCCTTATCTAATCAGTGATGTAAAAATTCAAACACAAGAGATTAAAGAGAACCCCCACAAGACAACAAATGAGAAGACCAACTCCTAGACACATAATAATTCGCCTAAATAAAGTAGGCACAAAAGAAAAAAATCCTAAAGGCAGCAAGAGAAAAAGGCCAGATCACCTACCATGGAAGACCAATCAGAATAGCAGCAGATTTATCTGCAGAAACGTTGTAGGATAGGAGAGCTTGGAGCCCTATCTTCAAAGTCCTAAAAGATAAACAATTTCAACCAAGAATAACCTACCCGGCCAAGCTAAGCTTCATCAGTGAGGGAGAATTAAAATCTTTCCCAGATATCCAATCCCTAAGGACTTATGCTGCCACCAAACCATCTCTACATGAAACACTTAAGAAAGTACTAAACACAGAAAAAAAGGGAAAAAAAAAGAACAACATTCTTCAAAGAGTACGGGGAAAAAGGAATAAAATATACATGAAACAACCCCAAAACCAAAAGAAAGAAAAAAAAAAAAAGAAAAAACCAAGTGGAAGAACAACAACTCAATAAGAACTCTATGATAGGGATGAACTCTCACATTTCAAAAATTAGTCTGAATGTGAATGGACTAAATGCACCACTGAAAAGACATAGAATGACAAAATGGATAAAATATCACCAGGCAACAATATACTGCCTTCAAGAGACCCATCTCACTAGAAAGGACATACACAGATTCAAACTAAGAGGATGGGAAACAAATTTTCAGGCGAATGGAACACAAAAGAAAGGAGGACGGATCCTAATTTCAAAAAAAATACCATTTAAGCTATCAAAAATTTTAAAAGATACAGAGGGCCACTACATAATGATAAAAGGTTCACTCCATCAACGAGAAATATCTATCCTAAACATATATGCACCCAACATAGGTGTGCCAACATTCATAAAGCAACTTCTAGGAAAACTAAAGAAAGACATTGATTCTAACACCATAATAACTGGAGACTTTAATACACCACTCACAACCTTAGAAAGATCATCAGGACAAAAAATCAGCAAGGAGATCCGGGCCCTCAAATGAGACTCTGGACCAAATGGACTTAATTGATACCTATAGAACACTCCATCCAAAGACCACAGAATACACATTCTAGTCATCACCACATGGAACATATTCTAAGATCGACCACATAATTGGACACAAACCAAGTATAAGCAAATTTAAAAGGACTGAAATTCTACCATGCACCTTCTCGGACCACTGTGGAAAAAAAATAAACATTGACACCAACAAAGTCCCCCCAAAACCCACAAAGACATGGACACTAAACAGCATGATGGTAAATAACTCCTGGGTCAATGATGACACCCAAAAAAGAGATCAAAAGATACCTGGAAACAAATGAAAATGAAGAAACATCTTACCAAAATCTCTTTGGGGTGCCTTAAAAGTTTTAATAAGAGGGGAAATTTTTATCCCTACAAACACAATGAGTAAAAAAGGAAGGAACAGAAATTAACAACCTAACAAGCCACCTAAAGAAGCTGGAAAAGCAAGACCACAAAAACCCTAATTTCAGCAGAAGAATCCAGATCACCAAAATAAAAGCCCAAATCCAGGACATAGAAGACAAAAAGATAATAGAAAAAATCAATGAAACAAAAAGCTGGTTCTTTGAAAGAATAAACAAGATCAATGGTCCCCTAGCTAGACTGACCAAGAAAAAATGAGAAAAAAACCAAATAAGCACAATCAGAAACACAAAAGATGAAGTCACATCTGACCCTGAAGAAATACAAAAGATCATTAGAGACTACTACATACACTTGTATGGAAACAAACTTGAAAACCTTAAGGAAATAGAGGACTTTCTGACATCACACAACCTACCTAAGTTGGAACTAGAAGAAATTGAGATCCTAAATAAACCAATAACAATCAAGGAAATCGACTACGTAATAAGAAAACTTCCTACAAAAAAAAGCCCTGGACCAGATGACTTTCCACCAGAATTCTACAAGAATTTAAGGAGGAGCTGATACCAATCCTACTGAAGGTATACCAGGCAATTGAAAAAGATGGAACACTCCCCAAATCATTTTACGAAGCCAACATCACATTGATACCCAAGCCAGGTAAAGATCCAGCAAAGAAAGAGAACTACAGGCCAATATCTTTGATGAACATAGATGCTAAAATTCTCAAAAGATCCTAGCAAACCGGGTTCAGCAATACATCTCAAAAATCATCCATCATGACCAAGTAGGCTTCATTCCTGGGATGCAAGGCTGGTTCAACATTCATAAAACCATAAATGTTATTAAATACATCAACAGATGTCAAAACAAAAACCACATGATTATATCATTAGATGCAGAAAAAAATTTTTTGATAAAATCCAGCACCCCTTCTTGATGAAAACCCTTGAACATCTAGGCATACGGGGAACATACCTCAAAATAGTAAAAGCCATCTATGAGAAACCCACAGCAAGCATACTCCTAAAAGGACAAAAATTAGAACCATTTCCCCTGAAAACTGGAACAAGACAAGGGTGCCCACTCTCACCCCTCCTGTTCAACATAGTATTGGAAGTCCTGGCTTGAGCAATCAGAGAAGAGAAGGCAATCAGGGGTATCCAAATAGGAAAAGAAGAAGTCAAGTTATCTCTCTCTGCAGACGACATGATTGTATACCTTGAAAACCCAAGAGAATCTGTCAAAAACGTCCTTACACTGATAAAGACCTTTGGTAAAGTCTCAGGATACAAAATAAATGTACAAAAGACAATCACATTTCTCTACACCAATAATAAAAAACAGAAACCCAAATAAAAAACACAATTCCATTCACAATAGCCGCAAAAACAATTGAAATACCTTGGCATCTTCCTAACCAGAGACGTGAAAGACCTTTACAAGGAAAACTACAAAACACTGCTCAAAGAAATCAAAGTTGACACAAACAAGTGGAAAAATATCCCATGCTCATGGATCAGAAGAATCAACATTGTGAAGATGTCCATCTTACCTAAGGCAATCTACAAATTCAATGCAATACCCATCAAATTACCAGCAACATATTACTCAGACCTAGAAAAAACAACACAGGAATTCATATGGAAACACAAACGTCCAAGAATAGCTAGAACAATCCTCAGCAAAAAAAAAACAAAGCAGGTGGTATCACACAACCAGACTTCAAACTTTACTATAAAGCTACAATCATCAAAACAGCTTGGTATTGGTATAGGAACAGGCATATAGATCAATGGAATAGAATTGAGATTCCAGAAGCAAAACCTCAGTTTCTCAACCAACTCATCTTTGACAAAGCCTCCACCACCTACCACTGGGGAGAGGAGAACCTATTCAGTAAATGATGCTGGGAAAACTGGCTGACCACATGCAGAAGATTGAAACAGGACCCCCCTATCCCCATGCACAAAGGTTAATTCCAAATGGATCAGAGACCTAAATGTAAAACCTCAAACCATAAGAACCTTAGAAAATGAAGGAAATACCCTCATGGAAATCGGAACTCGCATCCCAAATTTTTTTAACAAAACCCAAAACCCACAGCTCATAAGAGAGAAAATAGACAAGTGGGACCTTATTAAACTGACAAGCTTCTGCAAAGCCAAAGGGAAAACCCTCAAGAGAGCAGGCAGACAGCCTACAGACTTGGATAAAGTATTTGCCAACTCCAGGTCCGACAAAGGCTTAACATCCTGGATCTACAAGGAACTCAAGAGTGCTGAAAAGAAAAAAACAAACAACCCCCTTATAAAATGGGCAAAAGATATGAACAGACACTTCACAAAGGAAAACATCCAAGCAGCCAACAAACACATGAAGAAATGTTCAACCTCACTAATCATCAGGGAGATGCAAATCAAAACCACACTGAGATACCACCTAACCCCAGTCAGAATGGCAATTATCAACAACTCAAAAAATAACAGCTGCTGGAGAGGGTGTGGTGAAAAGGGAACCCTTCTACACTCTTGGTGGGAGTGTAAACTAGTGCAACCTCTGTGGAAAGCAGTGTGGTGATTCTTAAAAGCTCTAAATACCAACCTTTCCCCTATGACCCTGCAATCCCCCTACTGGGAATATATCCTGAAGAACACAAATAACTCTATAAAAAATAGACCTGCACACACGTTTATCGCAGCATTGTTCACAATAGCAAGAACCTGGAAACAGCCATGCTGCCTGTCAAAAGAGTTTGGATTTAAAAAATGTGGTACCTATACACGATGGAATACTACGCAGCCATAAAAAAGAACAAAATCATGAATTTCACAGCAACCTGAATGGAACTAGAGTCTATAATACTGAGCGACTTCTCACAGAAACAAAGATCTGAGTATCACATGTTCTCACTCATATAATGGACCTTAAACATACAATGCAATATTTTACGAAAATGACTGACTATACTGGGAAACTATGGTGGGGGGAGGGAGATGGGATTACCAGTAGCAAATATCTGTCTGAGTACGGGGAAACATCCCATATCAATAGGGAGCCTGAATGAAACGCATTGTATACCTTACCCTTAACTGTACCCCACAACTTCACAATTAAAAAAAAAAAACTACACTGAGATACCTTCTAACTCCACTCAGGATGTTCTGTTTATTCTTCACATTTTGGTTAAACTGTAATTTATTAAGTTGTAAGTTAAAGTGCACAAATCTTCTCCATACAGCCCAAAGAATTTTAACATATATATATACCTAGGTTACCACTCCCTTGATTAAGATATAGAATATTCCCAAGACCAGTGAAGGTTTCTTTGAGGCTATTTTCTAGTCAGTTATGCCCAGGACTAACTTCTTAACAAGCACCTCATAGTCCAGTATGAAAATGGGAGCTTCTTGTTAAAAAAAGTATTAAGAATTTCAAGACATTGAGAGCAGAGCTTTAAACACAGGATCTTTCTAAGTGAGGGGCATCCATGTAGCTACCACAAATATGTGTTCCTATCACCAGAGCTATTATTCCAATTTATTTTTCAATCAGTTATGTTTATGAACTCCATATAAATGGAATAATAGTCACGTCTGGCTTTTTATCCATCAACAAAAATATCCATGAGCTTCATCCACGATGTTACATGTTTTAGTAGTTTTTATATCCCATCATAAAATAGATATATTCCCATGTATTTATCTATTCTTCCATGGAAAGTTATTAGGAACATTTCCAGTTTGAGGCCAATATTAACAAAACTACTTATATATGTCTTTTGCTAGGCATATGTACTTATTTCTCTGGGGCATATACTTTGGGATGAAACTGGTGAGTTATGGGCAAAATACTCTTATAGGCACTACATGTGAAATGATTACTCATCAGGGAAATGCGATTAAAACCATGAGATCCCATTAAACACTCACCGGAATGGCTAAAATTCAAGAGACTGAAAATTCCATATGCTGGTGAAGATGAGGACTATCAGTTCTCATACATGCTGGGGGGAATGTAAATGGACTCAATTGGTTTAGTTCGTCATATGCATGTCTCATGACCCAGCATTTCCACTCCTACACTTATTTATTTTCTACCTTCTGAAGCCCTTTTGAGGAAACGAACAAGAAAACATCTAATGTAGATTTTGACCTGATTCTTAATTTATTAATATGCTTCCAGGCCATTTGTAATGAGAGTTCAGCTGGTCAAGATAGCCAGGCTCCAAGATGGCACTGGTTTTATAGACCTCCTTGAAAGCACTTGCTACTTTGTCCCCGTTGTCTCTTGCAGGCAAGAGATGCGTCAACGCAAAGGAGGCCTGACGCGATAACAAAAGGTTGTCAGTAAGAACCATGTTTCATTTCCCATTTTCTTATAGCCTATTAGTGAAAGAAAGCAGGGAAAAGACAAGCAGGTACTTGGTGTTCTGGGAAGTGAGGTTAGTGGGCTTCAGGTACACTTCCATGGGACATGAGTACAAGCTGACTTGCAGCATGTGTTCAGAAATGTCCCCAACACAAATGTGCCATTCTAGAGCAGCAGACTCACTCTTTCCTGCTTTCTTAGCTCATTGGTGTCCAAACACTACCCTCCAGGATGTATCCTCATGTCTTGAGGAAATAATAGTAAGCTTGCATTCCTTGGCATTATCCCTTGGACATCCTGGTTCAGCAGATGTGTGTCGGGACCTAGTATCTGCACCAAGAAGCTCTTCTGATGACTCAGCAGCAAAACAAGTAATGGTGATTACTGTTAGAATGTAAGACTTTGGGCAACCCGTTCGGGTCTCCTCCCACTGTGGGAGATTTTCTGTCCTCTCAATAAATCCTGCTTTCAAAAAAAAAAAAAAAGAATGTGGGTCTTCATTGAGCTTTGGCCTATTTGGCTGAAGCAGAGATGCAAAGCAGAGATGCGAAGCAGAGACACTTAACAGAGCTTTTGCCAATTCCCTTCCCAGACAGTTTTACCATTTTCTTAATCTCTGTGAAAGCCAAAAATTAAAGTCCTTAGAACAGACTGATGCTACCATTTATCTGACAAAAATACCCTGTATGTCCTTGGCTATCTCCTTTGCATGAAAGTCATGTTGGATGGATTCTTCTGGAATAGTAAATGTCTAAACTCTCAAACTAATCACCATGGCCTTGACCCTTTCAGGTGCCTTTGATAAAGTGCACCTCGCTCCTTGGCTGAACTTGATAACAGTTTAGCCAGGTAAAACTTAAGTCAATCTATTGAACTTTTACTATGGGTTAGTCTCTTTGCACATATATTACCTTATTTAGTCCTTTAAACAGCTTTTGTGAGTGTGATAAGATGATTTTAATTATTTTTAAAATGAGAAAACAAAGACACTAAACAGGTGACTTGCCTAATTAAATTTCTAATAAATAGTGAGAGGACTGTAGTGTTACAAAACACTTACAATCTAAAGTGAGTGTATTTGAAGTTACCAGGATTTGAACACATGTCTTTCTGATTTTCTAGATGACAGTGTGTGTTTATACTCAGACTCTTTTGCTTTCTTGCCTAAAAACATTGTTTAGGTAACAACCTGTATTATATTAGAATGTGGCTTTTATTTGTCATATTATAAATGTTTGACTTGGGAGTTCTAGGACCCCAAAGAAAGGGGTCTTCACCCCTTTGCTATAGAACTGGTCTGTGTTTTTACCTGGTATATAGAAATTAAGGATCAGGGAATGCACCATAGTGAAGTCCCATTATGGGATGTACATAAATCAAATTGCTTTTCTTAGTTATGTTTTCCTGATGCCCGCAGCAGGTTGATCTAAATGAATAGATAATTACTCAGGTTGCTGCAAACATTTCAATCCATTTGGAGATCCTTTTATTAAATGAAACAGGCTTTTTTATCACTTTTCTGATACTGCTTGTTAATAGAATAATCTCAAAGCTATTAGCATTTAAAGAGGAATTAGAGAAATATGTCCTGAATTGTCCCTCTTCTTGGCTGTTGGTGCTCATGGGACCCTCGCTTTAGCTAATTATCCTGAAATGAATATTAAATGCATTGATCACTATCAAGCACATCAAGGAAGGAAAGCTTTTGTGAAAGTCATTTCAGTTGCAGACTTAGCTTGCTAATACTAAGTATCCAACCCAAACCAACAGGTACCGGGAACATTCCAAAAATTAAACACACACACATACATGTGCGCACATACATTCACACAAGATAACATGAAAAGGACTCTTAAGATTTTTGAAATGCCCTTGTTTAAGTCACAAACCCACACTGTTTAGCTTTATTTTCATGGGAGCCAACCTGAGAAAAAAAGGGATAAGCACCTATTTCCTAATTTTTTAAATCTCATTCACAAGTTAATTATAACTGTAACTCATAACATAGCATAGGGAGTAAGAGCTATGCTTCAGAAACAGACAGACATAAGTTCGAATCCTGGCCCAGGACTTTATGGGCAGCGGGGTCTTAGATAAATAATCACTGTAAACCTAAATTTTCATCCTTTTAGTGTGAATAAACATCTTTAGCACATTCCCTATGTTATTGCATTGTGAAATGTATTGCATACTACCTAGGATAAAGTACAATAAACAAATATTGACTATTAATAATTATGAAGGCTGGAATAAGAATCCTGAGACATGGCATCAAATACTAGCAAGATCTTGCCGATTAAATGTCAAAATTACCAGAGGTGAGAAGTGAGTGTTTTTCTGTTTTGTTTTGTTTTTTTTGGTGATAAGGGGCATTACAGTTCAAAAAAATTGAGATTTGGGGACAACAAAGATCTGATTTTGAATCCAAGCTCTGTCTCCGATTTAGGGAACTTTGCTTAACCTCTTTGAAGTTCAAAGTCTTATCTCTAAAACGGAGGTGCTTGCACTCCAAGTTCTATATTATCTAGATTCAGTGAGAAAATGCATATCAAATGCCAAGCATACGGAATGTGTTCAGTATTGTACCATTTTATTTTCCTTTTCTTTTTCTGGGAACAGGCCACTGATAGAGTTGAAGAGAAGATGAATAATGGATGGTGATAGGCAGACAGTCATTAGAGCTGTGTGGGAAAGGGCGTGGCAGGAAGCAGTCAGTGTAGCATGTGCAGATAAGGTTACATCGTTATCCGCAATAGCAAAAACATGGAACCAACCCAGAGGCCCATCAAATGGGGATTGGATAAAGAAAATGTAGTCCATATGCATGATGGAAAACTACATAGCCATAAAGAAGAACAAAATCATGACCTTGGCAGCAATATGGATGCCACTGGAACCCACTGATCTAAGTGAACAGAAATGAAAAAACTGAACACCACAAGATCTTACTCATAAGCAGACCCTAAACATTGAGCAAGTGAGCACAAAGATGGGAACAACTGACTCTGGGCACCACTAGTGGGAGGAGGGAGAGGAAGGGAATTAAGGGCACACAGCCATTCTCTGGGTATCACGTTCACACCAGGGGAAGAGAGGGTTCACTAGAAGTCCAAACCTCACATGCACTTAATTTACTTATGTATCAAATCCTCACATGTACTCCACAACTCTAAAATTAAAATTTTAAAACATGTACAGTTTATTTCAGATAAATTACTTATTTATTTTAAAAGATAAGGCTACATTTGGCCTTATAATTCTAGTTTCTTTTACTTTTTTTTTTTTTTTTTTTTGGGTTTGGAGTCTCACTCTGTTGTCCAGTCTGGAGCACAGTAGCATGCCTCTGGCCACCACAGCCTCGACTTGCTGGGCTCCAGTAATCCTCCCGCCTCAGCTTTCCAAGTGGCCGGAACTGCAGGCATGCACTACCACACCTGGCTAATTTTTATTTATTGTAGAGACAAGGTCTCGCCAAGTTGCCCAGGCTGGTTTCAAACCTGTGGGCTCAGGCAATCCACTAGCCTTGGCCTCCCAAAGTGCTGGGATGACCGGCTGAGCCACTGAGCCCGGCCGGTAGTTTCTTTTACTTTAGCAGATGAAAAATCCTACTGATATCCTACCAAGATGATGACTCCTCAAAACTTGAACACTAAACTGATTTTCAAGGAAGAATACCCAACACCCACACATCCGAAACACAGACACTCTTAAGGAATTATTTCCCTGTTTCTTGCCACTTTGTGTTGATTCATGGAGCAATACTACATGAATTCTCTTCTGCCTTGTACCCACTCCAGGGCTGTCCTGCAAATGGGAGAGTTGAAAGAGGAGTGAGGGAGAGAGAAAAACAATTTGGGTGGTTTTCCTGAGGATGGAAAATCATCTTCTCTAATCACCCATGACAAGCCAGAGCCTTGCACCAAGATGTATTTCTTTACGCTTCCAGCCAGCCAAAGCCACATGGCAGGGGGTTCTCTCTAGAAATTCTGACTTAGCTTCTGCACTTCCCAGCCTTCTCAATTCTCCAGCCACTGCTCTGGGAGCCACAGGGTTCAGGACCCTCCTACTGGAACTTCAGGGCTGACTGTAGAAGTGTTCCCTTTTCACCACACCCTCTCCAGCATCTGTTATTTTTTTGAGTTGTTGATAATTGCCATTCTGACTGGAGTTAGGTGGTATCTCAGTGTGGTTTTGATTTGCATCTCCCTGATGATTAGTGAGGTTGAACATTTCTTCATGTGTCTGTTGGCTGCTCGGATGTCTTCCTTTGTGAAGTGTATGTTCATATCTTTTGCCCATTTTGCAATGGGGTTGTTTGTTTTTTTCTTTTCAGCACATTTGAGTTCCTTGTAGATCCAAGATGTTAGGGCTTTGTCAGACCTGGAGTTGGCAAATACTTTTTCGCAGTCTGTAATCACTTTATAAAAAAGATACCTGCACACGTATGTTTATCGCAGCATTTTTCACAATAGCAAGAACCTGGAAGCAACCATGCTGCCCATCAAAAGAGGACTGGATTTTAAAAAGGTGGTACATATACATGATGGAATACTATGCAGCCATAAAAAAGAACAAAATCATGAATTTTGCAGCAACCTGGATGGAGCTAGAGTCTATAATACTGAGTGACCTCTCACAGAAACAAAGATCTGAGTATCACATTTTCACTCATATAATGGACCTTGAATGTCCAAGGTAATAAAAGAAAATGACTGACAGTAGTTTGAAACTACGGGGGGGGATTAACGGTAGCAAATATCTGTCTGGGGATGGGGAAACATCTCTTATCAACAAGGGTGACTGAATGAAACGTATTTGTATACCTAACCCTTAACTGTACCACACAATATTTAAAAAAAAGAAAGAAATGCAGAAGCTGTGGAGTAGCCAGGACCAATCGGAGTCCCGGCTACGTCACTAGCTGTGTTACATGAGTTTTGTCAGCTCCTGACCTCTTGAAGGCCCTCACACCAGGCACTGATGACTGATCAACAAGTCAATCATTGATTCCTTGTGAGAGTGAAAAGAATGCAGGGGAGATCTATGCCCCGGACAGACAAGGAATTGTAACTTTCATTATATAACTATGCCGATAAGTTAAGATTTTGAATCTCTTTCATCTGCAAGTAGTGGGAATTGACAGGAAATATTTTCCCAGGATCCTGAAGCAGCTGGTGCTTTTAACATGGTAGTTCTCTAAGTATGCGTCTTGGACCTCTAAGTATCAGCATTATGGGATGGTTGAAGGGGTTGTTAGAGAACAAATTCTTGCACTACCTCAGGTCTCCTAATCAGACCTCTGGTGGTGGGGCCCAGAAATTTGGGTTTTAAAAAATATATGTGCATATACTTATAGATTTAAAGGGTACAAGGACAGATTTCTTACATGGTACATATATCGCCTAGGAGCAGAGACGGGGCTATTTTAACGTACCCATCACTCAAATAATGAACATTGAACATGATAGGTCATTCTTTACCTTTCACTTCCCTCCCACCCTCAAACCTTTTGTGGGCCCCAGTGTCTGTTATTCCACTCTATATGCCCACGTATAGTGTACGCCTTTGTTTAACTCCCACTTCTGAATTTCATTCTTTTCTATGACGGAGTAGTATTCCATTGTGTGTGCATTTTGTTTTCTATTTTCTTTATCCAATCATAAGTTGATAGACACTAGTTTGATTCTATAACTTTGCTCTTGTGAGTAGTGCTGTGATGGACATGCAGGTATCTTTTCGATAATGATTTATTTCCCTTTGGGTACATACCAGGTAGCAAGATTGCTGGATCAAATGACAGTTCTATTTTGTGAAATCGTTAAACAGTTTTCTAACAAAGTTATAATAATTTGCATTCCTACAAACAGTGGTTAAGAGTTCCCTTTTCTTTATGTTCTTGTCAACATCTGTTGTTTTTTGACTTTTTAATAATAGTCATTCTGGCTGGTGTGAAGTGGTATCTCATTGTGGGTTTAATTTGCATCTCTAGTGATGTTGAACATTTTATTGTTTGTTGGCTACCTGGATGCCTTATTTTGAAAACTGTCTGTAGGCCACGTGTGGTGGCTCAAGCCTGTAATTCCAGCACTTTGGGAGGCTGAAGTAAGAAGATTGCCTGAGCCCAGGGGTTCAAGATCAGCCTGGGCAACTTGTTGAGACCTCATCTCTACTATATATATATATATATATATATATATAGTAACTTTATATATATATATATATATAAGTTTCCAAAAAAACAAAAATATATATATAGTAACTTTTTATATATATTTTATATATGGCCACTTAGGTAATTATTTTTGGACAAGGCTGAGGTGGAAGGATCACCTGAGCCCAGCAGGTCGACACTGTAAGCATGCCACTGCACTACAGCCTGGGCAACAGAGTGAGACTCTGACTCAAAAACAGAAAAAAGAAAAAAAAAATCGTGTCTGTTCATGTCCTTTGCCCACTTTTTTTTTTTTTTTTTAGTTGGAGTCTCCCTCTGTCACCCAGACTGGAGTGCAGTGGCTGTTCCCGGCCACTGCAGCCTCGACCTGCTGTGCTCCGGCGATTCTTCCACCTCAGCCTTCCAAGTAGCCAGAATTACAGGCATGTGCTACCACGCCCGGCTGATTTTTTGATTTATTGTAGAGATGAGGTCTCGCTGCAGGTGGGTCTCCAACCCGCGGGCTCAGGCAATCCACTCACCTCAGCCTCCCAAAGGCGTGGGATTACAGGCTGAGCCACTGAGCCTGGCCTTTGCCCACTTTTTAATATGGTTATTTTTTTCTTTTAAAAATTGATTTCCTTGTAGATTCTGTATCTTAGCTTTTCGCCAGATGCATAGTTTACAATTTTTTTCCCATTCTGTAGTTGTCTGTTTACTCTATTGATTGATTATTTTGCTGTGAAGAAGCCTTTCTGCCCAATTCTCATTTTTTATTTTATTGTACATGCTTTCGAGGACCTCATCATAAATTTTTGGCCTAGACCAATGTCCAGAAGAGTTTTTCCTTGATTCTCACCTAATATTTATTCAGTTTCAAGTATTACATTTGAGTCTTTAATCCTTCTTGAGCTAATTTTTTTATACAATGAGTCCAGTTTCATTCTTGAGCATGGAGCTAACCAATTTTCTGAGCACCATTTATTGAATATTATGTCCTTTTTCCAGTGACTGTCGTTGAATTTGTTGAAGGTAAGTTGGTATTTATTTTTATTTCTTGGTTCTGTATTCTGTTCCATTAACCCATCTATTTTTATACAAGTGCCATTCTACTTGGTTACTAAAAGCCTTGTAGTGGTACAATTTAAAGTTAGGTAATGTGATGCCTCCAGGTTTGTTTTTGTTTATCTGTTTGACTCTGCAGGCTCTTTTTTGTCTCCATGTGAATTTTAGGATTTCATTTTTAATTCTATGAAAAATTATGTTGGTGATTTGACAGGCATTGCATTGAATCTGTAGGTAGCTATGGACAATATGATCATTTTAATGATACTGATTTTTTCAGTCCATGAGCATGAGATGATTTTCTACTTGTTTGTTTCATCTATGCTTTTTTTCAGCAGTGTTTTGTAAGTTTCTTATAGAGATTGTTTTACCTTTCTTGTTAAATGCATTCCTAGGCTTTTTTTTGGTGTTTTTTTTTTTTTTGTAGCTAGTATAAATGGAAATTAATTCTTAATTTAATTCTCAGCCTGATTGTTATTGGTGTGTAGAAGTGTTACTAATTTTTGTACATTGACTTTGTATCCTGAAAATTTACTGAAGCTATTTATGAAATCTAGGAATGTTTTGAAGGATTCTTTAGAGATTCCTAGGTATAAGATTGTATCATCAGGGATCAGAGATAGTTTGACTTCTCTTTACCAATTTCAATGCCTTTTATTTCTTTCTCTTGCCAGATTGCTCTAGCTAGGGATCCCAGTACTAAATTGAATAGAAGTGGCAAAAGTGGGCATCTGTGTCTTGTTTCAGTACTTAGGGGAAATGCTTTCACCTTTTCCCTGTTGTTTGAAGTTGGCTGTGGGTTTGTCACATCTGTCTTTTATTATATTGAGGTATACTCATAGTAGTTTCTGGTAATCTTTTTGTTTCTTTGGAATTCATTGTAATGTCATCTTTATCATTTCTAGTTGTCCCTATTTGAATTATCTCCCTCTTTTTTTGGTTTATCTAGCTAAATATATATATGTGTGTGTGTATATATGTATATATACATACATATATGGTATATTAATTTTGTTTATCTTTTCAAGGAGCCAACTTTTGGTTTTGGTTTTATTGACCTTTTATTTTTATTTTTTTCTCATTGTCATTTAGTTCTGAACTGATCTTTGTTATTTCTTTTCTCCAGCTAGCATTGAGCTTTTTGCATTCTTGTTTTTCTATTCCATTAGGAACATAGGTTGTTAAGAGATCTTTCTGTCAGTTCAATACAAGTATCCAATGCTCTAAGTTTTCCTGTTAGCACTGATTTTAGTCATATTCCAGAGGTTTTGGTATGTTGTGTCTGTATTTTCATTTGTTTAGATTTTTAAAAATTTGCATTGATTTCATTAATTATCCAAAGATAATTTAGGAACAGGTTGTTAATTTCCATGACTGAGTATAGTTTTGAGCATTTATTTTGGTATTCTTTTTCGGTTTTATTCCACTGTGGTTTGAGAGGATACTTATTATAATTTCAGTTTTAAAAATTTATTGAGATTTGCCTTATGGTCCATAATATTACCAATTTTTGAGAATTTTCCATGTGCAGAAGAGAAGAATGTATATTTTGTGATTGTAAGATAAAATATTCTGGAGTTGTCAGTGATGTGTTGAAGTCCTTCACTATTATTGTATTTCTGACCATCTCTTTTCTTAGGTCTAGTAATACTTGTTTTATGAATCTGGGTACCCCAGGGTTGGGGATATATATATATGCAATCCACACTGTATGAGGAGACAAGTCACATATAAAAACCAGATTTAAAACTAACAGAAATCTCATCTAGATGGTTAATGCACTAACCATGTTGGAAATTTCAGAATTATTAGAAAGTAAACTTAAAATAACTATAATTATAACTATAACAAGATGGTGAACCAGGAGGTTCCAGCTATTGTCATCCCACAGAAACAACAGTGTAACAACATGTTCAAGAAGAAAATGACTCTAAGAGTACTCCAAAATATAATTATGAAACTAAAACAACACAGTGGAACACAAAACTGCTGCATTCAAAAGAGTGAAAAGATTTTTACCATCAACACCCTTGCCCCAAGTGAGCACAGCTCAGGATCAAGAGGGATCCTTTCATAATGACCTCCCCCTTCACAGTGAATGGGGAAAGAAAAAAGGAGCCATCCTGCAGCTTTTGTCATCAAGAGACCCATCAGTGCTTAACACACTGTGTACATCTACAGGCTATCTTGTCAAGGATTCCTAAAGTCTTTGGCAACATTGATCCCAACAATGAAATTTCCTGAAGCCCACACCACATCCCTACAGATCTTGATTTGTCACTTCACTGTCTCCCTAGAAGGAGCCACCACTACAGTCCCCATACCTTCAGTCCACAGCCACCGGTGGAAACCCATCTTTTGACCAGAGAGGCCGCAATCCATCAGCCCTGGACTTGTTTCCACCTTTTACATGCCAAGGTCATAGAGTCAGTACTGCCAGTCTCCTATCCCAGAACTTACCTGTAGCCCTACTTCACACTTGGAACTAATACCCATAGATATCCCCAAACCCAGAGCTGAATCTGGTGCCACCATGCACTTTATGAACCATCATTCTTGCACCCACTTGTACATGAAATTCTTTCCCCATTGACCTTAGTTGTTAAACTTCTTCAAGTTAGCAGATATCAAGGCAACACTATAAGGAAAGTTTTTAAAAATCAAAGAAACATAATGCTATCATAATACTATCAAAGGATCACAAGATTAACTACTCCCCAATATGAAGACCCATTCAGTATCTTAAAATGTAATTCAAAATAATGTTTTCCAAAGATGTTCAGAGAGCAACAAAAGAACACAGACAGCAGCTCAACAAAAAAAAAAAAAAAAAAAAGGAAAGTACTATATGGTCAAAAAAAGAAATTTAATGATAAAATGAAACTACTAAAAAACCCAGAGGGATTTCCAGTAAGATGGCTACTGGACAAGTTGGACTGTGAGATTCTCCACAAAAGTGAATGTCCTAAAGACTCCCTGCGTGAGTGGGTGCATGCTGATGGGTGGGTGAAAGTCTGTCTGAGGGGAGACTTGGGTTTGTGCACCCAGGGATCTCCTCTGGAGATGACTGCAACCCCCCATCACCACCACCCTGAGATTAAAGCCACCAGTGCACAGGATTGTCTGTTGCTCTCAGAACTCTCCTGAGAAAAGCCTGCTGAATACATCTGATTCTTATCACCTGGTGCCCAGCACACACCATCTCCTGTGACAACAAAGCAGCTGGAGTGCCAGATCCAAGGAGAGAGAAGACTGGGAAGAACTGGAGAGGAGCCCCACCGCTAATGAGGAATACCAACCAGAGCCATTTTCTCTGTTCCAGGCCAGGGCAGAGACCTACATTGCTCTGCCCAGTTCCCCCCAGCCTCCAACTTGGGACCTAGAGGTAATCTCATCAAACTCAGAGAGACAGAAGCCCCTCCCCCACTCTGGATCAGACACAGACATATCTGAGTGGGAGACTTGATGGGCAACAAGCCTGATGAGTCCGGATCTGATCCACCATCCTCCTACAGTAGACCTGGGGGTTTCTGACCCATGCTGAGAGCAACCATATCAGCCTGCACTGAGAGCAAAAGGAAGGGACTGGAGAGCAGAGCTAAAAGAAAGTTGGACTTACAGGAATGACCTCAGTGAGGTTTTTTTGGTCTGCTTTTTTGCTCATTTTTTCCTTTTTTTGTTTTGTTTTAAGTCTCACTCTGTCACTCAAACTGGAGTGCAGTGACCACTCCCGGCCACTGCAGCCTAGAACTACTGGGCTCCAGCGATCCTTCCACCTCAGCCTTCCGAGTAGCCAGAATTGAAGGCACGCACTACCATGCCCAGCTGATTTTTTTTTTTTATTGTAGAGATGAGGTCTCACCAAGTTGCCCAGGCGGGTCTTGAACCCGCGGGCTCAGGAAATCCACTAACCTCAGCCTCCCAAAGTGCAGGATTAGAGGCTGAGCCACTGAGCATGGCTCATTTTTTGTTTGTTTGTTTTAGTTTCTCTCTCTCTCTCTCTCTTTCTGTTTTTAATTACGTTTTCATACTTGCTTTGATTCTGTTATTTTATTGCTTCTCTTTAGTCTTTCTGTTTGTGTACTGGTATTTTTTTTAAGAGTGTGTAAGGCTAATCACTTTCTTTTTTATCAATATTTTTTATTTTGATATTGTGGGGTAGAGTTAAGGGTTAGGTACACAAATATGCTTCATTCAGGCTCCCTTGTTGATAACAGGTGTCTTCCCGTCTCCAGACAGATGTTTATTCCATTAGTCTCATCTCCCCCCCATAGTCTCCCAACACTGTCAGTCATTTTCCCATAATAGTGCATTGGATGATCAAGGTCCATAATATGAGTGAGAATATGTGATACTCAGATCTTTGTTTCTGTGAGAGGTCACTTAGTATTATAGACTCTAGCTCCATCCAGGTTGCTGCAAAATTCATGATTTTGGTTTTTTTTTTTTAATGGCTGCATAGTATTCCATCGTGTATATGTACCACATTTTTAAAATCCAGTCCTCTTTTGATGGACAAAAATTGGAACCATTTCCCCTGAAAACTGGAACAAGACAAGGATGACCACTCTCACCCCTCCTGTTCAATATAGTATTGGAAGTCCTGGCTAGAGCAATCAAAGAAGAGAAGGCAATCAGGGGTATCCAAATAGGAAAAGAGGAAGTCAAATTATCTCTCTTTGCAGATGACATGATCGTATACCTTGAAAACCCAAGAGAATCTGTCAAAAACCTCCTTACACTGATAAAGGCCTTCAGCAAAGCCTCAGGATATAAAATAAATGTGCAAAAAACAATTGCATTTCTTTTTTTTTTAATGTTTGAATATTTATTATGTGTCAAGTACTTCTCAAATTCTAAAGAATAAAGGAAAATATGATTTCTACCTTCAGGACAAGACTAAGAATTGAATATCTAAAAAGTTATTACTGAATATTAAGACAATAACAGAAAAAGTGTCAACACCACAACGTGACAATCGCATTTCTTTACACCAATAATAAACAAACAGAAACCCAAATAAGAAGCACAATTCCATTCACAATAGCCAAAAAAAAAAAAAAAAAAAAAGAATCTCATTGCTGATTTTTTTGTCTTGATAATCTGTCTAGGGTTGTGAGTAGGGTATTAAAGTCCCCAGTTATGATGGTGTTAGAGTCAATATATTTCTTTAGTTTTCTTAGAAGCTGCTTTATGAAAGTTGGCGCTCCTATGTTGGGTGCATATATGTTTAGGATAGATATTTCTTGTTGATGGAGTGAACCTTTTATCATTATGTAGTGGCCATCTGTATCTTTTTAAATTTTTGATAGCTTAAATGGTATTTTGTCTGAAATTAGGATTGTGACTCCTCCTTTCTTTTATGTTCCATTCACCTGGAAATTTGTTTCCCATCCTCTTACTTTGAGTCTGTGCATGTCCTTTCTAGTGAGATGCGTCTCTTGAAGGCAGTATGTTGTTGCCTGGTGATATTTTATCCATTTTGCCATTCTATGTCTTTTCAGTGGTGCATTTAGTCCATTCACATTCAGGCTAATTATTGAAATGTGAGAGTTCATCCCTATCATAGAGTTCTTTTTGAGTTGTTCTTCCACTTGGTTTATTGTCTTCCTTTTGTTTTGGGGGTTGGTTCATGTGTATTTTATTCTTCTTCCTGTACTCTTCTGAAGAACATTGCTCTTTTTTTCCCCTTTTCTTCTGTGTTTGGTACTTTCTAAAGTGTTTCATGTAGAGGTGGTTTGGTGGCAGCATAAGTTCTTAGGGATTGGATATCTGGGAAAGATTTTAATTCTCCCTCACTGATGAAGCTTAGCTTGGCCAGGTAGGTTATTCTTGGTTGAAATTGTTTATCTTTTAGGACTTTGAAGATAGGGCTCCAAGCTCTCCTAGCCTGCAGGGTTTCTGCAGATAAATCTGCTGCTATTCTGATTGGTCTTCCATGGTAGGTGATCTGGCCTTTTTCTCTTGCTGCCTTTAGGATTTTTTCTTTTATGCCTACTTTGTTTAGGCGAATTATTATGTGTCTAGGAGTTGGTTTTCTCATTTGTTGTCTTGCAGGGGTTCTCTGGATCTCTTGTGTTTGAGTTTTTGCATCATTGTTTAGATAAGGGATGTTTTCTTGAATGATCTCATGGAAGGTTTGTTCCAATGTGGTCTCTGTCTCTCTTTCTGCCTCAGGCAGACCAATTACTCTTAGGTTAGGCCTCCTGAGGTAATCGCTCATCTCTTGAAGGTTTTTTCTGACTTTTTGAGCTTGTTTTCTGTGTTTTTGAGAGTTTGGGTTATTTCTATATTTTGGTCCTCAAGCTCTGAGATTCTTTCTTCTGCTTGGGTAATTCTGCTTTCCATGCTTATCAGTTTATTGTTTATTTCATTCACAGTATTCTTTATTACTGTCATCTCAGATATCAGCTCCTTTCTAGTTTCTTCTTGAGTCTCCTCAATTCTTTTTAATCTCTCCATTAATGTCTTGATGTCTAAGTTTGTATTTTGAGACCAGTCATTCTGGGGGCTCTTCGTTGTTTGCATTCCAAAGTCAGTTTTCTCAGTGTCTGCCCTCCCAGGAGTCTGGGAGAGACTCATATTCTTCTTTTGGTTTTTGTTCATTATTGTAGATTTTTCTCTCTTGTCCCTTAGTGGATAAAGTTCCTGAGATCTAATCTCCAGCATCTCCCCTCTGTTTCTGTTGCAGGCAGTTAGCTTGTTGGCCGGGAGATCTGTGACACTGGTCTCTATTCAGCATAGGGGAGGGGCTTTGTTAATGATGTCACTGTGGGAACCGAGGTGGAGGCTCTGATAGGTAGGTGGAGCGATGCATTGTAAATATGTATTGAAAATGGCGGAGGTGGTGGTTTTACTTTCACTTTTAAGGATGTGCCTGTGGGTCTCTAGGTGGGACCAGCTGCACAGTTGGGCGCCGGATCTGGGGTGCCTCCAGCAGGCTGGGGTAGAGGAGAGGGTTGGGCATTCCCTCCTCTGGAGCTGGAAGCCTGTGATCGGCACCTTACACCAGCTTGAGGTTCTGCCCCCTTACACAGGCTTGTGGTCATGCAGGCTGAGTGCCTCAGCTAGGGTGGGCCCTGGGCTTCCGATCTTCAAAGCTCCAGAGGGCAGGTGGTGGCTCTGTGTCCCTCCCAGGGCACTTTAGCCAGAAATGGGACCAGTATCTCTAAGGGGGGGAAGTCAGAGCCTCCCTGCGTGACCGGCAGCTTGGCACTGGGTGCTGGTCATGACCATTTAGCCAGGGATGGAGCTGGAATCCGGGATTTGGGATTCCCCAGCCAGCTGGAATCACATATAGTGGAGCAGCCGTGGTCCGGCCACAATGTGTGGCCCTGCATGGGACCAAAAGTCCCCTAGCATCATACCAGTATGGCTGGAGGTGGGGGGGGGTGCAGGAAGAAAAGTAATAGTCTTTTTGGGAAACTCACGTTCGGAGAATCTCAGAGATCCACCTATGCAGTTGCCATCTTCAGGTCGCCCCCTGTACTGGTATTTTTGAGTAGGGTTTTTTTTGTCAGTTTCTGTATTTGTATGATTGTGTATATGTTTTAGATTTTTTAATCTTTTCTGTCTTTGTTTGTATCTCTTTTCATATGTTAATTGGTACACCTGTCTGTTTTCCCTCTTATTCTTCTCTCTGTTCACCTTCCTCTCATCCCCCCTTTTCCTTTTTTCCATTCTTTTTCTTTTTCTTACCTCATTTTACTTTCAGGGGGCAAACTTATATCCCAACTGCAGAGACTGATTGTAAGGTGGTGGGAAGTGAGTTTCAGGGTCCCACACACCTGCCAGCAGATACTGGGATATGCAGATAGTTTCTGAATCCCAGCTCCCCTATCAATTAAATATCAAAACTGCAAAAAGAACAGGCCCCCACCCACAATCTAGCTTCATAATTGAACAAAGCCAGAGGATCCACATAAGGAGGAATAGAAGACTGAGCAAACAGAAATAAATCTACCCACCCATCCCTGAGCAACAGAATTAAAGAACAGAGGAAAAAAGGAGGGAGGAAAATATGCACAAATGAAAAAAATCAAAAGAGGAATATCAGTCTCACACAACCCCTGGAAGGTAAACTACTGAGAATACACACTTCAGAATGCAAACAGTGAAGAACCCCTAGCATGACTGGTCTCAAACCACAAACCAAGATATCAAGACATTAATAGAGAGAATAAATAGAATCAAGGAGATAGGAAAGGAAGGATTGAAGGAGTTGATAACGGAGATGACAGCAATAAAGAATACAATGAATGAAATAAATAACAAACTGATAAGCATGGAAAGCAGATTTAGCCAAGCAGAAGAAAGAATCTCAGAGCTTGAGGATCAAAATATGGAACTAACTCAAACTGTCAAAAACATAGAAAAGAAGCTTTAAAAGATGGAGAAAAACCTTCAAGAGATGAGCAGTTATTTAAAAGGCCAAATCTAAGATTAATTGGACTTCCTGAAGCAGAAAGAGAGACAGAGAGCACCCTGGAACAACATTCCATGAAATTATCCAAGAAAACTTCCCTCATCAGTGACATGACCATTCAAACACAAGAGATTCAGAGAACCCCTGCAAGATGACAAATGAGTAAACCAACTCCTAGACACATTGTAACTCGCCTACACAAAGTAGGTATAAAAGAAAAAATCCTAAAGGCAGCAAGAGAAAAAGGTCAGACTACCTACAGAGGAAGACCAAGTAGAATAACAATAGATTTAGCCACAGACACACTTCAGTTGAGGAGAGCTTGGAGTCCAATCTTGAAACTTCTCAAAGATAAACAATTTCAACCAGGAATTACCTACACAGCTAAGCTAAGCTTCATCAGTGGTGTAGAATTAAAATCGTTCCCAAACATTCAATCCCTAAGAGCTTACACTGCCTCCAGATCAGCTTTACAAGAAACACTTTAAAAAGTATTAAACACAGAAGAAAGAAAAAAAAGGACGACAAAAACCTTCAAAAGAATGTAGAAAAAAGATTGAAAACAACAAGAATCAACCCAAGAATCAAAAGAAAGAAAGCAAACAAACAGCAATAACAGCAAACTCAAGACAAGAATACACTCTCACATTTCAAAAGTTAGCCTGAATGTGAATGGACTAAATGTACCACTAAAAAGACATAGAATGGCAAAATGGATAAAATATCATGAGGCAACAATATGATAGACTCTGAGAGACTTATCTCACCAGAAAGGATACTCACAAACTCAAAGTAAGAGGATGGGAAACAAAATCACTCTATAAAAAAGATACTTGCATATATATGTTTATTACAGCATTGTTCACAGTACCAAGAACATGAAACCAACTGTGCTGCCTATCAAAAGAGGACTGGACTTTAAAAATGTGGTACATATGCATGATGGAATATTATGCAGCCATAAAGAAAACACAATCATGAAATTCACAGCAACCTGGATTGACTTTGAGTCTATAATACTGAGTGATCTTTCACAGAAACAAAGAACTGTGTATCACATGTTCTCACTCATAAGTGGACTTTGGACAATTACTGCAATACTATAAAAAAGGTTTGGTAGTAGTGGGAATCTGCCTGGGGAGGAGGGGCACATCTCATCAACAAGGGTACCTTCATAATAAACATTTGTAATTTGTATATCTAACCCTGAATTTTATTGCACATCTTTAAAATAAAAAAATTTAAAGAGAGAAAAAAAAGACATTAAAAAAACCCAGAAATTCCATAGCTTAGAATTAAAACAAATAAAATGTAAAATGCAACTGTGTGCTTCAACAGAAAATTTGATCCAATGGAAGAAAGAATAAGTAATCTATTTAAAAAAATGAGTAATTAGAAACTATCCAGTTAAAGGAGAAAATAAAAGTAATATAAAAGTAAAGATAGATTACAAAAGGTATGCTACACCATTATAAATGCAAACATATGCATTGTAAAATTCCCATAAAAAGAAAATAGAGGCAAAGCAAAAGAAAGCTTGTTTAAAGAAATATTAGCCATAAACTTCCCAAATCTAAAGATGCTCAGATATGTCTTCATTCTGAAGGCTTTTGTGTACACATTAAGTAAATTTTTATGTCTTTTCTCTTATTAATCAATCTGCCTCATCTCAGTGATTTTTCAGCAAGTGTCTACAGGGCCAACAGCCTCACAGTACGATGCTGTGAGAAGGATAACCAGATCCACTTTTCTCATCCAGAAGCTGCAGTGAGAGAACCTAGAAACCTAAACTTTCAGCAAAAGGTATACTCTCTGAAAGATCCACAATGGCCATCGTGGAGCAGCAGACCAACATCTTTCTCATCAAGTTAAACAGAATAAGAACCCAATCACTGATAGAGGCAGACAACCTGAACAGTTTTGTATGAGTGAAGCACACCGCACCCTGCAGAGGACTCTTCAAACACATAAAAACCATAGAGCAGTTTTGGGATGACAGATGCTGAAATTGGGACACCCAATCTGCTGCCATGCACCAGGCTCACATAGGAACTGAAGCCTTGCTTTGTATGAAAGAAGGAATGAGTGATCCTTACATACTCTGGGTTAGTTTCCCCTTCTCAAGCACATGTGAGTCATTGGTCTCACATGAGAGGAGTCCTAGCAAAGACAAAGTGGAGGCAACTGGAGCCAAAGTGGAATGGGCAATGCACTCATGATCTGATAGCCCTGCTAGCAGAGCTTGGCAGCCAGTTCCCAGGCAGGGAAAGCTTACCTGTAGGTTGCACCCAGGGAAGCCAACCCCCACCCCTCACCAGATGAGGAAGAATCTCCTGCCGTCCTCATGCACCCATAGGGTGAGTCCTTCCATGGCAGGGAGCTCACTGTTTTTCAAGTGCTGAGTGCAGACTTGAATGGGTAGAAGGGACATGAAAGAAACTAAGAGATCTTTCCTGGTGGGAAGATTTCTGGTTTTCAAGGCACAAACAACAGATAGGAGGCCCATCTACTCACCCAATCTCTGCAGAGTACTCACAACAAGAAACAAAAAATAGTCTGATCAGTCTGACCACAAGGAAAACTCTCAGCAGAAAGCCATTTTTGAGGTGGAGCTTGAAGCAGAAGTTAATACTCCTTTATGTTTCCTTGAGTAATCTATATTACATAACAGAAAAGGTCCTAAAATAGCAAGATGTTAACTGGCTTCAAAACAACAAACTAAAGAAAAAAGATAAAGAGGGAAAATTGCTTTTCACAGATGAGGAAGAATCAATGAGAAAACACCTGGATGTCTCAGAGCCTTAAAGAGACAATGTTCAAAAAAGCAGCTATTAATGCACAATAGAAGCTCCCCAGAACAACCTGTCCCAGATGACAGTCACAGAATCTAGAGATTGATTGGCTAAAATAAATAAAAATGTGAGATAAACTAGATGCAAAACTCATTGAAGTTATGCAGAAAAATAAAAGCAGAGCTGACCATTCTCAGACAGGCCCATTCTGAAGTATTAAAAATGAAGAACTTCCTCCTGTAATTTAAAAGCGTAATACCAAAAGTAGGGAGCAGGATCAATCAGGCAAAGGAAAGAAGCCCAGAGCTTGAAGACCAAAATATGGACCTAGCCCGGTCTGTCAAAAACATTTTAAAAGGCTCAAAAAGAATAAACAAAGCCTTTAAGAGGTAAGGGACTATGTCAGGAAAGCAAATATACACTTGACTGGTATCCCTGAAGCAAAAGGGGAAACTGAGAACACCATGAAACAAGCATTCTATGAGGTTATGAAAGAAAACTTTCCACATCTCACTAGAGAATTGATCATTCAATCACAAGAGATTCAGAGAACATCACAAGATATCACATGAGAAGACCATCCCAAGACACATACTAATCTATCTCCTCAAAATAAGCATGAAAGAATTTCACAAAGTTAGGTACTTTGCCTAATATAAAGAAAACTGATTTACAAAAATAAAGAAGGAAGGAAGGAAGGAAGGAAGGAAGGAAGGGAGGGAGGGAGGGAGGGAGGGAGGGAGGGAGTGAGTTAGGGAGGGAGGGAGGGAGGAAGGAAGAAAGGAAGGAAGGAAAGAAAGAAAAAGAAAGAAAGAAAGATTTCTAAAGGTAGCCCGTGATAAATTTCTGCACGCTTACTGGGGACATCCCATAAGAAATGCTCTAGACTTCTAAGAAGAAATACTAAAAATCAGAAGAGATTGGAGTTCCAATTTTAATATTTTCAAAGATAATCAATTCCAATAAAGAACTTCCTACTCTGTCAAGCTAAGTTTCATCAGTGACAGAGAATTAAAATCCATATCAGACCCCTTCTTGATAAAAACCCTCGAACATCTAGGCATACAGAGAACACACCTCAAAATAGTAAAAGCCATCAATGAGAAATCCACAGCCAGCATACTCCTAAATGGACAAAAATAGGAACCATTTCCCCAGAAAACTGGAACAAGACAAGGATGATCACTCTCACCCCTCCTGTTCAATATAGTATTGGAAGTCCTGGCTAGAGCAGAGAAGAGAAGGCCATAAGGGGTATACAAATAGGAAAAGAGGAAGTCAAATTATCTCTCTTTGCAGATGACATGATCGTATACCTTGAAAACCCAAGAGAATCTGTCAAAAACCTCCTTACCCTGATAAAGGCCTTTGGCAAAGTCTCAGAATATAAAATAAATGTGCAAAAGACAATCGCTTTTCTTTACATAAAAATAAACAAACAGAAACCCAAATAAGAAGCATAATTCCATTCACAATAGCCACAAAAAAAACCCCGAAATACCTTGGCATCTTCCTAACCAGAGATGTGAAAGACCTTTACAATGAAAACTACAAAACACTGCTCAAAGAAATCAAAGATGACATGAACAAGTGGAAAAAATATCCCATGCTCATGAATTGGTAAAATCAACATTGTGAAGATGTCCATCTCACCTAAGGCAATCTACAGATTCAGTGCAATACCTATCAAATTACCAGCAACGTTCTTCTCAAACCTAGAAAAAACAACACAGGAATTCATATGGAAATACAAATGTCCAAGAATAGCCAGAACAATCCTCAGCAAAAAAAACAAAGCAGGTGGTATCACACTACCAGACTTCAAACTTTACTATAAAGCTACAATCATCAAAACAGCTTGGTATCAGTATAGGAACAGGCATATAGATCAATGGAATAGAACTGGGATTCCAGCAGCAAAACCTCAATTTCTCAATCGACTCATCTTCGACAAAGCCTCCACCACCTACCACTGGGGAGAGGAGAACCTATTCAGTAAATGGTGCTGGGAAAACTGGCTGACCACATGCAGAAGATTGAAACAGGACCCCTACCTATCTCCATATACAAAAATCAACTCCAAATGGATCAGAGACCTAAATGTAAAACCTTGAACCATAAGAACCTTAGAAAATGAAGGACATACCTTCATGGATATTGGAACTGGCATCCAATTCCTGAACAAAACCCAAAACCCACAGGCCATAAGGGATAAAATAGACAAGTGGGACCTCATTAAACTGACAAGCTTCTGAAAAGCCAAAGAAACCATCAAGAGAGCAGGGAGACAGCCTACAAACTGGGAAAAAGTATTTGCCAACTCCAGGTCTGATAAAGGCTTAACATTTTGGATCTACAAGGAACTCAATTGTGCTGAAAAGAAAAAAAACAGACAACCCCATTATAAAATGGGCAAAAGATATGAACAGACACTTCACCAAGGAAGACATCCAAGCAGCCAACAAACACATGAAGAAATGCTCAATCTCACTAATCATCAGGGAGATGCAAATCAAAACCACACTGAGATACCACCTAACTCCAGCCAGTATGGTAATTATCAATAACTCAAAAAATAACAGTTGTTGGAGAGGGTGTGGTGAAAAAGGAACACTCCTACACTGTTGGTGGGAGTGTAGACTAGTGCAACCTCTGTGGAAAGCAGTGCGGTGAGTCCTAAAAGCTCTAAACATCAATCTCCCATATGACCCTGCAATCCCCCTACTGGGAATATACCCTGAAGAACTCAAATCACTCTATAAAAAAGATACCTACACACAAAGTTTATCGCAGCATTGCTCACAATAGCAAGAACCTGGAAGCAACCATGCTGTCCATCAAAAGAGGACTGGATTTAAAAATGTGGTACATATACATGATGGAATGCTATGCAGCCATAAAAAAGAACAAAATCATGAATTTCGCAGCAACCTGGATGGAACTAGAGTCTATAATACTAAGTGACCTCTCACAGAAACAAAGATCCGAATATCACATGTTCTCACTCATATAGTGGACCTTGATCATCCAATGCACTACCATTAGAAAATGACTGACAGTGATAGGGGAAACTATGGGGGGAGGGGAAGGGGTGGGACTAATGGTAGTAAACATCTGTCTGGGGACGGGGAGACACCTGTTATCAACAAGGGGGCCTAAATGAAGCATATTTGTACCCCACAACATCATAATAAAAAATACTGATTTAAAAAAATACAAATAAAAAATAAATAAAATCCGTATCAGACATCCAGTCGCTAAGACAATGTGCCACCTCCAGACCAGCCTATCAGGAGAGGCTTAAGAAGGTGCTGAATGAATAAACAAAAGAATGGTCACACCCATCAAAAAAGCACAGGCAAGCACAGAGTTATCAGAGCACACAGATCATTCACAAAAATGAAAATACACACATATACAAATACAAAAACAAAAAGAAAGCTAAGCAACCTCCTAAGAACACTATGAAAGGGATAAACACTCACATTTCTATAATAATTATGAACATGGATGAACTGAATGCACCACCAAAGAGACATAGAGTGGCAAACTGGATTTTAAAAAAGATCAACATTTCTCTGTCTCCATGAAACTCATTTCATTGTAAAGAACACTCTCAGGCTTATAGTAAAAGGCCCAAAGTAAAAGACTGGAAAATGGCCTTTCTGGCCAATGGAAAGCAGAAAAGAACAGAGGTTGCTATGCTAATATCAGACAAAGCAAACTTCAAACCATCAAAAGTTAAAAAGGACAAAGAAGGACACTGCATAATGGTAAAAGGCTCAATTCACCAGCAAGAAATATCCATCTTAAACATGTATGCACTCAACACATGAGCACCAGGTTGTATAAAACAACTATTAGGAAACTAAGAGAGGACATAGACACTCACACAATCATAGTTAAAGCCCTAGACAGATCATTGAGGTAAAAAACCAACAAAGAGATCCAGAACCTTAACTCAACACACAACCAAATGAATTTAACAAACAGCAGAGCACTCCACTCCAAAACTAGAGCATACATTCTACTCATCAGCACATGGAACACATTCCTAGACTGATCACATTCTTGAACATAAGTCAAATGTGAACAAATTCCAAAAGGTTGAAATAATGCTATGCATCTTCTCAGATCACAAGGGTATATCCCCACCAATAAGATCTTTCCAAAACACACAAAGACATGGATGCTAAACAACATGCTGCTGAATGACTTCTGAATCAACACAGAAATAAAGACAGAAAAAAGAGATTCCTGGGAAAAAATGAAAGACAAATTGTAATCTCTGAGATGCCATTAAATCAGTGATGAGAGGAAAATTCATAACACTGCGTGTGCACATCAAGAAATTAGAAAGATCACGAGTAAACACCTCAGGCAGCTGGAAAGACAAGATCATCTAAACACTAATTTCAGTAGAAAAATCAAGTTGCTAAGATAATTTCACAATTGTATATAAAGACAGATAAATAAGATTGATGGACTTCTGGTCAGATAGACTAATGAAGTAAAAAGAGAGAACGTCCAAATAAACACAATTAGAAATGAAAAAGGCAGTAGCACAACTGACCCTGAAAAAATTCAAAAAATTATCAGAGATTACTATGAACATGCAGATAAGCCAGAAAATCTAAAGGAAATGGAGAATTTTTGACAGCACACAACTTTGCAAAAAAACAAGAAAAAATTGAAGCCCTAAACAGACCAATAGCAACCTAGAAACCTGACTCAATCATAAGAGGTCTTTCTGAAAAAATGTACCCTGGAACAGATGGCTTCCTAGCTGAATTCTACAAGATATAGGCAATGGAGCCGATGCCAATCTTATTGAAAGTATTCCAGGCAATCAAAAATGATGTAATTCTCCATAACTCATTTTCTTTATTTTTAAAACTTCATTTTATTATAAGAATGTGGGGGTACAAGTGAGGAATTATTACGTAAGTAGGCTGCATGCAGGTGAAGTCCGGGCTTCTATCTGGCTTTCACTCCCCCTAGTAGTGGACCAGGTATCCATTGTGTTGTCACATGTCCCTCTCCCACCTTTTCTTCTCCCTCCCCACTCTAACGTATGAGTTAGAACATGCAGTATTTAGTTTGTAGTTTCTGTAATAGTTTACTTAGTATGAGGTCTTCAACTGTGAACAGCATGGCAAAATGGTGTGGCAGCTGAATTCTATGAGACATACAAGGAAGTGAAAGGAAAAAAACTCAACCCCATTAAAAAGTGGACAAAGGACATGATGAACATCTCTCAAAGGATGGCATACAAGCAGCCAAGAGATACATGAAAAAATGCTCAGCTTCACTAATCATCAGATAGGTAGATGCAAATTAAAACTACAATTAGATACCACCTAACTCTGGTATGGATGGTTATCATTAATAAGTCAAAAAAACAGATGTTGGCAAGACTTCAGTAGAAAAAAATGTTTCTACACTATTGGTGGAAATGTAAGCTAGTTCAAGCTCTATAAAAAGCAGTGTGGCAATTTCTAATAGAAGTAATATTTTATCTTCCATACAGTTTAGCAATTTCACTCATGGGAATATTGCAGGAGGAGCATAAATCACTCTACCAAAAAGACACCTGCACATACATGTTTATTGCTGTACTATCCACAGTAGCAAAAACATGAAACCAACCCTACTGCTTGGTCTGGACTAGAACAGTACTATTAATCAACATCACCTAATTGACATATATGAAATACTTCATCCCATAACAGCAGAATACACATTCTGTTCAAGCCACGTAGAGTGACAACCAAGATAGATCACATTCTGAGCCATAAAGAGCTGGAAAATTTCAAAATACTGGGAGATTAAACAACACAATATTAACACATGGGTAAAAAAAGTATCAAGAGAAATTTTGAACTATTTTAAACTAATTAAAATGAAAATACAACTTGTCAAAAAAGAGTGGTCTGGATAACAAAATGTGGTACATACATATGATGGATTATTGCATACTCCTAAAGAAGAACAAAATTACGGCCTTTAGAGCAATTTGGATGCAGTTAGAGACCATCATACTAAGCGAATTATTACAGAAAACAATGAACTAGATACTTCGTGTTCTCACTCATTAGTGAGCCCTGAGCACTAGCCACATTAGCACAAGGTTGGGATTGGCAATTTCTGGGCACTGCTAGGGTAGGGAGCAAGAAGGGAAGGAGGAAGGGGGTCATGTGACAACACAATGGGTACCTAGTCTACTACCAGGGGAATGAAAGCCAGCTAGAAGCACAAACTTCACCTGTATGCAGCCTGAAAATGTGTAAATCCTCACAACTCTAAAATCAATCAATTAATTAATTGATAAATATTAATACAATAATGATTCTTAGGGAGTGATATTAGCAAGATGGCCAACTAGAGTTGTCTGGCTTTTGTTCACTCCAAAAAAAAGGACCAAAACCAACTAATAACCAACTATATTTGAACTAGAATGACTGAGATAGTGCTTTAGAGAGTACCAGGACAACCACAAAAATAATGTGAAGCATAGAAGCCCAGGACAGTCCAATAGATATGGTAACAAGACATCTTGCCTCTATTATAATGTCTCCCTTGCCATATTGAATCAAAGCTTGAAAGAATCTTTTTTTTTCTGGGAAAAGGTAAACCAGAGAATTTGTGGTCTTCATCACTATCACAAATGTCAGCAGTCATTACTGTAGGAGGGTTAACCAGTGACCCAAGTCCATTGTAAAGAGTTGCAGAGTGTCCACATGGCTGTATTACACTAAGGCAAAAACTCCCTTGATATTCCTCACCCCCAAAACCTAAATGAATGTAGCATAAAGCTGTCTTGAAATCTATTCTACATCTGAAGTACATCTTGGTCTGGGGCAAGTAGCCACTAGGTCTCTCTATTTCTGAGGCCCTGCCTTCGTTTCACTAAGTTTATGTAGGTGCCTGAACACCAATACTGCCAGGAGTCTAATCTTCTCAAAATGACTGGAATCTTGATGCCAGAACCCAAGTGTTATGTTATCATTCAGGAAACTGGTGGCTTGCAAAATGGAGAGGCCCTGTGCAACTATCAGGCCAGCATTACCCATCTATGGCCTGACAGCCAGCACAGAAGTGACCCCACCTCCACAAAGAGGTTCAGACAGTTGCTGGCCCCTGCACACCAATCTCTGGCCCAAAAGCTAGCCCAGCAGTGACCCCATCATTTAAGAGCCCACCACACAACATGTAGACCTGCAACTCCTGCATGCATCTAGTCAACAACCTGCCCAGTGCTTCCACCCTTAACAAAACCAAGCCATTACAGTCACAATAAAGCCACGTTGGCTTATTGGGATAATCACAGATGTCACAGGCAAAAATTGCAGCTACAAAATTTATACAGAGACCACACTACTGAGTCCATTCAGAACCAAAGCCAACACACTGTTCCAAACTGATACTTTGGAACCCATTTGCAGGGAAAAGCTTCTTTCAATGAAAGCTGCATTATGAAATTAGAAAAAGCAACTGTTATACTTCATGTGCAGATATCAACATAGGAATACAGAAAACATAAAAAAAGCAAGAAAACTATGATACTCTCAAAGGAACACAATATGTCTTCAGTAATAAGTCTCACATAAAAGGATATTTGTAAAAGGCCTGAAAGAAATTCAAAATAATTATTTTAAGGAAACTTAGTGGAATGTAAGAGAATATGAATAACCAATGTAATAAAACCAGAAAAAGTTTATGATATAAATAATAATTTCAACAAAGGGAACTATCAGTTACAAAACAAAAAACTTGAATGTGAAGAACTCAATGAATAAAGTATAAAATGCAATTTCGAGTTTCAGCAATAGAGTACATAAAACAAGAAATAATTTTTGAACTTAAAGCCAGGCCTTTTGAAATAATCTAGTCATAAAAAATTAAAATTACAAAGAATGAAGAAAGTCTATTAGACACCAGACAAAGAATAAATGGAGAAAGGCATACAAAAAAATTATTTAATCAAGTATATCTGAAAACTGCCTGAGTCTTGAAAGCAATATGGACATACATATTCAGGAAAATCAAAGGTTGTCAATGACATTCAGCCCCTCAAATTCTCTGTAAGAAATATTTTATTGAAAATGTCAAAATTCAAAGACAGTGGTTGTGGCAGTGCACTCCTGTAATCCCAGCTATTCAAAAAGCTGAGGCAGAAGAATTGCTTGGGTCCAGAAGGTCAAATTCAGCCTGGACAACATGGTGAGAACTTGTCTCTAAAAAGAAAAAAAATTAAAACCAAAAAAGTATAAAGGCTGAATTAGAAAAACACCAAATCACATATAAAACCTGCAGGCCCCAACATAATGGGATGACATACTCAAATGCTGAAACAACAACAAAGAATTCTCCATCAGAGCTTTGGCAAGATGGCGATGGGACAGCTTGGTCTGTGAGACCCTCTGAGAAAGAGAACACACACAAAGACTCTGGCTCTCTCCCCGGGGCTGCAGCTCCCATCTTGGCAGTCTGCTCTTCACACGTAGCTCAGCCGCTTCTGCCATTCAACCACCTCAGCAGTCTAAGCCACCACTGCCACGGATGCCACCATCACGGCCATCGCCCCACCCACGCCTGAGGTGACCCACAGTTCCAGACCATGAAGCCTCCGCAAGCACAATTTACTAAACTGCGGCTGCTGCCACTGCCACACCCCACTCCTTGCCCAGAGCCAGGATCGTGGAGGTCCTTCCATGACGCATGAGGCTGCAGCAGCCACCACCGCTACTGTTGTCTGCTCTCTCCCATCCTGGGCAGCCTCCAACTTCCACCCTGCCCTGGTTGCATTGACACGTCATCAGCTGCAGATAAAGTTCAACTAGAGCGGTGAGCTATCACCACCTGCTGGGGATCTAAGGTAACAACATCAAAATGGGAAAGACAGAAGTTCCTTTCCCTTGATAAATATAGACACAAGCCAGATGTGAGTGGTAGACTGGGCAGGGAGCCCAGATCTGAACTACCCTTCACAGCAGGCCAGGGGCAACTGACCTTAACTGTGAACAAATCTACCAGCCTGCAAAGACAGCTAGAAATCAGAGCTGAAAGGACATTGGACTTAAAGGAAAAGTCTCAGAGTGTGCTTGGTTGTTTCTATTAGTTTACTGACTTTATTCCTTTTTTTTGTTTTGTTCTTTTTTGTTTTTGTTTTTTTCTCTGTAAACCCCATCTTTGTATAGAGAAATAGCACACCAATAAGGAGGTTGATTCGCTTGTATGTTAGCATCATTGTATGTTTTAGTTTTTTCGTATAGTTTTTGGTTGGTTTCTAGTTGTTATTTTTTTCTTTTTACTTGTTTCAGTCTTTGTGTTTCTTTTCATTTGTTAGTTGGTACACTTGTTGTTTTCCCTCTTACTCCTCTTTCTCTGCACTCCCACTTCCCTCCACTGCCTGCTCCATTCTCTTGCCTTTGTTAATTTCATTTTGCTTTCAGGGAGTAAGCCTACAACCCCACTGCACAGACAGATTCCAAGGCAGTAGGAAGTGGGTTTCAGATTATCCATACACCTTTCAGTGGATACTGCGATCTGCAGATAGATTTTGAATCACAACTCCCATCTTAATTAATCTCAAAACTGCAAAAAGGACTGCTGTCAACCTATAGACCAACTCCAGGATTGAACAAAGCAAGAGGATATACATAATGAAGAATAGGAGATTGAACAAACAGAAGTACAAGTAGCTCCTCCACCTCTGAATAACAGAATTAAAGAAGACGGGGAAGTGGAGGCAAGGAAAAAGTAGGGAGGAAAAATTTGCACAACTACAGAAAAACCAAAAGAAGAATATAGGTCACTCACAGACCCCTGGGAGGTCAGACCCTGAGAAAATAGACTTCAGAACACAGACAATCAGGAGCCCCCAGAATGACTGGTCACATGCTACAAACCCAGACATCAAGACATTAATAGAGAGAATAAAAAAATTGAGGAGAGACAAGAAGAAAATAGGAAGGAGCTGATAAAAGAAATAACAGCACTAAGGAAGACTGTGATGGAAATAAATAACAAACAAATAAGCATGGAAAGAAGAATTAGCCAAGAGGAAGAAATAATCTCAGAGTAATATATCAAAATACAGAACTAACCCAAACTGTCAAAAACATAGAAAAGAAGCTTAAAAACACAGAACAAAACCTTCAAGAGATGAACAATTGCTTCAAGAGATGGAACCTAAGAGTAATTGGCCATCCTGAGGTAGAAAGAGAGACAGAGACCACACTGGAACACTTTCTATGAGATTATTGAAGGAAACTTCCCTCATCTCATCAGTGATGCAAAAAGTCAAACACAAGATTTCAGAGAACCTCTGCAAGACAACAAATGAGAAGACCAACTCCCAGACACATAATAATTCGCCTAAACAAAGTAGATATAAAAGAAAAAATCCTAAAGGCAGCAAGAGAAAAAGGTCAGATTACCTACCATGCAAGACCAATTAGAATAGCAGCAGATTTATCTACAGAAATCCTACAGGACAGGAGAGCTTGGAGTCCTATCGTCAAAGTCCTAAAAGATAAACAATTTCAACCAAGAATAACCTATTCAACCACACTAAGCTTCATCAGTGAGGGGGAATTAAAATCTTTCCCAGATATCCAAACCCTAAGAACTTACACTGCCACCAGACCATCTCTACCAGAAACACTTAAGAAAGTATTAAACACAGAAGAAAATGAAAAAAGAACAACAACATTCTTTACAAGAATTCAGGAAAAAGATTAAAAACACACATGAACAAACCCCAAAACCGAAAGAAAGACAACAAACAAACAGGAACAACAACAATTCTATAAGAACCTCATGATAGGGATCAATTCTCACATTTCAATAATTAGTCTGAATATGAATGGACTAAATGTACCACTGAAAAGACATAGAATGGCAAAATGGATAAAATATCACCAGGCAACAGTATATTGCCTTCAAGAGACTCATCTCACTAGAGAGGACACTAATAGACTCAAAGTAAGAAGATGGAAACAAATTTTCAGGCAAATGGAGCATAAAAGAAAGGCAGAATCATGATTTTAATCTCAGACAAAATATCCTTTAAGCTATCAAAAATTTAAAAAGATACAGAAGGCCACTATATAATGTTAAAAGGTACAATCCATCAACAAGAAATATCCATCCTAAACATATATGCACCCAACACAGGAGCACCAACTTTCATAAAGCAGCTTCTAGGTAAACTCAAAAAGGGTATTGATTCTAACACTGTCATAGCTGGGGACTTTAATACCCCACTCACAACCCCAGACAGATCATCAGGACAAAATATCAGCAACAAGATCTGGAACCTCAAAGTGACTCCACCCAATGACCACAGAATATACGTTCTACTCATCACCACATGGAACGTACTCTAAGATCGACCACATACTTGGCCATAAATCAAGCATAAGCAAATTTAAAAGGATCAAAACTTTACCATGCACCCTGGGACACAAGACTGGTTCAATAGTCGCAAGACCATAAATGTAATTAAATACATCAACAGACATCAAAGCAAAAACCACAAGATTGTACCATTAGAAGCAGAAAAAGCTTTTGATAAAATCCAGCACCTCTTCTGGATAAAAACCCTTGAACATCTAGGCATACATGGAACATACCTCAAAATAGTAAAAGCCATCTATGAGAAACCCACAGCCAGCATACTCCTAAACAGACAAAAATTGGAACCATTTCACCTGAAAACTGGAACAAGACAGGGATGCTCACTCTCACCCCTCCTGTTCAATATAGTATTGGAAGTCCTGGCTAGAGCAATCAGAAAAGAGAAAGTGATCAAGGGTAACCAAATAGAAAAAGAGGAAGTCAAGTTATCTCTCTTTGCAGATGACATGAATTGTGTACCTTAAAATCCAAGAGAATTTACCAAAAGCCTCCTTGCACTGATAAAGGCTTTGGCAAAGTCTCAGGGTATAAAATCAATGTGCAAAGACAATCACATTTCTTTACACCAATAATAAACAAACAGAAATCCAAATAAAAATCACAATCCCATTCACAATAACCACAAAAAAAAGAAAGAAAGAAATACCTTGGCATCTTCCTAACCAGAGTCGTGAAAAACTTTTACAATGAAAACTACAAAACACTGCTCAAAGAAATCAAAGATGACACAAAGAAGTGGAAAAATATCCCATGCTCATGGATTGGAAGAATCAACATTGTGAAGATGTCCATCTTACCTAAGGCAATCTACAGATTTAATGCAATATCCATCAAATTACCAGCGACGTTCTTCTCAGATCTAGAAAAAACAATACAGGAATTCATATGAAAACACAGATGACCAAGAATAGCCAGAACAATCCTCAGCAAAAAAGAAAGAAAGAAAGAAAAAAGCAGGAGGTATCACAATACCAGACTTCAAACTTTACTATACAGCTACAATAATCAAAACAACTTGGTATTGATACAAGAACAGGCATATAGAACAATGGAATAGAATTGAGATTCCAGAAGCAAAACCTCAATTACCCAACCAACTCATCTTCGACAAAGCCTCCACCACCCACCACTGGGGAGAGGAGACCCTATTCAGTAAATGGTGCTGGGAAAACTGGCTAACCACATGCAGAAGATTCAAAGATGACCCCTATCTATCTCCATAAACAACAAAAAAAATTAACTCTAAATGAATCAGAAACCTAAATGTAAAACTTCAAGCCATAAGAACTTTAGAAAATGCAGGACACACCCTTATGGAAGTTGGAACTGGCATCCAATTCCTGAGCAAAACCCAAAACACATGGGCCGTAAGAGACAAGATAGACAAGTGGGACCTTATTAAACTGACAAGCTTCTGCAAAGCCAAAGAAACCATCAAGAGAGCAGGGAGACAGCCCACAGACTGGGATAAAGTATTTTCCAACTCCAAGTCTGACAAAGGCCTAAGATCTAGGATCTACAAGGAACTCAATCATGCTGAAAAGAAAAAAACAAACAACCCCATCACAAAGTGGGCAAAAGATATGAACAGTCATTTCTCAAAAGAAGACATACAAGTGGCCAACAGATACATGAAGAAACGTTCAACCTCACTAGTCATCAAGGAGATGCAAATTAAAACTACATTGAGATACCACCTAACTCCGGTCAGAATGGCCATTATCAATAACTCAAAAAATAGCAGATGCTGGAGAGGATGCTGTGAAAGGGAACACTTCTACACTGTTGGTGGGAGTGTAAACTGGTACAGCCTTTGTGAAAATCACTGTGGTGATTCCTAAAAGCTCTATAAAAAAGATACCTGCACACGTATGTTTATTGCAGCATTGTTCACAATAGCAAGATCATGGAACCAATCATGCTGTCCATTAAAAGAGGACTGGATTTAAAAAATGTGGTACATGTACAAAATGGAATATTATGCAAGCATAAAAAAGAACAAAATCATGAATTTCGCAGCAACCTGGATGGAATTAGAGTTTATAATACTGAGTGATGTCTCACAGAAACAAAGATCTGAGTATCACATGTTCTCACTCATAAGTGGAGCTTGAACAACTATCGTAATACTATAAGAAAAGGATTAACAGTGGCAGGAAACTATGGGGGGCAGGGAGGGGAAGGGAGGTAGGTTTAATGGTAATCAATATCTGTCTGGGGATGGGGGGACACACCTCATCAACAAGGGTACCTGCACAATGCATATTTGTATACTTAACCCTTATCTGTACCCCACAATTTTAAAATAAAAAGTATGTTTAAAAAATTTATTCAATCTGTGTGTCATTAGTGGCACAAGGTCAGACATAAGCAGGCCCATGCATGTCTGTATCTTTCCCGAAGTTTAAACTTTTATTAATGTAATTGGGCATACGGCCTAAAGCTACTTTATAAGCCCATCAATATTGAAAACTATACATAGTAGTATACTCAATCAATATACTAATGTTACACATTCAAATTTGACACAAAAACAGAATAACATTCAATATCAAGAGAAAGGGGATTGCTAAAAGAAGTTAACAGACTAGTCAAAGGAAAACAATGTGGGCAAAGAGGGTATTCTTGTCTGATCTGAATGGTCATCAACATCATGCAAGAAAGAGATCTTGATTTGGGGAGAGTCCTTGATGACTAATGCTGTGTGCTGATCACAAGTGACTGCAAAGTGGAGTCTGTCCAAACGGCCAAGTCTAACTTGTGAAACCCTGCTCATTTTATGCCCCTTGAGTTTTCTGGTGAGGACTGAGAGTAAAGGGTTATGCTCTTATCTGCTTGGTGTTGTATTTGTTGGTTAGCTGAAAATCTGAACCTTCTTGGCTTGATATCTTTTGAAATGTAAGATGATTTTATTTTTCTGAAACGGAGTCATTTATGTCAAAGTTGCTGTAACCACTGGGCTAAAAACAAAAACTGGTATGGAGTCCCGTAATGCTGGGGGACCAGCAGGGGCTTTCTTTCATTCACCTAATCTTTGATAGTGTTGTATTAAGAATTTTGTTTAACTCCATTAATTTTTATTTTATTCATTTTATTTTTATTAATCATCTAAACATTTTCATTTACTGGACAAGTCCTATGAGTCCTCTTGCCTTTCCCCATTTTCTTGTTAATTAACACAATGTTTTTATTAGCATCTCTAAGACCCATGAGGGAAAATGAGACAGCAAACTTGATCATGCTTCTTGAACTGTTGCTCAGATCTGCAGAAGTAACACAAAATGGGGTGCCCATGTCTTTTAGAAGGAAACATTATCCTTCTTAATCACATCATTGGCCATGACCTGGATAACAGGCATATTCAGCTGGTAAACCCGTTCTGCATGTGAAATACATCATCTGTTTCAGCTGGGGTCCTCTGTTTGGCATTTATAGGTGAAGTCTAACAGTTTCCATTCTTGTGGTAACAGATCTTATAGTGGTTTTATCCAGTTTACCAGGCTGGCTGTTTCCTCGTGAATAACCTCCTGTGTGTCTGAATCATATATAACCATCTAGAATTCAATAGTGAGCTGTATATCCTGCATTAACCCAAACATATTTTTTATAGTCGGTCACTATTCCCTTATTGGTTATCGTCACAACCTATTTTAGTAAAATTTCCTCAGGGAACTGATAATACCAATCTACAAAGTGGAATAATTTATTTACCATATACTCTCTGGTTTCAATAGTTACTTGTTTTTGGCTTTTTCTCACATTGACTACCTTCTTGGTAGCCATAGTAAAGTTACTTTCAACTTCCCTGTCATAGTTTTCCCTTTGTGGGTGGATTCAAGGTCAGAGGTCTGAACTCAGATAGACCCACCTTGGTCCAGCCTCAAGGCCCAACCTGCACTCTCTTTTCCTTTCATTTTAGCTATAACAGGTAATAATAACAAAATGATTTTATGTATAGCATGCTCCTTATTATTTTGCATTTCATTATGCATTCAGCAAACCAACTGTCCGGGAGTTGAATCCATCTTTACATTCCACTGGTAACTTTTACCTTTAGTATCTGAGTACAGTATAGATGCAGCTTCATATTATGAGTGATGATTACATGGCCATTCAGTAATCAAAGGTTTCTCATTTCTCACCTTGTTATCATTTTCTTTGCTATCCATTTAGTTGTATCTATGCTTTTAAAATTTTTAAACTTTTAATCTAGACAAAATTACTTCTCCTTTACCAGAAACCACCATGATCATGTACTTTGTAAGTTTCATCAAAAAACTTTCCTTTTTATAAACTTTGTATATATAATTGTCTCTCTTATATCTAGTAGTTTTAAACACATTTATTAATTTCAATGTATTTCACTGACAATTCAAAAACTATCTTTATGTACCAAAGACTACTAAAGTTGTGTGAACTAAAAGATGTTTGAGTTGGTCTATAGTTTTCTGACAAGTGCTGCTTTTTATTTAAGCCAGTTAGTTATAGCACTTTCATATATTTTGTTAGAGAAATATCATGTATGTGTGATGTATATAAACATATAGACATACAGACACAGACACAAGCAGATCTTATAGATTCATGCTTCTTCATTTCCAAGTTCTCAAATAGCTTATCTCTCACCTTTAGAACATCAATCATTTTCAAAGACATGACTTTTAGATAAAAACAAGGTAGCAAATTGCCACTCAAAGGCATAGAACTTAGACAAATATCATTATCTGAAGAAAAAATTGCCAGGAAAACTGTCTTCCTTTAATTTAACTTTTAAAAAATTAATTTACTGGCTTCAGGGCAGACACCTTTAAGAAACAGGACCAAGAATGTATGCAGTTTTAGGACCTAATTTATAATGGAAGGCAGAACACTTACATCCTCCAAAGTCAAGGATTTCATTTATGTTGGATCCAGTGTCCCCCAAAGAGAGAAATCTCATGGGACTGAATAGTGCAATGCTCCTACAGTGCACCTCATGGCCAGGATATTTTCATAAGGTTAGTGGACAGATCAGTGCCAATTAGCCCACTATGTAATCAACCTATCTCCCATGAGAATCTTATAGGTAATACTTCCACATCCCTTAGGTTTCCAGACTATGTTTTTCTTATCCAAATACCCAAAGAAACAAGTGTTCCTCTGTAGTGGTACTTTGTTGAAAACTTCCATCAGTCATTTCTAACACTAGCTCTAGCTCTTGACTACCAGTTATTAAAAACATCAAGTTCAATTCCTCTCACAGCACAAAGTAATCTTTGGTAGCTTCTCAAAGCCAAAGAGATCCAGTAAAGCAGCACAAAAGAGGGCAGGATTTTAAACTTAAGAGGACTTTGTCTGCTTACAACTCTTGGGGGTCCATGAAAACAATACCTTTCTAAAAAGGAGTCTTTTTAGACTCCTTTTGTGTTTTCTCAAGGGATCCCAGGTTGTTAGAAAATTATTTAGGTTCTCTCTTGTGGCATGAAGACTGACAAGAAGAAGGATGAACAGACAGCAGTAAATGAAGAAACATAATTTAGTTGATTGAGAAGTTTTACAAAGAGAAAATAGATGTCTTAAAAAAATACACACATGCATATATATATAGCCCAAATATCCACTTTAACTAAGTCAACTTTTGACATAACAGCTCTTATAAAAATATTTTCTAATTGTAATTCCCCACAAGCTGTTTTACTTTGCTTCTGTTGCTATCTGGGTCTTCAATATCAAGCACCCCACAGAAACAGCTGTCTTACTGAATTGGCCACTCGCTGCCCTTTCTTACTTCAGTGTGTTAGACAGTTTTCAGTTAGCAATCAATCTAAACTCACTGGCATTTTGAAGCATTCCTGTACTCATATGATGGCCAAAAAGCATCTATAAAATTAATCACACTAATCTATGTAGATGTGACAGAAAACCTGGGATTTCCTCCACAACTACCTCATTCTCTTTTCTCATTTCTTGATCTCTCAAGTCATGATTTGGCTTACCATGTTTGATGTTGTGTAGGCCTATGCAAACCTACACAAAAAGCCCAAAGAAGCCGAGAGTCTGATTAAAGAGTAATAACAAGAATGTGGAGAAAGGGAGCATTTACACACTGTTGGTGGGAGCATACATTAGCATAGTCACTATGGAAATCAGTATTCAGATTCCTCAAAAAATTAAAAATAGAACTATCATATAATCCAGCAATCTCACTGCTGGATATATATTCAAATAAAAAAAAAATATGTTGAAGAGATATCTGCACTACCATGCTTATTGTGGCACTAGGCAAAATATAGAATCAACCTATGTCCAACAACAGATAAATGGATATAAGAAGTGGCAATATACTCAATAAAATACCATAAAAAGAAGGAAACCTTGCCATTTGTAACAACATGGACATACATGGAAAACATAATGACCAGTGAAATAAGCTAGACACAGAAAGACATATACTTCATTATGTCACTTATTTGAATAATAAAATTCTGATATCATAGAAACAAGTGTAGAGCCATGGTTAGCAGAGACATGGGAAGGTGCGGGTGAGGAGGATTGGATATGTTGCACAACAAGTACAAAATAATAATTAGATATGAGTAATCAGTTCTTATTTTGTTGCACAATGGTGTACTGATGGTTACCAGTAAGATATTGTATATGGCAAAGTAGTTAGAACAGAGACTTGAGTATTCTTGCCACAAGAAAATGATAAAACCATGACATGATAAATGTGCTAAATTGCCTAATTAATCACTATATTGCATATACATGTATTGAAACATTAAACTGTGCTCTGTAAACATATAGTACATAAATACTTTGAATGCATTTAAATTTACATTTTAAATGTATCCATTTAAAGAAATTAAAGAGATACCCAAATTTAAGAAACCCAGTGAAGTACAAATAGGTAGAACATAAATAAGTGTATATTGAGATACATCAATCATAATTATATTGCTGCATGTCAAACACAGAGATAATTTTTAAAGTTGCAAGAGAAAAGCAAATCATACTTATAAAAAGACCTCATAAAATTATCAGTGTATTTCTCAGCAGAAACCTTGAATCCAGGAAAAAGTGAAATTGTAATTACATAGTCAAAGTACTGAAAAAAAACCCCATATAAATCAAGATTTCATATCCACCAAAACTAGCTTTTAAAAATGAGGAAAAAATAGTTTTTCCCAGTCAAACAAAATTTAAGAAAGATTGTCATCACTACACTTGCCCTACAGGAAAAGCTTAAGAACATCTTTTAAATTTTTTTTTTTTGAGTTGGAGTCTCACTCTGTCGCCCAGACTGGAGTGCAGTGGCTGCTCTCGGCCAGCACAGCCTCAACCTGCTGGGCTCCGGCAATCCTTCCGCCTCAGCCTTCCAAGTAGCCGGAATTACAGGCATGCACTACCACGCCCAGTTGATTTTTTGATTTATTGTAGAGATGAGGTCTCGCTGCCCAGGCGGGTCTCGAACCTGTGGGCTCAGGCAATCCACTCACCTCAGCCTCCCAAAGATGTGGGATTACAGGCTGAGCCACTAAGCCCGGCTACATCTTTTAAATTTTAACAAAACTAAATAGAAATGAAAAAGCATATGAAAGCATATATATCACCAGTGAAGATAAATACATAGAAAAATACATATACTGTTACACTTTAAATGATAATGAGTGAATGAATTTTAACATAAAGGTTAAAAAATAAAAATGTTAATAAGTATACATGTAAAAAAAAAAGCAAAACCTGACTACAAGAATACAATGTGTGCATATATGGGGAGAGGGAAGTAAAAATGAAGAATTTTTGTATGTGGTTAAAGTTAGCAATGTAAAATAGATGGCTGTAACTAAAAAATAGCTATGTAATTCTCAAGGTAACCACCAACAAAAAGTTATGATAGATATACAAAAGTTAAAGAAAAATAAAAGAACAAATTACTACAAAATCATTCAATAACATAAGATATGAGAGGAACAAAACACTTCAAAATTACAAAAACAGCAAAATGACAATAAATCATTGTGAAATTAATTGTCAAAATGGCAATAATTTCTCATGTATAGATAATAGCATTAAATGTAAATGAGCTAAATTTCTTAATCAAAAGGCATGGAATAGCTGTATGAATTTTTTTTAAATCCAGTGATATGTTAAGAAAATTGATTTTAATTTTTAGAATGTACATACACTAAGCATAAAGTAATGTAAAGAAATCATGTCATATTTGTATGAGACCAAATAAACTTGTCTTTAAAGACAAACATTATTTCTTTAATTTCATTTTATTATAAAGATGTGGGGTACAAGTCAGGATTAGGTACATAGGTAATGAATATGCAGGCAAGTTTGAGCCTCCAACTGGTTCTCATTTCCCCTGGTTTAGAACCAGGTACTCTTTGGATTGTTACATGCTCCTCTTCCCCTGTCCAGAGACTTCTGATCCCTCCCTTGTGTTATTGTGATTAATTTTCAGGCCCCACTTATAAGTGAGAACATGTCGTATTTTGTTCTTCGTTTCTGTGATAGATCACTAAGTATGACTGTCTCCAAGTCTATCCAATTTGCTCCAAAGTTCATGATTTTTTTCCTTATTTATAACTGTATAATAGTCTGTTGTGTATATGTACCACATGTTTTTCATCTAGCCTACTTTTGATAAGAAATAGTGTTTTTTCCATGTTTTTACTATTGTGAATAATACAGCAATAAACATGTGCATACCTGTGTGGTTTTTTTTGTAGAAGAATTTGTATTCCTCCAGGAATATTCTAAGAAAGGGAATTACTGAATTGTATGTAAGCTCAACTTATAGTTCCTTTACAATTCACTACACTGTTTTCCAAAGAGGTTGGACTAGTTTGCATTCCCACCAACAATATAGAAGCATCCCCTTTTGTCCACACCTGCACCAGTATCTGGTTTTTTTTTTAATTAATGGTATCCATCCTTACTGGAGTTAGATAGAATCTCAATTTGATTTTAATTTTCATTCCTCTAATGATCAGTGAGGTTGACCATTCTTTCATGTATCTATTAGCCTCTCATATGTCTTTTTTTGACAAGAGTTTATTCATGTCCTCTGCTGACTTTTTAATAGTTCAGCACTCTCTGGATAGTTTATTTTGCTGTGCAAAAGCTTTTTAGTTTGATGAAGCCCAGTTGTCTATCTTATCTTTTATGGTATTTACTTTTGGGGATTTGATTTTTTAAAAATTTGTTGCCTATGCCAATGTGCTTCCTGTGTTTTCTTCTGGGATTATTATACTTTGAGGTTTTATATTTAATTCTTTGATCCATTTCGAGTTGATTTTTGTATATGGTGATAGGTAGGAGACCTGTTTCATTCTTCTGCATGTTGCCAGCCAGTTTTTCCAGCATCCATTTGCTAAATAAGGTCTTCTCTTCCCAGTGATTGTTACTGATGACTTTGTCAAAGATAAATTTGTTGAGAGATTGAGGTTTTGCTTCCAGAACCTTTGTCCTGTTTCACTGGTCTGTATGCCTGTATTTGTACCAGTACCAGGCTGTTTTTATTACTGTAGATTTATAGTAGAGTTTAGAATCTGTAAATTTGATACTTCCTGCTTTGCTTCTTTTGCTGAGGATTATTTTGGCTTTTCATGGTTTTTTTTTTTTTTTTTTTTTGCTTTCATATGAATTTCTGTACTGTCATTTCCATGTCTGAGAAGAAAATGCTAATAATTTGATGAATATTGCATTTAATCTGTAGACTGCCTTGGGTATGATGGGCATCTTGACATTAGTGATTCTTCCAGTGCATGAGCAAGGGATTTTTTAAATTGATTTCTTAGAGCAGCATTTAGTAGTTCTCATTGTAAAGGTCTTTTACCAAAGTATTTCATTTTTTGGTGGCACGGTTATTGGGGTTGTGGGGGTTTTTTGTTCTCTGCTCTTTTTTTGATGGTGTATAGAAATGAAATGTCTTGCACTTTGATTTTGCACCCTGAAACCTTCTCAAAGTCATTTATCAGTGCAAGGAGGTTTTTAATTAACTTCCTGGGTTTTTAAGGTATAGGATTATATCATCCTCAAAGAAGAATAACTTAACTTCCTCTTTTCCTATTTGGATACCCCTAATTTTCTTCTTATGCCTGATTGCTCTAGCAAGGACTTACAGTCTTACATTGAACAGCAGGGGTGAGAGTAGACAGCTCTCATTTTTGGAAGGAATGCTTTCAGCTTCTGTTCATCGAGCAATATGTTGGCTGTGGACTTATCATAGATGGCTCTTACAGTTTTGAGGAATGTTCCTTCTATGCCTAGATGTTCAAGGGTTTTTATCAAGAAGTGATGCTAGATTTTGTTGAAAGCTTTTTCCATATCTATTGATATAATCATGTGGTTTTGTTTTTCAATTGTTAATGTATTGAATTATGTTAATGTCTTGTGGATGTTGTGCCAGTCCTGCATCCTGGGAATGAAGCCTACTTGGTCATGATGGATGATTCTTTTTTGTGGCATAAAGGAAGTTGAAGTTTATTTTTCAGTAATGTAAATGAAGTCCAGAGCTAGGCAGTGGGACTCTGTAAGGATCATGCATGTCAGGGATGCAAGATAGAATGTCCATCTCAGATGGATGATTCTTGAGATATGTTGTTGGATCTGATTTGCTAGAATCTTGTTGAGAATTTTTGCATCTATGTTTGTCAAGGAGATTGAGCTATAATTCTCTTTCCTTGTTGGATCATTTCCAGGTTTGGGTATCAGTGTGATGTTAACTTCATAAAATGAGCTTGGGAGTGTTCCATATTTCTCAGTTGCCCAGAATACCTTTGATAAGATTGGTATCACCTCCATCTGTATGTTTTATAGAATTCAGCTGGAAAGTCATCAGGTCTAGAGCTGTTTTTTGTAGATAAATTTCTAATGGCAGAGTCAATTTCATGGATTGTTATCAGTGTGTTTAGGGTTTCAATTTCTTCTTGTTTCAACCTTGGAAGATTGTAGTGATATCAGAAAGTCCTCCATTTCCTTTGGGATTTTGAGTTTATTTTCTTACAGTTGTGCTTAGTAATCTCTAATAATCTTTTTAATTTCTTTTTGGGTCAATTATGACTTCATCTTTTGGATTTCTAATTTTATTAATTTGGGCTTTCTCTCTTTTTTTTCTTAGTCATTCTGGCTAGGGTTTCGTTGGTCTTATTTACCCTTTCAAAGAACTAGTTTTTTTGTAATGTTGATTTTTTTCTATGATGTTTTTGTCTTCTGTGTCCTGCAGTTGCAATTTCATTTTGGTGATCTGAATTATTCTGCTGAAGCTAGCATTTTGGTGGACTTGTCTTTCTAGCTGCCTTAAGTGTGACATAAATCTGTTTACATTTGATCTGTTGGTTTTTTTAATGTATGTGTTCAGAGCTATAAATGTTCCTTTTAATAATGATTTCATGGCACTCCCGAGATTCTGATGTGTTTTCACTTGTTTCCAGGAATGTTTTAACTTCTGTTTTGATTTCTATGTTGACTCAGACGTCATTCAGCAGTATGTTGTTTAGTGTCCATATCTTTGTATGTTTTGAGATCTTGTTGGTGGAGATATTTATTTTTATTTCACTGTGATCTGAGAAGATACATGGTATTATTTAGATCTTTTGGAATTTGTTTATGCTTGATTCATGTCTGAGAATGTGGTCAATCTTGGAGTATGTTCCATGTGCTGACAAGTAGAATATACATCCTGTCCTTGTTGGGCAAAGTGTTCTGTGGATGCCTATTAAGTTCATTTGGCCAAGTGTTGAAATGAGATTCCAGATCTACTTATTGACATCTTTACCCTGATGTTCTATCTAAGGTTGTTAGTGGGGTATTTAAGTCTCCAGTTATGACTGTGTATGAGTCAATGTCCTCTTTTAGAATACTTAGCAGTTGCTTTATAAAACTTGGTGCTCCTGCACTGTGTTCATATATGTTTAGGATGAAAATTTCTTGTTGGTGAATTCAACTTTTTATCCTTATGTAGTTTCCTTTCAATAGCCTTCTTGATTATTGATAGCATGAAGACTGTTTTATCTGATGTTAGAATAGCTACTTCAGTCTATTTCTGTTTTCCATTTGCATGAAAGTTATTTGTCAGCCTCCAACTTTCAGTCTATAGGTGTCATTTGTAGTGAGAGGGGTTTCCTGGAGGCAGCGGACTGTTGGTTTGTGTTTTTAAAAAAAAATGGTTTGTGCTTTAAAAAAAAATTCAGATTGCCACTCTATGTTTTTTTCAGTGGTGTATTTAGTCCAACCACATTCAGGCTGATTATCAAAATGTGAGAATTTTATCTCTGTCATAGGGCTCTTAGAGGGCTGTTTTGTTTTCTTTTACTTTTGCATTATTATATGTGTGTGTTTTCATGTTTGTGGATGTGCTGTATACTCTGTTACTTCTGTGTTCGCCTATACTCTTGTGAAGTGCATGATTTGTTGTTGTTGCTCTTCTGTACTCAGTACCTCTTAATCATCTCCTGTAGAGTTGGTCTAGAAGCAGCATATTCTCTTAGGGATTGGATGCCTGAGAAAAATTATAATTCTCCATCACTGATGAAAATTATCTGGGCTGGGTAGAACACTTTTGATTGAAATTGTTCATCTTTGAGATTAAAAATTGGATTCCAATCTCTTCTGGCTTGTAGTGTTTCTGCAGATAAGTCTGGTGATATTCTGATTGGTCTTTCTCCATAGGTAGTCTGACCTTCTCTCTAGCTGCCTTTAGAATTTTTTCTTTCGTACCTACTTTATGTGAGTGAATTACTAGGTTTCTAAGGTTGATCTTCTCATATGATGCCTTGCCAGGGTTCTCTGAATCTTTTGTGCTTGAATCGTCTTGTCTCTGGTAAGATGGGAAAAGTTTTTTTTTGAATGATCTTATGGAATGTTCCAAGGTGCTCTCCATTTTCCTTTCTGCTTCAGTGATACCAATCAGGCATAGTTTTGGTCTTTTGATATAATCACATATCTCTTTGAAGTTTTGTTTCTTCTTTTTATTTTTTCTTTATTTTTAACAAATTGGGTTAATTCCATATTTTGGTCTTCAAGCTCTGAGAGTCTCTCCTTTGCTTGGTTAATTCACTGTATATGCTTGTTAGTTTGTTATTTATTTCATGGATGGAGTTTGTTATAACCAACAATTTGGAACTTGTTTGGTTTTGTTTTTGCAATTGGCTAACTCTATTACAATTTCATTCAGTTTTACTTCTTGTTTCTCTTGTTTCTTGTTCATTCTTTCCAACCACTCCCTGATCTCTGTGACTGTCTTCTGAGGCCAGTCATTCTGGGACATTTCCCTAATTAGAGCACCAAAGGCTATGTTTTGGGGATGAAGACTCTTTAGAACTCTATGGGTTATATGTGTTTTTCAGTAGATTTTTCTCCTTTTGTGACAGATCTCCTTTTCTTCTCTCTAATCCTGTCACTCAGTGAGACAGGGAGAAGCATTCACTTCTGCTGTTTTCTCCATCCCCATCCTTCCCTCAGCAGTGACTCCAAATTTGTTTGATTTTGAAATATAGCTGGGAGTACAGGGTTGTGCTATCCCTTTGGAATTTTGAGAGCTGAATAAAGTGGTAGTGGGTAGTTATGATTCAGAAACTATGTATAGGTCATGATATTCACTGTCCGGGGAATGGGCCACCTGAGACTCACTCCCCATCAACACACAATATGTCCATGCAATGAATATGTATGTGTACTCCCTGAATCCAAGCTAAAGTAAGAGGTTTTTTAAAAAAAAAGGAAAAAAGGAGAAAGATAAAAGGGAAACAAAATATTTCTGGAGAAGAGAAGTTCCCTTTTGTGGCAGGTTCTATTATTGCTGGCTTTCTCTCTACAGCTAAATTTGTGGGGATAGATTTTCCATTCCCTGCTGTGAGTGATTTCTGGCAGGTGCAGGGAGTGAGGGGTGCCAGCATCTCCCAACTTTTACAGTGCCCAGTTCACAGCAAGGGGTTGGGGTGCCTGGCTTCTACCCCTGCCCTCCTGCTCCTTTTGTGGTCAAGGGAATCTTCTCTTGCTGTGTGGGGCTTCACCTCTCCAAACATGTTCAGTGTGCCTCTTCTAATTGGTGACTGAATTCTCATTCTTGGCCCTGTTCTGTGGAGGAAGTTCCAGTCCAGCTTGGCTCTTCTGTGACCTGACCAGGATTTCTCTCATGTGGGAATGATGTTTCTTGCACTACCTGGGGTTTGGTGTGAATCAGTTCAGTACTCACCACTTCCCTTCTTCAGCTGGCTTCTCCTCTTCTGATCACACCTGATTCCCCATGGCTGACTCAGACTGGGGATGGAACATCTAGAATTCTGTATTCCTCATGTTCCTCTGGAGTTTGTTTACTCCAAGAGCCCTCCTTTGTGTTCACAATGATCAATGCCAGAGAGATGTGAAGTTCACTGTCTTGTCAAGGTGCCAGTCTGCTACACCACCTGGAGCAACCAGGTGGGCAACCTGGAGCACTTCTCTGCCCAGGCCTCAGGTTGATGGTGGAGTGCTTGTACTGTCTCCTCCAGTGGGTGTTAGCTTCTGGTTCCTGCATTGCACTCCTGTGGCCTCTGCTTCCAGTGCTGTCCCAGCCACTTCTCTTTACTTCAGGTCCTCCTGGTTCCTGGCTTACCAAAGGCTGCTCAGTTTATCTCAAGTTTATGGTATCGGTGGAATACTGGGCTAGGGAAGCAACAGTTCCTTCTCATCAGATACCACAGTCTCCAGATTTTTGTCTCAGTGGTGGGGCTGTACAACCTGGCCTGGCACTGAATGTGGTGGTGATGAGGCTGAGCACCATGTGATAGCCACTCCCTGTAACTTCCTTCTGAGGATGTACTTGCTAGTTTCAGAAAATGGCACTCAATCCTGCACCATGGGAAGTGCCAGACTCTGAACAGCAGCAATGCTGGCTGCTTCACCAGGAGAACCTGACCACCTGTCCCTGAGTCTCCATTTAGACAGACACTTGCACATTCACTTACACACATGCATGTACCCTTGTCCTCACACACACTCACTCACAGAGACTCACACACTCCTGACAACTCTGCTACCATCAACCCAGAACTCCAGAGACAAACAATATTATTATAAAATGATTAATTTGACAGGAAGATATAACAATTTTAAATAATAGATAACATTGAAGCACCTAAATTATATAAATATTGGCAATTTTGAATATTTACAGGGAGAAATTTACAGCAGTACAATAAAAAACGGAGACCAGTATTCTACTTTCAGTAATGGATAAAACATCTAGAATGAAAATTAGTATAAAACAGCAAAATTCATCATTATACATAAAATAGATCTACCCAACAGTTATGATCTGAATATTTGTGTCTTGCCAAAATTTATATGTATTAGTATTCACAGGTTGGTCCTTTAGGAAATAATAAGGTCATGAGACTGGAGTTATCATGAATGTAATTAGTGCCTTTATGAAAAAGGCCCAAATAAGCTTGTTTGTTTGCTTACGTTATGAAGCAAGAAAGTGCTATCTGTGAAGCAAAATGTGAGACCCCACCAGACGTTGAATCTGCTGGTACCTTCATCTTGGATTTCTGAACATTCAGAATTGAGAGTAAGAAATTCTGTTGAAGAAAATACTGGGAGAGACTGTTGGAGTTGGGGCTCATGAGCAAGTGGCCAGGCCTCTGGTGCAACAGCTGGTGCTGCAGCTTCTCTGCTTTGTCCCTGGCTCATCCCAGGTTGCAGTAGCAGAGTGCCATTTTTTTTAAAACAAAAAAGTTTTTCTGTGAAAAAGTGGTGGGGAGAAACCATTGACTAGGCTGTCCCTCACCACTGCAGCAGGAGAGACTGCGGACCCCTGGCTTTGCCTAACCACTTCAGCACCTGGCAGAGCACCAGCAAAAGGGGCTGTGGAGAGAGCCCAGAGGCAAAGTCCCATGAAAGAGGATAAGAGAGGCACCCCACTACAATCTTGAAGGCAGGGTGGGAAAGTGCTGTGACTTGCTCACCATGGAGCAAAACACTCGATCTCTGTGACTGGTACATCAACTACTCAGGGATTGATCCTGACCTATAGGGAATATCATGAAAGCACAAACTCTGGAGGGACCTGACGAGTGATGAGGTGCAGGCGCCCCACCCCATACCCTAGTCCAGCCGTGGGACAAAGTGTGTGGCCAGAAAAGGATAAGGAAGAACTCCAAGGAGATCAATGGTGAGTTTGGGGCTGACCCAAACCCTCTCCTCCCCAGAAATCCTCTGAACATCAGACCCACACAGCTGGGCCATGACTGAGAGGGACAAATTCAGGCAGAGCCTGGACGTCAGTACCAAAAGGAAAACTTCATTTCAGGATAGACATGGCTGAGACATGCTGTGTGAGTACATACCTGGGAAAGAGACAATCTCATACCTTCCCACTGGAGATCTCCCTGACCATATGAGAGCAGGAGGGGAGGTCTGCAGCTCCTCCCACCTCCAATGCCTCTCCTCCTTGGCTGAGGACACTGAGGAGAGAGTGAAAGAGCTGGTTCTGCAGGAGAGACCTGATTAGAGAAACAATTACAGAGCCTGCCAAAAGAGGGCAGTTTTGCTTTTTTTTTTTAGATTTTCATTTCTTTTTAAATTTTTTAAAATTTTGTGACTGCTGATTTGTTAATCTATTATAAAAATATTTTTCCTTTGTGCACGAATGGATATGTGAGGGTTTGATCTGCATCCCCCCAATTTTTTTCTTTTCTTTTTGTTTCTTTCTTCATTTGTCATTTTCTGTTTATGTGTGTATGTGAATGACTGAGAGTTCATGTATCAATTTTATAGTTGGTTTGTTTTTGCTCTTTTTTAATCTGGATTTTTTATTTTCATTTTTAATGGTGTAAAGTGTGTGCCAATATATGTGTGTGGTTTCCACCTGAATTTATTTCTTTTTTCCCCCTCTGATCTTTGTGTTTATCTTCTATATTCAGTTTGTGCTAGGCATGTGTGTGTGTGTTTAGATTTCTTAGTTTTTGTTTGTTTTGTTTCACTTTGTTGCTATTCCAGTATGTTTTGGGTGTGACTGTATGTCTGTGTGTGTGTGTGTGTGTGTGTGTGTGTGTGTGTGTGTGTGTATTCAATTGTTTGTTGCATTGCTTTCTGCTTTAAATAATCATGTAGAACGGTGGTGGGGAATAGGTCTAAAGGAATGCATACCACAATAAGTGAACATTGCAACTTGAAAGTAGTTTCTGAATCCTAGTGCCCCATCCCCTACTTTATTAAAATTTCAAAAATTACAAGAGAGAGCAAAGCTTCCCATCCACCATCCTATTTCAAAATAGAACAAATCAGGAGCCCAGATCAGGGAAGAATAGAGGACTGAGCAAACATCAGAAGGGAAAGCCTCTCCCGCTGACACTGAATAACAGAACTAAAGAGAAAAACATGAGATCTGCCACAAATGAGGAAAAACCAAAGGAAGACCTCAGGCAATTTCAAGTGTACCAAAGACAAAACTTCTGAAAAATCAGACTTTGGATATTAAACAATGGAAGTCACCAATGACTGGCCCCAGAATATGACAGGGATTAGGGAATGGATGGAAAGAGTGATAAGCCTCATGCAAGACAAGATGCAACATTGAAAGAACTTGTAACAAAGATTTTGGCAATAAAAATTTTCATCCAGGAAGTAAATAACAAGATGACAAACATTGAAAGCAAAATTAATCTAGCTGAAGAAAGAATCTCAGAACTTGAATACGAGAACATGGAATTAACCTGATCTGTAAAAATCATAGAAAGAAGACTCAGAAAGAAAGAACAAAGCCTACAAGAGATGTGTGATTATATCAAGAGACCAAGTCTACACCTGATTGGTAACCCAGAAAAAGAAAGGGAAACAGAGAAAAACTTGGAGCAAGTATTCCAGAAGGTAATCCAAGAAAATTTTTCCCATCTCACCAGACAGGTGACCAGTCAAGCACAGGATATACAGAGAACCCCACAAGACATCAAATGAGAAGACCAACACCTAGACACATAGTAATTTGCCAACACAAAGTAGACACAAAAGAAAAAATTCTAAAGGCAGCAAGAAAAAAAAGATCAGAATATCTACCAGGGAAAATCAATCAGAATAGCAATAGACCTATCAGCAGACACACTACAAGCAAGAAGAGACAGGAGCTCTATAATCAAAGTCCTCAAGATAAACAATTTCAACCAAGAATTTCCTATCCAGCCAAGCTCAACTTCATCAGTGATGGAGAATTGAAATCATTCCCAAACATCCAATCCCTAAGAGATTAAGCAGCTTCCAGACCAGCTCTACAGAAGACACTTGAAAAGGTATTATGAACAGAAGAAAGAAAAAAAAGAATGACCACACACAACCCAAAGGAACAGGAGAGCACAGAATCAACAGAGAATACATTGCAACAAAAACTTGAAAACACACACATACATCAACCCCAAAGCCAAAAGAAAACAAGCAAAAAAGAAAAAAATTTTTATGAGAACCTCATGACAGCGATAAATAATCACATTTCAATAACCAGCCTGAATGTGAATTGACTAAATTAACCACTGAAAAGACACAGAATGACAAACAGGATAAGAAACCATGACCCACTTATGTGTTGCATCCAGGGGACTCATCTCACAAGTGACACACACAGCCTCAAAGTTAAAAGATGGGAAATGAAGCCAAGTTCGGTGGCTCAGCCTGTAATCCTGCACCTTTGGGAGACTGAGGTGAGTGGATTGCCTGAGCCCACAGGTTCGAGACCCACCTGGGCAGCAAGACCTCATCTCTACAATAAATCAAAAAATCAGCTGGGCATGGTCACATGTACCTCTAATTCCAGCTACTTGGAAGGCTGAGGTGGAAGGATCGCTAGAGCCCAGCAAGTCGAGGCTGCAGTGGCAGGGAGCAGCCACTGCACTCCAGTCTGGGTGACAGAGTGAGACTCCAACTCAAAAAAAAAAAAAAAAAGGATGGAAAATGAGTTTCCAGGCAAATGGATCACAAAAGAAAGCAGGAGTTGTGATCTTAATATCAGACAAAACAATCTTTAAGTTATCAAAATTTTTTAAAGATGCAAAAAAAAAAAACACTACATAGTGATAAAAGGTTTAATCCATCAACAAGAAATATCCATCCTAAACATATATGCACCCAACACAGGAACACCAGCATTTATAAAAAAAAAACTACTAAGTAAACTAAAAAAAGATACTCACTCTAACAGTATTATAGCAGGGAACTTGAACATCCCACTGACAGCACTATACAAATGGTTGAGGCAAAAAATCAGCTAGGAGATCCAGAACCTAAGCTTGACACTCAACCAAATGGACTTAATAGATACCTACAGATTATTCCACCCAACAACCACAGAATATACATTCTACTCTTCACTGCATGGAATGTATTCCAAGATCAATCACATCCTTGGACATAAATTAAGCATAAACAAATTCCACAAGGTTGAAATATTGCCATGCATACACACAGACCACAGTGGAATAAAAATAAATATCAACACCAACAACATTTCCCCAAAACCCACAAAGACATGGACAATAAATAGCATGATGCTGAACAACTACTGAGTCAACACTGAAATCAAAGCATCAATTAAAAGATTCCTGGAAACAAATGAAAAGGAGAAACATCTTACCAAAACCTCTGGGATGCCATAAAATCAGTTCCCAAATGGGAATTTATATCTCTATGAGCACACATCAAGAAAACGGAAAGATCACAAATGGAGAGCCTAACAAATCACCTAAGGGAGCTGAAAAGAGAAGACCCTCAAAACACCAACTTTAACAGAATTCGAGTCACCAAAATTTGAGCCCAAATATGGGACATAGAAGACAAAAATATCATAGAAAACATCAACAAAACAAAAAGCTGATTCTTTGAAAGAATTAACAAGATTGATGGGCCCCTAGGCAGAATGACTAAGAAAAGTCCAAATAAACACAATTAGAAATACAAAAGATAAAATCACGACTGACCCTGAAGAAATATAAAAGATTATCAGAGATTACTATGTACACAAATATGGAAACAAACTTGATAAACTAAATGAAATTAAAGACTTTCTGACATCACACAACTTCCCCAGATTGAAACAAGAAGACATTGAGACACCAAATAGATCAATAACAACCCGGAAAATTGACTGTGTCATAAGAAAACTATCTACAAAAGAAAGCCCTGAGCCAGGTGGCTTTCCAGCAGATGTCGACAAAAAGTACAAGGAAGACTGATACCAAACCTCTTGAAAGTATTCCAGACAATTGAGAAAGATGGAGTTCTCCCCAAATCACTCCATGAAGTCAACATAACACTGATACCCAATCAGGTAAAGACCAAACAAAAAAAGAGAACTACTGTCCAACATTCCTTATGAACACAGATGCAAAAATCCTCAACAAGATTCTTCAAATCAGATCCAAAAACACATCTCAAAAGTTATCCACCATGACCAAGTAGGCTTTACCCCAGGATGCAGAACTGGTTCAACATTCACAAGAACATAACTGTAATTAAATACATCAACAGATGTAAAAAATAAGAACCACATGACTATATCATTAGTTGAAGAAAAAGCTTTTGATAAAATCCAGCATCCCTTCTTGATAAAACACTCAAATACCTAGGTATACAAGGAACATACCTCAAAACGATGTGTCATCTACAATAAACCCACAGCTAACATATTTCTAAATGAACAGAAACTGGAAACCTTTTGCCTGAAAACTGAAACAAGACAAGGCTGCCCACTCTTGCCCTTTTTGTTCAACATTGTGTTAGAAGTCCTAGCTCGGGCAATTATACAAAAGAAGGAAATCAGGAGTATCCAAATAGGAAAAGAGGAAGTCAAGTTATCCCTCTTTGCTGATGATATGATCCTATACCTTGAAAGCCCAAGAGAATCTGTCAAAAAGTTGCTTTCACTAATAAAGGACTTTTATTAGTGAAAGCACCTTTTACTAAGTCCTTTACTTAGTCCTTTATTCCCCCTACTTTATTCCTTTACTTTATTTAGTCCTTTATTCCCCCTACTGGGAATATACCCGGAAGAACTCAAATCACTCTATAAAAAAGATACCTCTACATGTATGTTTATGGCAACATTGTTCACAATAGCAAGAATATGGAACCAACCATGCTCCTCCTCAAAAGAGGACTGGATTAAAAATTTTGGTACATATACACAATGGGATATTACACAGCCATAAAGAACAACAAAATCATGAACTCTGCAGCATCCTGGATGGATTATAATACTGGGTGATCTTTCACAGAAACAAAAAACTGAGTATCACATGTTCTCACTCATAAGTGAACTTGGAACAACTATCACAATACTATAAGAAAAGGATTGAGAGTAGTGGGAAATTGCGGGGGTGTGAGGGCGTGGGGAGGTTGGATTGACTGTAGTGGAAAACTGCCTGGGCAGGGGGGCCAATCTCATCAACAAGGGTACCTGCACAAAGAATATTTGTATACCTTACCCTAAATTGTACTGCACAATTTTAAAATAAATAAAAAGAAAGAAAGAAAGAAAGAAAGAAAGAAAGAAAGAAAGAAAGAAAGAAAGAAAGAAAGAAAGAAAGAAAGAAGAAAGGAAGGAAAGAAAGAAAGAAAAGAAATAATAAGAAAAAAATTTAAGTCACTTGGTATCATAATCACCATTGTAATATTATAGCACAATATAATAGTTACATGTTTGTGATGCTGGTGCAAATAAACCTACTGTGCTACCAGTAATATAAATCTGGATTGAAACTCCATTGATGGTGTGGAGATGCTGACCATTGCTATCTTCTCTGTCTTGGAACTGGGTAGAGACCTGGATTGTCCTGCCAAACTCCGTCCAGCCTCTAACACTGGACTTGGAGAGTCAGACCCCCTCCCCCATCCTGGAACAGGCACAGACACGTCTGATCTGAGTGAGACACTTGACAGCATCAGCAGCAGCAGTCAGGTGAATTTATATCTGACCATTCTTCCCCACGTAGCCCATTGGGCATCTGTCCCATGCTGACAGCAACCACATCAGCCTGCATAGAGAACAGAGGGGACAGGGTAGAGACCAGAGGCACTCTGTAATGTGGGAGCAGCAATCAAAATCTGCAGTGGCAATGATTGGGAAGGGATCCTGGAGTTACAGAAATGGCCACAGAACAAGTTTTGTGTGTTTGTGTTTTGTTTTTAGTTCTTCTCTCTTTCTGTTTTTGTTTATGTTTTTGTACTTGCTTTGTTTCTCTTATTTTTGTGGGCTTTTTTTTAGAGTTTCTGTTTGTGTAGGGATGTTTTTGAGGGAGAGTACATAAATAGGGTGTTTTGTTTCTTTGTTTGCATAATTGTCTGTATGGTTTGTTTTTGTTTTTGTCTTTTCTGTCTTTGTTTGTTTCTGTTTATTCATTAGTTGGTGCACCTGTTTTCCCTCTACTTCTCTCTTCACCTTCCTTTCATCTCCCTCCTTCCTTTTTCCATTCTTTTCCTTTTTCAGATTTATCTCATTTTGCTTTCAGGGGGCAAATATACACCCCCATTGCATGGACAGATTGTAAGATGGTGGGAAGTGGGCTCCAGGGAGCTCACACCCTGTCAATGGATACTGGGATCTGCAGATAGCTTCTGAATCACAGCTCTTCCCTTAATTAAATCCCCAAACTGCAAAAAGCACAGTTCCTCACCCCCCAGTCCAGCTTCAAAATTGAATAAATCCAGAGGATCTACATAAGGAAGAATAGGAGATTGAGCAACAGAAGTAAAATCTACCCCAAATCACTGAACAACAAAATTAAAGAATAGGTTAAAAAAAAGAGGGGAGGAAAATCTTCACAAAAGAAGAAAAAGCAAACAAAGAATATGGGTCTCATATTGACCCCTAGGAAGACAACAACTGAGAATATAGACTTTGGAACTCAAATAATGAAGAGCCCCCAGAATGAGCAGTCTCAAACACAAACCCAGATATCAAGATTTCTTTTTTCAGTTGGAGTCTCACTCTGTCACCCAGACTGGAGTGCAGTGGCCACTCCCGGCCACCGCAGCCTCAACCTGCTGGGCTCCGGCCATCCTTCTGCCTCAGCTTTCCAAGTAGCTGGAACTACAGGAGCGCACTACCATGCCCGGCTAATTTTTTTATTTATTGTAGAGATGAGGCCTCACCAAGTTGCCCAGGCGGGTCTCAAACCCATGGGCTCAGGCAATTCACTCACCTTAGCCTCCCAAGGCATGGGATTACAGGCTGAGCCACCAAACCCCACTATATCAAGATATTAATAGAGAGAATAAATAGAAATGAGGAGAGACAAGAGGAAAGAATGAGAGAGTTGATAACTGAGATAACAGCAATAAAGAATACAGTGAATGAAATAAATAACAAACTGATAAGCATGGAAAGCATAATTAACCAAGCAGAATAAAGAATCTCAGAGTTTGAACACCAATACAGGAATCCATATGGGAATATAAATGACCATGAATAGCTAAAAACATCCTCAGAAAAAAATGGGAGGTATCACACTCCCAAGTTTTAAACTTTATTATAAGACTACAATAATCAAAACAGACTAGTATTGGTACAAGAACAGACATATAGGCCAATGAAAGTGGATAGAGATTCTGAAAGCAAAACCTCAATTTCTAGACCAACTCATCTTCAACAAAACCTCCACCACTAACCACTGGGGAGAGGTGAACCTATTCAGTAAATGGTGCTGTAAAAACTGACTGACCACATGCAGATGATTGAAACAGGACTCCTACAAACAAAAAAATCAACACTAAATGGATCAAAGACCTAAATGTAAAACCTCAAAGTATAAGAACTTTAGAAAATACAGGAGACACCCTTATAGAAGTTAGAACTGGCAATCAATTCTGATCAAAACTCCAAGTGCCCATGCCATAAGAGATAAGACAGACAAGTGAGACATCATCAAACTGACAAACTTCTGTAGAGCCAAAGAAACCATCAAAAGAGCAAGAAGACAGCTTACAGACCAGGAAAAAAACATTTGCCAATTTTATGTCTGACAAAGGTCTAACATCTAGGATGTAGAAGATACTCAAACATGCCGAAAAGAAAAAAAAAATAGCCCCATTACAAAGTGGGAAAAAGATATGAATAGACACTTCTCAAAAGAAGACATACAAGCAGCCAACAAATACATGAAAAATTGCTCAGCGTCACTAGTCATCAAAGAAATGCAAATTAAAACCACACTGAGATACCACCTAACTTCATTCAGGATGGCCATCATCAATAACTCAAAAAACAATTTGGGCATGGTGGTTCAGCCAGTAATCCCAGCACCTTGGGAGGCTGAGGCAAGAGGATTGCCTGAGTCCAGGGGTTCAAGACCAGCCTAGGCAACTTATACCTCATCTCTACAATAAATCACAAAAACTAGCTGGACATGGTGATTTGTGTCTGTAGTTCCAGCTACTTGGAAAGCTGAAGTGGAAGGATCACCTACTCCCAGCAGGTCAAGGCTGCAGTGGCCATGAGCATGACACTGCATTCCAACCTGGGTGATAAGAGTGAAACCCCAACTAAAAAACAAACAAGCAAACAAAAAACAGATCCTGGAGAGGATGTGGGAGAAAGGGAGCACTTCTACACTGTTTGTGGGAGTGTAAACTACTACAACGTCTGTGGAAAAGAGTTTGGTGATTCCTAAAAGACCTAAAAATCAACTTTATATATGACCCAGCAGTTCCCCTATTGGGAATATACCTGAAGGAACTCAAATCTCTCTATGAAAAAGGCATCTGCACACGGATATTTAATACAGTATTTTTCACTATAGCAAAAACATGGAACCAACCATGCTGCCCTCAAAAGAGGAAGTGATTAAAACAATGTGGTCCATACATACAATGGAACGTTATGCAGCCATAAAGAAGGACAAAATTATGAACTTTGCAGCAACTTGGATGGACTTAGCGTCTATAATACTGAGTGATCTTTCACAGAAACAGAGAACTGAGTACCACATGTTCTCATCCATAAACAGACTTTGCACAATTGTCATAATACTATAAGAAAGGAACTGGCAGTAGTAGGAAACTGCCAGAGTGTGTGTGTAGGGCGGGACACCTCATCAACAAGAGTACTGCACAATGAACATTTGTATTTCTAACCCTGAATCGTACCCCACATCTTTAAAACAAAAAATTCAAAATAAAAATTTTTTTAATTAAATTGCTAAGAGAGTAGATTTAAAATTTTCTCATCATTAAAAGAAGTGTTTAAGGTATGGATACATTAATTTGTATGACATTACCATTTCACAATATATGTATATATTAAAACAATTTTGTACATTAATATATGCAATTTTTATTTCAAAAAATAAATAAATTTTTATTGGATAAATAAATACCTCTATGTTCCACTAATTTTTGGCAAGTGTTTTAAGAGTATTAAATGGTCAAAATACATTTTTAAACAGGTGGTACTTTTAAAATTGAATAGGCAAATGAAAAAGAATAAATGTGGGTCTACCTTTCATACTATATAGAAAAATTAACTCAAAATGGATAAATGGTCTAAATCAAAGAACTGATACTGCAAAATTTAAACGAAAACATAGGTATAAATATTTATGAACTTGGATTTGGTAGTACTTTTGAAATATATAGCACCAAAAGCATATGTAACAATGAAAATAATTTGGTATAAGTTAGATTTCATCAAATTTAACAGTTTTGTGTATCAAGAAATACAATTAAGAAAATGAAAAAACAATAAAAAATGTGAGAAAACATTTACAAGTCATGGATCTGATAAAGGTATAGTATCTAGATTGTGTGAAAACACTTCAAATTCCTAAGTAAAAATACAAATCATTTAATCGACGTATGGGTAAAACCTACAAATAGACATTTATCTAAAGAAGATATACAAATGGACAATAAGCCCATAAAAACTCAACATTGTTTATAGGGGAATTTAATTGTAACTACAATAAAATAACACACACAGTAAGATAACTATAATTTTTGTAAATGAAAAATCATAAATTTTGTTTAGAATCTGAAGAAATTTGTATTCTCTAACATTTCCAGTGGGAATGCAAAATGGTGCAGCCACTGTGGAAAACAGTTTAACATTTCCTCAAAAAGTGAAAATGGAGTTACTATATGACCCAGCAGTTTTGCTCTTGAGTCTATACTCAAGATAAATATAAACATATAGTCACACAAAAACTTGTACAAGAATGTTGGTCACATTATGGATAATAATAAATATAAAAAACCCAGATGCCTACCAACTGATGAATGAATAAACAAATGTGGTTTTGCCACACAATGGAATATTATTCAGTCATAAAAAGGAAAGAAGTACTGACACATGTTGTAATACAGATGAAACTTGAAAATATTTTGCTACGTAAAGAAGTAGGCCACAAATCATGATGTATCTCTATCTATCTATCTATCTATCTATCTATCTATCTATCTATCGCCTGTATATTACATATTGCATATATGTATATTTCCATTCATATGAGACTACACATATTGTATGATCCATTTATGGAAAATGTCCAGAATAGGAAAATTCATAAAGACAAGAAGCAGATTAGTGGTTGTGAAGAATAGATAAAGTGGGGGAATTGATTAATGAATAGGATTTTATTTTTTGGAGTTAGGGTGGTGATGAGAATGTTCTGCAGTTAGATAGTGGTGATGGTTGCATAATATTGTGAATATATTAAAGGCTATGTATTTATATTCTTTAAAATAGTAAACTTTAAGTTTTGTACATTTTATTTCAGTTTGAAAACACTGAATTTTTATTTTTCTTACCAATATCAGGTAGTTTTTAAATATTGTTGGATACTGGGTTTTACTTTCATCATGGCTAAAATATGAAGCTACTATGTCTGTAAAAAGATTCTCATGAGAATTGTCACATAACATGCCAAATATGGAAAGTTGACTCACAAAACTTGTGTGAAAAATAGTCATGCAATGAGTCAGAGTTACCATTCATCAATGGATACTAGCTTTGACCAGTACACCAAACCTTTCTAGAGGACATGGCAATATTTGCTTTTGCTTACCAAATTTTCCTTGACATTATAAACAGAGCCTTGTGCATAGTAAGGTTTTTAAAAATAATATGCTGAATAAAAATAAAAAAATACATGTGTGAATTTATAAGTATTCATCAAATAATGTTTTTACATATACTTTATATAATTATTTAAAAATATAAAATTGGCTGAATACATTTTTAAAATGTGAGTTTAAAAGTGCAAATTCTAATGAATGCTTTCACTAAGAATTAATATTAGATATGTAGATGAATAAGTAGCTCACATATAAATCGCTCTTTTAGATGTGAATTTTTTTTTAGTGCAAAAGAGAACAGGCCTGTATGATATATGCTGCAAAATGACAGTTGTCTTTCAGTAGTCAATGTACATTACTGACATTAAATTAAGCTTCAAATAAGCATCTGATCATCCAAATAAAGCCTGCTTCATGTTGGTTGAACAATGGAGAGGGATAAAGACACATCAGGTTTGCACTCCAGAGGGATATCTTAGATAGATAAAGGCAGGCAGAGTTTCCTCTCTCTCATCTGATTTTTGAAAGGGAAAATATACTTATATAGTTTATTTCTCCCAAGCCTTAGAAATCTTACAGTATCTTTGAATAAACTGCAATGTATTTAATTAAGTTAAGACATGCTCAGCACCTTAGAATTTAAGTTCATGTTATCTAGCATTCATGATCATAAGCTTAACCTGAGGTAAATGTTAGAATTCAAGTTTCCAGATACCTCTTCCATAGATTATGATTTTTTAGAATAAAGAGGAGCCCAAGTGTCTATGCTTTTGATAAATACCCAAGTAGTGTATTATTTGGGCATCTTTGAAAATGAATTTTTAAAAAATTATAGTTAACTCAAGTATTTATGTATTTTAATCCACTTCCCAATCAAAGAGAGAAAGTACATTTTAATAAAGATGACACTATTTAACATTTTATTGAGTGAAGCATTCATGATTGTAAATTGCATTAGGCTTTATATATACACAATTAAGGTATATAATAAATACACAATTAAGGTAATAGTTTTTTTAATGTTATTGAATACAGAGAATAAAAATTCTTTAATCACAGGTTGAGTTAGAAAAAGTCTTCAATATCTTATATTCCATCTTATGTGCCATAGAAGACTTCACCTAGTCATCTAGAAATTTAAGATTCTGAATGAGAAGACGCTAGTTAGTTAAAGAATCCAGCATAAAATAGTATCATAATAAAAACCATAATAATGTGTAGCTCTTGCAAAAAGTCAGCATCTACCATTATGATGAAATTCAATTTTTTCTTTACTTGTCCTATAAATTAAAAAAGAGAAATAAACAGAAATTATTAAAATAATATTTTTAAGTTCCCTGAGTATTACATAAAATGTTTCTCAAAGAGAGGGATTTGAACATGTGACTGTTTAGAGAAACTGTGCTCCACTTCTACAAGCAATTGGGTCAATCTGTTCTGTAGCCCTACACTGTTGGGAGCTGGCCATGGAGGCCCACTGAGCATTAGGGATCAGGAAGGGCCATAGACCCCAAGACCACTAGGATGTGTTCGGGAGCTGTTGACCCATTCCCTCCCTCCTTTTCCATTTGGTACAAACTACCAAGAAAAGCTCCAGCTGGCTCTAACAGAAAACTCTGAGACTGGAATGAACACAGCTAACCTAGGAGTCTATTGTTCCCATTCCCCAAGACTTATGGTCTTTTGCTTTATCACAATTTAAGTTTGGCTTTGAGTCACATTGAGGAGCCTTAGTGCAGGTAACAGGTTCTCTTGATGTGACCTTTAGAAATTTATAGATATAGGTTTTAAGAAAATAGTTTATATAGACTAAGAAAAATTAAGTAACCATTTTATCATAGAAGTGTGGTTAGTTCAGTCTGACTTAGGGGGGCCAGTGAAGTTTGTATTGGGCTGGCTAGTGCTAGGAGAGAGTAACCATAGCACCAATTTTTTTATAGAAACCAGTTTGAATTAGCATAGAATAGTAAAAGGCAATATATCATTATGTTGGTTTTAGGTGTAAGCATTGAATGATGTTATGTAGTTATAGACAATTAAGGGTACATAGAAACTGGATAAGAACTTCATGTTTTTCCTTATGCTTGAAAAATACATATGCTTGAGAGTGGGGAGTGTCCTGTTCAGGTGAAAGGCACATGCTACCTTTTGTGTAACCATAGCAGCAGGAGTTCCCGTGATAACTGTGGAATTTGGGGATAAAAGCCCTGGGATTATACTGATTAAATGGCTTCTGGTCACCTGAGCAGGAGTCCAGTCTCTTTCTTTCTCCCCTCTCTCCAGAATAATTGCCAATGCTGCCTCACCTTCCAAGGGACCTTCTAGTCTCTCCACAGGGGCTGCTCCCTGTACTACACAAGTTCTTTCACCATCTGGGGCTACTTAACTTTTTCTACATGCCTAGTACAGAATCAGTCTTGGAAACCTGCCCAAACATGAGGAATATGGATGTTTTACATGTGGTATTCTAGAAGCAAAACTCAATTGTGAGATTAATGTGCAAATATTTTATGAAAGAAAATTTATCTGTGAGAAAAACTGTGGAGAAAGGTAGGAAGGATGAAACTTTAGACTGCAAACTCCTTCAGAATAATGGAAGGGAGATTGGATGAAGTGTTCTAGACTACTCTGACCTATAAAGGAAAATTTGGAGGCAGTCATGGAATTCAGAAGACAAAGTGGATGATCAGAGGAGTCTCTTCCCAACATTAATGGGTCCATTGTAATAGATTTCAGAGTTCTTTAGTTAAGTTTCTTACTCAGTTATGCTGTCTGTAGTTTATAGCTTCATCATGAGGATTATCATTCAGTATCTGGGCTTTGAAATTACATTATACTGGTCATTAGTTTTCCGTTAGTAATTTATAATTAAATTAAGCTAAATTAAATTAGTTATGCATTTGCAGACCATCTAGTAGTTATAATTAAATGGTCAAATAAAAAAAACTTTTAGAAATGAGAATTTCAAAAAAAAGTACAAATGTGTTCCTATGACTGTTACAGAGTTACGGTTGTATTCTATGTAACTTAGACTTGTGCCTAAGTCAACAGGAACATGGATTTTCCTATCATTTTGTGATAGTTTCTTCATTACTTTAAAAGAGCTAATATTTAATCTTTTGTACTTACAACTTTTCACTGCAGAAAATACACTTATTGCTGTAAGATTGGCTATCATTTGCACAGACTGGATCCATTTCTCTGGTACACAAATATACTGAATGTTCATACATACTACAGTTTGGCTGTTAAACATAAAGAGAAAACATTTTCTCCACCACCTGAACATTAATCACAATAGCACAAGGGAGGGATCAGCAGTCATGAAACACTGCCAGGGGAGGGAAGGAGTGGGGAGGTCTTGAAACAATACAAAGCATACCTGGTCCTAAATCAGGAGAAGTAAGGACTAGTTGGAAGCCCAAACTTCACCTGCAAGTAGATTACTTATGTACTTAATCCTGACTTGTACCTCACATCTTTACAATAAAATAAAGTAAAAGCAGAGGAAATATAGACTTTATCAAATTAAATATTAAGATTCAAAAGAAAACATTAAAGTACCTACCACCCACTTAAGTGCAAAATATTATCATAATATTTTTACATATTTAAATAATTGCTTAAACCGTATAAATGACTGAAGGTTTTTAAAAAATAATTTAGTCACCATGCCCCCACATCTTCTTGTGCCCAGGTCAAATAATCCCCAGTTTTATACTGCAAGAAATAATAAAACTGAAACTTTAATTTATTATCTGCTTGCTTATCTCAGTAACAACTACAAATGTATTTATTCACATATATGTGTTTGTATATATGTTCATAACCATATATCATATATATAAAATTTGTTTAGTGTTGGCAGTATTGCTAATTTACAAACCAATACTGTATGAGTTCTTACATGACTCGCTTTTAAACTTTTTGTAACCTTTATACAGATAGTTGGAACTATTGTTCATTTTCTTAACCACTATGTAATATTCCACTATGTGACTATATTAAAATTATTTTATCCACCTTCAGTGTATAATCATTTTTAAATACTCTTGCTTTGTTAGGATAAACATTTCTACTTTAAACACCCTTTAACACATATTACCGAGTTGTGTACAACAAGGTGTAAGTCCATTCACAAAATTTGTGAACAATGGTATTTTTGACTTTGTCTATAATGCCAAATGGTTTTATATGGCTGGCAAGCCATATTTCTTGACCTTAGTGAAATAACAATACAAGAGTACTTCTGTGATTGGTTTTTTGCCTTTACTTTTTAAACAATGATTCTTTGTAATTTTTTTTTTTTTGGTGAAATTTGCCATCAAAATGTACAATACAAAAAAGTTATGTTTTTCTTTTTCAATTTTCATATTAATCAATATTAACTTACCACATTTTGAAGGAGTGATGAAGATGCAAAAGAAGTTTCTGCAACCAATACACAAAGACACATTAAAGAGAAGAAAAAGAGGGAAAAAGCATCATTTTTGATGGGAAGTACCCACATTATTCTTTTCTTTTCTTTTCTTTTTTAAAGTCAGAGTCTCATTCTGTTGCCCAGGTTGGAGTGCAGTGGCATGCTCATAGCCAACCCAGTATCTACCCACTGGGCACAGGAGACCCTTCTGCCTCAGCCTTCCAAGTAGCTGGAACTACAGCTGTGTGCTACTCCGTTCAGCTAGTTTTTGGGATTATTGTATAGATGAGGTCTCACCAAGTTGCCCAGGCTGGTCTTGAAGCCCTGTATTCAGGCAATCCTCTCACCTCTGGCTTCCCAAAGTCCTGGGATTACAGGCTTGAGCCACTGCACCCAGCTGTGTCCACACTTTTCTAATGACCATGCAGGTAATAAAGTAAGCCTTTTGTGGCAGTATCAAAATAGTAAATTCATAAAATGACTTCAAATCTGGAAATATTTTATTATTCCCAAATTAATATTACTTGTGACAATTTTATGTGTTGTTTAATAATTCCCCTAATCTTCCTTTGAATATTTCTATGTTTTTTTTAATGAATGAGACAGCATAGTAAGAGAAGATGCCTTGCATAAAGTCACTTACTATGTGTACATAAGTTACATGTAATAACTTAAGAATTTAGTTAGTACTCAGCTCTAGTATCAGGAATCTATTCAAAAACCTCACAGCTACTTTATTCTGAAATTAATGAGCCACTTTGAGTTTTAAGAAAGATAACTTGTCAGCAGAAGAATCATTAAGTCCCATCCTTACACAAGATTTTGGCTTGAATTCAGGGCTGGCATATAACACATCAGATTGTCAAGGAATGTCATATCTAGTATAGATTACTCCCTCTTCTTTGTATTTAGCAACCATTGAATATTACATCCAAAAAGAAAAAAAATGAATATCTTTAGTCACAGATAAACAAAAGTCTACTGCCCATTCTAACTCATTATCTTGTCTCTACTTTTCTAAGATAGAGAAATGTATCTATTGAAGCAATTTTTAAAAGGCATTTGTAACACACCCTATTTTTATTTTTCCAGCTTAAAATGAACAAATTCAACAAAACTAAGCCTTCCATTCCTAAATTATAGCAGTTGTTGTCTACATTTCCCAAAATATGTAAAATACTTCAAACAGAACTGGATTTACTCACCAGAATTATGAGGATATGTCAAGGCAATGATGAAAATAGCTTTGATCCATGATGAGAAGAAAGGCATTTTATCATCTGTGAAAGAAATCTGTAGAAATGTTTAACACATGGCCAGGGACAAATCGCTCATTTCTAAGTGAAACTTTCATGTAAAGGAACTGTTCTAATCCCCTAGGTCCCTAATTATGGAGGACTATTCCCTTCATTCTTTTCCCAATCCTCAGGATTAATAAGACATAACGTGTGAACAGAAGAAACCCAGAGACTGAAAAGAAACTCCAGCATGCCATCTTTGCACATTTAAGAAAATGTTTTCACTCTTCCCAACCCTTTGTGTTAGCCCATAAGGGGGCTACCTGCATTTAAAAATATGCATATCGACATCTTAATTTTTCCTCAGAAAATAGGCACACTTATTTGACGAAGGAATCATTCTAGCAGTCCTCACAGTAACTAGACTCCAGGGGTACCTTCCTAGAGCCCCCACATCTGAACCAGAGAATTAGTGGAAAGTGAGACTAACAGCTGTAGAGACTCTGTTTTTTTTTTTCCTTTTCTTCTCAGCTCACCACCTGGCTAAGTAGTCTCCTTTATTGATCCGCTGAAGAGGAGATTCATGGGGTAAGATAGATAGCTCAGGATAGAAAAGACACAGAGGTATGCTGAGTTCTGCCTGGAGGCAGTGAAGTATCTTCTGAAACATACTTCACATGTTTGTCAACAGATCTTTCATCAGCAGGAGGTTTGGGACAATTTGATCTGTTGTCCAGAAGTACAGGGAGAGAGAGAGAAGGTAATAAGAGCACATAGAGATCCTTACTAAGATAGAGAAGAGCTGCTGAGTTGGAAAAGTTAAGAATATAAAGAAAAAGAAAAATGAATTTGAGGAATTGTAATTGAATACATGTTTAGACCCTTAGTATTTTGCAACACTAGACACACATTAGACTTAATTAAAGATTTGTTTTAATTAGACTTTTAATTTTGATGTAAATGTAGAATCCACATAAAATCCTAGGTACTAATGCAGGGAGTTCTTGTCTTCCCTTTCATGAGTTTCCCAAATGGGAACATCTTGTAAAGCAATAGTACAAATTCATTACCAGAAATAGACATTAGCTAGAGACATTTAACTTATGTCCAGCCCCATCCCCAAGATTATAGATTACTTGTTTGTACATGAAGCCTGATCAATGATACATTTTTTAAAACTCTCAAATGAGTCTTAGGGCAGTCAACTTTGGAAATTCAAACTACAAGAGAGGATGTGAAGAGTAGAAAAAAGAGAGAAAGAAGGCTAAGGGGTAAAACTGAGGTCACATCAGACAATGCCCTAATTATATGTTAGAAATTTTTATCTTTCAATATGAAACATTGCACAATTTAAAGTATGGAGAGATTTAATCAGAGTTATTTAACCTTCTTCATGGTCTCATTTGTGGAAAGAGTTTTGGCAGTTGAAAACCTTGAATTTAAGTCCCATTTACCACTGAATAACCTTGACACAATATTTAGACTTAATATTCCATAATTCCTTGATTTTAAATATTACAATAATAATTTACATCTAATAGATGTCATAAATAAAAGAGATACAAAATTAAAACAATCAGCCTTTCAATTGTGTGTTATGGTAAAATTCGTTATCCTACTATAACCTGCTCTTGTAGCAGTGAATAAAGCTGAGATTTAGAAAACAGCCATTTAGCATAGTAGTGCTTCGTGCCAATATAATGGACACGGCATTTGAGAGATATTTGAACTGAAGTTGAGGTTTGAAGTTATTAAGTTTTTATGCCCCATATATCGGTCTTCTTTTATATGTGTCCTTAGCAGAGCTTAATAGCAAGAGAGACCATCCACAATTTACAACAAGCCACATACTTTTACAACTAATAAGTAAATGGAATGCATTGGACATATTTAATATAGCTTCATGAAGAAAAAATATGTAGCTTATTCAACTTGTGCTAAAGAACAATTAAGGAGAAGACTGTCTTTAAGATCATTGGCAATAGACAATAGCCAAGAAACGGAGAAACCCTGTTTAGTGGATCCAAGAAAAGAAAACTGGGGTGACAAAACACAAATTAATAACACTGAGGAGGAAACATAACTACCAAAATTGAAATAAAGATAATACAAAATGAAAATAAGTTACTATTTGACAATAGTTGAAATTTTTATTTGAGTTTTTTAAAAAGGCATATTATTTATGCATTTCTATATTGTTGTGGGGAGAAAGGTATGGTGAATTGTAAAAGGAAACACACTGTTTCTGATTTTCAAACCTGTTAATTTCATTTTGTTTGCAGTACACTGCCAATCCAAAGCAAGAGCTCTGCAAAGAACACACAAAACAGCTGCTTTTCTGTCATAGATAAGAAAATCAAGTGCAGTGAAGGGAACCATCAGGTTAAAAATTATGAAGCCACAGCAGAGATTTTTGATGCATTTTTAAAGTAATCTATAAATATACTGTCAGTATAAAATAGCCAAACAAATCAGAAATAAAAAATTAAATATTAAGATCATTTTGATACTTAATTATTGAATTTCAAATTTACTAAAGGCTCCAGTAGTTACAAGTATGATATTGTTGAAAAAGTATAAATAGCTCAAATGAATAATGTAAAGTTCAGCAATAATTCTGCACATATGCAACAATTTTAAAATTTTATTTATTTGATTTTTTTTCTCTTGTAATTTTTATTTTGAAATTGTGGGGTACAATTCATGGTTGGGTATCCAAATGTTCATTGTGCAGGTACCCTTATTGATGAGGTGTAACCCCCCTTCCCCAGGTGGATATCAACTACTGTCAATCCCAGCTACCCACCTCTCACTCCCCTCCCTGCAGTTTCCCGCTACTTTCAGTCCCTTTCCTAAAGTAATGTGGTAGGTGTTCAAGGTCTACGTATGAGTGAGAACATGTGATACTCATCTCTTTGTTTCTGTGAGAGATCATTCAGTATTATAAGCTTTAATGCCATCCATGTGGCTGCGAAGTTCATGATTTTTTTCTTCCTTATGGTTGAGTAATATTCCATTGTATATATGTACCACATTTTTTTATCCAGTCCTCTTTTGATGGGCAGCACAGTAGGTTCCATGTTCTTGCTATTGTGAACAATGCTGTGATAAACATACATGTGCAGGTATCTTTTTTATAGAGTGATCTGAGTTCTTCTGGGCATATTCCCAGTAGGGGAATTGTAGGATCATATGGAAGGTCAATTTTTAGAAGTTTTAGGAATCGCCACACTGATTTCCACAGAGGCTGTACTAGTTTACACTCCCACTAACAGTGTAGAAGTGTTCCCTTTTCCATATGCAACAATTTTAATGGAGAGATTTTTAAAGAAATGCAATAGAAAAATCAGATATCTGTAGAGAATAATAAAAATAATCTTGAGACCTGCCACAACACAAAATTAAAGTGCATTACATACTTAAGTATTGAATTAAAATAAATAAGTTTCTAGAAGAAAACAGAGGATACATTTATTATCTGAGAGTTGGCAATAAATTCTTAAGTAGTAAAAAAGAAGCATGAGTCATAAAAAATAAATTATAAACAAAATTCTGTTAATATCAGAAAATTTTATTAACTAAGGGGTTATTTAAAATGTGCACAATGAACTGCAGAGTTTGAAAAGATTTTGTTATATGTATTCACAAAAAACTCATTTCTGGAATATGTGTATGTACATGAGTGTATTATATCATGTATATTTCATTTGTTTGTATATCTATATATGTATAATTATAATACTTTTTAAATCAATAAGAAAAATATAAATATCCAATTAAAAACTGGTAAAAGGGTTAATGCAATATAGTATCTTGTGTTGGATCCCGAACAAACAAAAGACAGTAGTAGAAAAACTACTAATATTATATTGCAGTATAAAACTTAGTTAACAATAGCAAATCAACTATGGCTTCTTAGTTTTTACAATTGTACCTGATTTATAGAAAATTATAGTGAGGAGAAACTAAGTGAAAATATAAGGTATCTCTACTATTTTTCATATTTATATGTTTATGTTTTTAAAAAATTATTTAAAATATTGCTAAAATATTTTAACAGTCTCTTCAAAACAGACAAAAATTCTAATGGCCATCAACTAATATGAAAACACACTCAGCATCATTATTCCTCAGGAAAATGCAAATTAAAACCAGAAGCCGATACAGCTATAAGATCATCATAATGGTGAAAATAAAGCCAAAGAACAAACACAAGTGTTGATGAAGATGTGGAGCAGAAGGAATTTTGAAACATCTCAGAAAAGTGAATTTTATTAAAGATAAATAGAAATTATGCAAGCTGAGGAATAGAAGAAGAAAAAACAATAAATACAAAAAAACAATAAATAAGAATGAACAAAATCTCAGAGAAGTGTACATTTGGAACATCTACATAATGTGCTATGCACCAGAGGAGAAATTCCTTTGAGCAAAGATCAGAAGAATGGAGACAAAAGGAGAGAAAAAATGCATTTAAATAAATTTTATCTACAAATCTTCCAAAGTTTAATGATAAAGAATAATCTACATATCTAAGAAGCTGAACAAACTCTAAATAAGGCTGAGTATTTTCTCATGTGTCTATTGACTGTTTTCTTCTTTTGAGAAGTATCTGTTCATGTCCTTTGCCCACTTTTTAACATTTGTTTTGTTTTGTTTTGTTTTTTTACTTTCGCTTCATTTGAGTTCTTTGTATATCCTGGATATTAGGCCTTTGTCAGAGGCATAATTTGCAAATATTTTTCCCATTCTATGGGGTTGTCTCTTTACTCTCCTAATGGATTCTTTTGCTGAGAAAAATCTTTTCAGTTTAATGTGGTTGCACATGTCTGTCTTAGCTTTTATAGTATTTGCTTTGGGGAACTTGGTCAATAATTTATTGCCTATTCTTCTGTGCATAAGGGTATTTCCTATGCTTTCTTATAAGATTCTTAGAGTTTGAGGCTTTGCATTTAGGTCTTTGATCCATTTGGGGTTGATTTTTGTATATGGTGATAGGACTAGGTACGGGTCCAGTTTCATTCTTCTGCATGTAGTCAGCCAGTTTTTTCAGCATCTTTTACTAAATATGGTCTCCTTTCTCTAGACTGTGACTTTGTCAAAGATGAGTTGGTTGAGAGATCATATTTTTGTTTCCAGAATCTCTGTCCATTTCCACTGGTCTATGTGCCTATTCTTGTACAAACACCAGGCTGTTTTAGTTTTGATAACCTTGTAACAAAGTTTAAAGTCTGAACGTGTGATAACTCCCACTTTGTTCCTTTTTCTGAGGATTATTTTGACTACTTGTGCTCTTTTCTGTTTCCATATGAATTTCTGTATTGTCATGTCCAGCTCTGAGAAAAATGATTTTGGTAATTTGATGGGTATTGCATTGAATCTGTAGATTGCCTTGGATGGATGGACATCTTGACAATATTGATTCTTCAAATCCATGAAGATGGAATGTTTTTCCATTTGTTTATTTAATCTTTGATTTCTTTGATCAGTGTTTTGTAGTTCTTGTTGTAGAGGTCTTTGACTTCTCTGATTAGATGGATGCCAATATATTCCATTTTTTGTGGTTATTGTTAATGAGATTGTGCTTTTTATTTTTTTCTCTGCCTTCTTATTGCTGGTGTCATCAGAGAAATGAAAATCAAGACTACAACGAGATACCACCTAACTTGGGCAAGGATAGCTATAATTAACAAGTCAAAAAGCAACAGATGCTGGCATGGTGTGGAGAAAAGGGAAAGCTTCTACACTGTTGGTGGGAATGCAAACTAGCTCAACCTCTATGAAAAGTAGTGTGGTGATTCCTAAAAGAGCTAGAAATTAACCTTCCATACAATCCAGCAATTCATCTCCTAGGAATATATCTGGAGAAACATAAATTACATAAATTACTTTACCAAAAAGACATCTGCACAAGCACAAGTTAATTATTGCCACACTATATACAAAAGCAAAAACATAAGATCATCACTAGTGCTCATCAAAAGTGGACTGGATAAAGAAAATGTGGTGCATATACATGATGGAGTATTACCTAGTCATAAAGAAGAACACAATCATGGACTTCATGGCAAATGGAGACCATTATACTAAGTGATCTATCACAGAAACAACGAACTGAATACTTCATGGTCTCACTCATAAGTGGACCCTGAACAATAATCACATGAACACAAGGGAGAGATCAGCTCTCACGAGGCACTGCTAGGAGAGGACAGGAGGGGGCATGTGGGGGATACTTGACAACACAAAAAGTAACAGGTCCACTACCAGAAGAAGGAGGGCCAGGTGGAAGCTCAAACTTCACCTACATGCAGCCTACTTATGTAGTTAGTTCTCGCGTTTATCCATCTCAGTAATAATAATAAAAATAAAAGTCTAAATACAATAAACATAGAACCACAAACTTATGTGCCATAGCAAAATTTGTAAAAGTCAATAACAAGAAATCTTGAAACAGCAAGAGAAAAGTGACATTTTGCTTATAAGAAAAGCTCAGTAAGATTACCAGCAAATTTATTTACAGAAACAATAGAGACCAGAATTCAATGAGATAATCTATACAAAATGATCAATAAAAAACAAAACAAAAAAAAACCCTTTCAACCTAGGACTCTATAACTGGTGAAACAGTCATTTACAAATAAACCTAAAGGAAAAACGTTTCCATATAAATTCAAACTGAGGAATTTGTTGTGAGAAAAGATTCACGTTACAAAAACTACTAAAGGATGTTCTTTAGGAAGAAAGCAAATTACTTTAGATAATTTGAAACTATATGAACAAAAAAAGAGTATTGGTAAATTTAAGTATGTGATTATAATACACACTATCAATGTCTATTTCATTTTTTAACTGATTTAATAGGAAATTGTACAAAATTATATATAGGTATATAATATATTATTGGGTCCATAACAGTGCAAAGGAGGTGGAATACAAAATCGCCAATAAATTATAAAAAGAATGACAGGTAGTTATAGTAGAAATTATGATATTGTATTACTGAGTTTGTAACATTAATAGGTGTTACACAGAAACAAAGTATAACAATAATGCCACAAAAAGGAGGGGAAAAAAGGGAAGAGAAATGTATAGTAGCAAAATTTCTGTATATTTGTGGAAACAAAATTGCATAATCTGAAACTCATTCTGATAAGTTAAGATATAGTAGTATAGTGAATGCAAGATAAAAGAATAAGTAAAAGAGAAAAAAATACATGAGGCATATGAAATAGAAAAAGTAGAGTGCAGAAAAAACTAATTATATTAACAATGTTAAGCATGAATAGAATTAACAATCTCATTAAGAGACAGAGATGACCAGATTAGATTAAAAAGTTATTCAATTATATGTTGTCTACAGGAGACGTATTTTATTATTTGTTTTTTTGTTTTAGAGTTGTGAGGTACAAGTGGGGATTTACTACATAAGTAGGTTGCAGGTAGTGACATTTGGGCTTCTAGCTGGCCCTCCCTTCACCTGATAGTGGACCAGGTACCCAGTGTGTTGCCATGTGCCCCTCTCCCTCCTTCCTCCCTCTGTCTAGCAGTGTCTACGATCTGTTAATCTAACTATCATGCTAGTATGACTAGTGCTCAAGGCTGCTTGTGATATTCATATGTGATATTCAATTATTTGTTTCTGCAATAGTTCACTTAGTAAAATGGTCTCTAGCTTCATCCCACTTGTTGTGAAGGCCATGCTTGTGTTCTTTATGGCTGAATAATAGTCCATCATGTATCTGTACCACATCTCCTTTGCACAGTCCGATTTTGATGGGCATCTGGGTTAGTTCCATTTTTTTGCTATTGTGAATATTGCTGCAATAAACATGTGGTCATGTGTCTTTTTGGTCAAAAAGATTTATATGTCTCTGGGTATATTCCCAGGAGAAGGGTTGCTGGATCTTATGAAAGCTCAATTTTTTGTTCTTTAAGAAATCATCACACTATTTTATATAGAAGCTGAGCTAGCTTACATTTCCACCAAAAGTGTAGAAATGTCCCCTTTTCGCCACAGCTGCACCAGCACCTGATGTCTTTTGACTTATTAATGACAGGCATTCTTACTGGTGTTAGGTGATATCTCATTGGAGTTTTGATTTGCATTTCTCTAATGATTAGTGAGGTTGAACATTTTTTCATGTTTATTGACTGCTTATATTTCCTCCTTTGAGAAGTGTCTGTTCTGTATTTTGCCCACTTTTTAGTGGGGTTGTTCCTTTTCTTTCAATTTGTTTGAGTTCCTTGTATATCCTGGATGCTAGGACTTTGTCAGATAAATGGCTTGAAAATATTTTTCCCATTCTGTTTTTTTCACTTTCTTGTTGATTTTTTATGTGTAAAACTTTTTAATTTAATAAGGTAACACCTGTCTATCTTAGATTTGACTGTAATTGCTTTTGAAGACTTGGTGATGAATTCATTGTCTGCTCCAACATTCAAACACATGTTTTTGTATGTTTTCCTATATGATTCTTATTGCTTGAAGTTTTACATTCAAGTACTGATCCATTTTGTTTTGATTTTTGTATATAGTTAGAAGTCCAGTTTCATTCTTCTGCATGTGGTTAGCCAGTTTTTCTGGCACGATTTGCTAAATAGAAGACACATTTTAGATTCAAAGGCATGAAGTTTCAAAGTAAAAATATGTTAAAGGATAAATCACTTACAAAACAACTTTAGAGAACCTGGAGTGGCTACACAAATAAACAAAATAGATTTTAAAATAAAAAATATGGAAAGTTGCCAAGACGACCACCATGAAACTGCAGATCAGTGTCTCTCTTGCCAAACAAGGCAGAAAGTAGGGACCCAGAAACCAATAGATGGAGACGTCCCAAATGCCTTTTGATGGGTGAAATACTGTGCCCCCATCAAAGGTATTTTTGAACATATAGACACCAGAAAGTGATTGCAGACATTGGAAACTGGGCACCCCATCCCCTACCATGTACCAAGCTCACACAAGAACTGAAGTCCTACAAAATTATCAAAAATTATGAGTGTACCTAAGATGCTTTGGGACAGTTTATTTCCTCTCAGTTGTGTGTGGGTCATCACCCACATGTGGGAAGAGTCCTGGGCAAGGCATAGCAGTGAGCAACCAAAGCCCCTGTGGAATGAGGGGGAAAAAGACCCATGCTGGGTCAGCTGCCACAAGTACTGATTCACAGGCGAGGAAGGCCAATCTGCAGAATTAAACTGGCAAAACAACAGGTGACAACCATCCTCCCAGCCATATTGGAAGGAACCACCTCCAAACCCTGCATCCCTGCAAATTAGAGCCCACACCCTCCTTCATGGCAGAGAGCTCACTTCGTTTCAGAAGTGGAGTGTGGACCTGAACAGGGAGGGAGCAACATGAGGGACACCTGCCTCATTGCCTTCTCATTGAGAAGGTTTCTGGGTTGTGGACCACATATCACAGATGGAAGACCTCCCCACCTCCCAAGAGTGCTAGCCCAGGAGCTGAATGCTGATCTGGCTAGTTTAACAGCCGGAGAGAAAATTCTGCAGTGACAGACACCTGCCACAAGATGGAGAAGGAGTAGAAGTGAATGCCCCTTCCTCTCCCATGAATGGCCCAGTTTGAACCACAGAAAGGCTTTTACAACAGAGAGTCATTCATTAGCTTTAGGGCAACAAAACCAAAGTAGAACAAGAGAGAGCAAAGAGAATCTGTAACAAATGTGGAAAAATAAATGAAAAAATACAGGCAAACCTCAGAAAACCCATGAACAACTGACCCCAGATGACAGCCACAGAAGCCAGAGATTGGATGCCAAAAATGAACAGAAACCAAGAGAAACTAGAAGTGAAGCTCACCAAAGTAGTACACGAAGTAAAAGAAGAGTTGGCAATTTCAAGAAAGCCCATTCTGAGTAATGAAAATGAAAAACTTTATTATGGAAATTGAAAACACAGTAACAAGCAAAGGAAGTAGGATAAACCATGCATAGGAAAGAATATCAGAGCTTGAAGACCAAAACACGGAACTAACCCAGCCTATCAAATAACATGTTAAAAAAAAAGCTCAAAAACAAGGGGAAAAACATTTTAAAAGTCTCAGAGATATGCAGAACAATTTCAAGAAGCTGAGTCCATGCCTGATGGCTATTCCTAAAGCAGAAAGGGAAATGGAGAACACCATGGAACAAGCATTCCACGAGGTCATCCAAGAAAACTTTCCACATCTAGTCAGAGATTCAGCCATTCAAGCATAAGAGGTTCAGAGAACCATTGCAAGGTATCACCTGAGAACATTTTCAAGGCACACAGTAATCCACTTCCCCAAAAAAAAAACATGAAGGAAAAATTCTTAAAGACAGAAAGTCAGACCACCTACCAGGGAAGAGTCATCAGAATTATGCCAGCCTTACTTGCAAAATTGCTATAAGTCAGAAAGGAGTGATTCCAGTCAAGAATTTCCCACCCTACCAATCTAGGATTCATTAGTGATTGAGAAATAAAATCCTTCCCTGACATCCAATACTTCAATGAATATGCTGCCTGTAGACACTTAAGAAGGTATTAAACACAGAAAAAAGTAATAATCATATCCATTACAAAAGTATGAACAATCACGGAGCTAACAGAGTGTACAGAAGACTCACAAAAATGAAAAATATATAAATACAAAAGTAAAAAGAAAACAAAGAAACCCCACAAAATTTCTATGACATTGATAAATTGTCACATTTCAATAATCACCATGAATGGAAATAGTGTAGATGCACCACTGAAGAACATAGAGTGGAAAATTGGATAAAGAAGATTTAACAATCTACTCTCTCCAGTATACTTATTGCACTGCAAAGTGCACACACAGGCTAAAAGTTGGAGGCTAGAAATGATCTTTCAGGAAAGCAGAACACAGAAGAGGTGTAGCAATTCTGATATCAGACAAAGCAGGCTTCAAAACACCAAAAGTTGAAAAGGACATGAAGGGACACTACATAATGGTAACAGTCAAATCTGCCAGGAAAAAATCCATCCTAAACATATATGCACCAAACACAGGAACACAAGGTTTTATAAAACAATGACCAAGTAAACTAAGAGAGGACATTGACACACAATCACAGTTGGAGACCTAAATACCCCTATAGCAGCTCTAAATAGATCATTGAGGCAAAAACCAACAAGGAAATCCAGAACCTCAACTTGATGCTCAATCAAATGGATTTAATAAATATCTATAGAACACTTTATCCAACATCTAAAAAGTATGTATTCTACTCATCAACACATGGAATGTATTCCAAGATCTGTCACATCTTGAGACAATCAAAATTCAAAATATCAAACTATTAACATGCATCTTTTCAGATCACAGTGTAATAAAAATAAACAATACCACCAACAAAATCCCCTCAAGCAAAGGCATAGACAATAAACAACATGCTGAGGGGGAACAAGATGGTGACGGCATAGGTGAACTTGTGAGATTCTCTGAACATGAGTTCCCAAAAAGATTCTTGCTTTTCTTCCCCCATCCCCCAGCCCACCACCAGCCATGCTGGTCCAAGGCCTGGGGACCTTCAGTCCCACGCAGGGCCGAATATTGTGGCCCCCTGCTGCTGCTGTTCCACCATGTGTGTGGGAGTCTCGGGTCTCAGCTAGCTCCCTGGCTATATCGTCTAATGCCCAGCACCCATCACCAAGCTGCCAGTCACTCAGGGAGGCTCTGGGTGCCCGCCCCTCAGAGATACCATTCCCATTCCTGGCTGAAGTACCCTGTGGGTGGCCCAGGGCCACTCTTGCCACTCACCGCCTGCCCATTGGAGCTTCGGAACTCTGGAGCTCTGGGCCCACCCTGGCTGAGGCACTCAGTGCATGATCCCAAGCTTGGGGACCCAGACAAGTGAAAAGAAAGGGATCTACAAAAGAGAATCTGACTCTGCCTTTCTCCAGGCAGAGATTTCCATTGCCCTGCCCACCTATCAACAAAATCCACCTTGGTTCCTAAGGTAACATCGCTGAACAGGAGACAAAACCCCACCCCTAAGCTGAATCAGATAAAAGCACGTCCCAGGCAGCCAAACCCAAACAGTGAGTAAATCTAGCTCCCTGCAATGAAAAACAAAGGGGAGAGGCCGAAGATCAGAGCTGAAGTGATTTTAGTCTGATCTCTTATTGTGACTCATGATTTTATCATTTTGACTGTTTATTTTGATCACACTTGTTGTTTGCCTTCTGGCATACACTGTTTCATGATTATATTGGTCTGTCTCTGTGTAGCTATCAGTATTCTTTAGGGAATCTTTCTTACGTTTCTTTTTTCACTTCTTTCCGGCCTTGTATCTCTTTCTCACATGATAGTTGGTATGTGTATCTGTTATCCCTCTCGCTCTTCTCTCTAACTTCCTATTGACCCCCCTTCATCCATAATATTCCTCTTTTATATCCCCATTTTAATCTAGGAACCAAGACTACATACTGCTGAACGGACAGATTGTAAGGCAGAGGGAAATAGGTTCCAGTGTGCTCATACAGCTGTTGGTGGATGCTGGAATCAGCATATACATTCTGAACCACAGCTTCCCTCTCAATTAAACCTCAAAACTGCAAAAAGTAGAGATTGCAGCCTACACTCCAACCTCAAAAGTGAACAAAGCCAGAAGAACCTCATGAGGAAGAACAAGATATTGCAGAAGAGAAATAAAAGCAACCCCACCTTCTCTCAAAAACAGAATTAAAGAAGGGGAGGGAAAGGGGGACAGAGAGAAAAATCTACACAAATGAAAAACCAAAAGAAGAGTATGGGTCTCTCCCAGATCCCTGGGAGGGCAGACACTGAGAAAACTGACTTCAGAATGCAAAGAATGAAGAGCCCCCAGAATGAAGGGTCTCAAATTACAAACCTAGATATCAAGACATTAATGGTAAGATTAAAAATAATTGAGGAGACACAAGAAGAAATGAGGTAGCAGCTGATATCTCAGATAACAGTACTAAAGAATACTGTGAATGAAATAAATAACAAACTGATAAGTATGGAAAGCAGAAATGTCCAAGCAGAAGAATCTCAGAGCTTGAGGACCAAAATATAGAACTAATCCAAACTCTTAAAAACACAGAAAAGAAGCTAAAAAAGACAGAACAAAACTTTCAAGAGATGATCGATTAATTCAAGAGACCAAACCTAAGAGTAATTGGCATTCCTGAGGCAGAAAGAGAGACAGAGACCACACTGGAACAAATTTTTCATGAGATCATTCAAGAAAACTTCCCTTATCTAATCAGTAATGTAAAAATTCAAACACAAGAGATTCAGAGAACCCCTGCAAGACAGCAAATGAGAAGACCAACTCCTAGACACAAAATAATTCGCCTAAACAAAGTAGGCACAAAGAAAAAATCCTAAAGGCAGCAAGAGTAAAAGGTCAGATCACCTACCATGGAAGACCAGTCAGAATAGTAGCAGATTTATCTACAGAAACCTGCAGCCTAGGAGAGTTTGGAGACCTATTTTCAAAGTCCTAAAAGATAAGCAATTTCAACCAAGAATAATCTACCCAGCCAAGCTAAGCTTCATCAGCAAGGGAGAATTAAAATCTTTCCCAGATATCTAATCCCTAAGAATTTATGCTGCCACCAAACCACCTCTACATGAAACACTTAAGAAAGTACTAAACACAGAAGAAAAGGAAAAAAGAACAACGTTCTTCACAAGAATACAGGGAAAAGAATAAGATAAACATGAAAAAACCCCCAAACCAAAAGAAAGACAAACAAATCAAGTGGAAGAACAACAACTCTATAAGAACTCTATGAGGTTATATAGGCAGGTCAGGTTAATGAAAGTTTTTAAAGCCAAAAAAAGGACCATGGAGAACCACTGAAGAATTTCAGCAGTGAGTGACATAGTCAGATAGGCATTTCAGAAAGCTCACTCTTACTTGAACAGAATCAATTGGAATTGGACAATAATTGAGGCAGGAAGTACTGATGGGAGGCTATCCAGTGATCCAGATATTGGCGGACTTCTGGCAAGATGGTGACTGGGCAACCTGGTCTGTGAAAGCCTCTGAAAAGGAGAACTGCAGTGGGTCTCTGGCTCTCGCCCCAGGGGCTGCAGACCCCAATATCACAGACTGCTCTTCATACGGATCTCAGTTGTTGCCACCGCTAGGGCATCACAGTGGACTGGACAGCCACTGCAGCGCAGACGCCGCCACTGCCACCGCCAGTAGCACATTGCACGACCCAGGCCGGAGGCGATTCACAACTTCAGTCCTTGAAGTGCCTTCAGGGAAGATCTGCTGGGATCGCTGCCACCTCTCCTGCGACTGAGATGTCCTGCCCGCCATGAGTCTCCTGCCTGTGCCCTGAGGCGGGCATCCATCTCCAGTCTCTGCCAGTTCCTGTCCGAACCCACCACATCTGGGGCGAACAGCTGAGATAGCACCACCTGCTGGCGATTCAAGGTAACAACACTGGAACGGGAGAAACAAGCTTGAAAAAGACATAGGCCAGAGTGCTGAACGGAGGGTGATCTGAACTGTCCTTCACAGCAGACCAGGGGCAACTGACCCTAACTGCAAACTAATTTACCAACTTGAAAAGAAAGTTAAAATCAGAACTGAAAGGACATTAGACTTAAATGGAAAGTCTCAGAGTGTACTTCATTGATTCTGTTAGTTTAATGACTTAATTCTATTCCTACTGTATTGTTCCTTTTTTCTTTTCTTCTTCTTTTTCCTCTTCCTTTTCTTCTCTTTTCTTCTATCTGTAAACCATATCTTTGTATAGAGGAACAGCACACCAATAAGGTGGTTAGTCAGCTTGTATGTAAGCATCACTACATGTTTGTGTTTTTTTTGTATGGGAGTTGGTTCGTCTGTAGCTGTGGTCTATTGTTTTTATCTGTTTCAGTATAGGTCTCTTTCTCCATTTGTTGGCACACGTTTGTTTCTCCCCTTACTCCTCTATCTCTCCACGCCCCTCTTCAACCCACTGTCTGCTCCATTCTCTTCCCTCTGCTAGCCACATTTTATTTCAAGGAGTACACCTACAGTCACACTGCATGGACAGACTCCAAGGCAGTGGGAAGTGGGTTCCAGATTATCCACACACCTGTCAGCGAATACCAGGACCTGCAGTTAGATTTTGAATCACAGCTCCCCCCTTAAGTAAATCTCAAAACTACGAAAAGAACCACCACCAACCTACAGTGCAACTCCAGAATTGAACAAAGTAATGGGACAAACATAAAGATTAGGAGATTGAACAAACAGAAGTAAAACCAATCCCTTTACCCCTGAATAACAGAATTAAAGAAGACGATGATGTGGAGGGAAGGAAATAGTAGGGAGGGGGGAAAACCGAACAAATGAAGAAAAATCAAAAGAAGAATATAGGTCGCACACAGACCCCTGGGAGATCAGACACTGAGAGAACAGATTCTGGAACACAAACAATGAAGAGCCCCCAGAATGACTGGTCACATGCAACAAACCAAGACATCAAGACATTAATGGAGAGAATTAAAATAATTGAAGAGAGACAAGAGGAAAATAGGAAAGAGCAGATGTCAGAAATAACAGCAGTAAATAATACTGTGATGGAAATGAATAACAGACTAATAAGCTGGAAAGCAGAATTAGCAAAGCAGAAAAAAGAATCTCAGAGCTCTAATACGAAAACACAGAACTAACCCAAACTTTAAAAACATAGACAAAAAAGCTCAAAAAGACAGAACAAAACCTGCAAGAGATGAATGATCACTTCAAGACACCAAACCTAAGAGTAATTGGGCTTCCTGAGGCAGAGAGAGAAACAGAAGCCACACTGGAACAAACATTTCATGAAATCATTCAAGAAAACTTCCCTCACCTCATCAAAGATGAAAAAATCCAAACACAAGAGATTCAGAGAACCCTTGCAAGACAACAAATGAGAAGACCAACTCCCAGACAAATGATAATTCGCCTAAACAAAGTAGCTATAAAAGAAAAAATCCTAAAGGCAGCAAGAGGAAAAGGCCAGACTACCTACCAGGGAAGACCAATTAGAAGAGCAGCAGATTTATACACAGAAACCCTTCAGGCTAGGAGAGCCTGGAGCCCTATCTTCAAAGTTCTAAAAGAGAAACAATTTCAACCAAGAATAACCTACCCAGCCAAACTAATTTTCATTAGTGAGGGAGAATTTAAATCTTTTCCAGATATCCAATCCCTAAGAACCTACGCTGCCACCAGGCCACCTCTACAAGAAACACTTAAGAAAGTACTGAACACAGAAGAAAAAGAAAAAAGAACAACATTCTTCACAAGAGAACAGGCAAAAGATTAAAAACACACATGAGCCAACTCCAAAACCCAAGGAAAGACAAAAAACAAACAGGAACAACTCTGTAAGAATCTTATGACAGGGATCAACTCTTGCATTTCAATTATTAGCCTAAATGTGAATGGACTAAATGCACCACTGAAAAGACATACACTGGCAAAACGGATAAAATATCATAGGCAACAATCTATTGCCTTCAAGAGACTCACCTCATTAGAAAGGACACCCACAGACTCAAAGTAAGAGGATGGGAAACAAACTTTCAGGCGAATGGAATACAAAAGAGAGGAGGAGGAGTATTCTTAATTTCAGACAAAATACCCTTCAAGCTATTAAAAATCAAAAAAGATACAGAAGACCACTACTTAATGGTAAAAGGCTCAATCCATCAACAAGAAATATCTACCCTAAACATATATGCACCCAACATAGGTGTGCCAACTTTCATAAAGCAACTTCTAGGAAAACTAAAGAAAGATATTGACTCTAACACCATCATAACTGGGGACATTAATACCCCACTCACAACCCTAGACAGATCATCAGGACAAAATATCAACCAGGAGATCCGGAAACTCAATAAAAATGGATTTCATTGATACCTACAGAAAACTCCATCCAAAGACCACAAAATATACATTATACTCATCACCGCATGGAACGCATTCTAAAATTGACCATGTAATTCGCCATAAATCAAGCATAAACAAATTTAAAAGGACTGAAATTCTACCATGCACCTTCTAGGACCATGGTGAAATAAAATTAAAAACATTGACACCAACAAAGTACCCCAAAACCCACAAAGACATGGACACTAAACAGCATGATGCTAAAAAACTCCTGGGTCAATGATGAAATCAAAACAGAGATCAAGAGATACCTGGAAACAAAGGAAAATTAACAAACATCTAACCAAAATCTCTGGAATGCCTTAAAAGCTGTAGTAAGAGGGGAATTTATCTCCCTAAAAACACACATGAAGAAAATAGAAGGAACACAAATTAACAGCCTAACAAGCCACCTTAGGAAGCTGGAAAAGCAGGACCACAAAAACCCTAATTGTAGCAGAAGAATCCAGATCACCAAAATAAAAGCCCAAATCCAGGACATAGAAGACAAAAAGATAATTCGAAAAATCAATGAAACAAAAATCTGGTTCTTCAAAAGGATAAACAAGATCGATGGTCCCCTAGCTAGACTGACCAAGAAAAAATTAGAAAAAATCCAAATAAGCATAATCAGATACACAAAAAATGAAGTCACATCTGACCCTGAAGAAATAAAAAAGATCATTAGAGACTAATACGTACACTTGTATGCAAACAAACTTGAAAACCTTAAGGAAATGGAGGACTTTCTGACATCACACAACCTACCTAGATTGGAACCAGAAGCAATTGAGACCCTAAATAGACCAATAACAATCAAGGAAATTGGCTATGTAATAAGAAAACTACCTAAAAAAAAAAAAAAACCCTGGGCCAGATGGCTTTCCAGCAGAATTCTACAAGACACTTAAGGAGGAGATCATACCTCCTTGAAAAAAACGGAACTCTCCCCAAATCGTTTTATGAGGCTAACATCACATTGATACCCAAGCCAGGTAAAGATCCAACAAAGAAAGAGAACTACAGGCCAATATTTTTGATGAGCACGATGCTAAAATTCTCAACAAGATCCTAGCAAACAGGATTCAACAATCCATCTCAAAAATCATCCAACATGACAAAGTAGGCTTCATACCTGGGATGCAAGTCTGGTTCAACATTCGTAAAACCATAAATGCAATTAAATACATCAAAAAGTGTCAAAACAAAAACCACATGATTATATCAGATGCAGAAAAAGCTTTTGATAAAATCCAGCACCCTTTCTTGATAAAAACCCTCAAACATTTAGGCATACGGAAAACATACCTCAAAAGAGTAAAAGCCATCTATGAGAAACCCACAGCCAGCATACTCCTAAATGAACAAAAATTGGAACCATCTCCCCCTGAAAACTGGAACAAGACAAGGATGCCCACTCTCACCACTCCTGTTCATCATAGTATTGGAAGTCCTGGCTCGAGCAATCAAAGAAGAGAAGGCAATCAGGGGTATCCAAATAGAAAAAGAGGAAGTCAAGATATCTCTCTTTGCAGGTGATATTATTGTGTACCTTGAAAACCCAAGAAAATCCGTCAAAAACCTCCTTACACGATAAAGGCCTTTGGCAAAGTCTCAGGGTACAAAATAAATGTGCAAAAGACAATTGCATTTCTTTACACCAATAATAAACAAACAGAAACCCAAATAAAAACACAATTCCATTCACAATAGCCACAAAAAAACCGAAATCCCTTGGCATCTTCCTAACCAGAGACGTGAAAGACCTTTACAATGAAAATTCCAAAACACTGCTCAAAGAAATCAAAGATGACACAAACAAGTGAAAAAATATCCCATTCTCATGGATTGGAAGAATCAACATTGTGAAGATGTCCATCTTACCTAAGGCAATCTATAAATTCAATGCAATACCCATCAAATTACCAGCAACATTCTTCTCAGACCTAGAAAAAACAACACAGGAATTCATTTGGAAACACAAACGTCCAGAATAGCCAGAACAATCCCTAGGGGAAAAAAAAAAACAACAAAGCAGGCGATACCACATTACAGACTTCCAACTTTACTATAAAGCTACAATCATCAAAACAGATTGGTATTTGTATAGGAACAGGCATTTAGATCAATGGAATAGAATTGAGATTCCAGAAGCAAAACCTCAATTTCTCAACCAACTCATCTTCTACAAAGCCTCCATCACCTACCACTGGGGAGAGGAGAACCTGTTTAGTAAATGGTGCTGGGAAAACTGGCTGACCACATGCAGAAGATTGAAACAGGACCCCCTATCTATCCCCATGCACAAAGGTTAACTCCAAATGGATCAGAGACCTAAATGTAAAACCTCAAACCATAAGAACTTTAGAAAATGAAGGACATACCCTCATACAAATCGGAACTGGCCTCCAATTCCTGAACAAAACACAAAACCCACAGATCATAAGAGAGAAGATAGACAAGTGAGACCTCATTAAATTAACAAGTTTCTTCAAAGCCAAAGAAACCATCAAGAGAGCAGGGAGCCAGCCTACAGACTGGGAAAAAGTGTTTGCCAACACCAGGTCAGACAAAGGCTTAACATCTTTGATCTACAAGGAACTCAAACGTGCTGAAAAGAAAAAAATGAACAACCCCTTTATGAAATGGGCAAAAGATATGAACAGACACTTCACAAAGGAAGACATCCCAGCAGCGAACAGACACATGAAGAAATGTTCAGCCTCACTAATCATCAGGGAGATGCAAATCAAAACCACATTGAGATACCACCTAACTCCAGCCAGAATGGTAATTATCAATAACTCAAAAAGTAACAGCTGCTGGAGAGGGTGTGGTGAAAAGGGAACACTTCTACACTGTTCATGGGAGTGTAAACTAGTGCAACCTCTGTGGAAACCAGTGTGGTGATTCCTAAGAGCTGTAAATATCAACCTCCCATATGACCCTGCAATCCCACTGCTGGGAATATATCCTGAAGAACTCAAATCACTCTATAAAAAAGATACCTGCACACATATGTTTATTGCAGCATTGTTCACAATAGCAAGAACCTGGAAGCAACCATGCTGCCCATCAAAAGTCGACTGGATTGAAAAATGTGGGACATATACATGATGAAATACTATGCAGCCATTAAAAAGAACAAAATCATGAATTTCACAGCAACCTGGATGAAACTAGAATCTGTAATACTGAGTGACCTCTCACAGAAAGAAAGATCTCAGTATCACATGTTCTCACTCATATAATGGACATTGAACATCCAATGTAATACTATAAGAAAATGACTGACAGTAATGGGAAACTATGGGGGGAGGAAAATGGGATTAATGGTAGTAAATATTTGTCTGGGGACGGGGAAACACCTCTTATCAACAGGGTGCCTGAATGAAACGTATTTGTATACCTAATCCTTAACTGTACCCCACAACATCATAATAAAAAATATTGATTGAAAAATAAAAATAAAAAATAAAGTAAAATAAAAATAAACAGCATGCTGCTGAATTACTTCTGGGTCAACACAGGAATTAAGACAGAAATAAGATTCTAGAAAACAATTTATAACAAAGAACATCAGCATCTCTGGAATACCATGAAAACAGTGTTAGAAAAAATTCATAGCATTGCACACATACAACAAGAAAACAGAAAGATCACATATAAACACATCATACCTAAGGGAATTGGAAAGGCAAGATCACCAAAATCGTTACTTCAACAGAAGACTCCAGATGATAAAATCACAATTGCAGGATGCAGAAGATAAAAATATCATAGAAAGGGTCAGCACTACAAAAAACTAGTTCTTTGAAAGGATAAATAAGATTGACAGACCCTGACCTGACTGACTGAAAAAAAAGAGAGAGAGAGAAAAAGTCCAAATAAACACAGTTATAAATGTAAAAGACAAAGTCACGACTGACCCTGAAGAAATTTTTAAAATGATTAAAGATTACTATGAACACATGTATGCAAATAAACTTGAAATCTAAAGGAAATGGGAGCTTTCTGACATCACATACATCCCAAGGTTGAAATAAGAAGAAACCGAAACTCTAAACAGACCAATGACAATCCAGAAAATCAAATCACTTTTAAGAATTCTCCTCACCCAAAGAAACCTCAGATTAGACACCAATCTTATTGAAAGTAAGGCAATTGAGAATAATAGGATTTTCCCCAACTCATTTTATGAAGCAAACATCATGCTGATACCCAAACCTGACAAAGACCCAATAAAGAAAGAAAATTACAGTCCAATCTCCTTGGTGAACATGGGTGCAAAAATTCTCAACAAGATTCTAGCAAATCAGATCCAACGACACATCTCTAGGATCATCTACCATAACCAGATGGGCTTCATTCCTGGAATGGAGTTCTGGTTCAACATTTGCAAGACCATACATGAAATTCAGTACATTAACAGAAGTAAAACCAAGAACCACATTTTTATATATCATTAGACACAGAAACACAGCACCTCTTCTTTTAATCCTCTAGCACTTAGGCATAGAAGGAATATTCCTCAAAACCGTGTCATCAATGATAAACCCACAATCAATATTATGTTCAATGGGCAGAAGTTGGAAGTATCACCCCTAAAAATGGGAAAAAGACAAGAATGCCCACTCTCACCTCTCCTGTTCAACATAGCACTGGAAGTGCTAGCCAGGGCATTTTAGACAAGAAAAAGAAATCAGGAGTATCCAAATAGAAAAGGGGGAAATTAAGCTCTCTCTCTTTTTGGACGATATTATTTTATAGCTTGAAAACCCTAAGGAGTCTGTCAGAAACCTCTTTACACTGGTAAATGACTTTGGTTAAGTCTCAGGGTACAAACTAATGTGAAAAAGACAGTTGCATTTCTGTATACCAGCAGCAAGCAGGCAGAGAACCAAATAATAAGCACAATTCCATTCACAATAGCCACAGGCCTTGGCATCCACTTAGCCTGAGAAGAGAAAGATTTTACAGTGAGAACTACAAGACACTGCTCAAAGAAATCAAGGATGACACAAACAAATAGAAAAACATTCCATGCTCATGAATTGGAAGTATCAACATTGTCAGGATGTCCTTCCTATCCAAGGTAATCTACAGAATCAGTGTAACACCCATCAAATTGCCAATGTCATTTTTCTCAGAACTGTAAATGGCAATACAGAAATTCATATGGAAACAGAAAAGAGCACAAATAGCCAGAACTATCCTCAGAAAAAGGAACAAATTGGAAGATATTATATTTCCAGACTTTAAACTTTATTACAAGACTTCAGTAGCCAAAACAGCCTGGTATTGGTACAAGAATGGGAACATAGACCAGTGGAACAAGTCAGAGATTACAGAAGCAAAAACATGATCTCTCAACCAACTTATCTTTAACAAAGTCACCAATAACACTCATAGGGGAAAGGAGACCATATTTAGCAAATGATGCTGGGAAAACTCGCTGACCACATTCAGAAGAATGAACTTGGATCCCTACATATCACTATATACAAAAACCAACTCTAAATAGATCAAAGACCTAAATATGAAACCTCAAACTATATGAGTCCTAGAAGAAAATGTGGGAAACACCCTTATGCACATCGGAGTAGGCAACAAATTTTTGACCAAGTCCCCAAAAGCAAATGCCATAAAAGCTAATATAGACAAGAGGGATTTCACCAATCTGAAAAGCTCTTGCTCAGCAAAGAAACCATTAAGAGAGTAAAGAACTAGCCCACAGAATGGGAAAAAGTTTTGCAAATTATGCCTCTGACAAAGGCCTAACATCCAGGATCTGCAAGGAGCTCAAAGGAAGTGAAAGGAACAAAACCCCAAACAACCCCATTAAAAAGTGGGCAAAGGACACTAACAGACACCTCTCAAAAGACAACATACAAGCAGCCAACAGACACATGAAAGAATGCTCAGCCTCATTAATCATCAGAGAAATTCAAATCAAAACTACAGTGAGATACCATCTCTATGAAATACAGTGTGGTACTTCCTAAAATAATAGAAATTGACCTTTCATATGATCCAGCAATCCCTCTCCTAGGAATATACTTGGAGGAACATGCACCATTCTACAAAAAAGACACCTGCACAAGCATGTTTATTAACACTTTATTCACAATAGCAAACACTTGAAAACAACAGTACTGTCCATTGAAAGTGGAGTGGATAAAGAACATGTAGTACACGTACATGATGGAGTATTACACAGTCACATAGAAGAACAAAATCCTGGACTTTGCTACAGATTGGATGGAATTGGAGACCATTACACTAAGTTACCTGTAAGAGAAACAAAAAAGTGAATACGGCATGTTCTTATTCATAAGTGAGACCTGAACAATAGTCACATTAGCATAAGTGAGGAATCAGTAGTCACTGGCACTGCTAGGGGAGGGAGGGAATGAAGGAACTAGGAGATACCTAATAACACAAAGGGTACCTGGTCCACTACCATGGGGAGTGAGGGCCAGTTAGAATCCCAAACTTCACCTGCATGCAGCCTACTTATCTAGTTAATCCTCACTTGTACCCTATATCTCTATAATAAAGTAAAATTACAAAAAGAAAATGTTACTAGAGAAAAAGGATGTTTTTTAATGCTAAAAGTTTCAATCTATTAGGAAAGTTTAAACATTATAAACACACATGCATGTCTAAAGAGAGCATCAACTTACATGAGACAAAAACTGAGAAAAATGAGAAGAGAAATAAAATGTTTAACAATTACAGTTGGAGACTTTAAAACTGGACTTTCAATAATGAATACAACAATTAGAGAGATGTTCAACAAAAAAAATAGAATACTTGAAGAACAGATGTAACTGATATCTATAAAACAGTTAACCCCTTTTCTAGCACAAACAGAATGTGATCCAGTATAGACCATATGTTAGGGTATTAATTTAATTTTATTTTTTAAATTTTTTTGAGTTGGAGTCTCACTCTGTCGCCCAGATTGGAGTGCTGTGGCTGCTCCCGGCCACCACAGCCTCGACCTGTTGGGCTCCGGTGATCCTTCAGCCTCAGCCTTCCGAGTAGCTGAAATTACAGGCATGTGCTACCACACTCAGCTAATTTTTTTATTTTATTGTAGAGATGAGGTCCCGCCTGCCCAGGTGGGTCATGAACCCCTGGGCTCAGGCTAAATTTTTAATGAATACAAAATGATAAAAAATAATACAATATGTATTTCCATCCTCAATGGAATACTAGAATTTAATACATTGTAAATATTTGGGAAATCTCAAATATGTGAAAATTAAGCAATTCACATTTAAATAGAAAATGGGTTAAAATAAATCGAAATTTAAATTCTAAAATACTCTAAATAAATGAAAATCAAAAATATCAAGTGAAAATCAATCCTGGATAATACAATAAATTTCTGATTATATAAATAATATTCAATTATGTATTAAAACTTTCCACTATTGGAAGATCCTGATTAAAATAAAGAAATACAAAAGACTGGAACATAATCACATCTCACAATAATTAATATTTAAAAAAAATTTTTATTAACTACTCTGTGCTAGTATTTTTCTGTTTTCGTCTCATTTCAAATATAAAGGTATGTGAAGTACAATTAAGTTAATGTACTTGAAAATGAATATAGCTTGCTTATTTGTGTGTGTGTGTGTGTGTGTGTGTGTGTGTGTGTGTGTGTGTGTGTGAGTCTAACTCTGCCCCCTAGGGTGAAGTGCAGTGGAATGATCATGGCCACCACAGCCTTGACCTGATGGGCTCAGGCATCCTTCTGCCTCAGCCTCCCAAGTAGCTGGGACTACAGGCATGCACCACCATGCCCTGCTAATTTTTTGATTTATTGTAGAGACTATGTCTCACCAAGTTGTTCAGGCAAGTTTCAAACTCCTGAACAGAGGTAATCCCTTTTTCTCTGCCTCCCAAAGTGCTCGGATTATAGGTGTGAGCCACCATGCACAACACAGCTTGCTTATTTTTATAGAGGAGGATGATGGCAGCTCTTCACATTTATACAATGCAAGTGCACAGAATCTTAATACATTTTTTTGACACCAGTACTGGGTTCTGCATATTGCAAAGCTGCTTTAAGGATATGACCTTTCTATAAAAGGATGTAACAGGAAAGTTTTGTCTCCCTTTTATTTTCTTTCCTTTGTTTTGGATGATGAAAGTGGTTTGTATTTTTATGAGGTGAAGTGCATTAAACTTGAGAAAGATTTGAGGAGGTTACATGTGTAAGGGACATTTTAGAAGCAATTCCTTCCTTCAAAACAGGTGGATTCTAAAACTCTAAAAGTCCCATTCTCTGCTGGATTTTTCAAGTTCATTACGATATTTGTCTGTGTTCTCATCTTGTTTTAAATGTAATCTTCCAAAATACTGAAAATAAAATCACAGCTTTTTCCAATTAACAAAAAACATAAATGTATGAAATGCAATTAAAATAGGGCTTAGACACAAATTTATAGTTTTAAATGCCTACATTAAGGTAGAAAAAAATTTGCAAATCAATAACCTACATTTTTAAATTAGGATACTAAAAGGGAGAGAGAGAAAGAGAACACAGTATAAATCAGGCAGATGGGATAAAATGACAGGACTAGAAGTTAATTATATAGAGAATAGAAAAACAATATATAAAATAAATGTCACCAAAGCACTTTTTAAGAAATCAGCACCTTCAGGTCAAGATGGCGATGGCTAGGTGAATACCTGAGACTCTCTGAACGGACGAGAGAAAAATTTACAGAAATGAAGAAAAACCAAAAGAGGAATGAATCTCTCCCAGACTCCTGGGAGGGCAGACACTGAGAAAACTGACTTCAGAATGCAAACAATGAAGAGCTCCCAGAATGACTGGTCTCAAACTACAAACCTAGATATCAAGACATTAATGGAGAGATTAAAAAGAATTGAGGAGACTCAAGAAGAAACTAGAAAGGAGCTGATATCTGAGATAACAGTAATAAAGAATACTGTGAATGAAATAAATAACAAACTGATAAGCATGGAAAACAGAATTACCCAAGCAGAAGAAAGAATCTCAAGCTTGAGGACCAAAAATAGAACTAATCCAAATTCTCAAAAACACAGAAAACACACCAAAAAAAGACAGAAAAAAAACCTTCAAGAGATGAGTGACTACTTCAAGAGACCGAACCTAAGAGTAATTGGCTTTCGTGAGGCAGAAAGAGAGACAGAGACCACACTGGAACAAACCTTCCATGAGATCATTCAAGAAAACTTCCCTTATCTAATCAATGATGCAAAAATTCAAACACAAGAGATTCAGAGAACCCCTGCAACACAACAAATGAGAAGACCAACTCCTAGACACATAATAATTCACCTAAACAAAGTAGTCATAAAAGAAAAAATCCTAAAGGAAGCAAGAGAAAAAGGCCAGATCACCTACCATGGAAAACCAATTATAATAGCAGCAGATTTATCTACAGAAACCCTGCAGGCTAGGAGAGTTTGGAGCCCTATCTTCAAAGTCCTAAGGGATAAACAATTTCAACCAAGAATAACCTACGCAGCCAGATTAAGCTTCATCAGTGAGGAAGAATTAAAATCTTTCCCAGATATCCAACCCATAAGAACTTACACTGCCACCAAACCACCTCTACATGAAACACTTAGAAAGTACTAAACACAGAAGAAAAGGGGGAAAAAAAGAACAACGTTCTTCACAGGAGTGCAGAAAATAAGAATAAAATACACAGGAACCAACACCCAAAACAAAAGACAATAAACCAAGTGGAAGAACAACTCTATAAGAACTCAATGATAGGGATAAACACTCACATTTCAATAATTAGCCTGAGCATGAATGGACTAAATGTCCCACTTAAAAGACATCGATTGGCAAAATGGATAAAATATCACCAGACACCAATATACTGCCTTCAAGAGACCCATCTCACTAGAAAGGACATGCACAGACTCAAAGTATGAGGATGGGAAACAAATTTTCAGGTGAAAAGAACACAAAAGAAAGGAGGAGTCACGATCCTAATTTCAGACAAAATACCATTTAAGCTGTCAAAAATTAAAAAAGATAAAGAGGGTCACTACATAAGGATAAAAGGTTCATTCCATGAACAAGAAATATCTATCCTAAACATATATGCACCCAACATAGGTGCACCAACTTTTATAAAGCAACTCCTAGGAAAACTAAAGAAAGATATTGACTCTAACACCATCATAACTGAGGACTTTAATACCCCACTCACAACCCTAGACAGATCATTGTGACAAAAAACCAGCAATGAAATCCGGAATATCAATGTGACTCTGGACCAAATGGACTTAATTGATACCTACAGAACACTCCATCCAAAGACCACAGAATACACATTCTACTCATCACCACATGGAACGTATTCTAAGATCGACCACATAATTGGCCATAAATCAAGCATTAGAAATTTTAAAAGACCAAAATTCTACCAAGCATCTTGTCGGACCACAGTGGAACAAAAATAAACATTAACACCACCAAGGTCCCCACAAAACCCATAAAGACATGGACACTAAACAGCATGATGCTAAACAACTCCTGGGTCAATGATGAAATCAAAACAGAGATCAAAAGATACCTGGAAACAAATGAAAATGAAGAAACATCTTACCAAAATCTCTGGGATGCCTTAAAAGTGGTAGTAAGAGGGGAATTTATATCCCTACAAATGCACATGAAGAAAATGGAAGGATCACAGATTAACAGCCTAACAACCCGCCTAAGGAAGCTGGAAAAACAAGACCACAAAAACCCTAATTTCAGCAGAAGAATCCAGATCACCAAAATAAAAGCCCAAATCCAGGACATAGAAGACAAAAAGATAATAGAAAAAAACCAATGAAACAAAAAGCTGATTCTCCAAAAGGATAAACAAGATCGATGGTCCCCTAGCTAGACTGACCAAGAAAAAGAAAAAAAAAAAGCACAATCAGAAACAAAATATGAAGTCACATATGATCCTGAAGAAGTACAAGAGACAGTTAAAGATTACCATGTACACTTGTATGGAAACAAACTTGGAAACTTCAAGGAAATGGAGGACTTTCTGTCATCACACAACCTGCCTAGGTTGAAACAAGAAGAAATGGAAATGCTAAATAGACCAATAACAATCAAGGAAGCCGGGCTGTGTGGCTCAGCCTGTAATCCCGCGCCTTTGGGAGGCTGAGGTGAGTGGATTGCCTGAGTCCGCAGGTTTGAGACCCACCTGGGCAGCAAGACCTCATCTCTACAATAAATCAAAAAATCAGCTGGGCTATGGTAGCGCCTGCCTGTAATTCCAGCTACTTGGAAGGCTGAGGTGGAAGGATCACCAGAGCCTAGCAGATCAAGGCTGCAGTGGCCGGGAGCGTCCACTGCACTCCAGTCTGGGCGACAGAGTGAGACTCCAACTCAAAAAAAAAAAAAAAAAAAATCAAGGAAATTGACTAAGAAATAAGAAAACTACCTACAAAAAAAAAAGCCCTGAACCAGATGGCTTTCCAGCAGAATTCTACAAGACATTTAAGGAGGAGCTGATTCCAATACTACTGAAGGTATTTCAGGTGATTGAAAAAGATGGAACCCTTCACAAATCATTTATAAAGCTAACATCACATTGATACCCAAGCCAGGTAGAGATCCAACAAAGAAAGAGAACCTCAAGCCAATATCTTTGATGAATATAGATGCTAAAATTCTCAACAAGATCCTAGCAAACCGGATTCAACAATACATCTCAAAAATCATCCATCATGACCAAGTAGGCTTCATCCCTGGGATGCAAGGCTGGTTCAACATTCGTAAAACCATAAATGTAATTAAATACATCAACAGATGTCAAAACAACAACCAAATGATTATATCATTAGATGCAGAAAAAGCTTTTGATGAAATCCAGCACCCCTTCTTGATAAAAACACTCGAACATCTAGGCATACAGGAAACATATCTCAAAGTAGTAAAAGCCATCTACGAGAAATCCCCTGAAAAATGGAACAAGACAAGAATGCCCACTCTTACCCTTCCTGTTCAGAATAGTATTGGAAGTACTGGCTAGAGCAATCAGATAAGAGAAGGCAATCAGGGGTATTCAAATAGGAAAAGAGGAAGTCAAGTTATCTCTCTTTGCAGATGACATGATCGTGTAGCTTGAAAACCCAAGAGAATCTGTCAAAAACCTCATTACACTGGTAAAGGCCTTCGGCAAAGTCTCAGGATATAAAATAAATGTGCAAAAGACAATTGCATTTCTTTACACCAATAATAAACAAACAGAAACCCAAATAAAAAACACAATTCCATTCACAATAGCCACAAAAAAATGAAATACCTTGGCATCTTCCTAACCAGAGACATGAAAGACCTTTACAATGAAAACTAAAAACTCTGCTCAAAGAAATCAAAGATGACACAAACAAGTGGAAAAATATCCCATGCTTATGGATTGAAGAATCAACAGTGTGAAGATGTCCATCTTACCGAAGGCAATCTACAGATTCAATGCAATACCTATCAAATTACCAGTATCATTCTTCTCAGACCTAGAAAAAACAACACAGGAATTCATATGGAAACACAAACGACCAAGAATAGCCAGAACAATCCCCAGCAAAAAAAACAAAGCAGGTGGTATCACATTATCAGACTTCCAACTTTACTATAAAGCTACAATCATCAAAACAGCCTGGTATTGGTATAGGAACAGGCATTTGTATCAATGGAATAGAATTGACATTCCAGAAGCTAAACCTCAATTTCTCAATCAACTCATCTGCAACAAAGCCTCCACCACCTACCACTTGGGAGAGGAGAACCTATTCAGTAAATAGTGCTGGGAAAACTGGCTGACCACATGCAGAAGATTGAAACAGGACTCCTACCTGTCCCCATATACAAAAATTAACTCCAAATGGATCAGAGAGCTAAATGTCAAACCTCAAACCATAAGAACCTTAGAAAATGAAGGACATACCCTCATGGAAATTGGTACTGGCATCCAATTCCTGAACAAAACCTGAAACCCACAGGCCATAAGGGATAAAATTGACAAGTGGGACCTCATTAAACTGACAAGCTTCTGCAAAGCCAAAGAAACCATCAAGAGAGCAGGGAGACTGCCTACAGACTGGGAAAAATTATTTGCCAACTCCAGGTTTGACAAAAGTTTAACGTCTTGGATCTACAAGGAAATCAAACGTGTTGAAAAGAAAAAAACAAACAACCCCATTATAAAATTGGCAAAAGATATGAACAGACACTTCACAAAGGAAGACATCCGAGCAGCCAACAGACACATGAAGAAATGCTCAACCGCACTAATCATCAGGGAGATGCAAATAAAAACCACAATGAGATACCACCTAACTCCAGTCAGAATAGTAATTATCAATAACTCAAAAAATGAAACTTGTTGGAGAGTAAGTGGCAAAAAGGGAACACTTCTACACTGTTGGAGGGAGTGTAAACTAGCACAAGCTCTGTGGAAAGCAGTGTGGCGATTCCTAAAAGCTCTAAACATCAACCTCCCATATGACCCTGCAATCCCCGTACTGATAATATACCCTGAGAAACTGAAATCACTCTATCAAAAAGATACCTGCACATGAATGTTTATCGCAGCATTTGTCACAATAGCAAGAACCTGGAACCAACCATGCTGTCCATCAAAAGAGGACTGGATTTAAAAAATGTGGTACATATGCACAATGGAATACTGTGCAGCCATAAAACAGAACAAAATCATGAATTTCACAGCAATCTGGATGGAACTAGAGTCTATAATACTGAGTGACCTCTCACAGAAACGAAGATCTGAGTATCACATGTTCTCACTCATATAGTGGACCTTGATCATCCAACACACTACCATAAGAAAATGACTGACAGTGGTTGGGGAAACTATGGGGTAGGGGAAGGGGGTGGGACTAATGGTAGTATAAACATCTGTCTGGGGCTGGGGACACCTGTTATCAGCAAGGGGACCTAAATGGAGCATATTTGTATACCTAACGCTTAACTGTACCCCACAACATCATAATAAAAATATTGATTAAAAAAAAAAGAAATCAGCAAATATGCCAAATATTTATTAAATTTGACCTTGGGCAAATGAGAGAATACTGACATTAATAGAATCAGAAATAAAAGAGGAGACTTTACTATGAACCTTACAGGAATAAAGGGAGTTATAAAAAAAATAGTATAAACAATCGTATGCCACTAAATTTGATAACATATAAAATTCACAAATTATCAGATATACATAAACTACTAGAATTGACTGAAGAAGAAATGTGCAATTATACTAGACATATCAAATGAAAAGATTACATAAGTAATTCCACAAACCTACCCACAGGAGGAAATCCAAGGCCCTGATGGATTCACCTCTGAATTTAATCAAACACACTAAACATTACTGCAAATCCTTTCAGAAGTTCTTCCAAAAAATAAATGATGAGGCAACAATTAGCTATATGTTGTTAGTTTGCTTGTTAGTATTTTTGTGGAAGATTTTAAAATCTATATTCATAGGATATACCGATTTGTAGTTTTTATTGTTTCAGTGTCTTTGTTTAATTTGGTATCAGATCATTGCTGATCTTATAGAATTATTTGGTAAATGTGAACATTACTGATATTATCAACCAAATCAGACAAATACACTGCAACAATGAAAAGTACAAATTAATACCTCTTATAAATATAGATTGCAAATGTATCAACAGAAATACTAGCAAACAGAAATAAACAACATATACATAATTATACACTATGACTAAGTAGAATCTATCCTATTGGTTTAATATCTGAAACCGTCAATATATCAATAAACTTTAAAAATTATCTCAATAGATGCAGATAAAAATATTTTACAAAATATATCATTATTTCATAACAAAACATTCAACAATCTAGGGTATATGAACTTTCTTAATCTATAAAAATCCCACATGATCATAATTCTTAATGGTGAACAATTATATATTTTTCACTTAAGAACTGTCTGCTTTTGCATTTCTATGAAACATTGTCCTGGAGGTTTTAAACACCGTATTTTGGGGAAAAAAAGAGAAAGAAAACAGAAAATAAAAATTTAAGTTGAAAGGAAAAAGTTAAACTATCTCAATTTTCACATTATATGGTCTGGTATATTAAAAAATCCTGAAGTATTTATTAAAATATAATAGAATTAATAAATGAGTCCAGTTTCATTCACTTGCAAGGGTAAATTTAACTTTCCTAATACTATTTGTAAACAACTATTCTTACAGTGTACTCTTAGTGCCTTTGTCAAAGATCTGTTGACTGTATATCAACAGGTTTATTTATGGATTGTTTATTCTGTTTCTTTGGTTGATATGTCTAATTTTATGCCAGCATAATACAGTTTTTATTACTTTCAATGTGTAGTGTAATGTAAATTCCAGTGAAGTGATGTACAAAAACTTTGATCTTTTATAAGATTGTTTGGAGATCTCGGGGGCAAGATGGCGATGGCATAGGTGAACTGGAGAGATTCTCTGAATGGACCAAGGCTGCATACTGCTGAATAGACAGACTGTAAAGCAGAGGGAAAAGTGAACAAAGCCAGAAGACCCTCATAAGGAAGAAAGGGTCATTGCAGAAAAGAAAAAAAAAGCAATCCCACCTTCCCTAATAAACAGAATTGAAGAGGGGGAGAGAAAGGGGGAGAGGGAGAAAAATCTACAGAAATGAAGAAAAACCAAAAGAAGAGTATGGGTCTCTCCCAGACGCCTGGGAGAGCAGACATTGAGAAAACTGACTTTGGAATGCAAACAATGAAAAGTCCCGAGAATGAAGGGTCTCAAAATGCAAATGTAGATATCAAAACAATAATGGAGGGATTAAAAAGAATTGAGGAGACACAAGAAGAAACTAGGAAGGAGCTGATATCTGAGATAACAGTAATAAAGAATACTGTGAATGAAATAAATAACAAATTGATAAGCATGGAAAGCAGAATTACCCAAGCAGAAGAAGGAATATCAGAGCTTGAGGACCAAAATATAGAAATAACCCAAACTCTTAAAAACACAGAAAATAAACTCAAAAAGACAGAACAAAACCTTCAAGAGATGAGTGACTACCTCAAGAGGCCTAACCTAAGAATAATCGGACTCCCTGAGGCAGAAAGAGAAACAGAGACCACATTGGAACAAACTTTCCATGAGATCATTCAAGAAAACTTCCCTTATCTAATCAGTGAAGCAAAAATTCAAACACAAGAGATTCAGAGAACCCCCACAAGACAACAAATGAGAAGACCAACTCCTAGACACATAATAATTCGCCTAAATAAAGTAGGCACAAAAGAAAAAATCCTAAAGGCAGCAAGAGAAAAAGGCCAGATCACCTACCATGGAAGACCACTCAGAATAGCAGCAGATTTATCTGCAGAAACCCTGTAGGCGAGGAGAGCTTGGAGCCCTATCTTCAAAGTCCTAAAAGATAAACAATTTCAACCAAGAATAACCTACCCGGCCAAGCTAAGCTTCATCAGTGAGGGAGAATTAAAACCTTTCCCAGATATCCAATCACTAAGAACTTATGCTGCCACCAAACCATATCTACATGAAACACTTAAGAAAGTACTAAACACAGAAGAGAAGGAAAAAAGAACAACAACGTTTTTCACAAGAGTACAGGGAAAAGAATGAAATATACACGAACCAACCCCAAAACCAAAAGAAAGACACAAAAAAGAAAAAAGAAAAAAGAAAAAACCAAGTGGAAGAACAACAACTCAATAAGAACTCCATGATAGGGACGAACTCTCACATTTCAATAATTAGTCTCAATGTGAATGGACTAAACGCACCACTGAAAAGACATAGAATGACAAAATGGATAAAATATCACCAGGCAACAATATACTGCCTTCAAGAGACCCATCTTACTAGAAAGGACATACACAGACTCAAAGTAAGAGGATGGGAAACAAATTTTCAGGCGAATGGAACACAAAAGAAAGGAGGAGTCGCGATCCTAATTTCAGAAAAAATACCATTTAAGCTATCAAAAATTTAAAAAGATACACAGGGCCACTACATAATGATAAAATGTTCACTCCATCAACAAGAAATATCTATCCTAAACATATATGCACATAACATAGATGTACCAACATTCATAAAGCAATTTCTAGGAAAACTAAAGAAAGACATTGATTCTAACACCATAATAACTGGGGACTTTAATACACCACTCACAACCTTAGACAGATCAACAGAACAAAAAATCAGCAAGGAGATCCGGAACCTCAATGAGACTCAAATAGACTTAATTGATACCTATAGAACACTCCATCCAAAGACCACAGAATACACATTCTACTCATCACCACATGGAACATATTCTAAGATCGAACACATAATTGGACACAAACCAAGTATAAGCAAATTTAAAAGGACTGAAATTCTACCATGCACCTTCTCGGACCACTGTGGAATAAAAATAAACATTGACACCAACAAAGTCCCCCCAAAACCCACAAAGACATGGACACTAAACAGCATGATGGTAAATAACTCCTGGGTCAATGATGACATCAAAACAGAGATCAAAAGATACCTAGAAACAAATGAAAATGAAGAAACATCTTACCAAAATCTCTGGGATGCCTTAAAAGCTGTAATAAGAGGGGAATTTATATCCCTACAAACTAACATGAGGAAAATGGAAAGAACAGAAATTAACAACCTAACAAGCCACCTAAAGAAGCTGGAAAAGAAAGACCACAAAAACCCTAATTTCAGCAGAAGAATCCAGATCACCAAAATAAAAGCCCAAATCCAGGACATAGAACACAAAAAGATAATAGAAAAAATCAATGAAACAAAAAGCTGGTTCTTCGAAAGAATAAACAAGATCGATGGTCCCGTAGCTAGACTGACCAAGATAAAATGAGAAAAAAAACAAATAAACACAATCAGAAACACAAAAGATGAAGTCCCATCTGACCCTGAAGAAAGACAAAAGATAATTAGAGACTACTACGTACAATTGTATGGAAACAAACTTGAAAACCTTAAGGAAATGGAGGACATTCTGACATCACACCGCCTACCTAAGTTGGAACAAAAAGAGATTGAGACCCTAAATAAACCAATAACAATCAAGGAAATCGACTACATAATAAGAAAACTTCCTACAAAAAAAAAGCCCTGGACCAGGTGGCTTTCCAGCAGAATTCTACAAGACATTTAAGGAGGAGCTGATACCAATCCTACTGAAGGTATTCCAGGTGATTGAAAAAGATGGAACGCTCTCCAAATCATTTTAGGAAGCCAACATCACATTGATACCCAAGCCAGGTAAAGATCCAGCAAAGAAAGGGAACTACATGCCAATATCTTTGATGAACATACATGCTAAAATTCTCAACAAGATCCTAGCAAACCGAATTCAGCAATACATCTCAAAAATCATCCATCATGACCAAGTAGGCTTCATTCCTGGAATGCAAGGCTGGTTCAACATTCGTAAAACCATAAATGTTATTAAATACATCAATAGATGTCAAAACAAAAACCACATGACTATATCATTAGATGCAGATAAAGCTTTTGATAAAATCCAGCACCCCTTCTTGATAAAAACCCTTGAACATCTAGGCATACGGGGAACATACCTCAAAATAGTAAAAGCCATCTATGAGAAACCCACAGCCAGCATACTCCTAAATGGACAAAAATTAGAACCATTTCCCCTTAAAACTGGAACAAGACAAGGATGCCCACTCTCACCCCTCCTGTTCAACATAGTATTGGAAGTCCTGGCTTGAGCAATCAGAGAAGAGAAGGCAATCAGGGGTATCCAAATAGGAAAAGAGGAAGTCAAGTTATCTCTCTTTGCAGACGACATGATTGTATACCTTGAAAACCCAAGAGAATCTGTCAAAAACCTCCTTACACTGATAAAGACCTATGGCAAAGTCTCAGGATACAAAATAAATGTACAAAAGGCAATCGCATTTCTCTACACCAATAATAAACAAACAGAAACCCAAATAAAAATCACAATTCCATTCACAATAGCTGGAAAAAAAAAAAGAAATACCTTGGCATCTTCCTAACGAGAGACATGAAAGACCTTTACAAGGAAAACTACAAAACACTGCTCAAAGAAATCAAAGTTAACACAAACAAGTGGAAAAACATCCCATGCTCATGGGTCGTAAGAATCAACATTGTGAAGATGTCCATCTTACCTAAGGCAATCTACAAATTCAATGCAATACCCATCAAATTACCAGCAACATTCTTCTCAGACCTAGAAAAAACAATGCAGGAATTCATATGGAAACACAAACGTCCAAGAATAGCCAGAACAAGCTTCAAAAAAAAAAAAAAAAAAAAAAAAAAAAACAAAGCAGGTGGTATCACACTACCAGACTTCAAACTTTACTATAAAGCTACAATCATCAAAACAGCTTGGTATTGGCATAGGAAGAGGCATATAGATCAATGGAATAGAATTGAGATTCCAGAAGCAAAACCTCAATTTCTCAACCAACTCATCTTTGACAAAGCCTCCACAACCTACCACTGGGGAGAGGAGAACCTATTCAGTAAATGGTGCTGGGAAAACTGACTGACCACATACAGAAGATTGAAACAGGACCCCTCTCTATCCCCATGCACAAAGGTTAATTCCAAATGTATCAGAGACCTAAAAGTAAAACCTCAAACATAAGAACCTTAGAAAATGAAGGTAAAACCCTCATGGAAATCGGAACTGGCATCCAATTCCTGAACAAATCCCAAAACCCACAGCTCATAAGAGAGAATATAGACAATTGGGACCTTATTACACTGACAAGCTTCTGCAAAGCCAAAGAAACCATCAAGAGAGCAGGGAGACAGCCTACAGACTTGGAAAAAGTATTTGCCAACTCCAGGTCCGACAAAGGCTTAACATCCTGGATCTACAAGGAACTCAAACGTGCTGAAAAGAAAAAAACAAACAACCCCATTATAAAATGGGCAAAAGATATGAACAGACACTTCACAAAGGAAAACATCCGAGCAGCCAACAGACACATGAAGAAATGTTCAACCTCACTAATCATCAGGGAGATGCAAATCATAACCACACTGAGATACCACCTAACTCCAGTCAGAATGGCAATTATCAACAAGTCAAAAAATAATAGCTGATGGAGAGGGTGTGGTGAAAAGGGAACACTTCTACACTGTTGGTGGGAGTGTAAACTAGTGCAACCTCTGTGGAAAGCAGTGTGGCGATTCTTAAAAGCTCTAAACACCAACCTCCCATATGACCCCGCAATCCCTCTACTGGGAATATATCCTGAAGAACACAAATCACTCTATAAAAAAGATACCTGCACACGCATGTTTATCGCAGCATTGTTCACAATAGCAAGAACCTGGAAACAGCCATGCTGCCCATCAAAAGAGGACTGGATTTAAAAAATGTGGTACATATACACGATGGAATACTATGCAGCCATAAAAAAGAACAAAATCATGAATTTCGCAGCAACCTGGATGGAACTAGAGTCTATAATACTGAGTGACCTCTCACAGAAACAAAGATCCGAGTATCACATGTTGTCACTCATATAATGGACCTTAAACATCCAATGTAATACTATACGAAAATGACTGACCGCACTGGGAAACTATGGTGGGGGGAGGTAGATGGGATTAACAGTAGCAAATATCTGTCTGAGAATAGGGAAACACCCCATATCAACAGGGTGCCTGAATGAAATGCAATTGTATACCTAACCCTTAACTATACCCCACAACTTCACAATAAAAAGAAAAAAAAGAAAAGAAAGAAAAGAAAAATAAATAAATAAAATAAAAAATAAGAAAAAAAAGATTGTTTGGATATTTGAAGTCGTTTTGGTTCTAAATTTATAGATTTTTTTTAATTCTAAAAACGATGTTATTGGAATGTTAATAGAATCTATAGATCACTTTGAATAGTAGGGATATTTAAATAATATTAAGTATACTTCATAAATATGGATAGATTTTTGTTTGTGTCAACTTTCATCAATTGTTTTTAGTTTTCAGTGTATAATCTTTTAGTTCTTTAGGCACGTCTATTTCTATGTATTTTATTCACATTGACAGTAAAATGAATGAGATTATTTCTTCTTAATTTTCATCATTTTTGTCTGTCTCAAGATATTTTTCACTTTCCCTTTTGACTTATTTTTTTTTGACAAATTGGTTGCTCAACAGTATGCTGTTTAATTTTTACATATTTATCAATTTTCCAGGTTTTTAAACTGTTGATTTCCACTTGTATTCGTTGTCCTCAGAAAAGATACTTGTTATGTATGATTTCCTTTTTCTCCTCTTTTCTTTCTTTCTTTCTTTTTTTTAGAAAGCAGGATTTAATGACAGGACAGAAAAGTTCCCACAATGGGAGGAGACCCTAGGGGGTTGCTCTATGATTTCAATCTTTTAAAATTTGTCATGATTTGTTTTGTAACCTCTCATGTGCAATATCCTAAAGAATGTTCATTGTGCACTTGAGAAGAGTTGTGTTCTGCAGCTCTTGGATGAATTTTTCTCTATCATTTTAGGCTCATTTTGTCTAAAGTGTTCAAGTCATTTTGTCTAAAGTGTTCTCTATCATTTTAGGCTCATTTTGTCTAAAGTGTTCAAGTCTATTTTTAAATTGATTATTTGTCTAAATGTTCTGTCCATTATTTAAAATAAGAGTTTAAAGTTCCTTATTATCTTATTTTGTTTTTATTTTTAAAAAATTTATTGGAAAATGATTCAAGATGGTGATGGCATAGGTGGACTTGTGAGATTCTCCAAACGTGAGTTCCCAAAAAGACTCTTACTTTTCTTCCCCCATCCTCTAGCCCACCACCAGCTATGCTCATCCTAGGCACAGGGACCTTCTGTCCCACACAGGCCCAGATATTCTGGTCCCCTGCTGCTACTGTTCCCCCACATGTGTGGGAGTCTCGGGTCTCAGCTCTCTTCCTGGCTACATTATCTCTTGCCCAGCACCCAGCACCAAGCCGCCAGACACTCAGGGAGGCTCTGGGCACCTACCCCTCAGAAACACCAGTCCCATTCCTGGCTGAAGTACCCTGTGGGGGGCTGAAGGTCACTCTCACTGCACACCACCTGCCCTTTGGAGCTTTGGAGCTCTGGGTCTACCCTGGCTGAGGCACTCTATGCATGACCCCAAGCTTGGGGACCCAGACAAACGGAGAGAAACGGATCTGCAAAAATTGCCTCAGCCATTCTCCAGGCAGACACTTCCATTGCCCCGTCCACCTATCAACAAACCCCACATTGGTTTCTAAGGGACCAAGTCTACAAACCGCTGCAAGGACAAATTGTAAGGCAGAGGGAAATAGGTTCCAGTGTGCTCATACACCTGTTCATGGATGCTAGAATAAGCATATACATTCTGAACCACAGCTTCCCCCTCAATTAAACCTCAAAACTGCAAAAAAGTACAGTCTACAGCCCACACTCCAACCTCAAAAGTGAACAAAGCCAGAAGACCCTCATAAGGAAGAACAGAATATTGCAGAAGAGAAACAAAAGCAACCCCACCTTCCCTCCAAAACAGAATTAAAGAAGGGGAGGGAAAGAGAGAGAGAGAGAGAAATCTACACAAATGAAGAAAAACCAAAAGATGAGTATGGGTCTCTCCCAGACCCCTGGGAGGGCAGACACTGAGAAAACTGACATTGGAATGCAAACAATGAAGAGCCCCCAGTATGAAGGGTCTCAAACTGCAAACCTAGATATCAAGAGATTAATGGAGAGATTAAAAAGAATTAAGGAGACACAAGAAGAAACTAGGAAGGAGCTGATATCTGAGATAACAGTAATAAAGAATACTGTGAATGAAATAAATAACAAACTGATAAGCATGGAAAGCAGAATTGCCCAAGCAGAAGAAAGAATCTCAGAGCTTGAGGACCAAAATATAGAACTAAACCAATCTCTTAAAAACACAGAAAATCAGCTCAAAAGACAGTACAAAACCTTCAAGAGATGAGCAATTACCTCAAGAGACTGTACCTAAGAGTAATTAGCCTTCCTGAGGCAGAAAGAGAGACAGACACCACACTGGAACAAACTTTCCATGAGAGCATTCAAGAAAACTTCCCTTTTCTAATCAGTGATGCAAAAATTCAAACACAAGAGATTCAGAGAACCCCTGAAAGACAGCAAATGAGAAGACCAACTCCTAGACACATAATAATTCGCCTAAACAATGTAGGCGTAAAAGAAAAAGTTCTAAAGGCAGCAAGAGAAAAAGCCCAGATCACCAACTATGCAAGACCATTCAGAATAGAAGCAGATTTGTCTACAGAAACCCTGCAGGCTAGGAGAGCTTGGAGCCCTATCTTCAAAGTCCTAAAAAATAAAGAATTGCAACCAAGAATAACCTACCCAGCCAAGCTAAGCTTCATCAGCGAAGGAGAATTAAAATCTTTCCCAGATACCCAATCCCTAAGAACTTATGCTGCCACCAAACCACCTCTACAAGAAACACTTAAGAAAGTACTAAATACAGAAGAAAAGGAAAAAAAAAAAAACGCTCTTCACAAGAGTACAGGAAAAGAATAAAATATACATGAACCAACCCCAAAACCAAAAGAAAGACAAAAAAAAACAAGTGGAAGAACAACAACCCTATAAGAAGTCTATTTTACGGATGAACTCTCACATTTCAATAATTAGCCTCAATGTGAATGGACTAAACACACCACTGAAAAGACATAGAATGACAAAATGGATAAAATATCACCAGGCAACAATATACTGCCTTCAAGAGATCCATCTCACAAGAAAGGACATACACAGACTCAAAGTAAGAGGATGGGAAACAAATTTTCAGGCAAATGGAACACAAAAGAAAGGAGGAGTCACGATCCTAATTTCAGACAAAATACCATTTAAGTTATCAAAAATTAAAAAAGATACAGAGGGCCACTACATAATAATAAAACTAAAGAAAGATATTGACTCTAACACCATCATAACTGGGGACTTTAATACCCCACTCACAACCCTAGACAGATCATTGGGACAAAAAATCAGCAAGGAGATCCAGAACCTCAATGTGACTTTGAACCCAATGGAATTAATTGATACCTAAAGAGCACTCCATCCAAAGACCACAGAATACACATTCTACTCATCACCACATGGAACACATTCTAAGATCCACCACATAATTGGCCATAAATCAACCATAAGCAAATTTAAAAGGACTGAAATTCTACCATGCACCTTCTCAGACCACAGTGGAATAAAAATAAACATTAGCACCACCAAGGTTCCCCCAAAACCCACAAAGACATGGACACTAAACAGCATGATGCTAAACAAATCCTGGGTCAATGATGAAATCAAAACAGAGATCAAAAGATACCTAGAAACAAATGAAAATGAAGAAACATCTTACCAAAATCTCTAGGACACCTTAAAAGCTGTAGTAAGAGGGGGATTTATATTCCTACAAACACACAAGAAGAAAATGGAAGGAACACAAATTAACAGCCTAACAAGCCACCTGAGCAAGCTGGAAAAGCAAGACCACAAAAACCCTAATTTCAGCAGAAGAATCCAGATCACCAAAATAAAGACCAAATCCAGGACATAGAAGACAAAAAGATAATACAAAAAAATCAATGAAACAAAAAGCTGGTTCTTCAAAAGGATAAACAAGATCAATGGTCCCCTAGCTAGACTGACCAAGAAAAAATGAGAAAAAACCCAAATGCATCTATCAGAAACACAAAAGATGAAGTCACATCTGACCCTGAAGAAATACAAAAGATCATTAGAGACTACTATATACACTTGTATGCAAACAAACTTGAAAACCTTAAGGAAATGGAGGACTTTCTGACATCACACAACCTACCTAGGTTGGAACAAGAAGAAATTGAGAGCCTAAATAGACCAATAACAATCAAGGAAATTGACTACATAATAAGAAAACTACCTACAAAAAATAGCCCTGGTCCAGATGACTTTCCAGCAGAATTCTACAAAACATTTAAGGAAGAGCTGATACCAATCCTACTGAAGGTATTGTAGGCAATTGAAAAAGATGGAACTCTCCCCAAATCATTTTATGAAGCCAACATCACATTGATACCCAAGCCAGGTAAAGATTCAACAAAGAAAGACAACTATAGGCCAATATCTTTGATGATCATAGATGCTAAAATTCTCAACAAGATCCTAGCAAACCAGATTCAACAATACATCTCAAAAAGAATCCATCATGACCAAGTAGGCTTCATTCCTGGGATGCGAGGCTGGTTCAACATTCGTAAAACCATAAATGTAATTAAATACATCAACAGATGTCAAAACAAAAACCACATGATTATATCATTAGATGCAGAAAAAGTTTTTGATAAAATCCAGCACCCCTTCTTGATAAAAACCCTCAAACATCTAGACATTTAGGGAATATACCTCAAAATAGTAAAAGTGACCATGAGATACCCACAGCCAGCATACTCCTAAATGGAAAAAAAATTGGAACCATTTCCCCTGAAAACCGGAACAAGACAAGGATGTCCACTCTCACCCCTCCTGTTCAACATAGTATTGGAAGTCCTGGCTCGAGCAATCAGAAAAGAGAAGGTAATCAGGGGTATCCAAATGGGAAAATAGGAAGTTAAGTCATCTCTCTCTGCAGACGATATGATTGTATACCTTGAAAACCCAAGAGAATCTGTCAAAAACCTCCTTACACTGATGAAGGTCTTTGGCAAAATCTCAGGATACAAAATAAATGTACAAAAGACAATAGCATTTCTTTACACCAATAATAAACAGAAACCCAAATAAAAACCACAATTCCATTCACAATAGCCACCAAAAAAATGAAATACCTTGGCATTCCTTACCAGAGATGTGAAGGACCTTTACAATGAAAACTACAAAACATTGCTCAAAGAAATCAAAGATGACACGAACAAGTGAAAAAATATCACATGCTCATGGATTGGAAGAATCAACATTGTGAAAAATCAACATTGTCCATCTTACTGAAGGCAATCTATAAATTCAATATAATACCCATCAAATTATCAGCAACATTCTTCTCAGACCTAGAAAAAACAACACAGGAATTCATATGGAAACACAAACGTTCAAGAATAGCCAGAACAATCCTCAGCAAAAAAAACAAAGCAGGTGGTATCACATTAACAGACTTCAAACTTTTCTATAAAGCTACAATCATCAAAACAGCTTGGTATTGGTATAGGAACAGGCATATAGATCAATGGAACAGAATTGAGATTCCAGAAGCAAAACCTCAATTTCTCAACCAACTCATCTTCGACAAAGCCTCCACCACCTACCAATGGGGAGAGGAGAACCTATTCAGTAAATGGTGCTGGGAAAACTGGCTGACCACATGCAGAAGATTAAAACAGGATCCCTATCTATGCCCATGAACAAAAGTTAACTCCAAATGGATCAAAGACCTAAACATAAAACCTCAAACCATAAGAACCTTAGAAAATGAAGGACATACCCACATGGAATTTGGAACTGGCATCCATTTCCTGAACAAAACCCGAAACCCACAGGTCATAAGAGAGAAGATAGACAAGTGGGATATCATTAAACCGACAAGCTTCTGCAAAGCCAAAGAAACCATCAAGAGAGCAGGGAGACTGCCTACAGACTGGGAAAAAGTATTTGCCAACACCAGATCTGACAAAGGCTTAACATCTTGGATCTACAAGGAACTCAAACGTGCTGAAAAGAAAAAAACGAACAACCCCATTATAAAATAGGTGAAAAATATGAACAGACACTTCACAAAGGAAGAGATCCGAGCAGCCAACAGACACATGAAGAAATGTTCAACCTCACTAATCATCAGGGATATGCAAATCAAAACTACATTGAGATACCACCTAACTCCAGTCAGAATGGCATTTATCAACAACTCAAAAAATAAGAGCTGCTGGAGAGGGTGTGGTGAAAAGGGAACACTTCTATACTGTTGGTGGGAGTGTAAACTAGTGCAATCTCTGTGGAACGCAGTGTGGCAACCCCTAAAAGCTCTAAATATCAACTTCCCATATGACCCCGCAATCCCCCTATTGGGAATATACCCTGAAGAACTCAAATCCCTCTCTAAAAAAACATACCTGTACACGTATGTTTATCACAGCATTGTTCACAATAGCAAGAATCTGGAACCAACCATGCTGTCCATCAAAAGAGGACTGGATTAAAAAAATGTAGTACATATACACGATGGAATAGTACACAGCCATAAAAAAGAACAAAATCATGAATTTCGCAGCAACTTGGATGGAACTAGAATCTATAATACTGAGTGACCTCTCACAGAAACAAAGAACCGAGTATCACATGTTCTCACTCATATAATGGACCTTGAACGTCCAATGTAATACTATAAGAAAATGACTGACAGTATTGGGAAACTATGGGGAGGGAGATGGGATTAACAGTAGCAAATATCTGTCTGGGGACAGGGAAACACCTCTTATCAACAAGGGTGTTTGAATGAAACGTATTTGTATACCTAACCCTTAACTGTACCCCACAATATCATAATAAAAAATATTGATTTTAAAAAAATTTATTTATAGACTTCTGTGGCACAAGTGGAGATTTACTACATAAATAGGCTGCATGCGGGTAAAGTTTGGACTTCTAGCTTGTTCTCACTCCCCCTAGTAGTGACCAAGGTACCTATTGTGTTTTCATGTCCCCCCCCACCCTCTTCTCTTCCTCCATCCATCTCACCCTTGTGCTAATGTGAACAGTGTTTAGGTTCCACTTATGAGTGAGAACATGCAATCAGCAGTTCTTTATTTTTGTGATAGTTCATTTAGTATGAGGGTCTCCAGCTACATTCAAGTTGCTGCAAATGCTATGATTTTGTTCTTCTTTGTGGCTGTGTAATGCTCCATTGTGTATATGTACCACATTCTCTTTACTCAGTCCACTTTCAATGAGCAACAAGGTTGGTACTCTCTTTTTGGTATTGTGAATAGTGTGACAATAAACATACATGTGCAGGAGTCTTTTTGGTAGAGCAATTTATGTTCCTCTAGGTATATTCCCAAGAAAGGATTTCTGGATTATATGGAGATCAATTTTTAGATCTTTTAGGAATACAAACACTACTTTTCATAGAAGTTGAACTAACTTACATCCACACAACAGTGCCTTTTCTCAAAGCCACCAATGACAATCATTTGGGAAAGAAGACCACCATTAGCAAATGGTACTGGGAAAACTGGCTAGACACATGCAGAAGAATGAAGTTGGACCACTACATATCACCATATACAAAAATCAACTTAAATGAATTAAGTACCTAAATTTTAAACCTCAAACAATAAAGAATCCTAGAAGAAAACATAGGAAGCATCCTTATGCATATCAGGGTACACAATGAAGTTTTAACTAAGTTCCCAAAAGTAAATGCCATAAAAGCTAAGATAGACAAGTGGGAACTCATCAAACTGAAAAGGTTTTGCACACCAAAAGAAACCATAAAGAGTAGATGTGTCATTATGCATTTGTCTAAACCCATAGAATGATCAATACCAAGAGTGAACCTTCATGTAAACTATGGACTTTGGGTAAAATGATGTGTCCATGCAGGATCATTGATGTAAAAAATGCACCACCACTCTAATGGGGGATGATGGCAATGGTGGGAGCTATGTACCTGTTGGGGTGAGTATACAGGAAAGCTCCGAACCTTCCTCTCAATTTTGCTGTGAACCTGAAATTGCTCTTAAAAAGTAGTCTTAACAAAAATAATCTCTTACACCTCTCATGCCTGTAAATTAAGGAATATTATGGAAAGAATATCTATGTGCTTTTCTATTTATGCATATCAGAGGTTTAAATGTGAACTGAAAACCATGATGGAAATGATGGAGCCCTATTAAAACAGAGGTCACATGTTAAAAAATATTTAACTCCAGACAGTTTTCAGGAGCCATAGCAACTCCACATTTACAGTGAACATAACCCCAAGATATGTCTAAATTATGTAAACATTGTATACTGTCTTAGTTCATTTATTTTAGAATATTAGCCATTCTATGCAATTTAGTTGATCTCTTGTGGTTAGTATTTGGGGATTTGGACAAAATTTTCACTGATAAAACTTGAGTTTGTTACACACAGAATAAACTGCTGTATGAGTCAATAAAAAAAGAAACTATAAAGAAATAACCCACAGAATGGGGAAAAATATTTGCAAATTATGCCTTTGACAAAGGCTTAACATCCAGGATCTCAAATGAAGTGAAAAACAAACAAAAAACTCCATTAAAAAGTGGGCAAAATACATAAACAGATACTTCTCAAAAAATGACATACAAGCAGCCAACAGACACATAAAAATGCTCAACCTAGCCAGGTTTGGTAGTGCATACCTGTAGTTCTGGCAACTTGGAAGGCTGAGGTGGAAGGATTGCCAGACCCCAGCAGGTCAATACTGGGGTGGCCATAAACTGCACTCCCTCCTGGGCAATGGAATGAGACTCCAGCTCAAATATATATATATATATATATATATATATACATTCAATCTCACTAATTAGTAGAGAAATGCAAATCAAAACTACAATAAAATGCCACCCAGGATGGAAATTGGGAAGATGGCAGCCAAGTCAGTTGAACTATGAGAGTCCTGGTGTGAGTGAATGTATGGATAATTTTGTGTATGTGCTGGTGAGTGAGGTGAGAGGGCATGTGAGTGACTGACTGAGTGAAGGCTAAGTAGCTGGTAGCCAGGGCTCTCTTGGTGTAGCAGCTGATACTGCAACTGCTGGGCTTGGACCCTAGCAATTCACAGGATGCAGAAGCCAAGTGCCTTTTTTTTTAAATCAACAAAACCCTTCCTGGGAAGAAAATGTTGGGAGAGACTGACGAAGTGGGGGCTCTTGTGAACAAGTGGTCAGGGCCCTAGTGCAATGGCTGGTGCTGCAGCTTCTCTGCTTGATCCCAGCTCTTCCCACGTCACAGAAGATGAGTGCTATTTTTTTCTTAAATGGACAAAAGTTTTCCTGTGAAGAAGCAGTGGGGAGATACTACTGCCCAATGCTCTGCCTCGCCACTGCAGCAGGATAGACTGCTGACTCCAGGCTTTGCCTCACCATTTCAGTGCATGGCAGGGCACATAGCAGGGGCTGTGGCGGAAGCCCAGAAGCAGAGTCCCACCGAAGAGTTTGAAAGAAGCACCCAGCCACCATCTTAAAGACAAGGCAGGACATACTCAGAATTGTTCACCATGGAGCAATAGACCTGATCTCTATGACCTGTGTGTATCAACTACTCAGGGGTTGATTGTGACCTAGAGGGAATATCCTGAAACCAAAAACTTCAAAGGGACCTGATGAGTGCTGAGTCCCAGTCACGAGACAAAGGGTGTGGCCAAAAAAATGAGGAAGAACTCCAAAGAGATCGGTGGTGAGTCAAGGGTTGACCCATATCCCCTCCTCCCCAGCAATCCTCTGAACATCAGACCCACATAGCTGGGTCACAACTGAGAGGGACAAACCCTGGTGGAGCCTTAATTTCCATCACAATAGAAGCACTCCATTCCAGGATAGGTGTAGCTGGGGCACCCCCTGCGAGTACATAGCTGGGGAAGAGACAATCCTGCACCTCCCCACTAGAGGAGATCTCCCTGACCATATGTGAGTGGGAGGGGAGGACTACAGCCCCACCCACCTCCACTGTCCCTTCTCCTTCCCTGCTCTGGACACTGAGGAGAGTGAGAAAGGTGAAAGCTCTGCAGGAAGAGACCAGATTAGAGGAACACTTACAGAGCCTGCCACAAGAGGACAGTTTTTTTAATTTTTTAATTTTTAAAATTAAAAATTTATTTTTCCTGTTTGCCACTTCATCTATTTTTTATATGTATCATTTGTGTATGAATGTATATTTGAGGGTTTGATCTGCATCCCCCCAATTTTTTTTCTTTTCTTTTTCTGTTTCTTGTTTTGTTTGTTGTTTTCTGTGTATGTGAATTATTGAGTGTTCATCTTTCAATTTTGTTGGTGTTGGTGGTTTGTTTGTGCTCTTTTGATCTTCTAGTATTTTTTATGGTTTAAAGTGTTTGCCAATATATGTGTGAGGGTTCAATCTGAATTCTTTTTTTTCTGGTCTTTCTGTTTTTCTTCTCCATTCACTTTGTGGTAGGCCTGTGTGTATGTTCAGTTTTCTTGGTTTGTTTTGTTGTTTCTTTTGCTTCACTTTGTTGTAATTCTAGTTTGTTTGGGAGTGTGTTTGTGTGTGTGTGTTCAATTGTTTTTTGCATTGGTTTCTAATTGTATCATCATATAGAGTAGTGAGGGGAGTGGGTCTCAGGCAACATATGCCACAATCAGAGAGCATTGTAATTTGCAAGGACTTTCTGAATCCTAGTCCTCCACCCCTACCTTATTCGACTTTCAAAAAATACAAGAGACAGAAAAGCTTCTCACTCACAGTCCTATTTCAAAATAAAACAAATCCAGAACCCAGATCAGGGAAGAATAGAGGGCTGAGCAAACATCAGAAGGGAAAACCTCTCCCACTGACACTGAACAACAGAACTAAAGAGAAAAATAAGAGGTCTGTCAAAAACAAGAGGTCTGTCAAAAATGAGGAAAAACCAAAGAAGACCACAGGCAATTTCAAGTGCAACAAAGAAAAAACTCCAGAAAAATCAGACTTTGGAGCCCAAACAATGGAAGTCACTAATGACTTGCCCCAGAATATGACAAGGATTAGGAATGGATGGAAAGAGTGAATAAGACACAAGAAAGACAAGATGCAACACTGAAATAACTTGTAACACAGATTTTGGCAGTAAAAAATTTCATCCAGGAAATAACAAGATGACAAGCATGGAAAGCAGAATTATTCTAGTTGAAGAAAGAATCACAGAACTTGAGGAGCAGAAACATGGAATTAACACAATCTGTAAAAAAAATATAGAAAGAAGACTCAGAAAAATAGCACAAAGTCTACAAGAGATGTGTGATTATATAAAAAGGCCAAATCAATGCCTTATTGGTATCTCAGAAGAATAAAGAGAAATGGAGATCAACTTGGAGCAAGTATTCCAGGTAGTAATCCCAAAAAAACTTTCCCCATCTCACTGGAGATGTGACCAGCCAACCACAAAAGATATAGAGAACTCCCACAAGACATCAACCACTGGACACATTGCAATTAAACTACACAAAGTAGACACAAAAGAAAAACACCTAAAGTCAGCAAGACAGAAAGGTCAGACTATGTCATAGGAAAACTATCTGCAAAAAAAAACCTGGACCAGATGGTTTTCCAGCAGAGTTCTATGAAACATACAAGGAGGAACTGACACCAATCCTGTTGAAAGTATTCCAGGTGATGGAGAAAGATGGAACTCTCCCCAATCATTTTATGAAGTTAACATCACATTGATATCCATGCCAGGTAATGATCCAACAAAGAAAGAGAACTACAGATCAATATCCTTGATGAACATAGATACTAAAATTCTCAACAAGATCCTAGCAAACCAGATTCAACAACACATCTCAAAAATCATTCACCATGACCAAGTAGGATTCATCCCTGGGATGCAAGGTTGGTACAACATTCATAAGACCATAAACATAATTAAATTCATTAACAGACGTAAAAACAAAAACCACATGATTATATCATTAGATGCAGAAAAAGCTTTTGATAAAATCCAGCACCCCTTCTTGATAAAAACCCTCGAACATCTAGGCATAGATACAGCATATCTCACAATAGTAAGAGCCATCTATAGAAACCCACAGTCAGCATACTGCTAAACAGGCAGAAATTGGAAACATTTCCCCGAAAACTGGAACAAGACAAGAATGCCCACTCTCATCCCTCCTGTTCAACATAGTTTTGGAAATTCTAGCTAGAGCAATCAGAGAAGAGAAGATGATCAGTGTTATCCAACTAGGAAAAGAAGAAGACAAGTTATCCCTTTTTGCAGATGACATGATTCTATACCTCAAAAACTCAAGAGAATCTGTCAAAAAACTCCCTGCCCTAATAAACGACTTTGGGAAAGTCTCAGGGTATAAAAGAAAGTTGCAAAGAAAATTGCATTTCTACACACCAATAATAAACAAACAGAAACCTAAATAAAAAGCACAATTCAATTCACAATAGCCACAAAAAATATGAAATACCTTGCCATCTTCCTAACCAGAGACATGAAAGACCTTTACAATAAAAACTATAAAACACTGCTCAAAGGAATCTAAAATGACACAAACAAGTGGAAAAATATTCCATGCTCATCGATTGGAAGAATCAACATTGTTAAGATGTCCATTCTACCTAAGACAATCAACAGATTTAATACAATATCCATCAAATTACTGGCAATATTCTTCTCAGACCTAGAAACAATAATACAGGAATTCATATGGAAAAACAAATGACCACAAATAACCAAAACAATCTTAAGCAAAAAAAAACAAAAAAAAAAACCCACAAAGCAGGAGGTATCACACTCTCAGAATTTAAAATTTATTATAAAGCTACAATAATCAAAACAGCCTGGTATTCGTACAAGAACAAGCATATGGAATAATGGAATAGAACTGAGATCCCAAGGGCAAAACCTCAATTTCTCAACCAACTCATCTTCGACAAAGCCTCCACCACCAATCACTGGGGAGAGGAGAACCTATTCAGTAAATGGTGCTGGGAAAACTGGCTGATAACATGCAGATGATTGAAACAGGACCCCTGCCTATCCACATATACAAAAATCAACTCTAAATGGATCACAGACCTAAACATAAAACCTGAAACGATTAGAACCTTAGAAAATGCAGGGGATGCTCTTATGGAAATTGGAACTGGCAACCAAATCCTGACCAAAACCCGAGCTATCTATGCCATAAGAGATATGATAGACAAGTGGGACCTTACCAAACTGACAAGCTTCTACAAGGCAAAAGAAACCATAAAGAGAGCAGGAAGACAGCCCACCGACTGGGAAAAAATATTTGCCAACTGTATATCTGACAAAGGCCCAACATCTAGGATCTACAAGGAATTCAAACAAGATGAAAAGAAAAAACCAAACAGCCCCATTACAAAGAGGGCAAAAGATATGTATAGACAGTTCTCAAAAGAAGACATGTGAGTAACCGACACATACATGAAAAATATGTTCGGCCTCACTAGTCATTAAATAAATGCAAATTAAAACTACTCTGAAATACTACCTAACTCCAGTCAAAATGGTCATCATCAATAACTCAAAAAATAACAGATGCTGAAGAGGATGTTGCGAAAAGGGAACACCTCTACACTGTTGGTGGAAGTGTGAACTAGTACAGCCTCTGTGGAAAACAGTGTGGTGATTCCTAAAAGTTCTAAAAGTTGACATTCCATATGAGTTCCAATTCCCCTACTGGTAATATACCAAGAACTCAAATCACTCTATAAAAAGGATACCTTCACATGTATGTTTATCACAGCATTTTTCACAATAGCAAGAACATGGAACCAACTGTGCTGCCCATCAAAAGAGGACTGGATTTTAAAATGTGGTGCATATATACAATGGAATATTACACAGCCACAAAGAAGAACAAAATCATGAACTTTGTAGCAATCTGGACAGACTTAGAGTCTATAATACTGAGTGATCTTTCACAAAAACAAAGGACTGAGTATCACATGTTCTCACTCATAAGTGAGCCAACTATTGTAATACTATAAGAAAAGAAGAAAAGGACTGACAGTAACAGGAAACTGTGGGGGCAGGGAGGTGGGATTGGCAGTAGTGGGAAACTGCCTGGTAAAGGGGGGATACAGCACATCAACAAGGGTACCAGCACAATGAAATATTTGTAAAACTAACCCTGAATAGTACTCTACAGTTTTAAAATTAAAAAAAAGAAATTCGACTACACAAAGTAGACATGAAAGAAAAAATTCTAAAGGCAGCAAGAGAGAAATGTCAAACTACTTACTAGGAGACAAATCATTATAGCAGTAGATTTATTGGCAGAAACACTACAAGCAAGAAGGGACTAGAGTCCAATATTGAAGTCCTCAATGGAAAACAATTTCAACCAAGAATTTCATACCCAGACAAGCTCAACTTCATCAGAGATGGAGAAACAAATCCTCCCAAGACATTCAATCCCTAAGAGATTATGCAGCTTCCAGACTAGCTCCAAAGAGGCGCTTAAAAAGGTATTAAGTACAGAAGAAAAAATAAAAGAATAACCACACACTTCCTAAGAGAACAGCAGTGCACAAAATCAACAGAGAATACAACCCAAAAAGAAACTTGAAAAAACACACACATCAATCACAAAGCCAAAAGAAAACAAGAAAACAAAGAAAAAGTTTATAAGAACATCATGACAAGGATAAACAATCACATTTCAATAATCAGCCTGAATGCAAATGGACTAAATACACCACTGAAAAGATGCAGAATGGCAAACTGGATAAGAAAACATGACTCAATTACTTGCTGCATCAAGGAAACTCATCTCACCACAAGGGATGCATACAGACTCAAAGGTAAAGGATGGAAAATGAGTTTCCAGGCAAATGGATCCCAAAAGAAGGCAGGAGTCACAATCTAAAATCAGAAAAAACTACATTTAACCTATCAAAAGTTTTAAAAGGTACAAAAGGACACTACATAATGAAAAAAAGTTAAATTCATCAACAAGAAATATCCGTCCTAGATATGTATGCACCCAACACAGGAGCACCAACATTTATAAAGCAACCAGAAAGTAAACTAAAAACAGATATTGAATCTACCGCAGTTATAGCAGGGGACTTGAATACCCCCCTAACTGCCCTACATATAAATCATTGAGGCAAAAATCAAGGAGGTCCTGAACCTAAACTTGACACTCGACCAAATGGATTTAATAGATACCTACAGATTATTCCACCCAACTACAGAACATACATTCTATTCATCAACACATGGTATGTACTCCAAAACTGATCATATCCTTGGCCATAAATCAAGCATAAATAAACTCCATAAGGTTGTAGTCTTGTCATGCACATTCTCAGACCACAGTGGAATAAAAATAGATATCAACACAAACAACATGGACACAAAACAGCATGATGCTAAACAGCTACTGGGTCAACACTGAAATCAAAGCATAAATTAAAAGATTCCTGGAAAAAATGAAAAAAAGAAGCATCTTGCCGAAACCTCTTGGATGCCATGAAGGCAGTTCTAAGAAAAGAAATTTATATCTCTTCGAGCACACATCAAGAAAATGGAAAGAACACAAGGGGAGAGCCTAACAAATCACCTAAGGGAGCTGGAAAGAGAAGAACACCAAAACCCCAACTTTAACAGAAGAATCCAAATCACCAAAATAAGAGTCCAAATACAGGATGTAGAAGACAAAAGTATCATAGAAAACATCAACAAAACAAAAACCTGGATCTTTGAAAGAATTAACAAGATTGATGGGCCCTAGCCAGAATGACCAAGAAAAAGAGAGAAAACGCCCAAATAAACACAATCAGAAATACAAAAGATCAGCTCACAACTGACCCTGAAGAAATACCAAAGATTATCAGAGATTACTATGTACATCTATATGAAAACAAAGTTGATAACCTAAATGTCATGGAGGACCTTCTGACATCACACAACCTCCAAGATTGGAACCAGAAGACATTGAAACACTAAATAGACAAATAAAAATCAAAGAAATTGACTCTGTCATATGAGAAATACCTACAATAAAAAGCCCTGGATCTGACGACTTTCCAGCAGAATTCTACAAAACATACAAAGGGGAGCTGATACCAATCCTATTAAAAGTATTCCAGGCAATTGAGAAAGATAGAATACTCCACAAATCATTTTACGAAGCTAGCATCACACTGATAACCAAAACAAGGTAAATATCCAACAACAAAAGAGTACTACAGGCCAATATCCCTTATGAACATAGATGCAAAAATTCTCAACAAGATTCTAGCAAAATAGATTCAAAAACAGATCTCAAAAATCATCCACCATGATCAAGTAGGATTTAATGCTGGTTCAATATTTGCAAGACCATAATGTAATTAAATATATCAACAGATGTAAAAACAAGAGTCACATAATTATATCATTAGATTCAGAAAAAGCTTTTGATAAAATCCAGCATCCTTTCCTGATAAAAATGCTCAAACACCTAAGTATGGAAGAAACATACCTCAAAATAGTATCATCTACGATAAACCCACAGCTAACATATTGCTAAAGTGACAGAAACTGGAAACATTTCTCCTGAAAACTGGAACAAGACAAGGCTGCCCACTCTCACCCCTCTTGTTCAACATTGTGTTGACAATCCTAGCTCGGGCAATTATACCAGAGAAGAAAATCAGTGGTATCCAAATAGAAAACAAGGAAGTTAATTTATTGCTCTTTGCTAATGATATAATCCTATGCCTTGAAAATCCAAAGGAATCTCAAAAACCTGCTTTCACTGATAAAGAACTTTGACAAATTCTCAGCATACAAAATAAACATGCAAAAGACAATTGCATTCCTATATACCAACAACAAGAAGACAGAGATCCAAATAAAAAGCACTATCCCATTCACATGAGCACAAAATAATGAAATACCTTGGCATCTTCCTAACCAGAGAAGTGAATGATATTTATAATGAGAACTACAAAACACTGCTCAAAGAAATCCAAGCAGACACATACAAATGGAAAAATATTCCATGATCATGGATAGAATCAACATTGTTAAAATGTCCATTCTGCCAAAGGCAATCTACAGATTCAACGCAATACCAATTAAGCTACCAACATCAGCCTTCTCAGACCTGGAAATGACAATACAGAAAGTCATATGGAAATATAAATGGCCATGGATAGCCAAAACAATCTTTAGCAAAAGAAACAAAGCAGAAGGCATCACATTTCCAGACTTCAAACTTTACTATAAGGCTACAGTCACCAAAACAGTCTGGTATTGGGACAACAACAGACACATAGACCAATGGAACAGGATAGAGATTCTGGAAGCAAAACCTCAATTTCTCAACCAACTCATCTTTGACTAAGCCTCCAACAACAACAAGGGGAGAGGAGAACCTATTCAGTAAATGGTGCAAGGAAAACTGGCTTACCACATGCAGAAGATTGTAACAGGACTCTTACCTATCACCATACACAAAAATTAACTCCAAAATGATCAAACACCTAAACGTAAAACTTCAAACTATAAGAATCTTAGAAAACGCAGGAGACACCCTAAAGGAGATTGTAACTGGCCACCAATTCCTATTCAGAACCATAAATATCCATACCTTAAGAAATAAGATACACAAGGGGGACCTCATCAAACCAACGGGCTTCTGCAAAGCAAAAGAAACTGTCAAGAGAGCAAGGAGACAGCCCACAGAATGGGAAAAATTATTTGCCAACTATATATCTGACAAAGGTCTAACATCTAGGATGTAAAAGGAACGTGCCAAAAGGAAAAAAAATAAACAGCCCCATTAAAAAGTGGTCAAAAGACATGAATAGACACTTCTACTTATAAAGAAGATATACTGGTAGCCAACAGACACATGAAAAAGTGCTCAACCTCACTCATCATCAGAGAAATGCAAATCAAGACCACATTGAGATACCACCGAACCCAGTAAAAATGGCCATCATTAATAAAACAAACAACAAACACGAAAGATGAAGTCACAACTGACCCTGAAGAAATACAAAAGATTATCAGAGACTGCTGTGTACAATTGTATGGAAACACACTTGACAACCTAAAGGAAATGGAGGGCTTTCAGATATCACACAACCTCCCCAGATTGAAACAAGAAGACACTGAGACCCTAAATAGACCAGTAACAATCAAGAAAAATGAAATTGATTATGTCATAAAACACTACTCCCCCCCAAAAAAAACCCTGGACAAGATGGCTTTTCAGAAGAATTCTACCAAACATACAAGGAGGAACTGATACCAATCCTACTGAAACTATTCCAGGTGATTTTGAAGATGGTATTCTCCCTAAATCATTTTATGTAGCTAAAATCACATTGAAACCCAAGCCAGGTAATGACCCAACAAAGAAAGAGAACTACAGGCCAATATCTTTGATGAACATAGATGCTAAAATTCTCAACAAGATCCTAGCAAACTAGATTCAACAACACATCTCAAAAATCATCCATCATGACAAAGTACGCTTCATCTCTGGGATGCAAGTCTGGTTCAACATTCATAAGACCATAAATGTAATTAAATACATCAACATATTTTAAAACAAAAACCACACGATTATATCATTAGATGCAGAAAAAGGTTTTTTTTAATATTTAATCAATATTTTTTATTATACTTTTGTGGGGTACAGTTAAGGGTTAGGTGTACAATTACATTTCATTCAGGCACCCTGTTGATAAGAGGAGTTTCCCCATCCCCAGACAGATATTTGCTACTGTTAATCTCATCCCCACCCCATAGTTTCCCAGTACCGTCAGTCATTTTCTTATAGTATTACATTGAATGTTCAAGGTCCATTATATGAGTGAGAACATGTGATACTCGGATCTTTGTTTCTGGGAGAGGTCACTCAGTATTATAGACTCTAGTTCCATCCAGGTTGCTGCAAAATTCATGATTTTGTTCTTTTTTATGGTTGCATAGTATTCCATTGTGTATATGTAACACATTTTTTTAATCCAGTCCTCTTTTGATGGGCAGCATGGTTGTTCCCAGGTTCCTGCTATTGTGAACAATGCTGCGATAAACATACGTGTGCAGGTATTTTTTTTATAAGTGATTTGAGTTCTTCAGGGTATATTCCCAGTAGGGGGATTGCGGGGTCGTATGGAAGGTCGATTTTTAGAGCTTTTAGAAATCGCCACACTGCTTTCCACAGAGGTTGCACTAGTTTACACTCCCACCAACAGTGTAGAAGTGTTCCCTTTTCATCACACCCTCTCCAGCAGCTGTTATTTTTTGAGTTGTTGATAATTGCCATTCTGACAGGAGTTAGGTGGTATCTCATTTTGGTTTTGATTTGCATCTACCTGATGATTAGTGAGGTTGAGCATTTCTTCATGTGTTTGTTGGCTGCTCGAATGTCTTCTTTTGTGAAGTGTCTGTTCATATCTTTTGCCCATTTTATAATGGGGTTGCTTGTTTTTTTCTTTTCAGCACATTTGAGTTCTTTGTAGATCCAGGATGTTAAGCCTTTGTCAGACCTGGAGTTGGCAAATACTTTTTCCCAGTCTGGAGGCTGTCTCCCTGCTCTCTTGATGGTTTCTTTGGCTTTGCAGAAGCTTGTCAGTTTAATAAGGTCCCACTTTCTATCTTCTCTCTTATGACCTGTGGGTTTCGGTTTTGTTCAGGAATTGGATGCCAGTTCCGATTTCCATGAGGGTATTTCCTTCCGTTTCTAAGATTCCTATGGTATAAGGTTTTACATTTAGGTCTCTGATCCATTTGGAGTTAACCTTTGTGCATGGGGATAGATAGGGGTCCTGTTTCAATCTTCTGCATGTGGTCAGCCAGTTTTCCCAGCACCATTTACTGAATAGATTCTCCTCTCCCCAGTGGTAGGTAGTGGGGGCTTTGTTGAAGATGAGTTGCTTGAGAAATTGAGGTTTTGCTTCTGGAATCTCAATTCTATTCCATTGATCTATATGCCTGTTCCTGTACCAATACCAAGCTGTTTTGATGATTGTAGCTTTATAGTAAAGTTTGAAGTCTGGTAAAATGATACCACCTGCTTTTTTTTTTTTTTTTTTTTTTTTTTTTTTTTTGCTGAGGACTGTTCTGGCTATTCTTGGACGTTTGTGTTTCCATATGAATTCCTCTGTTGTTTTTTCTAGGTCTGAGAAGAATGTTGCTGGTAATTTGATGGGTATTGCATTGAATTTGTAGATTACCTTAGGTAAGATGGACATCTTCACAATATTGATTCTTCTAATCCATGAGCATGGGATATTTTTCCACTTGTTTGTGTCATCTTTGATTTCTTTGAGCAGTGTTTTGGAATTTTCATTGTAAAGGTCTTTCACATCTCTGGTTAGGAAGATGCCAAAGTATTTCATTTATTTTTCTGGCTATTGTGAATTGAACTGTGTTTTTTATTTGGGTTTCTGTTTATTATTGGTGTAGAGAAATGCGATTGTCTTTTGTACATTTATTTTGTATCCTGAGACTTTGCCAAAGGCCTTTATCAATGTAAGGAGGCTTTTGACAGATTCTCGTGGGTTTTCAAGGTACACAATCATATCATCTGCAAAGAGAGATAACTTGACTTCCTCTTTTCCTATTTGGATACCCCTGATTGCCTTCTCTTCTCTGATTGCTCGAGCCAGAACTTCCAGTACTAGGTTGAACAGGAGAGATGAGAGTGGGCATTCTTGTCTAGTTCCAGTTTTCAGGGGAATTGGTTCCAATTTTAGTCCATTTAGGAGTATGCTTGCTGAGGGTTTCTTGTAGATGGCTTTTACTATTTTGAGGTATGTTCCCCATATGCCTAAATGGTCAAGGGTTTTTATCAAGAAGGGGTGCCGGATTTTATCAAAAGCTATTTCTGCATCTAATGATATGATCATGTAGTTATTGTTTTGACATTTGCTGATGTATTTAATTACATTTATGGTTTTACAAATGTTGAACCAGCCTTGCATCCCAGGAATGAAGCCTACTTGGTGATAGTGAATGATTTTTGAGATGTATTGCTGAATCCGGTTTGCTAGGATCTTGTTGAGAATTTTAGCATCTATGTTCATCAAAGATATTGACCTGTAGTTCTCTTTCTTTGCTGGATCTTTACCTGGCTTGGGTATCAATGTGATGTCGGCTTCATAAAATGATTTGGGGAGAGTTCCATCTTTTTCAATCGCCTGGAATACCTTCAGTAAGGTTGCTATCAGCTCCTCCTTAAATGTCTTGTAGAATTCTGCTGGAAAGCCATCTGGACCAGGGCTTTTTTTTGTAGGAAGTTTTCTTATTACGTAGTCAATTTCCTTGATTGTTATTGGTCTATTTAGGGACTCAATTTCTTCTTGTTCCAAACTAGGTAAGTTGTGTGATGTCAGAATGTCCTCCATTTCCTTAAGGTTTTCAAGTTTATTTCCATACAAGTGTACATAGTAGTCTCTAATGATCTTTTGTATTTCTTCAGGGTCAGATGTAACTTCATCTTTTGTGTTTCTGATTGTGCTTATTTGTTTTTTTCTCATTTTTTCTTGGTCAGTCTAGCTAGGGGACCATAGATCTTGTTTATCCTTTCATAGAACCAGCTTTTTGTTTCATTGATTATTTTGTATTATCTTTTTGTCTTCTATGTCCTGGATTTGGGCTTTTATTTTGGTGATCTGGATTCTTCTGCTGAAATTAGGGTTTTTGTGGCTTTGCTTTTCCAACTTCTTTAGGTGGCTTCTTAGGTTGTGGATTTCTGTTCCCTCCATTTTCTTCATGTGTGTTTGAAGGTATATGAATTCCCCTCTTATTACAGCTTTCAGGGCATCCCAGAGATTTTGGTAAGATGTTTCTTCATTTTCATTTGTTTCCAGGTATCTTTTGATCTCTGTTTTGATTTGATCATTGACCCAGGAGTTGTTTCGCATCATGCTGTTTAGTGTCCATGTCTTTGTGGGTTTTGGGGGGACTTTGTTGGTGTCAATGTTTATTTTTATTCCACTGTGCTCCAAGAAGGTGCATGGTAGAATTTCAGTCCTTTTAATTTGTTTATGCCTGATTTATGACCGAGTATGTGGTCAATCTTAGAATATGTTCCATGTGGTGATGAGTAGAATGTGTATTCTGTGGTCTTTGGATGGAGTGTTCTGTAGGTATTAAGTCCATTTGGTCCAAAGTCACATTGATGTTCCAGATCTCCTTGCTGATTTTTTGTCCTGATGATCTGTCTAGGGTTGTGAGTGGGGTATTACAGTCCCCAGTGATTACAGTGTTAGAGTCAATATCTTTTTTTAGTTTTCCTAGAAGTTGCTTTATGACAGTTGGCACACCTATGTTGGGTCCATATATATTTAGGATAGATATTTCTTGTTGATGGATTGAGCCTATTATCATTATGTAGTGGCCTTCCATATATTTTTTTATTTTAATAGCTTGAAATGTATTTTGTCTGAAATTAAGATCGCTACTCCTCCTCTCTTTTGTATTCCGTTCACCTGAAAGTTTGTTTCCCATCGTCTTACTTTGAGTCTGTGGGTGTCTTTTCTAGTGAGGTGAGTCTCTTGAAGGCAATAGATTGTTGCCTGATGATATTTTATCCATTTTGCCATTCTATGTCTTTTCAGTGGTGCATTTAGTACATTTACATTTAGGCTAATAATTGAAATGCAAGAGTTGATCCCTGTCATAAGCTTCTTACAAAGTTGTTCCTGTTTGTGTGTTGTCTTTCTTTGGGTTTTGGAGTTGGTTCATGTGTGTTTTTAATCTTTTGCCTGTACTCTTGTGAAGAATGTTGTTGTTCTTTTTTCCTTTTTCTTCTGTGTTCAGTACTTTCTTAAATGTTTCTTGTAGAGGTGGTCTGGTGGCAGTGTAGGTTCTTAGGGATTGGATATCTGGAAAAGATTTCAATTCTCCCTTACTAATGAAGCTTGGTTTGGCCGGGTAAGTTATTCTTGGTTTAAATTGTTTCTCTTTTAAAACTTTGAAGATAGGGCTCCAGGCTCTCCTAGCCTGAAGGGTTTCTGTGGATAAATCTGCTGCTATTCTTATTGTTTTCCCTGGTAGGTAGTCTGGCTTTTTTCTCTTGCTGCCTGTAGGATTTTTTCTTTTATAGCTACTTTGTTTAGGCAAATTATTATTTGTCTGGGAGTTGGTCTTCTCGTTTGTTGTCTTGCAGGGGTTCTCTGAATCTCTTGTGTTTGAATTTTTTCATCCTTGATGAGATGAGGAATGTTTTCTTGAATGATTTCATGAAATGTTTGTTCCAGTGTGGCTTCTGTTTCTCTCTCTGCCTCAGGAAGCCCAATTACTCTTAGGTTTGGTCTCTTGAAGTGATCATTCATCTCTTGAAGGTTTTGTTCTGTCTTTTTGAGCTTCTTTCCTATGCTTTTGACACTTTGGGTTAGTTCTGTGTTTTGGTCTTCAAACTCTGAGATTCTTTCTTCTGCTTGACTGATTCTGCTTTCCATGCTTATTAGTCTGTTATTCATTTCCATCACAGTATTCTTTACTTCTGTCATTTCTGACATCAGTTCCTTCCTATTTTCCTCTTGTCTCTACTCAATTTTTTTAATTCTCTCCATTAATGTCTTGATGTCTGGGTTTGTTGCATATAACCAGTCTTTCTGATGGCTCTTCATTGTTTGTGTTCCAAAATCTGTTTTCTCAGTGTCTGATCTCCCAGGGGTCTGTGTGAGGCCTATATTCTTCTTTTGGTTTTTCTTCATTTGTGCGATTTTCCCCCCTCCCTACTTTTTCCTTCCCTCCACATCACCATCTTCTTTAATTCTGTTATTCAGGGGTAAAGGGATTGGTTTTACTTCTGTTTGTTCAATCCCCTATTATTTATGTGTGCCCTCTTACTTTGTTCAGTTCTGGAGTTGCACTGTAGGTTGGGGGTGGTCCTTTTTGTAGTTCTGAGATTTACTTAAGGGGGGAGCTGTGATTCAAAATCTGTCTGCAGGTCCTGGTATTCACTGACAGGTGTGTGGACAATCTGGAACCCACTTCCCACTGCCTTGGAGTTTGTCCGTGCAGTGGGGCTGTAGGTTTACTCCTTGAAATAAAATGTGGTTAACAGAGGGGAGAGAATGGAGCAGACAGTGGGTTAGAGGGGGGTGGAGAGATAGAGGAGTAAGGGGGGAAAAAATGAGTGTGCCAACCAATAGAGAGAGGGGCCTATACTGAAACAGATAAAAACAATAGACTACAGCTACAAATGAACCAACTCTCATACAAAAAAAATAAAACATATAGTGATGCTAACATACAAGCTAACCAGCCAACTTATTAGTGTGCTGTTCCTCTATACAAAGATATGGTTTACAGAGAGAACAAAAGGAAGAGGAAAAAAGAAAAAAGGAACAATACAGTAAGAATAGAATTAAGTCATTAAACTAACAGAATCAATGAAGCACATTCTGAGACATTTTGTTTAAGTCCAATATCCTTTCAAGTCTGATTTCTAGTTTTCTTTTCAAGCTGGTAAATTAGTTTGCAGTTAGGGTCAGTTGCCCCTGGTCTGCTGTGAAGGACAGTTCAAGTCACCCTTCGTTCACCACTCTGGCCTATGTCTTTATCAAGCTTGTTTCTCCCATTTTGGTTTTGTTACCTTGAATCGCCAGCAGGTGGTGCTATCTCAGCTGCTCGCCCCAGAAGGGGTGGGGCCAGACAGGAACGGCAAAGGCTGAAGATGGCTGCCTGCCTCAGGGCAGACAGCCAGAGACTTACCGCAGGCAGGACGTCTCGGTCACAGGAGAGGTGGCAGCAATCTCAGCAGATCTTCCCTGAAGGGGCTTGAAGGACTGAAGTGGATCGCCTCCGGCCCGGGTGGTATGATGTGCTATGGCCATGGCTAAGGCAGTGGCAGGTAGTGGCTACGGCGGTGGCACCCTTTGCACTGCAGTGACTGTCCAGTCTGCTGTGATGCCCCAGCGGTGGCAATGGCCGAGCTCTGTATGAAAAGCAGGCTGTGATGTTGGGGTCCGCAACCCCCGGGGTGAGAGTCAGAGACCCACTGCAGATCTCCTTTGCAGAGGGTTTCACAGATCGGGTTGCCCCCATCGTCATCTTGCCACTTCTCCCCAGAAAAAGCTTTTGATAAAATTCAGCACCACCTCTTCCTAAAAACCACTGAACTTCTAGGCATACATTGAACATAACTCAAAACAGTAAAAGCCATCTACGAGAAAACCACAGCCAGCATACTCCTAAACAAACATTGGAACAATTTGCCTTGAAAACTGGAACAAGACAAGGATGCCCACTCTCATCCCTCCTACTCAGCATAGTTTTGGAAGTCCTGGCAAGAGCAATCAGAAAAGAGAAGGCAATCAGGGGTATCCAGATAGGAAAAGAGGAAGTCAAATGATCTCTCTTTGTAGATGGCATGATTGTATACCTTGAAATCTCAAGAAAATCTGCCAAAAACCTCCTGGCACTGATAAAAGACTTTGGCAAAGTCTTAGAGTATAAAATAAATGTACAAAAGACATTCACATTTCTATACACCAATAATAAACAAACAGAGACCCAAATAAAAAGCAGAATTCCACTTAAAATAGCCACAAATAAATGAAATCCTTGGCATCTTCCTAGCCAGAGACATAAAGGACATTTACAATGGAAACTATAAAACATTGCTCAAGGAGATCAAAGATGACACAAACAAGTGGAAAAATATTCCATGCTCATGGACTGGAAGAACCAGCATTGTTAAGATATTCATTTTAACTAAAGTAATCTGCAGATTTAATGCAATACCCTTCAAGTTACCAGCAATATTCTTCTCAAACCTAGAAAAAACAATACAGGAATTCATACGAAAACATAAATGACCAAGAAGAACCAAAACAATCCTCAGCAAAACAACAATAACAAAAGCAGGAGGTATCACACTCCCAGACTTTAAACTATACTATAAAGTTACAATAATCAAAACATCCTGGTATTGTTACAAGAACAGGCATACAGAACAATGGAATAGAATTGAGATTCCAGAAGCAAAACCTCAATTTCTCAACCAACTCATCTTCGACAAAGCCTCCACCAGCAACTACTGGGGAGATGAGAACCTATTCAGTAAATGGTGCTGCTAAAACTGGCTGACCACATGCAGAAGATTGACCCCTACCTACCCCCATAAACAAAAAATAACTCTAAATGAATCACAGACCTAAATGTAAAACCTCAAACGGTAAGAACCTTAGAAAATGCAGGAGACACTCTTATGGAAGTTGGAACTGGCAACCAATTTCTGATCAAAATCTGAAGTCCCCAGGTCATAAGAGATAAGATAGACAAGTAGGACCTCATTAAACTGACAAGCTTCTGCAAAGCCAAAGAAACCATCAAGACAGCAGGGAGACAGTCCACAGACTGGGAAAAATATTTATCAACTCCATGTCTGACAAATGCCTGACATCAAGGATCTACAAGGAACTCAAACGTGCTGAAAAGAAAAAACAAACAGCCCCATTACAAAGTGGGCTAAAGATATGAATAGAGACTTCTCAAAAGAGGACATATGAGCAGCCAGCAGTCTCATGAAAATATGTTCAGCCTCACTAGTCATCAAGGAGATGCAAATTAAAACTACACTGAGATACCACCTAACTCCAGTCAGAATGGCCATCATCAATAATTCAAAAAATTACAGATGCTGGAGAGGATGTGGTGAAAAGGGAACACTTCTACACTGTTGGTGGGAGTTTAAACTAGTACAACCTCTGTGGAAATCAGTGTGGCAATACCTAAAAGTTCTAAAAATTGACCTTCCATATGACCCCATAATTCCCCTACTGTGAATATATCCAGAAGAACTCAAGTCACTCTATAAAAAAGATACCTGCACACACATATGTTCATTGCAGCATTGTTCACAACAGGAAGAACATGGAACCAACTGTGCTACCCATCAAAAGAGGACTGGATAAAAAATTGTAGTACATGTATACAATGGAATATTATGCAGCCATAAAGGAGAACAAAATAATGAACTTCGCAACAATCTGGATGGAATTAGAGTTTATAATACTGAGTGATCTCTCACAGAAACAAAGAGCTGAGTACTATGTGTTCTTACTCATAAGTGGACCTTGAACAACTACTGTATTACTATAGGAAAGGAATTGAAAGTAGCGGGAAGCTGCAGGGAGGGGGGTGGGGGGATGGGGAGCTGGGATTGACAGTAGTCAATATCCTCCAGGGGATGGAGGAACACACCTCATCAATAAGGGTACCTGCACAAGGAACATTTGTACACCTAACCCTGAATTGTACCCCACAATTTCAAAATAAAAATTAAAAGAGAGAGAAAGGAAAAAAAGAACTCATTATCTTCAACACTAAAAAAAAAAAACAATTAAAACAAACTACAACAGATGCTGGTTAGGATGTGGAGTAAAAGAAATGCTTCTCTACTGCTGGTGGGAATGCAAACTAGTGCACCCTCTTTGGAAGAGGTGAGGTGATTTCTGAAAGAACTAGAAATTGACCTTCCATATGACCCAGAAATTCCCCTATTGGGAATATATCTGGAGGAACTCAAATCATTCTACAAAAAAGATACCTGCACACATATGTTTGCTTCAGCCCTATTCACAATTACAAAAACATGGAGCCAATCATGTTGCCCATTGAAGCTGGATTGTATAAAAAAGATGTGGCACAAATACACACTCAAATATTATGTAGCCATAAATAAGGACAAACATATGGACTTCGCATTAATTTGGACGGATTTGGAGTCAACCATACTTTGTGATCTATCACAGAAACAAAGAACAGAGTAGCATATGTTACTATACATTATGATACTATACATTATGATACTATAATAAAGGGATTGGCAGTAGTGTGAAACTATCAGGAGAGGGTGGGTGGGTTCAGAAGCTGAGGGAAACTGCTAAGGTAGGGAGGGGCATACTTCATCAACAACGGTCCCTACATAATCAACATTTGTATACCTACCTCTGAATTGTACCCCACATCTTTATAATAATAATTATATTTTTTTAAAATTATAATTTTTAAAAATAATTAAATAGAATAAAATAACAGCCAAAGAAACACTGGGGAACCAGACTTCTCTGGAGTTATTTTATGTAACATTGTACAAGTTATTTCAACCATCTTGTTAGCACACAGCATCTGGAAAATAAATATACTAAGTCACATCATTTTAATTTCCCTCATAATACTAACAACAATTGATGATATCTTGCTATGTGAAATTCATGGAATAATTTTACATCAACGAATTCATTTAATCTTCCCAATAACCCCCTTGTGTGACCCCATGATTTAGACCTTTGCAACTTAAAGTGTGACAATAGTCAGCAACTTTTAATAAGTATTAACTGGATATTGCTTAAAAATTCAGATGATTTTCTCCATACAACACAGAATTTAAAAACTTTGCACTTGAACAAGATTCTCAGGTGATAAGTTTGTGAATTAATTTCTGAGAAGTCTTGATTTACAAACTATTAATATTGCCATTTTATAAAAATCTAACCAAAGAGCTACAGTAGTTATTCAAGATCAGTCAGCTAAAATGTGACAGAACAAGCTTTTTCCAAAGGAATTTTATCAAGCTCTTAGTCACCTTTCTGGCACCTTTAGTTTCTATGGTTCAATGAATCTACACAGTAGATAAGTAGGGGATTATGCTGGAAAGAGAAGTAGCATAGAAAAGTGGAGGTAAGTTTGCCTTGCAGTCTATGAAAATTAGTCCCAGGAAAACTGATGTTTTTTAATTATTGAAAATAAAGACAATAGCAGAAAATTCTATAATATTCATTTTAGAAAATACATGGACAGTAAAAGAGTAATTTTTATTATAAACGTATGAAGATATCTCAAGAATCCTTGGAGTGTTTTTTCCACCATATGTTAGAAGAATATTAAAATTGTTTACTTCTTTCTTAAAGAGAAGTTGAGAAAACTCAAAGATTTATTCCCTAGACTTAAATGCTTAAGAATTAAAACATTTGTTAAAAAATATTGATTTTAATATGCCAACATCACATTGTTTCATCTCTTCATTTTTATTGCCTAATCTATTTTGTGATGAAACCCAATATCCTCTAGTCATTCAGTATATTGCACAATCTTTCATTTCTATATAATGAAATAGGCAATCAACGTACTTTAAATTAAGTTGTTGGCTAAGTCTTACTTCAAGGACATCATCCCAGAGGCAGCAATTTCTTATTTGCCTTGTATTAGTCTTAGTACTGTGGTTAGATCTATGAGGGAAACTTCCATGTAAGATGACTGGCATGTGAATGTTTGGTTCCCTTTTCTTTTTTCTTACAACATTACAGTCCTGAATTAGTCACTTTAAGTGTTTAATAATTTACAGATCCTATTTTGGAAATACACAGGGGATTTAGTTATCTAAAAACAGGATTAGTATAATTTAACAAGTTCATTAATCCTATAGAATGTCAGAGAGCAACTTTTAACTGCATTTTATATATGTCCCACTCTTTTTAGATAATAGTGGTCCACACCTCTTGGGTGAATCCTTAGTTCATGTTTCTGTTAATAGCAGAGACATAGATATTAACACCAAACTATAATTAATCTACTTCTTAATTTTTACACAAATATATTATCTCTGATATTAAGGAATTATAGTCAAATGCCATCATTTAAGCCATTTCTGCCCCTCGAGAGGTTAGAAAGGGCTTATAATATTTTTCTTTTCAAACAGATTTTGGGTCTGAGCAAAACCGTTTTTTGTTTTGTTTTGGGTTTTTTTTTGGTTTTTTTTAGTTGGAGTCTCACTCTGTCGCCCAGACTAGAGTGCAGTGGCCGCTGCTGGCCACCGCAGCCTCGGCCTGCTTGGCTCCAGCGATCCTTCCGCCTCAGCCTTCCGAGTAGCCGGAATTACAGGCATGCGCCACCATGCCCGGCTGATTATTTTATTTATTGTAGAGATGAGGTCTCGCTGCCCAGGCAGGTCTCGAACCTGTGGGCTCAGGCAATTCACTCACCTCAGCCTCCCGAAGGCGCGGGATTACAGGCTGAGCCACCGAGCCCGGCTAGCAAAACCGTTTTGTATCTTAACTTTAGCATTGTTGGAGATGGAAGTTCAAATGTTCTCTGATATTATTAGAGAAATATTATGAGCAGAAGGCTAAAAACAACTGTGTAGTATGCTAATTGCATCAATACAATTTTAAATATATTTTTTAAGTAAAACATATTTTTACTGGTCTCTGACTCTTGGTTTTGCATGTCATTTGCCTGGTACACAACCAAATGAAAAAGAAGTCAATGAAATAATTCAAAGAAACAAGCTTTAAACTAGACAAAGTCATGTATAGGATTTTCCAAATCCCTTTTCATGTTGAAGCATCCAACAATTAGGAAAATAATACAAGTTTTCTTGATCCTGACATGAAAGGGTAATGTTTCCTCTCTTGTGTATAAGAATATTGAGTTATATTTAGTTGGCAATAATGTGTAGGGGGAAGTGGACCTAGCTGGCATGCTCACAATGACCACATTGTGTTGATCATAATTTCATCCAATACATTGCTCCACTATTGACTTGTAAATAAATGATGTTTTTGCTTTCTAGAAGTATCTCAGTAAGACCAAAGAAACTGGTTTCTTATCCATATGGAAAAATCTACCAATAAATTTCTTTCAGGACAGACTAAAATTTATCTATAATATGATCTTATATATTTACCTCTTTCAAAGTAGACCAAAAAACCCCCAACCACCCAAACAAACAAATCAGAAAATAATAAACCCATGCTGCAATGTTGAATGAGAAGAGAAATGTGGTGTGATGCTATGATAACAATCAGTGGTTCCCACCTTATATTTTCCGAGGTGACTGGAGCCCAGTGCAGTCAACTCAACCTAGGAGTTTGAGTAAAGACCTCCTCCTCCACAGCATGCATGAGCTCATCATAAATATGACATGGTGCCAAAGAAGCTAGGATAATAGAAAAAAGATGAATTGTGTGTGATAAAGAGGCACACAGGGCAGAGCACATGCTATAGATTCACATAGGATTCAAAGCCAGTCTTGGCCTTTACCACATGCACCACCTGAGGAACGTTCTAAAGTTCAAGTGATTTTTGCCCAATTTGTAAAAAGAAATGAAGAGACCCCCACCTACTGGGAAGAAATGTCACAGGGGCAGGCAGCATCCAGACAGGTCCGACAACCGTGTCACCTGTGAAAACCTCTGCAGCTGGAATCCTGATCCTTGTGACCAGGGTGGCAGACCAGATGGGAGAGGCCTCGAAAGAACCTAGCAGGACTTCTGTTGCTCCTGGGCTGAGCTGATTTCAGCACGCTCCACCCCTGTGACCCAAACGACAGGGTCAGTGACACGCAGCCACTGGGTGTCCAAGACAGATAGTCCCCACCGACCCCACAGAGTAGCCCACTTGGTGCCAATCATCTGTAAGCAGCAGCAGGAAGTCCCCAGGCACTAAAACGTCCACCTGCACCTCACCGCATCGGCAGTCGGCGGGGCCTCGCTCGTGAACGTTGTCGCCTCCTCTTGGCGCTTGTCTGGCCCCACACGCCCTCTCTGACATGCTCTGTCTCTGTCACGAGTCTCATTGAGACATCACAGGTGCGGGGCTGGACAGTGTGGGCTTGGCTGAGAGAAGAGTAAGTCACTAAGGACGCTTGTCTTAGTGGCTTACTTTTTTCTCGAGATCGCAGGCCACACAACCAGCTCTTAAAGGGCAATTCTTACTAAATTGGTTTTCTAGTCCCAACTGCGGTGCGAGCTCCCATTCATTCCCCTTTTCCTCCAAGCTCCTCTGTCTGGCCGAGGCTATGCAGCAGCTCTTGCACCTGCCCCGCGCCTGGTTTTTGCTTACAGATGGCTTAACCCGCATCTGGGTCGTATGCTCCCCTCACCTAGACTCTACATGGCCACAAAGGAGCGGTATACCATCCCGCAGACCACAGGCTCCTCTCTGGGGACCCTATCGCCTGAATCCTGGGTTCAGGTCCCAAAGAAGAAACCGGTGCTGTACGCTAGGAACTCACTGATGTATGGACACATGACCTCTGCAAGGATATCACTTCTCAATCGCAAATATACCCTCCTGCCTCCCCACCTGAGCTGGTCGCCAGTCTTTGGAAACTGATCTTGTGCAGGCTTTCCAAGAAGCTCAAGGAAAAAAAAAAAAACCAAGGAAAGTCCAAAAACATGATGAAAGAGAAGGATCTGGTTGTGACCAAAGAGCAGGGGGTCAAGAAAAGGGCCCACTCTAGCAAGAACAAAATGTCATTGACATCCTGGCCCCTAGAGACCCAAGAGTAACTCTCTTCCTTGGGATACAGCTCTGCTGGGGAAGTCCTGCCTCTTGGGAAAGATGCAGGACCCAGTCCCAGGCTTCTCCTTGCAGTTGGAGAAGTAAACCAAGGAAATGCTAACATGTTTAGCTCTCCAGGCTTGCTGATGTTGCTGATGCTGAAGATGACGATGCAGGGCAACAAGCCCTGAAATATTCCACCATGAGTTCTGTGCCACCCAGAGCTGCCTGTCATAGGCCCTCCCAGAGGACAAGGTTGATTCCACTGCTATACTGCTGCCACCTCCACTGCTGCTGTGGGTTAAAGGTGAGCTACTCCTTCAAACAAAATGTTCCTGCAAGGCAATTCACAAAGATCTAGGTTCCTTAGGGAAGAACATTGGGTGTAAAAGAAATAGCAAAATCTTGGAGGATAGGATTGAAACTTTGGGGAATAAAACAGAAACCATACCAAGCAGCTTTGTCAACCAATCTGTCTCCTTTTTTTTTTCTCATCTGCTGGAAAGTCCACAGAGAGCCAAAAGCCAGGTGGGTCAAGTGAGTAGTGCCAGGAGGAGCTGAGACCTGTAAAATGCAAGTGACCAGAAGCAAGGAGTTGGTGGTCTTCCCAGAAGGAGAGAGAAAAAGAGAGATAGGTTGGGTGACAATTGTTCAAGGTCGCTTATGAGGGAGAACATATGATAGTTCTTTATTTCTGTGATAGATCACTCTGTATTATAGATTTTAAGTCCATCCAGTTTGCTGTGAAGTTCATGATTTTGTTTTTCTTTATAGTTGCATAATATTCCATCATGTAAATGTACCACAATTTTTTTAATCCAGTCCTCTTTTGATGAGAAGCACGATTGGTTCCATGTTCTTGCTATTGTGAACAGTGCTGCAATAAACATAAGTGTGCAGGTAGCTTTTTCATAGAGTGATTTGAGTTCCTCCAGGTATATTCCCAGTAGGGGGATTGTAGGGTCATATGAAAGGTCAATTTTTATATCTTTTAAGAATATCACATTATTTTCCACAGAGGCTGTACTAGTTTATACTACCACAAACAATGTAGAAGTGTTCCCTTTTCATCACATCCTCTCCAGCATCTGTTGTTTTTTGAGTTATTGACGATGGATATCCTGGTTGGAGTTAGGTCATATCTCAGTGTAGTTTTAATTTGCATTTATTTGATGACTAGTGAGGCTGAGCGTTTTTTCATGTATTTGTTGGCTTCTTGTATGTCTTCTTTTGAGGAGTGTCTGTTCATATCTTTTGCCCATTTTGTAATGGGGCAGTTAATTTTTTTCTTTTTGGCATGTTATGTTCCTTGTAGATCCTAGATGTTAGGCCTTTGTCAGACATAAAGTTGGAAAATATTTTTTCCAAGTCTGTGGGCTGTCTTCTTGCTCTTTTAATGATTTCGTTGGCTTTGCAGAAGCTTGTCAGTTCCATTGTCTATATATCTCTTATGGCATGGGCACTTGGAGTTTTGATCAGGAATTGGTTGCCAGTTCCAAATTCCATAAGGGTGTCTCCTGCATTTTTAAGATTCTTATAATTTGAGGTTTTATGTTTATGCCTTTGATCCAATTAGAGTTGATTTTTGCGTGGTGATAGGGGTCTTGTTTTAATCTTATGCATGTAGTCTGCCAGTTTTCCCAGCACCATTTACTGAATAGGTTCTCCTCTCCCTAGTGCTTGGTGGTGGAGGCTTTGTCGAAGAAAAGTTGGTTGAGAAATTGAAAGTTTTGCTGCTTGAATCCCTATCCTGTTCCATTGGTCTATATGCCTGTTCTTGTACAAATACCAGGCTGTTTGACTACTGTAACTTTATAATAGAGTTTAAAGTCTGGGAGTGTGATACCTCCTGCTTTTTTTTCCTGAGGGTTGTTTTGGAAATTAGTGGTCTATTTTGTTTCCATATGAATTCTTGTATTGTCATTTCCAGAACTGAGAAGAATGCTGCTGGTGATTTAATGGGTATTGCATTAAATCTGTAAATTGCCTTGGGTAGAATGGATATCTTAACAATGTTGATTCTTACCATCCATGACCATGGAATATTTTTCCATTTGTGCCATCTTTGATTTCTTTGAGCAGTGTTTTCTAGTTTTTGTTATAAAGGTCTTTCACATATCTGGTTAGAAAGATGCTGAGGTAGTTCTTGTGTGTGTGTGTGTGTGTGTGTGTGTGTGTGTGTGTGTGTGTGTGTGTGTGTTGTGAATGGGTTTGTGCTTTCCATTTGGGTTTGTTTGTTCATTGTTGGTGTATAGAAATGCGACTGTCTTTTGCACATTTATTTTATACCCTGATACTTTGCCAAAATCCTTTATCAGTGCAAGGAGGTCTATGACAGAATATCTTGGGTTTTTGAGGTATAGTACCATGTCATCTGTAAAGAGGGATAACTTGACTTCCTCTTTTCCTACTTGGATTCCCCTGATCTCCTTTTCTTGTCTGATTGATCTAGCCAGGACTTCCAAAACTATGTTGAAAATGAGGGGTGAGAGTGGACATCCTTGTCGTGTTCCTCTTTTCAAGGGAAATGGTTCTAATTTCTGCTGGTTTAGCAGTTTGCTGACTGTGAGTTTCTCATAGATGGCTCTTACTATTTTAAGGGATGTTCCATCTATGCCTAGATATTCGAGGGTTTTTATCAAGTAGGGGTGCTGGGTTTTATCAGAAACTTTTTCTCCATTTAATATATAATCATGTGGTTTCTGTTTTTACATCTGTTGATGTATTTAATTATGTTTATAGTTTTATGACTGTTGAACCAGCCTTGCGTCCCAGGGATAAAACCTACTTGGTCGTGGTGGATGATTTCTGAGATGTGTTGTTGGATCCAGTTTGCTAGGGTCTTGCTGAGAATTTTAGCTTCTGTGTTCATCAAGGTTACTGACTTGTAGTTCTCTTTCTTTGTTGGATCTTTACCCAGTTTGTGCATCAATGTAATGTTCACTTCAAAAAATGATTTTGGAAGAGATTCGTCTTTCTCCATTGCCTGGAATACTTTTAGTAGGATTGACATCTGTTCCTCATATGTTTTGTAGAACTCTGCAGGAAAGCCATCTGGTCTAGGGCACTTTTTTTGTATGTAGTTTTCTTATGACATAGTCAATTTCCTGGACTGTTATTGGTATATTTAGGATCTCATTTTCTTCTTGTTTCAATCTGGGGAATTTGTGTGATGTCAGAAAGTCCTCCATTTCATTTAGGTTTTCGAGTTTGTTTCCATACAAGTGTACATAGTAGTCTCTGACAATCTTGTATTTCTTCGGGGTCCATTGTGACTTGATATTTTGCATTTCTGATTGCATTTATTTGGGCTTTCTCTCTCTTTTTCTTGGTCAGTCTAGCTAGGGGTCTATCAATCTTGTTTATAAAAAAACAAGCTTTTTGTTTTGCTGATTTTTTGTATTATCTTTTTGTCTTCTATGTCCTGAATTTGGACTTTTGTTTTGGTGATCTGGAGTCTTCTGAAATTAAGGCTTTTGTGGTCTTGCTTTTTCAGCTTCCATAGGTGATTTGTTAGGCTATTAACTTATAATCTTTCCATTTTCTTCATGTGTGTTCATAGAGATATGAATTCCCCTCTTAGTATGGATTTCATGGTATCCCAGAGAGTTTGGTAAGATGTTCTTCATTTTCATTTGTTTCCAGGTATGTTTTAAGCTCTGTTTTGATTTCCAAGTTGACCCAGGTGTTGTTTAATATCATGCTGTTTAGTGTCCATGTCTTTGTTGGTTTGGGGGGAATTTTGTTGGTGTTGATATTTACTTTCATTCCACTGTGGTCTGAGAAGATGCATGGCAGTATTTCAATCTTATGGAATTTGTTTATGCTTGATTTATGGCCAAAGATGTGATTGATCTTAGAGTACATTCCATGTGGCAATGAGTGGAATGTATATTTCATGGTTGTTGAGTGGAGTGTTCTGTAGGTATCAATTAAGTCCAATTGGTCAAGTGTCACATTAAGGTTCTGTATCTCTTGTTGATTTTTTGTCTTGATGATCTGTCTGGAGTTGTGAGCAGGGTATTAAGTTCCCAGCTATGGTAGTGTTATAGTCAATATCTTTTTTAATTTTCCTAGATGCTAATTTATGAAAGTTGGTGCTCCTATGTTGGGTGCATATATGTTCAGGATGAATATTTCTTGTTGATGGATTGAACTATTTATCATTATGTAGTGACCTTTCATATCTTTTTAAATTTTTGGTAGCTTAAAGGTTATTTTGTGAAGACACTGTATTTAAAACACTTAACTACGTAGAGTAAAAGAGAAATGCACATACCCTAAACCAGGCCCTCCATGGCATGCCTGTTAACCTGATTGACCCAAACTCTGAGTCAGATCTCCATGGGCTTAAGACTTAAAGAATGGTCACTGCTGTTTACAGATGCTCCTCTTCTCCTTACAAATTTGACTCAATGGCCTCTTATCTTTCCAAGATATGATATGCACAGAAACTATTTTCTTATTAATCTATCTTTGTTCACATCTTTGTTCTTTGACTCAATTGTGGAGGAAGAACTGACATGTATGAAGGTTGATATTTTTTGAGCCAGACTTCATGCAAAATAGTCTGTGTCACAGGAACTAGGATGTGGAAGTACCTACCTTTATTACTTCACATGTTGAGCTCTTAAGTCTGTGTGAAATCAGTGTGTCAGAGATTACATCCTAGAGTACACCAAAAATAATATTCCAAGCCCCCAACCAACTTAACAGACCATCTCGTTTGGCTAAGTGGACCTCAGAAAAACCTGAAACACTAAATTCCAGGCCATGACAGAAGAGGAATTGGAAATACCTTATTATACTTCCTCCCATTTGGAGTTTAGGCTCTAGGGACTGGCATTAACATTAAAATAGTGATCATAAGACTGAGGAAAAAGACTTTTGTGGCAATAAGATATTAAATTCCAACCTGAATCAAGTATAGTATCACCTGCTCTGTGAGAGCTGCCACTTATGAGACATCATCTACATAACAAGGGCCTTGGCTTCCACAAGCCTCTTATTTCAGTCTAAGTAATTATTTCTGCTGACTTCTTAAATCTTAAAACAACCATCTGACAATCAGAAAATCTTTGAATCCATGTGTAACTTATAAGCCTCTGCATCAATATGTCCCAACTTTCTGGGTCAATCAAATGTATACTTTGCATGTGTTGATTCATATCTTTGCCCATAACTTCTGTCTGCATAAAATGTATCAAACTAAACTCTGTCATGACTACCTCAGGCACACTTTCTCAGGATCTCTTGAGACTGCTATACCATGAGCCATGGTCACTCATATTGACTCAGAACAAACCTCTTTAAATATTTTCCTAGTTTGACTCTTTCATCAAGACCAGGAGGAAATAAGGTTCAGATCAAGGGGAAACCAGGTGACCTATCCCAGCCTTTGCCTTCTATAGTTTTTTCCAATTCTTCTTTTCTTCTTACTTCATTGGAGACTCTATCCTCCTTGATGTGTATTAGGAAACTACACTTGTTAATTTAGTTTTTAAAAATATTAAAATGTCTTTTTGTTCAAATTTACTTAAACCAGTTGTCTGCACAGATTCCCACATCAACCAGAGGCTGGACTTGGCATCTATCTTCTTGCATCTCTGTCAATCATGTGTCTTTCATTTATCTATTCTGCTAACTTTTACATTTTGTCATCTGATTGCAGCAAAATATTCAATATTTTGACTATATATTTAATCTGAGTTGTAGCTGGGAATGATGCACTCAGAAGTCTCAAGAGAAGAGTGTGATCTTCAGATGTGCATTCCGGTGGGGAAAATTGAGGCTTATAGAATCAAACAGTTTCTAATTGTTACAGTCATTATATAGATCTTGAGGACATGTCTGGTTCTAAGAAATCTCTCCAGGAGTAGTTTAGGGACCAAGATGTTCAGCATCATTGGGTGTCGATGGTCACATGAATTAGCTGAGCTTATAATGGTACCAAGGAACCAAAAGGAAACAGAGGCAGATCTCCAGAAACAGGACATAAGCCACACCATGCAAGGCCACACAGTTAAATACTAGGGTCACTAAGGGGTGAGGGAGCAAAATAAAATGCCTGAGAAAGATCCCATAATGTGACGTCTGTGTCCTGAAGACCCACTGCACTGTGGTCTCTGTCAGCTGCCCACTGAGCTGGCAATCTACACTTAGAGTGAGAACCAGGATGTTTGGTATCATTAGAGGTGAGCAGCAATGTGAATAAGTACAGATGACCTAAAAGATTCTAGGAGTTGATGTGTGGCAGGATACATAACAGTCAGTAAGTTTCTTTCCTTTATCAGCCACACCAAAGTCTTATTAGACATTATTCAAATAACCATATTTTTCTGTCAGAACACAAAATTGGAATATTACCTACATATGACAGATTTCAGAAACTGATTTTGCATATTTAATTTCACTGCAGACTCACAGCATGGCTTCAATGTCAAAACTTTATATTTTCAAGGAGGAGAGATGCTGAGGGAGAGAGGTTAAGGAAGTTTATTTTATCTCACTCAGATAGAAAGTAGTATCTCAGGATAGAAAGTCAAATCTGAATGCTATAAAACTTCACTCTTTGCACTTGATGCATCAGTGCATGCATCAAACACAGTCACAGAGGCATAGTTCATATATCTCTTGAAGGCATATTATTTAGATGAAGGTAGTTGTTACATATAACAGTTAACCAGCATGTTTAATATACTATACTATTCCTGTCTCCAATTAGAACAGTGCAATATTATGGGTTAAATTAATAAACCAACCAAAAAAAAAGACACAAACCAAAAAAGTGAATAGTCAATGTGTACAGATTGGGGCAAAACATTTGCAAACCATAGAACTGATAAGAGTTTAATCTCCAAAGCATATAATGCACAACTACCACTGAATAACAACAACAGCAACAACAACAGCAAAACCTTCATAGTCTGATTAAAAATGGACAGAGGACATGAATCGATATTTGTCCAAAAAAAGACACATAAATGGTCAACTGATACAGGAATTTTAAAACTAGATGAAGGACTCCTCAAGATGGCGACGGCATAGGTGGATCTGTGAGACTCTCCAAATGTGAGTTCCCAAAAAGACTCTGACTTTTCTTCTTGCAGTCCCCTGCCCACCACCAGCCACACTGGTACGAGGCCCAGGGACCTTTGGTCCCATGCAGGGCCAGATACTGTGGCCCGGCTGTGGCTGCTCCACTATATGTAACTCTGACCAGTTGGGGAATCTCAAATCCTGGATCCCAGCTCCCTCCCTGGATACATCATCATGACCAGCACCCAGCAACAAGCTGCTGGTCACCAAGGGAGGCTCTGGGTGCCTGCCCCTCAGAGATACCATTCCCATTTCTGGCTGAAGTGCCCTGCGAGGGACCCAGAGCCACCACCTGCCCTCTGGAACTTTGGAGATCTGGAGCCACAGGCCCACCCTGGCTGAGGCACTCACTGTGCGACCGCAAGCTTATGTAAGGGAGCTTGTGAAAGGTACTGATCGGGGGCTTCCAGCTCCAGAGGAGGGAACCCCTGACCCTCTCCTCCACTCCACCCTGCTGGTGGCACCCCGAATCCAGCACCCAGCTGTGCAGCTGGTCCGGCCTTGAGACCCACACAAGCATCCCTAAAAGTGAAAGTAAAACTACCACCTCTGCCATTTTCAAGGCAGATTCGCATCACCCAGCCCACCTATCAGAGCCTCCACTTTGGTTCTCTCAGAGACATCATTAAACAGGAGAAAAAGCCCCTCCCTACTCTGAACACAGACAAGTCACAGATCTCCCAGGCAGCAGGCTAGCTGCCAGCAACAAAAACAGAGGGTAGAGGCTAGAGATCAGAGCTCAAGGGACTTTAACCACTAAGAGATAAGATAAAAATCTACACAAATGAAGAAAAACCAAGAGAAGAATATGGGTCTCTCCCAGACTCTTGGGAGGGCAGACACTGAGAAAACTGACTTCAGAATGCAAACAATAAAGAGCCCCCAGAATCACTGGTCTCAAACTACAAACCTAGACATCAAGACATTAATGGAGACATTAAAAAGAATTGAGGAGACTCAAGAAGAAATTAGAAAGGAGCTGATATCTGAGATAATAGTAATAAAAATTACTGTGAATGAAATAAATAACAAACTGATAAGCATGGAAAGCAGAATTACCCAAGCAGAAGAAAGAATATCAGAGCTTGAGGACCAAAATATAGAACTAATCCAAACTCTTAAAAACACAGAAAATAAGCTCAAAAAGGCAGAATATAACCTTCAAGAGATGAGTGATTACTTCAAGAGACCGAACCTAAGAGTAATTAGCCTTCCTGAGGCAGAAAGAGAGACAGAAACCACACTGGAACAAACCATCCATAAGATCATTCAAGAAAACTTCCCTTATCTAATCAATGATGCAAAATCTCAAACACAAGAGATTCAGAGAACCCCTGAAAGACAACAAATGAGAAAACCAACTCCTAGACCCATAATAATTCACCTAAACAAAGTAGGCATAAAAGAAAAAATCCTAAAGGCAGCAAGAGAAAAAGGCCAGGTCACCTACCAGGGAAATCCAATTAGAATATCAGCAGATTTATCTACAGAAACCTTGCAGGCTAGGAGAGCTTGGAGCCCAATCTTCAAAGTCCTAAAAGATAAACAATTTCAACTAAGAATAGCCTACCCAGTCAGATTAAGCTTCATCAGCGAAAGAGAATTAAAATCTTTCCCAGATATCCAAACCCTAAGAACTTATGCTGCAACCAAACCACCTCTACATGAAACACTCAAGAAAGTACTAAACACAGAAGAAAAGGGGGAAAAAGAACAACGTTCTTCATAAGAGTACAGGGAAAAGAATAGAATACACATTAACCAACCCCCAAAACAAAAAAAAAGACAATAAACCAAGTGGAATTACAACTCTGTAAGAATGCTATGAAAGGGACGAACTCACATTTCAATAATTAGCCTGAATGTGAATGGACTAAATGCACCACTGAAAAGACATAGAATGGCAAAATGGATAAAATATTACCAGGCAACAATATACTGCCTAAAAGAGACCCATCTCACTAGAAAGGACATGCACAGACTCAAAGTAAGAGGATGGGAAACAAATTTTCAGGTGAATGGAACACAAAAGACAGGAGGAGTCGAGATCCTAATTTCAGACAAAATACCATTTAAGCTATCAAAAATTTAAAAAGATACAGAGGGCTACTACATAATGATAAAAGATTCACTACACCAACAAGAAATATCTATCCTAAACATCTATGCACCTAACATAGGTGCACCAACTTTTATAAAGCAACTCCTAGGAAAACTAAAGAAATATATTGACTCTAATACCATCATAACTGGGGACTTTAATACCCAACTCACAACCCTAGACAGATCATCGGGACAAAAAATCAACAATGAGATCCGGAACCTCAATGTGACTCTGGACCAAATGGATTTAATTGATACGTACAGAACACTCCATCCAAAGACCAGAGAATACACATTCTACTCATCAATGCATGGAACGTATTCTAAGAGTGACCACATAATTGACCATAAACCAAGCATAAGCAAATTTAAAAGGACCAAAATTCTACCATGCACCTTCTCGGACCACAATGGAATAAAAATAAACATTAACACCAACAAGTTCCCCCCAAAAGCCACAAAGACATGGTCAATAAACAGCATGATGCTAAGCAACTCCTGGGTCAATGATGAAATCAAAACAGAGATCAAAAGATACCTGGTAACAAATGAAAATGAAAAAACATCTTACCAAAATCTCTGAGAAGCCTTAAAAGCTGTAGTAAGAGGGGAATTTATATTCCTACAAACACACATGAAGAAAATGGAAGGAGCACAAATTAACAGCCTAACAAGCCACCTAAGGAAGCTGGAAAAGCAAGACCACAAAAACCCTAATTTCAGCAGAAGAATCCAGATCACCAAAACAAAAGCCCAAATCCAGGACATAGAAGACAAAAAGACAATATAAAAAATCAATGAAACAAAAAGCTGGTTCTTCGAAAGGATAAATAAGATCGATGGTCCCCTAGCTAGACTGACCAAGAAAAAGAAAGAAACTCAAATAAGCACAATCAGAAACACAAAAGATGAAGTCACATCTGACCCTGAAGAAATACAAAAGATCATCAGAAGCTACTATGTACACTTGCATGGAAACAAACTTTAAAACCTCAAGGATATGGAGGACTTTCTGACATCACACAACCTACCTAGGTTGGAACAAGAAGAAATTGAGACCCTAAATAGACCAAAAACCATCAAGGAAATTGACTATGTAATTTAAAAAACTACCTACAAAAAAAAGCCCTGGACCAGATGGCTTTCCAGCACAATTCTACAAGACATTTAAGGAGGAAATGATTCCAATCCTACTGAAGGTATCTCAGGCAATTGAGAAAGATGGAACCCTCCCCAAATCATTTTATGAAGCTAACATCACATTGATACCCAAGCCAGGTAAAGATCCAACAAAAAAAGAGAACTACAGGCCAATATCTCTGATGAACATAGACGCTAAAATTCTCAACAAGATCCTAGTAAACCGGATTCAACAACACATCTCAAAAATCATCCATTATGACCAAGTAGGCTTCATCCCTGGGATGCAAGCCTGGTTGAACATTCATAAAACCATAAATGTAATTAAATACATCAACAGATGTCAAAACAAAAACCACATGATTATATCATTAGATGCAGAAAAAGCTTTTGATAAAATCCAGCACCCCTTCTTGATTAAAACCCTCAAACATCTAGGCATACAGGGAATATACCTCAAAGTAGTAAAAGCCATCTACAAGAAACCCACAGCCAGCATACTCCTAAATGGACAAAAATTGGAGCCATTTCTCCTGAAAACTGGAACAAGACAAGGATACCCACTTTCACCCCTCCTGTTCAATGTAGTATTGGAAGTCCTGGCTAGAGCAATCAGAGAAGAGAAGGCAGTCAGGGGTATCCACATAGGAAAAGAGGTTGTCAAATTATCTGTCTTTGCAGATGACATGATCATGTACCTTGAAAACCCAAGAGAATCTGTCAAAAACCTCCATACACTGATAAAGGCCTTCAGCAAAGTCTTAGGATATAAAATAAGTGTGCAAAAGACAATTGAATTTCTTTACACCAATAATAAACAAACAGAAACCCAAATAAGAAGCACAATTCCATTCATAATAGCCACCCAAAAAATGAAGTACCTTGGCATCTTTCTAGCCAGAGACGTGAAAGACCTTTACAATGAAAACTAAAAACTCTGCTCAAAGAAATAAAAGATGCCACAAACAAGTGGAAAAATATCCCATGCTCATTGATTGGAAGAATCAACATTGTGAAGATGTCCATCTTACTTAAGGCAATCTACAGATTCAATGCAATACCTATCAAATTACCAGCAACATTCTTCTCAGACCTAGAAAAAACAACACAGGAAATCATATGGAAACACAAACGACCAAGAATAGCCAGAAAAATCCTCAGTTAAAAAAAAAACAAAGCTGGTTTATCACTTTACCATACTTCAAACTTTACTATAAAGCTACAACCATCAAAACAGCTTGGTATTAGTATAGGAACAGGCATATAGATCAATGGAATAGAAATGAGATCCCAGAAGCAAAACCTCAATTTCTCAACCAACTCATCTTTGACAAAGCTTCCACCACCTATCACTGGGGAAAGGAGAACCTATTCAGTAAATGGTGCTGGGAATACTGGCTGACCACATGCAGAAGATTGAAACAGGACCTCTATCTATCCCCATACACAAAAATTAACTCCAAATGGATCAGAGACCTAAATGCAAAGCCTCAAACCATAAGAACCTTAGAAAATGAAGGTCATACCCTCATGAAAATTGGAACTGGCATCCAATTCCTGAACAAAACCTGAAACCCACAGGCCATAAGGGATAAGATAGACAAGTGGGACCTCATTAAACTGTCAAGCTTCTGCAAAGCCAAAGAAACCATCAAGAGAGCAGGGAGACTGCCTACAGACTGGGAAAAGGTATTTGCCAATTCCAGGTCTGACAAACGCTTAACATCTTGGATCTACAAGGAACTCAAACATGCTGAAAAGAAAAAAACAAACAACCCCATTATAAAATGGGCAAAAGATGTGAACAGACACTTCACAAAGGAAGACATCTGAGCAGCCAACAAACACATGAAGAAATGCTCAACCTCACTACTCACCAGGGAGATGCAAATCAAAACCACACTGAGATACCACCTAACTACAGTCAGAATGGCAATTATCAATAACTCAGATAATAATAGTTGTTGACGAGGATGTGGCGAAAAGGCAACATTCCTACCCTGTTGGTGGGAGTGTAAACTACTACACCTCTGTGGAAAGCAATGTGGCGATTCCTAAAAGCTCTAAACATCAACCTGCCACATGACCCTGCAATCCCCCTACTGGAAATATACCCTGAAGAACTCAAATCACTCTATAAAAAAGATACCTGTACACGAATGTTTTTTGCAGCATTGTTCACAAGAGCAAGAACCAGGAACCAACCACGCTGTCCATCAAAAGAGGACTGGATTTAAAAAATGTGGTACATATACACGATGGAATACTATGCAACCATAAAGAAGAATAAAATCATGAATTTTGCAGCAACTTGGATGGAGGTAGAGTCTATAATACTGAGTGACCTCTCATAGAAATAAAGATCTGAGTATCACATATTCTCACTCATATAGTGGACCTTGATCATCCAACGCACTACCATAAGAAAATGACTGACAGTGGTGGGAAACTATGGTGGTGGGATGAGACTAATGGTAGTAAACATCTGTCTGGGGATGGGGAGACACCTGTTATCAACAAGGGGGTCTGAATGAAGCATATTTGTATACCTAACCCTTAACTGCACCCCACAATATCAAAATAAAAAACATCGATAAAAAAATAGATGAAAATGCTTACAAATTAACCCCATAGAAAACAATTCATAAAAAAGAATCAAGAGAATGGGGCAAAGTTTCTAGAAATGTCAAATTATTTAAAATATCCAAACCTAAGGCATATAGGTATTCCTGAGGAAGAAAAAAGATTGGGTACAGAAAACCTATTTGAGGAAAAAAATTAAGAAAACTTCCCTGACCTTACCAGAGATTGAAACATCCAGATCCAGGAAGCCCAAAGATCTCCTGGCAAATTCATTGCAAAATCTCATCCCCAAGGCATATACTCAGGTTATGCAGCATCAATGTGATGAAAAGAATTCTAAGAGCATTGATACAAAAGCTTCCAATAACTTACAAGTGCAAACCTATAGCACTAACAACAGGCTTCTCAGCAGGAACTATATGAGCCAAGGTAATTTGGGCCCTATCATCAGTCTCCTCAAGCAGAATAACTGTCAGTAAAAATGTATTTCACAAGATGAAGTTTTATATATGAAAAAAGATTTTCTCAGACATGCAAATTCTGAGGAAGTTTGTCACCACTAGACTGGCTTTACAAGAAATACTCAAAAAGATTCTAAACATTGAAACCAAAAATATAAAAACACCAATAGATAAACATTGGAAATTATAATGCTTACAAAACCTACATAATACCAAGACAATGGAGAAAACAAAGACACCAGGTAAAAATCATCATAATGAATAAAATAGTATCTTCTATGGCTATACTAAGACTTAAAGATAATAGTCTCAATGGCCCCATGAAAAATATATAAATTGACAGAATGGATTACACACACACATGCACACAATCCAAACATCTGCTGCTTTTTTTTTTTTTGAGTTGGAGTCTCACTCGGTCGCCCAGACTGGAGTGCAGTGGCCGCTCCCAGCCACCGCAGCCTTGCCTGCTGGGCTCCGGCGATTCTTCCGCCTCAGCCTTCCAAGTAACTGGAATTGCAGGCATGAGCTACCACACCCAGCTGATTTTTTTTTTTATTTATTGTAGAGATGAAGTCTCGCTGCCCAGGTGGGTCTCGAACCCACAGGCTCAGGCAATCCACTCACCTCGACCTCCCAAAGGCACGGGATTACAGGCTGAGCCACCAAGCCTGGCTCATCTGCTGCTTTTAAGAGACTGATTTATCAAACAAAGACTCCTACAGATTCAAGATAAAAGAGTGGGAAAAAAATATTCCATGCAAATGGAAACAAAAAGTATGCAGTAGTAGTTATTCTCACACTAGATTAAGCAGTCATTAGGTTAACAAAAGAAAAAAATGACAAAGTCATTATATAACTGTAAAGGTATCAATCTAACAGCAAGATATAACAATTTTAAATATATATGCACCTAACACTAGATCTCACAATATTATAAGACAATTTATTAGACCTAAGAAAAGAAATAGTCAACAATACAATAATTGAGGGAGATTTCAACACTCCACTAATGCAATAGAAAACTCATCAAGGCAAAAAAAATCAGCAAAAAGAACATTGGAATTAAAGTGGACCCTAGAATAAACAGAGCTAACAGACATCTGCACAAGTCTTAGCTGTAATACTTTCCCACAACTATTATTTAACTTCTTTTATATAAAATGAAAAAAATGAGGTCTGTAAAAAAGATGGTGGCAGAGTCAGTCAGACTGTGCAAGTCCCTGTGTGAGTGAATGTGAATGAACAAATTTGTGTGTGTATCTATGTGTAAGTGGGCATTTGAGTGGTTGATTGAGCGGGGATTTGGGAGCAAGTGACCCAGGCCTCTCCTGGTGAAGCAGTGGGCTCCACAGCTGTTCTGCTTAGCCAATAGTACTTTCCAGGCCACAGAAGCTGAGTGCAATTTTCTAAAATGAACAAAGGTCTTTTCCTGGGAAAAAGCTGCCAGGAGCTACTGCCATTTCCAGACTGCTGACCACCACAGTGCCAGGATGGACACTAGCAGTGAAGGCCATGGAGAAAGCACAGTGAGAAAGCCAGAGGCAGAGCTCCACTGGAGAATGTGAAATAGGTTGAAAACTGAGCATGGAAGTTGTTCCATTTTATTCACCATGGAATAACAGACCCACTCTCTGTAACTGGCAGGTTAACTATTCTGGGGTTGATCATGACCCAGAGGGAATACCTCAAAAGCACAAACTTCAGAGGAACAGGATAAGTGCGAAGTCTCAGGTGCCCTACCTCCTACCCTGACCCAGTGGCAGGACAAAAGTTGTGACCAGAAAAGGACAAGGAAACTACCCTCTAGCAGTGAGTCCTGGACTGACTCAACCCCCTCCTCCCCAGGAATCCTCTGAACATCAGACCCACATTACTGGAGCACTACTGAGAGGGATGATCCCAGGTGGAGCCTGGATAGCACCCATGATAGGAGCACTTACTGGGATAAGCCTGGTTGGGGCATCCACTGCCAGCCTTTGCAGAAGAGATAATCCTGAACCTACCCACTGAAGGGGATCCTCATGACTTTATGATAGCAGGAGGGGAGGACCAATGCCCTGTCCACCCTCACTGCCCCTTCTTTCCTGCCCAGGCTGAGCACTGAAGAGATTGTGACTGAGACTGCAGGAGATGACAGGTGGGCTTATCTGTGAGCAGCTAAGAACAACAATTACAGAACTTGCCATAGAAAGGTAGTTAGTGTCCAGAAATTTTTTATTTTCATTTTTTATTAATTCTGTTTTTATTCTTTTGTTCTTCTTTTGTTTGGGTGAATGTGTGTGTGAGGGTTTGATTTGCATTCCCCCCATTTTTTCTTGTTCTTTGTTTTGGTTTGTTGTGTGTGTGAATGTATGTGAGGGTTTGGCTTGTATACCACCCTTTTCTTCTCCTTTTTTCACTGTGTGTGTGTGTGTGTGTGTGTGTGTGTGTGTGTGGTGTGTGAAGTTTTCCTTGTTTGTTTTTTGTGTTTTCTTCTATTTGCTTTGGAATTTTTGCTGTTGCTGCTTGCTTTTTCTTGTTTCTCTGTGGTTTATTATGTTTTTATTATTTTTGTCCATTCTATTTCATTCTACTTTTCTCTGTTCTCCTCATTACTATTATTTTATCTTTGACTCAAGTGATATACACACATACCCATTACATCATCACATAGAGTGGTGATGGGGAATGGGTCACAGGAGACCCATACCCCAATCAGTGAACATTGTAATTTTCAAGTAGTTTCTGAAGCCTAGCTCCCCACTCTGCACCTTATTCAACTCTCAAAACTACAAGATACAGCAAAGACTCCCAAACACAGCCTTATTTCAAAACAGAACAAATTCAGAGGCTGTGATCAGGGAAGAATAAAGGGCTAAGCCAATAACAAAAGTGAAAGTGCCTCCCACTACCAATGAATAAAAGAGTAAAGAATTAAAGAGTAAAGAAAAAGACCTGCACAAATGAGGAAAATTAATGGAGGAACACAGGTAATTCCCAGTGTACCAAAGAGGTAGCATCTGAAAAAATCAGACCTCAGAGTTTAAACAATGAAAATCACCAACAATTGACTCCAGAATGCAACAGGGATTAGGGAATGGGTGGAAAGAGTGAATAAGACTCAAGTAAGACAAGAAGCAACACTGAAAGAACTTGTAACAGAAATTTTGGCCATTAAAAATTCCATCCATGAAATAACTAACAAGAAGACAAGCATGAAAGCAGAATTAACCAAGCAGAAGAAAGAATCTCAGAATTCAAAGACCAAAGTTTGGAATTAACTTTATCTGTTAAAAACATAGAAAATTCAGAAAGGAAGAACACAGCCTCCAAGATATATGAGATTATATCAAGAGACCGAACTTAAATTTGATCAGTATCCCAGAAAAAGAAAGAGAAATGGAGAATACCTTGGAACAAGTATACTGAGAGGATATCCATGAAAACTTTATCCACCTCACAAAAGAGGTGACTATCCAAACACAAGAGATACAGAGAATCCCTGAAAAACATAATATGAGAAGACACAGTGATTTGCCTACACAAAGTAGGTATAAATGAAAACAATTCTAAAGACAGCAAGAGAGAAAGGTCAGACTATCTACCAGGGAAGGCCAATCAGAATAGCAGCAGACTTATTAGCAGAAACACCACAAGCTAGAAGGGACTGGAGTCCAGTATTCAAAGTCTTCAAAGATAAACAGTTTCAACTAAGCATTTCCTACTCACCAAACTCAGTTTCATCAGCAATGGAGAATTAAACTCCTTCTGAGACATCCAATCCATAAAATATCCTGCTTCCACACCAGCTCTACAGGAGATTCTCAAAAAGGTAATAAGAACAGAAGAAAAAAAGAACAACCATGCACTTTCCAAGAATGCAGGAAAACACAGAATCAACACAACATACCTCATGACTGCAAAACTGAAACTACATACACAACCCAAAAGTTAAAAGAAAACAAAACAGCCTTATAAGAACCTTATAACAGAAAACTCTCATATTTAAATAATCACCATGAACATCAGAGGATTAAATGCACCACTGAAAAGACACAGAATGGCACTCTATTTAAAAAAATGAAAAACATGACCCAATATTATGCTGCCTTCAGGAAACTCATCTCACTACAAAGGAGGTCCACAGACTCAAAGTTATGGGATGAAAAACAAACTTTCAGGTTAAAAGAAAGCAAGCGTTGTGATTTTTAATATGGTACAAAACAACCTTCAAGCTTTCAAAAAATAAAAAAGATATGGAAGGACACTACATAATGATAAAAGAAATATAAATTCTATATGTATATGCACTCAACACAGGAGCTCCTAGATATAAAAACAAATACTAAGTAAGCTAAAAAATGATATTGACTTTAGCACTATCATAATTGGGGACATAAATAGAATATCGAGGCAAAAATTCAATAAGGAGATCTGGAAACTTAACTTGACACATGACCAAATGGACTAATAGACAAAACACTCCACCCAACAACCATAGAATATATATTCTACTCATCACCACATGTAACATACTCCAAGATCTACAACATCCTTGGTCATAAATCAAGCATAAACACATTTCATAAGATCAAAATGCAAACATGCAGCTTCTCAGACAACAAAAAAATCTGCCCAAAACACACAAAGACATGGACACTAAACAGCATAATACTGTACAACTCCTGGGTCAGCACAGAAATTAAAACAGAAATTAAAATGCTCAGCCTCACTCATCATCAGAGAAATGAAAATCAAAACCACATTTTGATACCACCTAAAACCAGTATGAAGGGTCATCATTAATAAAACAACAGCAGATGCTGGCGAGGATGTGGAGAAAAAGAAACGCTTCTACACTGCTGGTGGGAATGCAAACTAGTGCAGCCTTTCTGGAAAACAGTGTGTAGATTTCTGAAAGAACTGGAAAATGACCTTCCACATGACCCTACAATCCCCCTATTGGGAATATATCCGGAGGAACTCAAATCATTCTACAAAAAAGATACCTGCACACGTATGTTTGTTGCTGCTCTATTCACAATAGCAAAAACATGAAACCATCAAAGCTGGACTGGATAAAGAAAATGTGGTACATGTACACAATGGAATATTATGCAACCAGAACAAAGGACAAATATATGGACTTTGCAGCAACTTGAATGGATTTGGAGTCGATCATACTCAGTGATTTATGACAGAAACAAAGAACCCTATGTTCTTACTCATAAGTGACCTTGAACAATTATAATACTATAAGAAAGTTTTTGGCAGTAATGGAAAGCTACCAGGGGAGAGGGGATGGGATTGACAGTTGGGGGAGGCTGCTGGGGGAGGTAGGGGTGTACCTCATCAACAAGGGTACCTGCATGATCCATGTTTGTATACTTAACTCTGAACTATACTCCACATCTTTATAATTAAATAAGTAGATACTCAGAGGGAAATAACTCTTGAACACATTTTTCCTCTCTTTGATTTCCTAAATTATGACAGTCTAAATGGGTATATATTATTTAGTTGCTGATTTCCCCACCAATGCATATTTTGAGAAGCCAGTAATATTTTTTTTCCTCAGTCTTCCCTATTGTTCTTTATTTTCTGGTAGAATCCTTGTTTCCTTGCAGCAGCAACTTAAAGCTGGAGTCACTTTGACCTTGGCTAGAACAAACAGGAGATTATGAAATGGCATTAAATAACAGAGTTGGCACAACATACATCTTACCCTTTCAATTATTTTGCCCTGGATCTCAATTCTTTTCCCCTGCCTCTGGCTCTCTTCTACTTCTCAAGGGCTGGAATAATTTCTTTGCATGTTGGACTGGAAATTTAGATTTGGTGGTCATCTCTGTAAATGTAGTAGCTGTGAGTGATGATGATGTCATCCAGGGAGAGTGAATATATGTGAAAGAGAAGAATGCCATCAATAGGACAAAGCCGTGCCTGAAAGTCCTCATTTCTCATGTCAACTATAATGTACTGCCCCCAAAAATTGTCCTGTTGGTATTTGAAAAGTTTTCATTAGTAAGTGTATTCACACATAAATAAAACTGACATTTATTGTAAAGTTAAAAGGCTTACAGTCCTTGAAGAAAATGAGTGGATATACATGCCTATCTCCACGTGAGAGGTCTTTCAAAGCACATTAGCCAAGGCAGAAAACATTAGGAAAAAAGGCTAAAATGACCAGGCACAGTGGCTAGGCTTGTAATCCTAGCACTTTGGGAGGTTGAAGCAGGAGAATCACCTGGGTTAGGAGTTTGAGACCAGACTAAGCAACCTAGTGAGATCCTTGCCTCTACAAAAATAAAAAAATTAGACAGGAGGATTACTTGAGTGCAGGAGTTTGAGGTTACAGTAAGCTATGATTACTCTTGTGCTCCAACCTAGGCAACAGAGGGAGACCCTAAGAAAAAAGATTAAAATGTGTAGAAGATATATGTGTATGAGTATGTATCTATTTTTTCTTAATCCATATATATCATATTAATTATGTATATTTTATTAATAGCTATATAGAGAGATTATCTAGAAGACATACATATTCTATAAGAAGTATGCAGATTAATAGAAGATATATAAATAAATGTAGATTATTAGAAGATATACATATATCTTTTTTCTTAATGTAGAAAAACAACATCTGTCTAGATAGATGTCTCTTGAAAGGCAAAATAAAATAAAAAGACGTGGTAATTCATATGATATCTCTTGAAAGACAAAATAAAAAGACCTGGAAATTCATATGACATATAATCAAAATATTTAACATATAAATAGCCTGTATATCAATAAACAAATGGTAAACAATGCAAATAAATGACCAATGAGTATAAAAAAGGAAAATCTTGTTTTAAAAAGAGGGAAATGTATTATATTTAGTTATTATAATTAAAATATGATTAATTAATAACTCAAATGGAAATATTGGAGGCAAACATTAAGAAAAAGGAGAAATTGCAAAGCGTTTACTAGAGTCCAAATTAATGGAGTTGATATATTAGTGTCTGTCAACTCCATTTACATGATTAGATTAAACTGTTAGCATCCATTCTCAGTGGCATAAACTATTCTTCAAGTTAATGATATTGTAATAGAAAATCCACAAGCAAACAAGCAAAAGAGTAATACTTTTTCTACCTTAAGGAAAGGTGTGGAGAAAACTTTGTATGAGTTCTGGGACTTAGATTATAGTATGAAATCACAAAAGAATGCTCTGGGGTATCATAAAACTTAAAAAGAATGCTCTGGGGTGTCATAAACTTAAAAAACTTATTGAGGAGTTGCTGCAGTTGATACAGATTTTTCAAGTCAGCCTGCACTTCAAGAGTGTCAACTCAATGGGCTGGCCAGTCACAATCCAGAGAGGGTTCTCTCAAGGGACTGATAACTCAAGAGATGTCATATGAATTACCAGGTCTTTTTATTTTATTTTGTCTTTCAAGAGATATCTATCTAGACAGATGTTGCTTTTCTGCATTAATAAAAATGGGCTGGCAAGTCAGGCCCTGAGAGTGTTGTTGGTTTTGTGGGCTGGCAAGCCTAGCCCCTGAAGTGTTGACTCTAATAGGTTGGAAAGCCAGGCCCTGAGAGTGTTGTTGGTTCAGTGGGCAGCAAGCCTAGCCCCAGAGTGTTGGCTCTAATGGGCTGGCAAGCCAGGCCCTGAGAGCTTTGCTGGTTCAGTGAACTGGCAAGTCTAGCCCCCAGAGTGTCTCAGCTTCAGAGTCTCGCCTTCTTCCAGCAGGTGTCCTGCTTCAACCAGCTCCATCAGCTGGCAAGCCAACCTCTGGGGTGCATGACTCTTCAGCTATGACGATCTTCTACAGCACTTCAGGTCAGTGATCTTCTGCAGCCTTCAGGTTGATGATTTTCTGCAGCTCTTCAAGTCAACGTTCTTGTCTTGTGCCCATGAAGAATAGGGGACATGAATAGCCAGAAAGTGAGAAAACAGGATTTATTGAGAGGACAGAAAAGCTCCCACAGTGGGAGGGGCCCGAAGGGGTTACCCTGGATTGAGACTTTAATCATAATGTAGTGTCCTTCTGTATCTTTTTAAATTTTTTATACTTTAAATGTTGTTTTGTCTATATTAAGATTGTTACTCCTGACTTTTGTTGTGCTACGTTCACCTGAAAATTAGTTTTCCATCCTATAATTTGAGTCAGTGAAATTCCTTTGTATTGAGATGTGTTTCCTGGAGGCAGCAAATTGTAGGGTTGTATTTTTTATCCAGTCTTCCATTCTATATATCTTCTGTGGTGCATTTAGTCCATTCACATTCAGGCTGACTATTAAGATGTAAGAGTTCATCCCTGTCATGAGGCTCTGTAAAGTTCTTTGTTGTTGCTTCTACTGCTTTGTTTGTCTATTTGTTAGTTTTCTTTTGATTTTTTGCTGTTATATGTGTGATTTCAATTAGCAGTCACAATGCATGCTGTGTTGATTCTGTTTTCCTGCATTCTTGGGAAGATCATGGTCCTTTTTTTTCTTTCTTTCTTCTGTGTTTAATACCTTCTTAAGCATCTCCTGTAGAGCTGTTCTGGAGGCAGCATAAAATCTTAGGAATTGAATGTCTGGAAAGGATTTTAATTTCTCATCACTGATGAAGCTTAGCTTATCTGGGTAGGAAAACTTGGTTGGAATTTATTCCTTGAAGATTGGACTCAAGTCTCTTCTACTTTGCAGTGTTTCTGTATATAAGTCTGTTACTATTCCAACTGGTCCTTCCCAGTAGTAGTCTGACCTTTCTCTCTCATTGCCTTTAGGATTTTTTCTTTTATACTTATTTTGTTTATGCAAATTACTATATGACTAGGAGTTGGTCTTCTCATTTGATGCCTTGCAGGGGTTCTCTGAATCTCTTGTGTTTGGATTGTTCCTTCTCTTGAAATAGCTAATGAAATATGTAAAATAACTGTAATAGCATGCTTGACATAAGTAACTCCATTTTGTTAAAATCCTCCATCTTAGCTATCTGTCTGACCTAAAAATGACCCCCCAGTGTGTACATGTGATTTTTGTAACATTCCCATGACCACCACAGCCTTGTTCCTCTGAGCTGTTCATGGTGCCTTGTTCCCCTGAGCTGTTCATGCTGACAGTTTGAAAATTCCTAGCTACAAGTTCCATGTAATTGAATGCCTTGTGAGCTGAAATCAGATGTTATGCCGAGAGACTATTCCTTGAAAAATTCCCTCTGCAACCCCATATTTTATTCCTATATTTTGTTCCATTTTGTTTTTAGTTCCTTGTTCCCTCGCCCCCCTGTTATGTAGTCCACTTGCGGTTTTTGCCTTTATAAGCCTCTTGTTAGTTTTGCTTGGGGTCGAGAGCTTCCTTGGCATGAGCCTACTCTTGACCACGTGCTAATAAAGGGCTAATAATTTGATCTCGATGGGCTGGAAATTCTCTTTTCCTGCAGTTTGGCTACAACACTCTGATGAGATGAAGGAAATTTTTTTGGAACAAACTTCATGGAATGTTTGTTCCAAGGTAGTCTTTGTCTCCCTTTCTGCCTCAGGAATTATGATCAGGCATTAGTTTGGCCTCTTTATATAATCACACATCTCTTAGAGGATTTGCTCCATCCTTTTAAGCTTCCTATGCTTTTAACTGTTTGGGTTGGTTCCACATTTTGATCTTCAGGTTCTGAGATTCTTTCTACTGCTTGGTTAATTCTCCTTTTCATGCTTGTCAGATGTTATTTATTTACTACTGCCTGACTTTAAAAGTGTGATTTCTCTTATTGGACAGGGTGTTCTCTTACTTAGATAAACTTTATTGTAAATTTTTTTTTGAATTGGAGTCTCACTCTGTCACCCAGACTGGAGTGCAGTGGCCATTCCTGGCCACTGCAGCCTCAACCTGCTGGGTTCCGGCAATCCTTCCACCTCAGCCTTCCAAGTAGCTGGTATAACTACAGGCACACACTACCCCACCCAGCTAATTTTTTGATTTATTGTAGAGATGAGGTTTCACCAAGTTGTCCAGGCAGGTCTTGAACACACAGGCTCAGGAAATCCACTCACTTCAGCCTCCCAAGGCAGGATTACAGGCTGAGCCACTGAGCCTGGCTTGTAATGTTTTTCAAGTCTTCTATATACTTACTTGTTGCCCAACAGGCTCTATTAGTTAGAGAGAGGAATGATAAAATTTGCCTCAATAATTGTGGTTATCTCGATCTCCTTTCAATTCTATCAGTTTTTGTTTTTATGTATTTTTTAAAGATCTGTTTTGTGAAGATACTTCTAGGATTGGTAGTCTTCTTGAGGAACTGACCCCATCACCATTACCTAGGTTTTTCATCACCCATGATGCTATTATTTTCAAGAAGTCTGTTTTTTTCTTTCTTTCTTTCTTTCTTTCTTTCTTTCTTTCTTTCTTTCTGACAGGACTTTACTTTGTTGCACAGGCTAGAGTGCAATGGCATAATCATGGCTCTCTACAGCCTCAGACTCCTGGGCTCAGGTGATCCTCTTCTTCCAGCATCTTGAGTATTTGGTAATGTAGGCACCCACCACCATACCTGTTTACTTTTTCTATGTTTGTAGATACAGGGTCTCACTTTGGTGCACAGCCTGGTCTTGAATTGCTCATGTCCAGCAATCCACCCATCTTGACCTCTCAAAGTACTGGTTTGCAGGTGCAAGCCACTGTGCCTGGCTCTATTTATTTTGATTTCCTCCCCTTCATATATCAAGAATTGTTTTTCTTTTCTCTTCTTTTTTTTTTGCCTTTTCTGGAATCCTGAGAACTCTGAAATCTCCCATCTGGAGTATTTTGTGAGTATAATGTAGCAGGTCTTGCTCATCTCTGATGTCACACAATTCTCCTGATAGCATCATCATCCTAGCTCACTCCAGCAATAAATGTAATAAATACAACTTCTCTCTAAACTTATTTCTTTGTCATGTCCTCTCTGGGTGTTCAAGTCTTTGTATTCTCTTTATATAAGGATTAAACTCACTTTTGGCTCTGAATGTTATCAAGTTTACTATACCTTTCTACATATATCCAAAACTGGATTCCTGATTAGTTCATGCTGAAAATACTAACAGCTCCTTTTTGCATATCACCTTACATTTCTTTTGAATCATCCAATGAGTTTTGAGTTGAGAACCATTTGAGTCTATCTTACAAGAGAGGAGACAAAGGCTTAGTGGATTTAGAAACTCCACTAGGTACACCAACAGCAAATTTTAAGCGTGACATTCAGAATCAAATCTTTTTAAAATTTCATTCAATAGAGCTTATTGATTTCCACAAAGTAACAGGTTCTGTTCTTCTATATGTTTTATAGGTATGTTCAGTGAGTATGGCAGTGAACAATAAAGAAACTGTCTTCATCTTCTAGTTTGGGGACAGAGGTGAACAAAAGTTATCAAACACAAACACAAGTATAAACATATAAATAAAAAGTAAATGGATCAGATAAATAATGTGTAGGGTAAGTAGTATGGCAAAATGAAATGCAGGGAAGGGGCATTAAGAGTGTTCATTGGTGGGGGGGTTGCACTTTGTAATTATAGTGAAGATAAAATTTAAGAAGGAACATAAAAGGGTTCTAAAAAACAACAATGTGCATTATCTGGGGAATGAGTGTTCCAGACAGAGGAAACAGCCAGATGGGAAGGCCATGAGGCAACTACACACATAAAGCATTCATGGAGCAGAAAGGACATCAGTATGTGTGGAAAGAGGGGATTAGTGTGGAGAGAAGAAGACAATAAAAATCAGAAAGTAAATGAAGGGATCAGATTCCTAGGGCTTTGGAGGCATTTTGAGACCTTTGACTTTTGCTTAGTGCAATTCATTGAAGAGGTTTGAATAATATGATCTGACTCATGTTTAGGGAGAAACTTTCCAGATGCCATGTTGATTAGAGACTACAGGAGAGTAAGGACAAAATTGGGAAGACTAATAATTTATTCATAGAACTGATATACTCAAAACTGATAGTTCAGGGTTTGGCAAAGAAGAAAAGGCCCTTAGATCATTTTGCATGGCCTATGAGCCAAGAATGATTCTTACATGTTGAAAGGGTCTTGAAGGAGAAAATGGAAGAGAAAAATCAGGAGAAAGAAGAAGATGAGGAGGAAGAGAAGGAACTACAGAAATTGTGTATGGACCACAAAGTAAAAAATGTTTGAAATCTGGAAAATATTTTCCCAAATCTGAAGTAAAGCATCTGGTTGGAAGTAGATTCTCAACAGAACTCAAATGTGGAATGAGAGAATTAGTTGCTGAATATATTGTAAAATGAGAAATATTTATGATTTCACTCCCAAGCTTCACAAAAAGGAACATTCATTTCCATTGATCTATTGAAAAATAGTCTGAGGAAGTATTGGGAAGATGGCGGCCAAGCCAGTCAAACTATGCAAGTCCTGGTGTGAGAGAGTGTATGGAAAATTTTGTGTACGTGCTGGTGAGTCAGTGGGCATATGAGTGACTGAATGAGGGCTAGGGAGCTAGTGACCAGGACTCCTCTGATGTAGCAGCTGATGCTGCAGCTGCTTGACTTATACCCTAGCAATTCTCAGGATGCAGAAGCCAAGTGCCATTTTTTTTAAAACAACAAAAGCCTTCCTAGCAAGGAAATGCTGGAAGATGCTGACTCAGTGGGGACTCGTGAGGAAAGGTCCAGGGCCTTCCTGGTGAAGTAGCTGGTGCTGCAGCTGCTCTGCTTGGTTCCTAGCACTTTCCAGGTTGCAGAAGCTGAGTGCCATTTTTTTTTTAGCTGACAAAAGTTTTCTATGGGGAAGCAATGGGGAGAGACTACCAGCTCCAGGCTATACCTCACAACAGCAATGGGAGAGACTGCCAGCTCCAGGCTTTATCTCACCACTTCAGTGCATAGCCAGACACTGGCAACAAGGACTGTGGAGGAAGCCCAGAGGCAGAGTACCACTACAGAAGACAAAAGAGGCACACCACTACAATTTTGAAAAGGGACAAGAAAGTGCTCCAATATGCTCACCAGGAGGAACAGATATGATCTCTGTGACTGGTGGATCAACTACTCAGGTGTTGACTGTGACCCAGGACTATCAAAGCACAAACTTTAGAGGGTCTCAATGAATGCTGAGTTTCAGACATCCTACACCCTACCCTGATCCAGCTGCAGAACAAAGAATGTGGCCAGAAAAGAACAAGGAAGACCTCCAAAGAGATCAGTGGTGAGTTCAGGGCTGACTCACCTCCCTACTTCCCAGCAATCATCTGAAAGTCAGACCCACAGAGCTCACAGCTGGGGCATGACTGAGAGGAACAAACCCCAAGAACCTGAATGTCAGTTGCAATAGAAGAACTCCATTTCTGGATAGGCCTGGCTAGGGCACCCCCCCCCCGTAAGTACATACCTGAGGAAAAGACAATCCTTCACCTTCCCACCAGAAGGGAACTCCCTGACCATACGAGAGTGGGAGGGGAAGACTGCAGCCCCACTACTGATCCTCCTCCCACCTTGCTCCAGACACTGGGGGAGAGTGAAAGAGGCAGAATCTCTGCAGGAGATAATAGAGCTGATAAGAAAAACAATTACAGAAGCTGCAGGGTTTTATCTTTTAATTTTTATTCTTAAAAAATTTTTGCCTGTTCATTTGCTAGTTCATCTATTTCAAAATTATTTTTCCTTTGTGCATGAATGTGTATGTGAGGGTTTGATCTGAATCCTCCCCTCTTTTTTCTTTTTTTAAAATTCTTCTTTTGTTTTTTTGTTTTCTGCTTATGTGTGTATGTGAATAACTGTGTTCATCTTTCAGTTTTTTGATGTAGTTGGGTTTTTTTGTTCTTCTCTTTTTTAATTTTCCTTTTTTCTGACTTTAAGTTGTGTGTGAATATATGTGTGGGGGTTCATTCTGAATTCCTTTGTTTTTGTTTTTGTTTTTCCCCAATCTTTCTCATTTTCTTCTCCATTCACTTTGTGCTAGGTGCATGCGCAAGTGTGAGTGTGTGTGTTTAGTTTTTCTGGTTTGTTGCTGTTTGTTTTGTTTCACTTTGTCATTATTCCAGTTTTGGGGTGTGTGTGTGTGTGTGTGTGTGTGTGTGTGTGTGTGTGTGTTCAGTTGTTTTTTGCTTTGGTTTCTGCTTTCATTGTTCTGTTTGTTTTCTTTTTTTAATTCTTGTCAATCTTATTTTATAACATTTTTCACAGTTCTCCTCATTGTTATCACTGTATCTTGGACTCAGGGGTACACACATGCATCCATTGCATCATCACATAGAGTGATGGTGGGAAGTGGGTCTCAGAGAATACATACTACAATCAGTGAACATTGTAATTTGCAAGTTGTTTCTGAATCCTAGCTCCCCATCCCCTACCATATTCGAATTTCAAAGCAACAAGAAACAGCAAAGCTTCCCACCTACAATCCTGTTCCTAAATAGAACAAATCCAGAGCTTGGATCAGGGAAGAATAGAGGAATGAGCAAACATCAGAAGTGAAAGTCAATCCCAAAGACACTAAATAATGAAAGAAAACTCAGAAAGAAAGAAAAAAGCCTACAAAAGATGTACGATTATATCAAGAGGCTGAACCTATGCCTGATTGAAATCTCAGAAGAAGAAAGGAAATTGGAGAACACCCTGGAGCAAGTATTCCAGGAGGTAATCCTAGAAAACTTTCCCCATCTCACCAGAGATGTGACGATGTGACCAGCCAAACACAACAGATACAGAGAACCCCCACAAGACATCAAATAAGAAGGCCAACCCCTAGACACATAGAAATTCAACTACACAAAGCAGGCACAAAAGAAAAAATCCTTAAGGCAGCAAGACAGAAAGGTCAGGCTACATACTGGGGGAAACCAATCTGAATAGTAGCAGAACTATCATCAGAAACACTACAAGCACGAAGAGACTAGAGACCAATATTCAAAGTTCTCAAAGATAAACAATTTCAAGCAAGAATTTCTTTCCCAGCCAGCTTAGCTTCATCAGTGATGGAGAAGTAAAATCCTTCCAGACATCCAATCCCTAAGAGGTTATGCAACTTCCAGACCAGCTCTACAGGAGACACTTAAAAAGGTATGAAGCATGGAAGAAATAAAAAAGGAATGATCACACAGTTCACAAGAAAACAGTAGAGCACAGAATCAACAGAGAATATACCGCAGCAACAAACTTGAAAACATACATACATCAAGCCCAAAGCCAAAAGAAAAAAGCAAAGAAAAAACTTTATAAGAACTTCATGACAGGAATAAGCAATCACATTTCAATAATCAGTCTGAATGTGAATGGACTAAGTGCACCACTGGAAAGACACAGAACGGCAAACTGGATAAGAAACCATGACCCAATTATTTGTTGTATCCAGGAAACTCATCTCACCATAAGAGATTCACACAGACTCAAAGTTAAAGGATGGAAAATGAGTTTCCAGGCAAATGAACTACAGAAGAAGGCTGGAGTTGTAAACTTAATATCAGAAATAACAACTTTTAAGCTATCAAAATTTTAAAAAGATACAAAAGGATGCTACATAATGATAAAAGGTGTAATCCATCAACAAGAAATATCCATCCTAAACATATAAGCAAGCACCTAAAACAGGAGCACCAACATTTATAAAGCAATTACTAAGTAAACTAAAAAATAGATATTGACTCTAATACTGTTATAGCAGGGGATTTGAATACCCAACTAACAACCCTAGATAGATCATTGAGGCAAAAATCAATAAGGAGATCCAGAAACTAAACTTGACACTTGACCACATGTACTTAATAGATACCTACAGATTATTCCACCCAACATCAACAGAAGATACATTCTACTCATCACCATATGGAACATACTCCAAGATCAATCACATCCTTGGCCATAAATCAAGCACAAAAAAGTCCATAAGGTTGAAACATTGTCATGCACATTCTCTCACAACAGTGGAATAAAAATAAAAATCAACACCAACAAAATTTCCTTGAATCCCACAAAGATATGGACACTAAACAGCATGATGCTGAACAACAACTGGGTCAAAACTGAACTCAAAGAAATTAAAAGATTCCTGGAAACAAATGAAAATGAAGAAATATCTTACCAAAACCTCTGGAATGCCATGAAAACAGTCTAAGAGTGGAATTTATATCTCAATAAGCACACATCAAGAAAATGGAAAGATCACAAGTGGAGAGCCTAACAAATCACCTAGGGAGCTGAAAGAAAAAAAACCACCAAAATCCTAACTTTAGCAGAAGAATGCAGTTCAAAAACATAAGAGCCCAAATACAGGACATAGAAAACAAAAATATCATAGAAAACATCAACAAAACAAAAAGCCGTTTCTTTGAAAGAATTAACAAGATTGATAGGCCCCTAGCCAGAATGTCCAAGAAAAAGAGAGAAAAAGCCCAAATAACACAATCAGTAACACAGAAGATCAAATCACAACAGACCCCAAAGAAATAAAAAAGATTATCAGAGATTACTATGTACATTTATATAGAAACAAGCTTGATAACCTAAATGAAATGGAGGAGTTTCTGACATCACACAGCCTCCCCATGTTGAAACTCAAGAAGACATCAAGACACTAAATAGACCAATAACCCAGTAAATTTACTCTGTCGTAAGAAAATTACCTACAAAAAAAAGCCCTGGACCAGATGGCTTTCCAGCAGAATTCTACAATAAGTACAAGAAGGAGCTAATACCAATCATACTGAAAGCATTCCAGACTATTGGAGAAGATGAAATTCTCCACAAATCTTTTTACAAAGCTAACATCACACTGATACCCAAACCAGGTAAAGATCCAACAATACACAGGACAATATTCCTTATGAACATAGATGCAAAAATCATCAACAAGATTCTAGCAAATTGGATCCAAAAACACATTTCAAAATTCACCCACCATGAACAAGTAGGCTTCATCTACAGGATGCAGGGCTGGTTCAACATCCACAAGACCATAAATGTAATTAAATACATCTAAAAATGTAAAAACGAAAACCACATGATTATATCATTAGATGTAGAAAAAACTTTTGATAAAATCCAGCATCCCTTCTTGATAAAAAACCCTCAAACACCTAGGTATGAAAGTAGCATACCTCAAAATACTAAGTGCCATCTAAGATAAACCCACAGTTAACATATCGCTAAATGGACAGAAACTGGAAACTTTTCCCCTGAAAACTGGAACAAGGTAAGGCTGCCCACTCTCACTCTTCCTGTTCAACATTGTGTTGGAAGTCCTAGCTATGGCAATTAGACAAGAGAAGGAAATCAGGTGTATCCAAATAGGAAAAGAAGAAGTCAAGTTATCCCTCTTTGCTGATGATATGATTCTGCACCTTGAAAATCCAAGAGAATCTGTCAAAAACCTGCTTGCACTGATAAGGACATTGGCAAAGTCTCAGGGTACAAAATGAATGTGCAAAAGACAGTTGCATTCTTATACACCAACAACAAGCAGGCAGAGAACTAAACAAAAAGCACAGTCCCATTCACAATAACAACACACACACAAAATGAAATATCTCAACATTTTCCTAACCAGAGAAGTGAAAGAACTTTATAATGAGAACTACAAAACACTACTCAAAGAAATCCAAGAAAACACAAACAAATAGAAAAATATTCCATGCTTATGGATAGGAAGAATCAACATTGTTACAATGTTTATCCTACCAAAGGCAATCTATGGATTCAACACAATACCCATTAAGTTACCAACGTCATTCTTCTCAGACCTGGAAATGACAATACAGAAATTAATATGGAAACATAAACGACCATGAATAGACAAAGCAATCCTTAGCAAAAGAAACGACCATGAATAGACAAAACAATCCTTAGCAAAAGAAACAAAGCAGGAGGTATCACACTTCCAGACTTCAAACTTCACTTTAAGGCTACAGGAACAAAACAGCCTGGTATTGGCACAAGAACAGATATATAGACCAATGGAATAGGATAGATTCCAGAAGCAAAGCCTCAATTTCTCAACCAATTCATCTCTGATAAAGCCTCTAACAACAACCACTGGGGAGAGAAGAATCTATTCAGTAAATGGTGCTAGGAAAACTGGTTTATCACATGTAGAAGATTGAAACAGGACCCCTACCTATCACCATACACAAAAATTAACTCTAAATGGTTCAAAGACCTAAACATAAAATATAAAACTTTAAGAGTCTTAGAAAACACAGGAGACACCCTTATGAAAATTGGAACTGACAACCAATTCCTGATCAGAACCCTAAGTGCCTCATACTATAAGAAATAAGATAGGCAAGTGGGACCTCATCAAATTAACGAACCTCTAAAAAGCAAAAGAAACCATCAAGAGAGAAGGGAGACAATCCACAGAATGGAAAAAGGCATTTGCCAACTGTATATCTTACAAAGGCCTAACACCTTGGATCTACAAAGAACTCAAATGTACCAAAAGGAAAAAAAATCCCCATTAAAAGTGGGCAAAAGACATAAATAGACACTTCACAAAAGAAGATATATAGGCAGCCAATGGACATATGAAAAAGTGCTCAGCCTCACGCATCATCAGAGAAATGCAAATCAAAATTGCATTGTGATACCACTTAACCCCAGTAAGAAAGACCATAACTAATAAAATAAACACCAACAGATGTTGGTGTGGAGGATGTGGAGAAAAAGGAATGCTTCTATACTGCTGGTGGGTATGCAAACTAATACAGCCTCTTTGTTTTAAAAAGTCTGACATATGATCATGTATTTTCAGAGTCCCACAGAAAATAGGGGCCAACATTTTCCCAACTCATTATTTTTTTTGGGGGGGGGGAAGAAAAAAAACCTAAAGACTATTCTTTATTGAACTATCCTCAAAAGATATAATAGAATTATAGTTAAATGCCATCATTTTAAGCCATCTGCTCCTGTAGAGGTTAGAAAGGGCTTATAATATTTCTTCCCCTTTAAAACAGAATTTGGGTCTGAGAAAAACTGTTTGGTGTCTTAGCATTGATGGGAATGGAAGTCCAAATGTTCTCTGACATACCATTAAATAAATATTATGAACAGAAGGTTAAAAACAATTGTGTAGTATGTTAAACATGCCAATGTAATTTTTAAATATATTTTTAAAGTAAAAAACCCATATTTTTACTAATCTCTGAATCTTGGTTTCTCATGACATTTGTCTGGTACAAAACCTCAGCCCAAGAGAGAAAAAAACCCAATGAAAAAAAACCCAAGAAACAAGATTTCAACTAGATGAAGTCATGTATAGGATTTTCCAAATCTCTTTTGTCACGTTGAAGCTTCCAACTCCTAGAAATATAATATGTTTTCTTGATCCTGACATGCAAGGGTAAATGTTTTCTCTCTTGGGCGTAAGAATATCAAGAGTAATATTTAGTTGGCAATTATGTGTAGGGAGAAGTGGACCAGCTGGCATACTCACAATGATCACATTGTGTTGATCATATTTTCATCCAATACATCACTCCACTATTGACTTACAAATCAATGATGCATTTGCTTTCTAGACATATGTAAGGCAGGCCAAAGAAACTGGCTTCTTATCGATATGAAAAAATTTACTGGGGAATTTAGCTCAAGATAGACTAAAATTTATGTCGAATATGATCTTATATATTTGCCTTCCTCAAAGTAGACAAAACAGCAAAACAAAAAAAAAACAAAACCTAGGCCACAAAGATGAATGAGAAGAGAAAAGTGGTGTGATGCTATGGTGACAATGGGTGGTCCCTGCCCTATATTTTTTTGAGGAGACTGGAGCATGCTGGGCATGGGGCAATGTGGCAAAAGGATTTGAAGTAAAGACCTCCTCCTGGCCAAGCTCGGAGGCTCAGATGATAAACCCAGCACTTTGGGAGGCCAGGGTGAGTGGATTGCCTGAGCCCACAGTTTTGAGACCAGCCAGGGCAACCTGTTGAGACCTCATCTCTACAATAAATAAAAAATTAGCTGGCCGTGGTTGTGCACACCTGTAGTTCCTGCTACTTGGAAGGCTGAGGTGGAAGGATCACCAGAGACCAGCAGGTCGTTGCTGGGGTGGTCATGAGTGTGCCACTGCACTCCAGCCTGTGCGACAGAGTAAATCTACAACTCAAAAAAAAAAAAAAAGACCTTCTCTGGACTTGCATGAGCTCATCATAGATATGCCAGGGTGCTATAAGGAAGGACTACCGGAAAAATAAATAATAGTAAGAATAATACATTAAGTGTACATGATAAAGAGGCACGGGGGGCCAGAGCAGCACTCTGGAACCACACAGCCAGAGTTCAATTCCTGACTGGGCCACTACCACATGTATCACCAGAGGAACCTTATAAAGTTTATGTGATTTTACCCAATTTGTAGAAAGAAACGAAGAGACCCCACCTACTGAGAAGAGATGTCAAGAGTACAGCACCCAGTCAGGCCTGACAACCGCGTCACCTCCTGGAAAATCTTCTCATTGTGCCTCTTGATCCTCCGGACCAGGGTGACAGTGGAGATGGGAGAGGCTCCAGAGGAGCCTGGTAAGACTTAGGTTGCACCTGGGCTGAACTTTCAACACTCTCCATCCCCGTGACCCAAAGGACAGAGCCAATAACACACGGTCACTGAGTGTCCAAGACAGGCAGTTCCCACCGACCCCCAGAGTAACCCACCTGGTGCCAAAAATGTGTAAGCAGCAGCAGGAAGTCTCCAGGTGCTAAAATGTCCTCCTGCACCAGCGGTTGGTGGGGCCTCAAGCATCGCCCGTTGTTCCCTCTTCTTAGCGTTTGGCTGGGCCCACGCGCCCTCTCTGACTCTCTCCATCTCCGTTATGAGCCCCATTGAGACGTCACAGGTATGGGGCTGGCCAGGGTGTGCTTGGCTGAGGGAGTGAGGGAGGAGTAAGTCACTAAGGAGACTTGTCTCCCTGTCTTACACTCTTCTCGCGATCACAGGCATACAACCAGCTCTTAATGGGCAATTTTCTTACTGAATTGGTTTTCTGGTCCCGCCAGCAGTGCCGGCTTCCACCCGTTCCCCTGTTCTGCCAGGCTTCCCTACCTGGCGGGGCCACCCTGCAGTTCCTGCACCTGCCCCTTGTTCAGTTTCTGCTTACAGATGGCTTAACTCGCATCTGGGTGGTGCGCTCCCATCACCTAGACTACATCTCCTGGAAGGAGTGGTGTCCCCTTCCACAGGCCACAAGCCCTCTGCGGACCCTACTGCCTGAATCCTGGGGTTAAGTCCCAAAGAAGAAACTGGCGCTGTATGCTAGGAGCTCGCTGATATTTGGACACCGCTGCAAGGATCCCACTTTTCAGTCGCAAATATGTTCTCCGGCCTTCTCCACCTGAGCTGATCGCCAGTCCTAGAAATCTGATCTCATGCTGGCTGTCCAAGAAGCTCGAGGGAAAAAACCCAAGGAAAGCCCCAAAAAATGATGAAAGAGAAGGATCAGGTTGAGACCAAAGTGGAGGAGGAGGTCAAGAAAAGGCCCGCTCTAGGAAGGAGAAGGTGTCATTGACATCCTGGCCCCTAGAGACCCAAAAGTAACTCTCTTCCTTGGGATACAGCTCTGCTGGGGAAGTCCTGCCTCTAGGGAAAGATGTGGCCCTACTGGAGATCAAGCCCCAGGCTTCTCCTTGCAGCTGGAGAAGTAAACCAAGGAAATGCTAAAGTGTTCAGCTCTCCAGGCTTGCTGATGTTGCTGATGCTGGAGATGGAAATGCAGGGCAACAAGCCCTCAAACATTCCACCATGAGCTCTGTGCCACTCAGAGCTGCTTGTCATAGGCCCTGCCAGAGGACAAAGTTGATTCCACTGCTATGCTGCTATTGCCTCCAATGCAACTGTTGTGAGTTAGAGGTGAGTTTCTCCTGCAAACCAAATGTGCTGCATAACTATTCAAAAAGATCTAGGTTTCTTGGGGAAGAACATTGAGTGTTACAAAAAAATAGCAGAATCTTGGAGAATAGAACAGAGGCTTTGGAGGACAAAACAGAAACCATGGCAAGCAGCAGTACTACCCAATCTGTCTTTTTGTTTTTCCTCACCTGCTGGGAAGACCAGACTCCTTGCCTCTGGTCACCTGCATTTTGCAGGTCTCAGCTCCTCCTAGCACCAATGACTTGGCCCACCTGGCCTCTGCCTCTTCTATCTTGCCTGTCTCTCTGCCTCCTAGCCCCTTAACCTTCTCATTCCTGCAGAATAAGTCTCAGACATCCATGTATGTAGATTCCCATCCTTCTTTTTCCTTCCTCACCCGTTGGGCCTTTCCAACATGAACCCATTATTCCTGGCAACTCTATCAATTCCATAGGAAACATTTCTAGCATCTCAGCTAACAGATCTACTCAGTTGTCCTCATAGCCCACTTCAGTTCCTGGGATCATTTACATTGACAATTCACTTCTTCTAAATCTGGAACTCCCTTTTTGTTTGTTTATTTGTTGTTTTATAAAGCAGGATTGATTGAGATGAAAGAAAAGCTCCCCGAGAGGGAAAGACCATGAGGAGGTTGCCTGGCTGGGAGTTTCAGATCCACCCCCAGTATCAGGATGAGTGCAGTCCCATTTTCCCTGATCCTATTTGATGTGCAGTGCAGTGGCACCCTGAAAAATCATCATTCTGTATCTGCCCACCTGCATTTATTTTCTTCAGTCCCACTCCAACTTTTAACCATCCCCTTTGCTGGAAAACTATGCATTAACTCAAATTTAGGGCACCCAATGGTCAATAGAAGGGACTCTGTCACCCAAGTGCCTCCATTTTAACAAGACTTCCTATCATGGTTCCTCCAGTGACCTCTGCTGTAGTGAGCAGCACCTCTGCATCATCATTGTCCAAGCCAACCTTTGACGCCAGATACCACCCCTCCGTCCAGTCAGCTGTCAGCTTCCAGTTTCTTTCTGTATCCAAGAATTGTCCCCCATTCTCACAGAGCATCTGAGGCCTCATTGCTATACATGGGTGATGCAATGGAGAACAGCATTGGATTTGTAGAAAGTCCTCTTGTCTCCTTTGAGTAAAAACACCAGTGAATCATTCAGCCAAGTTGTTCCTCATGACTTTAGAGTAGGCAGTATTCTTTTTTTTTTTTTTTTTTGAGTTGGAGCTTCACTCTGTCACCCAGACTGGAGTACAGTGGCTGCTCCCGGCCACTGCAGCCTTGACCTGCTGGGCTCCGGAGATCCTTCCGCCTCAGCCTTCCAAGTAGCTGGAACTACAGGCATGCGCTACCATGCCCGGCTAATTTTTTTTTATTTATTGTAGAGATGATGTCTCGCCAAGTTGCCCAGGTGTGTCTCGAACCCACGGGCTCAGGCATTTGACTCACCTTGGCTTCCCAAAGTGCAGGATTACAGACTGAGCCACTGAACCCGGCAAGTAGCCAGTATTCTTTATCAAATACTTGTATTTGGAGACTCATGGTCAGAACAACTGTGACTGTGATATAGGGATGAAGAGCAGCCAATGGGACACCCTCACACCTGCTAAGAACTTCAGGAGTCACATTTCCATGAATGACATCTCTCAGGGATCTCATTCAATAATGAGAAAGTCTCTCCCCACATACTTTTTCCATGAAACAGCATTAGTCCATGAGAAAGTCCCTTTAAGGTATACTTAACCTGCTCTAATTACATAAGTCAGAGGCCCAAAACCTTAAGAGTTGTGTGTGCATGTGAGTATGAGAGTGGGCATGTATATATGTGAGATCATAGGGCAGACCATTTCAATTAGAAGACACTGTACTTGAAACACTTCAGCATGGATAGTAGAAGAGATCTGTACGTACCATAAACTGGGCCTTCCCTGGCTTTACTGTTAATGTCAATGACCCAAGCTATGGGCTACATCTCTCTAGTCTTGAGACTGGGAGATGGTCACTGTTGTTTACAGATGCTCCTCTTCCCCTTACAGATTTGATTCAATGGCCTCTTAACTTTCCCAGATGTGATGTATATGAAAACCTTGTTTTTATTATTCTGCCTCTGCTCACATGTCTTTGTTCTTTGACTCAACTGTGGAGGAAAATTGACATGTACAAAGGCTTATTTGCTTTGAGCCACCTTTATGCAAAATATTCTGTGTCACAGGGTCTAGGATGTGGAAGTAGCTAGCTACCTTTATGACATCACATGCTGAGCCCTCAAGTCTCTGTGAGAAATCAAAGTGTCAGAGATAATAATCTCTGAGTACACCAAAAATAATATCCCAACCAACTTAATAGACCACATATTTTGGCTAAGAGGATCCCAGAGAAACCTGAAACACTAATTCCAGGCCATGACAGAAGAGAGGTTAGACATACCTCCTTGTGTCCCTTCCTTTCCTTTAGAGTTTGGGCTTAACTGACTGGCATTATCATTAAAGTAGAGTTCATAAAACTGAGAAAACTGACTTTTTTGGCAATAAGATATTATACTCCAACCTGATTCTCTGAGGGCTTCCACCCATGAGACATCATCTATATAGCAAAGGCCTTGGCTTCCACAAGCCTCTTGTTTTTTTATTTACTTATTTATTATAAAGATGTGGGGTACAATTCAGGGTTAGGTATACAAACAGTGATTATGCAGGTATTCTTGTTGATGAGTTATGCCCCTCCTTCCACTAGCAGTTTTTCTCAACTGCCAATCCCACCAACACTCCCCTGATAGTTTTCCCATTACTGCCAAATGCTTTCTTATAATATTATAATTGTTCAAGGTCCGCTTATGAGTGAGAACATATGGTACTCTGTTCCTTGTTTCTGTGATAGATCACTGAGTATGATTGACTCCAAATCCAACCAAGTTGCTGCAAAGTCCATGTATTTGTCCTTCTTTTTGGTTGCATAATATTCCATTGTGTATATGTACCACATTTTCTTTATCTAGTCCAGCTTCAATGGGCAACATGGTTGGTTCCATGTTTTTGCTATTGTGAATAGAGCTGCAACAAACATACATTTGCAGGTATCTTTTTTGTAGAATGATTTGAGTTTCTCCGGTATATTCCCAATAGGGGAATTGCTGGGTCATAGGGAATGCCAATTTCTAGTTCTTTCAGAAGTCACCACATTGGCTTCCAAAGAGGTTGTACTAATTTGCATTCCCACCAGCAGTGTAGAAGCATTCCTTTTTCTCCACATCCTCTCCAGCATCTGTTGCTGTTTGTTTTATTAATGATGGCCATTCATACTGGGGTTAGGTGATATCTCAATGGAATTTTGATTTGCATTTCTCTGATAATGAGTGAGGCTGAGCACTTTTTCATTTGTCTGTTGGCTGCCCGTATATCTTCTTCTGAGATGTTTATTCATGTCTTTTACCCAGTCTTTAAAGGGGCTGTTTGTTTTTTACCTTTTGGCATGTTTGAGTTCCACGTAGATCCTAGATGTTAGGCCTTTGTCAGATACATAGTTGGCAAATATTTTTTTCCCATTCTGTGGGCTGTCTCCCTGCTCTCTTGATGGTTTCTTTTGCTTTGCAAAAGCTCATTAGTTTGATGAGGTTCCACTTGTCTATCTTATTTCTTAAGGTATTGGCCTTTAGGGTTCTGAATAGGAATTGGTTGCCAGTTTCAATTTCATAAGGGTGTCTCCTGCATTTTCTAAGATTCTTATTGTTTGAGATTTTACTTATTGTTTGAGATTTTACTTTTAGGTCTTTGGTTCATTTAGAGTTCATTTTTCTGTATGGTGTTAGGTAGGGTTCCTGCTTCAATCTTCTGCATGTGGTCAGCCAATTTTCCCAGCACCATTTACTGAATATGTTCTCCTCTCTCCAATAGTTGTTAATGGAGGCTTTGTCAATGATGAGTTGATTGAGAAATTGAGACTTTGCTTCCAGAATCTCTATCCTTTTCCATTGGTCAATGTACCTGTTCTTGTAACAATACCAGGCTGTTTTGATTACTGTAGCCTTACAGTAAAGTTTGAAGTCTAGAAGTGTGATACCTCCTGGTTTCTTTCTCTTTCTAAGGATTGTTTTGGCTATTTGTGGTCATTTATGTTTCCATATGCATTTCTGTATTGTCATTTCCAGATCTGAGAAGAATGATGTTGGTAATTTAATGGGTATTGTGTTGAATCTATAGATTGCCTTTGGTAGGATGGATATTTTAAAAATGTTGATTCTTCCTATCCATGAGCATAATAAGCCTCTTATTTTAGTTTAAGCTTTCCTTTCTACTTACTTCTTAAGTCTTTAGACAAAATTTAACTCTTTTAACCAACCACCAATTAGAAAATCTTTGAATCCATGTATAACTTATGAATCCCTGCTTCAATATGTCCCCTTTCTGGGTAAATCTAATTGATACTTTGCATGCATTGATTTATATCTTTGCCCATAACTTCTCTCCTTAAAATATATCAAACCAAATTTTGACATGACTACCTCAGGCACACTTTCTCAGGATCTCTTGAGACTGCTGTAGCCTGGGCCATGGCAATTCATTTTGCCTTAGAACAAACCTCTTTAAATATTTTACATAAAGGCAGAAGAGATCAGCTGGCACCCGGTCCACACCACCACCTGTAGCAACAGGTCAGGCACTGGCAGTGGGGACTGTGAAGAAAGTGCAAAGCAATTCTGAAGCTGAGCCCCACCAGAGGAAAAAACACAGACTGCCACTATTTTCTCTGTGTCCTAGAACTGGGCAGAGACCTATTTTACCTTTCCAAATTCTGAGCTGTCTGCATCCTGAAAAGCCTGCATCCTGAGATCAAGAGGTGATCATACCCCTTCTAATTATTTTTCTCCAAGAGTTTCTTGTATAACATCAAATTTTGAGGTCTCTGTCAAAATTCTGAAAATGATTGTTCATTTATACTTTTGATTTTACTTGTGTTGCTGTTTTTTTCCCCAAGGAGGATACTCCAAGTGCACAATATCAGAGAGACAAGCATTACACCCCCACACTGGACCAAAAACAGATGCATACAATGGAACAGAAGACTGAGTGGCAGACAATTTGGGACAATTTCAGGGAAAATTGCTGGTGTGTGCTGAATGCTGGCAGTGAGAGCTATGGAGAAAATGCAGGGAGGGAGCCTGAGGCAGACTCCCAAGGAAGCAGTGTGGAGAGCCCATCCTGAGCCTGGACAGGACTCCAGAGCCCTGCCACCTGATTCTGAGATCCAGAGACTGGTAACTGCTAGGAAGGGAGCAATAACTCCAAGGAGAGAAACTGAGCAGATTCTCTAATGCCTGGGCAGAGAATTGCTCCAGAGTGACCTCTGTGAAACAGTAGAACTGCATCTTGAGACCAGGTGCTGATCTCTGTAGTGCACTGGGGCTGCTTTTTGTGACCTTAGAGAACATTGTCCCCAGTGCACAAGCCCCGGTGGGTAATGGCAGATGCAGAACCCCAGATGATCCACCCTCTGAGCCAGTTGCTAAGTGATAGAAGCAGACAACAACACTGACCAGGGAGAAGGCTGGTGGCAGTGCTAGTTTGTTTGTTTATCTCATTTGGTTGCTTTGTTTGTTGGCTGGTTTTCTCTTACATTCCTTCTATTCCTCTTTCCTTGTTCTTTCTCTGTTTTGTGTGTGTGTGTCTGTGTGCATGTGTGTTTCTGTCACTTTCTCATTTTCTTTCTTTTCCTTTTGCTTTCCGCTTTCCCCTTCTTCTCCTCTCACTTTTCCCTCTTATACCCTGTCTTGGACTCAGGGGCTATGCCAGCATACCCATTGTAAGATCATATTGTGCAAGTCCCAGCTGGCTCATTCACCAGACAGCAAACATTATGACCTGGCATTTGGAATCCTTGCAGCCCGCCTCATCCCCTAGTAAATGCTCAAAATTGTAAAGAGACAGCACAATGCCCCACCCCCAGCCCTACTTCTTAATTGAACAAACATAGAGTCTCAGCTCAGAGAAGGACAAAGGGTAGAGCAAATATCAGAAGTGACTGCTTCTCCATTTTCCATTGAGCAGCAGAATTAAAGAGAAAGATAAAATATCTGCTACAAATGAAGAAAAACTAGTGAAGATCTGCTGATAACCAGAGCCCCAGCAAAGAGTCAGTGCTAGACAACATAGCTACTGGGACACAAACTGTACCTATCTTCCAGAATGACGGTACCCAGATGGTACTTATGGAGACCAGAAAATCACTGGATTGAATGAATAAAAATCAAGAAATGCAAGGGTTAAAACTAAGTGAAATTGCAACAGAGCTGGAAAAACTCAAGAAAGCATACTTAGAAATAGCAAATAAAGAACTCCATCCAAGAAATGAATGACCAACTGACAAGCATGGAAAACAGAACTGACAAAGCAGAATAAAGAATCTCTTAGCAGGAAGACCAAAATATGAAATTAACCCAATCTATTTACATAGGAAAAAAACTTTAAAAGAAAGAAGAAATTTTCCAAGAGATGTGCAAGTTTTTCAAGAAACTAAACCTATGTCTGATTGAAATACCTGAAAGAGAAACAGAAAATACCCTGGAACAAACATTCCATGAGGTCATTCAAGAAAACTTTCCTCATCTGGCCAGACTGACAACTATAAAAGCACAAGAGATTCAGAGATCCCCTGCAAGACATCTTATGACAAGACCAACCCCTAGACACATAAGAATTCACCTACACAAAGAGAGTATAAAAGAAAAAAATCCTAAAGGCAACAAGGGAAAAAGGTCAAACTACCCACCAGAGGAAACCAATCAAAATTACTGCAAAATTATCTGCAGAAACTCTACAGACCAGAAAGAATTGGACCCCAATCTTTAATGTTCTCAAAGATAAACAATTTCAACCAAGAATTTTGTACCCAGCCAAGCTAACCTTTATCAATGAGAGAGATTTAGCATCCTTCCCACACATTCAATCCCTAAGAGAATTTACTTCATAGAGACCAGCTCAAGAGGAGACACTTAAAAAGGTGGTGTGCACAGAAGAAAAAAGAAACAAAAGAAAGACCATCTACTTCACAAGATCACAAAAAAACACAGAAACAGCAGAACACACAGAATACCCATAAAAATAAAAATAAATAAATACATACATATATGAATACAAAATCTTAAAACCAAGCAGCCTTATAAGAGCATTATGACAGGCACAAATTCTCACACTTTAATAATCAGCCTAAATGTGAATGGACTAAATGTACCACTGAAAAGACATAGAATGGAAAATAGTATTAAAAATCATGGCACAGTAATATGCTACCTCCAGGAAAATCATCTCACCACAAAGGATGCCCACAAACTTAAAGTTAGAGGATGGGAAATGATTTTCCAGGCAAACAGATCACAAAATCACAAAGGATGCCCAGAAACTCAAAGTTAGACCATGAAAAATGAATTTCCAGGCAAACAGATCACAAAAGATGGCAGGAGTTGCATTCTTAATATCAGACCAAGCAACTTTTAAGCTATCAGAAATTTAAAAAGATAAGGAAGGACACTACATGATAATAAAATGTTTCATCCATCAACAAGAAAAATCCATCCTAAACATATATACACCTAACAGATAAAGCAGTTACTAAGTAAACCAAAAGAAGACATTGATTCTAACACTATCATAGCTGAAACTTAAATATCCCACTAACAACCCTAGATAGTTCATTGAGGAAAAAAATCAGCAAAGTTCCAGGACCTCAACTTGATGCTTGACCAAATTGACTTAATACATGAATTTTTTTTTCAGAGAGATATACAAATGGCCAACAGGTATATGAAAAGGTGCTCAACATCATTAACCATGAAGGGAATAAAAAACAAAACAAAAAATGAAATATAACCTCACATCCGTTATGATGTCTATTATCAAAATAAATACAACAATGCTGGCAAAAATATTAAGGTGTGAATATAACCTGGTGTAGCCATTATGGAAAACAGTTTGGAAGTCCCCCCCCAAAATTAAAAATGTTTCTAACCTACAATCCAACAATCCCATTTTTGAGAATATAACTGAAGTAAATGAAGCCTGTGTCTTGAGAAGATATCTTTAATACATCCCCATGTGCATTGCATTATTATTTGCAATAGCCAATATGTGAAAACCACATAAATGTCTAGCTATGGATGAATGGACAAGAAAATATTGTTTATATAATCAATGAAATATTATTCAGATTTAAAAAGAAAATTTTGCCATTTTCAGCAACATGGATGGGCCTAAGGAGTATTATGGTAAGTGAAATAACACAGACACAGAAAATCAAACACTGCATGCTATCGCTTACATGTGGAATCTAAAAAAGTCAAACTTACAGATAACAGTGTAATGAAAACATCGTTTCCAGGGATTGGGGAGTGAGCAAAATGGAGAGATGTTTGTCAAAGAGTACACGCTTTTAGTTATAAGATAAATATGCTAGTGTTTATATTCATACAGATTTTTTAAAGAGAATAACAGATGAATATATTCTGAGGATCTAATGTATAGTCTGATGACTATAATCAATAATACTGTATTGCTTACTTGAACTTTTGCAGCAGATCAAATTGTATGTGTCCTCACTCTCCATACACACACACACACACACACACACACACACACACTCATATATTAAATTTGGGTGGTAATAGATGAGATAACTTGATTGCAATCATTAAACAGTGTACACACTTATCACCACGTTGTACACTTTAAACATATATAATTCTTATTTGTCAATTATATTTCAATAAAACTGTAAAAATTTGATTTTTTGAAGACATCAACAAAATTTATAAAACCTTGTCTATTTCTGAAAACAATAGAAATGAAGGAAGACACCAGATTATCAAAATCATAAATAAAATAGGAGAGAACTAAGGAAATATTATAAAAAGTTTATATAACATAAATAAATCTGTAGAAAAACACGAATTACCAAACTGACTGAAGAGAAAATAAAAGATATTAATACATGTATGAGAAGTAAACAAATTAAATAGGTAATTAAAAATCTCTCTACCAAGATAATGCTAGGTCAAGATGACTTCAGTAGTAAATTTTACCAAAAACATTGGAAAACAATTTTTCACAAACATCTTCTAAAACAAAAGAAATACTTTCCAACTCATTTTAGAAGACTAAATTACCCTGATTCCAAATTCAAAGTAAGATAATAAAAGAAAATGAAATACTCCTATGAAAACAGAAAAAAACTGCATAAAAGTATAAGCATACCAAGTACAGGTTGTATAATCAGTTAATTTGGACATTACCAAAACTATTTGTTTTTAATGAATAATATAGACAAGCAGCTACAGGGCTTTAATGTGACCCTATGGGACACATAAAATTCTTATCTGGTATATCTCATAAGAAATAATCTTGATACTTTGGCATAATTTGATACATACAAAAAGGTAACTGCAAATATTCAAAAAAATCAGGGTTAATGGTTCCCAAACCAGTTTATATACTACCAGAACAGACACTTCAACTTCTGATTATCAAGCAAACATATAAATGCCATCAAAACAAAATATACAAATAAGCAAACACACAGCCAGAACTAACAGAAACCAGAGTTCATTTCATGACACTGTGCAATAATATTCCCAGAGAATTTAAGAAAAATAAAATAAAGTTGACAGATAAGAACCCCATCCCTCTTAGGGAACACACAGTCATAATCAGGTTTTGTAATACATGTGTGTTGGCAGATTCTCTACATCTTTTCAAAATAGATTTGGTCTTAAGGGCTAAAACTGCTTATAAAAAAGCTTCATGCAATGTAGGCCAAGCACATTTTATATGTGGAATAAACTAAAATGCTAACAGAGTTTAGAGATGGTAGAATTTTTAATACCTGTGATTTATGTGCTTATATTGTCTTTTGTCGGGACTATTGATTTTCCCAGGTTCACTATGTTCTCAAGTTTCTTAACAAAATGTCTGCTTTTGTTAAAATTACCATTCTAGATAATTTAGATACTGTGGGTACATCTCGTCAAAACATATTTCCAAAACTAAAAACAGCACTGTATCCCAAATTTAATGACACCACTTTTTAGCCCAGTCTGAAGTAAATTTTAAACATTGTCATATTTTTACTATTTATTTATGTATGTGCTTATTTTTTGAGTTAGTGCCTCACTTTGTTGCCCAGGCTGAAGTGCTGTGGCAGCATCACAGATCATCACAGCTTCCAGCTCCTAGGCTCAAGGAATCCTCTTTTGCCAGCCACCCAAGTAACTGAGACTAAAGAACCTCATGACCACAGTTGGCTGATACTTTATTTGTTGCAGAAATGAGGTTTCACTATATTGACTATGCTGGTCTCAAACTCCTGGGTTCAAGCAGGATTATAAGCAACAGCCACCATGCCCAGACAAATTTATATTTACATGTACGTTTTAATTTACTACACTGTTATATTCCTCACTGATCATTTAAGGCCTTGTTCTTCCTGACTTTCTGTGTGTGTGAGCTCTGCAAACCTTGCTAGATGTACATCCCAATAACATATTTAAAGGAAGTGATTCTGTGCTTCCTTGTGGTGGTCATACTAAGGATAATGAGTGAGTGGTAAAACTCTATGCCATCTTACTATAGCAGGTTGCAGAATCTTAGCCAATGAGTTTTGTAGAGTGTATTAGCTTTATTTTACAGAGGACTGAGGTTAGAGAATCGGTAAACTTATGCATAACTCATGATGACAGTAGAAATAAGATAACTTCCCCTGTGTAATTTAATATGCTCCAGTGCCCCCAAATTAGGAATTATGTTATAATAAGAGCCTGTGCCACTGCCTAATCATTAGCTTTTGAAGAGAAAAAGACATCAGCACATCCAGACATCATATAACCAAGACTAGTGAAAGTCTCTTATCTTCCATATGCATTTATCCTTAAAGATTCAAATGTCACCAAGATTCTAGTAAAATTGATTTGAGAAAACTTTCCGTTTTATCTTGGAAGTGGAATATAAAAAAAATCTGCTGATAAATAGTGGGTCCCTTTAATGTTTATATAAGTTTATGCTTTGTCAAGTATAGTAAGAATCTACTGCCTTTAAAATGACCTTTTACATGATTTTGTTGATGACATGACAACACGGACTAAATAAATTTGACTGTATATAGAAATTATTTTGTTAGGTAATTCCCATAGACCAGTCAAATTTATTTTAGCTCCCCTCAACCTATTTGTCCATTTTCTTCTGTAAAGCATATTTTTAAAACATAAAAAAAGTCCTTATTGTTTAAATGGCAGAGCATCTAAGTTTGAGATACATTATGTGTTTCAGCTCTGTCCACAAAATAATTGTCTTTGAAACCTCCATCATTCTGCCCTGTGTAATACACAATGAGCAACTAGTATGTGAGCATGCAGTTGTAAAGCTTCTAACAAGCAAGTCAGTTATCAGTTTCTTATTTAAAAAAAGCAAAAAGTTACCTATTTTTCCAAATTTGTCTTTTTTCACAACAGACACCAAACATATATGTTACCAGCATCAGTTGTCACTTTAGCGCAGTAGGTAGCACATCAGTCTTATATGTTATCAACATCTTTATTCATTTTAATTCCAGAACAAAGAATTGCAGCACTAGTAACTTCTGTTAACTTATTTGTTTGTGTAGGCTTAATTTTACATCTAAAAAATGAACTCCCAAAATTTCATGAGAATTCGCCACAGCATAGAAGAACTTGTTGTCCCAGTTTATTCTGAGTTTATTCTATCAGTAAACATTAATAAAGATGCAATATGAAGAGGAATATCAGATAAATGAGATCCCCTTTTTCCTTCATTGCCAAGAGAATAATTAGAATCTCCCACTAGAAATGAGAAAAAGACCCTATTATACACAGATTATATTTGGTACAATTCTTATCTCTAAATTTTGAACTTTGAAGCAGTTACAGATTATAAGTGATAAAATCATAATAATGAGTACAGTGCACTGATGTATAAGCATGTGGAGTACTTAACATCCTGGCCAGATTGTGCTTGCAGGGGGCCAGGTGAATAGTTCAAGCCAACAAGCTATAAGTGGAATCAGAGGCAAAACATTTCAACACTAGTGAGAAAATGACCAGAGTTCTTTTTCCTTTGAGGCCATGCCTGATGATGCTTCAAAGAATGATGGAATGATAAGTAAAGACTGATGAAATTGGAAGGAGAGCTGTGACAAGCTGTCTGGAGCAGTAAATTCTAAGTTGCTGTGGTCATTATACAACTGATATTTAATTCATGTGTCATTGCAAGACTAGATGAGGCTAAAATTTCACTCACTGAGTAGCTATATGGAGTCCACTTTGATGGGCTTGGAATTTCCTAGAGAATTTGTGTAATGAGATAAACAGGGCATGATGAAAGTACTCTATTTGATTTAGACAAATACCTACTATGTCAAGGTGTTGGTCCACTGTTTTCATGGGAATATTAGTCACCTGGTCTAGATAAATGTATGCTAAATACCTTGTGTATCCAGAGAGAAAATTAGATAAACTCTAGGAGGTACAAGTGGAACTGACACTTGACACAGTTTCTTGTCCCTCTTTTCAAGCCCTAACAGAATTTTTTTTTTATTTTTTTTTTATTTTTATTTTAAAGATGTGAGGTACACATATGTTCTCACTTATAAGCGGACCTTGAACAATTATCATCATATTGTAAGAAAGGGATTGGCAATAGTGGAAAACTTCTGAGGGTGGGGGGAGTGGGATTGGAAGTTGAGGGAAACTGCCAGGGGAGGGAGGAGCACACCTCATCAACAACGGTACCTGCATAATGAATATTTGTATACCTAACCCTAAATTGTACCCCACATCTTTAAAATTAAAAAAAGATGTGGAATACAATTCAGGGTTACTATACAAATGGTCATTGTACAGGTAAAATTTGAGCCTCACTTTGGTCCCCACATCACCTGGTTTGAGATCAGGCACTCTTACTGATGAAGTATGCCCCCCTCTCCCTCTCCTGGTAGTTTCCCACTACTGCTAATTCCTTTCTTACAGTATTATGATAATTGTTCTCATGAGTAAGAACATGTGGTACTCAGTTCTTTGTTTCTGTGATAGATCACTGAGTATTGCAGACTAAATCCATCCAAGTTGCTGTGAAGTTCATAATTTTGTCCTTATTTGTGGCTGCATAATATTCTATCATGAGTATGTACCACATTTTTAAAATCCAGTCTACTAAGTTACCAGCGTCATTATTCTCAGACCTGGAAACAACAATGCAGAAATTCATGCAGAATCTTTATTGGAGAAGTGAAGAATTAAAATTTTTAATGCTACTTTCCATCATTTTTTAAATTTTAAAAATGCTGACTAATAGGGTCTTTGGAATGAAAGTGAAATTACAGGGATAGTGCCAAAAGTATTAGGCATTTCTGCCTACAGATGAGATGTGGCCATACAAAAATTATTTTTCAATAACATAGGTCTTTTTTAGCCGGGCTCGGTGGCTCAGCCTGTAATCCCGTGCCTTTGGGAGGCTGAGGTGAGTGGATTGCCTGAGCCCGCGGGTTCGAGACCCACCTGGGCAGGCGAGACCTCATCTCTACAATAAATCAAAAAATCAGCCGGGCGTGGTAGCGCATGCCTATAATTCTGGCTACTTGGAAGGCTGAGACGGAAGGATCGCCGGAGCCCAGCAGGTCGAGGCTGTGGTGGCCGGGAGCGGCCACTGCACTCCAGTCTGAGCGACAGAGTGAGACTCCAACTCAAAAGAAAAAACAAAAAACATAGGTCTTTTTTTGAAGCATTGTTGAAAGCTTTCTGTGACATAGTTTAATAATTCTGGAACACATAGAATTAGCACAAGTTAGTGTTGCTATATCTGGGCCTTGAGGTTAATTAACGATTGCCACATTGTGGTGTAAAGAAAATTGAGCAAAATTAGGATATGTGTAGGGCATCACAATTTGAAATTGTGTAACATGACAGATCACTAAAAATACCTGTAAAGATCTTTCACTTCTTTAGTTAGGAAGATGTCAAGGTATTTCATTTTTATGTGTGTGGCTATTGTGAGTGGGATTATGCTTTTTATTTGGTTCTCTGCTTGCTTGTTGTAGGTGTATAAGAAAGCAACTGTCTTTTGCACATTTATTTTGTACCCCCCTAGAATTTGCCAAAATCCTTTATCAGTGAAAGCAGGTTTTTGACAGATTCTCTTTGGTTTTTCAGATATATGATCATATTGTCAGCAAAGGGAGATAATTTAACTTCTTCTTTCCCTATTTGGATACCCCTGATTTCCTTCTCTTGTCTAATTGCCCTAGCTAGGACTTCCAACACAACACTGAATAAGAAGGGTGAGAGTGGGCAGCCTTGTCGTGTTTCAGTCTTTATGGGAAATGATTCCAGTTTCTGTCCATTTAGCAATATGCTGTCTGAGGGTTTATAATAAATGGTGCTTGCTATTTTGATGTATGCTCCTTCTATACCTAGTTGTTTGAGGGGTTTTTAACAGGAAGAGATGCTGGATTTTATCAAAAACTTTTTTCTGCATCTAATGCTATAATATGCTTTTCTTGTTTTTACATCTGTTGATGTATTTAATTACATTTATGGTCTTATGGGTGTTAAACCAGTTCAAAGAAATCTAAGAAAACACCAAAGAATGGAAAAATATTCTATGCTCATGAACAGGAAGAATCAACATTGTTAAAATGTCCATCCTCTCAAGGGCATTCTATAGAGTCAATGCAATACCCACTAAATTGTCAACATCGTTCTTCTCAGATCTAGAAATGACAATACAGAAATTCATATGTAAACATAAACAACCATGAATTGCCAAAACAATCCTCTTCAAAAGAAACAAAGTAAGAGGTATTAACTTTAAACTTTACTATAAGGCTGTAATAATTAAAACAGCCTGGCATTAGTACAGGAATAGGCATTTGGACCAGTGAAACAGAATAGAGACTCCAGAAGCAAAATCTCAGTTTTTCAACCAACTCATCTTTGGCAAACCCTCCACCAGCAACCACTTGGGAGAGGAGAATCTATTCAGTAAATGCTGCTGGGTAAACTGACTGACCACATGCAGAAGATTGAAACAGGACCCTAATCTATCACAATACACAAAAGCTAACTCTAAATAGACCAAAGGCCTAAACATAAAACCTCAAAGTATAAGAACCTTAGAAAATGCAAGAGACACCCTTACGGAAATTGGAACTGGCAACCAATTCCTGATCAAAACCCCAAGAGCCCATGTCATAAGAGATAAGATAGACAAGTGGGGCCTCATCAGACTGAAAAGCTTCTGCAAAGCAAAAGAAACCATCAAGAGAGTGGAGAGAGAGAATGAGAAAAAAATATTTGCCAACTGTATATCTAACAAAGGCCTAACATCCAGGATCTACAAGGAACTCAAATGTGTCAAAAAAAGAAAAAAAATAGCTCCACTGAAAAATTAGCAAAAGATGTGAATATACACTTTCAAAAGAAGATATATGGGCAGCCAACAGACATATTTAAAAGTGCTCAACCTCACTAATCATCAGAGAAATGCAAATCAAAATCACAGAGATGACACCTAACTCCAGGAAGATTAGCCTTCACTAATGAAACAACAGCAGATGCTGGCAAGGATGCAGAGAAAAGGGAATGCTTCTACACTGCTGGTGGGAATATAAACTAAAAGAGCTAAGCATTGACCTTCCACATGATACAGCAATCCCCCTCCTGGAACTATAACCAGAGGAATCAAATCGTTCTACAAAAAAGATACCTGCGCACGTGTGTTTATTGCAGCACTATTCACAATAGCAAAAACATGGACCAATCATGTTGCCCATTGAAACTGGACTGCCCATTGAAAGTTGTCTATCTTATCTCTTATGGCATGGACACTTAAGGTTTTGATCAGGAATTGGATTCCAGTTCCAATTTCCATAAGGGTGTCTCCTTCGTTTTCTAAGGTTCTTACAGTCTGAGGTGTTATGTTTAGGCCTTTAATCCATTTAGAGTTGATTTTTGTGTAAGGCAATAGGTAAGGGTCCTGTTTCAATCTTCTGCATGTGGTCAACCAGTTTTCCCAACACGATTTATGTCTATTTTTTAAAAATATGGTACATATATGCAATGGAATATTTCACAGACATAAAGGACAACTATATGGACTTCACAGAAACTTGGGTGGATTTAGAGTCTATCATACTCAGTAATCTATCACAGAAACAAAGAGCAGAGTACCACATGTTCTCACTCATAAGCGGACCCTGAACATTTATCATAATACTGTAAGAAAGGGATTGACAGTAGTGGGATACTGCCAGGGAGAGAGGAGGTACACAACATCAATAAGGGTACCTGATCTCAAACCAGGCAAAGTGGGAACCAAACGGAGGTTCAAACTTTACCTGTATGATGAACACTTGTATGCATAATATTGAATTGTACCCCACACTTTTAAAATAAAATGACATAAAATAAAAATAAAAATGCCTGAAGTCCAAGAATATTATGCTACTATTGTCTTTTTTTTCTTGGAAATGAGTGTTAATTTTTCAGAATGATTATATTATACACATTTAGAAGATATAATTATTTTATTCTTCACTATTTAAATTTTTCTGGCTTAGAATGATGGTGTCACAAATCTGTAGTGTCTCCAAAATGGAGAGATATGGTAATCAGGGCCAAGGATTAGTTAACGATATGTTTGTAGGTCTGCAAGACTTGGCCCAGTTTCAGAAAATATTTTTACTCTCTCCAAACAGTCTCATGCCATTTAATTTAGTGGAGTAAACTCCTAAATTTGTGGGGGGTTGGCCTCTGCAGATATTGGGGGTCCCTGGTAGGAAAGATGGCATCGGTGATTAAAATGGAGGGATAGATATTAAAAGAAAGAAAGATGGAGGGATAGATATAAAGAGAAAGAAAGAAAGGGGGGAGAAAGAAAGAGACTGGACTCTGTCTAGTGCAGAAGCCTTTTTTTTTTACCCTTTGTTTTTTTTTTTTTTTTAATTATCAATCAGTATTTTTTATTATGGTTTTATGGGGTACAGTTAAGGGTTAGGTGTACAATTATGTTTCATTCAGGCACCGTGTTGATAAGAGGTGTTTTCCCATCCCTCGACAGATATTTGCTACTGTTAATCCCATCCCCCTCCTCCCCATAGTTTCCCAGTACCATCAGTCATTTTCTTATAGTATTACATTGGATGTTCAAGGTCCATTATACGAGTGAGAACATGTGATATTCGGATCTTTGTTTCTGTGAGAGGTCACTCAGTATTATAGACTCTAGTTCCATCCAGGTTGCTGCGAAATTCATGATTTTGTTCTTTTTTATGGCTGCGTAGTATTCCATCGGGTATATGTACCACATTTTTTTAATCCAGTCCTCTTTTGATGGGCAGCATGGTTGCTTCCAGGTTCTTGCTATTGTGAACAATGCTGCAATAAACATACATGTGCAGGTATCTTTTTTATAGAGTGATTTGTGTTCTTCAGGGTATATTCCCAGTAGGGGGATTGCAGGGTCATATGGAAGGTCAATTTTTAGAGCTTTTAGGAATCGCCACACTGCTTTCCACAGAGGTTGCACTAGTTTACACTCCCACCAACACTGTAGAAGTGTTCCCTTTTCACCACACCCTCTCCAGCAGCTGTTATTTTTTGAGTTGTTGATAATTGCCATTCTGACTGGAGTTAGGTGGTATCTCAGTGTGGTTTTGATTTGCATCTCCCTGATGATTAGTGAGGTTGAGCATTTCTTCATGTGTTTGTTGGCTGCTCGAATGTCTTCTTTTGTGAAGTGTCTGTTTTATCCTTTTCCCATTTTATAATGGGGTTGTTTGTTTTCTTCTTTTCAGTGCGTTTCAGTTCCTTGTAGATCCAGGATGTTAATTAAGCCTTTGTCAGACCTAGAGTTGGCAAATACTTTTTCCCAGTCTGTAGGCTATCTCCCTGCTCTCTTGATGGTTTCTTTGGCTTTGGAGATGCTTGTCAGTTTAATAAGGTCCCATTCATCGAGCTTCTCTCTTAAGTCCTGTGGGTTTCAGGTTTTGTACAGGAATTGGATGCCAGTTCCGATTTCCATGAGAGTATTTCCTTCCTTTTCTAAGGTTCTTATGGTTTGAGATTTTACATTTAGGTCTCTGATCCATTTGGAGTTAACATTTGTGCATGGGGATAGATAGAGGTCCTGTTTCAATCTTCTGCATGTGGTCAGCCAATTTTCCCAGCACCATTTACTGAATAGGTTCTCCTCTCCCCATTGGTAGGTGGTGGGAGCTTTGTCGTAGATGAGTTGGTTGAGAAATTGAGGTTTTGCTTCTGGAATCTCAATTCCGGTCCATTGATCTATATGCCTGCTCCTGTACCAATACCAAGCTGTTTTGATGATTGTAGCTTTATAGTAAAGTTTGAAGTCTGGTATTGATACCACCTGCTTTGTTTTTTTGCTGAAGATTGTTGTGGCTATTCTTGGACGTTTGTGTTTCCATATGAATTCCTGTGTTGTTTTTTCTAGGTCTGAGAAGAATGTTGTTGGTAATTTAATGGGTATTGCATTGAATTTGTAGATTGCCTTAGGTAAGATGGACATCTTCACAATGTTGATTCTTCCGATCCATGAGCATGGGATATTTTTCCACTTGTTAGTGTCAGCTTTGATTTCTTTGAGCAGTGTTTTGTAATTTTCATTGTAAAGGTCTTTCACGTCTCTGGTTAGGAAGATGCCAAGGTATTTCATTTTTTTTTTTTGTGGCTATTGTGAATGGAATTGTGTTTTTTATTTGGGTTTCTGTTTGTTTATTTTTGGTGTAGAGAAGTGCGATTGTCTTTTGTACATTTATTTTGTATCCTGAGACTTTGCCAAAGGCTTTTATCAATGTAAGGAGGCCTTTGACAGAGTCTCTTGGGTTTTCAAGGTACACCATCATATCATCTGCATAGAGAGATAACTTGACTTCCTCTTTTCCTATTTGAATACCTCTGATTGCCTCCTCTTCTCTGATTGCTCTAGCCAGGACTTCCAATACTATGTTAAACAGGAGGGGAGAGAGGGGACATCCTTGCCTAGTTCCAGTTTTCAGGGGAATTGGTTCCAATTTTTGTCCACTTAGGAGTATGCTGGCTGTGGGTTTCTTGTAGATGGCTTTTACTATTTTGAGGTATGTTCCCCGTATGCCTAGATGTTCAAGGGTTTTTATCAAGAAGGAGTGCTGGATTTTATCAAAGGCTTTTTCTGCATCTAATGATATGATCATGTGGTTTTTGTTTTGACATCTGTTGATGTATTTAATTACATTTATGGTTTTATGAATGTTGAACCAGCCTTGCATGCCAGAAATGAAGCCTACTTGGTCATGGTGGATGATTTTTGAGATGTATTGCTGAATCCGGTTTGCTAGGATCTTGTTGAGAATTTTAGCATCTATGTTCATCAAAGATATTGGCCTGTAGTTCTCTTTCTTTGTTGGATCTTTACCTGGCTTGTGTATCAATGTGATGTTGGCTTTGTAAAATGATTTGGGGAGAGTTCCATCTTTTTCAATCGCCTGGAATACCTTCAGTAGGATTGGTATCAGCTCCTCTTTGAATGTCTTGTAGAATTCTGCTGGAAAGCCATCTGGACCAGGGCTTTTTTTGGTAGGAAGTTTTCTTATTATGTAGTCGATTTCCTTGATTGTTATTGGTCTATTTAGGGTCTCAATTTCTTCTTGCTCCAATCCTAGGTAGGTTGTGTGATGTCAGAAATTCCTCCATTTCCTTATGGTTTTCAAGTTTGTTTCCATACAAGTGTACGTAGTCTCTAATGATCTTTTGTATTTCTTCAGGGTCAGATGTGACTTCATCTTTTGTGTTTCTGATTATGCTTATTTGTTTTTTTTCTCATTTTTTCTTGGTCAGTCTAGCTAGGGGACCATCAATCTTGTTTACCCTTTCGAAGAACCAGCTTTTTGTTTCATTGATTTTTTTGTATTATCTTTTTGTCTTCTATGTCCTGGATTTAGGCTTTATTTTGGTGATCTGGATTCTTCTGCTGAAATTAGGGTTTTTGTGGTCTTGCTTTTCCAGCTTTTTTAGGTGGCTTGCTGGTTGTGAATTTCTGTTCCTTCCATTTTCTTCATGTGTGTTTGTGGGGATATAAATTCCCCTCTTACTACAGCTTTCAGGGCATCCCAGAGATTCTGGTAAGATGTTTCTTCATTTTCATTTTCTTCCAGGTATCTTTTAATTCCTGTTTTGATTTTGTCGTTGACCCAGGAGTTGTTTAGCATCATGCTGTTTAGTGTCCATGTCTTTGTGGGTTTTGGGGGGACTTTGTTGGTGTCAATGTTTATTTTTATTCCACTGTGGTCCGAGAAGGTGTTTGGTAGAATTTCAGTCCTTTTAAATTTGCTTATGCTTGATTTATGGCCGAGTATGTGGTCGATCTTAGAATATGTTCCATGTGGTGATGAGTAGAATGTGTATTCTGTGGTCTTTGGATGGAGTGTTCTGTAGGTATCAATTAAGTCCATTTGGCCCAAAGTCACATTGAGGTTCCAGATCTCCTTGCTGATTTTTTGTCCTGATGATCTGTCTAGGGTTGTGAGTGTGGTATTAAAGTCCCCAGATATGATAGTGTTAGAGTCAATATCTTTCTTTAGTTTTCCAAGAAGTTGCTTTATGAAAGTTGGCGCACCTATGTTGGGTGCATATATGTTTAGGATAGATATTTCTTGTTGATGGATTGAGCCTTTTATTGTTATGTAGTGGCCTTCTGTATCTTTTTTGATTTTTAATAGCTTGGGTATTTTGTCTGAATTTAAGATCGCTACTCCTCCTTTCTTTTGTATTCCGTTCGCCTGAAAGTTTGTTTCCCATCCTCTTACTTTGAGTCTGTGGGTGTCCTTTCTAGTGAGGTGAGTCCCTTGAAGGCAATAGATTGTTGCCTGATGATATTTTATCCATTTTGCCATTCTATGTCTTTTCAGTGGTGCATTTAGTCCATTCACATTTAGGCTAATAATTGAAATGCAAGAGTTGATCCCTGTCATAAGCCTCTTACAGAGTTGTTCCTGTTTATTTGTTGTCTTTCTTTGGGTTTTGGAGTTGGTTCATGTGTGTTTTTAATCTTTTGCATGTACTCTTGTGAAGAATGCTGTTGTTCTTTTTTCTTTTTCTTCTGTGTTCAGTACTTTCTTAAGTGTTTCTTGTAGAGGTGGGATGGTGGCAGCATAGGTTCTTAGGGATTGGATGTCTGGAAAAGATTTAAATTCTCCCTCACTAATAAAGCTTAGTTTGGCTGGGTAGGTTATTCTTGGTTGAAATTGTTTCTCTTTTAGAACTTTGAAGCTAGGGCTCCAGGCTCTCCTTTCCTGAAGGGTTTCTGTGGATAAATCTGCTGCTATTCTAATTGGTTTTCCCTGGTAGGTAGTCTGGCCTTTTTCTCTTGCTGCCTTTAGGATTTTTCCTTTCATAGCTACTTTGTTTAGGCGAATTATTATGTGTCTGGGAGTTGGTCTTCTCGTTTGTTGTCTTGCAGGGGTTCTCTGAATCTCTTGTGTTTGAATTTTTTCATCCTTAATGAGATGAGGGAAGTTTTCTTGAATGATTTCATGAAATGTTTGTTCCAGTGTCACTTCGGTTTCTCTTTCTGCCTCAGGAAGTCCAATTACTCTTAGGTTTGGTCTCTTGAAGTGATCATTCATCTCTTGCAGGTTTTGTTCTGTCTTTTTGAGCTTCTTTTCTATGCTTTTGACAGTTTGGGTTAGTTCTGTGTTTTGGTCTTCGAGCTCTGAGATTCTTTCTTTGGCTTGACTGATTCTGCTTTCCATGCTTATTAGTCTGTTATTCATTTCCATCACAGTATTCTTTACTGCTGTCATTTCTGACAACAGCTCCTTCCTATTTTCTTCTTGTCTCTCCTGAATTTTTTAAATTCTCTCCATTAATGTCTTGATGTCTGGGTTTGTTGCATGTAACCAGTCAGTCTGGGGACTCTTCATTGTCTGTGTTCCAGAATCTGTTTTCTCAGTGTGTGATTTCCCAGGGGTCTGTGTAAGACCTATATTCTTCTTTTGGTTTTTCTTCATTTGTGCGGTTTTTCCCCCTCCCTACTTTTTCCTTCCCTCCACATCACTGTCTTCTTTAATTCTGTTATTCAGGGGTAAAGGGATTGGTTTAACTTCTGTTTGTTCAATCTCCTATTCTTTATGTATGTCCTCTTACTTTGTTCAATTCTGAAGTTGCACTGTAGGTTGGAGGTGGTCCTTTTTGCAGTTTTGAGTTGTACTTAAGGGAGAGCTGTGATTCAAAATCTGTCTGCAGGTCCTGGTATTCGCTGACAGGTGTGTGGATAATGTGGAACCCACTTCCCACTGCCCTGTAATCTGTCCGTGCAGTGGGGCTGTAGGTTTACTCCCTGAAATAAAATGTGGTTAGCAGAGGGGAGAGAATGGAGCAGATAGTGGGTTGAAGAGGGGAGTGGAGAGATAGAGGAGTAAGGGGGAAACAAACGAGTGTGCCAACAAATAGAGAGACAGGCCTATACTGAAACAGATAAAAGCAATAGACCACAGCTACAGTCGAACCAACTCTCATACAAACAAAAATAAAACATATAGTGATGCTAATATACAAGCTAACCAACCACCTTGTTAGTGTGCTGTTCCTCTATACAAAGATATTGTTTACAGAGAGAAGAAAAGGAAAAGAAAAAAGGAAAAAGAGAACAATACAGTAGGAATAGAATTAAATCATTAAACTGATAGAATCAATGAAGCACACTCTGAGACATTTCGTTTAAGTCCAATGTCCTTTCAGGTCTGATTTCTAGTTTTCTTTTCAAGCTCGTAAATTAGTTTGCAGTTAGAGTCAGTTGCCCCTGATCTGCTGTGAAGGACAGTTCAGATTAACCTTCCTTCAGCGGTTTGGTCTATGTCTTTATCAAGCTTGTTTCTCCCGTTTTGGTGTTGTTACCTTGAATCGCCAGCAGGTGGTGCTATCTCATCTGCTCACCCCAGAGGGGGTGGGGCCGGACAGGAACAAGATGGCTGCCTGCCTCCGAGCAGGCAACAGGAGTCCCACACTGGGCAGGCAGGACAATCTCGGATGCAGGATAGGTGACAGCGATCCCAGCAGATCTTCCCTGAAGTGGTTTGTTTTGGATCTCCTCCCAGAGGCCGTGGCGGCAGTGGCAATGGCGCCGGCAGCGGCGGTGGGGGGAGGGGCTGCGGTGGCGGCGGCAGTGGCAGCAGCGGCAGGACTCTTTGCAATGCAGCCAAACTTTCCAGTGGTTGTGATGGCAATGGCCGAGCTCTGTCTGGAGAGCAGGCTGCGATGCTGGGGTCCCCAGCCCCCCTGCATGAGAGTCAGAGACCCACTGCAGATCTCACTGCACTTCAGTCTGGGCGACCAAGTGAGACGCCAACTGCTAGGCACGTCAGGTGCCTCCGAGTCCCAGGAACACTGACCCAGAAACCTTTTAATGGGACAAACTGTAAGTCTTTTATCCCAAATTTTCACAGGTTAAATCACAAGACTTTCATGTGAACACAAAGCTAGATGGATGAGTGGTGTCCCCCACCCACCAGGCGTTTTCCCAAGCATGAGGAAGGACAATCCCAAAATTACCTCACTGTTCCTTATGCTTGGTTAATGTTCCTCAAAAGCAATACAACAATTCTAACATCATAATAGTCAATAACTTCTAAGCTTATGCATATACAACACCTAAGGACTAACTTAAATCCTAATCCCATTCTATTCTATGCTAATTCTACCTACACTATAGAAACTCTTAATTATAGCTCAAACCAGTTCCTAAAGAATGTGACCCAGTCCAAAGAGCATACTGGGTCATTTCTAGGAACAATTGATTACAATCTCTTAACAAAATGGCTCTTCTAAAATCGATATATCTATCCTAATTTCTATAAAAATTTCTAATTCCTAATCCTAATATATAAAGCTGATCATCAGCAATAAAACTTCTAAAAATAAAACCCAAATATAAACTGTAAATTGTATTAAAGCCAAAACCACAACAGTAGAAAATGGGAACAATGAAATTTCTAAAGTTAGCTGTATTCTTATTAAACCTCAAAATATCATGTTTGTTCATGCTTGAACTAACATAATTCCCTGACGTTAGCATGACCTAGTGTACAATACTTTCTATGAGTAAAATAAATTCAATTTCTATAATAAGTAAAAAGACCGTACACTAATTGTAGCTAAAACCAGTTTAAAAGAATGCAACCCAGTCCAAAGTACACGCTGGGCCCTTAGGAATGTGGCCCAGCCCAAAGTTCATGCTGAGCCATTTCTGGTAACACTAAATAATCATCTATACCATCTAAAACTGAAAGAAACTCTCCATATGTATATACTAATTTTACAAATATACTTTTAAATCTTATAAAGAAGCTTGTACCGTATAGAAGTCTCCTAAATGTGACTTGAGTTTAATTATATCTAATACCTAAGCCAAAACCGCAGTTCATGGGAAACAGGAACAATGAGTTTCTAGAGTTAGCCATGCCTGTCACAGTCACAGAGCATTCAGCTTAGGTCAGCAGAGCTTCTGATGAGATGTACCAAGTAGCAAAAAAGGAGGAGGAAATAGGCCAACAGCTCCTAAACACATCCTAGTGGTCTCAGGGTCCACAGCCCACCTGATCCCTAACATTCAGTTGGGCCTCCGTGGCCAGCTCCCAACATCTCCCTCTTTTTTAGCACGAAACCATGAAACTTGGTGTTGAGCTGAGAAATACTTCTCTTCAGCACTCTGCAAAGTTCCTTCTAATGAGATGTGCTAAATAGCAAAAAAGGGAAGAGAAAATGGGCTAACAACTCCTGAACACATCTTAATGGTCTCAGGGTCCACAGCCCACCTTGATCCCTAACATTCAAGTGGGCCTCTGTGGCCAGTTCCTAACATAAATTTACAATCTAGCATGTATCACAATCTGTCAAAAAGTGGGGCCAGGTCATTCCTGCAACTTGGGTTATAAAAACATCTCATGGAAAGGAATGGAGTTTGTTGTAGTGTTCAAGACAGTTTCCTTCCACCCAGACTACCTAGTATTCCATTGTGTATATGTTCCACATTTCATTTATCCAGTCACTTTCGATGGGCAACAAATTTGGTTCCATGCTTTTGCTATTGTGAATAGTGCAACGACAAACGTGTGTGCATGGGGTCTTTTCTGAATGATTTATATTTCTCCTGGTATATTCTCAGGAAAGGGATTATTAGATTGTATGGAAGGACAATTTTTAGGTTTTTTAGGACACACCAAACTACTTTTCCATAGAAGTTGAACTAGCCTGCACTCCCACCAACAGTATAGAAGCGTTTTCTTTCCATAGCCGTGGCGAGTATCTATTGCTCTTAGACTTATTAATGATAACCATTCTTACCAGTGTTAGGTGGTATCTCCTTATAGCTTTGATTTGCATTTCCCTAATTATTAGTAAGGTTGAGCAACTTTTCATGTGTCTGTTTGTTGTTTATTTTGAAAAGCATTTGTTCATATCCTTTGCCCACTTTTTAAAGGGATTGTTTGTTTTTCTGTTGCTTTGTTAGAGTTCCTTGTAGATCCTGGATGTTAGGCCTTTGTCAGTTGTGCAGTTTGCATTTTTTTCTTATTCTGTGGGTTGTCCCTTTCTCTCCTGATGGTTTATTTTGCTGTGCAAAAGCTTTTCAGTTTGGTGAGATCCCATTTGTTTATCTTAGCTTTTATGGAATTCACTTTTGGGAACTTGGTCAAGTATTCATTGCTTATTCCAATTTGCATAAGGGTGTGTCCTATGTTTTCTTCAAGATTTTTATAGTTTGAGGTTTTATATTTAGGTTTTTGATGGATTTTGAGTTGGTTTTTGTGAATGGTGATAGATAGGTGTCCTGTTTCATTCTTCTGCATGTGGTCAGCCAGTTTTCCCAGTACCATTTGTTAAGTACAGTCTTCTTTCCCAAGTGACTGTTATTGGTGAGTTTGTCAAAGTTGAGCTGGTTGAGAGGCTTTTTCTTCTGGAATTTTTTCCTGTTCTATTGGTCTATGTGCCTGTTCTTGAAGCAATTCCAGGCTGTTTTGGCTACTGTAGCCTTGTAATAAAGTTTACAGTCTAAATATGTGATACCTTCCAGTTTATTTCTTTTGCTGAGGATTGTTTTGGCTATTTATGCTCTTTTCTATTTTCATATGAATTTCTGTATTGTTGTTTCCAGGTCTGAGAAAAATAATGTTGGTAATTTGATGTGTATTGCATTAAATCTGTAAATTGATTTTGGTGTCTGGATATCTTGACAATATTGATTTTTTAATCCATGAGCATGGAATGTTTTTCCATTTGTTTGTGTCATTCTTGATCTCTTTGAGCAACGTTTTGCAGTTCTCATTGTCTTTCACTTCTCTAGTAAGATGGATGCCATTCTCTCTCTCTCTCTCTCTCTCTCTCTCTCTGAGGCTATTGTGAATAGGATTATACTTTGTATTTGGTTATCTGCCTGCTTGTTGCTGTTGCATAGAAATGCAGCTCTCTTTTGCATGTTGACTTTGTGTCCCAGGACATTGCCAAATTCATTTATCCATGAGAGGAGTCTTTTGACAGATTTCCTAGGATTTTCAAGTATAGAATCATATCATCTGCAAAGAGGCAGAGCTTAACATCTTGTTTTCCTATTTGGGTATTCCCTGATTTCCTTCTCTTGTATGATTTCTCTGGCTAGTACTTACAGTACTATGTTGAGCAGGAGGGTTGAGAGTGGGCATCCATGTCTTGTTCCCATTCTTAGGGGGAATTCTTCAACTTCTGTTCATTGAGCAAAATGTTGGTTGTAGGTTTATCATAGATGGCTCTTATTGTTTTGAGGAACATTTCTTTTATGCCTAAGCACTCAAGGGTTTTTATTAAGAAGAAATGTTGGAATTAGTCAAATGCATTTTCTGTATCTAATGTGGTTATTGGCTCTACATCTGTTAACGTAGTGAATTATGCTTATAGTCTTGCAATTTTTGAACCTGCTCTGCATCTCAGGAATAAAACTCATCTGGACATGGTGGATGATCCTTGAGATGTGTTGCTGGATCCTATTTTCTGGAATAATAGTTGAGAATTTTGCATCTATGTTCATCAAAGAGATTGGCCTGCACTTCTCTTGCATTGTTGGGTCTTTGCCAAAATGTATTTATCTTAAAATGTGTTACTATTAATTCAATAAATGTATGTGAAGTGTAGACCTAAAGTTGGGTTTTTTTTGTCTATTATTTCTGTTCATTCTTTTTATCTTGCCTTTCCTTTTTTATTTTGATGTTTTTCCTCACTTTCTACTTCACATTCTATTTAGAAGTAGTTGGTGGACTAAAATGATGTCATTTTTCTTCAGAAAGTGTTATCATTTGCTTCTGTCAGATACCCAGAGGCACCAGAAATCTAAGACTCCAATCCTAAGTCTTCTGAGTACTGTTTTAATTCTTCTTCCATCTTTCTCCTAAGGTGCAGTCCTTTAGAATCCCAGTCCAGTCTGGCGGGCAAAACTTCATCTACAGTCCCTCAAGTCCATGTGTCTACCCAAAGCACTGATTTTTTCCTCAAACTCTCAGAGGACTTCATTAGAATCAGCAAAAGCTCTCAGGGCAAATGTCCCTGAAATAATTCTAGCAACTTCTTTTGAATTTTGACCTCTCTCAGACCTTGACCAAATGTTGTTCAGCATTTAAGCCCTTCAAATGGTTGTTTCTTTTAAAAATAGTTTTCCCAATGGGATCCTTGGTCTAAATAGTCTTCAGCACTGTTTCTAGGTGAATAATGCCTTAGATGTCATATTGTGGATATATATTTTTAGATGTACAATTGATATATTATTTTAACAAAAATCAAATCTTCTATAATTTGCGATCTCCTTTGGGAAATTTGTATCTCTTTTGTATCTTTCAGGAAATCTAAAAAGTTTTAAATCCATTTAAAAACTTTAATTTTTAACATGGTATACACAACTATTTATTCCTAATTATTTTTCTCCAAGAGTTTTTTTTATAACTTCAAATTTTGAGGTCCTTTTGTCAAAATTCTGAAAATGATTGTTTATTTATACCTTGATTTTAATTGTGTTGCTGTTTTTCATTTTCATAATCAAAATTATTATTATTATTATTATTATTATTTAATTTAGAGTTGTGGAGTCCAAGTGAGTATTTACTACGTAAGCAGGCTGTATGCAGGTGAAATTTGGACTTCTAGTTAGAATTTGGCCTTCCCTGGTAGTAGACCATGTACCCACTGTGTTATTATATGCTCCCCTCCTCCCTCCCTCCCTCCCTCCCTAGTAGTGCCTAGTGACTAATTCAGTTTTTTGTTTCTGTAATAGTTCACTTGGTGTAATGGGCTGTAACAGATCCAAGGTGCTTTGAAGATCATGATTTTGTTTTTCTTTATGGTTGCATAATATTCCATCATATATATGTACCACATTTTCTTTATTCAGTGGACATAAAGGTTGGTTCCATATTTTTGCTATTGTGAATAGTGCAGTAATAAACATGCGTGTGCAGGTGTCTTTTTTTTGTAAAAAGACTATGTTCATCTGGGTATATTGCTGGGAGAGAGATTGCTAGATCATATGAAAGACCAATTTTTAGTTCCTTTAGAAATCACCACACTGGCTATTGTTATGTTAAGCATTGCCCAAGTCATGTATTTTTGAGCTATGGACACCATGATTTCTTAGCTTTGGCCCCCTCCCCTACCTTTGGGAGGTGAATCTCCTCTCTCTAATTTATGTTCTGAATAAACTACATTTTCCAATCTGAAAAAAAGAAGATATCACCACACTGCTTTCCATAGAGGATGAACTAGCTTACACTTCTACCAACAGGTGTAGAAGCATACCTTTTTCTCTGCACCCATGCCAGCACCTGTTGTTTTTTGACTTATTGCTAATAGACATCCTTACAGGAGTTAGGTGGTATCTCATTGTAGTTTTGATTTGCACTTCCCTGATGATTAGTGAGGCTGAACATTTTTTCATGTGTCTGTGGACTGCTTGTGTGTCATCCCTTGAGAAGAGTCTGTTCATGTCCATTGCCCATCTTTTTTTTTTGAGTTGGAGTCTCACTCTTGTTGCCCAGACTGGAGTGCAGTGGCACACCCATGGCCACTGCAGCCTTGACCTGCTGGGCTCAGGCAATCACTCTGTCTCAGCCTTCCAAGTGTCTGGAACTACAGACGCAAGCCACCATTCCTGGGTAGTTTTTGAGATTTACTGTAGAGACAAGGTCTCACCAAGTTCCCTAGGCTGGTCTCAAACCCCCAGGCTCAGACAATCCTCTCACTTTGAACTTCCTAGTGCTGGGATTACAGGCTGAGCCACCACGCTCAGCCTGCCCACTTTTTACTGGGTTTGCTTTTTCTGGTTTTTTGTTTTGTTTTGTTTTGTTTTCAGATTGTTTGAGTTCCTTGTAAATCCTGAAAGTTAAGCCTTTAACAGATGCATAATTTGGAAATATTTTATACATCCTGTGGTTTGTCTCTTGGCTTCCTTTGCTATGCAAAAGCTTTTAAGTTTAATGAGGTCTCACCAATTTACCTTTGCCTTTGTGGTATTTGCTTTTGGGGGCTTGGTCATGAATTTATTGCCTACTCCAATGTCCAAAGGGTGTTTCCTACATTTTGAGATTTTACATTTAAGTCTTGATCCATTTTTAGTTGATTTTGGTTTATGGTAATAGGTAGGGATCCAGTTTCATTCTTCTGCATGTGATTAGCCAGTTTTCCCAGTATCATTTGCTAAATATGTGTCTATCCAAAGCACTGATTTCCTTCTCAATTTCTCAGCTGGATTCATTTGAATAAGTGAAAGTCTTCAGGGAAAATGTCCCTGAAGTAATTCTAACAACTTCTTTAGAATTTTGACCTCTCCCAGACCTTGACCTAATATTGTCCAGCAATTTGAGACCTTCAAATAGTTGTTTCTTTCTTAACTGTTTTCCCAAGGGACCCTTGGTCTAAATAGCCTATGACACACTGTTCATGTGTTTCTTCAATTATTGTTATTGGTGACTTTGTCAAAGATGACTTGGTTGAGGGACCGTGTTTTTACTTCTGTAATTTCTGTCTTGTTCCATTGGTCTATGTGCCAATTTCTGTACCAACACTATACTCTTAGTTACCGGTAAACTTTTAATAAAGTTTACAGTCTGGAAGTATGATACCACCCACTTTGTTTATTTTGCTGAGGATTGTTTTTGGCTATTTGTGCTCTTTTTTGTTTCCATATGAGTTTCTGCAATGTCATTTCCAGATCTGTGAAAAATGTTGGTAATGTGGTGGGTATTGCATTAATTCTGTAGATTGCCTTGGGTAGGAAGGACACCTTGACAATACTGATTGAGTATGGAATGTTTTTCCATTTGTTTGTGTCATCCTTGATTTCTTTGAGCAGTATTTTGTGGTTCTTGTTGTAAAGATGTCTCAATTCTCGGGTTAGGTGAATGCCAAAGTTGTTTTATGTATGTAGGCCTACTGTGAATAAGAATGTGTTTTTTACTGGTCCTCCGCCTATTGTTGGTGTATAGAAATGCAACTGTCTTGCAAATGGATTTGGTAACATGAGACTTTACCAAAGTTGTTTATTAATGCAAGGAGGCTTTTGACAGACTCTCTAGCATTTTCTAAGTATAGACTATATCATCCCCAAGGAGCATAGCTTAACATCCTTTTTTCCTATTTGTATACCCTTGATTTCTTCTCTTGTCTGATTGCTCTAGCTAGGACGTTCAGCAATATGTTGAATAGGGGGCTCATCCTTGTTTTGTTCCTGTTCTTAGGGGAATACTTCCAGCTTCTGCCCATTGAGTAAAGTGTTGGCTGTGGGTTTATCATAGATGGTTCTTATTGTTTTAAGGAATGCTCCTTGTATGCCAATGTGTTTGAGGGTTTTTATCAGAAGTGATGCTAAATTTTGTCAAATGCCTTTTTTTAAATCTCATGAGATAATCATGTGGTTCTTGATTTACTTCTGTAAATGTACTGAATTACATTTATGGTCTTGCATCCCAGGAATAAAGCCAACCTGGTCATGATGGATGATCCTTGAGATGTCTTGTGGAGTTCAGGTAGAAAGCTGTCTGATCCAGGGATCTTTATATCAGGGAGATCTTTTTATTACTGAATCAATTTCCTGGATTTTTAAAAATTATTTTATTTTAAAGATGTGGGATATAATTCAGGATTAGGTATACAAGTGGTCATCGTGGTAAAGTTTGGGTCTATCTTGGTCCTCACTTTGCCTAGTTTGAGATCAGGTACCCTTATTAATGTTATGTGACACCCAACCTCCCCTGGCAGTTTCTGTCTACTGCCAATCCCTTCCATAGTATTTTGGAAAATGTTCTTGGTCCACTTATGAGTGAGAACATATGGTACTCCATTCTTTGTTTCTGTGATAAATCACTGAGTATTATAGACTCTAAATCCATCCAAGTTGTTGAAGTCCATAATTTTGTTCTTCAGTTCACAGAATGGGAAAAAGTATTTGCAAACTGCATATCTGACAAAGGCCTAATATCCAGGATCCACAAAGAACTCAAACGTGACAAAAGGAAAACAAACAAACAAACAGCCCCATTAAAAGTGAGCAAAAACTATGAATAGAAAATTCTCAAAAGAAGACATGCAAGCAGCCAACAGATACATGAAAAAATGCTCAGCCTCACTAATCATCAGAGAAATGCAAATCAAAATCACACTGAGATACCACGTAACTCCAGTAAGAATGACCATCATTAATAATAATAATAATTTTAAAAAGGACAGATGCTGGTGAGGATGCAGAGAAAAGGGGATACTTCTACACTGTTGGTAAGAATGCAAACTAGTTCAGTCTCTATGAAAATAGGGTGGTGATTCCCAAAAGAAGTAGAAATTGACCTTCTGTATGATCCAGCAACTCCCTTCTGGGAATATACCTGGAGGAACTTAAATCACTCTCAAAAATGATACCTGCACACACATGTTTGTTGCAGCACTATTTTAAATAACAAAAACATGGAACCATCCATGCTGCCTAGCAAAACTGGACTAGATAAAAAAAATATGGTACAATTTCCTGGATTGTTGTTGGTCTGTTTAGCACTTCAATTTCTTCTGGTTTCAAACTTGGGAAGTTTGTGTTGCCAAAAAATCTTCACTATCCTTTATTTTCTAGTTTATTTTCATTAAAATGTTCATAGTAATCTCTGATAATCTTTTGCATTTCTTCAACTTCAGTTGTGACATCACCTTTAGCATTTATAATTGTGTTTTCAGACTTTCTCTGTCTTTTTTAATCAATCTGGCCAGAGATCCATATTAAATATGTTTTATGTGCTGCTTAATAGAATGTATACTCTGTAGTTGTTGGGTGAAGTGTTTTATAGATGTCTTTAAAGCCATTTGATTGCGTGTTGAGTTAAGGTTCTGGACCTCCTTGATAATTCTTTATCCAATGAATGTCTAGGACTCTTATCAGGGTAATTGAAGACTCCATCTATGATTGTGTGATTTTCTATGTGCTCTCTTAGTTTACTTAGTAGTTGTTTTATAAAACCCAGTTCTCCTGTGTTGGCAGCATATATGTTTCAGATGAATATTCCTTACTGACAGAATGAGCCTTTTATCATTATGTAGTGTCCTTCTGTGTCCCTTTTAACGTTGGTGGTTTGAAGTCAACTTTGTCTGATATCAGAGTAGCTACCCTGCTCTTTTTCTGCTTTCCATTTGCCTGAAAGGTCTATTCCCAACCTTTGAGCCTTTTACTATGAGTCTGTGGGTGTCCTTTGCAGTAAGATGAGTTTCCTGGAGTCAGCAGAATGTTGGATCATGATTTTTATCCAATTTGTCACTCTATGTGTTTTCAGTGCAGCATTTAGCCTATTTATGTTCAAATTAATTCTTGACATTTGAGAGTTTATTTCTGTCATATTGTTCTTTGGGGGGTGCTCTGCTTCCTTTTTACATTTATATTGTAGATTTGTATTTTTGTGAATAAATTGTATTCTCTGTCATCTCTGTGCTTGCCTGCATTTTTGCAATGGGTGTGACTGTTCTTGTGTTTCTGTGTTCCACACCCTCCTAAGCATCTCCTGGAGGGCTGGACTGGAGGTAGCATATTATTTTAGGGATTGGATGTCTGGGAAGAATGTGCATTATTCATCACTGATAAAGCTTAGCTTAGAAGGGTAGGAAATTCTTGGCTGTAATTGCTTATCTTTGAGAATGCTAAATATGGGACTGCAGTCTCTTCTGGCTTGTATTGTCCGTGCTGAGAAGTCTGGAGCAATTCTTAAGGGTCTTCCCTAGTAGGTGATCTTACCTTTCTCTCTTGTTGCCTTTAGGATTTTCCTTTCATGCTTACTTTGTGGAGGTGGATTACTATGTGTCTTGTAGATGGTCTTCTCATCTGATACCTTGCAGGGGTTCTCTGAATCTCTTGTGATTGAATGGTCTCCTCTCTAGATGTGGAAAATGTTGTTGGATGACCCCATGGAATACCTGTTCCATGGTGTTCTCAGTTTCCCCTTCTGCTTCAGGAATACAAATCAGGTGGAGATTTGGTTTCTTGACATAGTCCCACACCTCTCAAAGACTTTGCTCATTTTTTGAGATTTTTTTCTATGTTTTTGACAGAGTTTCATATTTTGGTCTTCAAGCTCTGGGATTATTTCCTCTGCCTGACTGATCCTTCTTTCTATGATTATTCTTGTGCTCTTAACTTCCAGGAGGGAGTTTTTTTATTTCCAGTGTTTCAGAATGGTTCTTTCTGATGCTGGCCAACTCTGCTTTTACCTCCTGCATGACTTTGGCGAATTTCACTTCTATTATAGTTTCTCTCAGCTCCCTTTACTCATTTTAGCCATTCAGTCTCTAAATTATGTGACTGTCATCTGGGACAGGTTGTTCAGGGAGGTTTCCATTGTTTGTCCACTGATAGCTGCTTTTTTATATGTTGTCTTTTTAAGACTCTGAGGATTAAAAAAAAGACTGAGGAATTTCTCATTTTTCTGTTAATTCTTTCACATATTCATAAAGCAACTCTTCATTTTTTATCTTTCATCTTTAATTTTGTTGCTTTGAGTTAGTTAATATCTTGCTGTTCTAGGGTCTTTTCTGTTTTTTCAATATAGATCACTCAGGAAGAGAGAGGGAGACATTTAATTCTGCTTTGTTCTCCAAATGAAAATGGTTTTTTGACACAAGTTCTCTGCAGTCAGATTACTCAGACTGTTTTTCAACACCTTTTGCTAGTACCCTGTGTGAATCAGGTGAGGGAGATAGGCCCCCCATCTGGTGTTTGTGGTTTGAAGTCTAGAAACCTTCCTGCTGGGAAATGATTCAGGTGTCTCACATGTTCCTCACACTCCTTTCTCTTTTTTTAACTGAGAAACTATTTTTTATTTTAAAGATGTGGGGTACAATTCAGGATTGGGTACATAAGTGGTCTACATATAGGTGCAGTTTGGGCCTCCCATTGGACCTCACTTCACCTAGATTAGGATCATCACCCTTATTAATGTTATATGCCCTCTCCCTCCCTTGACAGTGTCCTACTACTGTCAATCCCTTTCTTGTAGTATTATGATAGTTGTCAGTCTCCACTTATGAGTGAGAACATGTGATACTCAGTTCTGTTTCTGTGACAGATCACTATGATAGACTCTAAATCCACCCAAGTTGCTGTGAAGTTCATAATTGTGTCCTTCTTTATAGCTGCATAATATTCCATCATGTATGTATACCACATTAAAAAAATCCAGCCCACTTTTGATGGGCTCTGTGTTGGTACCATGTTTTGTTATTGTGAATTTTGCTGCAATAAACATGCATGTGCACGTATATTTTTTGTAGAGTGATTGGAGTTCCTCCAGGTATATTCCCAGAAGGGGGATTACTTGTTCTTTTAGCAATAGTCACACTGGTTTTCATAGAGGCTTAACTAGTTCCATCAATGATACTCCCATCAACAGTATGGAAGCATTCCCTTTTCTCTGCATCCTTGCCAACATCTGTTGTTTTGTCTTATTAATGATGGTCATTCTTACTCTACTTTCAAGTCTGTACCCAGCAATTGGAAGACAGTGAGCTCCTTGTCATAGAGGAATCTGGCCAGTGGGTGTGTGGGGTCAGCAGGGGATCCTTCTTGATCGGGTATGAGGGTTGACTGCCAGACATTCATGATGAGTGCTAGCTGTGTGAATTCTGCAAGTGAGCTTTCCTGGTCTGGACTCCAGTCAGGTTTTGCTGGTGGGAGGTACATGCTTGGGGCCTGTCTGAGCACAGGTGCAGTCCCCATTCTGCTTGGGCTCTGGGAGCCCACCAATGTGCCTTGGCCAGGTGTCCTCCTGTGTTGAACCAACTACTCATGTGCAGCTGGGAGGAAGGAAAGCAACCTAGAGCATGTCAGAATCACTCACCTCCTGTCACACGCAGGGCAGTGCTTCAGTTTCTATGCAAACCTGACACACTGTGGGGGATGGGACACCCAGATTCCAGTATCTCCTTCCCCAGCACTCAGCTCCCTGGTCTCTATTTGTTTTGAGAATCATCTGTGAGGTGCAGGGTGCTTCACCCATTCAAAACTTTCAGGGTGCCTGTGTCTATCAGTGGTTGGGTCTTTACTCTCTATTTTACTCAATGAGAAAGGTACTGGTCTGCTGCTCCAGGGTGGCCACCTGGGATCCTGCCACCAATATTCCTATCATTTTAGATTTTATTTCCAATTACTGTTATTTGCATTTGTTTTCTTCATTAATACCCTATTTTCCTAAAAATATTTCCCTAATATGATCACCAATTCAGTCATCAGCAGTATAATAAAGTCTGTCTTTTGTCTCATAATGATTTTTTAAAGTTCATTATAATTTTTATTAACTGTATGTTATATTTTAACAACTTTATTAAGGTATATTTTATATATCATAAAATTACCTATTTCAAGTGCACATGTATTGTTTTTTAGTAACTTTATTAAATGGTACAACCACCACTATAAATCAGTATCTTGTCATGTTCATCTCTTTGACAGGACCCCCTATGATCATTTATCAACTCCTATATTTAATTCCAGCTCCAGGCAACCAATTACCTATTTCTGGTCTTGATGCTTTTGCCTTTTCTATACATTTTATATAAATAGAACCATACAATATGTGGTCTTTGGTGTGCAATGACTTTCACTTAGAAAGATGTTTTTGAGGTTCATCCATGATGTAGCATGTATCAATAGCTTGTTCCATCCTTGAAACACTAGCACTCACTGCCCATCCCTCTCTCACAGTCTTCTTTCTAATTCTAATCAACCCTAATCTACTTCTGTCTCTATAATTTGCCACAAACTCTTGTGTATTGAGATTTAGTTATTTTCATGAATAAATGTTTATCTTTTCACTGTATGTCCTTAGGGCAGTTTCCAGAGACTTAAAAAATGTGTAAACTCACTTTACCTGAGTTAATTGCTTGTTTTACTGAGGAGAGAATCTTCTGAATTATCATTGCTATTCCCTCTATTGTGGTTTTAATTTGCTTCTTCTTAGTGACTAATCATTCTGATCGACTTTTCATGTGTGTAAGTCATTTCTGTTCTTGGTGAAACTTCTGTGCCTATATTTTGCCAAGTTTTTATTAGTTTATCTTCTTATTACTGAGTTATATGCGCCATATTTTTAGACTCTATTTTTGCTTACTAGATGCCATTTTAGGATACTGAAATTAAAATAAAACTTTTTCCCCTTAAATGTGTGTGTGCCTTAATGGAATTAACATCTTAAAAGAAAAATATTTTTCTTGAAATATTTACTTCTTCCTTACTTTTTGTTTTACTTTTTTTGTTGTTGTTTGTTTGCTAGAATCAGGTCTTTTTTTTCTAATGCATTTCTTGTATTGAAATTTTTTCAATTGTAAATCCACTTTACAAAATTTCACATTATAAGGAGGTCTGCTTAATGAATCTCCTACTATTTTAAGCTAGAGGTACTGGCACTGGCAACTGGTAGATATTTTGGATTTTTTAAATTGTCTTTTTTCAAATTTTTTATTTCCACATTGAAAACATGTAGGTATTCAGCTTAAATCATCAAGCTTAATAATCATCTACTCTTCACATCAGGTTTAATAAAGCTACTCAGACCTGAGAAAATAAAATGCTAAGATAAAAATCACTTCAACTATTTGGCAATTAGGCAGGGGTTTGCTCCTTAAGACCTGCTCTTTAAGACTGTCTGCAATTATCACCATCTTTCCAAACAAATTTTTTATAGAAATTCTCTTGGAAAAATAAATTACTTAACCAGGACAAAGAGATATTGTGTAAAAAGACCTCAGAGGTAACTCAGCACTCACAGATGGGTCTTCAGATCTAGAGTACAATATTTATTAAAAAATTGTGTACTTATTCTTACATGTTTAAACTTCAAAGCAATCTCAGTTTAATGAAGTATACCTATTAAGACACTATTTCCACTGCTCAGAACAACCTTTTAACTCATCAGTTTTGATGACTTTTAGTGCTGGTACCATTTTTTGTTTTACCTCTTGCACTTCAGCAAAACTTTTCCCTTTGACAGCGTTTTCATCTGGGGAAACAAAAAAAGAAGTCATTCAGTGTGAGATCATGTGAATAAGGAGGGTGGGCCATGTGGTCTTGCCTTTTTTGGTCAAAACTGCTGAAAATTCAGTGTGAGGAGGTGTAATTGTAAATCACCTATTATGAAATGAGCAAACACATTGAAAGAATCTCCAAAAAAAATTCACTGAAGTCAAATACAACTTCTCACAAAAATGATAGCTGGTATCCTGATGCTAATGGGTTACTAGAACTTTTAACTAGTGGAGAAAGGTTGTACTATAATGGATTCACACTCCAAAAAAATTAATTCCAGTATATTTGTGTCTCCTTGTAAAATACTCCACTTCCAATACTTTTATTTTTAAGTATCAGAGCAAGTATAATTACCATTAAGCACAATAAGCACAGTAGAGTTTATTTGCAAACAAGCAGTTGAGACAATTACTTTTCATGCAAATCTTAAAAGTGACAAATCTTTTTAATTTATATTTCATAGACACACAATTGTTTATCTTAAAGTACTTTATTTTAAGATATTTGGTTTTTCCAAATAAATAAATAAGCCTGTTTAGTGTAAAAATTTAAATCAGTATATAAATATGTATATCACAACAAATTATGAAGTACAATTAAATTCAAACAATCTAATATTGAAGATGAAACAACAGAAAAAGCATGAATTCAAAAATTTAGAGAACTATTTCCAAATTATGTAAGTTTAATAGATTAAATAGGTAAATCTAACTAAAAAGAATATAAAATAAATTATATATAAATATATGATGTGTATACATTTGTATATGTACACATGCATGCATGCATACATGTATACACATATATAACCAAACTCCTCATAAACAGTATATTGTTAAACTATGAATTTATTTTAAATTTTATGATCAATGTTTTCAAAATAAACCATTGAAATATGATTAATATATTAACTATAGCCCTATGGTTTTAAGTTTGTTTTTATAATCTTGCTTAATGTTAATATTGTCTGTTTTAATTTTTTTAATGATGTAGGGTACAATTCAGGGTATATAATTGGTCATTGTACAGGTATATAATTGTATATATTTGGTCATTGTATATATTGGTCATTGTACAGGGTGTATAATTGGTCATTGTATATAATATAATTGTATATAATAATAGGTATATAATTGGTCATTGTACAGGTAAAGTTTGGGCCTCACTTTGGTCTCCACCTCACCTGGTTTGAGATCAGCTATCCTTATTGATGAAGTGTGCCTCCACTGAGTCCCCTGGCAATGCCCCACTACTGGAAATCCATTTCTTACAGTATTATGATAACTTTTCAGCGTCTGCTTATGAATGAGAGTATGTGGCACTCAGTTCTTTGTTTTTGTGATACACCACTGAATATTACAGAGTCCATAATTTTGTCCTTTAAGGCTTCATAATATTCCATCTTGTGTATGTGCCACCATTTTTTATGCATTTCATTTTCTTTTCTTTTTTTTTTTTTTTTTGAGTTGGAGTCTCACTCTGTCGCCCAGACTGGAGTGCAGTGGCTGCTCCCAGCCACTGCAATCTCAACTCACTGGGCTCCAGCGATCCTTCCACCTCAGGCTTCCAAGTAGCCAGAATTGCAGGCACGCACCACCATGCCTGGCTGATTTTTTTTTTTTATTGTAGAGATGAGGTCTCGCCAAGTTGCCCCGGTGGGTTGCAAACCCTCGAATTCAGGCAATCCACTCACCCCAGCCTCCCAAAGCACGGGATTACAGGCTGAGCCACCGAGCCCGGCTCATTCCATTTTCAAAGGGCAGCAAGGTTGGTTCCATGTTTCTGCTACTGTGAATAATGCTGCAATAAAAATGCTTATGCTGGTATCTTTTAAGTAGAATGATTTGAGTTGTTCTGGGTATTTGCCCAGAAGAGGAATTGCTGGGTCACATGGAAGGTCAATTTTTATATCTTTTAGGAATCAACACACTGTTTTCCACAGAGGTTGTACTAATTTCCACTCTCACCAACAGTGTAGAAATACTCTTTTTTCCCCACATCCTCTCCAGCATCTGTTGTTTTTTTGAATTATTGTTGATGGCCATCCTGACTAGAATTAGGTGGTATCTCAGTGTGGTTTTAATTTTGCATTCCTTTGATGATTAGTGAGACTGAGTATTTTTTCATGTATCTGTTGGCTGCGCATATCTCTTCTTTTGAGAAGCCTATTCATGTCTTTTGTACCACTTTTTAATAGGGCTGTTTGATTTTTTCTTTTCAGGATGTCTGATTTCCTTGTAGATCCTAGATGTTAGGCCTTTGTCAGATATACAGTTGGCATGCATATATTTTTACCCATTTAGTGAGCTGTCTCCCCACTCTCTTGATGGTTTTCTTTGCTTTGCAGAATCTTTTCAGTTTGATTAGATCCCACTTGTCTATCACATCTCTTATGGCATGGGTATTTCAGGTTTTGACCACAAATTGGTTGCTAACACCAATTCCCGTAAGGGTGTCTCCTGCATTTTCTAAGGTTCTTATAGTGTGAAGTGCTGTGTTTCAGTCTTTTTTTCCATTTAGAATTTATTTTTGTGTATAATGATAGGTAGCAGTCTTGTTATAATCTTCTGCATGTGGTCGGTCAATTTTCCCATCACCATTTACTAAGTCTCTTCACCCCAGTGGTTGTTAGTGGAGGCTTTGTCAAAGATGAGTTGGTTGAGAAAATTAGGTATTGTTTCTGAAATCTCTATCCTATTCCATTGGTCTATATGCCTAGTCTTGTATCAATATCAGGTTGTTTTGATTACTGTAGTCTTATAATAAAGCTTAAAGTTGCAGAAGTGTGATACCTACCACTTTGTTTCTTTTGCTGAGGATTGTTTTAACTATTCATGCTATTTCCATATGAATTTCTGAATTGTCATTTACAGGTCTGAGAAGAATGATGCTTGTAATATAATGGGTAGTGCATTAAATATGTAGATCACCTTAGGTAGGATAGACATTTTAACAATGTTAATTCTCCTAATTCATGAGCAAGAAATATTTTTCCATTGTTTGTGTCATCTTTGATTTCTTTGAGCAGTGTTTTATAGCTTTCTTTATAAAGGTCTTTCATGTCTCTGGTTAGGAAGATGATGAAGTATTTCATTTTTTTGTTGCTATTTTTTATGGGATTGTGCTTTTTATTTAGTTCTCGGCCTATTTGTTGTTAGTGTACAAGAATGTGACTGTCATATGCGCATTTGTTTTATACACTGAGATTTTGCCATAGTCCCTTATCAGTGCAAGAAGGTTTTTGACAGATTCTCTTGGACTTTTGAGGAATTGAATTCTATCATCAGAAAAGAGGAATAACTTGACTTCCTCTTTTCCTATTTGTATGCCCCTGATTTTCTTCCCATGTATGATTGCTTTAGCTAAGACTTCCAACACTATGTTGAACAGGAGGGGTGAACGTGAGCAGTCTTGTCTTGTTCTGGTTGTCAGGAAAAATGCTTTCAATTTTTGTCCATTTAGCAATATGTTGGCTATGGGTTTCTTGTAGATGGCTCTTACTATTTTGCAGTATGTTTAGAATGGATATTTCTTATTGATAGATTGAACTTTTTAACATTATGTAGTAACTTTCCATGTCAGTCTGGCTAGGAGTCTGACCATGCCTATATGTTCAAGAGTATTTATCAAGAAAGGATGCTGGATTTTATCTAAAGTTTTTTCAAATTGTAATGATATAATTATGTAATTTCTATTTTTACATCTGTTAGTGTATTTAAATATATCTATGATCTTGTGGATGTTGAAGCAGCCCTACATCCTGGGGATGAAACTTCATCATGTTGGATGATTCTTGAAATGTGTTTTTGGATCCAATTTGCTAGAAACTTGTTGAGTATTTTTGAATTTATGTTCATCAGACATAATGTAGTTCTCTTTCCTTGTTGGATCTTTACCCAGTTTGGCTATCAGTGTGATGTTAGCTTCATAAAATGATTTGAGGAGAGTTCCGTCTTTCTCAATTGCTTGGAATATTTTCAATAGTGGACCCTGAACAATTATCATAATGCTATAAGAAAGGGATTGGCAGTAGTCTGAAACTGCCAGGAGAGGGAGAGGGCACTCTTCATCAGTAAGGATACCTGATCTCAAACTAGGTGTAGTGGAGACCAAGGTGAGGCCCAAACTTTACCTACACAATGGCCACTTTTATACCTAACATTGGATTGTACCCTGTATCTTTAAAATAAAAAATATAAGTGTTTCAAATAATGTAGACCAACTATATTTTAATAGTGAGTGGAAGAAAGTTGTCTAGAACAGAGATTGTCATATGAAGTAGACAGTTACTACTAGGCTGAGCTAACATTTGGCCCATCACCAAAGGATCAAAGGGTTGTTTACCTGCTGTTTATAGGTAGCAAGTCTGGGCTTAGAGGTAAGATGTAAGTCATTGTGCCTCCTTTTATTTCCAGGTCCGGACTATAGCTGCACTCAAGCTTGTGGCAGGTAAAGATGACAGTTTTCTTGACTGTGTTCTATAGCCCATGTAAACGAATCTTGTTTTCTTTTGCCAAAGTAAGAGAATAGCATAGCAGCAAGTTTTTTCAGGTTGGTATAGTCAGCCTAGGCAAATAATCCAGTAGGGAACTTTCTCATGGTCTTCATACAGGCTGAGACCATTATAGAATGAGACCAAAAACTGACTTCCACTGCATGATCCAGGATGTTTCTATTAAATCAAACCCCTCAATTTCATGTGATTATGCATACAGGCAATCTGTCCTTAATTTAAATTTGTTTTCATTCACTGAAATCATTAAATTATCTGTCTTCTATCAATACTAAAATTATCATATTCACTGGTTTTCTCTTTTCCCATCCTTCCCTACTAAAATTACTTATAATTTTTCATTATAGTTTTATCTTTCAAATTTTGTAAGTACTTAGCCAAGTTATTGAATTTTTTAAATTTTATTAATGCAAATCTGATACTTAAAATGAGTGACAGAGTGGCAGATAGAGCTGAACACTGGTGCTGAGTTTGTGTAACTTATTCTCATGACTGAAGATCATCTGAAAAGAGGATGCTGCAGTGTAAGAGTTAGGCATTGAGGATTTCTGTCCTGAGGGTTCTTATCTATTCAACATGTGATGTGTAGAAGTCTTTTCCCCATTTCAATCCTTCTGCTCTTCCTACATCCAATGATGAGAGGAGCCTAGATTGAAGCTTTTAAATTTTTATTCAGCAAAATGTTTCTTTTCATAAAAATCATCCTAAAACTGCCTATATACACAACAGATTAAAATGCTTCTGAGGAGTCAGGCTGAGGTTGGACTTAAGTGGTTGAAATCCTACAACCGGGTTCCTTTTTCATACCTAACACTACTTCACCAGCAACACCTTCACAGATTTATTTGAATTAGTTTTTATGTTCCTGCTCTAGACTTGGCAGAGTAGCTCTAACCTTTTGTATTTTCTCCTTTCATTTTCTTTCCATTTCAAATGTGTCAAGCATGACAAAGAGACTTATTTTGTTTTTATTTTATTAATTTAAATAAAAATTGAAATAGTCACAGTTTTTTTTGGCTAGTGAGTACTGTGTTGAGCATGCAGGTTCTCGGTCATCATGTGCTCCTCTTTCTAAAAGCAGTGTCTCTTCTGTCTTCATCAGACACTCCTACTCCACTGTGCTGCTTATGGTCTTGGTAATTTAGCCCTCTTCTGCTATTCCCCATTTTACAATTGTTCTCAGTTCCCAAAAGCTGAGCTTACTCCACCTATTATCTCTTCAGCTGTTCTTGAATAATAGGTTGCTTCAGATCCTAGCTGTTCCTGCACATGAGGCCACTTCTAATCCTTGAATTTTCACATACTTCTCTATTACAATTGTTTGTATTTTCCTATTATTTCAGTTTTCATGTATTCAATACCTCTTGTCTTGCCTGTTGTGTTCTTTGTTCTGAAGTGTTTCAAAATTTCAACTTTTTGCACATCCTCAAAATCTTAAAATAGAGGTCTTACAGTAGTCTTGAAATCAAGATCATAAGAATAACAAAGCAGACTCTTTGTGACAATAAAATACCAAATTATAAACCGACCTAATGCCATTCCAGACAAGAATTAAATCACACATCCCTGCAGGTCATTCTGAAATAGTGTATTGATGAACAGACTCCTGTTATCTGAACTAAAACATTCCATTCTGATGACTCCAAATTTTTAGACAAAGCTCTATTCCTTCAGACAACTGCAAATTAAAGAATCTCTAGAGGAAGTCAGGAAGATAGTGGCCGAACCAGATGGATTATGCAAGTCCCAGTGTGAGTGAGTTGAGTGTATGGAAAATTTTGTGTACAAGCTGGTGAGTGGGTGTGTGAGTGGCTAGGGAGCTAGTAGCCAGTGCTCTCCTGGTGCAGTGGCTGGTGTTACTGCTGCTTGACTTGGACACTAGCAATTCAGAAGCCAAGCACCATTTTTTAAAAAATCAACAAAACCCTTCCTGGAAAGAAAATGCTGGGAGAGACTGACTAAGTGAGGGCTCATGAGCAAGCGGCCAGAGACCACCTGGTGTGAAGATTTGTACTGCAGCTTCTCTACTTGGTCACTGACTCCTCCCATGTCATAAAAGTTGAGTGCCACTGTTTTAAACAAACAAAAGTTTTCCTTTGAAGAAGTGGTAGGGAGAGACCATTGCTCCAGGCTCTGCCTCACCACTATAGCAGTAGAAACTGCCAGCACCAGGCTTTGCCTCACCACTACAGTTCCTGGCCAGGCACTGGCAGCAAGGACTGTGAAGGGAGCCCAGAGGCAGAGTCCCACTAGAGAGGAGAAGAGAGGTACCCTACCACTATCTTGAAGGTAGGGCAGGAAAGTGCTCTGACTTGATCACCAAGAGCAACAGACCCAGTCTCTGTGGCAGATGGATCAACTACCCAGAGGGAATATCCTGAAAGCAAAAACTTCAGAGTGACCTAACAAATGCTGAGCCCCAGGCACCCCACTCCTATGCTGATTCAGTTGCAAGACAAAGAGTGTGAACAGAAAAGGATGAGGAAGAACTCCAAAGAGATCAGTGGGGATCTGGGGTTGACCCAAACTCCCTACTCACCAGCAATCCTCTGAATGTCACAACTGGATCATGACTGAGAGGGCCAAAACCAGGTGAGCCTGGTTGTCAGTCACAATAGGAGAACTCCATTCCAGGATAGGCCTGGCTGGAGCACCCTCCCATGAGTACATACTTGGAGGAGAGAAAATCCAACACCTCCCCTAAGGAGGAGATTTCTATGACCATGAGAGAGTGGGAGGGGAGGACTGAAAACCAACCCACCTTCACCGCCCCTCTTCCTTCCCTGCTTCAGACACCAGGGAAAGAGTGAAATAGGTGGAAGCCCTGCTGGAGAAAGCAGACAAGAGGAACAATTTCAGAGGCTGCCACAAGAGAGCAGGATTGTTTTTTTTTTTTTAATTTTTTGCCTGTTTGTTTCTGAGCTCAATTATTTTTAAAATTTGTTTTGCATGAATTTTTACGTGAGTTTGATCTACATTCTTTTTTTCTTTTTTCTTTGTTTTTTTCTGTTTCTTCTTTTGTTTATTGTTTTCTGTTTATGTGTGGATGTGAATGATTGAGTGTTCATCTTTCAATTTTTGCTGCTGTTGTTTGTTAGTTTTTGCTCTTTTCTTTTCTTCCTTTTTTTTAGTTTAAGGTGTGTGTCAATATATGTGTGAGAGTTCAATATGAATTACTTTTTATATTCCCGGGCTTTCTGTTTTTCTTCTCCATTCATTTGGCACTAGGGAGGTGTGTGTATGTTTAGTTTTCTTATTTTTTGTTGGTGTTTGTTTTATTTCACTTTGTTGTTATTCAGGTTTGTTTTGGGGTGTGTGTGTGTATGTCTATGTGTATGTCTGTTCAACTGTTTTCTGGTTTTGTTTCTGTTTTCATTGTTCCGTGTTTTTTTCTTTTTCTTTTTTAATTCTTTTCCAACCTATGTCATTCTATTTTTATCTATGCTCCTCATTGTTATCACTGTATCTCAAAATAAGAGGATACACACATATACCCATTGCACCATCATATAGAGTGGTGGTGAGGAGTGGGTCTCAGGGAACACAATCACAATCAGTGAACATTGTAACTTGCAAGTAGTTTCTGAATCCTAGCTCCCCATCTCCTACCTCAATTGACTTTCAAAACTACAAAGATCACAAAGCTTCCATCCACAGTCCTATTTCAAAATAGAACAAATTCAGAGCCCATATCAGGGAATAATAGAGGGCTGAGCAAACAACAGAGGGGGAAACAACTCCACTGACACTGAATAACAGAACTAAAGAGAAAGAAAAGAGATCTGTCACAAAAGGAAAAAGCAAAGGAAGATCAAGGTAATTTCAAATGTAACAAAGAGAAAACATCTGAAAAATTAGATCTAGGAGCCCAAATAATGGAAGTGATGAATGACTGGCCAAAAATATGACAGGGATTAAGGAATGGATAAGAAGAATAAAACTCAAGGAGGCAAGATGCGACACTGAAAGAACTTGTAACAGAGATTTTGGCAATATAAAATTTCATCCAGGAAATAAATAACAAGATGACATGCATGGAAAGCAGAATTAATTTAGTAGAAGAAGAATCTCAGAAATTGAATACCAGAACATGGAATTAACTTGATCTGAAAAAACATAGAAGATACTGAAAGAAGGAACAACGCTTACAAGAAATGTGTGATTATATCAAGAAGCTGAGCCTATGCCTAGTTGGTATCCCAGAAGAAGAAATGGAAATCAAAAATAACTTGGAACAAGTATTCCAGAAGGTAATCCAAGAAAACTTTCCCTATCTCACCAGAGATGTGACCAGACAAACACAAGAGATACAGAGAACACCCACAAGACTTCAAATGAGAAGACCAACCCCTAGATACACAGTGATTTACCTAAACAAAGGACAAACAAAAGAAAAATCCTAAAGGCAGCAAGAGAGAAAGAGATATGTCCAGGCTACATATCAAGGACAAACAATCAGAACAGTACCAGACTTATCAGCAGTAACACTACAGGAAAGGAGGGACTGGATGCCAATAGTTGAAGTCCTCAAAGATAAACAATTTCAACCAAGAATTTACTACTCAGTCAAACTGAGTTTCATCAGTAATGGAGAATTAAAATATTTCCCAGACCTCCAATCCCTAAGAGATTATGCAACTTCCAGACCAGCTCTACAGGAGACACTTAAAAAGGTATTAAGCACAGAAGAAAGAATAAAAAGAATGACCACATACTTCCCAAGAGAACAGCAAAGCACAGAATCAACAGAGAATAAGGCTCAACAACAAACTTGAGAACATGCACATATATCTACCCCAAAGCTAAAAGAAAACAAGAAAAAGCTTTACAAGAATCCCATGACAGGGACAAACAGTCCTATTTCAATAATCAGCCTGAATGTGAATGAACTAAATATAACACTGAGAACAAACAAAATGGCAAACTGGATAAGAAGCCATGATCCAATTATTTGCTGTATCCAGGAAACTCATCTCACCAAAAGGGAGGCACACAGACTCAAAGTTAAAGGATGGAAAACAAGTTTCCAGGCAAATGGATCACAAAAGAAGACAGAAGTTGCAATCTTAATATAAGACAAAACAACTTTTAAGCTACCAAAAATTTAAAAAGATACAAACGATCACTACATCATTATAAAAGATTCAACCGATCAACTTGAAATACCCATCCTAAGCATATATGCACCCAATACAAGGTCACCAGCATTTATAAAGTAATTATTAAGTAAACTAAAAAAAGACGTTGATTCTAACACTATTATAGCAGGGGACTTGAATATCCCCACTAACGGCCCTAGATAGATCATTGAGGCAAAAAATCAGCAAGGAAACTCAGAACCTAAACTTCAAACTCAACCAAATGCACTTAATAGATACCTCCAGATTTTTCACCCAATAACCAAAGAATATACATTCTACTCATCACCACATGGAATGTACTCCAAGATCCATCCTGTCCTTGACCATAAATCAAGCACAAATAAATTCCATAAGTGTAAAATATTTCCATGAACCTTCTCAGATCACAGTGGAAAAAAATAAGCATCAACATCAAAAAATTTTTTCCAAAGCTGCAAAGACATGGACACTAAGCATCTTGATGTTCAACAACTACTGGGTAAACTCTGAAATCAAAATGGAAATAAAAAGATTCCTGGAAACAAATGATAATGAAGAAACATCTTACCAAAACTTCTAGGATGTCATGGAAACAGTTCTAAGAGGGGAATTTATTTCTCTACGAGCACACATCAAGAAAATAGAAAGATCACAAGTTGAGAGCCTATCAGATCACCTAAGGGAACTGGAAAGAGAAGAACACCAAACCCCCAACTTAAGCATAAGAATCCAAATCACCAAATTAAGAGCCCAAATATGGTACATAGAACACAAAATATCATAGAAAACTTGAATAAAACAAAAAGTTGATTCTTTAAAAGAATTAACAAGACTGATGGACCTCTAGTCAGAATGACCAAGAAAGAGAGAGAAAAAGCCCAAATAAACACAATCAGAAATAAGACAGTTCAAATCACAACTAACCCTCAAGAAATACAAAAAGATTATCAGAGATTACTATGTACACCTATATGGAAACAAACTTGATAACCTAAATGAAATGGAGGACTTTCTGACATCACACAACCACCCCAGGTTGAAACAAGAAGATGTTGGTACACTAAATAGACCAATAACAACCCAGGAAATTGATTCTGTCATATGAAAACTACCTACAAAAAAAAAAATCCCTGGATGGGATGGCTTTCCAGGAAAATTCTGCAAAACATACAAGGAGGAGTTGATGCCAATTTTATTAAAAGTATTCGAGGCAATTGAAAAAGCAGAAATTCTTCCCAAATCATTTTACAAAGCTAATATCACACAAATACCCAAACTGGGTAAAGATCCAACAAGAAAAGAGAACTACAGGCCAATGTCCCTTATAAACATAGATGCAAAACTCCTCAACAAGATTCTAGCAAATTGAATCCAAAAACACATCTCAAAAATCATCCATTATGACCAAGTAGACTTCATCCTCAGAAGGCAGGGCTGGTTCAACATTACCATACCATAAATGTAATTAAATCATCAACAGATGTAAAAATAAGAGCCACGTGATTATATCAATAGATGCAGAAAAGCTTTAGATTAAATCCATCATCTCTTCCTGTTCAAAACTCTCAAACACCTAGGTATAAAAGAAACATACCTCAAAATAGTAAGTGTCATCTACAATAAAGCTACAGTTAACATATTGCTAAATGGACAGAAACTGAAAACATTTCCTCTGAAAACTGGAACAAGACAAATCTGCCCACTCTCATCTCTCTTGTTCAACATTGTGTTGGAAGCCCTAGCTAGGGCAATTAGAAAAGAGAAGGAAACCAGGTTATTGAAATAGGAAAAGAAGAAGTCAAGTTATCTCTCTTTGCTGATGATATGCTCCTATACCTTGAAAATCCAAGAGAATCTGTCAAAAACATGCTTGCACTGAAAAAGAAAGTCTTGGGGTACAAAAATAAATGCGCAAAAAACAGCAGAATTCCTATACACCTACAACAAGTAGTCAGAGACCCAAATAAGAAGTTTAATCCCATTTACAATAGCCACAACAAAAAAGAAATACTATGGCATCTTCCTAACCAGAGACATGAAACACCTTTACAATGAGAACTACAAAACTCTGCTCAAAGATATCCAAGAAGACACAACAAATGGAAAAACTTCCATGCTCATGGATAGGAAGAATCAACATTGTTAAAATGTCCACCCTACCAAAAGCAATCTACAAATTCAACACAATATCCATTAAATTACCAACATCATTCTTCTCAGACCTAGAAATGACAATACAGGAATTCATATGGAAATACAACCAACCATGAATAGCCAAAACAGTAATTAGCAAAAGAAACAAAGCAGGATGTATCACACTTCCAGACTTCAAACATTACTATAAGGCTGCAGTAATAAAAACAGCCTGGTACTGATACAAGAACAGGCACATAGACCAATGGAACAGGATAGAGATTCCAGAAGCAAAGTCTCAATATCTCAACCAACTCAACTTTGACAATGCCTCCAACAACAACCAACGGGGAAAGGAGAACCTATTTAGTAAATGGTGCTGGGGAAACTGGTTGATCACAGGCAGAAGATTGAAACAGGACCCCCAACTATCATTGTACACGAAAATTAACTCTAAATGGATCAAAGACCTAAACATAAAACCTCAAACTATAAGGATCTTAGAAAATGAAGGAGACACCCTTATGGAAATTGGAACTAGCAACCAAATACTGATCAGAACTCTAAGTGTCCATTCCATAAGAAATAAGATAGACAAGTGGAAACTCATCAAACTGACAAGTTTCTGCAAAGCAAAAAAAAAAAAAAAAACATGAAGAGAGCAGTGAGATGGTCCACAGAATGGGAAAAAATATTTGCCAACTCTATATCTGACAAAGGCCTAACGTCTACAAGGAACCCAAGTGCACTGAAAGGAAATTCAAACAGCCCCATTAAAAAGTGAGCAAATGACATGAATAGGGTCTCAAAAGAAGCTATACAAGCAGCCAATAGACACATGAAAATGTGTTAAGCCTCATTAATCATCAGAGAAATGCAAATCAAAACCACATTGAGATGCCACCTAACCCCAGTATGAATGACCATCATTATTAAAACAAATAACAACAGATGCTGACAGGATATGGAGAAAAAGGAATATTTCTACAAGTCTGGTAGGAATGCAAACTACTGCAACCTCTTTGGAAGACAAGTGGCAATTTCTGAAAAAACTAGAAATTGACCTTCCATATGACCCACCCAATCCCCTATTGGGAATATACCCAGAGGAGCTCAAATCATTGTACAAAAAAGATACTTGCACACGTATGTTTGTTGCAACTCTCTTCACAATGACAAAATCATGGAACCAACCATGCTGCCCTTTGAAGCTGCACTGGTTTAAAAAATGTGTTATATATACACAATGGATTATTATGCAGCCATAAATAAGGACAAACATATGAACTTCACAGCAAGTGGAATGAATTTAGAGTCTATTATACTCAATGATTTATCTCAGAAACCAAGACTAGAGTACCATATGTTCTCACTCATAAGTGGACTTTGAGCAATTATCATAATAATATTAGAAAGGAATTGACAGTAGTAGGAAATTACCAGGGGAAGGTGGATAGGATAGGCAGTTGAGGGAAACTACTATGGAAGGGAAGGGCACATCCCAACAACAAGGGTACCTGCATAATCAACATTTGTATAGCTAAACCTGAATTGTACCCCACATCTTTAAAAAGATAAAAACAAAAAATAATAAAGAATCTCTAAACTCACTTATGACCTGTAAACTACCACTTCAATATATCTCATTTTTTAAAAACCAAACAAGTATATAACCTCCATGTACTGATTCATGACTCTAACTGTAACAACTTCTTCTCTAAAGTGTATAAAACAAAGTTGTGATCTAACTGTCTCAGGACCACTTACTCATGACTTCTCAAGTTTGTGTTTTTCCCTGGATTGTGGTTACTCATACTGACTCAGAATAAACCTCTTTAAAATATTTTAATTTGAATCTTTCCTTAACTAGTCAAGTAGTGTGTGCTCCCTACTAAATGAATAAACACTATTTTTGCAGTACAAAATTTATGTAAGAAAATAAAATATTTTTTTACAGAATATTGCCTCCTCCACTACTCAGGAGCCCTACTGGTTTTTTCCCTGTCTAACTTTCAATCTAGGAAATGTGAGGATAATAGTCTAACATTTATTGAACACTGACTATTCACCAGGCCTTGTGAAAAGTGCTTTAAATCCATTATTTCACTTACTTATCTCAAAACCACATTGAAAAAAATGTAGTTATCTTCTCTATTTTCTTTATTAGAAAGTTAAGGGTTGACAGGCTAAACATGTCAGAAAGTTGGTTAATAATGGCATTGCATCTCAATCTTGTCCTTCTGACTCGAGAATATGTACTTATTTGCTGCAGTCTAAAGTATGGATATGTGAAAGCTCTCTTTTGCATGCAGCTGGATTATGAGCAACACAAGACCATGGCACAGTCACATCTTGACACTGTGAGCTCATCTTCTCCTCTCCATGTGGTACAGATGGAACAAATTAAGATAATCCTTGCCAACTACCCATGGAAATCAAATAAGAATATCAATAAAAGTATAACACAGAAGGTAGACAAAATCTGCACCTCAATTTAGGATTTAGGATTTCTGCTTTTCAGAGTGGAAATAGAGCACATCAGTCACCTCATTTTATAGGTGGACACATAGAGTTCCAGTGAGGAAAATGCCTTCTTACTTACATGACAGATTAGGACTGGATCCCAAGTCTGTTGACCTCCAATCCTGGGCCTAAATACTATTTATAACTCCCATTGTCATTTTTATAGCTTTGGGAACCAACTTTCCTCTGCTATAATATGATCTTGTATATAATGTGTAAAATTCTTTATCACAATATACTTTCATATCTCATGCCTAATTTAATCTTCACACAGCACCATAAAGTTTTCACAGGAAAAGAAAACTCCAAATAAAAATATTAATGAACAAATTTACAAAATTTTGTAAAAGTGGTGGATTTAATCTGGTTGCTCAGTCTAACTAGCACTTTTTAAATACACTGCACTGCATAGGGAATTTTAGGGACTCTATAACAGCCTCAGCTGGGTTCTTTTGTCTAAATTGTATGCCTAGCAAATATTAGGCTATTGATAACATTATCTCTTTTCCTTCAATATTTAGAAAATGTTTTCAACCTTTTAACAATAGGAGTCCATATGCAGCCTACAATTGCTATGTCTCCAAAATGTTTTAATATTTATTATTTTAATAATATACTACGTCTTCAACATTTACCAACAAATAATTAATAATTATGACACAGAAACAGAACAGATATATCTTAATCTTGAAAATATAAAAGCAAAATTCCAGGCAAGACAATGATGGGAAAAGTCAGACTGTGATAATCTCTGCAAAGGGTGGCTGCTACAGCCAGTTCTGTGCACCACCATCCCGCTGCCACAGCCTATGTGAAGGGTGGCTGCTACAGCCAGTCCCACACAATGCACTGCTACCACTTCCCCTGTCGCCTCCACAGAGAGTGACTGCTAAAGCTAGTCCCACATGCTGTGCTGCCACCTTGGCCCTCAGCTCCTAGCCCCCGGAGTTCCCAGCTCCCTCTTCCACCCCAGACCACCCGTGGCATGCCGACCTACAGCACTCAGCTCTGTGTCGGGACCAGAGATCACCTGGAGCCCGGAGTCCAATTGGTGGAGAGAGAAGATCCAGAAGGGTCAGGGAGGAGGACAATGCCCGGAAAAGAGGCACCCACCACAGCCATCTTCTCTGTCCCAGGACCAGGCAGAGACAGCATTGCCTGCCCAGATCTAGCTCTGCACAGCTCTACCCAGTCTCCAAATTGGGACCTAAGGTAATCGCATGAAGTGGGGAGAGACAGAAACCTCTCTCCCATGCTAGATCAGACACAGGCAGGTCAGAACTTAGAGGCAGACCTAACAGGGAATAAGATGGCTGAACCCAAATCTGACCCTAGCTGTGGGCAACCCTACCAGCCTGCACTGTGAACTAGAGATCAGAGCTGAAAGGACATTGGGCTCACAGGAATGATCTCAGGCCAATTTTGATTCATTGCTTTTACTTTTTTTATTTTTGTTTTTAGCCTTTCTCTGTTTGTTTTGCCCATTTTTGTTTGTTCTATGTTTTACTTTTTGTTTCTTTTCTCTCTCTTCTCTGTTTTTGTTAACATTTTTGTACTTGCCCTGTTTCTGTTATTTTAATTATTTCTCTTTTTTTCTTGAGACCTCCTGTTTGTGTAGGAGAATTGTAAAACAAAAGAGAGGTTGGTTGGCTTGTGTGTTTGCATGATTGCCTGTGTGTTTTAGTTTTTGTTTTACTCTTCTCTGTCTTTGTGTCTCTTTTCATTTGTTAGTCAGTACATTTGTCTGTTGTCCTTCTTACTCTTCTCTCTCTCCGCCTTCCACTTCCTATCTTTTCCTGTTCCATCTCTTTCCTTTTTCTTACCTCATTTTGATTCAAGAGAGCAAGGTTACACCCCAACTGCATGGACAGATCATAAGGCAGTGGGAAGGGAGATCCAGGGTACCCATACACCTGTCCATGGATACTGGGATCTGCAGATAGATTTTGAATCACAACTCCTCCCTCAATCAAATCTCAAAACTGCAAAAAGTATAGCCCCCAAACCAAAAGTCAGCCTCAGAATTTAGCAAAGATAGAGGATTCACACAAGGAAGAATAGGAGATTGAGCAAACCAAAGCAACCCCACTATCCCTGAACAACAGAATGAAAGAAAGGAGGAAAGAAGAGAGGAGGAAAATCTGCACAAATGAAGAAAAACCAAAAGAAGAATACAGATCTCACAAAGACCCATGGGAAGTCAGACAATGAGAAAACAGACTTTGGAATGTAAAAAATGAAGAGCCCCCAGAATAACTGGTCAAATACTACAAATCCAGACATAAAGACATTATTATAATAAAAAGAATCAAGGAGGGACAAGAGAAAAATAGGAAGAAGTTGATAACTGAGATAATAGCAGTAAAGAATACTGTGATTGAAATAAATAACCAACTAATAAGCATGGAAAGCATAATTAGCCAAGTAGAAGAAAGAATCTCAGAGCTTGAGGACCAAAATATAGAACTAACCCAAACTGTCCAAAACATAGAAAAGAAGCTTTAAAAGACAGGAAAAAACCTTCAAGAGATGAGTGATTATTTCAAGAGGCCAAACCTAAGAGTAATTGGACTTCCTGAGGCAGAAACAGAGACAAAGACCACCCTGGAACAAATGTTACATAAAGTCATTTAAGAAAACTTCCCTCATCTCATCATTGTTGTGAAAATTCAAACACAAGAGATCTAGGGAACCCCTGAAGACAACAAATGAGAAGACCAATTCCCAGACACATAATTCACCTAAAAAAAGTAGGTATAAAATAAAAAACCTTAAAGGCAGCAAGAGAAAAAATGAGACTACCTATCAGGGAAGAACAATAAGAAGAACAGCAGATTTATCTACAGAAACACTTTAGACCAGGAGAGCATGGAGCTCAACCTTCAAAGTTCTCAAAGATAAACAATTTCAACCAAGAATAACCTACCCAGCTAAGCTGAGCTTCATCAGCAAGGGAGAAGTAAAATCCTATCAAGACATCCAATTCCTAAGATCTTAAGCTGCCTCTAGAGCACCTCTACAAGAAAAACATTAGAAAGTATTAAACACAGAAGAAAAGGAAAAAAGAACAATGTTCTTCACAAGAGTGCAGGGAAAAGATTGAAAACACACGAGTCAATCCAAAAATCAAAAGAAAGACAATGTACAGGAACAATAACAACTCTATAAGAACTTTATGACAGGGATAAACTCTCACATTTCAATAATTAACCTGAATATGAATGAACTAAATGTGCCACTGAAAAGACATAGAATGACAAAATGGATAAAATATTATGAGGTAATAATATATTGTCTCCAAGAGACACACCTCACCAGAAAGGACACTCACAGACTCAAAATAAGAGGATGGGAAGCAAAATTTCAGGTGTTTGAAGCTAAAAAGAAAGCTGGAGTGGTGATTTTAATACCAGACAAAATACCCTTTAAGCCATCAAAAATTTTAAAAGACACAGAAGGTCACTATATAATGATAAAAGGTTAAATCCATCAATAAGAAATATCCATCTTAAACAAATATGAACCCAATATAGGAGCATCAGCTTTCGTAAACAGCTGCTAGGCAAACAGATATTGACTCTAACACTAGCATAGCTGGGAATTTTAATGCTGTACTCACAACCTTAGACAGATCATCAGGACAAAAATTTAGCAAGGAGATCCAGAACCTCAATATGACTCTTGACCAAATGGACTTAGTTGATGCCTACAGAGCACTTCACCCAATGACCAAAGAATATACATTCTACTCATCACTGCATGGAACATACTCTAAGATAGACCACATACTTGGCCATAAATCAAGCATAAACAAATTTCACAAAATTGAAATTTTGCCATGCACCTTCTCAAACCACAGTGGAATACAAATAAATATCAACACCAACAAAGTTCCCCCCAAATCCACAAAAACATGGACACTAAGCAGCATGATGCTAAGCAACTCCTGTGTCACCAGGGAAATCAAAACAGAGATTAAAAGATACATGGAAACAAATGAAAATGAAGAAGCATCTTACCAAAATCTCTGGGATGCCATGAAAGTAGTAGTAAGAGGGGCACTCATATCTCTACAAATGCACATGAAGAAAATGGAAAAATCACAAGTTAACAACCTAATAAGCCACCAAGGAAGCTGGAAAAGCAAGACCACCAAAATCCTAACTTCAGCAGGAGAATCCTGATCACCAAAATAAAAGCCCAAATCTGGGACACAGAAGACAAAAAGATAATACAAAAAAATCAATAAAACAAAAAGCCAGTTCATTGAAAGGATAAACAAGATTGATGGTCCCCCAGCTAGGTTGGCCAAGAAAGAGAGAAAAAGTCCAAATAAACACAATCAAAAACACAAATGATGAAGTCACATCTGACCCTGAAGAAATACAAAAGATTTTCAGAGACTATGTACACTTGTATGGAAACAAACTTGAAAACCTAAAGGAAATGGAGGACTTTGTGACAACACACAACCTCCCTAGGTTGAAACAAGGAGAAATTGAGACCCTAAATAGACCAGTGACAATCAAGGAAATTGACTATGTTGTAAGAAAACTACCTACCAAAAAAAAAACCCTGAACCAGATGGCTTTCCAGCAGAATTCTACAAACATACAAAGAGGAACTGATACCAATCTTATGGAAAGTATTCCAGGTGATTGAGAAAAATGGAACTCTCCCCAAATCATTTTATGAAGCTAACATAACATTAATACTCAAGCCAGGCAAAGACCCAATGAAAACTGAAAACTACAGGCCTATATCCTTGATGAACATAGATGTTAAAATTCTCAGGAATATATTAGCAAACCAAATTGAACAACACATCTCAAACATCATCCTTCACTATCAAGTAGGCTTCATCCCTGGGATGCAGGGCTGGTTCAGCATTCATAAGACCATAAATGTAATTAAATACATCAACAGACGTAAAAACAAAAACCACATGATTTTTTTTAAATTTTTATTATAAAGATGTGGGGTAACAATTCAGGGTTAGGTATATAAACATTGATTATTCAAGTACCCTTCTTTAGGAGGTATGCCTCTCCCTCCCATAGAAGCTTCCCTCAACTCCCAATCCCACCCGCCCCCCTGAGTTTCCCATTACTGTCAATCACTTTCTTATAGCATTATAATTGTTCAAGGTCCTCTATGAGTGAGAATATATGGAACTCTGTTCTTTGTTTTTGTGATAAATCACAGTTTTATCGACTCCATATCCATCCAGGTTGCTGCAAAGTCCATATATTTGTCCTTCTTTATGGCTGCATAATATTCCATTGTGTATGTGTACTACAATTTTTTCTGCAGTCCAGCTTCGATGGGCAACATGGTTGGTTTCATGTTTTTGCTATTGTGAATAGAGCTGCAGTAAACATACGTGTGCAGGTATCTTTTTGTAAAATAATTTGAGGTCCTCTGGCTATATTCCCTATAGGGGAATTGCTGGGTCCTATGGAAGGTCAATTTCTAGTTCTTTTGGAAATCACCACACTGTTTTCCAAAGAGGTTGTACAAGTTTGCATTCCCACCAGCAGTGTAGAAGAGTTTCTTTTTTTCCACACCCTTGCCAGCATCTGTTGCTTGTTTTAGTAATGAGGACCATTCTTACAGGGATTAGGTGATATCTCAGGTGGTTTTGATTTGCATTTCTCTGATGATGAGAGAGGCTGAGCACTTTTTCATGTGTTTGTTGGTTGCCCATATATCTTCTTTTGAGAAGTGTCTATTCATATCTTTTGCCCACCTTTTAAAGGGGCTGTTTGGTTTTTCCCCTTTGGTGTGTTTGAGTTCCTTGTAGATCCTAGATGTTAGGCCTTTATCGGATATACAGTTGGCAAATATTTTTTTCCCATTCTGTGGGCTGTCTCTCTGCTCTCTTGATGGTTTTTTTTTTTTTTTTTTTTGCTTTGCAGAAGCTCGTTAATTTTATTAGCTCCCACCAGTTTATCTTATTTCTTAAGATATTGGCCTTTAGGGTTCTGAATAGGAATTGGTTCCCAGTTCCAATTTCCATAAGGATGTTTCCAGCATTTTCTAACCAGTTTGAGGTTTTACATTTAGGTCTTTGATCCATTTAAAGTTAATCCATTTAGAGTTAATTTTTGTGTAAGGTGATAGGTAGGGGTCCTGTTTCAATCTTCTGCATGTTGTCAGCCAGTTTTCTCAGCACCATTTACTGAATAGGTTCTCCTCTCCCCAGTGGTTGTTGTTGGAGGTTTTGTCAAAGATGAGTTGATTGAGAAACTGAGGCTTTGCTTCTGGAATCTCTATTCTGTTCCATTGGTCTATGTGCCTGTTTTTGTACTGATACCCACCTGTTTTGATTACTGTAGCCTTATAGTAAAATTGAAGTCTGGAAGTGTGATACCTCCTGCTTTGTTTCTCTTGCTAAGGATTGTTGTGGTTATTCGTGGTTGTTTATGTTTCCATATGAATTTCTGTATTGTCATTTGCAGGTATGAGAAGAATGATGTTGGAAAACTTAGTGGGTATTGCACTGAATCAGTAGATTGCCTTTGGTAGGATGGACGTCTTAATAATATTGATTCTTCTTATCCATGAGCATGGAATATTTTTCCATTTGTTTGTGTCTTCTTGGATTTCTTTGAGCAGTAAAATAAAACCACATGATTGTATCATTAGATGCAGAAAAATCTTTTGATAAATCCAGTACATTTTTTGATAAAAACTCTTGAATATCTAGGCAAAGATGGAACATACCTCAAAATAATAGAAGCCATCTATGAGAAACCACAACCAGCATACAGCTAAACAGACAGAAATTGTAACCATTTCCCCTGAAAACTGGAAAATGACAAGGATGCCCACTCCTGTTCAACATAGTACTGGAAATTCTAGCTAGAGCAATCAGAGAAGAGAAGGCAATCAGGAGTATCTAAATAGGAAAAGAGGAAGTCAAGTTATCTCTCTTTGCAGACAACATGATTCTACACCTTGAAATCCCAGGAGAATTTGTCAAAAACCTCCTGACACTGATAAAGGACTTTGGCAAAGACTCAGGGTATAAAATAAATGTGCAAAAGACAATCTCATTTCTATACACTAATAATAAACAAACAGAAACCTAAACAAAAAGCACAATTCCATTCACAATAGCCACAAAAAAATGAAATGCCTTGGAGATGTGAAAGACCTTTGCAATGAAAATGTTCATTCTTCCAAAGGCAATCTACAGATTCAATGCAATACCCATTAAATTGCCAACATCATTCTTATCAGACCTGGAAATGACAATACAGAAATTCACATGGAAGCATAAATGACCACAAATAACCAAAACAATCCTAGCAAAAGAAACAAAGCAGGAGTTATCACACTTCCAGATTTCAAACTTCACTATAAGGCTACAGTAATCAAAATAGTCTGGTATCAGTACAAGAACAGGAATATAGACCAATGGAACAGGATAGAAATTCTGGAAGCAAATCTTCAATTTCCCAACCAACTCATCTTTGACAAAGCCTTCAACAATAACCACTGGGGAGAGGAGAACCTATTCAGTAAACAGAGGTAGAAAACTGGCTGATCACATGCAGAATATTGAAACAGGACCCAACATATCATCATACACAAAAATTAACTCTAAATGGATCAAAGACCTTAATGTAAAACCTCAAAATATAAGAATCTTAGAAAAATACAGGGGGCACCATTATGGAAATTGAAACTGGCAACCAATTCCTGATAAATGTTGGTTCTCCTATGTTGGGGACATATATGTTTAGGTTGAATACATCTTGTTTATGGACTGAACCTTTTATTAGTATGTAGTGACCTTCTGTATCTTTTTTATTTTTGATATTTTAAAGGATATATTGTCTGATATTAGCATCACAACTCCTTCTGTCTTTTGTTTTCTGTTTACCTGATAATTTGCATTTCATCCTCTTACTTTGAGTCTATGAGTGCTCATTCTGGTGAGATGAGTCTCCTGGAGACAGTGTATTGTTGCATCATGTTTTTTTAGTCCAACTTGCCATTCTTTGTCTTTTCAGTGATGCTTTTAGTCCATTTGCATCCAGGCTAATTACTGAGATGTGAGAGTTTATTGTTGTGGTTATTTTATTGTTTCTTGGTTTTCTTTTGATTTGGGGGCTGATATATATGTGTATTTTCAATCCTTTTCCAGCTTTCTTGGGTAGAGTGAGTCATTCTTTTTTTCTTTCTTCTGTGTTTAATATTTTTTTAAGTGCTTCTTATAGAGGTGGTCTGAAGTCTGCATAAAATCTTAAGGATTGAATGTCTAGGAAGGATTTGAATTCTCCATTACTGATTAAGCTTAGCTCAGCTGGGTAGGAAATTCTTGATTGAAATTATTTATCTTTGAGAACTTTGAAGATTGGACTCCAGTCTCTTCTAGTCTATAGTGTTTCTGTATGTAATTCTGCTGCTATTCCAATTGGTTTTCCCTGGTCAGTAGTTTGACTTTTCTCTCTTATTGCCCTTAGGATTTTTCTTTTATACCTACTTTGTGTAAGCAAATTACTACGTGTCTAGGAGTTGGTCTCATTTGATGTCTTGCTGGGGTTCTCCGAATTTCTTGTGTTTGAATGGTCACATATTTAATGAGATGAGGGACATTATCTTGGATAGTTTCATGGAATGTTCATTCCAGGGTGGTCTGTCCTTCTTTATCATCCTCAGGAATGCCAATTAACCATAGGTTTGGCCTCTTGATATAATCACTCATCTCTTGGAGTGTTCTGGTTTTTTTAAGTTTCTTTTCTATGTTTTTAACAGTTTGCATTTGTTCCATATTTTGGTCTTCAAGCTCTGACAGTCTTTCTTCCACGTGGTTAATTCTGCTTTTCATCCTTTTCAGTTTGTTATTTATTTCATTTGCTATATTCTTTATTGCCATCATCTCAGTTATCAGCTCCTTTATTCTGTCCTCTTTTCTCTCCTCATTTCTATTCACTCTCTATTAAAATCTAGATCTCTGTGTTTGTGGTTTGAGACCAGTCATTCTGAGAGGCTCTTCAATGTGTGAGTTCTGATGTCTGGATTCTCAGTTTCTGCCTTCCCAGGTGTCTGTATGGGACCAGTGTTCTTCCTTTGGTTCTTCATTTGTGATGGTTTTTCTCCCCCCTCTTAAATTCTGTTGCTCAGTGATGGAAGGATTGCTTTCACTTCTGTTTGCTCAATTCCCTCTTCTTCCTCATGTAGATCCTCTGGATTTGTTAACTTTTGAAGTCAGATTGAGGAAGGGAGCTGTACTTTTTGTAGTTTTGAGATTTGATTAAGGTGTGATGGGGGAGCTGTGGTTCAGAAGCTATTTGCAGATCACAGTATCTGCTTACAGGTGTGTGGGTCCCCTGGAACCCACTTCCCATCAACTTAGAATCTATCCATGAATTGGGGGTGTTTGTGGGCCTCCTGAAAGCAAAATAAAATGGGAAAAGGGAAAGAACAGAAAAAAGAAGAGGGGAGACAAAAGAAGGTGAAGAGGAAGGAGAAGGAGAAGGAAAACAGGCTCACCAACTGACAAATAAAGGAACAAACAAAAACATATAAGCAAACCAGTATACAAAAAAATGAGCAAAAAACCTGATGATATACTCACACTAAAAAATGCCCATATACAAATAGAAAAACTAAAAAACCCCAAAACAAGACAAAATACTAAAACATAAACTAAAACAGAAAGAAAAAAAGTTCTCCTTCTGTAGCTGTTTCTGGGATTTCAGGTTCCTTTCCCAAGCACCACCACTGTGTCTGGTGGCCACTGTGGAAGAGAGTGGGCTCCAGTCTCTAGCCCTCCACCTCTGCTCTTGGTGCAAACTAATGGGGTTGCTCTTAGCATGGATTAGATGCCCATGGACCACTGTGGGAGGAGGGTGAATCAGATCCAGACTCAACTCATCCATTGCAGCTGCTGTCACCAAGTCCCCCACTCAGATCAGATGTGTCCATGCCTGGTCCAGCATGTGGTTTGGGTTTCCATCTCTCTGTGTCCACTCCTGAAGTTGCCTCTCTGGACCAGTGATTGCAAATCCCAGAGTTGTACAGAGATCACCTATTGATCTCAGGTTGGAGGTTAAAAAAGCTGGGCAGGCCAACACCCGGTCCTGAGACAGAGAAAATGGTAATGATAGGTGTCTTCTCACCACCAGCAAGGTTCAGCTCCAGATTTACTCCCAGTGCCCTCTCCACAAGTCCCTCTGCCAGTGCCTGGTCTTCTGCCATGGGCAGTGACATGCACCAGGTGCCAGGTTCTCAGGAGCAATTGACTTCTGCTGCCTCCTCCCAAGAGATCCCTGAGAATGGCTGATGATTCTGCTTGCCAGGGACTCTAATCTCAGGGAAGTGGTGGGTTGCAGCTGCCTCTAGAAGAGAGACCCATGTGCTTGATCCTGGGTCTCCCCTCAGACAAACTTTCAATCACCCTCCTGCACTCACTCACTCAAGCATACCGTCTTTAGGGACATTTGCCCTCGCAGAGACTTTCACATTCCCACCGGTTCCATCACCATCTTGTCTTCACCTTGTTCAGCAGTTTTTAACCAAAAACAGCATGACTCCCATTATCCACCCTATTCACCTGATCTCACATGGAGCAACATTTTTTTGTTTCTCCAGATTAAAAAAAAAAAACTCAAAGGGAAATATTTTGCAATGTTAAAGAAGTGAAACCAAAAATGGCAGAAGCTCGACAAGACATCAAAATTGATGAGTTCAAAAACTGTTTTGAGAAGTGGAAAAAGGTCTTGAATGTATTGCGTCAAATGGAGAGTACTTTGATGATTACTGAAGTTTAAATATGTAGGAATAAATACACAATTTTTAATAGATTAATTTTGTTTTGGGGGTTCCATGTATGTCCACTTTGGGATTTGCTGATAATATTGTGTACTTGTTCAATATCTTTAGTGGGATTTGCTGATAATATTGTGTACTTGTTCAATATCTTAATTAATTACTGAGTGATATGTGCTTAAATCTGCAATGTACATGTGGATTTGAATATTTCACCTTACAGTTATTTAAATGTATATTGACTATAGTCTGAGGATATAGCAGACTTTTTGTCTTCTAGATGAAGTAATTTCATTTTTATTGTGAATTTTATCTTTTTATCCCTAACAATACTTTCTACGTTTTTAGAGTCAATTTTATCTAGTTTTTATCTGATCAATTTTACCTATTAATATAGCAACACTAGCATTATTTTTGTCTGCTCTTAATATAAATGTATCTATCCTTTCTGTTCTAGCCAATGTGGTTTCATTTCCTTAAAATTTTGTGTGGAGGGAAGAAAAAGTGAGTTAAAGAATAGATCTTAGCATATTGTGATGACTCTGCTAGTGTTCTATGCTTCTTGTGTATTGACTTTTTTTTAAGCCACACAAACTGATGCCAACTGGGCTATTAAGTTCTGTGTGAAAATTCAAGCTGAATTCAAGATGCTGAAAGTGAACATTGCAAAATAGTCTCAAAAGTGGGCTAAGCTTTCAGATTATTGACTCAGAGGAACCAGGATCTGATAAATTAAATGGGGGAAAGGAAATAAAGATGCTGACAAGAATTTTTTTATTTCTAAAATTGTATTTATTTATTTTTATAGTTATTTTATTTTATTTTTTAAAATGTGGGGTAAAAATGAGTGTTAGGTACATACATGGCATCATGCAGGTAAGGTGTGGGTGCCCTTGTTGTTGCAATGGGAACCCCCCAACTCAGCAGGCAGTGTCCCACTACTGCCAATCCCTTTCTTATAGTATTGTAATAAATGTTTGAGGTCCACTTGTGAGTACATGTACTCAGATCTTTGTTTCTGTGATAAATCACTGAGTCTTATAGACTCTAATTCCATCCAGGTTGCTGCAAAGTTCATAATTTTGCTTTTCTTCTGGCTGCATAATATTCCATCGTGTAAATGTACCACATTTTCTTTATCCAGCCCACATTCAATGGGCAGCACTGTTGTTTCCATGTATTTGCTATTGTGAATAATGCTGCAAAAGCATGCATGTAAAGGTATCTTTATTATAGAGTGATTATAGAGTTCCTCTGGGTACATTCCCAGAAGGGGAATTGCTGGGTTGAACGGGAGGTCGAATTTCAGATTTTTTTAGAAATCACCACACTGTTTTCCACAGAGGTTGTACTAGTTTACATTCCCACCAAAAGTGTAAAAATGCCCCCCTTTCCCCACATCGTCTCCAGAAACTTGTTTTTTGAGTTATTGATGACGGCCATCCTGACTGAAATTAGGTGGTAGCTCAATGTGGTTTTAATTTGCATTTATTTGATGATTAGTGAGGCTGAGCATTTTCTCATATATCTGTTGGCTGCACATATGTCTTCTTCTGGGAAGTGTCTATTCATATCTTTTGCACATTTTAAAATATGGTTGTTTGTTTGTTTTTTCCTTTTGGCATGTTTGAATTTCTTATAGATAATGGATGTTAGACCTTTGTTAGATTTATAGTGGCAAATATATTTTTCCCATTATGATGCCTATCTCTCCACTCTCTTGATGGTGTCTTTTGATTTGCAGAAGCTTTTCAGTTTGATGAGGTCCCACTTGTCTATCTTATCTCTTATGGCATTTGGTTTTGGAGAGTTGATCAGGACTTGATTGCCTATTACAATTTCAGTAAGGGTGTTTCTTCCTATTTTCTTCTAGAATTTTTATAGTGTGGGGTTTACATTTAGGTCTTTGACCCATTTAGTCAATTTTTGTGTACAGTGACACACAGGGGTCCTGTTTCAGTTCTGTATGTGTTTTCTCAGCACCATCTACTGAATAGGTTCTTCTCTCCCCAGTGGTTGTTGGTGGAGGCATTGTTGAAAATGAGTTAGTTGAGAAATTGAGTTTTGCTTCCAGAAACTCTATCCTGTTCCATTGGTCTAAATTCCTGTTCTTGTACCAATACCAGGATGTATTTATTACTGTAGTTTTATAGTAGAATTTGAAGTCTGGAAGTGTTATACCTTTCACTTTGTTTATTTTGCTAAGGATTGCTCTAGCTAATTGTGGTCTTTTATGTTTCCATATGAATTTCTGTATTGTCATTTCAAGATCTGAGAAGAATGATGTTAGTAATTTAATAGGTATTGTGTTAAATTTGTAGATTGTCTTTGTTAAGATGGACATCTTAACACTGTTAATTTTTCCCATCCATGATCATGGAATATTTTTCCAATTGTTTGTGTCTCCTTGGATTTATTTGAGCAGTGTTTTGTAGTTCTCATTGTAAAGGTCTTTCACTTCATTGATTAGAGATGCCAAGGTATTTCACTTTTTTTGTGGCTATTGTGAATGGGATTGTTCTTTTTATTTGAGTTTCTGTCTGTTTATTGTTGGTGTACAGGAATGCAACTGTCTTTTGCATGTTTACTTTATACCCTGAGACTTTGCCAAAGTCTTTTATCAGTGCAAGCAGGTTTTTACAGACTCTCTTGGATTGTCTTTCTTTCTTTCTTTCTTTTTAACATATCTTGTATTTTAAAATTGTGGGGTACAGTTAAGGATTAGGTATACACATATGCATCGTTCAGACACCCTTGTTGATAAGGGATATCCCCCATGCCCAGAAAGATATTGGCTGCCATTAATCCCACCTCCCTTCCCCTCCCTGCCACCCCCATAGTTACCAGCCACTGTCAATTCTTTTCTTATAGTATTATGATAGATGTTCAAGGTCCATGAGAACATGTGATACTCAGATCAATGTTTCTGTGAGAGATCGCTCAGTATTATAAACTCTAGTTCCATCCAGGTTGTTGCAAAATTCATGATTTTTTTCTTTTTTATGGCTGCACAGTATTCGATTGTGTATATGTACCACATTTTTAAAATCCAGTCCTATTTTGATGGACAGCAGGGTTGGTTCCAGGTTCTTGCTGTTGTGAACAATGTTGTGATAAAAATACGTGTGCAGGTATCTTTAGTATAGAGTGATTTGAATTCTTCAGGGCATACTTCAAGTAGGGGGATTGTGGGGTCATATGGGAGGTCGATATTTACAGCTTTTAGGAATCGCCACACTGCTTTCCACAGAGGTTGCACTAGTTTACACTCCCACCAACAGTGTAGAAGTGTTCCCTTTTCACCACATCCTCTCCAGTATCTGTTACTTTTTGAATTATTGATAATGGCCATTCTGACTGGAGTTAGGTGGTATCTCAGTGTAGTTTTAATTTGCATCTCCTTGATAATTAGTGAGGTTGAACATTTCTTCATGTGTCTGTTGACTGCCAATATGTCTTCTTTTGAGAAGTGTCTGTTCATATCCTGTGCCCACATTGTAATGGGCTTGCTTGTTTTTTTCTTTTCAGCACGTTTGAGTTCCTTGTAGATCCAAGATGTTAGGCCTTTGTCAAACATGGAGTTGACAAATACTTTTTCTCAGTCTGTGGGCTGTCTCCCTGCTCTCTTGGTGGTGTCTTTGGCTTTGCAGAAGCTTGAAATGTTAATGAGGTCCCACTTGTCTATCTCATCACTTATGGCCCATGCATTTCGGGATTTGTTCCGGAATTGGATGCCAGTTCCAATTTCCATAAGGGTGTGTCCTGCATTTTCCAAGGTTCTTATGGCTTGAGGTTTTACATTTAGGTCTGTGATTCATTTAGAGTTAATTTTTGTGTATGGGGATAGATGGGGGTCTTGTTTGAATCTTCTGCATGTGGTCAGCCAGTTTTCCTAGCACCATTGACTGAATAGGGTCTCTTCTCCTCAGTGGTAGGTGGTGAAGGTTTTGTCAAAGGTGAGTTGGTTAAGAAATTGAGGTTTGGTTCTGGAATCTCAATTCTATTCCATTGGTATATATACCTGTTCCTGTACCAATACCAAGCTGTTTTGATTATTGTAGCTTTATAATAAAGTTTGAAGCCTGGTAATGTGATACCTTCTGCTTTGTTTTTTTGCTGAGGATTGTTCTGGCTATTCTGGGTCATTTGTGTTTTTATATGAATTCCTGTATTGTTTTTTCTAGGTCTGAGAAGAATGTTGCTGGTAATTTAATGGGTATTGCATTAAATCTGTAGATTGCATTAGGTAAGATGGACTTCTTCACAATGTTGACACTTCCAATTCATGAGCATGGGATATTTTTCCACTTGTTTGTGCCATCTTTGATTTCTTTGAGCAGTGTTTTGCAGTTTTCATTGTAAAGGTATTTCACTTCTTTGGTTAGGAAGATGCCAAGGTATTTCATTGTGAATAGGATTGTGCTTTTTATTTGGGTTTCTGTTTGTTTATTGTTGGCGTACAGAAATACGATTGTCTTTTGCACATTTATTTTATACCCTGATACCTGGCCAAAGTCCTTTATTAGTGCAAGGAGATTTTTGACAGATTCTCTTGGGTTTTCAAGGTACACGATCATGTCATCTGCAGATAGATAACTTGACTTTCTCTTATCCTATTTGGATACCACTGATCGCCTTCCCTTTTCTGATTACTCTAACTTGGACTTCCAATACTATATTGAATAGGAGGGGAGAGAGTGGGCATCCTTGTCTTGTTCCAGTTTTCAGGGAAAATGGTTCCAATTTTTGTCCTTTTAAGAGTATGCTGGCTGTGGGTTTCTCGTAGATGGCTTTTACTATTTTGAGGTATGTTCCATGTTTGCCAAGATGTTCGAGAGTTTTTATCAAGGAGGGGTGCTCGATTTTATCAAAAGCTTTTTCTGCATCTAAAGATATAATCATGTGATTTTTGTTGTGACGTCTGTTGATGTATTAAATCACATTTATTGTCTTGCGAATGTTGAAGTAGACTTGCATCCCAGGGATGAAGCCTACTTGGTCATGATGGATGATTTTTGCGATGTATTGTTGAACCCAGTTTGCTAAGTTCTTGTTGAGAATTTTGACATTTATGTTAATCAAACATATGGCCTATAGTTCCCTTTTTTTGCTGTGTCTTTACCTGGCTTGGGTATCAATGTGATGTTAGCTTCATAAAATGATTTGGGGAGGGTTCCATCTTTCTCAATCGCCTGGAATACTTTCAATAGTATTGGTTTCAGCTCCCCCTTAAATGTCCTATAGAATTCTGCTGGAAAGTCATCTTGTCCAGGGCTTTTTTTTTTGTCGGTAGTTGTCTTATTACATAGTCAATTTCCTTGATTGTTATTGGTCTACTTAGGGTCTCGATTTCTTCTTGTTTCAACCAAGGAAGGTAGTGTGATGTCAGAAAGTCTTCCATTTCCTTAAGGTTTTCAAGTTTGTTCCCATACAAGTGTAAATAGTAGTCTCTAATGATCTTTTGTATTTCTTCTGGGTCAGATGTGACTTCCTCTTTTGTGTTTCTGATTGTGCTTATTTGAGTTTCTTTCTTTTTCTTGGTCAGTCTAGCTAGGGAACCATCAATCTTGTTTATCATTTCAAAGAACCAGCTTTTTGTTTCATTGATTTTTTGTATTATCTTTTTATCTTCTATGTCCCAGATTTGGGTTTTTATTTTGGTGACCTGGATTCTTCTGCTGAATTTAGGGTTTTGGTTATCTTGCTTTTCCAGCTTCCTAAGGTGATTTGTTAGGCTGTTAATGTGTGATTCTTCCATTTTCTTCATGTGCATTTGAAGAGATATGAATTCCCTCCTTACTACAGTTTTTATGGCATCCCAGAGATTTTGGTAAGATGTTTCTTCATTTTCAATTTTTTCCAGGTATCTTTTAATCTCTGTTTTGATTTCATCATTGACCCAGGAGTTGTTTAGCATCATGCTATTTAGTGTCCATGTCTTTGTGGGTTTGGGGAGAACCTTGTTGGTGTTGATGTTTATCTTTATTCCACTGTGGTTCGAGAAGGTGTATGACAATATTTTGATCTCTTGAAACTGGTTTATGCTTGATTTATGGCCAAGTATGTGGTCTATCTTAGAGTACATTCCATGCAGTGATGAGTAAAATGTATATTCTGTGGTCGTTGGGTGGAGTGTTCCATAGGTAACAATTAAGTCCATTTGGTCAAGAGTTGCATTGAGGCTTCGGATCTCATTGCTGATTTTTTGTCCTAATGATCTGTCTAGTATTATGAGTGGGGTATTAAAGTCCCCAGCTATGATAGTGTTAGAGTCAATATCTTTTTTAATTTTTCCTACATCTGCTTTATGAAAGTTGGCACTCCTATGTTGGGTGCATATATGTTTAGGATAGATATTTCTTGTTGATGGAGTGAACCTTTTATCATTATGTAGTGGCTTTCTGTATCTTTTTAATTTTTGATAACTTAAATATTAATTTGTCTGAAATTAGAATCGTGACCCCTCCTTTCTTTTGAGTTCCATTTGCCTGAAAATTTGTTTCCCATCCTCTTACTTTGAGTCTGTGAGTGTCCTTTCTAGAGAGATGGGTCTCTTGAAGGCAATATATTGTTGTCTGGTGATATTTTATCCATTTTGTCATTCTATGTCTTTTCAGTAGTGCGTTTAGTCCCTTTACATTCAGGCTAATTATTAAAATGTGAGAGTTTATCCCTATCATAAGGTTCTTATAGAGATGTTGTTGCTGTTCCTCTTTTTGTTTTGTCTTTCTTTGGGTTTGGGGGTTGGTTCATGTGTGTTTTCCTCTTTTTCCTGTACTCTTGTGAAGAACATTGCTGTTCTTTTTTCCTTTTCTTCTTTGTTTAGTTCTTACTTAAGTGTTTCTTGTAGAGGTAGACTGGTGGCAGCATAAGTCCTTATGGATTGGATATCAGGAAAGATTTTAATTCTCCCTCACTGATGAAGCTTAACTTGTCTGGGTAGGTTATTTCTTGGTTGAAATTGTTTGTCTTTTAGAACTTTGAAGATATGGCTCCAAGTTCTCCTGACCTGCAGGGTTTGTGTAGATAAATGTGCTGCTATTCTATTGGTCTTTCATGGTAGGTGATCTGGCCTTTTTCTCTTTCTACTTTTATGTTTTTTTCTTTTATACCTACTTGTTTATGTGAATTATTATATGTCTGAAAGTTGGTCTATTCATTTGTTGTCCTCCAGTGGTTCTCTGAATCTCTTGTGTTTGAATTTTCACATCACTGATGAGATGAGGGAAGTTTTCTTCAATAATCTCATGAAATGTTTGTTCCAAGGTGACCTCTGTCTCTCTGTTTCAGGTAGTCCAATTGGTCTCTTGAAGTAATTGCTCATCTCTTGAAGGTTCTATTCTGTCTTTTTAAGCTTCTTTTCTATGTTTTGGCAGTTTGGGTTAGTTCTATATTTTGGTCTTCAAGCTCTGAGATTCTTTCTTCTGCTTGGCTAATTCTGCTTTCCATGCTTATCAGTTTATTATTTATTTCATTCACAGTATTCTTTACTACTGTTATCTCAGTTATCAACTCCTTTCTGGTTTCTTCTTCTATCTCCTCAATTCTTTTTAATCTCTCCATTAATGTCTTGATATCTAGGTTTGTAGTTTGAGACCAGTCATTCTGGGGGCTCTTCATTGTTTACACTCCAAAGTTCGTTTTCTCAGTGTCTGCCCTCTCTGGGGTCTGGGAGAGACCCATACTCTTTTGGTTTTTCTTCATTTGTGTAGATTTTTCTCTTTCCCCCTTTCCCTCCCCTTCTTTAATTATGTTTTTCAGGGAAGGTGGGTTGCTTTTACTTCTTTTGTTCAATCTTCTGTTCTTTCTTAGGAGGGTCCTCTGGCTTTGTTCACTTTTGAAGCTGGACTGTGGGTTGGGGGCTGTACTTTTTGCAGTTTTGTGGTTTAATTGAGGGGGAAGCTGTGATTCAGAATCTATCTGCAGATCCAAGTATCCACCAACAGGTGTATGGGCACACTGAAACCCATTTCCCACTGCAGCAGGGTCTAGGTTTGTTCCTTGGAACAAAAGGAGGTACAAAAAACGAAAAAATGGTAGAAGGGGGGTCAAGAGGAAGTTAGAGAGACAGAAAGTGAGAGGGAAAACAGACATACATACCACCTAATGAATGAAAGAGAGACACAAGGCCAGAAAAGAGTGAAAGACAGGCACACAAACAAAATTCCCTAAAGCATACCAGTAATCACACAAAGACAGTCCAATAACATCATGCCTTTTGATGTGTTTTTCCCCAACAAAACCAATGATCTAAATCAAACAGCAAACAAAGTGAGCAAAACAAACAGTCAAAACAATATAATCAAAAATCAAAATAAAGAACCAGACTGGCTCTGGAATCTTTCCTGAGTGTCTAAAGTCTCTTCAGCTCTGAGCTCTAGTCTTTCCCCTTTGCTTTTATTGCAGGCAGATAGATTTACTCCAAGCTTGGGTTGGTTCCCTTGGCTTGCTGCCTGAGAGGTCTGTGACAGGGCTGAGTTGCCTGTATCTGATTCAGTGTAGGGGAAGGCCTTTTGTCTCCTGTTTAGCGATGTTACCTTAGAAACCAAGGTGGAGTCTGCCCATACATGGGAGGGGCAATGCAAATCTATTCCTGGAAAATAACCTAGCTGGGCAGCTCCTGTTTCGCAGATCCTTTCTCTCCACCCGTCCTTTCTCTCCACTGGTCTGGCTCCGTGGGCAATCCACTATGTTGGGCTGTGGTGGTGTTTCTCCAGTGTCAGGTACCAGGGATCAATGACACAGTTGGGCACTGGTTCTGGTGTGCTGCCAGCGGCTTGGGGTGGAGGAGGGAACTGGGAATTCCCTATTCTGGAGCTGAGAGCTAAGAACAGCTGATCAGCACCTCCTGAAGATATACTATTCCCTTACACAACCATGGGGTCCTGCACTGGGTGCCTCAGCCAGAGCGGGGACCGGAGCTCCAAAGGACAGGTGGTAAGCTGTGACAGCAGCTTTGGGCCCCACACTGGGCACTTCAGTCAGGAAAGGAGCTGGTATCTCTGTGGGGTGAACATCTAGAGCCTCCCTGGGTGACAGAAGCTTGGAATAGGGTTGGGCGGGGGCTCAGAACCCAGGGCGGAGAGCTGGAACTCTGAGGAATGAGCACCTGGCCCTCTGGGCTGGGCGCCCAGTCAGGAAGGGAGCTGGCAGTGGCTGAGTGCTGGGCAAATCAGTAGCCAGAAAGGGAACCCAGATCTCCACAAGGCAATATCCAAGGGCCTCCACAGGGCATCCGGCAGTTTGGAGCCATGTGAGATGTTGTAGCTGGGGAGGGAGCTGAGATCTCCACATGATCAGGGACTGGGGTCACCAATGGTGGAGCAGCAGCAAACAAGGTGCCACAATAGCTAGGCTTGTTTGGGACCAAGGGTCTCCAGACCTCGGTCTGGTGCAGCATGGGGGGTGGGGGAAGGAAAGTAAGAGGTTTTTTTGGGTTTTCAACGTATAGGATTATGTCATTCACAAAAAGGGATAGCTTAACTTCTTCTTTTCCTATTTGGAAATACTTGATTTCATCCTCTTGTCTAATTTTCCTAGTTAGGTCTTCTAACACAATGTTGAACAGGAGAGCTGAAAGTGGGCAGTCTTGTCTTATTATGGTTTTCAGGGGAAATGCTTTTAATTTCTGTCTAACAGTATGTTGGCCGTGGGTTTAACATAGATGACTTAGTATTTTGAGGTATGCTCCCTCTATGCCTAGGTGCTCAAGTATTTTCATCAAGAAATCATGCTGGATTTTTTCAAAAGCTTCTTCTGCATCTAATGATATAATCATATGAATCTTGTTTTTACATCTGTTGATGTATTTCATTACACTATGGCCTTGTGGATATCGAACCAGCCCTGCATTCTGGGGATGAAGCCTACTCGGTCATGGTGGATGATTTTTGAGATGTGTTGTTAAATCCAGTTTGCTAGAATCTTGTTGAGTATTTTAGTATCTATTCTCATCAAGGATATTGGTCTGTAGTTTTCTTTCTTTGTTGGATATTTGCCTGGTTTGGGTATCAATGTGATGTTAGCTTCATAAAATGATTTGGGGAGAATTCTATCTTTCTTGATTGTCTGGAATACTTTCAAGAGGAATGGTGTCAGCTTCATCTTGCATTTTTTGAAGAATTCTGCTGGAAAACTGATCCAGGCCTTTTGTGTGTGGGGGGGGTAATCTTCTTATGATAAAGTAGTTTTCCTGGGTTTTTATTTAAGATCTTGATTTCTTCTTATTTAAACCTGGTGAAGTTTTATGCTGTCAGAAAGTTCTCCATTTTACTTCGTTTTTGAGTTCATTTCCTTACAAGTGTACATTGTAATCTCGGATAATCTTTTGTATTTCTTCAGGATCAGTTGTGACTTCATCTCTTACATTTCTGATTGTGTTTATTTGGGCTTTTTTTCTCTTTTTATTAGTCAGCTTTGGTAAGAGTTCTTCATCTTGTTTATCCTTTCAAAGAACCAACTTTTTGTTTTGTTGACTTTTTGTATTCTTTTTCTTCTATGTTCCATATTTGGGCTTTAATTTAGGTGATCTGAATTAATCTGAATTATTCTGCTAAAGTTAGGGTTTTGGTGATCTTGTTTTTCCAGCTTCCTTAGGTGACTAGTTAGAATGTTAACTTGTAATCTTACAATTTTATTCATATGTGTTCATAGAGATATGAATTCCCCTCTTGGTACTATTTTCACAGCATCCCAGAGATTTTGGTAAGATGCTTCTTCATTTTTATTTGTTTCCAGGAAATTTTTAATTTCTTCTTTGATTTCCATGTTGATCCATGAGTTGCTCAGCATTATGCTGTTTAGTGTCCATGTGTTTGTGGGTTTGGGGGGAACCGTTTTGGCTGATATTTATTTTTATTGGCATTGATATTTATTTTTATTCCACTGTGATCAAAGAAGGGGAACAATGGTATTTTGATCTTGTGAAACTTGTTTATACTTGACTTATGACTGAGGATGTGGTTGATCTTGGAGTATGTTCTGCAAGGTGATGAGTAGAGTTTACAATTCATGACTGTTGGATGGAGTGTTCTTTTGTTATCTATTAGGTCCATTTGGTCAAGCATCAGGTTGAGGTTCCATAGCTTCTTGTTGGCTTTTTGCTATAATGATCTATATAGGGTAGATAGAGGGATATTAAAGTTCCCAGTTATGGTAGTGCTAGAGTCAATACCTTTTTTAGTTTACTTAGCATCTGCTTTATAAAAGCTGGTGCTCCTGTGTGAAGTGCATATATGTTTAGGGTGGATATTTTTTGTTGATGGATTGAACCTTTAATCATTATACAGTGTCCTTCTGTATCTTTTTAAATTTTTGATAACCTAAGGGTCATTTTGTCTGATATTAAGATTGCAACTCCTGTTTTCTTTTGTGTTCCATTTGCCTGAAAATTTGTTTTCCATCCTCTAACTTTGAGTCCGAGTATTCCTTCTGGTGAGATGCATCTCCTGAAGACAGTGTATTTTGCTTCATGTTTCTTTGTCCAGTTTTCCATTCTATGCCTTTTCAGTGGTGTATTTAGTCTACTAATATTCAGGCATATTATTGAGGTGTGATATTATATCCCTGATATTATAGACTTTATTGTTTTTTTACTTGTTTGTTGGTTTTCTTTTGATTGGACACGTTGATTTATGTGTGTTTTCAATCTTTGCATCATAATGTATGCTTTATTTGTTCTTTGTTTTCTCACATTCTTGGGAGGTCCATGGTTGTTCTTATTTTTCTTTCTTTTGTCTCTTGTAGAGCTGGTCTCAAGGCAACATACACTCTTGGGGATTGAATGTCTGGGAATGATTTTAATTTTCCATCACTGATGAAACTTCACTTAGCTGGGTAGGAAATTTGGGGTTGGAATTGTTTATCTTTGAGTGTTTTGAAAATTGAGTTCCAGTCTTTTCTAGCTTGCAGTGTTTTTGTACATTAGTCTGCTACTATCTAATTGGTCTTCCCTGATAGGTCTTCTGTGATATATTTTCTCACAGTTCCTGTTGCTGGCGTCTGATCTGGGATGATGACTGCAGCAGCAGGTGGCACCTGCTTCAGGTGATCCTCACAGTTTTACTCCTTTTTTTCTTCTTTCTTAGTGGCACTGAGGAGATGGTGCCTGCCTTTGGATTGTAAAGCATGCTGAGTTCTGAGTAGCCGTGCATGGCCATTACCTAAGCAGGAGATATCGGTCCTCTCCTTTCCACTCAATCAGATATTCACACAACTTTTGCTGACACCCTTGGGTGAATACTGGTCTCTTCACCCATTCATTGATGCAGAGACTAATTCACTCCAACCGCCCCCATTGCCATCTTGGGATTCCCCCTTGCAGACAAGATATTAATGCCTTTTGAAGGGTCCAGCTATCACTGGTTTGTCTACACTTCTTACCTTTATGATACAAATCATACTAGGAAACCCAGCTGTAAAATACATTGGTAGGTGTAATCCATTCTTGGAAATCATATTTTTGTGCCAAATGATATGTGTGCTCATTTTCTGTGTGTGTGTGTGTGTGTGTGTGTGTGTGTGTGTGTGTGTGTGTTGTGTGTTTTGCTAGATAGTACATGCTTTTCTTGGGACTTTTGTTTTTTCCTTTTTCTGTGCCTATTAGTATTTCCAAGTTGTGATATCCTTCACCTTCCTTGGTGATTACTTGGTGATATCCTTCACCAAATCTAGGATTCTTGAGGCAAAAAGAAAATCCCAAGAACTCACCGTCATGTCATTTCTCAGATCAACACATTCCTAGCCAGCTTGTCTTCTGTCACAATCTTCTTATGTTTATTTTTACATAAATTCCAGGATTTTTCAGTGGTAGAAAAAGAGAACATATGCCTACTACATAGTCCTAGAAGGAATTGCAGTGTTTTCTGTTTCATCCATGGCAAGTTGATTATTAGTGCTATGCAAGTTGTCATTCTAATATTCTGTCAGGTTGTTCTACTGATTACAGAAAGTGGATACTGACATCTCTAATAAGAATTGTGCATTTGCCCAGTTTTCCTTTCAATACTGTCAAGGTTTTTCTTCATTTATATCAATGTTCTGTAATTTAGTGCATACAGATTTATGATTACTATCTCATCTTGATGGTTTATTTGTTTATAAAAGCTTTCTTTTTATCCCCGGCATTATTTCTTGTTTAGAAGTCTAATTTGTCATCCATCACAGCTTTCTTATAATTGTTATTTTCTTGATATACACTTTAAATATCATTAACTTTTAAATAAATTTCATGGTAACATTAATACTTGGAATGCAAATTTTGTAGATAGAATATTATTTGAGTTTTACATATTTGTAGTCTGGAAATTTCTGTCTTTTTTAAAAAAAGATATGGGGTACAATACAGGGCTAGGTATAGAAAGGTTCATTATGCAGGTACCCTTGTTGATGAGGTGTTCTCTTCCCTTCCCTGCCAGATTCCCTCAAATGCCAATCCCACACCCCCCTTCCCTAGCAGTTTCCCACTACTCGATACCTTTCTTATAATATTATGATAATTTTCCAAGGTCCACTTATGAATGAGAACACTCTGTTCTTTGTTTCTGTGCCAGATCACTGAATATGACCCACTCTAAATTCATCCAAGTTGCTGTGAAGTCCGTATGTTTGTCCTTCTTTATGGTTGCATAATATTCCATTTTATATATGTACATTTTTTAATCTAGTCCAGTTTCTACGGGCAGCATGGTCAATTCCATGTTTTTGCTATTGTGAATAGAGCTGCAACAAACATGCATGTGCAGGTATCTTTTTTTGTAGAATGATTTTAGTTCCTCTGAGTATATTCCCAGTAGGGGGATTGCTGGGTCTTATGAAAGGTCAATTTCTAGCTCTTTCAGAAATCACCACACTGTCTTCCAAAGAAGTTGCACTAGTTCTCATTCCCACCAGACTTGTACAAGCATTCCATTTTCTCTGCCACCTCACCAGCATCTGTTATTGCTTGTTTTGCTAATGATGGCCATTCTTAATGGGGTTAGGTCGTATCTCAATGTGGTTTTGATTTGAGTTTCTCTGATGATGAGTGAGGCTGAGCACTTTTTCATGTGCCTGTTGGCTGCCCATATATCTTCTTTTGAGAAGTGTCTATTCATGTCTTTTGCCCACTTTTTAATGGCGTAGTTTGATTTTTTTTCTTTTTGGTGCATTTGAGTTACTTGTAGTTCCTAAATGTTATGCACTTGTCAGAAATACAGTTAGCAAATATATTTTCCATTCTGTGGACTGTCTCCCTGCTCTCTTGATGGTTTCCTCTACCTTAAAAAAGCTCATCAGTTTGGTAAGTCCCACTTGTCTATATTATTTCTTATGGTATGGGCACTTAGGGTTTGGATCAGAAATTGCTTGCAATTCCACTTTCTATAAGGGTGTCTCCTGCATTTTCTAAGATTCTTATAGGTTGAGGTTTTACCTTTAGGTCTTTGAACCATTCAGAGTTAACTTTTTTGTATGGTGATAGGTAGGAGTCCTGTTTCGATCTTCTGCATGTGATCAGTCAATTTTCCCAGCACCATTTAGTGAATAGGTTCTTCCCTCCCCAGTGATTTTTGTTGGAGGCTTGCCAAAGATGAATTGGTTGAGAAATTGAGACTTTGTTTCCGGAATCTCTGACTTGTTCCTTTGGTCTATATGCCTATTCTTGTACTGATACCAACCTGTTTGATTACTGTACCTTTATAGTAAAGTCTGAAGTCTGGAAGTGTGGTACCTCCTGCTTTGTTTCTTTTGCTAAGGATTTTTTTTTTTTTTTTTTGGCTATTTGTGGTCATTTCTGTTTCACTATGAATCTCTGTATTGTCATTTCCAGGTCTGAGAAAAATAAAGTTGGTAATTTAATGGGTATTTTGTTGAATCTGTAGATTGCCTTTGGTAGAGTGCACAGCTTAGCAATATTGATTCTTCCTATCCATGAGCATTGAATTTTTTCCCATTTGTTTGTGTCTTCTTGAATTTCTTTGAGCAGTGTTTTGTAGTTCTCATTGTAAAGATTTTCCACTTCTCTGGTTAGGAAGATGCCGAAGTACTTCTTTTGTGTACATGTGTGTGACTATTGTGAATGGAATAATGTTTTTTATTTGGTTCTCCACCTGCTAGTTGTAGGTGTATAAAAATGCAGCTATATTTTGCACATTGATTTTGTATCTCAAGACCTTGCCAAAGTTCTTTATCAGTGCAAGCAGGTTTTTGATAAATTCACTTGAATTTTCAAGGTATAGGATTATATCATCAGCAAAGAGGGATAACTTGACTTCTTTTTTTCCTATATGGATACCCCTGATTTCCTCTCTTGTCTAATTGCCCAAGCTAGGTCTTCTGACACAATGTTGAACAAGAGGGGTGAGAGTGGGCAGTCTTGTCTTGTTCTTGTTCTCAGGGGAAATGCTTCCAGTCTCTATTCACTTAGCAATATGTTAGCTGTGGGTTTATTATAGATTACTCTTACAATTTTGAAATATGTTCCTTCTATACCTAGGTGTTTGAGAGTTTTTATCAAGAAGTGATGCTGGATTTAATCAAAAACTTTTTCTGCACCTAATGATACAATCATGTGGTTCTTGTTTTTACATCTGTTGGTGTATTTAATTACATTTGTGGTTTTCGGAATGTTGAACCAGCCCTACATCCTGGGGATGAAGACTATTTGGTCATGGTGGATGATTTTTGAGGTGTGTTTTTGGTTTCTGTTTGCTAGAATCTTGTTGAGGATTTTTGCATCTATGTTCATAAAGGTTATTGTTCTGTAGTAATCTTTTTTGTTGGATCTTGACCAGTTTGGGCATCAGTGTGATGATAGCTTCCTAAAATAATTTTGGGAGAATTCCGTTTTTCTCAATTGCATGGAATACTTTTATAGGATTTGTATCAGCTCCTCCTTATGTTTTGTAAAATTCAGTTGGAAAGCCATCCAGTTCAGGGCTTTTTTTTTTTTTTTTTGTAAATTGTTTTTGAATGACAGTCAATTTACTGGCTTATTATTGGTCTATTAAATGTCTCAATGTCTTCTTGTTTCAACCTGAGGAAATTGTGTAATGTCCAAAATCCTCCATTTCATTTAGGTTATTAAGTTTGCTCACATGTAGTTGTACATAATGATCACTGATAATCTTCTGTATTTCATCATGGTCAGTTGTGATTTGATCTTTTGTATTTCTGATTGTGTTTATTTGGACTATTTCTCTTTTTCTTGGGCATTCAGGCTAGGGTTGCATCAATTTTGTTAATTCTTCCTAAGAAACAGCTTTTTGTTTTGCTGGAGTTTTTTCTTTCTTTTTTTTTTTTTTTTTTTTTGTCTTCTATATCCCATATTGGGGTTCTTATTTTGGTAATTTGGATTCTTTAGCTAAAGATAGGGTTTTGGTGGTTTTCTCTTTCTAGGTCCCTTAGGTGATTTGTTAGGCTCTCAACTTGTGATCTTTACATTTTCTTGATTTGTGCTCATAGAGTTATAAATTCCCCTCTTAGATATGATTTCATGGCATCCCAGAAGTTTCTGTAAGACGTTTCTTGATTTTCATTTTTTTCCAGGATATTTTAATTGCTACTTTGATTTCAGTGTTGACCTAGTAGTTGTTCAGCATCATGCTGTTTAGCGCCCATGTCTTTGTGGTTTTGGGAAAATGCTATTGATGTTGATATTTATTTTTATTCCACCATGAGATGAGAAGGTGCATGGCAATATTTCAACATTATGGAATTGTTTATGCTTGATTTATGGCCAAGGATGTGATCAATCTTGGAGTCCATTCCATGTGATGAGTAGAATGTATATTCTGTGACTGTTGGGTAGGATAACCCATAGGTATCTATTAAGTCCATTTGGTCGAGTGTCAAGTTTAAGTTCTGAATCTCCTTGTTAATTATTTGCCTTGATGATGTATCTAGGGCTTTTAATGGAGTATTCAATATACCTGTTATAATAGTGTTTCAGTTTACTTAGTAATTGCTTTATAAATGCTGGTGCTCCTATGTTGACTGCATATATGTTTAGGATGCATATTTCTTGTTGATGGATTGAACTTTTTATCATTATGTAGTGTCCTTTTGTATCTTTTTAAATTTTTGATAGCTTAATTGTTGTTTTGTCTGACGTTAAGATCATGGCTTCTGCCTTCTTTTGTGATCTATTTGCCTGGAAACTCATTTTACATCCTCTAACTTTGAGTCTGTGTGCATCCCTTGTAGTGATATAAGTTTTCTGGATGCAGCAAATCGTTGGGTCATGGTTACTTATCTAGTTTGCCATCCTCTGTCTTTTCAGTGGAACATTTAGTCCATTCACATTCAGGCTGATCATTGAAATGTGATTGTTTATCCCTGTCATGAGACTTTTATAATTTTTTTCTTTGTTTGCTTGTTTTCTTTTAGCTTTGGGATTGATATATGTGTGTGTTTTCAAGTTTGTTGTACTGTATTCTCTGTTGATTCTGTGCTCAGCTGTTCTCTTGGAAATTGTGTGGTCATTCTTTTTTTTTTTTTTCTTTCTTTCTTCTGTGTTTAATACCTTTTCAAGAGTCTCCTGGAGCTAGTCTGGAAGCTGCCTAATCTCTCAGGGATTGGATGTCTGAGAAGAATTTTAATTCTCCATCACTGATGAAGCTGAGCTTGATTGGTTAGGACATTCTTGGTTGAAATTGTTTATCTTAATGACTTTGAATATTGTACTTTGAATGTTGGACTCAAGTCCCTCTTGCTTGTAGTGTTTCTTCCGATAAGTCTGCTGCTATTCTGATTGGTTTTCCCCAATAGGTAGTCTGACGTTTCTCTCATGCTGCCTTTAGAATTTTTTCTTTTGTGCCTTCTTGTGTAGGTGAATTACTATGTGTCTAGGGGATAGTCTTCTCATTTGATGTCTTGTGGGGTTTCTCTGTATCTCTTGTGTTATGCTGGCCACATCTCTGTTGAAATAGGGAAAGTTTTCTTGAATTATCTCCTGAAATACTTGCCCCAAGGTGTTCTCATTTCCCTTTCTGCTTCTGGGATACCAATCAGGTGTAGGTTCTACCTCTTGATATAATTGCATATTTCTTGTAGCTTCATTCTTTCCTTCTGAGTTTTCTTTCTATTTTTTTACAGATTGGGTTAATTCCATGTTCTGATCTTCAAGTTCTGAGATTCTTTCTTCAGTTGAATTAATTCTGCTCTCCATGATTGTCATCCCATTTTTATTTCCTGGAGGAAATTTTTAATTGCCAAAATCTCTGTTACAAGATCTTTCAGTGTTACATCTTGTCTTTCTTGAGTCTTATTCACTCTTTCCATCCATTCCCTAATCCTTGTCGTATTCTGGGGCCAGTCATTGGTGACTTCTTTTTTGGCCTCCAAGGTCTGATTTTTCAGATTTCTCTTTGTTACATTTGAAATTACATGTGGTCTTTCTTTGGTTTTTCCTCATTTGTGACAGATCTCTTGCTTTTCTCTTTAGTTCCACTATTCAGTATCAGTGGGAAAGGCTTTCCCTTCTGATGTTTTCTCAGCCCTCTATTCTTCCCTGATCTGGGCTATGGGTTTGTTCTATTTTGAAACAAGACTGTGTGTGAAACATTTTTCTGTCTTTTGTAGTTTTGAGAGTCAAATAAGGTGGAGAATGGGGAGCTAGGATTCAGAAACTACTTGCAAATTACAATGTTCACTGATTGTGGTACATGTTCCCTGAGACCCACTCCCCACCACCACTCTATATGACAATGCAATGGGTACATGTGTGTACCCCCAAGTCAAGATACAGTGACAGCAATTAGGAGCACAGAGAATAATGAAATGAAATAAAATGGACAAAAAATTTTAAAAAAGAAAAAACTCAGGAAAATGAAAGCAAAAGCCAAAGGAAAAAAACAATTGAACACACACACACAGACATACACACACATGTCCTAAACAAACTAGAATAACAACAAAGTGAAAAAAACAAACAACAAAAAAAGGAAAACTAAACACACACACATGCCTAGCAAAAGATAAATGGAGAAGGAAAAGAGAAAAACTTGATAAACAAAAACAAAACAAAGGAATTCATGTTGAACTTTCACACATACATTAAACTAAAAAAAAATTTAAAAGAGAAGGAAAAAGAGTAAAAACAAACCAATAACAAAGCAAAACTGAAAGATGAACATGCAATCACTCACATGCACACATAAATAGATAACAAAAAACAAAAGAAGAAAGAAAAAGTTAAAGACAAGGAGAAAAAAGAGTGGGGATGTAAATCAAACCCTCACATACACATTCATGCACAAAGGAAAAATATTTTTAAAATAGCTGAACTAACAAATAGGCAAAAAAAAATTTTTAATTTAAAAAACACCTTTGTCCTCTTGTGGCATGCTCTTTATTTGTTCCTCTCATCTCCTGTGCTGTCTCCTTCAGAGCTTCCACCTCTTTCATTCTCCTCCAGTGTGTGGAGCAGGGAAGAAAGAAGGCAGTGCAGTGGAGTGTTAGGGGCTACAGTCTTGCCCTCCCACTCTCATATGGTCAGGGAGATCCCCTCCAGTGGGGAGATGTGGGATTGTTTCTTCCCCAGGTATGTACTATTGGGGAGTGTCCTAACCAGGCATATCCTGGAAAGTAGTTCTATTGTGACTGACATCCATGCTCCACCTGGGTTCATCTCTCTCAGTTGTGCCTCAGCCATGTGGGTCTGATGTTCAGAGGATTGCTGGGGAGGGGGGAGTTGGGTCAGTCCTGGACCCACCACTGGTCTCTTTGGAGTTCTTTGCCATCCTTTTTTGACCACACACTTTGTCCCACAGCTAGATCAGGGTAGGAAGTGGGAGGCCTGAGACTCAGCACTGTCAGGTTCCTGTACAGTTTGTCCCTTCAGGATAGTCCTTCTGAATCATGATCAATGCCTGAGTAGTTTATCCAGCAGTCACAGAGACTGGGTCACTTGCTCCATGGTGAGCAAGTTGGAGCACTTTCCTGTCCTGCCTTCAAGATAGTGGTAGGTTGTCTCTCTCAACCTCTCTGGTGGGATGCTGACTTTGAGCTTCCTCCACCACTCCTTCTGCCAGTGTCTGGTGAGACACTGAAGTGGTGAGCCAAAAAAAAACCCACTCTCTCCTACTGCAGTGGTGAGGCAAAGCCTGGAGCCAGTAGGTTCTCCCCACTACTTCTTCACAGGAAAACTTGTGTCTATTTTTTTTTAAGTGGCACTCATCTTCTGCAACTTGGGAAGTGCCACAGACTAACTGTTGCACCAGGGGGGCCCTGGCCACTTGCTCATGAGCCCCCACTTATTCAGTTTCTCCCAGCATTTTCTTCCCAAGAAGGGTTTGTTTATTTATTTTTTATTTTTTTTAATCAATATTTTTATTATGATGTTGTGGGGTACAGTTAAGAGTTAGGTATACAAATACATTTCATTCAAGCACCCTGTTGATAAGAGGTGTTTTCCCATCCCCAGACAGATATTTGCTACCATTAATCCCATCTCTCCCCCCCATAATTTCACAATACTGTCAGTCATTTTCTTATAGTATTACATTGGATGTTCACGGTCCATTATATGAGTGAGAACATGTGATACTCGGATCTTTGTTTCTGTGAGAGGTCACTCAGTATTATTGACTCTAGTTCCATCCAGGTTGCTGTGAAATTCATGATTTTGTTCTTTGTTACGGCTGCGTAGTATTCCATCGTTTATATGTACCACATTTTTTTAAACCAGACCTCTTTTGATGGGCAGCATGGTTGGTTCCAGGTTCTTGCTATTGTGAACAATGCTGTGATAAACATACTTGTGCAGGTATCTTTTTTATAGAGTAATTTGAGTTCTTTGGGGTATATTCCCAATAGGGGATTGTGGGGTCATATGAGAGGTTGATATTTAGAGCTTTTAAGAATCGCCACACAGCTTTCCACAGAGATTGCACTAGTTTACACTCCCACCAACAGTGTAGAATTGTTCCCTTTTCGCCACACCCCCTCCAGAAGCTGTTATTTTTTGAGTTGTTGATAATTGCCATTCTGACAGGAGTTAGGTGGTATCTCAGTGTGGTTTTGATTTGCATCTCCCTAATAACTACTGAGGTTGAACATTTCTTCATGTGTCTGTTGGCTGCTCGGATGTCTTCCTTTGTGATGTGTCTGTTCATATCTTTTGCCCATTTTATAATGAGGCTGTTTGTTTTTTTCTTTTCAGCACATTTGAGCTCCTTGTAGATCCAAGATGTTAAGTCTTTGTCAGACCTGGTGTTAGCAAATACTTTTTCCCAGTCTGTAGGCTGTCTCCCTGCTCTCTTGATGGTTTCTTTGCCTTTGCAGAAGCTTGTCAGTTTAATAAGGTCCCACTTGTCTATCTTCTCTCTTATGACCTGTGGGTTTCGGGTTTTGTTCAGGAATTGGATGCCGGTTCCGATTTCCATAAAGGTATGTCCTTCATTTTCTAAGGTTCTTATGGTTTGAAGTTTTACATTTAGGTTTGAGGATTTGCATTTAGGAGTTAACCTTTGTGCATGGGGATAGATAGGGGTCCTGTTTCAATCTTCTGCATGTGGTCAGCCAGCTTTCCCAGCACCATTTACTGAATAGGTTCTCCCCTCCCCAGTGGTAGGTGGTTGAGGCTTGTCAAAGATGAGTTGGTTGAGAAATTGAGGTTTTGCTTCTGGAATCTCAATTCTATTCCATTGATCTATATGCCTATTCCTATACCAATACCAAGCTGTTTTGATGATTGTAGCTTTATAATAAAGTTGGAAGTCTGGTAATGTGATACCACCTGCAGTGTTGTTGTTGTTGTTGTTGTTTTTTGTTGTTTTTTTTTTTTTTTGCTGAGGATTGTTCTGGCTATTCTTGGACGTTTGTATTTCCATATAAATTCCTGTGTTGTTTTTTCTAGGTCTGAGAAAAATGTTGCTGGTAATTTGCTGGGTATTGCATTGAATTTGTAGATTGCCTTAGGTAAGATGGACATCTTCACAATGTTGATTCTTCCAATCCATGAGCATGGGATATTTTTCCATTTGTTTGTGTCATCTTTGATTTCTTTGAGCAATGTTTTGTAGTTTTCATTGTAAAGGTCTTTCACGTCTCTGGTTAGGAAGATGCCAAGGTATTTCATTTTTTTGTGGCTATTGTGAATGGAATTGTGTTTTTTATTTGGGTTTCTGTTTGTTTATTATTTGTGTAAAGAAATACAATTGTCTTTTGCACATTTATTTTGTATCCTGAGACTTTGCCAAAGGCCTTTATCAGTGTAAGGAGGTTTTTGACAGATTCTTTTGGGTTTTCAAGGTACACAATCATATCATCTGCAAAGAGAGTTAACTTGACTTCCTCTTTTCCTATTTGGATACCCTGGTTTCCTTCTCTTCTCTGATTGCTCGAGCCAGGACTTCCAATACTATGTTGAACAGGAGGGGTGAGAGTGGGCATCCTTGTCTTGTTCCAGTTTTCAGGGGAAATGGTTCCAATTTTTGTCCATTTAGGAGTATGCTGGTTGTGGGTTTCTCGTAGATTGCTTTTACTATTTTGAGGTATGTTCCCCATATGCCTAGATGTTCGAGGGTTTTTATCAACAAGTGATGCTGGATTTTATCAAAAGCTTTTTCTGCATCTAATGATATAATCATGTGGTTTTTGTTTTGACATCTGTTGATGTTTTTAATTACATTTATTGTTTTACGAATGTTGAGCCAGCCTTGCATCCTTTGAACGAAGCCTATTTGGTCATAATGGAAGATTTTTGAGATGTGTTGTTGAATCCGGTTTGCTAGGATCTTGTTGAGAATTTTAGCATCTATGTTCACCAAAGATATTGGCCTGTAGTTCTCTTTCTTTGTTGGATCTTTACCTGGCTTGGGTATCAATGTGATGTTGGCTTCGTAAAATGATTTGGGGAGAGTGACTGGTGGCTTGGTGCTGGGTGCTGGGCAGGAGACTATGTAGCCAGGGAGGGAGCTGGGACCCGAGACTCCCATGCACGTGTTGAAACAGCAGCAGCAGGGGGCTGCAATATCTTGCCCTGCGTGGGACTGAAGGTCCTTGGGTCTCGGACCAGTGAGGCTGATGGTGGGCTGAGGGATGGGGTAAGAAAAGTAAGAGTCTTTTGGGTGACTCTCGTTCAGAGAATCTCACAAATCCACCTAGGCCATCACCATCTTGTTCTCCTCGAGCACCTGTTTACTTTTTTAAAATGGTCCTCATCTTCTGCATCCCAGGAATCATTAAGGTCTGAGTCAAGCAACAGTGATATCACCCACTGCAACAGGAAAGCCCTGGCCAGCTGCTAGCTTCCTAGTCCTCATTCGTTCAATCGCTCACACATCCATTCACTTGCCAGAATGATTTTCCATGCATTTATTCACTCACACCAGGAATTGCATAGTCTGACTGGCTCAGTCACTGTCTTCCTACCAATCCCAATATATGTCTTTTGACTGGTGTTCTTAATCCATTTGCATCTAGTATAGTCATCAACATGGTTGGGTTTAATTTTTTTCTTGTTTTCTTTTTGTACCATCAATCCTTTTTTCTTTTTCTCTCTTTTTCTGCATTTGTTTAAATTAATTAACAATCTTTTATAATATCATTTATAATCTGTTATTTTTATATCAACCTACATGCAATACATTTTTATATAACTGCCCTGGAAATTACATACTCGTCTTCACTATGTAGCAAGCTAATTTCAAGTAATAAGATAAATTTTAAATGTACTTTATGAACCTTATAACACTATATATGCATTTTCTCTATTCTTTTTTTTTATTGTGAAGTTATGGGGTACAGTTAAGGGTTAGGTATACAATTTCATTTCATTCAGGCACCCTGTTGATATAGGATGTTTCCCCGTACCCAGACAGATATTTGCTACTGTTAATCCCATCTCCCTCCCCCCACCATAGTTTCCCAGTACGGTCAGTCATTTTCATATAGTATTGCATTGGATATTTAAGGTCCATTATATGAGTGAGAACATGTGATACTAGGATCTTTGTTTCTGTGAGAGGTCACTCAGTATTATAGACTCTAGTTCCATCCAGGTTGCTGCGAAATTCATGATTTTGTTCTTTTTTATGGCTGCGTAGTATTCCATCGTGTATATGTACCACATTTTTTTAATCCAGTCCTCTTTTGACGGACAGCATGGCTGTTTCCAGGTTCTTGCTATTGTGAACAATGCTGCAATAAACATGCGTGTGCAGGTATCTTTTTTATAGAGTGATTTGTGTTCTTCAGGATATATTCCCAGCAGGGGGATTGTGGGGTCATATGGGAGGTTGGTATTTAGAGCTTTTAAGAATCGCCACACTGCTTTCCACAGAGGTTGCACTAGTTTACACTCCCACCAACAGTGTAGAAGTATTCCCTTTTCACCACACCCTCTCCAGCAACTGTTATTTTTTGAGTTGTTGATAATTGCCATTCTGACTGGGGTTAGGTGGTATCTCAGTGTGATTTTGATTTGCATCTCCCTGATGATTAGCGAGGTTGAACATTTCTTCATGTGTTTGTTGGCTGCTCGGATGTTTTCCTTTGTGAAGTGTCTGTTCATATCTTTTGCCCATTTTATAATTGGGGTGTTTGTTTTTTTCTTTTCTGCACACTTGAGTTCCTTGTAGATCCAGGAAGTTAAGCCTTTGTCGGACCTGGAGTTGGCAAATACTTTTTCCCAGTCTGTAGGCTGTCTCCCTGCTCTCTTGATGGTTTTTTTGGCTTTGCAGAAGCTTGTCAGTTTAATAAGGTCCCACTTGTCTATTTTCTCTCTTATGAGCTGTGGGTTTTGGGTTTTGTTCAGGAATTGAATGCCAGTTCCGATTTCCATGAGGGTTTTTCCTTCATTTTCTAAGGTTCTTATGGTTTGAGGTTTTACATTTAGGTCTCTGATCCATTTGGAATTAACCTTTGTGCATGGGGATAGATAGGGGTAGAGAAATGTGATTGTCTTTTGTACATTTATTTTGTATCCTGACACTTTGCCAAAGGCCTTTATCAGTGTAAGGAGGTTTTTGACAGATTCTCTTGGGTTTTCAAGGTATACAATCATGTCGTCTGCAAAGAGAGATAACTTGACTTCCTCTTTTCCTATTTGGATACCCCTGATTGCCTTCTCTTCTCTGATTGCTCGAGCCAGGACTTCCAACACTATGTTGAACAGGAGGGGTGAGAGTGGGCATCCTTGTCTTGTTCCAGTTTTCACAGGAAATGGTTCTAATTTTTGTCCATTTAGGAGTATGCTTGCTGTGGGTTTCTTGTAGATGGCTTTTACTATTTTGAGGTATGTTCCCCATACGCCTAGATGTTCAAGGGTTTTTATCAAGAAGGGGTGCTGGATTTTATCAAAAGCTTTTTCTGCATCTAATGATATAATCATGTGGTTTTTGTTTTGACATCTGTTAATGTATTTAATAACATTAATGGTTTTACGAATGTTGAACCAGCCTTGCATCCCAGGAATGAAGCCTACTTGGTCATGATGGATGATTTTTGAGATGTGTTGTTGAATCCGGTTTGCTAGGATCTTGTTGAGAATTTTAGCATCAATGCTCATCAAAGATATTGGCCTGTAGTTCTCTTTCTTTGCTGGATCTTTACCTGGCTTGGGTATCAATGTGATGTTGGTGTCGTACAATGATTTGGGGAGTGTTCCATCTTTTTCAATCACCTGGAATACCTTCATCATCTCCACAATGTTTTTATGACTAATTATTCCTGTGATTATGAGTCATATTATCTGTCTTTTGTAATTTTAATAATTTTCTACTTGACAATAAATACAATGAATGTTACTTTTTTGTCTGAATTTTTCTTTCAAGAATGCTGAAGTATGGCTCATCATACATGTAAGTAAATTGCTTGTAGATCAGTCTGATAATTTTGAGACTTGTTTTTAATATTTGTTATAATGTGCCATAACTAGTATCTATTCTATGGATATTTCAGTCCTACCTCTAAGGCAAGACTTTTCTGAAGTCTCTATTGAATACTATGGGTATTCAACAAGTTTGCTCCAATCTAGTTAGTCAGCACTTGTATATCTGACAGACCTGTGTATATTAAAGGTTATTCAACTTATATTTTTTAACTTACATTTTCTTGATAATTTTTCCTGTCTGAAATTGTAGTATTTCACACTACTTATGTATTTAGCTATAGACTCAAAAGTACTCTTATGTAGATATCTGTAATTCTGTTATCCTCTTCTCCAGTACTCTTTCCTGTAAATTCCAGCTAGCTCCATCTCAGACTCAATCTCTGTATCCTCAACTCACCAATACTGCCATGCTCTACTTGGGTTTTATGTGATTTTCCAAAAAGTTCCTTCTGGAAAAAGGTTGAGATAATCATATGCTTACAGATTATTCTCCCTTCATTCAGGAAATCAAGCTTAATATATCTGTACACTAATGTCCAAACACAATAATTTTGTATATTTTGTTTTCATTTTCTAATTGTTTACAGTAGAAAGGCAAGTTCAAATACTCTGTGAATCCACAATTTATGAAATTATATCTAATTTACACTAGAATGATGCTTTAGTCTTCCTCTGACTTTGGTGCATGTACTGTATCTGTATATGTGTGTGAAGAATGATAATTATCAGTCCAAAATTTTTCATTTTTTTCTTTTTTATTTCTATAATAGCTTTGTAGTATGTTGGGTTTTTTTAGTTCATGAGAAAAGAACATGGCATATTTCTGAACAAGGGGTTGCGGTGAAAAGGTTTTGGTGGTTTGCCAGGCTTTGTATTATAAGACAAACTTCTTCTATTGGTGAAAAGAAGAGTAGCTTTTTAAGTAAATGGTACCTTTTGATTTGAAAGAGTAGAGTCACAATCATCTGATTCATTAATATACTTTTAATTTTATCTGTTGACTTCTTTTATTTTCTCTAATGCCAAACCTATATGAAACATTTCCACTTAGTGAAATGCCCTTTTCTCATAATCAGTGACTTCTAAAGATTGCATCTCTTATCCACAGATCTCCCAAGTTCCTATCTTTAACACCCCTACAATTATTACTCTAATCTGACAAACCCATAACTATTCTATGTATTCTCCCATCCAATGTAGAATGCTCTTCATCTAATATTGACCTTGAATGATTCCATCAATGCCCCACTACTACCAGAATAGTTCCACAGTTTCCTGTCCTCCACAAATCCCTAACTGATATGTTACTCCTGCATAGATAGTGAAGCCAATGTTTCTGGCACTGGAGGTACCACTTGCATACATACTTTTGGTTCACTAGAATTGCACAGAATTAATTTTAATCAAAGAACAACTAAATAGAAAAAAGATAAACTTATTTTCTGGCTTAAGTAGGGACTTCGGAAAAAATATATCCACCATAATGATCCTCTCTGGGAAATTTATTGACTAAAAAGGATACTAACCATTTTCCCAGAGATAAAAGAACTCACAAATAAACTTTTTTACAAACTGTCATTCCTTCCATTTGTCCCCCCAAAAGCCCATTTTTTGTGTCTTGAAAATGCATTCTTCTCTCTTAGAATCCCTTCTTCCTGTCCCTTTCCTCTATTAAGTTGGTGTGTAAACCCTTATGACTAGTTGTTCACAGATCCACTTTGTGTGCTTCCATATATATATGAATAAACATTTGTCTTTTCTCCTTTATCTGTTTTTTGTTAGTTAATTTTCGGGCCCCTAACTATTCAAATCTAAGACAGCAGAAGAATATATTTATTCCCAACATTTTTGTTGACAAGGATGAAATGCTTGGAACTTCCTGCTCACTCCAGAACATATAGCTGAGAACTTTAGATCTCTGACCAAGCAGACAAAGTACACTTTTTTAAAAAGTCAGATTTCTAGATATCTGTTTGGGGTCTTTTGAGTGAGAGAAGAAAGACCCTCTTATTTTCTTTTTCATTAGATATTTTCCCAATTGAGATCAAAGGAAAAACTTTAGTTAGAAGTAGTTCTTTGGCAGCACATCTGAAACATAATTCATCAAAACCAAGTGGGTTCTATCCCAGGGATGCAAAAGTCATATTCATGTCAATAAATGTGATTCACCACATAAAGATAATTTTTTAAAGTTTTATGATAATTTTACTAGACAAAGAAGGCATTTGATAAAATTCAAAATCCCTTTATAAAAAAACCCTCAACAAAATAGTCATACAAGTAATATACCTCAAAATAATGAAATACATATATCTTTTATTGATAGATCAACAACTATCATACAGAATAAGAAAAAATTATAAGCATTGCCCCTCATACCTAGACCAAGACAAAGATGTCTACTCTCACCACTCATATTTAACATAGTATTGAAAGCTTTAGCCAAAGCAATCAGGCAGGATAAAAAATAAAGGATACTCAAATTGAAAGAGTGAAAGTCAACTATCTGTGTTTGGTTGATAATAGGACCTACTACTTTTAAAACACTGAATACTCCTCCAAAAGACACCAAGATTTGATAAACCAATTCACGAGTCTCAGGTTACAAAATCAATGTTCATAAGTCAGTAACACTGCTATGCACAAATAATGAGAATAAAATCAAGAACACAAACCCATTTACAAGAGCAACAAATAATACAAAATACCTAGAAATATATTTACTAAGGAGGAGAAAGATCTCTACAAGAACAACTACAAAACACTAGTGAAATCATAGATTATTCAAACAAATGTAAAAAAAAATCCCATGCTCATGAATTAGATAATAAATATCACTAAAATGGTCATAATACCCAAAGCAATCTGCAAATTTAATAAAGTTCATATCAAATTACCAATGTAATTTTTATAGAATTATTTTGAAATCTTAAAATTTATATGAAAGTTAAAAAGAGCCCAAATAGCCACAACAGGCCTAAGATAAAAACACTGTAGGCATATGATTACTTGACTTCAAATTATACCATAAGGCCATAGTAATCAAAACAGCATGGTGCAGTTATAAAATAAACACATAGAGCAATGGAACAAAATACAGAACTCAGTAATAAAGCCAAAAACCTACAACCAACTGATGTTTGACAAAGCAGACAAAAAAATACACTGGTTGAAATGACACGTATTCCATAAATGGTGCTGTGAAAATTAAATAGTTACATGCAGAAAAATTAAACTGGAACCCTATTTCTCATCACATGCAAAAATTAACTCAAGTTAATGACTTAAATATAAAGCCCAAAATCATAAAAATTTTAGAAGAAACCCTTGGAAAAACTCTTCAAGTGTTGGCCTAGCAAAAGAATTTATGACTAAGACCTCCAAAACAAATGTAACAGCAAAAAAAAAAAAAAATGGATGAAACATAATTAAATTAAAAAGTTACTGAACAGCAAAACAAATCATCAATAGCCTATAGAATGAGAAAATATTTGCAAACTATACATGCTACAAAATACTAACACCCAGACTCTAAAAGGAACTCAATGCAATCAGTGGGAAAAAACAAATATTGCCATTAAAAAGTGGACAAACCACATAAACAGATATTTTTCTAATAAACATAAAAAATCTCATCAGCAATCACCAGAGAAATGCAAATTAAAATCACAGTCAGATACTATTGCCTTACCCCATTCAGAATGATTATTATTAAAATGCCAAAAAACTCAACACTGTTTTAGTTCAAGAGTTTTTCATCAGACTGGGCAAAGTAGTAAGACCCCATCTCCACAAAACATTTAAAAAGCAATCAGGCATAGTCATGTATGCCTGTAGTTCCAGCCACTCTAGAGACTGAAGCAAGAGGATCGCTTCAGGCCAGGAGTTCAAGACTGCAGTGAGCTATGATTGCTCCACTGCACTCCAGTCAGGATGACAGATTAAGACCTTTTCTCAAAATAATAATATGATAAAACAATAGATGGTGTGGATATAGTAAAAAGAAAATACTTATACACTGTTGATGAGAATAAAGATTAGTAAAACCTCTATGGATAACAGCATCTAAATTTCTAAAATAACTGAAAGCAGATCTACCATTTGATCCAGGAATGGCACTGCTGGGCAACTATCCAAAGGGAAAAAAAAGTCATAACAAAAAGAAGACACTTGCAACCACATGTTTATTTGCAATTTCAAAAATGTGGAGTCAACTTAGGTGTCTATCAATCTATGAGTGAAGAAAGTGTAATATACATATATGCATATATAAATATATACATATCCACATGCATATAAGCATATGTCTATATGCATCATGAAATGCTACTCAGCCATAAAATAATGAAATTATGTATTTTGTAACTACTTGGATGGAACTGAAGACCACTAAGTAAAGTAATTCAGGAATGGAAAACCACATACCACATGGTCTCATTATAAGTGGGAGTTAAGTTATGAATCCACAAAGGCTATATACAATGGTATAATGGACACTGAAGACTCAAAAGAAGAGAGGATGTGGGAGAGTGAAGAATGAAAAACTTCTTGTCACATACAATGCATGCTACTTAGGTGACAGGTACACTAAAATCCTAGACTTTACCACTGTAATAATCTATGAGAAAAACAAAACACTTGTACTCCTAAAGCTATTGAAATGAAAACTTAAATAAAATGAAGACATGTGAAGACCAAAAAAGGAGGCCTACATTAAATCCCAGCATCTGGATCTTATACTTCTCAACCTCCAGAACTGTGAAAGAATAGATTTAAGTTCTACATAAACCATTTAGTCTCAGGTGTTCTGTTATAGCAGCACAAAGAAACTAACACAGTCTAATTTACAATAGCATAAAAAATTAAAAGTTACATGGAAGGAAATTTTTTTTTTTTTTGAGTTGGAGTCTCACTCTGTCACCCAGACTGGAGTGCAGTGGCCGCTCCCGGACACCACAGCCTCAACCTGCTGGGCTCCGGAGATCCTTCCACCTCAGCCTTCCAGGTAGCCAGAATTACAGGCATGCGCTACCATGCCAGGCTGATTTTTTTTTAATTTATTGTAGAGATGAGGTCTCACCTGCCCAGGTGGGTCTCAAACCCGCGGGCTCAGGCAATCCACTCACCTCAGCCTCTCAAAGGTGTGGGATTACAGGCTGAGCCACGGAGCCCAGTTCATGGGAGGAAATTTAACCAAGGAAGCAGAATATCTTTATGCTGATAATTTTTTTAAATTGTTAAATTAAAGAAAAAACAAATAAATGGAAAGCTATCCAATGTTTTTACAATAGAAGAATTAATATTGCTACAATGTTGATATTATTCAAATCAACCAATGAATTCAATGCAATACTTATCAACATTTCAATGCCATTCTCCACAGAAGTAGAAAAAAATTCTGAAATTCATACAGAATCACAAAAGATGCCATATAGCCACGGCAATCTTAAGCAAAGTGAACAAAGCTGGGAATAACATATGATTTGATTTCAAAATATATTACAAAGCTGTTGTAATCAAGACAGCATGGTACTGGCATAAAAACAGATGTATAGACCAACAAAATAAGATAAAGAGCCCAGAATATACATTATAAACCCACAAATTAGTGGTCAACTGATTTCTTTTATGTTTTTTAAATTTTATTTTAAATATGTGAGGTTCAATTAAAGATTGGGTGTATAAGTGGTCATTGTACAAGTGATGTTTGGGCCTACTTTCCTGGTTTGGGATAAGGTAATTAATTAAGTAATTAATTAATGCCAAGAATCCACAATAGGGAAAAGGACAGTCTCTTCAATAAATGACACTGGGAAAACTGAATATTTACATGCAGGAAAACGAAAGTGGATCCTTACCTCATCCCCTTATGAGTCCACTCAAAAAGGATTAAACATTAGACATAAATCCTAAAATTATTAAATATAAAACTACTAGAAGAAAACATGTAAAAATTTCCATGAAATGGTCTGGGCAGTAAATTTTTGATATGACTTCAAAAGCATAGGAAACAAAAACAAAAATAGACAAATGGAATATTTTCAAATTGAAAAACATTTGCTCAGCAAAAAAAAAAAAAACACAGTGAAGGAAAGGGAAAAACATCTGCTAACTATATATATGATGTAAGAGTATATTGCTTAAGTTGCATGTATTTTTGGATTTGCTAGTTGTTCTTCTGCTTTTAATTTCTAACTTTGCTTCCTTGTAGTGAGAAAAAAATACATTGTATAATCATTCTCTTTTGATGTGATAAGACATGTTTTGTGTCCTAATATGTTGATTATCTTGGAGAGTGTGCCATGTGCAATTGAACATATTGTGTATTCTGTTGCTGTTAATTTGAGAGTTCTAAGTCTTTAAGGTTTAATGGTCTCTAGTGCTCAAGTTTTCTATATCTTTACTGATCTCTTATCTGGAATTTCTATTCATTATTGAAAGTGGGGTATTAAATTCTTTCACAGTTATTGTGTTGTGTATTTTTTGCTCTATTTTGTCAATATTTGCTTCATATATTTAGCAATCCTGATATTAGCTGCATATGCATTTGTGTCTGCTGCAGGTTCCTAGTAAATTGACCTTTTTATCATATATAAATAGTATTATTTGTTTTTTGGAAGATTGTTTACTTGGCATTTTGTCTAATACAACAATTCTGTCTTCTTTTGGTACTGTTTGAATAGAATACAGTAAACCCTCTACAAATGAACATGTAAATTGTGTGCTTTCCAAGATGCAGATGTGTGTTTGTATGCTTAATTGTTTTTTAATTTTTTGTGTTTATTTTGTTTATTGTTTTGCTTTTTTATGTATTATTTGTATGAAAATTGTTATAAACCTACTACAGTGCAGTAAAAAAAAATTATACATATGATAAGGGATGGATACCCCAAATAAACAAGGAACTCAGGCAACTCAATATCAAGAAACAACAAAACTAAAATGTGGACAAATGGTTTGATTAGAAATTTCTCCAAAAATACATAGAAATGGTTAACAGATGAAAAATTCTCAATATCTAATATTATTAGATGCACAATAAAATCACTATATCACCTCAGACCTGCTAGACTAGCTTTTATCAAAATCATGAAATATAACAAGTTTTAGAGAGGATGTGGAGAAAAGGGAACACTTGTACACAATTGTTTGGAATGTACATTAGTACACCATTCTCAAAAACTGCATGGAAGTTTCTCAAAAACCTAACAGTAGATTTACTATACGATCCTGCAATGTCACTTCTGGATATATATCAAAATGAACTGAAATAAGTATGTCTAAGTGATGTCTGCACTCTTATTAATAACAGCATCATTTACAATAGCCAAGATATGAAAACAAAAAGTGCCATCAACAGATGAATGAATTTTAAAATGTGGTATATATACACAATGACATACTATTCTTGTTTAAACAGAAGCAAATTCTATCATTTGCTGCATAACAGATGAATTCAGAAGGTTTTATCCCAAGTAAAATAAGCCAGGCACAGAAAGACAGATACCACAATCTCACATATATGTGAAAACAGTAAAAGTCAGTCATAATATCACTTTGTACCTCGTAAGTTTATACAATTATTATCTGTCAATTCGAAATAAAATAAAGGGGGTTGGAGGAAGATGGTGGCAGAGCCAGTCAAACCATGCAAGTCCCATTGTGAGTGAATGAGTGTAAAAAAAGTTTGCATATGTGTCTGTGAGTAAGTGGGTGTGAATGGCTGACTAATTGGGTGTTCAGAAGCAAATGGTCAGGACTCTCCTGGTGAACCAGCTGGTGCTGCAACTTCTCTACTTAGACCCTAGCACTTCCTGGAGCATAGAAGATGAGTGTCATTTTTTTTAATATATAAAAAAAAATTTATTTTAAATATGTGGGGTACAATTCAGGGTTAGGTATACACATGTTCATTATGCAGGTACTCTTGTTGATGAGGTGTGCCCCCCTCCACTGGCAGTTTCCCACTACTGCAAATCCATTTCTTATAGTATTACTATAATTGTTCAAGGTCTGCTTATAAGTGAGAACATGTGGTACTCGGTTCTTTGTTTCTGTAATAGATCACTCAGTATTATAGCCTCTAAGTCCATCCAGTTGCTGCAAAGTTCATAATTTTGTCCTTCTTTATGACTGTGTAATATTCCATTGTGTATTTTTTATCTAGTCCTCTTTCAATGGGCAGCATGGTCGATTCAACATTTTTGCTATTGTATAATGCTGCTATAAGCATGTTTGTGCAGGTATCTTTTTCATAGAGTGATTTGAATTCTTCTAAGTATTTTCCCAGTAGAGGGATTGTGGGGTCATATGGGAGGTCAATTTTAGATCTTTCAGGAATCACCACACTGTTTTCCACAGAGGCTGTACTAGTTTACATTCTCATCAACAGTGTAGAAGTGTTCTCTTTTCACATCATCTCCAGCATCTGTTGTTTTTTGAGTTATTGATGATGGCCATCCTGACAGGAGTTAGGTGGTATCTCAGTGTGATTTTAATTTGCATTTCTTTGATGATTAGTGAGGCTGAGCATTTTTTCATGTATCTGCTGGCTGCTTATATGTCTTCTTTTGAGAAGTGTCTATTTATATCTTTTGCCCACTTTGTAATGGGGCTGTTTTTTTCTTTTCAGCACGTTTGAGTTCTTTGTAAATCCTAGATACTATGCCTTTGTCAGACAAACAGTTGGCAAATATTTTTTCCCAGTCTTTGAACTGTCTCCTTGATCTCTCAATGGTTTCTTTGGCTTTGATGAGGTCCTGCTTGTCTATCATATCTCTTATGGCACGGTACTTGGGGTTTTGATCAGGAATTGGTTGCCAGTTCCAATTTCTATAAGGGTATCTCCTGTATTTTCTAAGGTTCTTATAATTTGAGGTTTTATAATTAGGTCTTTGATCGATTTAGAGTTGATTTTTGTGTATGATGATAGGTAGGGGTCCTGTCTCAGTCTTCTGCATGTGGCCAGCCAGTTTTCCCAGCACCATTTACTGAATAGGTTCTCCTCTCCCCAGTGGTTGGTGGTGGATGCTTTGTTGAAGATGAGCCAGTTGAGAAATTGAGGTTTTGCTTCTGGAATCTCTATCCAGTTTCATTGGTCTAGATGCCTGTTCTTGTATCAGTGAAAGGTTGTTTTGGTTATTATAACTTTATAATAAAGTTTAAAGTCTAGGAGTGTGATGCCTCCCACTTTTTTTTTTTAATCAGCAAAACCCTTCCTGAGAAAAAGTTGCCAGGAGTGACAACCAGCTCCAGACTCTGCCTCACCACGGCAGTGCCTGGCCAGACACTGGCATCAAGGGCTGTGGAGAGAGCACAACAAGCGAACCCAGAGGCAAAGCCCCACTGAAGAAGATAAAACAGGCACCCCCATCATCTTGAAAACTTAGCAGGAATCAGGGGTAATAGGAGAAGAGAAAGTCAAGTTATCCCTCTTTGCTGATGATATAATCCTATACCTCAAAAATCCAAAAGAATCTGTCAAAAACTTGCTTGCACTGATACAGGACTTTGGCAAAGTCTCAGAGTACAAAATAAATATGCAAAAGACAGTTGCATTCCTATACACCAATGACAAGCAAGCATAGAACCAAAAAAGAAGTACAATCCCATTCACAATAGTCACAAAAAATGAAATAGGTATCTTACTAACAAGAAAAGTGAAAGGCTTTTATAATGAGAACTACAAAACACTGCTTAAAGAAATACAACAAGCCACAAACAAATGGAAAAATATTACATGCTCATGAATAGGAAGAATCAACATTGTTAAAATGTCCATCCTACCAAAGGCAATCCACAGATTCAATGCAATACCCATTAAATTAACCACATCATTTTTCTCAGACCTGGAAATGACAATACAGCAATTCATATGGAAACATAAATGGCCACAAATAGTCAAAACAATCTTTAGCAAAAGAAACAAACCAAAAGGTATCACACTTCCAGACTTCAGACTTTGCTATAAGGCTACTACTTTACTATAATCAAAATTACTTAGTATTAGTACAAGAATGGGCATATAAACCAATGAAACAGGATAGAGATTCTGAAGCAAGGCCTCAATTTCTCAACTAACTTATCTTTGACAAAGCCTCCAACAACAACCACTGGGGAAAAGAGAACCTATTCAGAAAATGGTACTGAGAAAACTGGCTGATCACATGCAGAAGATTGAAACAGGACCCATACCTATCACTATACAAAAAAATTAACTCTAAATGGATCAAAGATCTAAAACTAAAACCTCAAGCTATAAAAATCTTAGAAAATGCAGGTGACACTTTTATAGAAATTGGAACTGGCAACCAATTCCTGATCAAAATTCTAAGTGGCCATCCCATATCATAAGTTATAAGATAGACAAGGACCTCACCAAACTGACAAGTTTCTGCAAAGTAAAAGAAACCATCAAGAGAGCAGGGAGACAGCCCATAGAATGGGAAAAATATTTGCCAACTCTATATCTGACAAAGGTCTAACATCTAGGATCTACAAGGAACTCAAACACGCCAAAAAGAAAAAAATAAACAACCCCATTAAAAAGTGGACAAAAGACATGAATAGATACTTCCCTAAAGAAGATATACGGGCAGTCAATGGACACATGAAGAAGTGCTCAGCCTCACTCATCATCAGAGAAATGCAAATCAAAACTACACTGAGATTCTCCCTAACCCCAATAAGAATGACCATCTTTAACAAAACAAACAACAACAGATGCTGGTGAGGATGTGGAGAAAAAGGAACACTTCTACACTGCTGGTGGGAATGCAAACTAGTGCAACCTCTTTGGAAGTTAGTGTGGCAATTTCTGAAAGAACTAGAAATTACCCTTTCATAAGACCCAGAAATCCCTCTACTGGGAATATACTCAGAGGAACTCAAATCATTCTACTAAAAAGATACCTGCACATGCACATTTGTCACAGCTCTATTCACAATAGCAAAAACATGGAACCAACAATTCTGCCCATTGAAACTGGACTGGATAAAAAAATGTGGTACATATACACAATAGAATATTATGCAGCCATAAAGAACAAACATATGGCTTTGCAGCAACTTGGGTGGATTTAGAATCTGTGATACTCAGTGATCTATCACAGAAACAAAGAACAGAGTACCATTTCTTCTTACTTATAAGTGGACCTTGACCAATTATTATAATACTCTAAGAAAGGGATTGAGAGTAGTGGAAAACTGCTAGGGGAGGGGGTATGGGATTGGCAGTTGAGGAAAACTGCTGGGGGAGGGAGAGGCACTCATCAATAAGGGTCCCTGCATAATGAACATTTGTATACCTAACCCTGAATTTTACCCCACATCTTTAAAATAAGAAAGAAAGAAAGAAAAAAGAAAACTTGGCAGGAAAGTGTCCCAGCTTGCTCACCATGGAGTGACAGATCTGATCTCTGTTACCAGTGGATTAACTGCTCAGGGTTTGATCATGACCCAGAGGGAATATCCTAAAAACACAAATTCCAGAGGGACAGGATAAGTGCTGACTCTCAGGAGCCCCACCCCCAACCCTGATTTAGCATGGGACAAAGAGTGCAACCAGAAAAGGATGAGGAAGACCCCCAAAGAGATCAGCAGACCCAGCTCTCTCCTCCCCAGAAATCTGCTGATCAGTAGACCCTCACATCTGGGGCCTGACTGAGAGGGACAAACCCAGGTGGAGATTGGATGTCTGCTGCAATAGGAGTACTCTACTCCAGGATAAGACTGACTGGGGCATACCCTGCCAGTACCTGGGGAAAAGACAATCCTGCACCAACCCATCAGAGGGGATATCACTGACCATACGAAAGTGGGAAGGAAAGACTGAAAATTCACCCACCCTCAAAAATTCCTCCTCCTTTTCCAGGCCAGACACTGAGGAGATTGTGAATGAGGCCAGAGTTCCACAGGAGACTGCAGAGGAGCTTACCTGTGATCAGCTGAAAGGAATAATTGCAGAATCTGCCACAGGAGGGCAGGTGTTTTTTGTTGTTGTTGTTTATAATTTTTTTCCCTTTGTGCATGAATGTGCACATGAAGGCTCAATCTGCCTTTGTGCCAGTCTTTTTTTTTCCTTTCTTCTTTTTTCTTTCTTCTTTCAGTTTTTGTTTTCTCATTATGTGTGTGAGAGTGATTGAGAGATCTTCTTTCAGATTTTTTGTTTGTTTTTTTCTTCACTTTTTTTAGTTTAATGTGTGTATGAATGTATGTGTGAGGGCCCAATTTGGGTCCTTTTAAGAAATTTTCCTTTTTTTCATTTTGTGTTGGGCATTTGTATGTTTGAGTGTGCATGTGCATGCATATGTGTGTGTGTGTTTAGTTTTCCTGGGTTTTTTGGTATTTTTGTTGTGCTTCTTTTGCCAGTTTGTTTTGGTTTTCCTTTGTGTGTGTATATGTGCTTAAGTATTTTTTACTTTGGTTTCTACTTTTGCTTTTCTGTGTTTCTTTTTTTATTTTTGACCATCTTATTTCATTCTACTGTTCTTCTCATTGCTGTTACTGTATATTAGACTCAGGAAGTACACATATGTACCCATTGCATTTGTCAGAGTGGTGGTAGGGAGTGGTCTTAAGAAATCTAAACCATGGTAGGAAACGTTTTGATTTACAAGTAGTTTCTGAATCCTAGCTCCCCATCCTCCACCTTATTCGTCTCTCAAAACAGCAAATCTTCCCACCCACAGCCCCATTTCCAAATAGAACAAATTCTTAACCCTGAACAGGGAATAATAGAGGACTGAGCAAACATAAGTGGTCAAAGCCTCTCCCACTGCCACTGAAAGAATGAAACTAAAGAGAAAAGAAAGAGATCTGTCACAATGAGAAAAATATCAATGAAAGAACACAGGTAATTCCCAGTATAACAAAGAAAAAATGCCTGAAAATTCAGACCACAGAGCTCAAACAATGGAAGTCACCAACAACTGGTCCCAGAATGCAGCAGGAATCAGGGAATTGGTGGAAAGAGTGAATAAGACTCAAGAAAGACAAGATGCAACACTGAAAGAACTTGGAACAGAGACTTTGGTCACAAAAAAATTTCATCCAGGTAATAAATAGCAAATGACAAGCATGGATAGCAGAATTAATCAAACAGAAGAATCTCACAACTTGAAGACCAAAACACAAAATTGACCTGATCTGTAAAAACATAGAAAGAAAACTCAGAAAGAAAGGACAAATTCTCCAAAAGATGTGCAATTATATCAAGAGGCCAAACCTACACCTGATTGGTATCTCAAAGAAGGGAAACAGAGAACATCTTGGAGCTAGTATTCCAGTAGGTTATCCAAGAAAACTTTCCCCATCTCACCAGAGATGTGACCATCCAAACACAAGAGATACAGATAAATCTCACAAGACATCAAATGAGAAACCAATTCCTAGACACATAGTAATTCAACACACTAAGTAGATACAAAGGAAAAAATTTCTAAAGGCAACAAGAGAAAACATCAGACTACCTACTGGAGAAAACCAATCAGAATAACAGCAGACCTATTGGCAGAAAACACTGCAAGCTAAAAAGGTACTGGAGTCCAATATTCCAAGTCCTGAAAGATAGACAATTTCAACCAAGAATTGCCTAACAAGCCAAGATCAGTTTCATCAATGTGAGAGAATTAAAATTCTTCCCAGACATCCAATCCCTAAGAAATTATGCAGCTTCCAGATGAGCTCTAAGGAGACACTTAAAAAGGTATTAAGCATGGAAGAAAGAAAAAAATGAATGATCACGCACTTCCCAAGACAAGAGGAGAACACACAAAATCAACAGAAAATACATCATGATTGCAAACTTGAGAACACACATGCATCAACATAAAAATTAAAAGCAAACAAAGAAAAAGAGCCTCATGATGAGGATAATTAATCACATTTCAATAATTAGCCTGTGTGAATGGACAAAATGCACCACTGAAAAGACCCAGAATAGCAAACTGGACACACATACAAAATGACCCAATAATTTGCTGCATCCAAGAAACTCATCTCACCACAAGGAATGCACACAGACTCAAAGTTAAAGGATGAAAAATAAATTTTCAGGAGAAAGGATCATAAAAGAAGGCAGGAGTAGCAATTTTAATATCAGACAAAGCAACCCTTAAGTTAGTAAAAATGTAAAAAGACACAAAAGGACACTACCTAACAACAAAAGGTTCAACTCATCAACAAGAAATATCCATCCTACACATAATATACACTCAACACAGGAGCACCAGTTGTTTGTAAAGCAACAATAAAGAAAACTAAAAATAGATATTGACTTTAACACTATTGTAGCTAGGGACTTAAACACCCCACTAACAACCCTAAATAAATCATTAAGGCAGCTGGGCTCGGTGGCTCAGCCTGTAATCCCGCGCCTTTGGGAGTCTGAGGTGAGTGGATTGCCTGATCCCGTGGGTTTGAGACCCACCTGGGCAGCGAGACCTCATCTCTACAATAAATGTTTTTAAAAAATCAACCGGGCATGGTAGCACACGTCTGTAATTCTGGCTACTCGGGAGGCTGAGGCAGAAGGATCACCAGAGCCCAGCAAGTCGAGGCTGCGGTGGCCGGGAGCAACCACTGCACTCCAGTCTGGGCGACAGAGTGAGACTCCAACTCAAAAAAAAAAAATTCATTAAGGCAAAAAAAAAAGTCAACAAAGCAATCTGGAACCTCAGCTTAACACTTAAACAAATTGACTTATTAGATACCTACGGAACACTCTACCCAACGACCACAAAATATACATTCTACTCATCATCACATGGAATGTACTCCAAGATAGATCACATCCTCAACCATAAATCAAGCATAAACAAATTTCATAAGATCTAAATACTACCATGCACTTGATCAGACCACAGTGGAATGAAACTAAATACCAACACCAACAAAATTACCCAAACCCACAAAGACATGAACTCTAAAAACCATGATGCTGAACAACTCCTGAGTCAACACAGAAATCAAAACAGAAATTAGAAGATTTCTTGAAACACATGAAAATGAAGAAACACCTTACCAAAAGCTCTGGGAAGCTATCAAATCAATGTTAAGATGGGAATTTATACCTCTATGAACACACATCAAAAAAATGGGAAGATCACAAGTTAACAGCCTAACAAATAATCTGAGGGAGATGGAAAGACAAGACCACCAAAACTTAACTTTAGCAGAAGAATCCAGATCACCAAAGTAAAAGCCCAAACAGAGGACATAGAAGACCAAAAAAAAAAAAAAAAAAAAACATAGAAAAAAAAAACAAAAAGTCAGTTTTTGAAAGAATAAACAAGATTGGTGGACACCTAGGCAGAATAGCCAAGAAAAAGAGAGAAAAGATCAAATGAACATAATCAGAAATGCAAGAGAAGAAATTACAACTGACCCCAAAGAAATACAAAAAATAATCAGAGATTACCATGCTCACCTGTATGAAAACAAACTTGATAACCTAAAAGAAATGGAGGACTTTCTGACATCATACAACCTCCCAAGGTTGAAAAACAAGGCACTGAGACCATTAGCAAATCAGGAAATTGACTCCATTGAAGGAAACTACCTACAAAAATAAAAATCCTGGACCAGATGGCGTTCCAGTGGAATTCTACAAAATGTACAAGGAGGAGTTAATGCCAATCCTATTTAAAGTATTCCAGGCAACTGAGAAAAACAGAATTCTCCCTAAATCATTATATGAGACTAACATCACACTATTATCCAAACTGAGTAAAGATTCAACAAAACAAGAGAACTGCAGTCAATATCCCTGATGAACATAGATGCAAAAATTCTCACAAGATTCTAGCAAAACAGATACACAACACAATCTTAAAAATTATCCACCATGTCCAAGTAGGCTTCATCCCCAGGATGTAGGTCGGGTTCAACAGCCACAACACCATATATGTAGTTAAATACATCAACTGATGTAAAAACGAGAACCACATGATTATATCATTAGATGCAGAAAAAGCTTTTGATAAAATCCAACATCCCTTCTTGATAAAAATCCTTGAACACCTAGGCATAAAAGAAGCATACCTCAAAATAGTAAGCTCCATCTATGATAAACCCACAGACAGCATATTGCTAAATGAATTAATACTGGAAGAAATTCCTCTGAAAACCAGAACAAGACAATGCTGACTACTTCACCCCTCCTATTTGACTATGTGTTGGAAGTCCTAGCTAGAGCAATTAGACAAGAGAAGGAAATAAGGGGTATCAAAATAAGAAAAGAGGAAGTTAAGTTATGTCTCTTTGCTAATGATATGATCCCATATCTCAAAAACCCAAGATAATCTGTCAAAAACCTCCTCTCACTGATAAAGGAGTATGGCAAAGTCTTGGGGCAATAAATGTGCAAAAGACAGTTGCATTCTTATACACCAACAACAAGCAAGCAGAGAACCAAATAAAAAGCACAATCCCTTTCACAATAGTCACACAAAAAATAAAATACCTCAGCTCTTCCTAATCAGAGAAGTGAAAGACCTTTACAATAAAAACTACAAAATGCTGCTCAAAAAAATCCAAGAAGACGCAAACAAATGGAAAAATATTCCATGCTCATGGATACGAAGAATAAACATTGTTAAGATGCCCATCCTACCAAAGGCAATCTACAGATTCAGCACAATACCCATTAAATTACCAGCATCATACTTCTCAGAACTGAAATGACAATACAGAAATTCATAAGGAAATATAAATGACCACGAATAGCCCAAACAATCCTTAGCAAAAGAAAGAAAGGTGGTATCATACGTCCAGACTTTAAACTGTATTATAAGCTACAGTCAAAACAGGCTTGTATTGGTACAAGGACATGCATATGGACAAATGGAGCAGGATAGAGATTTCAGAAGCAAAACCTAAATTTCCCAACCAACCCATCTTTGACAAAACTTCCACCAAAAACCACTGGGAGAGGAGAACCTATTCAGAAAATTGTACTGGGAAAACTGACTGACTAAATGCAGAAGACTGAAACTTCTAGTATGTCCAAGGAACTCAAATGTGCTAAAGAATAGCCTCGTTAAAAAGTGGGCAAAAATACTCTGGTTTCTCTTCAGATCATATAAATTTTTCACCTTTTACTAAAAAGTGGGCAAAACACATGAATAGATACTTCTCAGAAGAAGATATATGGGCAGGCAACAGACACATGAAAAAGTGCTCAACCTCACTAATCATCAGAGAATTTCAAATCAAAATCACACTGAGATACCACCTAACCCCAATAAGAATGGCCATAATTAATAAAATGAGCAATGACAGATGCCAGTGAGGATGGAGACAAAAAGGAATGCTTCTGCCCTGCTGGTGGGAAAGTAAACTAGTTCAACCTTCATGGAAAACAATGTGGTGATTTCTAAAATGTGACTAGAATTTGACCTTCCATATGGCCCAGCAATCCTCCTACTGAGAATATACCTGGAGAAACACAAATCATTCTCCAAAAACTTATCTGCACTCATGTTTATTGCAGCACTATTCACAATAGCAAAAACAGGGAACCAACCATTCTGACCATCAAAACTAGACTGGATTTTTTAAATGTGCTACATATATGTAATGGAATATTATGCATCCATAAAGAAGTACGAACATATGGACTTTGCAGCAACTTGGATGGCTTTAGAGTCATTAATATTCAGTGTTCTATCACAGAAATAAAGAACAGAATGCCACATGTACCACTCAGAAGTGAACCCTAAATATTTTCCATAATACTACAAGAAAGGGATTGGCAGTAGTCAGATACTGCTAGGGTGGTGGTGGGGGTGGGGGCACAACATCATTAGGGGTACTTTACCCGTACAATATCCACTTGTATACCTAATCCTGAATTGTACTCCAGGTCTTTTAAATAAAATAAAGTAAAAATAAATAAACTAAAATTTAAAATAATAATAATATTTGTGCTTCATATCTTCCTTAATAGTTTGATAACTGCAACTTTACTGTTATGCTAAGTTAAATAACAGATATTTATGAACTTTGTAGATTATTTCTAACCAAGAAACTACCGAAACATTCATTAATACATCTAAGCTTAAGTTTGTATACTTTTTGACTATTTTTACAGAGAGAATGAATTTTTATGTCTCTATTAATAAACCTGAACATTTTGCCACATTGAAAAATTTTACTATGAAGAAGCATGTACCTATAAAAATTATGATATATTTGTAAAAATTGCTAATCTAGTACAAAAGGTTAATATGTAACAGACAATTTGCTATCATCTACTTTCTCATTTTCTCAGTAAAAGAAAGGTTACTAGTGATTAAAATTATGTTTTACATACACATAATATCACTAGAAATAAGGGGGAAGGGAAACAGCATTGTATGAAAAATATGCAAGGAATGTAGGATGTGTTTTTATTAAAGGAAAAAAAGACAGAATAACTTTATCCTAATCTAAAATGAACAAGCTGACTTAGGTTACACAAAGGGAGATCTTTCCTTCTTCATTCCCAAATTTTACCATAAAAAATTACCTCATGATACAAGCGATGAAGAGCCAATAGACTACTTGAGTATGGCAGCAAGATCAGATCTGTGTTTAACAAACAAACAAAAAGGGGTCAATGGATGTTTTCCTTTCTTCTTTTTATACATATTCATTGACTATCACATGGCAAAAAATTACTCTTCACTGTGGTTACAGGTAAAAATTAGATATAGAATGCACATTCAAATTACTCAGCAAGCAGTATATTGAAGGGGTCAAAAAGCTCTGACTTTGGAAAATTTGAACTATAAGGTACAGACTTTTAAAAAAAAATCTGTCCTTTTTGCCAGAAAATTAAAATCGGTCACATGAGACATTCATGGTATGGTTTTAATATGGTGGTTGGAGAATAAGTTAAAGAGATATTTGTTTTCTAATGTAAGAGAAATTGTAGAGATAGCAAGGATAGGCAGGCTTGGTCTTAATCCCATCTCTGTTCATCATAGTATTGTTGTTGTTTTTAATTTGAATACACTTAAGGACTAAAAGTGCAATTTTGTTACATAATTATATTGATTGGTGATGAAGTCTGGGCTTTTTAGTGTGTCCATCACCCAAGTATCCACATTGTACCCCTTAAATAATTTATTTTCACCCACCTTTCCCGCCTTATTGAGTCTCCAATGTCTATCCTTCCAAATTCTATGTCCGTGTGTACACATTACTTAGCTCCCACTTATAAGTGAAAACATGCAGTAATTGATTTTCTTTTTTGACTTGTTTTACTTACAATAATTACCTCCAGTTTTATCTATGTTCCTGTAATTGACATGGTTTCATTCTTTTTTATGACTGAACAGTATTTTATTGTGTGTGTGTGTGTGTGTGTGTGTATCTCAAATTTTTTATCCACTTATCTTGTTTTGAACACTTGTGTTGATTTTTTATGTTTGCTATAGTGAATAGTGCTGAAGTAAACATGAGTCAGATATCATTTTGGAATAACAATTACTTTTCCTTTGAGTATATACCCAGTAGTGGGATTGTTGAATTAACTGGTAGCTGTATTTTTAGTTATTTGAGAAATCTCCACAGTTATTCTCCACAGATATTATACTAGGTTACATTCCTACCAACATTGTATAAGTACCCTTTTTCTCTGAATCCTTGCCAACATCTGTGTGGTGTGTGTGTGTGGTGTGTGTGTGTGTGTGTGTGTGTTTAATAATAAGCATTCTGATTGCTGTAAGATGATATCTCGTTGTAGACATAATTTGTCTTTCTCTGCTTTCTCTGATAATTAGTGATGTTAGCTTATTTCATATGCCTGTTGGTCATTCATAGGTCTTCTTCTGAAAATCTCTATTTGTGATCTTTGTTCACTCTGTAATGGGGATATTTTTGTTGTTGCTGCTGCTGAGTTGTTCAAGTTCTTTGTAAATTCTGGAATTGGTCCTCTGTTGGTTGCATAACTTGCAAATATTTTCTCTCATTCTGTAAGTTGTCTTTGCTGAGAAGATTTTTATTTTCTTTGCTAAGCAGAAGCATTTTAGATTAAGTCCCATTTGCCTATTTTTGTTTTTGTTTGTTTGTTTGTCAGAAAATAAGAAGCTGAGTTTATCCAACACAGAGACGAATAGAGAACAAGACATCAATAAAGAATGGACATATAAAGAAGCTAAATATAAATGTTATACTATGAGTTTCTGACTCGTACAAGAATGCAAAGCAAGAAAAAGAGTATTAACTATTCTCGGAGGATTGTTAAGTCTATGAGATAGAACTCTTCCCAATAATGGTCAATTTTTAGATTTCTCTATGCTGAGGTGTAGAGGAGAGCAACAAATGGACAACTTGGGAGGCTTAGGTATTGCAAAGATTTTTGGTTGAGAGATTGGAGATTCCCAGGCTAAGAGGAAAAAATATATATATCCTTGAAAGATAGAACAGCTGTGATTTCTGACAAATAGAAATAGAGGAGTCTGGAAAGACTAGAGCCAGCCTTGAATTTGGCAAGAAAAATCACTAAATGGTCTGGAATGTGGTAGGTTGTTAGGATGTTTGCAAACATCATATTGTTAGGATGTCAGTATTTCTTGTTCTCAGGATTGATAACGAGAAGCCACAAGTACAGAACCTCCAGATCTGTCCCTACCTGCTGGAGTGTAACACATCAGAGTGGGATCAAACTCTAAAACAGTCTTTAGAGTAAACTCATGCCAAAGAAGTGGTCACTCAGCTATGCAAGAAGCTTGCCCCCACTGTTGCATATCTCAGGCCACAGAGTCCCAGAACAGCAGGTCTTCTGAAGGCTAGCTGTAATCTCAAGGATTCAACCACCTCATCCAGGTAACTTCTCTTCATCTCTTCCATGTCAGTAGTGGAAATGCTTCAGTTTTTCCGTCAGTGGGTTCTCTTCCTTTGTTTCTTTCCCCCTTCAAACACTCTTCTTTTGTTTTCTCTGCACAAGAAAATATGTAAAACTTTGCTCTTAACATAGTTCTCCCTCATTTCTCCACATGATCCAGCTACAATTTTGAAAAGAGAAAAAAATGGATAAAGCATAAGGAAGTGGAGGAAATTGACTTAGAAAATATCTTGTATACCTAATCCTGAATTGTATCCCCATACTTAAAATTAAAAAAAAAATTTTAAGAGAAAATATCTTCTCTATAGTCCTACATATTTTTATCTCTGCAAAAAAGAATTTGGGGTGAACATATTGCCAATTTAATGTAAGCAAACCAATTATTATTGCCAACATATTACCAATTTAATAGATGTGTTAAAACCAGTTGGTTCTCCCAATATCCTATAAAGTTCATACTTTTCTGAGTTTCACACTTCTAAGAGATGTTAAACAGAATCTGAACTCTCAGCTCTCTGACTCCACACTCTATGTTTTCTAGCATCTTATTTATTTCAATAAATGAATTTAAGAAAATAATTTTTTTATTTTTGCATCAGGGATGGTACATATAATCTTTATTAATCAAGACCAACAATTTCACTTCCAACCGTTATTTGTATTTGTGCTCATTTGACTCGCCTGCCCCCCAAAAATTGAGCTAGACGATAAAGGGTTTCAGTGTGGGAGAAGCTGGTTTACCCCAGAAAATTGCACGTTATAAGATTATATGTTTCAAACTGTGCAGGGCAGCCCTCAGTCATACCTGCTATCTCAGAATTCTGAAGAATTCCTTACATGTTCATATTCACTAACAAGAATGTCTCATTTTAGATAAGAAACTAGGTAATACTTAGATAATTCTAGGGTGAGTCTATGTGTGGGTGACACCTTGGGTCAATGCTGATGAATCTTGAGTATAATTTCTCTTCCAGGCCAGGACTTTGATTGCAAGCTGGTTGCTGGCAGAAGAAAAAATTACTTTTATGGTTTATTTTTCCTCCTTATAACAGAAAAAGCTCTCTCAGGCGTGAATTTCTGAAGACCAAACCAGTGTGAGACCACCACAGCCAGATATACAAGAATGGCATCACCTTAGGGTACTGGATTTTCTCATGTTTGAAAAGTCAGCTGTCCAAGAGATTAGTAACAAACTATCTTGACTTTTTCACAGACCTCATCAAAATAAGAATATTATACAAAATCACATGGCTGCCTTTCACCGCAAGACCATATTTTTCCTGGCATTTTCTACTTTGGCACATATAGTTTTCTCAGGTGAGCAACTTTAAAGGTTTAGGGAGATAAACTCTAATTTTCATAAATTTGTAAGAAAGAAAAAGTGTAATTCATGACTTTGAATGAAGGATTTTTGCTATAGGCTTTTGGGCTTGATAATCCAAGTTGGGTATCATTAAAATGTATTTTCCTAAATTTAAAAAAAGACTTATTTTCTGTATTGTAGATTCTCATCCTCATTTCTATTTTGTCAGTTAAAAAGTTATTTAAAATACAGTGATTGAAAATAAGCTCATAATTAATTAAATGTTTTTGTGTGAATGATGCTGGATTGACATGTGTCTACATAGTTGCATAGTAAAACCTGTAAAAAATATAAAGACAAAACTCATGTTACCTGCTATCATAGACAGAACAATGACCCCCCCCAAACATATTTGTTTTGTTCTAACAATCAAAACCTATGAATATGTAACCTTCCATGGAAAAAGGGACTTTGGAAATGTGATTTGGTTAAGAATCTTAAGATTGAAAGTTTATCCTAGATTATTCAATTGGGGTCAATATAATTGGAAGAATCCTTACAAAAGGGAGGCAGGAGGGCCCAAGTCAGGAAGGAATGTAACAATGGAAGCATAGGTGAGAACAATTCAGGAAAAGGCCATGGGTTCAGGAATTCAGGCAGTCTATAGAAGCTGGAAAAGGTAAGGAAACTGCATTTTTTCCTAGAAATGCTAGAAAGAATGCATTCTTGCTGAGATCTTGACTTTAGTATTTCTCATCTCCAGAATTGTAAGATAATAAATTTGTGTAATTTTAAGTCCCTAAGTTTGTAAAAATTTGTTATAGCAACAATAGGAAACTAATATGCCTGCAAATAAGTTACAAACTACTAAACCAGATGCTACAATCTGTTATATTCACATGTCCAGTAAATGCTTAATAAATGAATGATAAAAATGTAGCTACCATCAATTGATTGTCTGCTGTATAATAGACTTTATTATTTTAAATAAGCTTCAGCTAGATATAATTGAATTAACCATAGTACTTGGTTCAGTATATATCATCAGGTCTTATCGATAAGTATCATGAACACATCATTCATGTGAAAATCTAGACTGTTAACAAAAGTTCAAATTCATAAATGTGGTCTTGTCATCCAATTCTCTTTTCTACCTTTAGTCAAGGTAAATATCATCCTAAGTCTTATGTCCATTCTTCTCTCTCACACACACCCTCTCTCTTTAAATTTTTTACTTTGATTATAATTTTCTTAGTGATAAACATCTTGGAAAAGTATATTTTTATAATTATTTTAAGGTTTATACAAATGTATACAAGTTTTTATGTAGGACTTTTTCACTCAATACTAAACAGAGAGAATATATTATATTTTCTTTTTCTTTTTTTTCTTTTTTCTGAGTTGGAGTCTCACTCTGCCGCCCAGACTGAAGTGCAGTGGCCGCTTCCAGCCACTGCAACCTCGATCTGCTGGGTTCCGGTGATCCTTCTGCCTCAGCCTTCCAAGTAGCCGGAATTACAGCCATGTGCTACCACGCCCGGCTGATTTTTTGATTTATTGTAGAGATGACGTCTCACTGCCCTGGCAGGTCTCGAACCTGCGGGCTCAGGCAATCCACTCACCTCAGCCTCCCGAAGGCACGGGATTACAGGCTGAGCCACCAGCTTATCTTTTCAAACTTAATTTTTCCTGACATTTTATCATTTAAATTCATACATAGTTTCGCGCACAGCTGAAATTGATTTTGTTTCATTGATAAATAGTATTCTAATGTGAAATATACCCTAATTTAATTATTCTTCTGTTTATGGGCATTAGGTTTGTTTTAAAATTTATGATGTTGAGAATAGATCAAGTGAAAGTATTCTTAAGCATACTTTCTTGATGCACATGAGCAAAAATTTCTCTTGGGTGCATACAATAAGGGGAGAATTGTTTTACCACAATGTGTGTGAATTTTCAGACTTATAGGATACCAGAGGGTTTTCAAAAGCTGCTGTGTGAATTCATAATTTCATTAGACTAAAAGCCTACTGATATATATCATCTTCAGTATTTGATTTTGTCTTATCTTTAAAAATTTTAGCCAACCGAATCTCACATTCATCTTGATTTGCATTTTTCTTATCACTAAGGAAGCTGAGAATCTTTACATAGTTTATGGGTCATATGTGATTTTTCTTTTGTGATATTTCTATTCATGTCTTTGGTCATTTTTTATTAGATTGTTTTAACTCATCTTATGAAAATATAAGAGAAAATGCATATATTACATACATATGCACATATACAAATTATTTGTGATGTTGTTTTACAAATATCTTTTCTTAGATTTTAACTTGTCATTTCATTCCTTTAAATAAGTGTGTTTGATCAGTATGAATTCCTAATACTGAAAGTAACACATTTATTTTTTATTTCTAAAAGACTTTTTTATTTTGTATTTTGTTAAAGAAATTTTTTCTCTAAAATCTAAAATACATTTCTCTATATTTTCAAGATTTTTATAAACTGCTAAATTAATATATAATTGGCATATAATAAACTGTACATTTAGAGTATGCAAGTTTTGACATATTCATAAAATCATCACCACATTCAAGTTAATGAACATATGACTCATTCACAAAAGTTTTCTTTTTTATTTCTTTTTTTAATTTTAAAAATGTGGGATAAAATTCAGGATTAGGTATTCAGAATTTGGTAGGGAGGGAGATTGTGAGGTCATATGGAAGGTCGATTTTTAGATCTTTTAGAAATCACCACTGTTTTCCACAAAGGCTATACTAGTTTACACTTCCACCAACAGCATAGAAATTTCACCTTTTCCCCACATCCTCTCCAGCATCTGTTGTTTTTTGAGTTATTGATAATGGCCATCCTAACTGAAATTAGGTGGTATATCTGTGTGCTTTTAATTTGCATGTATTTGATGACTAGTGAGGCTGAGTATTTTTTCATGTATCTGTTGGCTACCCGTATGCCTTTTGATAAGTGTCTATTCATGTCTTCTGCCCATTTTGAAATGGGGCTTTTGATTTTTTTCTTTTGGGCACATTTGTGTTCCTTTTAGATCCTAGATGTTAGGCGTTTATCAGATATACAGTTGGAAATATTTCTTCCAGTCTGTGGGCTGTCTTGATGGTTTCTTTGGTTTTGCAGAAAATTTTCAGTATGATAAGATCCCACTTGTCTATCTTATATCCTTTTAACATGGGTACTTGGGGTTTGAAACAGGAATTGGTTGCCAGTTTCAATTTCCATAAGGTGTCTCCTGCATTGTCTAAAGTTCTTACAGCTTGAAGTTTTATGTTTAGGTCTTTGATCCATTTAGAGTTGATTTTGGGGTATAGTGACAGGTAGGCATCTTGTTTTATTTTTTGCTTTGAAATTCTTTTTTATATTGTATTTTAATGATACGGGATACAATTCAGGATTAGGTATACAAGTGGACATTGTACAGGTAAAGTTTGGTCTTCCCTTTGGTCCCCACTTTGCTTAGTTTGAGATCAGATACCCTTATTAACAAAGAAAGAAACAGAAAAATGTGAATACAGTAAATATGACAAACTATTGGCAACAATAATGTCTGTGAGTACATGAGTGCATTGTGCTATTCTTTCTACTTTTCTGCTTCTGAAATTTTTTTTAAAGGTGTGGGGTACAATTCAGGGATAAGTACACAAATGTTTACTAGGTATGTACCCTTGTTGATGAGGTGTGCCCCTCCCTCTCCTGGGAGTTTCCCTCTACTGCCAATCACCTCCCCCCAGTAGTTTTCCACTGCTGCCTTTCTTATAATATTATGATAATTGTTCAAGGACACTTATGAGTGAGAAAATATGGTAGTCTGTTCTTTGTTTCTGTGATTGATCACTGAGTATGATTGACAAAAAACCCAACCAAGTTGCTGCAAAGTTCATATTTTTGTCCTCCTTTATGACTGAATAATATTCCATTGTGTATATGTACCACATTTTTTCTTATCCAGTCCACTTTCGACAGGCAGGATGGTTGCTTCCATGTTTTTGCTATTGTAAATAGAGCTGCAACAAATATGCATCTGCAAATATGCATATCTTTTTTATGGAATGATTTGAGTTTATGGAATGATTTGAGTATATTCCCAAAAGGGAGACTGCTGGGTCATATGGAAGGTCAATTTCTAGTTCTCTCAGAAATCACCACACTGACTTCAAAGAGATTACACTACTGTGCATTCCCACCAGCAGTATAGAAGTGATCCTTTTTCTCCACATCCTTGCTAGCATCTGTTGTTGTTTGTTTTATTAATGATGGCCATTCTTACTGGGGTTAGGTGGTATCTCAGTGTGGTTTTGACTTGCACTTCACTGATGATTAGTGAGGCTGAGCACTTTTTCATGTGACTGTTGGATGCCCATATATCTTCTTTAGAGAAGCGTTTATTCAGGTCTTTTGCCAGTTTTTAATGGGGCTGTTTTTTGTGATTTTTTTTAAGTGTGTTTGAATTCCTTGTAGATCCTAGATGTTAGTCCTTTGTCAGATATACAGTTGGCAAATATTTTTTCCCATTTTGTGTACTGTCTCTGTTTGCTTGATGATTTTTTGTTTTGTTTTGTTTTCCTTTTCAGAAGCTCATCAGTTTGATGAGGTTCCACTTATCTATCTTATTTCTTATGGTATGAGCACTTGAGGTTTTGATCAGGAATTGATTTCCAGTTCCAATTTCCATAAGAGTGTCTCCTGCATTTTCTAAAATTCTTATAGTTTGAGGTTTTACATTAGTCGTTAAACCATTTTGAGTTAATTTTTGCATATGGTGATAGGTAGGGGTCCTGTTTCAATCTTCTGCATGTGATCAGTCAGTTTTCCCAGTACCATTTGCTGAATAAGTTCTCCTCTCTCCAGTGGTTGTTGAAGGCTTTGGCACAGATAAGTTTGTTGAGAAATTGGGGCTTTCCTTCCAGAATCTGTATCCTGTTCCACTGGTCTATATGCCTGTCCTTGTACCATTACCAGGCAGTTTTGATTATTGTTCTCATTGTAAAGATCTTTCACTTCTCTGATTGGGAAGATGCCAAGGTATTTCTTTCCTTTTCTTTTTTCTTTTTTTCATTCTTTTTTTTTTTTTTTTTGATGGCTATCGTGAATGAGATTGGACTTTTTATTTGGTTCTCCACCTGCTTGTTATTGGTGTATAAGAATGCAACTGTCTTTTGCATATTTATTTTGTACCCTGAGACTTAGTTAAAGTCCTTTATCAGTGCAAGCAGGTTTTTGACAGATTCTTTTGGATAACCAAGGTATAGGATCTTATCATTAGCAAAGAGGTATACTTGACTTCTTCTTTTCCTATTTGGATACCCCTGATTTCCTTCTTTTGTCTAATTGCCCTAGCTAGGACTTCCAAAACAATGTTGAACAAGAGGGGTAAGAGTGGGCAACCTTGTCTTGTTTCAGTTTTCAGGGGAAATGTTCCCAGTTTCTGTCCATTAGGCAATACATTAGCTGGGGCTTTATTGTAGCACTTACTCTTTTAAGGTATGCACCTTCTATACCTAGGTGTTTGGGGGTTTTTATTAGGAAGAGATGCTGAATATTATCAAAATCTTTTTCTTCATATAATGATATAATCATGTGTTTCTTGTTTTTTACAATTATTGATGTATTTTATTACATTTATGGTCCTGCAAATGCTGAACCAGACCTGCATCCTGGGGATGAAGTCTACTTGGTCATGGTGGAGATTTTTCAGATGTGTTTTTGGATCCAATTTGGTAGACTCATGTTGAGAATTTTTGCATCTATGTTCATAAGGAATGTTGACCATAGTTCTCTTTTTTTGTTGGATCTTTTTTTGTTACCTGCTTTGGATATCAGTGTGATGTGAGGCTTCATAAAATGATTTGGGGAGAATTTCATCTTTCTCAACTGCCTGTAATACTTTCAATATAATTGGTATAAGTTCCACCTTGTATGTATTGTTGAATTCTGCTGGAAAGGCATCTGTTCCAGGGCTTTGTTTTGTTTGTTTGTTTGTTTTTGTTTTTTGTTTGGTAGAGAGTTGTCTTATGACAGAGTCAATTTCCTTGGTTGTTATTGTTCGATTTAGTGTTTCAGCATCTTCTTTTTTCAACCTGGGAAGGTTGTGTGATGTTAAAACCATTTCATTTAGGTTATCAAGTTTGTTTCCATATAGATGTACATAGTAATCTCTGATAATATTTTGTCTTTCTTCAGGGTCAGTAGTGATTTGATCTTTTATATTTCTAATATTGTTTATTTGGGCCTTTTCTCTCTTTTTCTTAGTCTTTATGGCTAGGGATCCATCAATCTTGTTAATTCTTTCAAAGAACCAACTTTTGGTTTTGTTGATGTTTTCTATGATATTTTTCCTTCTATGTCCTATATTTGGGCTCTTATATTGGTGATTGGGAATTTTTTGCTAAAGTTAGTGTTTTGGTGGTCTTCTCTTTCCACCTCCCTTAGGTGATTTGTTAGTCTCTCAACTTGTGATCTTTCCATTTTCTTGATATCTGCTCATAGAGATATAAATTCCCCTCTTAGATATGATTTCATGGCATCCCAGAGGTTTTGGTAAGATGTTTCTTCATTTTCATTTTTTTCCAAGATCTTTTAATTTCTGCTTTAAGTGTTGACCCAGTAGTTGTTCAGCTTCATGTTATTTAGTGCCTATGTCTTTGTGGGCTTTGGAAAATATTGTTGGTGTTGATATTTATTTTTATTCCACTGTGGTCTGAGAAAGTGCGTGGTAATACTTTAAGTTTATAGAATTTGTTTATGTTTGATTTATGGCCAAGGATGTGATTGATCTTGGAGTATGTTCCATGTGACAATGAGTAGAATGTATATTCTGTGGTTGTTGGGTGGAATAATCTGTAGATATATATTAAGTCCATTTGGTCAAAAGTCAAATTTAGTTTCTCCTTGTTAATTTTTTCCTCAATTATTTATCAAGGGCTGTTAATTGGGTTTTCGAGTGCCCTGCAATAACTGTTAGAGTCCTCTTTTTTAGTTCACTTAGTAGCAGCTTTATAAATGCTAGTGCTCCTCTGTTGGGTGTATATATGTTAAGTATGGATATTTCTTGTTGATGGATTGAACATTTTAGCAATGCATGATGTCCTTTTATTTTTTTGTATTTTTTTGTTTGTTTGTTTGTTTTTTGAGTTGGAGTCTCACTCTGTCACTCAGACTGGAGGGCAGTGGCCGCTCCCAGCCACTGCAGCCTTGACCTGCTCGGCTCCAGTGATCCATCCGCCTCAGCCTTCCAAGTAACTGGAACTACAGGCGCACACTACTATGCCTGGCTAAATTTTTATTCATTGTGGAGATGAAATCTCACCAAGTTGTCCAGGTGGGTCATGAACCCACAGGCTGCATGATATCCTTTTATATCTTTTTTTAATTTTTGGTAGCTTAAAGGTTGTTTTGTCTGATATTAACATAGCAGCGCCTCACTTCTTTTGTAATCCATTTGCCTGGAAACTAGTTTCCATCCTTTAACTTTGAGTCTGTGTGCATCCCTTGTATTAAGGCGAGTTACCTGGACACGGCAAATAATTGGGTGTTCGTTTCTTATTCAGTTTGCTATTCTGCGTCTTTTCAGTAGGGTATTTAGTCTATTTACATTCAGGTTGACAATTGAAATGTGATTGTTTATCCTTGTCTGAGGTTAGTATAATGTTTTTTTTCTTTGTTTACATGTTTCCTTTTGACTTTGGGGTTGATATATATATATGTTTTCAAGTTTGTTTTTGCAGCGTATTCTCTGTTGATTCTGTGCTCTGCTATTTCTTGGAAAGTGTGCGGTCATTCTTTCTTCTGTGCTTATTTCCTGCAGAGCTGGTGTGAAAGCAGCATAATCTCTTAGGGATTGGAAGTCTGGGATAGATTTTTTTTTTCAAGCTATAATTTTTTATTATGATGTTGTGGGGTACAGTTAAGGGTTAGGTATACAAATACGTTTCATTCAGGCACCCTATTGAGTAGAGGTGCTTCCCCATCCCCAGACAGATATTTGTTCATTAATCCATCTCCCCCCTCAAGTTTTCCACTACAGTCATTTTCTTATAGTATTAGATTGGATGTTCAAGGTCCATTATATGAGTGAAAACATGTGATACTTTGACCTTTGTTTTTGTGAGAGGTCACTCAGTATTATAGACTCTAGTTTAATTCAGGCTGCTGCAAAATTCATGATTTTGTTCTTTGTTATGGCTGCGTAGTATTCCATCGTGTATATGTACCACATTTTTCTAATCCAATCCTCTTTTGATGGGCAGCATTCTTGCTATTGTGAACAATGCTGCGATACACATATGTGTGCAGGTGTCTTTTTTGTAGAGTGATTTGTGTTCTTCTGGATATATTCCCAGTAGGGGGATTGCGGGGTCATATGGGAGGTAGATATTTAGAGATTTTAGGAATCACCACACTGCTTTTCACAGAGGGTGCACTAGTTTACACTCCCACCAACAGTGTAGAAGTGTTCCCTTTTCACCACACCCTCTCCAGCAGCTGTTATTTTTTGAGTTGTTGATAATTGCCATTCTGACTGGAGTTAGGTGGTATCTCGGTGTGGTTTTGATTTGCATCTCCCTGATGATTAGTGAAGTTGAACATTTCTTCATATGTCTGTTGGCTGCTTGGATGTCTTCCTTTGTGAAGTGTCGGTTCATGTCTTTTGCCCATTTTATAATGGGGTTGTTTGTTTTTTTCTTTTCAGCACATTTGAGTTCCTTGTAGATCAAAGATATTAAGCCTTTGTATGACCTGGTGTTGGCAAATACTTTTTCCCAGTCTGTAGGCTGTCTCCCTGCTCTCTTAATGGTTTCTTTGGCTTTGCAGAAACTTGTCAGTTTAATAAGGTCCCACTTGTCTATCCTCTCTCTTATGACCTGTGGGTTTTGGGTTTTGTTCAGGATTGGAGGTCAGTTCCGATTTCCATGAGGGTATGTCCTTCATTTTCTAAGGTTCTTATGGTTTGAAGTTTTACATTTAGGTCTCTGATCCATCTGGAATCAACCTTTGTGCATGGGGATAGGTGGGGGTCCTGTTTCATTCTTCTGCATGTGGTCAGCCAGTTTTCCCAGCACCATTTACTGAATAGATTCTCCTCTCCCCAGGGTAGGGGGTGGAGGCTTTGTCAAAGATGAGTTGGTTTAGAAATTGAGGTTTTGCTTCTGGAATCTCAATTCTATTCCATTGGTTTATATGCCTATTCCTATACCAATACCAAGTTGTTTTGATGATTGTAGCTTTATAGTAGAGTTTGAAGTCTGGTAATGTGATACACCCTGCTTTGTTTTTTTTTGCTGAGAATTGTTCTGGCTATTCTTGGACGTTTGTGTTTCCATATGAATTCCTGCATTGTTTTTTCTAGGTCTGAGACAAATGTTGCTGCTAATTTGATGGGTATTGCATTGAATTAGTAGATTCCTTTAGGTAAGATGGACATCTTCACAATGTTGATTCTTCCAATCTGTGAGCATGGGATATTTTTCCACTTGTTTGTATCATCTTTGATTTCTTTGAGCAGTGGTTTGTAGTTTTCATTGTAAAGGTCTTTCATGTCTCTGGTTAGGAAGATGCCAAGGTATTTCATTTTTCTGGGCTATTGTGAATGGCATTGTGTTTTTTATTTGGGTTCCTGTGTGTTTATGATTGGTGTAAAGAAATGCGATTGTCTTTTGCACATTTATTTTGTATCCTGAGACTTTGCCAAAGGCCTTTATCAGTGTAAGGAGGTTTTTGACAGATTCTCTTGAATTTTCAAGGTACACAATCATATCATCTGCAAAGAGAGATAATTTGACTTCCTATTTTCATATTTGGATACCCCTGATTGCCCTCTCTTCTCTGATTGCTTGAGCCAGGACTTCCACTACTATGTTGAACAGGAGGGGTGAGAGTGGGCATCCTTGTCTTGTTCCAGTTTTCACAGGAAATGGTTCCAATTTTTGTCCGTTTAGGAGTATGCAGGCTGTGGGTTTCTTGCAGATGGCTTTTACTATTTTGAGGTATGTTCCCCGTATACCTAGATTTTCGAGGGTTTTTATCAAGAAGTGGTGCTGGATTTTATCAAAAGCTTTTTCTGCAACTAATGATATAATCATGTGATTTTTGTTTTGACATCTGTTGATTTATTTAATTACATTTATGGTTTTATGTATGTTGAACCGGGCTTGCATCCCAGGAATGAAGCCTACTTTGCCATGATGGATGATTTTTGAGATGTGTTGTTGAATCCGGTTTGCTAGGATCTTGTTGAGAATTTTAGCATCTATGTTCATCAAAGATATTGACCTGTAGTTCTCTTTGTTGGATCTTTACCTGGCTTGGGTATCAATGTGATGTTAGCTTCATAAAATTATTTGGGGAGAGTTCCATCCTTTTCAATCACCTGGAATACCTTCAGTAGGACTGGTATCAGCTCCTCCTTAAATGTCTTGTAGAATTCTGCTGAATGCCATCTGGACCAGGGTTTTTTTTTTTTTTGTAGGTAGTTTTCTTATTATGTAGTCGATTTTCTTGATTGTTATTGGTCTATTTAGGGTCTCAGCTTCTTCTGGTTCCAAACTAGGTAGGTTGTGTGATGTCAGAAAGTCCTCCATTTCCTTAAGGTTTTCAAGTTTGTTTCCATACAAGTGTACATAGTAGTCTCTAATGATCTTTGTATTTCTTCAAGGTCAGATGTGACTTCATCTTTTCTGTTTCTGACTGTGCTTATTTGAGTTTTTCTCTTTTTTTCTTGGTCAGTCTAGCTAGGGGGACATCGATCTTGTTTATCCTTTCAAAGAACCAGCTTTTTGTTTCATTGATTTTTTGTATTATCTTTTTGTCTTCTATGTCCTGGATTTGGGCTTTTATTTTGGTGATCTGGATTCTTCTGCTGAAATTAGGGTTTTTGTGGTCTTGCTTTTCCAGCTTCCGTAGGTGGCTTGTTAGGCTGTTAGTTTGTGTTCCTTCCATTTTCTTCATGTGTGTTAGATGGGATATAAATTCCCCTCTTGCTACAACTTTTAAGGCATCCCAGAGATTTCCTAAGATGTTTCTTCATTTTCATTTGTTTCCAGGTATCTTTTGATCTCTGTTTTGATTTCTTCATTGACCCAGGAGTTGTTTAGCATCATACTGTTTAGTGTCCATGTCTTTGTGGGTTTTGGGTGCACTTTGTTGGTGTCAATGTTTATTTTTATTCCACTGTGGTCCGAGAAGGTGCATGGTAGAATTTTAGTCCTTTCAAATTTGCTTATGCTTGAAATATGTCCAATTATGTGGTCGATCTTAGAATGCGTTCCATGTGGTGATGAGGAGAATGTGTATTCTGTGGTCTTTGGATGGAGTGTTCTATAGGTATCAATTAAGGCCATTTGACCAGAGTCACATTGAGGTTCCAGATCTCCTTGCTGATTTCTTGTCCTGATGATCTGTCTAGGTTTGTGAGTCGGGTATTAAAGTACCAGTTATGATGTTGTTAGAGTCAATATCTTTCTTTAGTTTTCCTAGAAGTTGCTTTATGAAAGTTGGCGCACCTATGTTGGGTGCATATATGTTTAGGATAGATATTTCCTGTTGATGGAGTGAACCTTTTATCATTATGTAGTATCCCTCTGTATCTTTTTTAATTTTTGATAGCTTAAATGGTATTTTGTCTGAAATTAGGATTGCGACTCCTCCTTTCTTTTGTGTTCCATTCTCCTGAAAGTTTGTTTCCCGTACTCTTACTTTGAGTCTGTGTATGTCCTTTCTAGTGAGGTGAGTCTCTTGAAGGCAGTATATTGTTGCCTGGTGATATTTTATCCATTTTACCATTCTATGTCTTTTCAGTGGTGCATTTAGTCCATTCACATTCAGGCTAATTATTGAAATGTGAGAGTTCATCCCTTTCATAGAGTTCTTATAGTGTTGTTGTTCTTCCACTTGGTTCTTTTTTGTCTTTCTTTTGGTTTTGGGGTTGGTTCATGTATATTTTATTCTTTTCCCTGTACTCTTTTGAAGAACGTTGTTCTTTTTCCTTTTCTTCTGTGTTTAGTACTTTCTTAAGTGTTTCATGTAGAGGTGGTTTGGTGGCAGCACAAGTTTTTAGGGATTGGATATCTGGGAAAGATTTTAATTCTCCCTCGCTGATGAAGCTTAGCTTGGCCGGGTAAGTTATTCTTGGTTGAAACTGTTTATCTTTTAGGACTTTGAAGATAGGGCTCCAAGCTCTCCTAGCCTGTTGGGTTTCTGTAGATAAATCTGCTGCTATTCTGATTGACCTTCCATGGTAGGTGATCTGGCCTTTCTGTCTTGCTGCCTTTAGGATTTTTTTCTTTTATGCCTACTTTGTTTAGGCAAATTATTATGTGTCTAGGAGTTGGTCTTCTCATTTGTTGTCTTGCAGGGTTCTCTGAATCTCTTTTGCTTGAATTTTTGCATCACTGATTAGATAAGGGAAGTTTTCTTGAATGATCTCATGGAAAGTTTGTTCCAGTGTGGTCTCTGTCTCTCTTTCTGCCTCAGGTAAGCCAATTATTCTTAGGTTTGGTCTCTTGAAGTAATCGGTCATCTCTTGAAGGTTTTGTTCTGTCTTTTTGAGCTTATTTTCTGTGCTTTTAAGAGTTTGGGTTAGTTCTATATTTTGGTCCTCAAGCTCTGAGATTCTTTCTTTTGCTTGGGTAATTCTGCTTTCCATGCTTATCAGTTTGTTATTTATTTCATTCACAAGTATTCTTTATTACTGTTATCTCAGATATCAGCTCCTACCTAGTTTCTTCTTGTGTCTCCTCAATTCTTTTAAGTCTCTCCATTATTGTCTTGATGTCAACGTTTGTAGTTTGAGACACTTTGTTCTGGGGGCTCTTCATTGTTTGCATTCTGAAGTCAATTTTCTCAGTGTCTGCCTTCCCAGGGGTCTGGGAGAGACCCATACTCTTCTTTTGGTTTTTCTTCATTTTTGTAGATTTTTCTCTCTCCCCCCCTTCCCTCCCCTTCTTTAATTCTGTTTTTGAGGGAAGGTGGGGTTGCTTTTATTTCTCTTCTGCTATATCCTGTTCTTCCTATGAGGGTCTTCTGGCTTTGTTCACTTTTGAGGTTGGAGTGTAGGCTGCAATCTGTACAGTTTTGAGGTTTAATTGAGAGGGAAGCTGTGGTTCAGAGTGTATATGCTGATTCTAGCATCCACAAACAGGTGTATGAGCTCAATGGAACCTATTTCCCTCTGCCTTACAATCTGTCCTTTCAGCAGTATGTAGTCTTAGTTCCTAGATTAAAATGGGGGTATAAAAGAGGAAAATAATGGAGGAAGAGGGAGTCAATAGGAAGTTAAAGAGAGAGAAGAGCAAGAGGGAAAACAGACATACATACCAACTATCAGGTGAGAAAGAGACAAAAGGCCAGAGAGAAGTGGAGGAAGACACGTAAGAAAGATTCCCTAAAGAATACTGATAACTACACAGAAACAGACCAATATAAACATGAAACAGTGTAGGTCAGAAGGCAAACAATGATTGTGATCAAAATAAACAGTCAAAATGATAAAATCATAAGTCACAATAAGAGATCAGACTAAAATCACTTCAGCTCTGATCTCGGCCTCTCCCCTTTGTTTTTCCATTGCTGGCAGCTAGGTTTACTCACAGCTTGGGTTTGGCTGTCTGGGAGTTGCTTTTATCTGATTCAGCTTAGGGGTGGGTCTTTGTCTCCTGTATAGCAACATTACCTTAGGAACCAAGGTGGAGTTTATTGATAGGTGGGCAGAGCAATGGAAATCTCTGCCTCGAGAAAGGCGGAGGCAGATTCTCTTTCATAGATCCCTTTCTCTCTGCTTGTCTGGGTCCCCGAGTTTGGGGTCATGGGCTGAATGCCTCTGCCAGGGTGGGCCCGGGGCTCCAGAGCTCCAAAGCTCCAATGGGCAGGTGGTGTCAAGAGTGACTCTGGGCCCCCCACAGGGTACTTCAACCAGGAATGGGACCGGTGTCTCTGAGGGGCAGGTGTCCAGAGCCTCCCTGAGTGACCAGAGGCTTGGTGACGATGAGAGACAATGTAGCCAGGGAGCTTGCTGAGACCCAGACTCCCACACATGCAGTGGAACAGCAGCAGCAGAGGGTTGCAGTATCGGGCCCTGCATGGGACCAAGGGACCCAGGCCTTGGACCAGCGCTTGCTGGTGGTGGGCTTGAGTCGCCAGCAAGTGGTGTTATCCCTCACTCCAGATGGTCTTTATCTCAGCTGCTTGCCCACCCCTCAGGCACTGACAGTGTGATGTGGAATGCCTGCTTTGGTGGCAGCAGTGGCAGCAGCACCAATGGTGGCGGCGGTGGCAGCTGGGCCACTTGCACAGGTGGTGCGATGTGTAATGGCCACCTCTGTGTGGCGGCTGCCTCAGAGGAAGTGGCTGGTCAGCTGCCTCAGAAGAGGCAGAGGCTCGGCTGCCTCAGGCTCAGCCACCTCGGAGGAGGAGGCAGAGGTTCAGCCGCCTCAGAGGAGGAGGCGGAGGCTCGGCCGCCTCGGAGGAGGAAGCTGCAGTGGTGCCTCCACCACCTCGGGGGGGTGGCAGTGCCCCAGGCACTGGCAGTATGATGTAGAATGGCTGCTGGTCAGAATGGCAGCAGCAGCCACCACAGTAGCTGCCCAGACCTTGGCGATGCCTCAGCAAAGTCTACCTTCGAGCTCCGTGTGAAGAGCAGGCTGCAGATGATGGGATCCACAAACTCCGGGGTGAAAGATCAGAGTCTCTTTGCATTCTCCTTGGTGGAGAGTTTCACAGGCAGTGCTGCCCCATCTCCATCTTGCCCCAGCCCCGCTGGGATGGATTTTAATTCTCCATCAGTGATGAAGCTGAGCTTGGTTGTGGAGGAAATTCTTGGTTGAAATATTTATATTTGAGGTCTTTGAATATTGGACTCCAGTCCCTTCTTGCTTTTAATATTTCTGTTGCTTGTTCTGCTGCTATTCTGATTGGTTTTCCCTGGTAGGTAGTCTTTCCCTCTTTCTGCCTTTAGGATTTTTTTCTTTTGTGCCTACTTTGTGTAGGTGAATTACTACATGTCTAGGGGTTGATCTTCTCATTTGATGTCTTGTAGTGGTTCTCTGTAACTTTTGTGTTTAACTGGTGACACCTCTGGTGAGATGGGGAAAGTTTTCTTGGATTACCTCCTGAAATACTTTCTTCAAATTGTTCTCCATTTCCCTTTCTTCTTCTGGGATACCAATCAGGTGTAGGTTTGGTCTCTTGATATAATCACACATCTCTTGTAGGCTTTGTTCTTTCTTTCTGAGTCTTCTTTCCATGTTATTTACAGATTGGGTTAATTCCATGCTCTGGCCTTCAAGTTCTGAAATTCTTTCTTGAGCTAGATTAATTCTGCTTTCCATGCTTATCTTGTTATTTATTTCCTGGATGAAATTTTTTATGCCCCAAATCTCTGTTGCAAGTTATTTCAGTGTTGCATCTTGTCTTTCTTGAGTCTTATTCACTCTTTCCATCCATTCCCTAACCCTTTTCACATTCTGGGGCCAGTCATTGATGACTTCCATTGTTTGGGCTCTGGGTTTGATTTTTCGGGAGTTTTTTCTTTGTTACACTTGAAATTATCTGTGATCTTTTACTGTTTTTTTTTCATTTGTGCCAAATCTCTTGCTTTTCTCTTTAGTTCCATTATTCATGGCAGTGGAAGAGGCTCCTCTATTCTCTTATCCAGGCTCTTCATTTGTTCTATTTTGAAACAGGACTGTAGGTCAGAAGCTTTGCTGTCTCTTGTAGTTTTGAAAGTCGATTAAGGTAAGGGATGGGGAGCCAGGATTCAGAAACTACTTGCAAATCACAGTGTTCACTGATTATAGTATGTGTTTCTACTGATTGTGGTATGTGATATCTGCTCTCCACTACCATTCGATATGATGATGCAAGAATTTGTTTTTGTACCCCCAGAGTCCAAGATACAGTTACAACAATGAGAAGAGAGAATATTGAATAAAATAAGGTGGACAAGATTTTTTTTAAAAAAGCAGAGCAATAAAAGCAGAAACCAAGCAAAAAACAATTGAACACACACACACACACACACACACACACACACACACACACAGAGAGAGAGAGAGAGAGAGAGAGACATACACACACACCCCAAAACAAACTGGAATAACAGCAGAGTGAAACAAAACAAGCCACAGGGAAAAACCAGGACAACTAAACACACACATGCCTACACAAAATAAATGGAGGAAAAAAGAGAAAGACCAGAAAAAGAAAAAAAAAAGGAATTCAGATTGAACTCTCACACATGCATTCATACACACCTTGAGCTAAAAAAAGAAAAAGAACAAAAGAACAAAAACAAACCAACAACCAAAAAAACTGAAATATGAACTTTCAACCATCAACTTACACACATAAATAGAAAACAAAAAAAGAGAGAAAGAAAAAGAAAAGAGGAAAGGGGGGATGCACATTCATGCACAAAGAAATAATATTTTAAAAATAGATGAACAAACAGGAAAAAAAATTAAAATTTTAAGAAAAAAGCATGCCTTCTTGTGACAGGTTCTGTAATTGTTCCTCCCTTCTGCTCTGCTATCTCTTGTAGAGCTTGCACCTCTTTCACTCTCTCCCAAGTGTCCAGAGCAGGGAAGGAGGATGGGCAGCCAAGGTGGGTGGGGCTGCAGTCTTCCCCTCCCACTCTCGTATGGTCAGGGAGATACCCTCAGTGGGGAAGTGCAGGATTGTTTCTTCCCCAGGCATGTACTCATGGAGGTGCCTCCACCAGGCCTGTCCTGGAATAGAATTCTCCTATCACAACTGATGTCCAGGCTCTGCCTGAGATTGTCTCTCTCAATCATGCTCCAGCTGTGTGGACCTGACATTAACAAGATTGTTGGGGAGAAAGAGGGTTGGGTAAGCCCCAGACTCACCACTGATCTCTTTGGAGGTCTTCTGTATCCTTTTGTGGCCACACCCTTTGTCCCAAGACTGGATTGGGGTAGGGGATTGGACGCCTGAGACTCAGCACTACTCAGATCCTTCCGAAGTTTGTGCTTTCAGGATATTTCCTCTGAGTCATGATCAGTCCCTGAGTAGTTGATCCACCCATCACAGAGATCAGGTCTGTTGCTTTGTGGTGAGCAAGTCAGAACACTTGACTGCTCCATTTTCAAGATGATGACAGAATGTCTCTTTCATCTTCTCTGGTGGGACTCTGCCTCTGGGATCCCTCAACAGTCATTGTTGCCAGTGTCTGACCAGGTGCTGCAGTATTGAAGCAAAGCCTGGAGCTGGCAGTCTCTCCTGTTGCAAGTAGTGAGGCAGACCCTAGAGCCAGTAGTCTCTCCCCACTGCTTCTTTGCAGGAAAATTTTTGTACATTTTTTTAATGGTGTTCAACTTCTGCAACCTGTGAAGTGCTAGGGACCAAGCAGAGCAGCTGCAGTACCAACTGCTTCTCCAGGAGGGCCATGAGCCCACACCTGGTTAATCTCTCCTAGCATTTTCTCCCCAGGAAGGGTTTTGCTGATTTTTTTTTAATGGCACTCAATTTCTGCATCCCTGGAGTTGCGGGGTCCAAGCCAAACAGCTATGGCACCAGCCACCGCACTAGGATAGCTGTGACCTCTAGGTCCCTAGCCCTCATTCATTCACCCACTCACACAACCACTCACTCACCAGCACATACACAAAATTTTCCATACATTCTCTCATTCACTCACATTAGGACCCATAGTCTAACTGATTCAGCCACCATCTTCTCGACAGACTCCAGCATCTAGTTTTAATTTCTGTATGTGTACAGCCAGTTTCCCCAGCACTGTTTACTGAGTAGGATCTTCTCTCCCTGTGGTTGATGATGGAGGCTTTGTTGAAGATAAGTTGGTTGAGAAATTGAGGTTTTGCTTCGGGAATCTCTATCCTGTTCCATTGATCTATATGCCTGTTCTTCTACCAATACCAGGCTGTTTTGGTCATTGTAGTCTTATACTAAAGTTTAAAGACTGGAAGTGTGATACCTACAACTTTGTTTCTTTCGCTAAGGATTTTTTTGCTATTCATAGTCAATTATGTTTCCATATGAATTTCTGTATTGTCATTTCCAGGTCTGAGAAGAATGATGTTGGTAATTTAATGGGTATTGTGTTGAATCTGTAGATTGCCTTTGGTAGGATGGACATCTAAACAATGTTGATTTTTCCTATCCATGAGCATGGAATGTTTTTCCATTTGTTTGTGTCTTCTTGTATTTATTTGAGCAATGTTTTGTAGTTTCATTATAAAAGTCTTTCACTTCTCTGATTAGGAAGATGCTGAGGTATTTCATTTTTTTGTGGCTATTGTAAATGGGATTGTGCTTTTTATTTGGTTATCTGCCTGCTTCATGTTGGTGTATAAGAATGTGACTGTCTTTTGCACATCTATTTTGCACCCTGAGACTTTGCCAAAGTCCTTTATTAGTGAAAGCAGGTTTTTGACAGATTCTTTTGGATTTTCAAGGTATAGGATTATAGCAATAGCAAAGAAAGATAGCTTAACTTCCTCTTTTCCTATTTAGCTACCCCTGATATCCTTCTCTTGTCTAATTATTCTAGCTAGGACTTCCACCACAATGTTGAACAAGAGGAGTGAAAGTGGACAGACTTATCTTGTTCCAGTTTTCAGGGGAAATGTTTCCAGTTTCTGTCCATTTAGCAATTTGCTTGCTGTGGGTTTATTGTAGATGGCACTTACTATTAGGAGGTATGTTCCTTCTATGTCTAAGTGTTTGAGGGTTTTTATCAAGAAGGGATGCTGGATTTTATCAAAAGTATTTTCTGTATCTAATGATATAATCATGTGGTTCTTGTTTTTACATCTGCTGATGTATGAAATTACATTTATGGTCTTGTGTCTGCTGAACCAGTCCTGCATTCAGTGGTGGAGTTTACTTTGTCATGGTAGATGGTTTTTCAAATGTGTTTGGATCTGATTTTCTAGAATCTTTTTGAGAATTTTTGCATCTATGTTCATTAGGGATATTGACCTGTAGCTTTCTTTTTTGGTTGGATGTTTACCCAGTTTGGGTATCAGTGTGATGTTAACTTCATAAAATGCCTTGGAAAATTCCATCTTTCCCAATTTCCTGAAATACTTTCATTAGGACTGGTACCAGCTCCTTCTTGTATGTTTTGTAGAATTCTGCTGGAAAGCCATCTGGTCCCAGGCTTTTTTTTTTTTTTTCCAGGTAGTTTTCTTATGACAGAGTCAATTTCCTGGGTTTTACTGGTCTATTTAGTGTTTCAATGTCTTCTCATTTCAACTTTGGGAAGTTGTGTGATGTCAGTAAGTCCTCCATTTTATTTAGATTTTTGAGTTTGTTTCCATACAGGTGTGCATAGTCATCTCTGATAATTTTTTTAAATTCTTTCAGAGTCAGTTGTGATTTGATTTTTTTGCATTTCTGATTGTGTTTACTTGGGCCTTTTCTCTGTTTTTCTTGGTGATTCTCGCCTGGGGTCCTTAAATCTTGTTTATTCTTTCAAAGAAGCAGCTTTTTGTTTTGTTGATTTTATCTATGGTAGTTTTGGCTTCTATGTCCCATATTTGGGCTTTTACTATGGTGATATGGATTCTTCTGCTAAAGTTGGGGTTTGGTGGGCTTCTCTTTCTAGCTCCCTTAGATGATTTATTAGGCTGTTAGCTTGTGATCTTTCTGTTTTCTTGATGTGTCTCCCTAGAGATATAAATTGTCCTCTTAGGTCTGTTTTCATGGCATCCCAGAGGTTTTGAGAGGGTATTTGTTTATTTTCATTTGTTTACAGGAATCTTTTAATTTCTGTTTTGATTTCTGTGTTGACCCGGTAGTCATTCAGCATCATGCTGTTTAGTGTTCATGTCTTTGTGGGTTTGAGGGTAATTTTGTTGGTGATGATATTTATTTTTATTACACTGTAGTCTGAGAAGGTGCATGGCATTTAGATCTTAATAAGATTTGTTTATTTAATTCATGTCTTAGGCTGTGATAGATCTTGGAGTACATTCCACATGGTGATGAGTAGAATGTATTTTCTGTGGCTGTTGAGTTCAGTATTCTATAGGTATCTATTAAGTCAATTTGGTCTAGTGTCAAAATGTGTTTCCAAATCTCTTTGTTGATTTTTTTGCCTTGGTGATCTATCTAGGGTTGTTAGTGGGGTATTTAAGTCCCCAGTTATAATAGCTTTAGTGTCAATATCTTTTTTTTAGTTTACTTAGTAATTAACCTATAAATGCTTGTGCTCCTGTGTTGGGTGCATATATATGTAGGATAGATATTTCTTGTTGATGGATTTAACCTTTTAACATTATCTTATGTCCTTCTGTATCCTTTTTTTTGATACCTTACAGATTGTTTTGTCTAATATTAAGATTGCAACGACTGCCTTCTTTTGTGATCCACTTACCTGGAAACTCGTTTTTCATCCTCTAACTTTGACTCTGTCTGTGACCACTGTGGTGAGATGAGTATCCTGGATATAGCAGATTATTGGGTCATGGTTTTTTTGTGGGTTTTTTCTTTTTCTTTTTGTTTTTTTGTTGTTATTTTTTTGAGTTGGAGTCTCACTCTGTTGCCCAGACTGGAGTGCAGCAGCCGCTCCTGGCCACCGCAGCCTCGACCTGCTGGACTCCAGCTATCCTTCCACCTCAGCCTTCGGAGTAGCCGGAATTACAGGCGTGTGCTACCATGCCCGGCTAATTTTTTTTTATTTATTTATTATAGAGATGAGGTCACTCCTGCCCAGGTGGGTCTCAAACCCATGTGGTCAGGCAATCCACTCACCTCAGTCTTCCAAAGGCACAGGATTACAGGCTAAGCCACCGAGCCTGGCAAGTCATGGTTTTTTTAATCCAGCTTGCAATTCTATTTTTTCAGTGGTGCATTTAGTGCATTCACATTCAGACTGATTATTGAAATGTTATTGTTTATCCCCATCATGAGGTTCTTGTAAAGCTTTTTCTTTGTATGTTTGCTTGTTTTCTTTTAGCTTTTCAGTTGATGTACGTGTGTGTTTTCAAATTTGCAGTCACAATGCATTCTCTGTTGATTCTGTGTTCTGGTTTTTTCTTGGGAAGTATGTGATCATTTTGGGTTTTTTAAATTTTATGTTTAATACCTTTTAAAGCCTCTTCTGCAAAACTAGGTTGGAAGCTACATAATCTCTTAAGGATTGCATGTCTGGGAAGGATTTTAATTCTTCATCACTGATGAAACTGAGCTTGACTGGATAGAAAATTCTTGATTGTCTTTGAGGATCTTAAATATTGGAATCCACTCCCTTTTAGCTTGTAATGTTTCTGCCAATAGGTCTGCTGCTATTCTGATTGGTTTTCCCTAGTAGGTAGTCTGACCTTTCTCTCTGCTGCCTTTAGGATTTTCCCTTTTGTGACTATTTTGTGTAGGTGAATTACTATACACTTACACCTACTAGGGGTTGGTCTTCTCAATTGATGTCTTTTGGGATATTCTGTATCTCTTGTGTTTGGATGATCACATCACTGGTGAAATGAGGAAAGTTTTCTTGGATAACCTCTTGGAATACTTGCTCCAAGTTCTTCAAGTTCTCAATTTCTTTTTCTTCTTCTGGGATACCAATCAGTCATAAGTTCAGTCCCCAGATATAATTACCCATCTCTTGGAGGCTTTGTTCTTTCTTTCTGAGTTTTCTTTCAGTTTTTTATAGATCATGTTAATTCCATGTTTTGGTCTTCAGGTTCTGAGATTCTTTCTTCTGATTGATTAATTCTGCTTTCCATACTTGTCATCTTGTTATTTATTTCCCAGATGAATGTTTTTATACCCAAAATCTCTGTTACAAGTTCTTTCAGTGTAGCATCTTGTCTTTCTTGAGTCTTATTCAGTCTTTCCATCCATTCCCTTTTCCCTGTAACATTCTGGGGCCAGTCTTTGGTGACTTCCATTGTTTAGATTTTGAGGTCTGATTTTTCAGGCATTTTCTCTTTGTAACACTGGGAATTACCTGTGTTCCTCCATTTTTTCTCATTTGTGGCAGGTCTTTTTCTTTTGTCTTTAGTTCCATTATTTAGTGGCAATGGGAGAGTCTTTCACTTCTGATGTTTGCTCAACCCTCTATTGGTCCCTGATTAAGGTTCTGAATTTGTTCTACTTTCAAACAGGGTTGTGAGTAGGAAGCTTTGCTGTCTCTTTGCTGTCTTTTATCATTTTGAGAGTCAAATAAGGTGGAGGATGAGGAGCTAGGATTCAGAAAATTATTGGAAATCAGAATATTCTCTGATTGGGGTAGGGGTCCCTGAGACCCACTCCCCATCACCACTCTATCTGGTAATGCAATAGCTACATGTGTGTACCCCCAGTGATCTCTTTGGAGGTCTTTTTTGTCATTTTCTGACCACATTCTTTGTCCCACTGCTGAATCAGGGTAGGGGGTGTGGCGCCTGAGACTCAGCACACATCCTGTTCCTCTGGAGTTTGTGCTTTCAGCATTCCTTCTAAGTCATGGTCAACCCCTCAGTAGTTAATCCACTGGTCTCAGAGATCAGGTTGGGTCTGTCACTCTGTGATGAGCAAGTCAGAGCACTCTCCTGCCCAGTTTTCAAGATGGTGGCAGGGTGCCTCTTTCATATTCTCCATTAAGATTCTGCCTCTGGGCTTCCTTACTGTGCTTCATCCACTGCCCTTGTTGCCAGTGTCCAGCCAAGTGCTGAAGTGATGAGGCAGAGCCTGGATCCAGCAGTCTCTCTTAGAAGTTTCTTCCAGGATGGGCTTTGTTGTTTTTTTTAAAAATGGCATTCAGTTTCTAACCCTGGGAAATGCTAACCACAAAAGTTTTCTTGATTCCTCTTGCTACTCCTCCTTCCCATCCTCCCAATCTAGCCCACTTCATATCCAAACAATGATATGCTTTTTGTTATTATACATTAGCTTGTAGTCTCTACAAATTTATGTAAATTAAGTTATGAATGATATACTATTTTAATCTGGTTTTTTAAATTTAGTGTTATTATTTTGAGGTCATTAGTATTTTATATGTATCAATTGCTCATTCCTCTTTATATTTAAGAGATATTCCATTTTATGTCTCATATTTTACTCATTCATTTATCTATTGATGGACATCTGGGTTGTTGTCAATTTTGGACTATTGCAAATAAAGATATTATGCATATAAATATGTAGATTATGGGCTTATGTTTTGTAGGTAAATATCTAGGAGTAAAATGGCTAAGTCATATGGTAGATACATATTTAAATGTTTTTAAAATAGCCCAATTTTTTTCCAAACTGGTACTATCTTGTCATTTTACTTATCCACCAACAATATATGAGAGTTCCAGTTGCTCAATATTTCAACAATTGGTCTGGTCAGTTTTTTTAATTCTAAATTTTCCAGTGTGTGTGCAATTGTTTTCCACTTTAGTTTTACTAATGATATTGAAAATCTTTATGTGCTTATTGTCCATCCACATGTTGTCTTTGGCAAAGTGTCAGTTGATCTCTTTGATTAGCAATTGTTGAAATTTCTGAGTTCTTTGTATAGTCTAGATAAAATCCTTTTCCAGATATATGACTTGAAAATATTTACCCTAGTCTTTGGCTCATGTTTTCATTTTCTTAAATGTCTTTCAAAGAGGTTTTAAATTTTAATGAAGTCTAATTCATCTTTTTCTAAATATGCTTTTGGTGTCATATTTAGGAAATGTTTGTTTATCCTAAGGTCACAAAGATTTTCACTGTAATTTCTTCTAGAAAGTTTTGTCATTTAAAATATTATGTTTATAATATATTTTAAGTTAGAAGGACAAACATTTGGACTTCACAGAATTTTGAATGGATTTAGAGTTTATCATACTCAGTGATCTATGACAGAAACAAAGAACAGACTACTACAGGTTCTCACTCATAAGCAGACCCTGAACAACTACCATAATACTCTTAAGAACAGAATTGGCAATATCAGGATACTGCTGGGCTGGGTTGAGTGAGACACAGCATCAATAGGGATACCTGATCTCAAACCAGGCAAAGCGGGAACAAAAGGGAGGCCCAAACCCTACCTGTACAATAACCACTTGTATGTCTAATCCTTAATTGTACCCTACATCTTTAAAATAAATAAATAAAGTAAATAAATAAGACAGTGACTAGTGCAGAATCACTCAGGAGAATGATTGTGGGGGGGCTAGCCCCTGCAGAGAGAGTAGGAGGTCCCTTGGAAGGTGTGGCAGCATCGGTGATTATTCTGGAGAAATAAAGAGAAAGAAAGAGAAGGGGGGAGAAAGAAAGAGACTGGACTCTGTCTAGTGCAGAAGCCAATTTAATGGAACAAAATGTAAGCCTTTTATCCTAAAGTTTCACAGAAAAAATCACAAGATTTTCACGTGAACACAAAGCCAGGTAGATGAGGAGCATCCCCCACCCACTAGATGTTTTCTCAGGTGTGAGGAAGGACAAACTGCAAAATTGTCTTATTGTTCCCTATGCTAGTTAATGTTCCTCAAAAGCAATGCTACTAGCATCATGTTGTTCTAATAATCAATAACTTCTAAAGCTCAGGTGCACACAACACCTATGATGACTAACTTAAATTTTATTACCTTTCTATTCTATGCTAATATTACTTACACAATGCTACAGAAGCTCTTAATCATAGCTTAAACCAATTCCTAAAAAATGTGGCCCAGTCCAAAGATCACGCTGGGCTCTACAGTATGTGGCCCAGTCCAAGGTTCACGGTGGGCCACTTTTTGGAACAATAGACTACAATCTCTTAACAAAATGACTATTCTAAAGTCTTATATATCTATCCTAATTTCTATGAAAGTTTCTAATATATAAAGGTGATCATCAGCAACAAAACTTCTAAAAATAAAACCCAAATATAAACTGTAAATGTACTAAGGCCAAAACCACAATAGTAGAAAATGGAGACAATGAAATTTCTAAAGTTAACTGTATTCTTATTAAACCTCAAAATATCATGATTGATCATGCTTGAACTAACATGATTCCCTGACGTTAGCATGACCTATTCTACAATACTTTCTATGAATAAAATAAATTCAATTTCTATAATAGGTAGAAAAACCCAACACTAACTGTTGCTAAAGCCAGCCTAAAAGAGTACAGCCCAGTCCAAAGTACACGCTGGGCCCTCAGGAATGCGGCCCACCCCAAAGTTCATGCTGGGATATTTCTGGTAACTCCAAATAATCATCTATACCATCTAAAGCTGAAAACCACTCTCCATAAGTATATAACATGATACAAATATACTTTAAAATCTTATAAAGAGGCTTGTACCATATAAAAGGCCCCCAAATGTGACCTGAGTTTGAATTATATCTAATACCTAAGCCAAAACTGCAGTTTATGGGAAACAGGAAAAATGAGTTTCTAGAGTGAGCCATGCCTGTCACCGTCACAGAGAATGGACATCTTTATAATGTTGATTCTTCCAATTCATAGGCATGGAATATTTTTCCACTTGTTTGTGTCATCTTTGATTTCTCTGAGCAGTGTTTTGTAGTTTTCATTGTAAAGGTCTTTCACATCTCTGGTTAGGAAGATACCAAGGTATTTCATTTCTTTTTGTGGCTATTGTGAATGGGATTTTTTTTTTAAATTTGGGTTTCTGTTTGTTTATTACTGGTGTGAAGAAATGTGATTGTCTTTTGCACATTTATTTTATATCCTGAGTCTTTCCTATAGTCCTTTATCAGTGCAAGGAGTCTTTTGACAGATTCTCTTGGGTTTTCAAGGTACACAAACATGTCATCAGCAAAGAGGGATAACTTGATTTCCTCTTTTCCTATTTGGATACCCCTGATCGCCTTCTCTTTTCTGATTGCTTTAGCTAGGACTTCCAGTACTTTGTTGAACAGGAGGAGTGAGAGTGGGCATCCTTGTCGTGTTCCAGTTTTCAGTGGAAATGGTTCCAATTTTTGTCTGTTTGGGCGTATGCTAGCTGTGGGATTCTCGTAGATGATTTTGCTATTTTGAGGTATGTTCCGTGTATGCTTAGGTGTTCGAGGATTTTTATCAGGAAGGGGTGATATAACCATGTGGTTTTTATTCTGATGTCTGTTCATGTATTTAATTACATTTATTGTGTTGCAAATGTTGAACCAGCCTTGTGTCCCAGGTCATGATGGATGATTTTTGACATGTGTTGTTGAATCCAGTTTGCTAGGATCTTGTTGAGAATCTCGGCATCTATGTTCATCAAAGATATTGGCCTATAGTTCTCTTTCTTTGTTGGGTCTTTGAATGGCTTGGGTATCAATGTGATGTTAGTTTCATAGAATGATTTGGGGAGGGTTCCATCTTTCTCAATTGCCTGGAATACTTTCAGTAGGATTGGTATCAGCTCCTCCTTAAAAATCTTATAGAATTCTGCTGAAAAGCCATCTGGTCCAGGGCTTTTTTTTTTTGTAGGTAGTTTTCTTATTACATAGTTAATTTCCTTGATTGTTATTAGTCTATTTAGGGTCTCTATTTCTTCTAATTTCAACCTAGGCAGGTTTTGTGATATCAGAAAGTCTTCCATTTCCCTCAGGTTTTCCAGTTTGTTTCCATACACTGTACATAGTAGTCTCTAATGATCTTTTGTATTTCTTTGGGGTCAGAAGTGACTTCATCTTTTGTGATTCTGATTGTATTTATTTGGACGTTTTCTCTTTTTTTCTTGGTCAGTCTAGCTAAGGGACCATCAATCTTGTTTATCCTTTCAAAGAACCAGTTTTTTGTTTCATTGATTTTTTTGTATTATCTTTTTTTCTTCTATGTCCTGGATTTGGGTTTTTGTTTTGGTGATCTGGATTGATCTGCTGCAGTTAGGGTTTTGGTGGTCCTGCATTTCCAGCTTCCTAAGGTGACTTGTTAGGCTGTTGATTTGTGATCCTTCCATTTTCTTCATGTGCATTTGTAGGGATATGAATTCCCCTCCTACTATAGCTTTCATGGCGTCCCAGAGAGTTTAGTAAGATGTCTCTTCATTTTCATTGGTTTCTGGGTATCTTTTAATCTCTGTTTTGATTTCATCATTGACCCAGGAGTTGTTTAGCATCATGCTGTTTAGCGTTCATATCTTAGTGGGTTTGGGGGGAAGCTAGTTGATGTTGATGTTTATTTTTATTCCACTGTGCTCTGCGAAGGTGCATGACAACATTTTGATCTTTTGAAATTTGTTTATCCTTGATTTATTGCCAAGTATGTGGTCGATCTTACAGTATGTTCCATGCGGTGCTGAGTAGAATGTATATTCTGTGGTCATTAGGTGGAGTGTTCTGTAGGTATCAGTTAAGTCCATTTCTTCCAGAGTCACATTGAGGTTCCGGATCTCATTGCTGATTTTTTGTCCTAATGATCTGTCTAGGGTTGTGAGTGGGGTATTAAAGTCCCCAGGTTATGATGGTGTAAGAGTCAAGATTTTTCTTTAGTTTTCCTAGAAGCTGCTTTATTAAAGTTGGCACTCCTATGTTGGGTGCATATATGTTTAGGATAGATATTTCTTGTTGATGGAGTGAACCTTTTATCATTATGTAGTGGCCTTCTGTATCTTTTTTAATTTTTGATAGCTTAAATAGTATTTTGTCTGAAATTAGGATCATGACTCCTCCTTTCTTTTGTGTTCCATTTGCCTGAAAATTTGTTTCCCATCCTCTTACTTTGAGTCTGTGCATGTCCTTTCTAGAGAGATGGGTCTCTTGAAGGCAATATATTGTTGCCAGGTGATATTTTATCCATTTTGCCATTTTATGTCTTTTCAGTGGTACATTTAGCCCCTTCAAATTCAGCCTAATTATTGAAATGTGAGAGTTGGTTTCTAACACAGAGTTCTGTAGAGTTGTTGTTGTTCCTCTTGGTTTGTTGTCTTTCCTTTGGTTTTGGGGTTGGTTCATGTGTATTTTTTTCTTTTTCCTGTACTTTTGTGAAGAACGCTATTCTTTTTTCCTTTTCTTCTGTGTTTAGTACTTTCTTAAGTACTTCATGTAGCAGTGGTCTGGTGGCAGCGTGAGTTCTTAGGGATTGGATATCTGGGAAAGATTTTAATTCTCCCTCACTGATGAAGCTTAGCTTGGTTGGGTAGGTTATTCTTGGTTGAAATAGTTTATCTTTTAGGACTTTGAAGATAGTGCTCCAACCTCTCCTAGCCTGAAGGGTTTCTGTTGATAAATGTGCTACTATTCTAATTGGTCTTCCATGGTAGGTGATCTGTCCTTTTTCTCTTGCTGCCCTTTGGATTTTTTCTTTTATACTTACTTTGTTTAGGCAAATTATTATGTGCCTTGGAGTTGGTCTTCTCATTTGTTGTCTTACAGGGCTTCTCTGAATCGCTTGTGTGTGAATTTTTACATCACTGATAAGATGAGGGAAGTTTTCTTCAATAATCTCATGGAATGTTTGTTTCAAGGTGGTTTCTGTTTCTCTTTCTGTTTCAAGGAGGCCAATTTCTCCTAGGTTCTTTCTCTTGAAGTAATCTCTCATCTCTTGAAGGTTTTGTTCTGTCTTTTTAAGCTTGTTTTCTGTGTTTTTAACAGTTTGGGTTAGTTCTATATTTTGGTCCTCAAGTTCTAAGATTCTTTCTTCAACTTGGTTAATTCTGCTTTCCATACTCATCAGTTTGTTATTTATTTCATTCTTTATTACTTTTATCTCAGTTATCAACTCCCTCTTAGTTTCTTCTTGTCTCTCCTCAACTCTTTTTAATCTCTCCATTAATGTCTTGATATCTAGGTTTGTAGTTTGAGAACAGTCATTCTGGGGACTCTTCATTGTTTGCATTCCAAAGTCAGTTTTCAGTGTCTGCCCTCTTAGGCATCTGGGAGAGACCCATATTCTTCTTTTGGTTTTTCTTCATTTGTGCAGATTTTTCTCTCTCTCCCCCTTTCCCTCTCCTTCTTTAATTCTGTTTTTCAAGGAAGGTGGGGTTGCTTTTGCTTCACTTGTGCAATCTCCTATTCTTTCTTATGAGGGTCTCTGGCTTTGTTCACTTTTGAGGCTGGAATGTCGGCTGCAGGCTGTACTTTTGCAGTTTTGAGGTTTAAATGAGGAAGAAGCTGTGATTCAGAATCTAACTACTGATTCCAGTATCCACCAACAGGTGTGTGGACACACTAGGACCTATTTCCCACTGCCTTACAATCTGTGCAGTGGGATGTAGGTGTGATCCCTGGAACAAAAGAAGGTATGAAAGAAGAAAATAATGGAGAAAGGGAGAGTCAACAGGAAGTTAGAAAGAGAGGAGAGTGAGAGGGAAAACAGACATACATACCAACTAACAGGTGAAAAAGAGACACAAGGCCAGAGAGAAGTGCAAAAGACACACAAGCAAAATTCCCTAATGCATACTGGTAACCACACAAAGACAATCCAATAAAATCATGCCTTTTGATGCATTTTTCCCAACACAAACAAGTAGTCTGAGTCAAAAAGCAAACAAAAATGAGCAAAACAGAAAAACTGATCAAATCAAAAGTCAAAATAGGAAATCAGACTAGCTCTGGAATCTTTCCTGAGTGTCTAAAGTCTCTTCAGCTCTGATCTCCAGCCTCTCCACTTTCCTTTCATTGCAGGCAGCTAGATTTACTCACAGCTTGGGTTTGTTCTTTAAGCCTGCTGCCTGAGAGGTCTGCAATGCTGAGTTGCCTGTGTCTGATTCAGTGTAAGGCAGGGAATTTGTCTCCTGTTTAGTGATGTTACCTTAGGAACCAAGGTAGAGGCTGCTTGTAGGTGGGCAGGGCAATGCAAATCTCTGCCTGGAAAATGGCCAAGGTGGGCAGCTCCTCTTTCATGTATCCTTTCTCTCTGCTCGTATGGGTCCCTGGGCAATCCAGTATGATGGGCTGTCATGGCGTGTGAGGCACCAAGGATCAGCTGCATAGCTGGGCACTGGATCCGGTGTGCCACCAGCAGACTGGGGTGGAAGAGGAAGCTGAGAGTTCCCAGCACCTCCTTAAGTTATGCTATTCCTTTACACAAGCATGGGGTCATATGCTGGGTGCCTCAGCCAGGGTGGACCCAGAGCTCCAGAGCTCCAAAGGGCAGGTAGTGAGCAGTGAGAGTGGCTTTGGGCCCCTCACAAGGTACTTCAGCCAGAAATGGAGCTGGTATCTCTGAGGGGCGGGTGCCTAGAGCCTCCCTGGGTGACTGGCGCCTTGGCACAGGGTGAGATGATGTAGCCAGGGAGGGGGCCGAGATTCCCACGTGGTGGGCAGGGGCCATGTATAGTGAGGCAGCAGCAGCCAGGGGCCACAATATCTGGCCCTGCGTGGAACTGAGAGTCCCCAGGCCTTGGACTGGTGTGGCTGGTGGTGGGCAGGGGGGTGGGGGAAGGAAAGTAAGAGTCTTTTTGGGAATTCACATTTGGGGAATCTCACAATTCCACCTATGCCATTACCATCTTACTGGAACCTACAAAGAAATAGATTTTAAATATTGTGGGAAAATAGTGATGTAAAAATGTTTACACCAAATGTATTATTTGAGTAAAGTATCTGTTGGTTAGAATACACTTATTTTATTTTAAATAAATTATATTAGTTTTAAATATATGTATATGTTATTTTTTCTATATGGTCCTATATAGATTGTTTTTTTAATGCAGTTACCAAATAGTTTAAGCATCATAAGATCAAAGAAATTATCTTTTTTCCACTGAATTGCCTTTACCCTATGTCAAAAATCAATTGTTCATAGATGTGTGCTCATATATTATGAAATTTTTAGATATATATATTTCTTGACTATTCTAGTGATCTATTTGCTTATGTTTATGCCAATATCATGCTGTAGGTTTTGAAGTCTTGATTTTTGGAACAAAGATAATGCCTCACATTCCAAACTATAAATTAGACAAATATGGTGTAGGGAAACCATAATATTGAATGCAAATAGAAACAAATGAACTAAACCGTATTTCAAAAAAATATGTCCATATTGGAGTGAATGGATTAGAACTAACCCAAGTAATCTTTGGATACTTTACTTGAATTATATACCCTTGTGCTAAAGAAAAAAAAATGAAACATTTAAATATATAGTAAATTCTAATTTGTGGGCTTCTTTTTAATAGACACTTGGAATAAGAATTCTGAAACTATTTTATGTAAATTCTAAAACTGAGAAAATGAGTGAATATATTTTAGACAATGAAATAACATTTTTTACCACTAAAATAGAGAGTTGCTCTGAAAAATCCTACAATATTTGAAAACTAAGTAACACATTTCTACATAATGCATTCATCAAGAAAAGTCAAAAAGGGAAATTTGAATTTATTTTGATCCTAAGGACAACTAAGTAAACAAATAAAAAAAACTATGTTAAAAAGAAGTATTGTTGTCCAAAAAAAATCCCTTATCCTTTTTACTCTAATTTTGTTGTTATCCAGTAGGTAACTGATCTTTTTTGTCTGCATGCTTTCTGTGGGCTTTTTTTCTCAAATAGACATATGCACGTACATCTATTATCCCTTCTGCCTTCTTTCATAAAAGGTAGTATATCACAGACACCTATTTGCATCCTACTTTTCCTAATTTGCAAAATATTCTGGAAATAGCTACCTATTATTTCACAGGGATATTCCTTATTCTTTTATACAACTGAGGAGAACTTCTTCAAGTGGATGTACAAAACATTATTTACCTATAGAATTTAGTTATTTAGCAATATTTTACAACTGTAAATAGTGCTGTAAAAAATCTTATTCATATATATTTTTGTATTGTTGGAGGTATAACTTCTGTGAAAATTCCTTGAACTGGAATTGACTAATCAAATGTAAATGCAAATATAGCTTTGTTCAATATAGTCAATCTCATTCCATAAATGTATCAGTTTGCTTTCCAGCAGCAATATATGAAAGTACCTATTTCTCAACATCTAGCCTGATAAATCAGAAATAGCATTTCAGTGTAGTTTTAATTAGCATTTTTTCTTCTCATGAGTGAGGTTGAATGTCTTTTACAAATTTAAAAACAATTTCTGTGTCTTTGTTGGGTATGTGCTTGTGAATATGTGTGCATGTTTATTGTCTATTCTTCAACTAGTTTTTCAAATGGTTTTAGTTCCCTAAATTTTAAAGAGATCTTTATATATTAGGGATAGTAGCTCTTTGTGAAATATATATTTTAGTTTGTACATGTTAATTTTTGGCCATAAAGTTATTTTTGTTTTTGTGTAATGGAATGCATCTGTGTTTTCTGTTATTGCACTTTGATTAATGAGTCATTGTTTAAAAGCCTTTCCTACATTAAGATCAAATAAAAATTCTGACACATTGGATTTTAATTCTTGTATGATTTTATGTTTTGTGTTCAGATCCTGTTTTATTTGGAGTTTAGACTTATATATAGTATACAGTATATATGTGTGATTTTATTTTTACTAAATGATGGTCTTTTTTCTTATAATTATATTTAATCTGCTTGTGTTATTAAAAATACTCTGGCTATTTAGAAGTAGATAAAGACATTCCATCTTTTTTATTCTCTGAAAGAGTATAATGTAATCAGCATAATCTTTTTCTGGAAAGATTGGTAGGCTTATTATTTGCTTCTTGGGCAGATTTTTAAATATCATTTAGGATTTCTTTTTTAACTTTTGGAAATTATAACTTTTGAAAGTTGCTTTATTGTATAATATTTGAAATACCTTTAAACAGTGAGAGATAAGTAAGAAAAGAACTACAGTAGGTCTTTCCTTACTTCATTTTTTCAGAGCCACCTGCATCCCCCCTCAGCAGCACTAGCACCCTCTTAAAACCAGGCTACAAAATCAGTCTCCTAAAAGTCAGAGAACTCCTTCAGTTTTCTTCTTATTATTGTGCCCTCATTAGTTTAGCATCTTGGTAGAAATTGTCAGAACTCACTTTATCATTACTCACTGTATCATATTTAATTTTTTCAACAATCTTAAAAATGCATATAATTATTCAAACTGTAGTGAAAAGGATACCAAAGCCAAAAAAAATCAAGTGCCATACTGAAAGTAAAATGACCCATAAGTTATAAATACATCCCCACAGTTTTTACCCTTTCCTTAATGACATAGCAAATTTATAAATAAAGTCAAGATTGCAAAAATAAAATAAAAAATGAATAGATGGACAAAGTGGCTAACAAAAAGATGCACCTACAAATTCTGTTGCCATAAATTCTTTTGCATACTTTTGTGCAAATGAGTAATTAAATTACATTTCTTCATTCAACCAACAACTTTGGTGGGTAAAATTATATTCCATGCAGAACCATTTCTTTTACCTTACTGTGTCTGCCCTTTATTTGCAGGAATCTTCAAACAAAAAGACAAACTTAAATGGCCTAAGGTAAATTTAAACTTTTCAGTTCCATATTTTCACTGCAGTCTAATCACTCTCCTGACATGAAAAATCTAAAACTTAATGGAGGCAAAGTCGAAAGTCGAATGGAGGGGTTTTATGTGACCTTGGGTGCATAACTTAACGTCTCAAGACTTAGGTTTGCTTCTATGTAACACAAACATTCTAAGATAATAATATAGTTTAGTAAACTAAATATAAGTGCTGTCAAATAAAATGTATTGAGTAAATATATGTCGGAGTATTAAGTAAAACAATGCCTGCCACTTGCTCAAAGCAACAAAACTAAACAATAACAAATCCAGGATTTATTCCCAGTGTTAACACAGAATCCTCATTCTTACCAATTACATTTGAGTCTATTCTCTCAAAGTTCACAAACACATAAATATCTATACTCATGAGCTTTTTACAATGAGTAACTGGGATTGGACATCAAGGTTAAGTGAACATCTTTGCATTTTAAGTTAAGCAGGGATATTAGTATTATGATTGTAGGAGAGAATGGAATGGGTTGGGAACATATAGTCAGAAAAACATCTGGCCTCGTGGAAGCCCAGAGCACAAGAAATCCTTGAAAAAAATCAATGGACTTGTAAAATGTGATACTTGTAAGATTTCCTATGTGAGACAGAGTAACAGGAATAGATGTGGATAACTTATTATTTGCTATTTCTATATTTTATATTTGCAGCCCCCATGTCGAATGTATCACCCTATGGGTCCTCTTTATGAAGTAAACTGCCCTAATATAACAGCATATGTTTGTGCTACAAATAACAAAACTTACATGAATGAGTGTTTCTTTTGCGTTGATAGGTGGTAAGTTTAAAATAAAATATCATTTTTTTCTTTACACTTTCTCACAGAAATTTCAACCCTAGACAAGGAACTGAATTTTACTGATGCATGGGACTTGTAAAAGTAGCCCCTATTGTTAACAAAAGATTGAGGACAGACTATATATAGTAAAGAGAAAAGTCTTTTTTATTATTATTATAAAAATGCGAGGTACAATTCAGGGTTAGGTATACAAACATTGATTACACGGGTACCTTTGTTGATGAGGTATTCCCCTCCCTCCCTTAGCAGTTTCCCTCAACTGCCAAACCCAGCCCCCTCCCCTGACAGTTTCCCATTACTGGCAAATGCTTTCTTATAGTATTATAATTGTTCAAGGTCCACATATGAGTGAGAACATATGGTACTGTTGTTTCTATGATAGACCACTGAGTATGATCGACTTCAAATCTATTCAAGTTGCTGCAAAGTCCATATATTTGCCCTTCTTTCTGGTTGCATAATATTGCATTGTGTATATGTACCACATTTTCTTTATCCAGTCCAGCTTCAATGGGCAACATGGTTGGTTCCATGTTTTGCTATTGTGAATAGAGCTGCAAAAAAGATACCTGCACAAGTCTTTTAAAAATTAAGTTAAAAATTCATAGGGAGAATGCCAGGACATTCAGAAGCCAGGAGATGGGGCTGTTGACATTCAAGGATGTGGCCATAAAATTCTCTCCAGAGGAGTGGGAATGCCTGAATCCCCCTCAGTGAATATTTCACAGGACTGTGATGTTAGAGAACTACAGAAACCTGACTTTTCTGGGCCTTGTTGTCTCTAAACCAGACCTGATCATGTGTCTGGAGCAAAGGAAAGATCCCTGGGATGTGAAGAGACACAACACATTAGCCAAATCTTCAGGGTTAGGGTTAGGGTACATACGAGGATCCATACTGGTGAGAAACCCTACCAATGTGAAGAATGTGGGAAAGGTTTTTGCTCTCACAAAGGATATGCTGGACATAAGATCATCCATACTGGAGAGAAACCCTACACATGTGAAGATTGTGACAAATCTTTTCATTAGCACTCCGGTTTTAATTGACAGCAAAGTATCCATACTGGAGAGAAACCATACTGTGAAGGATGTGGAAAAGTCTTTCGCTCCCCAAAGAATTTGCGGGACACATGACCATCCATACTGGAGAGAAGCCCTACAAATGTGAAGAATGTAGCAAAGCCTTTTGTTTCCATTCAAAACTTACTTAACATATCAAGGTGCATAATGAGATGAAACCCTACAAATGTACAGAATGTGGCAAATCTTTTCACTCTCATAAAGTATTAGCTGAACATAAGACTATCCATACTGGAGAGATGCCCTACAGATGTGAAGAGTCCTTTGCCTTTACTTAAACCACAGATCTTTTGAACGTACAAATGGAAAAGATGTCTAAAGTCTTTAATCAGCTAAAACATTATTTGATGTTAGACTGTGTGCATTGGAAAGAATCTACAAATTGAAAGAATATGAACTGATCTTTGTTAAAAATATATGCCATTGGAAACACTAGTGTATTTAGACTAAAAACTTTACAGATGCAATATATATGGAAACTTGTTTAATGAAAAGTCAAGTTGAAATAAACATCAGATATCATATGGCATTAAAATATAAGTTTTTTTAGGGAAGAATATGTATATTGCATATATGCTTTTGTTTTTGCATTGACAGAATTAAGTGAAGAAAGCTATTCACATATAGATCACACTATCAAAAGAACAGAAACACTGGAATGCTTGCAATCTGTTTTTGCTAGCGAGCATACAGTGAACTTTGGAGTGCTAATTTAGGCTATGTAAACTTAAATTCTTTTAATGAACAGAATTGTTTATAAAGCATTAACAGTTGTCCACACAATAAATTGCTATGCTGTCAAAAAAATTGAGTTAATACTCAAAGTTGACTTATTTTAAAAGAAAGAGGCTTACATAATATTTTTGGAGAATTGTACAGAGATTATAGTAAGTAGTCTATAGATTATATTCCAGTGATGAATAAAAATTCAGTTGTTTATCACTATTTTTGCATAATTCATCCATGAACTTATAAATTGCACCCAACTGAGTCTCTGGTAGATATAAATAGACATAGATACAGATGCAACTATAAGTATTGACAAAGACATACACATAGAAACAAATACAGAGACACATATGAGTAACAAAGTGATTGTGTGGTATTACATGGATAAAAAATTGACAGTCAACTTTTTGTATTTCTTTTGACTTCCAAATAAATTCAGTAGAAGATTTAGATTACAAATTAATGATGTTCCTTGTGACATAGTTTAGCTCTATTTGAAATTGTTTTTACAAATAAGCCTTATGTCTTGTTAATGGCTCTTCTATGACCTGTGAGATCTCTCATGGTGGGGATCCCCAAGACTCTTCCCAGGTTCAGTGATTCACTAGGACTCATAAAACCCAGAAAAACTGATATACTTGTTGTCACTGTTTATTACAATTAAAAGATGCAAATTAAAAACAGCAGAATCAAACTCTATAGGGTAGAGTCCAGGAGAGATCAGGCACAACCTTCCAACTGTCTTCTCCCAGTGGAGTAAAATAGGCAATAATTAATTCTCCCAAACACTATGGGTGACAACATGTATGAAGTCTTGTTTATCAAGGAAGCCCACAAAGTCTTGGTGTTCAGGCTGTATATGAGGGATCAGTCAATTGGGCATAATATGCATGCATGGCTGATCTTAAATATTCCATCTCCTGCTTCCCACCCTCACTGATGTAAAACTGAGACAAGGTGGTTCAGGCCCCTAGGCAAATGAAAGCAAATATCCACCATAAATTACATGGTCAGCGTAAACTATCCAGCAGGCCCAAGTCCTAGTTATACAAACATCCTGGGCAGGATATTGTGAGGGCTTATAGGCTATCTCCTAGGAGCTGGTTTTGTTACCAGTTGCAGGTTCTTAGGCTCTCATGTGATAGAAATGTGTGAGAGACCAAGAAGAGACCCAGATAAGGCATTACTGGGGGCTTTTGACTGACAAAGAAGACAACCAAGAAGGAAGAGTTCTCTGGGTGGCTTTTGGAAGGTTGTTGTCCAGGGCATTTTATTAGATAAGGGGAGGGATGTAATGTCAAAAGAAAGGTATGTTAACATAATTAGAAAGGGGTTTCAATCAGGCAAGCATAGTGTGCATACATAATTCTTCATATGTTGCTTGTACAAAAAAAAATGGTGGAGAAGCCCTGACTGGTGTGGGGATTTTAATACTAAAATGAAGCAAGTGTTGCAATCAGGCACTCTCTGGTTCTTGTATGCATGCAGGTGTAGAGGCCAGGAAGCTATCATTTTAAGCAAGATTTATGGTGATACATTATTTATCTTAAAAGATATTTAACAGTAGTTAAAGTATGTGAGGGAAGCCAAATTCTAGCCCTGCTCTATCTCAGTTTGAACACCTCAAACCTGCTTCTTTTCCTTCTTACCTTCCTTCCTTACCTTTTTTCCTTCCTTGGGCTTACAGGTCATCTCCCAGTAGCTGATAATAATTCCTGATGTAGTAATTCCTTCCTTTCTTCCTCCCTTCTGCTTTTCCTTTTTTTTTTTCCTTTTTATCTTGTATCTCTTACAGATATACTGTGACCACTCTAGCTGTTATTTCTCAATCTAAAATTAAATGAAGAGCTTCTGTCAGTCAAAAAAACAAATAATGGTTTAATAACATTGTGGCCAATATGAGCACAGTTCATATCAAATATATCTTATTCTGGAACAGAAAATTGATGTCAATGGCAGGAGTAGTGCAGTAACATGTATATTTGCTTAATTCTCCATGTGATTCACGTGGACAAACTTCATTTTCATGCTATTTCTATATCTTGGGGCAAAAGAACAGCCTTGATGCTCTTTTGGGTGATGAGAATGTTACTGATCACAGATTCTTACACTCTCATGTAATAGTAATTGACAAGAAGCCAAACAGATTCCCAGACAAGGCTTTATTGGAGGCTTTCACAAGGGAGACAGCTCAAGGGGAAGAGTTCTATGGCCGGCTCTTAAATAAGTCTGGCCAGGGTCTTGTATTAGATAAAGGGATGAGTATAATGTCAAAGGAAAGGTATATTCGCTTGATTAGCAAGGACCTCTAACCACACAAGGGTAGTGTAGACACATACTTCACACATTGTATGTACAAAACGGGTGAATAAGCCCTACCTGGAGTGGGTATTTTAGTATTATAATAAAGCCAACACTTAGACACTGTCTTGTCATTTGTGCACATGTGGGAGAAGGGTTATCACCCCAAGCAACATTTATAGTGAAATATTGTTTATTTTCAAAAATGTTTTCAAGACTGTGGTCTGTAGGATGACTCTACCTGAAGTGTTATTGCAAAATGTGGTGGTTAAAGTATGTGAGAAAGGCTGAGTCTTAACCCTGCTCTGTCTCAAGAGGAAGTGAGTAATTCCTCAGTCTCTACTCTTGAGGCAGTATTTTGAAGAAAATCCCTGTCAAATTGGACTCACGGTCCTGAAAAATACTCACCATTTGTGAACCATCCAAAATTTTTGAAAATTATTGCAAATCTTGGTCAGTTAATTGTCACTAAACTTATGGGTTCCCTCATACCTACTCAGTCTAGGACTCTAATAATAGATACTAAAAAAGTAGAGAGTTACATAAAGCAAAATTAGAATCATAAGAAACTTGCTGTCTCATTTGGCAGAAAGAATTTATGCATAGAAAAGTTGATGTGAACAGAAAGCAGCTTAGGATATGTTGAACCAAAATCAAGTTTTAATAAGTATTGAAATAGTAGATAGTATTTCAAAAGAATGTAAATCTACAAATATAAATTTTAAGCATTATAGTGATAATAAGAAAGGTTTTCATATGCAATAACCTAGCAATAGTTGCCTAGTAGTAGCTCCTCATTCAAATGGCAATCAAGTGTTGTAGATAGTTGTTGTCCCACCTGTCTCCTCTGTGGTGGGGGTGGCTCACACAACTTTATATTACTCACTTGACTCCGAGTATTTATGTTTGCAATGCCTGAACCAGGTGAGTAAATCAGAGCTATATCAAGAGTGAGCCTGCTTATAAGGGTTGGGTTAGGGGGTCTTGAGATAGAAGAAAATGTTAAAGAATTTTCAAATTTCTAGTTCTTTCAGAAATTACCACACTGTCTACCAAAGAGGTTGCACTAGTTTGCATTCCCACCAGCAGTGTAGAAGCGTTCCTTTTTCTCTGTATCCTTGCCAGCACCTGTTGTTGTTTGATTTATTAATGATGGCCATTCTTACTGGATGTTATCTCAATGTGGTTTTGATTTGCATTTCTCTGATGATTAGTGAGGCTGAGCACTTTTTCATGTGTCTGTTGGCTGCCCATATATCTTCCATTAAGAAGTGTCTATTCTTGTACCATATGACTCAGAAATTCTCCCACTGGGAATATACTCAGAAGAACTCAAATCATTCTACAAAAAGATACCTGTACACATATGCTTTTTGTAGCTCTATTCACAATAGCAAAAACATGGAAACCAACCACATTGCCTATTGAATCTGGACTGGATTTTTTTTAATGTGGTACATATACACAATGGAATATTATGCAGTCATAAAGAAGGACAAACATAAGGATTTTGCAGCAGCTTGGATGGATTTAAAGTCTATCATGCTCAGTGATCTATCACAGAAACAAAGAACAGAGTACCATATGTTCTCACTCATAAGTGGACCTTGAACAATTATCATAATACTATAAGAAAGGGATTGGCAGTAGTGGGAAACTGTCAAGGGAGGGGAAGTTAAGATTGGCACTTGAGGGAGACTGCTAGGGGAAGGAGGGGCACACAATCAACAAGGGTATCTGCATAATCAACATTTGTATACCTAACCCTGAATTGTACCCCACATCTTTTTAATAAAAAAGAATAAATACACAGTTTTTAATTTAAAAAAAGAATTTTCAAATTAACAGGCAACACAAAAGAAAATGAAATGGTCAATCTACACAGTGCTAACTTAGGGAAAACATCTGGAATTAAGAAAGTGCACAGTACCTTTAGAGAAATAATATAAAGATTTTGCCAAAAGGAATGTTATGTGTTCAGAAAATAGTAATATGTAAAAATGGAAAGTTAAGCAGAGACTACTCTTTTGCAAAACATAAATACCAGAGTGAGGAGACTAGACCATAGTCTGGGAAGTGTGAATATAGTAAAAGTTTTGGACAAAAAAGGTTATGTATAGCACTAATGATGTGGTTGTCTTTTACTTCTAGACTAAAAAATATAAGTCTGGTATGCTATGATGAATGGAAAGATGTTGATATGGGGATAAGTTAGGAGATTAAAAAAACTATGTGAACAACTACATAGGAAACCTTAAATAATAAAGACATAGAGAAGGAATGTACAAACTTTGGTAGTGACAGACAGGAATGAAAAAAAGATGGATGTAAAGGAAACTGTAAAAATAGCTCTTCTTCCAAAATCTCATTTAAAAGAGAAGGAAAAGTACATTCAAGAGCAATGTTCACTTTTCTTATGATACTAATCTTTTTTTTTTAATCTTCTCTTCAGGGATTTTGGTCATCATATTAAATTTATAAAATATGGAAAGTGTTTTTAATGAGTAACTGAATGCCTATGCTTGCTGATTATTCTCACAACTTCTGAAAAGTATTTCCTTTGGAATTTGAAGATGGAAATGAAATAACATACCCCTTGCTGTACCCAAATTTGCAACAAAATGAGAAACAACAAAGGAACTAAACAAATGGAGAACCAAATATCACATTTATTACAAATAAATTAAATAATAAAAAAGCTGATAGATATTCATTTCTATGTCTTAATTTTTTTTGTTGTTGTTGTTTTTGTTTTGTTTTGTTTTTGAGTTGGAGTCTCACTCTGTTGCCCATACTGGAGTGCAGTGGCCGCTCCCGGCCACCGCAGCCTCGACCTGCTGGGCTCTGGCGATCCTTCCGCCTCAGCCTTCCAAGTAACTGGAACTACAGGCACACGCTACCATGCCCGGCTAATTTTTTTTTATTTATTGTAGAGATGAGGTCTCACCAAGTTGTCCAGGCGGGTCTCAAACCCGCGGGCTCAGGCAATCCACTCACCTCAGTCTCCCAAAGCGCAGGAATTACAAGCTGAGCCACCGATCCCGGCTGTCTTAATTGTTTAAAGTCAGCTTCCAGCTGGGCTCGGTGGCTCAGTCTGTAATCCCGCACCTTTGGGACACTGAGGTGAGTGGATTGCCTGAACACGCGGGTTCGAGACCCAACTGGGCAACTTGGCGAGACCTCATCTCTACAACAAATCAAAAAATAAAAATAAAAAAATAAGCCGGGCGTGGTAGCAGACACTTGTAGTTCCAGCTACTTGGAAGGCTGAGGCGGAAGGATCTCCGGAGCCCAGCAGGTTGAGGCTGTGGTGGCCAGGAGCGGCCACTGCACTCCAGTCTGGGTGACAGAGTGAGATTCCAACTCAAAAAAAAAAAAGTCAGCTTCCATTTGGAGGTGGGATCTAAATTATCTTATCCATGTAGGCTTACTTACCACTATCCTGGATTATTTTTCCACAAATTGCAGGCCTATCTTCAGGGTCATACCCTGCCTTCCTAATGCCATTTAAAGACATGAAGCACATATCTAAAATAAAAAATGTATTTCAAAAGCAAAGATATGAAGCAAAAGGAAAAATATTTTCTAATAGATCAGACAAGATGGTGGTGGGGGAAGCTGCAATCCCGTGACACAAGAAAGATGCAAAGAATACACAGAAGTTAGATTGGAAAATATAGTTTATTTACAAAGTAAATTAGAGAGAAGAGAAGATTCACCTCCCCAAAGTAGGGGAGGGGACAAAACTTAAAAAAACATAGCAGCCATAGCTCAAAGTACCACAGGGCCAGACCAGAGCTTAGCTAAGCAATGGAAAATGGCTGCTTGAGTTTGAACATGTTTAAACTTTCCCTTTGATGGGAGCAGGTCATTAAGGTGATTGGATAGTGGTCCATTTCACTTCATCACAAAGGGGCAAGTAAGTACAAGTACTGATATCAGTTGGGTTAGTCACATGACTGTAGCTATGGTAAAAGGGTCTGTTTGTGCCATGAAGGTCACAAGGGGCTGATTATGGTTGGTGGCAAATATTTTGAATGAAAAAGCTAATTAATACAAAACAGGCTGGGGAGGGGGGGTAAAACAATTATCAATAGATAACTCTGAGAACACAGTTTCTGTCCTGGATAAACTGGACCTGTACTTACCACCATACAGAAAAAGTCAACTCTAAATGAATCTAAGATCTAAATGTAAAACCTCAAACTATAAAAATCTTAGAAAACACAGGAGACATCCTTATAGAAATCAGAGTAGGCAACCAAGTCCTAATCAAAACCCCAGATTTCCATGCCATAGGGGATAAGATAGACAAGAGGGACCTCATTAAACTGAAAAGCTTCTGCAAAGCAAAAGAAACCATAAATAGATTGGAAAGGCAGCCCATAGAATGGGAAAAAGTATTTGCTAATTGTGTCTCTGACAAAAGCCTAACATCCAGGATCTACAAGGAACTCAAATGTGCCAAAACAAACAAACAAACGAAAACAGCCCCATTAAAAACTGAGCAAAAGACATGAAAATACACTTCCCAAAAGAAGATGTATGGACAGTCAACAGATACATGAAAAAGTACTCAGCCTCACTAATCACCAGAGAAATGTAAATGAAAACAACCTTGAGATACCAACTAACCACAGTAAGAATGGCCATCATTAATAAAACAAATAACAACAGAAGCTGGAGAGGAAGTAGAGGAAAGGGAATACTCTACACTGCAGGTGGGAATGCAAACTAGTTCAACCTCTATGGAAACCAGTGTGGTGATTTCTTTTTTTTTTTTTTTTTTTTTGAGTTGGCATCTCATTCAGTCGCCCAGACTGGAGTGCAGTGGCCGCTCCTGGCCACCACAACCTCGACCTGCTGGGCTCCGCGATCCTTCCGCCTCAGCCTTCCGAGCAGCCGGAATTACAGGCGCGCGCTACCACGCCCTGCTAATTTTTTGATTTATTGTAGAGATGCGGTCTCGCTGCCCAGGTGGGTCTTTATTTTTTATTTTTTTTTTTGAGTTGGAGTCTCACTCTGTCGCCCAGACTGGAGTGCAGTGGCTGCTTCCAGCCACCGCAGACTTGACCTGCTGGGCTCCGGTGATCCGTCCGCCTCAGCCTTCCAAGTAGTTGGAACTACAGGCGCGCGCTACCACACCCGGCTATTTTTTTTATTTATTGTAGAGATGAGGTCTCACCAAGTTGCCCAGGCGGGTCTCGAACCCACAGGTTTAGGCAATCCACTCACCTCAGCCTCCCAAGGCATAGGATTACAGGCTGAGCCACCGAGCCCGGCTGGGGATTTCTAAAAGAACTAAAAATTGTCCTTCCATATGACCCAGCAATTCCCTTACTGGGAATATACCTGGAGAAGTTCAAAGGATGCTGCAAAAAAGATACCTGCACACGCAGGTTTATTCCAGCACTATTCACGATAGCAAAAACATGGAACCTACCAAGCTGCCCATTGAAACTGGACTGGGTAAAATAAAAATATGGTACATAGATATGATGGAATATTATTTAGTCATAAATAAGGACAAACATATGGACTTGCAGTAACTTGGATGGATTTGGAGTCTATAATACTCAGTGATCTGTCACAGGAGCAAAGTACAGAGTACCATACTCACTCATAAGTGGACCCTAAACACTTACCATAATACTATAAGAAAGGGATTGGCAGTAGCAGGATACTGCTAGAATAAGGGTACCTGATCTCAAACCAGGCAAAGAAGGTACCAAAGAGAGGCCCAAACTTTACCTGTATGATGTTCACTTGTGTACCTAATCCTGAATTGTACCCCTTATCTTTAAATATATATAGATATATAAAAATATATATATTTTGATATAGAACTGTGAATAAGGTTAATTGTCATGCTGAGTTGCTCATGCCTAGTGCTATTTTTCAAAGTCTTCCATAGATGTTACACCTCTTATGATTGGAGAACTAAAATATCTGAGAGAGCATAGAAGTGTTAGGCAAAAAAGATAATCTCTACTCAAAGAAAGAAAGTATATTGGTATGGAAATAAGGAAACCTGAATTCTGTCCTCAGTTTTGCCACTGATTAACTGTTTAATTTTTAATCACATTCACTATCTGTCTCTGGCAACAGTGGCTTCAAATTTCCTTGACTGAACTTATTGCATTGTTTATGTGGAAAAGTAAGCCATTAACTTTCTTGATATCAGGTGAAGTGTGTGTGTGTGTGTGTGTGTGTGTGTGTGTGTGTGTGTGTGTGTGTGTGTGTGTTCCTGATGAAAAACACTACTGATTCTTTATTTACTAGTAAGCAAGATTGGGGTTTTAAAATCCACTGTGGAATTACATCACATAGCAGAAATATTCTGCTATTAACCAACACAAATGCTGTTAGTAACTGGTATGGAAACTAGGAAGTAAATGAGCCAAATGAAGTGGAATTTTTACTACTGTCTCAACTTCCAGTCATCTATATTCTAGAACTTGAAATCCAATTATCTATTGGTAGACTACTCCAGCTTCTACCCCAACTCTCAATCTTGAGTCTTCAGTTGTGCTGACTCTATCATGGTCAGGTCTAAAACACATAACCTAAGCCTATGCAAATCTACAAGTGAAAGTCCCTGGCCACAAATTTCTGTGCAGACATTCCCCTGGTCAGTAGGTACTATCAAGATGACTCTGTAAAGTTTAGGACATGGAGCTTCTAGCTTTTCAGGTTCCAAAATGTAAAGCATCTTCTAAAACATAGGCCTTTTCTTGTTAATATTGGCCATTAATTATAGCCTAACACAATTTAATTGTTTGGTCTTCATCTCTACCTTCCCCAAAATAGCAAAATTTTTAAAAAAATACTTTCCAGAAAGAGAGGGGGAGAAGCAATCTTGTATTGCCCCAGAATAAAAATATTAAATCAAGGGAAATTATATTCTCTCTTTGTCTCTATTTTAAAAATAGAAAGCTCACAACTGTTCTATTTTAGTAGGGGAACAAATGTGCATAGCCTAGAAGCCTCTGATTTATAAATGTCTTTCCTGTTGTGTGAAAATTCTATGATGATTAAGAGTCAGACATGAACACAGGTTTGAAAACAAAGGAGTTCAGAGGGACATTGGGAACAGGTTCTGGGTATAATTTGACAATGAAAATAGTCAACTTAGGTTCCAGACAGAAACATGGGTATTTTGACCTGTGTCACAGCAAGAAGCAGTGTGACACTTGGGGAAAGTCCATGAACAGAGGTAGAGCTTTGATAATAATCAGTCCAAGTTTAGTGAGCACATGCACCATGCCAAGTGCCATAAGTTTTTTATTGTTGTTTGCTTTGTCTCAATTTTCTCAACAGTCCTATAAGCCTGATACCATTGTTATCCCCATTTTATAGGCAAGAAAGCTAAACACACACAAGGTAAGTAAACTATGTAATCTTGTAGTTTACAAAGGATGACTGAGATTCAAACTCAAATTCTCAATTATCCTGCCTCTAACCATAACCTTATGTTGTCTATAAACCCAAGTGGAACTAGATAATATATTCCACCTTGTTCTTGAGGAGAGTTTGTTTCTAAGCCTGGCATTTATTTTGTAAAGTTCATAGATTTCAGATTGGAATGAAGGTGTGGGATAAGATGACCTCAGGCTTCTCTGTTTTTTGTGGGTTCTAGGAAATGATGGTGAGACCTCACCCTCACACCCAGTTTCTAGATCTTAAATCAGAATCTGGAAAGACAACATATTGCAGCAAAGATATGTTTTTACAGATACAGCTTTCTCTCTTTCTGTGCTTATCCAGCATCCAATTTTATACAGGCCCCAAATCCCAACTTATATGAAACACCCATCCCTTATTACTAGTCCAGTCCAACCACTCTTCAAAATCCCCTTGGTCTTACTTCCACACTCTCTTCCAGGGAATTGCAAGTCTTCCAGGGTATGAAGTAGATAAAATGTACTCGTATGTTGGGATACTTACATCACTGATAAAAAAATCTTCCATAAAAGAAAAAAAAATGACTTATTTATGGACTTTGTTGACCTCTTCCATACATTGGTCAGATAGCTGAGGAAATAAATTGAGTTATTTTTAAGGAACATAATCATGAAAAACTTTTACCTAAGATCAGCTTCCCAGAAATAATGAAAGACTGATCATCTTCAGTGTATTCAAATTTTATTCAAACCTAGTCAATGACACAGAACACACTTTAATCAGGAGACCTACTTCTGGATAGAGACCCAGAAAAAAACTTGCTTTGTTGTATGTAAGATCCCTAGCCCTCACTCAGTCATCTACTCACATTCACTCCTCTTCTCCTCTTCCTCTTCCACTTGCTGTATGTACACATTTCTGTTTTCCCCATTATATTATTAGTATGTTCAAAATAGAAACTGAGTTTGGTTTATTTCTGCAATATCACTTTCCCACTAAATACTTAATATAGACCTGTGTTTATATCAGCAGATTAATTAAACAACTATTTCTGAGTGCATCTAAAGCAGACTGGCTAACTTAGGCATAGGGAGGAATGGAAAATTAGTGAGCTAGAGGTTAAGAAACTGGGAGAGAGGAAACAAGATGGTGACAAAACAGGTCAGTGTGTGAGAGTGTCTGCAAAAGTGAGTGTCCTTAAAGATTATCTACATGAGTGGGTGTGTGCCAGTGATTGAGTGAAAGTTCATCTGAGGGGAGACTCATGTTCATGCACTCAGGGATCTCCTCCAAAAGTGACTGCAACCCACCACTGCCCTGAGATTGGAGCCCCCTGTGCACAGAATTGTCTGCCATTATCAGAGCTCTCTTGAGAGGAGGCAGCAGAGAACAGCTGCTCCTCACCACCTGGCACCTGGCCCATACCATGGCCTGTAACAGCAGACCAGCATGAGCTGCAGGAATCATGAAGAAGACAAGGTGTGGAAATCTGGAACCCAGCCCTGCCAGCCCAGTGGGTGAAGAGACACCCACTGGCACCATCTTTTCTGTCCTGGACCAGGCAGAGACATGCATTAACCCACCCAACTCTGGCCAGAGAGACAGATGCACACCCCTCCATGTTGCAATAGGTACAGATATGTCAGACCTGAGTGGGAGGCTTGACAGCAGTGACAGCAGCAGATGAGTTGGATGAGTTTGGATCTGATCCATGTTCCTCCTACAGTAGTCCATGGGACATCTCACCTATGCTGAGAACAGCCCTATCAGTCTGTGCTGAGAGTAGAGAGGCAAGGTGGAGGCAAGAAACACTCCTTAACAAAGTGGCAGTACACGAAAGGTATCTGGAGTTACAGAAACAGCCACAGAGCAAGTTTTTTACTTTTATTTTTTGTTTAATTGTTTTTGTTTTTGTTTTTTTTTCTTCTCTCTTTCTGTTTTTGCTTACTTTTGCATACTTGCTTTTTTCTGTTATTCTAATTTTTTTAGAATTTCTGTTTATGTAGTGGTATTTTTTGAGGGAAAGTACATCAACAGGGGTTTTTTGCTTGTATGAGTGTATGTTTTGGGGTTTTTTTCCGTCTTTGTTTCTCTGCTTGTCACTTGGTATGCATATCTGTTCTCCCTCTTCTTCTTCTCTCTCTCCACCTTCATTTCATCTTCCTTCTTCTTTTTCTCATTGCTTTCCTTTTTCTTATCTCAATTTGCTTTCAGGGAGCAAGCATATACCCCCAAAGCACGGCCAGAGTGTAAGACATTGGGAAGTGGGTTCAAGGGGCCCCACAAACCTTTCATCAAATACTAGAATCAGCAGATAGCTTCTAAATCACATCTCCCTACTTAATTAAATCTCAAAATGTCAAAAATCACAGCCCGCCATCCCCAGTCCAGCTTCTGAATTGAACAAAGCCTGGGGACCTAAATAAGGAAGATTGAAGATTGAGCAAACAAAAGTAAAAGCTATCCCCCTATTACTGAACAAAAGAATTGAAGAAGAGGTTAAAAAGGGGGGAAGGAAAATCTTCACAAATCAATAAAAACCAAAGGAAGAATATGGGTCTCATAAAGACCGCTTGGAAAACAGCAACTTAGAATACAGGATACAGAACTCAAACAATGAAGAGCCTCCAGAATAACTGGTCTCAAACCACAAACCCAGATATCAAGATATAAATAGGGAGAATAAATAGAAATGAGGTGAGACAAGAGGAAAGAATGAAGGAGTTGATAGCTGAGATAACAGAAATAAAGAATAAGCTGGGCTCGGGTGGCTCAGCCTGTAATCCCGCGCCTTTGGGAGGCTGAGGTAAGAGTGGATTGCCTGAGCCCGTGGGTTCAAGACCCGCCTGGGCAGCGAGACCTCATCTCTACAATAAATCAAAAAATCAGCCGGGCGTGGTAGCACATGCCTGTAATTCCAGCTACTCAGAAGGCTGAGATGGAAGGATCGCTGGAGCCCAGCAGGTCGAGGCTGCGGTGGCCGGGAGTGGCCACTGCACTCCAGTCTGGGGACAGAGTGAGACTCCAACTCAAAAAAAATAAAAAATAAAAATAAAGAATATGGTGAAAAAATAACAAACTGATAGGCATGGAAGGCAGAATTAACCTAGCAGAGGAAAGTGTCTCAGAGTTTGAGAACCAAAATATGGTACTAACCCAAACTGTTAAAAATATAGAAAAGAAGTTTAAAAGACATAACTAAGCCTCTAATAAATGAGTAATTATATAAAGAGGATGAACCTAACGTTAATTGGAATCTCTGAGGCAAATAAAGAGACAGAAACCACCCTGGAGGAAACACTCCATAAAATTATGCAAGAAAAATTTCCACATCTCATCAGAGGTGTGGCCATTCAAACACAAGAGTTTCAGAGAACTCCTGCAAGACAACAAATGAGAAGACCAACTCCTAGACACAGAGTAATTCACTTACACACAGTAGGTATAAAAGAAAACAATTCTAAAGGCAGCAAGAGAGAAAGGTCAGACTATGTACCAGGGAAGATCAATTAGAATAGCAACAGCCTTATCTACAGAAACACCTCTGGCCAAGAGAGATTTATCTTAAAGATAAACAATTTCAAACAAGAACTACCTACCCAGCTACACTAAGTTTAATCAACAATGGAGAATTAAAATCCTTTCCAGACATTCAATCTCTAAGAGTTTTCATCACCTCCAGACCAGCTCTACAAGGAACACTGAAGAATGTATTAAACACAGAAGAAAGAAGAAAAAGAACAAAAATGTCCTTCCCAAGACTGCATGAAAAAGATTGAAAACACACATATGTCAACTAAAATATTAAAGAGAGACAACAAACAAAAAAAACAGCAGCAGCAATAACAAACTCTATAAGAACCTCGTGACAGGGATTAACTCTCACATCTCAATAATTAGCCTGAGTGTGAATGGACTAATGCACCACTGAAAAGACTTAGAATGGCAAATTGGATAAAATATCATGATGCAACAATATGTTGTCTCCCAGAGACTCACATCATCAGAAAGAACACTCGTGGATTAAAGTAAGAGGATGAAAAACAAATTTTTAGGTGAACAGAACACAAAAGAGATCAGGAGATGCAATCTTATCAGACAAAATACCCTTTAAAAGATATAGAAGGTCACTACATAATGTTAAAATGTCCAATCCATCAGCAAGAAATATTCATCCTAAGCATATATGCACTCAACAGAGGACCACCAACTTTCATAAAGCAGCTTCTAGGTAAACTTAAAAAAAGATATTGACTCTAACACTGTCATAGCTGGAGATTTAAATACTCCACTCACAACCCTAGATAGATCATCAAGACAAAAAAATCAACAAGTAGACCCAGAACTTCAATGTGACACTTGACCAAATGGATTTAATTGATACCTACAGAACACCCCACCCAGCAACCACAGAATATACATAATACTAATCACCACATGGATATACTCTAAAATCAATAATATCCTCGGCCATAAATCAAGCATAAATAAATTTTACATGATTGAAATACTACCATTCACCTTCTCATACCCAGTGGAATAAAAATAAATACCAACACCAAAAAAATTCCCTGAAAACTCACAAAGACATGTTCACTAAACATTATGATGCTGAGTGATTTTAGCAGTTGCTGATCTCCAGGCACTTGGCTCGTATTCCCAAGACTTCAGCCACCTCTCTTCAGCCTTGAGCTCAGGATTCAGCCTGCTAAGACCTAACCATGAAACATTAAAAAGATCTCTCCACTGCTGGGGCATTGCAGCAGTCTGGACAACCACTGCAGCCACAGACACAACAGCCGCCATGCTGCCATGGCCTCCGTGGTGGACATAGCACATCACGCCACCCATGCCTGAGGCAATCCACGACTTCAGTCCTTGAAGCCCTTGCAGGCAAGATCTGCTGGGATCGCTGCCACCTCTGCTGCCACCATGACATCCTGCCGCCATGGGTCTCCTCCCATGTGCCCTGAGGCAGGCTCCTATTTCTGGCCTCTGCCTGACTCCTGTCTGGCTCCACTTCCTCTGGGGCGAGCAGCTGAGATAGTACTACCTGCTGGCTATTCAAGGTAACAATGCCAAAATGGGAGAAACAAGATTGACAAATAGACACAGGCCAGATTTGAGTGGTGAACTGAGGGTGATCTGAACTGTCCTTCACAGCAGGCCAGGAGCAACTGACCCTAACTGTGAACTAATTTATAAACTTGAAAAGACAACTAGAAATCAGAGCTGAAATGACATTGGACTTAAATGAAAATTCTCAGAGTGTGCTCAATAGGTTCTGTTAGTTTAATTCTACTCCTATTGTTTTGTTCCTTTTTTTCTTTTCCTCTTCCTTTTCTTCTCTTTTCTCCTCTCTGTAAACCATATCTTTGTATAGAGGAACAGCACACCAATAAGGTGGTTGGTTAGCTTGTATGTTAGCATCATTGCATGTTTTGTTTTTGTTTTTGTTTTTGTATGGGAGTTGGTTAGTCTGTAACCATGGTCTATTGTTTTTATCTGTTTCAGTTTAGGTCTCTCTCTCCAATGGTTGGCACACTCATCTGTTTCCCCACTTACTCCTCTCTCTCTCCACCCCCCTCTTCCCCCCACTGTCTGCTCCATTCTCTTCCCTCTATTAACCACATTCTATTTCATGGAGCAAACCTACAGCCCCACTGCACGGACAGATTCCAAGGCAGTGGGAAGTGGGTTTCAGACTATCCATACACCTCTCAGCGAATACCAGGACCTGCAGATAGATTTTGAATCACAGCTCCCTCCTTAAGTAAATCACAAAACTGCAAAAAGGACCAACTCCAACCAACAGTGCAACTCCAGAATTAAACAAAGTAAGGGGGCATACATAAAGAAAAGGAGACTGAACGAACAGAAATAAAAGCAATCCCTCTACTCCTGAATAACAGAATTAAAGAAGATGGTGATGTGGAGGGAAGTAAAAAGTAGGGAGGGGGGAAAAACTGCACAAATGAAGAAAAACCAAAAGAAGAATATAGGTCTCACACAGACCCCTGGGAGATAAGACACTGAGAAAACAGATTTTGGAACACAAACAATGAAGAGCCCCCATAATGACTGGGCACATGCAACAAACCCAGACATCAAGACATTAATAGAGAGAATTTTAAAAATTGAGAAGAGACAAGAGGAAAATAGGAAGGAGCTGATGTCAGAAATAACAGCAGTAAAGAATACTGTGATGGAAATCAATAACAAACTAATAAACATGGAAAGCAGAATTAGCCAAGCAGAAAAAGAATCTCAGAGCTTGAAGACCAAAACACAGAACTAACCCAAACTGTCAAAAGCATAGAAAAGAAGCTCAAAAAGACAGAACAAAACCTTCAAGAGATGAATGATCACTTCAAGAGACCAAACCTAAGAGTAATTGGCCTTCCTGAGGCAGAGAGAGAAACAGAGGTCAGACTGGAACAAACATTTCATGAAATCATTCAATAAAACTTCCCTCATCTCATCAAGGATGAAAAAATTCAAACACAAGAGATTCAAAGAACCCCTGCAAGATAACAAATGAGAAGACCAACTCCCAGACATATAATAATTCGCCTAAACAAAGTTGGTATAAAAGAAAAAATCCTAAAGGCTGCAAGAGAAAAAGGTCAGACTACATACCAGGGAAGACTAGTTAGAATAGCAGCAGATTTATCTGCAGAAACCCTCCAGGCTAGGAGAGCTTGGAGCCCTGTCTTCAAAGTTCTAAAAGATAAACAATTTCAACCAAGAATAACCTACCCAGCCAAGCTAAACTTCATCAGTGAGAGAGAATTGAAACCTTTCCCAGATATCCAATCCCTAAGAACCTATGCTGCCACAAGACCAACTCTACAAGAAACACTTAAGAAAGTATTGAACTCAGAAAAAAATGAAAAAAGAACAATAGCATTCTTCACAAGAGTACAGGCAAAAGATTAAAAACACACATGATCCAACTCTAAAACCAAAAGACAACACACAAACAGGAAGAACAAAAACTCTGTAAGAACATTATGATAGGAATCAACTCTCACATTTCAATAATTAGTTTGAATGTGAATGGACTAAATGCACCATTGAAAAGACATAGAATGGAAAATGGATAAAATATCACCAGGCAACAATCTATTGCCTTCAAGAGACTCACCTCACTAGAAAGGACACTCACAGACTCAAAGTAAGAGGATGGGAAACAAATTTTCAGGTGAATGAACACTAAAGAAAGGCGGAGTCACGATCTTAATCTCAGACAAAATACCCTTTAAGCTATCAAAAATTAAAAGAGATACAGAAGGCCACTACATTATGATAAAAGCTTCAATCCATCAACAAGAAATATCCATCCTAAACATATATGCAACCAACATAGGAGCACCAACTTTCATAAAGCAGCTCCTAGGTAAACTAAAAAAAGATATCGACTCCAATACCATCATAGCTAGGGACTTTAATACCCCACTCACAACCCTAGACAGATCATCAGGACAAAAAATCAGCAACGAGATACAAAACCTCAATGTGAAACTTGATCAAATGGACTTAATTGATACCTACAGAACCCTTCATCCAAAGACCACAGAATACACATTCTACTCATCACCACATGGAACGTACTCTAAGATCAACCACATACTTGGCCATAAATCAAACACAAGCAAATTTAAAAGGACTGAAATTTTACCATGCACCTTCTCAGGCCACAGTGAAATAAAAATAATCATTAACACCAACGAAGTCCCCCCAAAACCAACAAAGACATGGACACTAAACAGCATGATGCTAAACAACTCCTATGTCATTGATGAAATCAAAACAGAGATTAAAAGAAACCTGGAAACAAATGAAAATAAAGAAGCATCTTACCAAAATATCTGGGATGCCATGAGTTGAAATCTCACTCCATCGCTCTTGCTGGAGTGTAGTGGCATGTTCATGGCCACCCCAGTTCAGGTGATCCTTTCTCCTCAGCCTTTCAAGTAGCCAGTATTACAGGCATGCACTACTATGTCTGGCTAGTTTTTTAAAAATATATTGCAGAATTGGGGTCTTACTATGTTGCCCAGGTTGGTCTTAACCCCTGGGCTCAGGCAATCCTCTCACCTCGGCCTCTAGAACAAGCACACCCAACCCATTTAGGTTTTCAAGTTTGTTTCCATACAAGTGTGATTTTAACTTGCATTTCTTTAATGACTAGTGAAGCTGAGCATTTTTTCACGTATCTGTTGACTGCTCATATGTCTTATTTTGAGAAGTCTATTCATAACTTTTACCCACTTTGTAATGGGACAGTTTGGTTTTTTCTTTTCAGCACATTTGAGTTCCTAGTAGATCTTAGGTGTTAGACCTTTGTCAAATATACAGTTGGTAGATATTTTTTCACAGACTGTGGACTGTCTCTCTGCTCTTATGGATTCTTTAGATTTGGAGAAGCTTGTCAGTTTGATGAAATCCCATTTGTCTATCTTATCTCCATTGACGAGCATTTGGGGTTTTTATCAAGAATTGGTTGCCAGCTCCAATTTCCATACGGGTGTCTCCTGCATTTTCTCTGGTTCTTATAGTTTGAGGTTTTACTTTTAGGTCTTTGATCCATTTATAGGTGACTTTTGTGTATGGTGATAGTTAGGGGTCCTGTTTTAATCTTCTGCTGTAGTAAGAGGGGAATTTATATCCCTAAAAATGCACATGAAGAAAATGGGAGGATCACAAATTAACAGCCTAAGAAGTCACCTAAAAAAGCTGGAAAATCATGTGGTTTTTGTTTTGACATCTGCTGATGTATTTAATTACATTTATAGTTTTACGAATGTTGAGCCAGCCTTACATCCCAGGAATGAAGCCTACTTGATCATGATGGATGATTTTTGAGATGTATTGCTAAATCCGGTTTGCTAGGAGCTTGTTGAGAATTTTAGCATCTATGTTCATCAAAGATATTGGCCTGTAGTTCTCTTTCTTTGTTGGATCTTTACCTGGCTTGGGTATCAATGTGATGTTAAACTAATGCAACCTCTGTGGAAAGCAGTGTGGCGATTCTTAAAAGCTCTAAATACCAACCTCCCATATGACCCTGCAATCCCCCTACTGGGAATATATCCTGAAGAACTCAAATCACTCTATAAAAAAGATACCTGCACATGCATGTTTATCGCATTGTTGTTCACAATAGCAAGAATCTGGAAACAGCCATGCTGCCCGTCAAAAGAGGACTGGATTTAAAAAATGTGGTACATATACATGATGGAATACTACACAGCCATAAAAAAGAACAAAATCATGAATTTCACAGCAAACTGGATAGAACTAGAGTCTATAATACTGAGTGACCTCTCACAGAAACAAAGATCCGAGTATCACATGTTCTAACTCATATAATGGACCTTAAACATCCAATGCAATATTATAAGAAAATGACTGACAGTACTGGAAAACTATGGGGGGGCTGGGAGATGGGATTAACAGTAGCAAATATCTGTCTGGGAACAGGGAAACACCCCATATTAACAGGGTGCCTGAATGAAACGCAATTGTATACCTAACCCTTAACTGTATTCCACAACTTCATAATAAATAATTTTTTTAAAAAAGCTGGAAAAGCAAGACCACAAAAACCCTAATTTCAGCAGAAGAGTCCAGTTCACCAAAATAAAACCCCAAATCCAGGAAATAGAAGACAAAAAGATAATACAAAAAACCAATGAAACAAAAAGCTGGTTCTTCAAAAGGATAAACAAGATCAATAGTCCCCTAGCTAGAATGACGAAGAAAAAGAGAGAAAAAGCCCAAATAAACACAATCAGAAACACAAAAGATGAAGTCACATCTGATCCTGAAGAAATACAAAAGATCATTAGAGACTAGTACGTACACTTGAATGGAAACAAACTTGAAAACCTTTCAGAAATGGAGGACTTTTGTCATCACACAACCTGCCTAGTTTGAAACAAGAAGAAATTGAGGCCCTAAATAGACCAATAACAATCAAGGAAATTGACTATATAATAAGAAAACTACCTACAAAAAAAGCCCTTAACCAGATTGCTTTCCAGCAAAATTCTATATGACATTTAAGGAGGAGTTTATACCAATCCTACTGAAGGTAATCCAGGCAATTGAGAAAGATGGAACTCTCCCCAAATCACTTTATGAAGTTAACATCACATTGATACCCAAGCCAGGTAAAGACCCAACAAAGAAAGAGAACTACAGGCAAGTATCTTTGATGAACACAGATGCTAAAATTCTGAACAAGATCCTAGCCAACCGGATTCAACAACACATCTCAAAAATCATCGATCATGACCAAGTGGGCTTCATCCCTGGGATGCAAGGCTGGTTCAACATTCGTAAAACCATAAATGTAATTAAATACATCAACAGATGTCAAAGAAAAAAAACCACATGATTATATAATTAGATGAAGAAAAAACTATTGATAAAATTCAGCACCCCTTCTTGATAAAAACCCTTGAACAGCTAGGCATATGGGGAACATACCTCAAATAGTAAAAGCCATCTACAAGAAACCCACAGCCAGCATACTCCTAAATGGACAAAAACAGGAATCATTTCCCCTGAAAACCCACTCTCACCCCTCCTGTTTAATATAGTATTGGAAGTCCTGGTTAGAGCAATCAGAGAAGAGAAGGCAATCAGGGGTATCCAAATAGGAAAAGAGGAAGTCAAGCTATCTCTCTTTGAGGATGACATAATCATGTACCTTGAAAACCCAAGAGAATCTGTCAAAAAACCTCCTTACACTGATAAAGGCCTTTGGCAAAGTCTCAGGATATAAAATAAATGTGCAAAAGACAGTCGCATTTCTTTTTCACCAATAATAAACAAACAGAAACCCAAATAAAAAGCACAGTTCCATTCACAATAGCAAAAAAAAAAAAAAAAAATGAAATACCTTGGCATCTTCCTAACCAGAGATGTGAAAGACCTTTACAATGAAAACTACAAAACACTGCTCAAAGAAATCAAAGATGGCACAACCGAGTGGAAAAATATCCCATGCTTATGGGTTGGAAGAATCAACATTGTGAAGATGTCCATCTTACCTAAGGTAATCTACAGATTTAATGCAATACCCATCAAATTACCAGCAACATTCTACTCAGACCTAGAAAAAACAACACAGGAATTCATATGGAAACACAAATGACCAAGAATAGTGAGAACAATCCTCAGCAAAAAAAACAAAGCAGGTGATATCGCATTACCAGACTTCAAACTTTGTTATAAAGCTACAATCATCAAAACAGCTTGATATTGGTACAGGAACAGGAATATAGACCAATGGAATAGAATTGAGATTCCAGAAGCAAAACCTCAATTTCTCAACCAAATCATCTTCAACAAAGCCTACCACTGGGGAGAGGAGAACCTCTTCAGTAAATGGTGTTGGGAAAACTAGCTGATCATATGCAGAAGATTGAAACAGGACCCCTATCTATCCCCATACACAAAAATTAACTCTAAATGGATCAGAGACCTAAATGTAAAACCTCAAACCATAAGAACCTTAGAAAATCAAGGACATACCCTCATGGAAATTGGAACTAGCGTCCAATTCCTGAACAAAACCCAAAACCCACAGGCCATAAGAGATAAGATAGACAAGTGGGACCTCATTAAACTGACAAGCTTCTGCAAAGCCAGAGAAACCATCAAGAGAGCAGGGAGACTGCCTACAGACTGGGAAAAAGTATTTGCCAACTCCAGGTCTGACAAAGGCTTAACATCTTGGATCTACAAGAAATTCAAATGTGCTGAAAAGAAAAAAACAAACAACCTCATTATAAAATGGGCAAAAGTTATTAACAGATACTTTTTAAAGGAAGACATCCAAGCAGCCAACAGACACATGAAAAAAATGTTCACCTTCACTAATAATCAGGGAGATGCAAATCAAAACCACACTGAGATACCACCTAACTCCAGTCAGAATGTCAATTATCAATAACTCAAAAAATAACAGTTGCTGGAAAGGGTGTGGCGAAAAGGGAACACTTCTACACTGTTGGTGGGAGTGCAAACTAGTACAACCTCTGTGGAAAAGAGTATAGTGATTCCTAAAAGCTCTAAATATTGACCTCCCATATGACCCCACAGTCCCCCTACTGGGAATATACCCTGAAGAACTCAAATCACTCTTTCAAAAAGATACCTGCACACGTGTGTTTATCGCAACATTGTTCAAAATAGCAAGAACCTGGAAGCAACCATGCTATCCATCAAAAGAGCACTGGATTTTAAAAAGTGGTACTTATACATGTTGGAATACTATGCAGCCATTAAAAAAAGAACAAAATCATGAATTTCGCAGCAACCTGGATGGAACTAGAGTCTATAATACTGAGTGATCTCTCACAGAAGCAAAGATCTGAGTATCACATGTTCTCACTCATATAGTGGACCTTGAACATCCAACGTAATACTATAAGAAAATGACTGACAGTGGTGATAAACTATGGGGGGAAGGGGAAGGGAGATGGGATTAATGGTAGTAAATATCTGTCTGGGGATGGGGAGATACCTCTTATCAACAAGGTTGCCTGAACGAAGCATATTTGCATACCTAGTCTTTCCCTGTACCCCACAATATCATAATAAAAAATATTGATTAAAATACAAAAAAAAACACATTATGATGCTGAGAAACTCCTGGGTCAACACAGAAATCAAAACAGAAATTAAAAGATTCCTAGAAACAAATGAAAATCAATATACATCTTACCAAAACTTCTGGAATGCCATGAAAACAATACAAAGAGAGGAATTCATATCTCTATTAACACAGCAAGAAAATAGAAAGATCACAAGTCAACAACCTAACAAATCACCTAAGGAAGCTGGAAAAGAAGGATCACCCACCAAAACCCTAATTTCAGCAGAAGAATATAGATCACCAAAATAAAAATCCAAATTTGAGACAAGAAGACAAAACTATAATACAAAAAATCAACAAAACAAAAAGTTGGTTACTTGAAAGTGTAAAAATATTGATGGACCCCTTAGGCTGACCAAGAAAAAGAATGAAAAAGCCCAAATAAACACAATCAGGAATGTAAAAGATCAAGTTACAACTGACCCCAAAGAAATGCAAAGAATTATCATAGATTACTATGCACACTTGTATGGAAACAAACCTGAGAACCTAAATGGGTTGGGTGTGGTGGTTCAAGTCTTTAATCTCAGCACTTTGGGAGGCCAAGGTTAGAGGATTGCTTGAGCCCAGGGGTTCAAGACCAACCTGGGCAATATGGTAAGATCCCAACTCTGCAATATATTTTTTTAAAAATTAGCCAGACATAGTAGCGCATGCCTGTAGTACTGGCTACTTGAAAGACTGAGGAGAAAGTATCACCTGAACTGGGGTGGCCATGAGCATGACACTACACTCTATCAAGAGCGATGGAGTGAGGTTTCACTCAAAAATAAATAAATAAAACCAAAATGAAATGGAAGTCTTTCTCACATTACATAACCTCCCCAGGTTGAAACAAAAAGAAAACAAGACCGTAAACAGATCAGTAACAATCCAAGAAATCAACTATGTCATCAAAAAACAACCTTCAAAAAAAATGCCCTGGACCAGATGACTTTCAAGCAGAATACTACAAAACATACAAGGAGAAGCTGATTCCAATCCTATTGAAAGTATTCCAGGCAATCAAAAAAGATAGAACTCTTCCTAAATCATTTTATGAAGCTAACATCATGTTGATACCCAAACTGGGTAAAGATCCAACCAAAAAAGAGAACTACAGACAAATATCCTTGATGAACATAGATGCTAAAATTCTCAACAAGATTCTAGAAAACTGGATTCAACTACACATCTCAAAAATCATTCAACATGACCAAGCAAGCTTCATCCCCAGGATGCAGGGCTGGTGCAACATCCACAGAACATAAACATAATTAAATGCATCAACAAATGTAAAAGCAAAGACCACATGAGTATATCATTAGATGAGAAAAATGCTTTCAATAAAATCCAGTACCCCTTCTTGATAAAAACCCTTGAGCATCTAGGCGTAGATGGAACATACCTCAAAATAGTAAAAGACATCTGTGTGAAACCCACAGCCAACATACTGCTAAACAGAAATTGGAAGCATTTTCTTTGAAATCTGGAACAAGACAAGAATGACCACTGTCACCCCTCCTGTTCAACATAGTATTAGAAGTCCTAGCTAGAGCAATCAGACAAGATAAGAACATCAGGGGTATTCAAATTGGAAAAGAGGTAGTTAAGTTATCCCTCTTTGCATATGACATGATTCTACACCTCAAAAACCCAAGAAAATCTATCAAAACCCTCCCTGCATTAATAAAGAACTTCAGCAAAGTGTCAGGATATAAGATAAATGTGCAAAAGACAGTCATATTTCTAGATACCAACAATAAAAAAAAAGTGAGAGGTATCATACTCCCAGACTTTAAACTTTATTATAAAGCTACAATAATCAAAGCAGCCTGGTATTAGTACAATAACAGGTATATAGGCCAATGAAACAGGACAGAGATTCTGGAAGCAAAACTTCAATCTTTCCACCAACTGATCTTCAACCAGACCTCCACCATCAACCACTGGGGAGAGAAGAACCTATTCAGTAAATGTTGCTGGGAAAACTGACTGACCACTTGCAGAAGATTAAAACAGGACCCCTAACTATCACCATACACAAAAATCACCTATCAAAGACCTAAAAGTAAAACCTCAAGCTATAAGAACCAGAGAAAATGCAGGAGACACCCTTATGGAAATTGGAACTGGCAACCAATTCTTGATAAAAACCCCAAATGCTCATGCAATGGAGATAAGACAGACAAATGGAATTTCATCAAACTGACAAGCTTCTGCAAAGCCAAAGAAACCATAAGAGAGCAGGGAGACAGTCCACAATCTGGGAAAAAATATTTACCAACTGTGTATCGGACAAAGGTCTAACACCTAAGATCTACAAAGAACTCAAATGTGCTGAAAAGAAGAAAAACAAACTGTGCCCATTACAAAGTGGGCAAAAGATATGAACAGACTTCTCAAAATAAGACATATGAGCAGTCAACAGATACATGAAAAAATGCTCAGCTTCACTAGCCATCAAAGAAATGCAAGTTAAAGCCACCTAACTCCAGTCAGGATGACCATCATCTATAATTCAAAAACAACAGACGCTGGAGAGGATGTGGGGAGAAGGAAACTCTTCTACACTTTTGGTTGGAGTGTAAACTAATACAACCTCTTTGGAAAAGAGTCTGGTGATTCCTAAAAGAGCTAAAAATTGAACTTCCATATGACCCCACAATCCCACTTCTGGGAATATACCCGGAGTAACTCAAATTACTCTATGAAAAAGATACCTGTACACACATGTTTATTGTAGCATAATTCACAATAGCAAAAACATGGAACCAACCATGCTACCATCTTAAGAAGACTGGATTTTAAAATGTGGTACATATACACAATGGAATATTACACAGCCATAAAGAAGGACATTATAAACTTCACAGCAATTTGAAAGGGCTTAGAGTCTATAATAATGAGTGATCTATTACAGAAACAAAGAGCTGAGTACCACATGTCCTCACACATAAGTGAACGTTGGACAATTATTATAATCCTATAAGAAAGGGATTGGCAGTAGTTGGAAACTGCCAGAGATGGGATGGACTGTAGTGGGAAACTTCCAGGGGAGGGCGGCACACCTCATCAACAAAGGTACTTGTATAATGAACATTTGTACACCTAACCCTGAATTGTGCTCCACATCTAAAAAATTTAAAAATTTAAAAGAAACTGGGAGAAAACAATTAATTTTAATATTTTTAAAAGAAAACTTATATTTGCTTTTACAATAAAGTGGATTTCTCTATTGACATATTGGCTCTAATAAAAAAATTCCAGTAATATACTCTCAGTGTTTTCTTAAATACTCCTTCCTATGTGGATTTTTCCATGTCCTAAAGGAAAAAAATGGTGTGTGATTCATTTGAAAGAAGCATAATTATTTTCATTTTTTATTACTAGCTATCTTTATGGACTTATAGAAGCACAATGGGGAAATAAACATGTTTTCATATAATATTGCAACCTCTAACTTAAAGAAATGCCTCATACAGCAAACTCTTTGGTTCATTAATAGAAAAAAATGATAATTCTTTTTAAAAGCATGATTGCATTTACTTTTTATGTGTGGATTTATCTTTTGGCCTATTGACATCTAATAGCAAAAGTCATGTTCTCATAACTTATTTTTGCTGCTTGCTTACAAACTCCTTTCTGCATGAAAGTCACAGTCACTGAAAAAAACAGTATATGAAGCTTTTGGAAGAAAATATTATTACATTGTTATTTTATTGCTGGATATCTCTAAAGGCTGATGAAAGTCCATTAAGGAAATAAATATGTTCTCCAGATATATTGTTAACATTCACTTAGAAAAGGGTCTTATTTATCAAGCTTCTAGCTACTTAAAAAATTATGATGAACCTTTAAAAAGCTAGTTTACATTTACTTTGTAATAGGTGAATTTGTCTATTAGCTTATTGGCATCTAATAAAATACATGTTTTAATAATTTATTGTCAATATTTGCTTAGTAACTCCATTCTACATTAAACTCTTTTATTGACTGAAAATCAACAGCACTTGATGCATTTCAAAGAAAGCATGATTTCAATTGTTTTTTATTGCAGGATAAATTTAGGGCCAATGAGGGCCCAAAGAAAAGAAAATATTTTTTCTAACGTAGTGTAAACATTTGCTTAGAAAAATGTCTGTTCCATGCATCAAACTTTTCCAGTCACTGAAAACAGTTAATCATAAAACTTTAAGTTAGTACACTTACATTAACTATTTATGGGTGAATTTCTCTATTGGCCTACTGATGCCTAGTGGGGAAAGCAACATGCTCCAATGATTCACTTTCAATGTTTGCATTCAAACTTCTTTCTGTACCAAACTCTTACATTTAATGAAAGAAAACAGTGTATAGCAGATTCACAATAAGGCATGATATTTGCCTTTAATTGATTGATATCTCTATAGATCTATGAAGGACCAAGGGATAACAAAAATGTTATGTTAAATTTCTGTAAATATTATTTTAGAAAAGACTCTCATGAATCATCCCCTTCAATTCAAGGAAATAAAACAATGTATTATGCATTTGAAGAAAAGCAAGATTACGTTTTCATTTTATTGATGAATATATTTATGGGTCTATAATGACCCAATGGGAAAATAAATATATTCTCCTAACAAAGTATGGAATGTTGCTTAAAAAAGAATCTCAGGGCTGGGCTCGGTGGCTCAGCCTATAATCTCAGCACATTGGGAGACCAAGGCTAGTGGATTGCCTGAGCCCATAGGTTCGAGACCCAGCTGGGCAACTTGGCAAGACCTCATCTCTACAATAAATAAAAAATTAGCTGGGCATGGTAGTGCACGCCTGTAGTTCTGGCTACTTCGAAGGCTGAGGTGGAAGGATCATGGAAGCCCAGCAGGTCAAGGCTGCAGCAGCCGGAAGCACACCACTGCACTCCAGTCTGGGTGATGGAGTGAGACTCCAACTAAAAAAAAAACTCAGATGTCAAACTATTACACTCCTTGACACCTCTTATCAGCAAGGGTGCCTGAACGAAGCATATTTGTATACCTAACCCTTAACTGTACCCCCACAATATCATAAGAAAAAAATATTGATTAAAAAAACTATTACACTCCTTGAAAGAAAACAGTTAATGATAATTCTTTGAGAAAGTAAGCTTACAATGACTCTATCAATATGAGTTTCTATTGTTCTATTGCTGCCTACTGGAGAAAGACAAAGACACATTATATCATAATCTCTGGGATGTCATGAAATCAGTGATGAGAGAAAAATTTATAGCATGGCACTGGCACATCAAGAAAAAAGAAATATCACAAGAAAACAGCCGAAAGTCACACCTAAAGGAGCTGGAAAGGCAAGATTATTGAAACTCTTATTTCAGTAGAAAAACCCAGACCATTAAAATGAAATCACAATTGCAAGATATAGATGACAAAAATATGACAGAAAAAATCAATGAGATAAAAAACTCGTTCTCTGAAAGGATAAATAAGATTGATGGAATCATGATCAGATTGACAAATAAAAAGAGAGTGAAAGTCCAAATAAATACAATTAGAAATAAAATAGGTGATGTCACAACTAACCCTGAAGAAATTCAAAAGACTGCCAGAGGTTACTATGAACATCTGCATGCAAATAAAATAGAAAATCTAAAGAAAATGCAAGATTTTCTGGCATTATGCAACATCTCAAAATTGAAACTAAGAAAAAAATGAAACTCTAGACAGACCAATAACAATCCAGGAAATTAACTCAGTAATGAGAAACCTCCCCATCAAAAATAGCCCTGGACTAAGTGTCTCGCCAGCTGAGTTCTATAAGACATACAAGGAGGAGATGATGACAAGTCTTATTATAAGTATTCCAGACAATTGAGGATGATTTAATTATCTCTAGCTCATTTTATGAAGCTAATATCATACTGATACACAAACTTGGCAAAGATCCAGCAAGGAAAGAGAAATAGAGGCTTTCCTCATGAACATAGATGCAAAAGTTCTCAAAAAGGTTCTCACAAATTGTTCCCAACAACATACCTCAAGGATCATCTACCACAACCAGGTAGGCTTCATTCCCAGGTTGCAGGAGTGGTTCAACATTCACAAGACCATCAATGCAATTCAATACATTAACAGATGTAAAACCAAGAATCACATGATTATCTCATCAAATGCAAAAATATAAAAAAATCATTTGAAAAAATCTAGCATCCTTTCTTGATAAAAACCCTTGAACACCTAGACATAAAAGTAACAGTCCTCAAAATAATGAGTCATCTATGGTAAACCTGCAGCCAACATTGTGCTCAATGGGCAGAAGCTGGAAGCATTCTTCTTAAGAATGGGGAAAAGACAAGGATGCCTATTCTTATCCCTCCTACTCAACACAGTGCTGGAAATACTAGCCAGGGAAATCAGGCAAGAGAAGAAAAAAGGGGTATATAGTAGGAAAAAAGGACATTAAGCTACCCCTCTTTGTGGACAACATTGGAATATACTTAGAAAACCCCAGGGAGTCTGTCAAAAGTCTCCTCACACAGATAAGCAACTTTGGTGAAGTCTCAGATTACAAAATCAGTGTGCAAAGAACAGTTGCATTTTTATACACCAACAACAGGCAGATGGGGAACCAAATAAAAAACACAATTCCATTCACAATAGTCACCAAAAAAATGAATTACCTTGGCATCCACCTAACCAGAGAAATGAAAGATCTTTAAAACGAGAACTACAAAATGCTACTCAAAGAAATCAAGGATTGACACAAATACATGGGAAAAAGTCCCATACTCATGGATTGGAAGAATTAATATTGCCAAGATGTGCATTGTATCCAAGGCAATCTACAAACTCAATGCAATACTCACCAAATTACCAACATTATTCTTCACAGACCTGGAAATGACAATGCAGAAATTCATATGGAAACAATAAAGAGTATGAACAGCCAAAACATACTCAGCCAAAGGAAAAAAGTGGAAGTTATCATGCTTCAGACTTTAAACATTATTACACAGCTATAGTAACCAAAAGAGCATTTTATTGGTTCAAAAATAGGCACATAGACCAATAGAACAGGACATAAATTCTGGAAGTAAAACACTATCCCTCAAACAGATCATCTTTGATAAAGTCACCAATAACAATCATTAGTGAAAAGAGACCATGTTTAGCAAATAATGCTGAAGAATGCAGAAGAATGAAACACGACCCCTATCGTAATACACAAAAATCAACTCCAAATGGATCAAAGACCTAAATGTAAAACCTCAAACTATAAGAATCCTAGAAGAAAACATAGGAACATTTGTATGCACGTTGGAGTAGGCAACCAATTCTTGAGCAAATCCCCAAAATAAAAGATAGACAAATGGAACCTCATTAAACTGAAAACTTTTGCAAAGAAAAATTAAGAGAGTGAGGAGACAATCTACGGATTGGGGAAAATATTTGCTAATTCTGTATCTGATAAAGGCCTAACATCTAGAATCTACAAGGAACTCAAATGAGCTGAAAGAAAAAAACAAACAATCCTATAAAAAGTGGTTAAAAAACATAAATAGACACTTCTCAAAAGAAGAGATACAAGCAGCCAACAGATACATGAAAAAATGCTCAGACTCACTAATCAACAGAGAAATGAAAATCAAAATCACAATGGGGGGGAAGATGGCAGTGGAGCCCATTGGGCTAAGCAAGTCCCAGTGTGAGTGAGAGTATGGAAAATTTTGCATATGTGTCAGTGAGTAAGTGTGCACGTGAGTGATTGACTGAGTAGGGACTCGGGAGCAAGTTGCTGGGGATCTCCTGGTGAAGCAGCTGGTGCTGCTGCAGCTGTTCTGCTTAGTCTCTAGTGATTCCCAGGGCACAGAAGTCAAGTGCCATTTTAAAAAAATTAAAAAAGCCAGCCGGGCTCGGTGGCTCAGCCTGTAATCCCGTGCTTTGGGAGGCCGAAGTGAGTGAATTGTCTGAGCCTGCAGGTTCGAGACCCACCTGGGCAACTTGGCAAGACCTCATCTCTACAATAAATCAAAAAATTAGCCGGGCGTGGTAGTGCACACCCGTAGTTCCAGCTACTTGAAAGGCTGAGGTGGAAGGATCGCCAGAGCCCAGCAGGTCAAGGCTGCAGTGGCCGGGAACAGCCACTGCACTCCAGTCTGGGTGACTGAGTGAGACTCCAACTCAAAAAAAAAATTTTAAAAAGCCCTTCCCAGATAGGAGCTGCCAAGAGAGACTGCCAGCTCCAGGCTCTGCCCACCACTGCATTGCCTGGCCAGATACTGACAGCAAAGGCTGCAGAGGAAGAACAGCGAGGAAGCCCAGCCAGAGCCACACTAGAGAAGATGAAAGAGGCACCCTGCCACCATCTTGAAAACTGAGCAGGAGAGTGCCCTGGCTTGCTCACCATGGAGCGACAGACCCGATCTGAACTCTGTGACCAGTGGATTAACTACTCAGGGGTAGATTGTGACCGAGAGGGAGTATCCTGAAAGCACAAACTCCAGAGGAACAGGACAATTGCTGAGTCTCAGGCACCCCACTCCCTACCTTGATTCAGCAGTGGGACAAAGGTATGGCAAGAAAAGGACACGGTAGACCTCCAAAGGGATGAGTGGTGAGTCTGGGGTTGACCTATCTCCCTCCTCCCCAGAAATCCTTAAAAGTCCGACCCACACTGTTGGGCATGACCAAGAGGGATGAACTCAGACAAAGTCTGGAAGTCAGCAGCAATAGGAGGACTCCACTCCAGGATAAGCCTGGCTGGACACCCCCTGCCAGTAGCTGGGGAAGAGACAATCCTGCATCTCCCCACCAGAGGGTTCCCTGTGCTGGACAATGGGGAAATTGTGATTGAGGCCAAAATTCTGCAGGAGATGGCAGAGGGGCAGCTGAGAGGAACAACTACAGAAACTGCCACAAGAAGGCAGTTTTTGTTTGTTTCCTTTTTTATTTTTTTTAATATTTTTCCTTTGCATATGAATGTGTATGTGAGAGTTTGATGTGCATTCCCCCACCCCTTTTCTCACCCCTTTTTTTTTCTTTCTTTCTTTCTTTTTTTTTTTGGAGGGGGTTCTCTATGTGTGTACATGAAGGATTGAGTGTTCACCTCTCAGTTTATTTGTGTGTTTCTTTACACTTTTTTGTCCTCTTTTTTAGTTTAATGTGTGTGCATACATGTGTGAGGGTTCAATTTGAATTTCTTTCTTATCTTTTCTTTCCTTTTTTTTCTCTTTTTTCTCCATCCACTTTGGTTTGGATATGTGTGTGTATTTTTGGTTTTCCTCTTTTTTGTTGAAGTTTTTTTGTGTGTGTGCTTTGTTGTCATTTCAGTTTGTTTTGCTGTGTGTGTCTGTGTTTAATTGTTTTTTGCTTTGGTTTCTGCTCTTGTTATCCTGTGAGTTTTTTTAATTTATTTCTTTAAACTTTTGTCTGCATAATTTCATTCTATTTTTCTCTGTTCTTCTCAATGTTGTTACTGTATCTTGGCCCCAGAAGGTGCACACACATCATCATATACAGTGGTTGTAGGGAGTGGGTCTCAGAAACCCATACCACAATCAATGAACATTGTGATGTGCAAGTAGTTTCTGCATCTTAGCTCCCCATCCTCCACCTAATTCAACTCTCAAAACTACCAGAGACAGCAAAGTTTCCCATCCACAGTCCTGTTTTTTAAAAAAACAAATTCAGAGCCCTGATCAGGGAACAATAGAGGGCTGACCAACATCAGAAGTGAAAACCTTCTCACTGACACTGAATAACGAAACTAAAGAGAAAAAAAAGAGACCTGTCACAAATGAGGAAAGCTCAAAGGAAGAGCACTGTAAATTCCTAGTGTTACAAAGAGAAAATGCCTGAAAAATCAGACCTCAGAGCCCAAACAACAGACATTACCAATGACTGGCCCCAGAATACAACAAGGGTTAGGAAATGATGAAAAAAGTGATTAAGACTCAAGAAAGATAAGATGCAACACTGAAAGAACTGGTCACAGAGATTTTGGCAATAAAAATGTCATCCATGAAATATATAACAAGATGTCAAGCATGGAAAGCAGAATTAATCAAGCAGAAGAACAAATCTTAGAATTTGAAGACCAAAACATGGAACTAACCAAATCTGTAAAAAAAACTTAGAAAGAAACCCCAGAAAAAAAGAACAAAGCCTCTAAGAGATGTTCAATTATAAAAAGAGGACAAACCTATGCCTGATTGGTGTCTCAGAAGAAGACAGGAAAATGTAGAAGTGGAAGAACTTGGAGCAAGTATTCCAGGAAGTTGTCCAAGAAAACTTTCCCCATCTCACCAGAGATGTGACAATCCAAACACAAGAGATACAGAGAACCCTTGCAAGATAGCAAATGAGAAGCCCAAACTCTAAACACATAGTAATTCATCTGCACAAAGCAGGTACAAAAGAAAAACTCCTAAAGACAGCAAGAGAGGAAGGTCAAACTACCTACCAGGGAAAACCAATCAGAATAGCAGCAGACCTATCAGCAAAAGCACTACTAGCTAGAAGGTACTGGAGTCAAATATTCAAAGTCCTCAAAGATAAACAATTTCAACCAAGAATTTCCTACCCAGTCAAACCCAGCTTCATCAGTGATGGAGAATCAAAATCCTTCCCAGACATCCAATCCCTAAGAGATTATGCAGCTTCCAGATCAGCTCTACAGTAGATGTTTTAAAAGGTATTAAGCACAGAAGAAAGAAAAAAAAGAATGACCATGAACCTCTCAAGAGAACAGCAGAACACAGAATCAACAGAGAATGCATCATAACTACAAACTTGAAAATGCACATGTACATCAACCCAAAAGCCAAAAGAAAATAAACAAATAAAAAAAACTTTATAAGAACCTTATGACAGGGATAAGCACATGGAACAGACTCCGAGATTAATCACATTCTTGCCCATAAAGCAAGCATAAACCAATTTTATAAGATTGAAATACAACCTGCACCTTCTCAGATTACAATGGAATAAAAATAAATATCAACAACAACAACAAATTCCCCCAAACCCACAAAGACTTGAACACTAAACAGCATGATACTGGACAACTAAAGGTCAACACAGAAATCAAAACTGAAATTAAAAGAATACAAGGAAAAAATGAAAACAAAGAAACATCTTACTAAAACTTCTGGGATGCCACAAAAGCACTCCTAAGAGGGTAATTTACATTTCTATGAACACACATCAAGAAAGTGGAAAGATCACAAGTTAACACCTAACAAAACACCTAAAGGAGCTGAAAGACAAGACAACCAAAACCCTAACTTTAGCTGAAGAAACCAGATCACCAAAGTAAAAGCCCAAATATGGGACATAGAAGACAAAATTATCATGGAAAAAAGTCAATAAAACACAAAGCTGGTTCTTTGAAGAAATAAACAAGATTGATGGATCTCTAGCTGAAATGACCAAGAAAAAGATTTCTAAAAGCCCAAATAAACACAATCAGAAATGCGATGGTTCAAATCACAACTGATCCCAAAGAAATACAAAAAATTATTAGGGACTACTATGCACACCTGTATGAAGACAAACTTGATAACCTAAATGAAATGGAGGACTTTATGACATCACACAACCTCCCAAATTTGAAACAAAAAGACACGGAGACTTTAATTAGACCAATAACAACCCAGGAAATTGACTCCATCATAATAAAACTACCTACAAAAAAGATCCCTGGACCAGATGGCTTTCCAGTGGAATTCTACAAAATGTACAAGGAGGAGCTGGTTCCAATCCTATTGAAAATATTCCAAGCAATTGAGAAGAATAGAATTCTCCCACATTATTTTACAAAGTTAACATCACACTGAAACCCAAACCAGGTGAAGATCCAACAAAGAAAGAGAACTACAGGCCTATATCCCTAGTGAACATAGATGCAAAACTTCTCAAAAATATTCTAGCAAATCACATAAAAACATATCTCAAAATCCATCCACCATGACCTAGTATGTGTCAACCCTAGGATGCAGGGCTGATTCAACATCCACAAGACCATAAAATATAATTAATTACATCAACAGATGTAAAAACAAGAACCACATGATTATCTCATTATATGAAGAAAAATCTTTTGATAAAATCAAGCATCCCTTCTTTATAAAAACCCTCAAACACCTAGGCATAGAAGGAACATGCCTCAAAATAGTAAGCACCATCTATAATAAACCTGCAGTCATCATATTGCTAAATGGACAAAAACTGGAAACATTTTCCTTAAAAACCAGAAAAAGACAAGACTGTCCACTCCCTTCACTCTTGTTCAAAATTGTTTGAGGTTCTAGCTAGAGCAATTAGACTAGAGAAGGAAATCAGGTGTATCCAAAAAGGAAAAGAGAAAGTTGAATTATCCCTCAGTTCTATAGATATGATCCTATTCCTTGAAAACACAAGAGAATCTGACAAAAACCTGCTTTCACTGAAACAGGTCTTTGGCAAAGTCTTGGGGTACAAAATAAATGTACAAAAGACAGTTGCATTCTCACATACCCACAACAAGCAGGCAGAGAACCAAATAAAAAGCACAAACCCATTCACAATAGCCACACAAAACATGAAATATCTTGGCATCTTCTTAACCAGAGAAGTGAAAGACCTTTATGATGAAAACTACAAAACACTGCTCAAAGAAATCCAAAAAGACATAAACAAATGGAAAAATATTCCATACTCATGAATAGAAAGAATCAACATTGTAAAGATGGCCATCCTACCAAAGGCAATCTACAGATTGATTCAATGCAATATCCAGTAAATTACCAACCAACATCATTCTTCTCAGATCTGGAAATGACAATAAAGAAATTCATATGGAAATACAAATGACCAGGAATAGCCAAAACAATTTAACCAAAACTAAAAATTGACTTTCCATATGATCCAGCAATACCTCTCCTGGGAATATGCCCAGAGGAACATAAATTATTCTACAAAACAGACACCTGCACACCCATGTTTATAGTTCCACTACTCACAATAGCAAAAACATGGAACTTACCCTGGTACCCATCAAAAGTCGACTGGATAAAGAAAATGTGGTACAGAGACACAATGGAGTATTACACTGCCATAAAGAACAAAATTATGCACTTTGCAGCAAACTGGATACAGTTGGAGACCATCATGCTTTGTGATCTATCACAGAAACAAAGAACTAAATGCCACATGTTCTCACTCATATGTGGGCTCTGAACACTAGTCACATTAGCACAAGGTCGAGAGCAGCAGTCAATGGATGCTGCCAAGGGAGGAAGGGAGGGTAGGGGGACACATAACAACACAAAAAGTACCCGGTCCTAAAGCAGGGGAATTGAGGGTCAGTAGGAGGCCCAAACTTTACCTGCTTGTATATTTAACCCTTACTTGCACCCCACATCTCTATAATAAAATAGAATTTTTTAAAAAGAAAGGATATATAGAAAATATAGAGAGAGAAAAATAGATATATAGAAAAATTTCTATTTTATGAATTTTTACAGATTTGTTTTATAGCCTAAGATATTTTCTGTTTTGGAAAATAATGTATATGCCAACGAAAAGAACATGCAATCTGCAGCAGTTGATAAAATGTGCTGTAAATGTCAGTTGAGCCAATTAAATACAGTATATAGTTTAACTTTTTTTTTTTCTTTGTTAATTTTGGGTTTTTTTTCCCCAGTTTTTTGAAATGTAGTGTAGAATTCAAGTTTGGGTATACAAATGGTCATTATGCAGGTACCCTTGTTGATGAGGTGTGCCCCTCTTCCTCCCTGGCAGTTTCCCACTGCTGACAATTCCCTTCTTATAGTATTATAATTGTTCAAATTCTACTTACGAGTGAGAACATGTGATACTCAGTTCTTTGTTTCTGTGATAGATCACTCAGTATTATAGACTCTAAATTCATCCAAATTACCATGAAGTTCATAATTTTGTCCTTCTTTATGGCTGCATAATATTCCATCATGTATATGTACCACATTTTTTTATCCAGTCCCCTTTTGATGGGCAGCACGGTTTGTTCCAAGTTTTTGCTATTGTGAATAATGCTGCAATAAACACGTGTGTACAGGTATCTTTTTCATAGAGTGATTTGAGTTCCTCTGGGTATATTCCCAGAAGGGGGATTGCTGAGTCACATGGAAGGATGATTTTTAGATCTTTTCGGAATCATCACACTGTTTTCTGCAGAGGTTGTATTCGTTTAGGCTCCTATCAACAGTGTAGAAGTATGAATTTTGACTCTATCAAACTCAGTGATCTATCACAGAAACAAAGAATAGAGTACCATATGCTCTCACTCATAAGCGACCTTGAACAATTATCATAATACTATAAGAAAGGGATTGGCAGTAGCAGGAAACTACCAGGGGAAGGGGGTAGCATTGGCAGTTGAGGGAAACTGCCAGGGGAGGGAGGGGCACACCTCAACAACAAGGGTACCTGCACAATGAACATTTGTATACCTAACCTGAATTGTACCCCACATCTTTATAATAAAAAGTAAAATAAAATAGAAAATATTTAAAAATTCAAAATAGTGTAGAAGTATTCCCTTTTCCCGACATCCAATCCAACATCTTTTTTTTTTTTTTTTTTTTTTTTTAGTTATTGATAATGTAATGGTCATTCTGGCTAGAATTAGTTGGTATCTCAGTGTGGTTTTCATTTGCATTTCTTTGATAATTAGTGAGATTGAGCATGTTTTCACTTATCTGTTGGCTGCTCATATGTCTTCTTTTGAGAAATGTCTATTTGTCCACTTTGTAATAGGGTTGTTTATTTTTTTCTTTTCAGCACATTTGCGTCCGTTGTAGATCCATGATGTTAGGCCTTGTCAGATATACAGTTGGCAAATTTTTTTCCCACTCTGTGGGCTGTTTCCCCACTCCCTTGATGGTTTCTCTTGCTTTTCAGAAGCTTTTCAGTTTGATAAGGTCCCACTTGTCTATCTTATCTTTTATGGCATGGACACTTGGAGTTTTGATGAGGAATTGGTTGCCAGTTCCAATTTCCATAAGGGTGTCTATTGCATTTTCTAAGGTTCTTATAGTTGGAGGTTTTACATTTATGTCTTTGATGCATTTAGAGCTGATTTTTGTGTATAGTGATAGGTAAGGGTCCTGTTTTAATCTTCTGCATGTGGTCAGTCAGTTTTCCCAGCACTATTTACTGAATAGGTTCCCCTCTCCCCAGTGGTTGCTTTGTCAAAGATGAATTGTTTGAGAAATTAAGGTTTTGCTTCCAGAATCTCTATCCTGTTCCATGGGTCCATATGCCTGTTTTTGTACCAATACCAGGCTGTTTTGAATATTGCAGCCTTATAGTAACATTTAAAGTCTGGAAGTGTGATACCTCCTGCTTTGCTTCTTTTGCTGAGGATTGTTTGGGCTACTCATGGTCATTTATCTTTCCATATGAATTTCTGTATGACTGTTTCCAGGTCTGAGAAGAATTATGTTGGTAATTTAATGGGTAGTACGTTAAATCTGTAGCATCTTAACAATGTTGATTTTTCCTATCCATGAGTATGGAATAGTTTTAAATTTGTTTGTGTGCTCTTTGATTTCTTTGAGCAGTGTTTTGTAGTTTCACTGTAAAGATCTTTCACTTCTCTGGTTAGGGAGATGCCAAGCTATTTACTTGTTTTTGTTTTTTTGTGGCTATTTTGAAGGGATTCTGCTTTTTAATTGGGTTTTTGTTTATTGTTGGTATATAGGGATGTGATTGTCTTTTGCACATTTATTTTATAACTTGAGACTTTGCCAAAGTCCTTTATCAGTGCAGGGCAGTTTTTGATAGATTCTTTTGGGTTTTCAAGGTATAGAATCATGTTATCTGCAAAGAGGGGTAACTTAACTTCCCCTTTCCATTTTGGATACACTTGATTTCCTTCTCTTGTCCAATTGCTCTAGCTGGGAATTCCAACACCATGTGGAACAAGAGAGGTGAGAGTGGGCAGCATTGTCTTGCTCCAGTTTTCAGGGGAAATTATTTCAATTTCTGTTTGTTTAGCAGTATGTTGACTGTGGGGTTCTCATAGATGGCTCTTACTATTTTGAGGTGTGTTCCATCTATTCCTAGGTGTTCAAGGGTTTTTTTTTTTCTATTCAGATTATTATTTATCCATTATGGAAAATGGAAAATGGGGTGTTAAGTTCCCCTAGTATTTTTGTATTGCAGTCTATTGCTTGTATTGCAGATCTAGTTTTTATTTATTTATTTATTTATTTATTTATTTACTTGGAAGCTCTAGCCTTGGGTGCATAGATATGGACAATTTTTATCTTCTTGCTGAGTGGGCCCTTTTATCAGTATATAATGTTCCTCCTTGTCTTTTTGCAGTATTTGATTTGTAGTTTATTTTATCTGATATAAGAATAGGTACTTCTGCTTCTTTTTCTTCTTTTGGTTTTCCTTTGAATTGAATATTTGTTTTCAAATATTCATTTTCAGTCTACATGTGTCTTTATAATTGGAATGGCTTACTTGGAGGCAGCGTATAGCTGAATCTTACTTATTCCACTACTCTATGTTTTTAATTGGAGAATTGAGAACATTTACACTCAGTGTTACTAGTGATAAGTTAGGACTTACTACTGCTATTCCATTATTTGTTTTCTGGTTTGTTTGAGATTCTTCTCCTTTTTCCTTTTTTTCCTAATTTCTTCCTTTGTGGTTCATTTATTATTTCTAGCTTTTTGTTTGTAATGAGTCTATTACATGTTTATGTGCTGTGGTAATCAGGGGTCTTTCAAAAAACATCTCATAGATATAACAAGTTTGTTGTTGTTGTTGTTGTTTCTGAGTTGGAGTCTCACTCTGTCACCCAGACTGGAGTGCAGTGGCCGCTCCCGGCCACCACAGCCTCGATTTGCTGGGCTCCATCGATCTTTCCGCCTCAGCATTCCAAGTAGCCGGAACTACAGGCGCAACCACACCCAGCTAATTTTTTTGATTTATTGTAGAGATGAGGTCTCGCCAAGTTGCCCAGGCGGGTCTCAAACCCGCGGGCTCAGGCAATTCACTCACCTCGGCCTCCCAAAGCACGGGATTACAGGCTGAGCCACCGAGCCCAGCACAAGTTATTTTAAAGAAATGACATCTTAGATCACACTTTTTTAAGAGCAAAGGCAAAAAAAAAGACCAGAAAGTTTACTTTTTAATTTCATCTCTCTCAATATTTTGATTTGTGATTATTTCAATTTACATGTATTCTATTTCCTATCTTGTAACAGGCCTCTTGTAGTTTTCATTATATTTGATAGTAAAGTTAAAATGCTTCTTGCCCCAAATGGAGAGTTCCCAAATCCATCATCCCAGCTGCAGTGTGGAAGGCTAGCTAACCTGGTAACCTAAAATGTACCTTCTTCAGCATGATGCTACTGGATATTCACTTTGATTTGTTGTTTCCTTTTCTTGGGTTACAGACCAACGTTTCCAGGACTGGGAATATAATAGTCCTGCCTCATCCATTTTCCTCTGCCTGTCCTCGGGGATATTTCCCTTTTCATGAAGTCACAATGTTACTGGGTATAGGCAATGAGAATTCAAGTACCAGGGAACCCAGGATGTTTGGTAATCTGTTTGACCAACTCAGTGTAGATCATGTGAGTTTTGGAGAAATATTCTGCATGCATAGTGCCTGGATTAATAAATAAAAAAAGAGGGGCATTGCAGATAAGGAAGTCCAGTTCTCCTTCAATCTGATTGAAATATTTCCACTTATTTCTCTGTAGCCTAAGAACTATCTTATCCTCATATGTGAGTTCTAATTGTCCCTAGTGTAGATCTTGGAGCTGTACACTTGTTTTTCTGTCAGGTTCAGTGTGAAGTTAGCTTGGCTGTATGCTGCCATTTTAAATTCAGGAGTTTGATACACATCCGATTATGGTATATTAGCATATATATACCTTGCTAAGTCTCCAATTGACTTATGCAATTTGAACTAATTTGAGTTTTTAAAAAATATTTTCACATAAACTTTAAGGCATTTGTTTTCAAAAGTTATTCTTGGCATTCTCATTAAAATTACTCAATCATGGTAATTTAAAGTATAATCTCTGTCACTTTATTTTTAAGTAGTCCCATCTAAAAATATAATATTTCTCCTCATTTTTCAAGTACTATACATGTGAAGAAATTATTACATCTCAATTGAATTAATACCTAGGCATTTTCTCTTCTGGAAAATAAGAACTTCAAAATACATAATTTGCCTAATAAAATCCATTTTTCAAATAGATTATTTAAAATGTCTCATTATGTAAAATGAAAAATAACAGAGCAGTTTTGTGTGATAGCGATCAATGAGCCCTGAACTGCAAGTCCATGATAGCCATTTAAACCCAGGTGCTTTTGCTTGAAAATGATTAACGTGGGTAATAACTAAGGTCTGCTGTCCATGACTTTGAATGTATGAGGTTTACAAAAGTCAGTTAAATATTGAAGGCAGAGAACAATCAAATTCATGGAGGTTAATAAAGAGAAAAATATTGGCCATGAAATTCCACATAGGTAGGTACTCTCTAATATTAAGAACAACGGGGTGAAATCCACCATTTTGCCTGTTGGTCTGCTGCTCCTCCTACCTTCTCTCCTGCCCAGCCTTTCCCCCACAAATGCCATCTGCAGCATCTATTTTCTCCAGCCCCCAACTCCATATCCAAGTGAGGCCAGTAAGTTCAAGAAGTGGATACCCTGAGGACCCCAGCAAGGTCACCATTTTCAACACAACATAGCAGGATCTGGAAGTGGGAATAATATTCCATGGTGCTCTTCTCAGGTGCAAGGAATAGATGATGATGTAGCAGAAGCAGATATAATTTCTACAGTAGAATTTGATTATTCTGGAGAACTAGCAGTGGGAGATAAAAGAGGTAGAGTCGTAATCTTTCATCAGGAGCAGGAGAACAAACTCCAGTTGCCTAACAGAGACCATGTAATATTTTTAGCACCTTCAAGAACCATGAACCAGAGTTTGACTAAAAAGATTTTGAAATAGAAGAAAAGATTAGCATAATTAGGTGGTTACTCCAGAAAAATACAGCTTAGTTTTTATTGTCTATAAATGATGGACAATACAATTATGGAAAATCAATGAAAGGACAAGAGATAAGAGGGGCATAACTTGAAAAGGAAGATGGAAGGAATATATATAAATCAAATATAGTAATATATATACATATAGTTACTACACCACGAGTGCCAGTCTTTAAGCCCAAGAATCTAATGGTTGAGGCCAGTCTAGGAAGAGTATTTGCCAGTGTTCATACATATCACATCAACTCAATTTCTATTAACAGTGATTATAAAACATATTTATCTATAGAAAATTTGCAGTTAATCTTTAGCATCTGGAAATTACAAACAGGAGTTTTAATATTGTGGGTATAAAACCTGCCAATAAGGAAGAGGTAACTGAGGTGATTGTAGTAGCAGAGTTTCATCCAAACAGCCAAATAAATAGTTAAATATAACACATTTACATACAGCAGCAGTAAAAGAACTATTTGGTTGCATGACATGAAGGCATCTACCCTCTGTGACAGGCAATCTAAACTGCTTGAAGAACCTGAAGATTTACAGGTCATTTTTTCCCAAGTAAAATTCAGCCATAGTGGTCAATGTGTGATGACTAGGGACTATTTGTCAGTCAAAATGTGAGACTTAAATATGAAAAACAGGCTTGTGGAAACACACTAGTGCATGAATGCCTCAGAAGTAAAACTCTGTTCACTGTATGAAAATGGCTGCCTATTTGACAAATTTGAATGTTAGTGGAATGAATCTGACAGTGTTGTCATGACTGGATATTACAATAATTTCTTCAGAATGTTTCACAGAAATACAAAGAGAGACATAACCCTAGAAGCATGATGGGAAAACAATCAGCCTCACATGATTCTGAAGTCACACAAAATCTGCACAAGTGAGATGTGCAATAAAAGATAATAAGTGTTCACAACCTAGACTTCAACAAGAAACTCTTTTATACAGTTTAGCACCCCAAGGAAAGTATTATTGCTGTAGCTACTACAAAAAAAATCTGTATATAATTCAAGACAAAGTCAATTAACATTGGAATTCCTAGCAGAAAAATACAGTTACTCCTTAGTTGAGACAGTTGAATCTCACATTCATACCTATAAAAGAGAAAGCTCCATTGTGGCATCCTTTTCCAGTATTTGACAGTGTGCCATTTGACAATACATTTTATGGCTACATGTAGAAAGCTCTGTGGATTAATTACTGTAGTGTTCTTCATGCCTGCTAGCCATTTACATAAGGGCAGGACACTTTTGACTTAAATGACTTATTGCACCATCTTGCCTAGTAGACTAATTTGGACTGTATCAACATTGGTTTACTACACTTTTTGTGCCTTTCATTGTGATTACATCAAATACAGTGAAAGTCTTCAGTTATATGATGGGATTTAATTTTGTATCCTCATTACTACATCACTTGTGGGTTATACCACTTTCCTCTTTTAAAAAAAAAAATTAAATACAGCTCATTCTTACTGTGGCTTGTAGTATTTCTTCTCTTTTGACCTCCTGGACCTTTCCCTTTCATCTCTCTTACTCTTACCCCTCTACCAGTCTTGATGGTGGTATATTTTTTTAAAAGTTCACAGAAAGAGTCACTTTGGGGTTTGTGGTATAAAGGGAGTATATGTTGCAAACAAATGTTTTAATAACAGTTGGCTATAACTTTTCACCATATCTGGTACCAAAAACAAGGAGGAAAATATGACTACTGAATAAAAATGACAAAGAATGGAAAAAGTATTAATAGTTAAGGACAATAAATGAACCAAAATCTGACAATTGAAATCAGGCAAGGTGTAATCTAGTATGCAGTTGAAACACTGTGATCAAATAATAAGCTCTGTCAGTGATTAAGTCAGAAGCAGAAACGCTCAGATCACTTAATTTTGAAAACATGAGTCATTACCCAAATAACTGAAGTTTAAAATACTATACTCAGCAGAAAAATATGACTGAGATTCCTTGAGAGTATATTGCTTCACTGTTAACCTGGACACAAAAATATGTTTGTCTTAAAGCAAACTATCCATCACATGAAAGACAACTGTATATGTGCCATGTCAAAGCAGTGGAACAATCAATTGCATCAGTCTAAGATACAAACAGAAAATTTCAATTAAAATTATCTTTCATTTTGAATCTTCCTATTTTCAGTTTTGTTACTCTCTTCAGTTTATACTAAAATTAAGACTACACAATGAACTTAAGTAAGTCCATAGAACAAGAGTTTACAAAAACTATAATAAAAACTAAAATATCAGTGAAACAGCACAACAGAGCTCTTAGTACTGAGTAGTTTTTCAAGAGCTCAAGTTTCCAGTTACTATTGAAAATAACTTTAACTGGTTTATAACCAATTGCATAGTCAGTGCCTTGAGTAGGTCAACTGCATCTTAATGTGATAACCATTTTATGGTTAGTATAATGCATATATTCTGAAATAGTAGATGTTTAATAAATATGTCAAGCAACAAATAACAAATGACTACCTGTATAAATGTATCACTGTTTGCTAAAGCATCTCTTATAAAAGATCATTACAGAAAAGAGCAGATAATTGGTTCAAAGTAAACCAAGTTAATATTGATCAACAAATTTTAAGATTAATGGATACACAAAATGCAGAATAAATACTTGAGATGTCAAATAAATTGTTTTTACATTATTATCTCATTTCTACAAATATTTAGGAGTAATGACCATGAGTCAGATTTGAAAATTCTGGCACTTTATTGTCTTCCACTATTATTTCTACTCTTTGTTAAAAATAAAGTTTAAATGAGCACCTTAACTTCAAATTAAGCATAATACTCAGTAGTTAAGAAGTGAAATAAATGTGGTACCCTAAAATGCAAGACTTGAGTTGTGGATGTCAGGGCCTCTGCTAGACCAAACAAGAATTAAAATTACCAATTACTCATGATGTATACTCTGTTGTGACTGTTTCTTTTGTGATTGTTAGTTGAAAAAGTACAGTAAAATTCTCCCAAACTCTATAACATAATCTACATTTCGCTCAATGCTAAGCACATTTTAGAACTAAAAGTGTATGTCAATATTTGCCTAACTTAGGATGCTGGATAAAATTTTGGTACCATAACTTTCTTCCAAAAATTTTGATTTATGAGAACAGTGAAGATTTTAGGTATCTAGATTTTAAATATACACTAAAGGCAGGTTTGAGAAACATTGTTGTAAATAGCATTGCTTATACTATGTATTTCTGTGAACCCCTTGTGCAATGATGAAGATAAAAGTCATTTTAATAAACACAACTAAACATGTTTTTTAAGAAAAGTGTTTAATTATTGAAGAATGTCTGTCTTATGATTAAAACATGTTAAGCAACTGATTTTTAGAGCACCAAGTATTTGGACATTGACAAATGATTAAAATTTTAAAATTATCAAGATTTTTAAATTGCAATAATATCTCAATTTTTACAGCCTATCTTGTTTCTAAAACAGGATTCACCTACTCATGCAGAAACTTAAGGCACTAAAGATTAACATTCTGTAGAATTCAACAGCAGAATAGAATTACAAGAGGAGCATATGTGTTCATAGAGCCACATCACAAAAGTCAACATGTGCCATAATGTTTAAAAGCAATTTTGCCATTACTTCGTCTGTAGAAAGAGAGAAAAAGAAGAAGAAAACAACATGTCTGATTTTCTCATTGTATCCAAAAGGCTTTTCAGTGACTAAGCATTTGAACAAGATATAAGTTGCAGAGCTTGGACTTCACTTTTTCAAACAGTCATGCCCTGCTCCCCTCCAGACTCTGTCCTGCTGCAAGGCTATATTCTCAGTTCTGATTAAGAACAGGAACCCACCCTGATTTGAGGAAGGGGAAAGTGAGAAAAACACACTCTGTTCCCTGAGTTGTCCACTCTATAGCATATTGATCCAGATTTAGTAATTAAAATTGTAATTAATATTACAATCAATATAGATTACTATAATTAATATTATATTAAATTAAGTATGGTTAACTCAACTAGAGTATTTTAAAACAAGCTATCACCATGTATGTAGTTCAAGTTAACATACTTTTAAAAGTGAGAGTTCCAGAGTAAAGTTTGAGTGCTTCTTCAAGTTTTAATTAAAAACCAAAAACAAATCTGTTTCTTGTATGTATGCTTGCAGATTAAGAAGAACCCACTAGTATCTATCACATTGACACAGTTATTTTAATAAGTAGGAAAAGAAAGTAATTCTATTGTATTCTTACCTTTTTGCCAAGCAAAATGTGCATTCATTACCATAGGTTTTGCCATTGGATCCACAGACAGGATCATATTCCTTGGTGCAAATAGCTCTGCTGTCTGCATACGGGTTACAATTTGGCTGTAAAATGCAAAGGCAAAAAAATTAGAAAGTAAACACCTAAAAGCAATGTTCTTAAATGTTATTATTAAATGCTATGTAAGAAAGACAATAGGGAAAATACATATATTTTCATTGTTGAACAATGTTTTGTTCACAAACATCCCTGTGAACAAAAACCAAATAAAAAATAAAACACAGGCTATTCTCAGTAGCTCAGCCTGTAATTCCAGTACTTTGGGAGAATGAGGCGAATGGATTGTCTGAACCTGAGGGTTCAAGAGCAGCCCAGGCAACTTGAGGAGACCTCATCTCTACAATAAATCAAGAATTAGCTGGGCATGGTAGCATTCACCTGTAGTTCTGGCTACTTGGACGACTGAGGAGGAAGGATCACCAGAGCCCAGCAGGTCAATGCTGGGGTGGCTATGAGCATGCCACTGCACTCCAATCTGGGTGACAGAGTGAGACTCCAATTAAAAAATAAAAATAAATAAATAAAACATTTTCACAACATTTGTAAACCTCCCTATCAATTGCTTTCCTCAAATTCCAATTCACTCTCATTGCAGAGGTAAACATTAAACTCAGTTTTGTAATTACCATTTAGTTGTTTTTGTTTTTAGTTCTACCATCTATGTAGTTATTGATAAAATTATACATTGCTTAATTTTGCAAATTTTTGAAATTTATTTGCATAAAAATTCTAACTCATTTTGGTCTTCTAAAATATTTGAACAACTATTGATTACATTCATAATAAGCTTTTATAATTGTTTATTCAAATTATATTTTTCTAATCTGTAACACATTAATATGGTGAATCACAATATACTAATTTGAGTCAATCATAGATTGCTAGTAAAAGAAACTGTCATATTCCGTCAAAATTTTTATATATTGCTATATTTTGAATATTAAGATTTTATATAATATCTGTGGATCTTTGTTGAAATTTTCTTCCATTGTTAAAGTTAAGGAGTTGACTGGCAATCTAACTAATATTTTTGTAGAAAGCTGATCTTTTTGAGTACTCTGTAGAACAACTCTGAATTCCTTAATTTGTAGTTTTCTTACTATGTGTTTAGATGTGGATTCTTAAACAATTTTTGTTAGAATGCGTTGTGACCCTTAATCTGTTCATAATAGCCAAAAAGTAGAAACAACCTACGTGTCCATCAAAAATTGATAAAATTCAAGGATTAAAAAATTAAGTACTGGTTCATGCTACAACATGAATTACCCTTGAAAATGTTACACTAAGTTAAAGAAGCCAGTCCAAAAAACACATATTGTACAATCCATATATAAGATAAATCTATAAAAGGTAAATCTATAAATACATAATTGGTTCCCTGGAGTGAGAAGTTCAGTAAATAATGACTAACAATAAAAAAAAATATGGAACCTAATCATAATGATAAAAATGTTCCAAAACTGAGTTTCAGTGACAATTTTACTAGGTAAATTTGTTTTTTAAAGCAAATTAAATTGTTTATTTTAATTGGGTGAATTTTATAGTATGTAAATATACCTAAATAAATTTATTAATAAAAATCAAACTATAGCAGCAGAAATTTAAATATTTTTTGAAACTTATTTTCAAGCAGCCTAAAATTAATAGATACCACCTAACTCTTTCTCTAAACACTTCAAAAACAATTAATTAACAAGAAAAACTAATAAAACCATATAACTCACTTGCACTTAGCATAATAGAAGACATAATGACAGTTCTAACTTCCCATTACCTGTACATTTTTTAAAAATCATCAATTTTTAGTAGGATTATTACTTGAATTCCCAGTTCAAGAAATAATGAATTATGATACTAGAATCTACAATTTACACAAAAGATAATAGTTATGTATATCTATATATTACATAAAAAAGAAGGTAAAAAATAAAACAAAAACTAATAGTGGTAACAGAAATAAACAGAAGCACAATAATAATAGGAGACTGCAACAAAGAGCCCACATTACAACACATACTGGTTCATTAAAAAAGACTTAAATAAAATAATAAAAAATAATTATAATATAGATTTATGGTTCTATATCAGATGATATACACGGATAACAAATATATACCTTATTCTCAAGTACATATTGCACAGTCACAAAAATTGCTCTAAATATTTTTTTTTTTGAGTTGAAGTCTCACTGTCGCCCAGACTGGAGTGCAGTGAGTGGATTGCCTGAGCCTGCGGGTTCGAGACCCGCCTGGGCAGCGAGACCTCATCCCTACAATAAATCAAAAAATCAGCCGGGCGTGGTAGAGCGCGCCTGTAATTCCGGCTACTCGGAAGGCTGAGATGGAAAGATCTCCGGAGCCCATCAGGTTGAGGCTGCGGTGGCCGGGAGTGGCAACTGCACTCCAGTCTGGGCAACAGAGTGAGACTCCAACTCAAAAAAAAAAAGAACTACAACGAGAAAAAGGGGAACTGAAAACTAAAGATTCAGCTAAAGTTTAGAGAAAACCCATATTTACTAAAAGCTATAAAATAAACTTTGTTGACAAGGACATGTTTAGAAGGAAAGATAGTAGTGAGATTCGAAGTGGGAGTCTCCAAAAGCCAATATCTGTCCATGAGAAAAAAGTAATTAAAAAAAGGTGGGAAGCCAGGCTCCGTGGCTCAGCCTGTAATCCCGTGGCTTTGGGAGGCTGAGGTGAGTGGATTGCCTGAGCCCGCAGGTTCGAGACCCGCCTGGGCAGCGAGACCTCATCTCTACAATAAATCAAAAAATCAGCCGGGCGTGGTAGCGCATGCCTGTAATTCCGGCTACTCGGAAGGCTGAGGCGGAAGGATCGCCGGAGTCCAGCAGGCCGAGGCTGCGGTGGCCGGGAGCGGCCACTGCACTCCAGTCTGGGCGACAGAGTGAGACTCCAACTCAAAAAAAAAAAAAAAAAAGGTGGGAGACATGGAGGCAAGAAAGGCATCCTTCATAAACAATAAAGTAAAAATAAGCAAAAAGAAGCACATGGAGAATAATGCTGTACAAAACAGAACCAAACAGGGTAAAAGGACACACACACACACACACACACACACACACACACACACACACACACACACCTGATCACCTCACTGAAATAACTACATTTTGCTTTGAGTGCACCCTTTCACTGGGAACTTTGTAAACCAAACCACATAAACCACATTGACAGCCCTTGTGTCCACAAAAAAATATATTTTTTAAAATGTGGTTTTTATCTGCACAAAACTTTTATAACAAAACAAGCAAAAAACCTGAGAACTACATAGCTGCAACTGAAAAGCCTTAGATTCCAAATAGAAAACCAAGAAACAGAAGAAAACTTTAATGAAACACTCAAAACAAAATGAATTAAATAGCCTCTAAAAACATTTGAAGATGTTAAAACCAACTATTGGAATCTAAAATAGAGCTTCAGAATAGAAATCATTTTGTTAAAAAATACATGCTTACAACACTTGATTGAAATCAAGAAAAAAATAAAAGTTAAAGTTATCATCCTTCAGAAATAGATATTATATTAAAAGGTGCTTAATGAAGAATAAATTTTAATAAATTTAAGAAAAAAATACACTTACTTAAACAATATTGAACCATACTTTAGCATTTTACTAATAGATTGGCTTCATCCAAAGAAGAGATTATTGGGCAACATTTGTCATAGGACTGATTGTGATCACTTAATAGAATTAATTTTTAGCCGGGCTTGGTGGCTCTGCCTGTAATCCCATGCCTTTGGGAGGCTGAGGTGAGTGGATTGCCTGAGCCCACGGATTCGAGACCCACCTGAGCGACTCGGTGAAACCTCATCTCTACAATAAATCAAAAAATTAGCCGGGCATGGTAGCGCGCGCCTGTAGTTCCAGCTACTCGGAAGGCTGAGGCAGGAGGATCGCCAGAGCCCAGCAGGCGAGGCTGTGGTGGCCGGGAGCGGCCACTGCACTCTAGTCTGAGCGACAGAGTGAGACTCCAGCTCAAAAAAAAAAGAATTCATTTTTATTTAATATAAAACATGGATGGATAAAATGTGAAAAAATGAATTTTTTTAAAAATTAAAACAAGAAATTTATAAATACAAGAAAGGAAAGATATACCATTGCTTTTCTATAAGAAAACAGATAAAAGGAAAAAAATCATGAAACCCAGGCAAATCAGACACAAAATGAATAAATAAATAAATATTTTTTAAAACAGAGAACTACATACATTCAAAAAGATATACATATATGACTAATTACCACAACCAAAAAGAAAGCTTTTATATGTGATTTTATAGAACACAAAAACAAATAACAGCAAATCACATAGACATACTATTAATACAGCATAATAAATGTAGTAATTTTTAACAATACATTAAATAATATTGTTGAGACAAAATTTGCCTGTCATATCAATAAATGTGAGTGGATTACACTTACTAATTAAAGTGAGTAGATTTTCAATTTGACACACAAAGCAATGCCTGCTGTACGCCATATACATATAATGTATATGAGTAAAAGGTTAAAAATAAAAAGACCAATGTCTGTCAAGGCTAACAATATTGTTTGATGTCATATATTGCTCTTCCACTATCAAACAAAGTAAACTTTAAATCAAAACTTATTAAATATGGCAAGAAATAATGAATTATGATACTAGAATCTACAGTTTGCACAAAAGATAATCGTTACGTATATCTACATATTACATAAATAAGAAGGTAAAATAATAAAACAAAAACTAATAGTGGTAGCAGAAATAAACAGAAGCACAATAATAACAGGAGACTGCAACATAGCACCCACATTACAACACATACTGGCTCACTAAAAAAAATTTAAATAAAATAATAAAAAATAATTATAATATAGATTTATGGTTCTATATCAAATGATATACACTGATAACAAATATGTACCTTCTTCTCAAGTACTCATTGCACAGTCACAAAAATTGCTCTCTATTTTTTTTTTTTTTTTTGAGTTGGAGTCTCACTGTCGCCCAGACTGGAGTGCAGTGGCCGCTCCCGGCCACCGCATCCTCGACCTTCTGGGCTCCGGCGATCCTTCCGCCTCAGCCTTCCAAGTAGCTGGAACTACAGGCGCACGCTACCACGCCCTGCTAATATTTTTTATTTATTGTAGAGATGAGGTCTGGCGTGACCAGGCAGGTCTCGAACCCGCGGGCTCAGGCAGTCCACTCACCTCAGCCTCCCAAAGGCGTGGGATTTCAAGCTGATCCAATGAGCCCGGCAATTGCTCTATATTTAATCACAAGACTCACCAGTGAACTTTTTCCAGTAAAAATGATATCAGGAGCATTCAATCACAATTGAATAAAATGAATTATGAAATTTTTTAAAATGCTCATCACATGAGGAAATAAATAAAATATTTTAAGCAACACTAAAAAGAACAAGACAGATAAAATTAGAGTATTCAAAGAATATAACAAAAATAATAACCAATATGTATTAGAATTAATTTGATGCACTTAAAGCAGTGACCAAAGAAAAACTCATAGCCTTAAACACTTATACTACAAAAATGGAACAATATAAAAATAAAGTAAATTTTCAATTAAAAATTAGAAATAAATAAAACAACAGAAAGCACAGAGAAGATAATTACAAACTAAAGTCACACATAAATAGTAGATTTAATAAATGGTCAAAATTCAGGTCAAATGAAAACATTTAAAAAGTCAAAATAATAAAGATGTGAAAAAACAAAAATGCAATGTAAGCTTAGAAGAGTTACTGATTTGTAGTAAAATAAAAATAATATAAACGTCTACTTTGCATACTTCGTTACAAATAAACTTGATATTCTAGGGGGGAAATAGCTGAATCCCACTAGATGTACAAAATTTTAAAAGACTGGTCTTCATTAAAAATGTGAAAACATTTATTAAAGGAAAAATTCACACTCTCAGAAGAAACAGGCCTGGAGGATTTTAAAAGACAGTTGATCTCCCAAAATGAATAGCACTTTATGTCATATAAACTGCTTCAGAAAATAAAAAAATTTTTTAAAACTTCCATGTTTTAATGTAGCAAATAAATTATACATAGCTAAATTTGATTAAAAAACAATATTATAATAAAATTTCAAGCTAATATCACATGTTATTAGACAAAATATTGGTGAACACAAGTAAGCATATATTTTTTAAAAATAAATGATGTCTGTGGAATTCTTATCATACGAGGTTAACTTAATATTAGAATACAATTATATAACACACCATATTAATAGTTCTCAAGAGAAAAAGCATGTTATTACCCATATAAGTGCTTTAAAAGCATTTGACTAATTCAAATAAAAATATTTAAGTTAACAGCATTTAGTGGATGATTCCCAAAGACACACAAGTACAGAAATATGCACACACATGTATATCCTTATCTCATCATCCTGCCAAAAACATTTTTGCTAAATAGCATTAACAATTTAAAACAGTGAGGATGTCCATATCTGTATATTTGTATTCCATGGATTAGCCAATGTATTAAACAAGATAATTCAATTAGAGACATAAGAAAGGGAAACAAAAAAGTAAACTGCATATTGTACCTATTTGTAGGTAATATAACAGTGCAACAGAAATATCTGTGAAATCATTGAAAATTAAATCAAGCAGGAAAAACTTAGAAATTTAGTAGAATATAAAATTAATATACAGTACTTTATTGCCCTTATAGTTACTAAAAATAATGTATTGAAAGACACAATTCTTTCAAATGACAACAAAGAAGATAAAACATCCAGAAAAACAATTAACAAGTAATGTGTAAACTTTATATGAAGAATAATTAAACAGTAATACCCCCAAAGCACAAAAGTATACTTGGACAATTGGAAAGAGAGTTTATGTTCTAGCATAAGATGATTAAACATATTTAACTGATGCTTACATGGAAAAACAGACATTAAACAATAGGAAATAATGGAAAACAAACACTATAGGCTAAGTAAATTTCCTCTACTGAATGTTGAAACATTTTGTAAAATTCTATAATTCTGTTATGAAATACAAAGGCAAGAAATGGAGTAGAAAGTGCTTTTGGAAATTTAATATAAAATAAAGATGGTATCTCAAATCTCTGAGCCAAATATGAACATTTCAATAAATTATCCTAGGAAAACTTATTTGCTAACTTTAAAAATAAATAAAATTGGAGATATACTTCACACTATATTGAAACCTAATCTTCCAACATATCAGAGAGCAAAGTGTGAAAAATAAAACAACTCAAATACGGAAGTCAACCTGAATAAATTCCTCTAAAACCAGAAGTTTTGGAGTTTTCTAAGTATGACCCAACATTCATATGTTATATACAAAGATAATACAATACACAATAAAGTTAACTACTAAAATGTTTGCATGACAAACACAATAATCAAGTTGTAAGACACTGGTGAAGTGAGGCCCAAACTTTATCTACACAATGACCACTTGTATACCTAACCCTGAATTGTCCCCACAACCTTACAAAAATTTATAAAACACTGATGAAAGAAATATTAGATGACACAAACAAAAGGAAAAACATGACATTCTCATGGATCAGAAGTATTAATATCATTAAAATAAACATACTGTCCAAATCAATCCAGATTCAATGTTGATTATCAGTACCTGTGTCATTTATCACAAAGTCAGAGAAAATTATTCATATAGAGACAAAGATGAGCACAAATTGCTAAAGCAATTCTAAAGAGGAAAAAAACCCCACAACATTGGTCTAGACAAAGAATTCATATTTAAAATCTCAAAAGCAAATGCAACAAGTACAAAACACATCAATGGGACTTAATTAAACCAAAAAGCTTCTCTGCACAACAAAATAAGTAATTAACAGAGTGAACAGATATCCGTAGAATTGGAGAAAATATTTTCCAACTATAAATCCAGAATTTGCAAGGAACTCAAACAACTGAACAACAAAAGCAAAAAATGAACAATCCCATTAAAAAGTGGTCAAAAGACATAATCAGACATTTTTTCAAAAGAAGACATACAAATGGCCAACAAGGATACGAAAAAATGTTCATTACTAATATCAGATAACTTCAAATTAAAACCACAAGAAGATTTTATATGGTAGATGAAATGACTACTATTAAAAATAACAGATGTTGGTAAGAATTTGGAGAAAAGGGGATGTTTATACACTATTGGTGAAATACAAATTAGTATAACTTCTATGAAAATCAGCATGAAAATTTCTTAAAGAACTTAAAGTAGAACTACCATTAGATCTAGCAATCCCACTACTGGTGTCTGCCCAAAGGAAAAGAAATCATTATAACTAAAAGATACCTGCATATCTATGTTTATTGCAGCACTATTACAATAGATTCAAAATCAACCTAAGTATTCATTAATAAAGAATTTCATTATAAAATGTGGTATAAGTACACAATGGAATACTATTTAGCCACAAAAAAATAAAATAATGTTTTTTGCTGCACTGTGAATGAAGCTGGAGGCCATTATCTTAAGTGAAACAAGTCAGATACAGATAAATACCACATATTCTCATTTATAAGTGATAGCTAAATAATGTGAACACATGGACATACAGTGTGAAATGATAGACACTGGAGACTTGAGGGAATGGAAAGATGGTGAGTGTATGATGAGAAATCACGTGTTGGGTACAATGCACCTTATCTAAGTAATGGATACTCTTAAAAGTCCTGACTTCACCACTACACAATCTAAGCATGAAACAATATTACAAATGCAATTCATAAATTTATATAAACAAATAGAAAGTTCAATGTGGCTGATTAGAAGCAGCTAGTGTATGTCTTTCTCAGGGTGAAGAACTGAAATAGGAAAGAACCTCAGCTCTTAGAGCAGGATAAGACAAAGAGCACACTCCAGGACCCACCAGAGAAGCAGCAGGATTCACAGTGGACAAAGAGGAGTGAAATCAAACTGCCAAGGTTGGAACCAGGCAGTCTTCTCAACCAGGTCACACTGCACATACTATGAACAGCTTCTGGAAGTGGAGAAAGGATTAGAGAATGAACTCTGGAGATCTGTGCTCCTGCCACAAACTTTTAAGGCCCCTTCTGGCAGTGTGTTACTAGAGCCTGGTTGGAGCGCTACAGGTAATCAAGTGTTTATTCATGTCTTTTGCCCACTTTTTAATGGGGCTGTTTGTTTTTTTTCCTTTCAGCATGTTTGAGTTGTTGTAGATCCTAGATGTTAGGCCTTTGTCAGATGTACAGTTGGCAAATATTTTTTTCCATTGTTTGGGCTGTCTCCCTGCTCTCTTGATGCTTTCTTTTGCTTTGCAGAAGCTCGTTAATTTGATGAATTCTCACTTTGTCTATCTTATTTCTTAAGGTATTGACCTTTAGGGTTCTGAATAGGAATTGATTGCCAGTTTCAATTTTCTTAAGGGTGTCTCCTGCATTTTCTCAGATTCTTATAGTTCGAGGTTTTACGTTTAGGTCTTTGATCCATTTAGATTTAATTTTTGTATATGGTGATAGGTAGGGGTCCTGTCTCAGTCTTCTGCATGTGGTCAGCCAGTTTTCCCAGCACCATTTACTGAATAGGTCCTCCTCTCCCCAGTGTTTATTGTTGAAGCATTTGTCAAAGATTAGTTGGCAACTGGCAGCTTTTTGTCTGGGACAAATTGTGCCAAAGGACTTGTGACCAACAGTAGTTCTCTCAGTGTGGACTGCTTGTATGAAAGACATGGGAGATGGGTAGGACTCACCATCACCAGCAACCCCTATCACCTCATGTGAACTCGTTTGCACAGCAGAAGCATATCTGATCATTCCTACAACATTGCCCCACTGGCCAGGGGACTCCCGCTGATTCCTACTGGGGTCACCACTTGAACACACAAGTGGGAAGTGGAGCATGAACCTTTCTGACCTAGCCCTCCCCAACTAGCCATTCCCTAACACCTGCCTCAAAAGTCTTATTACTCACCCAACTCCAGGAACATCTCTGTACTTCCCTTGGGCAACATAAGTTAAGCAAAAAGCTCACAGTCACCACTGCAGCTTGTTCTTTCCTGCAAGCACCATCTCCTGGCTGGAGGTCAATTGGCAGAGCCCATTACACCTGACATAATAGCACAGTGCAGGGAAAGTATGTTCCCAGACCTCAGCTAACACCATTAAACACACCACCCTGAACACTCGGGAGATTCTGATCCTGTGCATGTATTCAGCACAGCATCACCACAGGTGGCACTTAAGAAAGCCTCCACACTAAGGTTATGTGTAACCAAGGAAACCCTACAGAGTCTGCACCATTCCCATGCCAGTCTCATCAGAGCTGGTGCTTTCCCCTACCACTGGAAAACCAGAAGACTGATCAGACCAGTGCAGCTCTACCCAACATTGGCCCTCCTCTTCCCCAGGAACTAAGAGCAAAAACATATCAACACACATTTTGCAGATTAGTTCATAATCTGAAGCATTGGAGAGCTTTCCTAGAGGGCCCTCTAAGGATGTTGATGACCAATTTTCCTCAGAAGATAGATAAAAAACTATGGGCAAATAATCAAAGCCCAAATGGGGTTTTAAGGGGAGCATCCTAGAGCCTATGAGAGAGTTTATTGAAAGATTCTACGGACACATAAAAGAAAGAAACTGACAGAGATCAAATTCCAAGACAGTGCTCTATGGAAAAGGTAAAAAGGTCTATGGCCTCTCTAGCCCTTGCAGCAGACTGCTGGTCCTCAAACTCAAAGAGGGTTCCTCTGCCCTGTGAAGCCGAAGTGCTGGAGTGGGGTGCAATTTAGGGACTTATTAAGGACCACCAGCTGACACAGGATTGATCTCTTATCTTTCCTCCTGGACCAGAGCTGCAACAACAGGTCCATACAAGATTCACACCAGTTGTGGGACTTTGTTCTGCCCAGGGACGTTCAAATCTCATGCCATCATATCACTGAATCAGCTGCAAAACCATTGTCCAGATTATCTGTGTACCTCCTTTAGGCAGCATTGGCCAAGAAGAAAGTCCACAGCCATCACTGAAGCTAGTACTACCTGCAAGTTTCACCTCCTGGCTGAAGGTCAACAGGCAGAGCTTATTACAATATCTGACATAGCATAATAGTTAAAAAGGTCTGTTTTCAAACCTCAGGTAACATTTATCCAAATCACTCCAGCCACTCAGGATGCCTTGAGCCTGTGCATGTAACTAACACAGCACTATCATAGCTGGCAATTAAATCCACCACACTACGGCTATATACCACCAAATAAAACCTACAGAGGAGTCTGTGTCATTCCCCTGCCAACCCCATCAGAGCTGGTGCTTGCACTTGCTGCTGGGAAACCAGAGGTCTCATCAACTCATTTTTAACATCGCCTTTCACCCCACTCCCAGGAAATCAGAGCAAACTCCATGTAACCACATATCTTGCAGATTAGTTAATATTCTGAGGCATCAGAGAGCTTCTCCAGAGTGATCTCGAGATGTTGTGACTGATTCTTCTCAGAATTCAACCCTTGTGCCTTCACATAACTGAATCCCTTGTGGCCACTCCTCATCACTATCCCAAATTGTGGAACCTCCATAAGGTGGCTAAACCCTGAAGAGCAGCAGGTCTCAAAGTCATCATGCCTTCATGGGTTACCATACCCAAGGGAAGGAGGAGTGCACCACATCAGGGGAGAACCTTGTGGGACAAAAATAAATAAATCCAGAGTGCAGGCTTCTCTGGGTCCCAGATCTCCCTACCCAAGGGAAATTTCTTTCAACTGTGATGTCTCAGGTTGTAAAAGCAACACACACAAATCAGCAGCACTGCTATATACCAATAACAACCAAACTAAGAATGACAACAATAAGTAAATCCCAATATAATAGCTGCAAAAGAAAGAGAAATACCTAGGAATATATTTAACCAAAGAGTTGAAAGATCTCTGTAAGCATAACTACAAAAAACTGATGAAAGAAATTGTAGATGATACACACACAAAAATGTGAAAATGTTCTATGTTCATGGATTGGAAGAATCAAGGTTGTTAAAATGACCATACTACCCAAAATAATCTATGAGTTCAGCACAATCCTTATCAAAGTACCCACATTATTTTTCACAGAATCAAAAAAAATCCTAAAATTCATATGGAATCAAAAGATAAAAATAAGAAAGCCCAATAATCAAAGCAATCCTAAGCAAAAGAACAAAACTGGAAGCATCACATTACTCGACTTCAACTTATACCACAAGGCTGTAGTAACCAAAACAGCTTGTTACTGGTATAAGAGCAGACACATGGACCAATGGAATAGATTAGCAAACTCAAAAATTAAGCCAAATATCTACAAGTGATACTTGACAAAGCAGGCAGAAATACACAGGGGAAAGGATACCCTATTCAATAAATGGTGCTAGGAAAATTAGATAGTCACATGCAGAAGAAGAATTGGATTTCTACCTCTCACCATAAACAGAAATAAACTCAATATGGATTAAAAACTTAAATGTAACACCTGAAAACATAAATATCTCAGAAGAAAACCTAGACCAAGGCATTCTCTCTGTTAATAGAAATGAAACATAGCAAAACCCTTATGGAGGATTTTTTCCCAGTATGGCAAAATTTAAGGACTTTCTAGCAATATTACATCTATTTTTTACATTGCATTATATCATCTCACATCTAGAAATGTATTTGGAAATACGCATAGTGTCATTCACTAAAGTATTCTCTGTAATTGCAAAATGTTGAAAACAATTTAAATGCTGAAATATAAAAGAATAAATTACTTCTTGAGCTTTTACACAAAAGAGAACCATATAACTGATAAATAAGGATGATGTATACATGAATGAAAGTGCTTTTGGAGTGTTGGGATTTATATATCTTCTCCTGAGGTGGGGCAACACATAGGTTTTTTTTGTTTTTTTTGTTTTTTTGAGTTGGAGTCTCACTCAGTCGCCCAGACTGGAGTGCAGTGGCCGCTCCCGGCCACCGCAGCCTCACCTGCTAGGCTCCAGCGATTCTTCCGCCTCAGCCTTCCGAGTAGCCGGAATTACAGGCATGTGCCACCACGCCCAGCTGATTTTTTTTTATTTATTGTAGAGATGAGGTCTCGCTGCCCAGGCAGGTCTCGAACCCGCGGGCTCAGGCAATCCACTCACCTCAGCCTCCCAAAGGCGCGGGATTACAGGCTGAGCCACTGAGCCCAGCCATAGGTTTTATTTTGTAATACAATATTTTTGTTACAAGCATTTTTCCATATACAAATTTTAAAATAATAATTATTTAAACACTAAATCCTTTTGACTTTCTAAAAAATTAAAAATAACTTACCTGCACCATGGCATCAGGAAATACAGTATCTGAACAATTAGAAAAAAATTTAAATAACTTAGTATCACATATGCTATAGCCAAATCTAACATGAGATGACATGGAGGCAGGTCTTCAAATTATTCTACAATTGTAGCATAATTTGAAGTTGCAAAGTAAGCCTTCTCTGGCACTTATCGTGTATGAAAAATTCAGATTGCAACACTGGAAACAATACTGATTCTTATGGTTTTTATAACTCTGTCTCAAATACATTATATTGTTTAAACCCATAATATCCTCTCTTGAAAAAACCACTTTTTGTTATTTACATTTTATAAATGAGGAAACTAAATAGCAAGGAAGACAAGACTTACAAATATAAAGTTAATTAATCAAAATTCAGACTCAAACTTTCTCCATTTTCAGTGCTTTTTCCAGTGCCTACATGATTCCCTCACAGTGACAATAATAGAAAATGATTTTAAAGGAAGACTAATTCAATATAAGAAAGGATTTACCTGGTATAAAAAATTTACTCACCAGAACAAAGGTAAAATGTTAACATGATGATGAAGCTGGCTTTACTCCACAATGAAAAGTTAGTCATTTGATATCCTCAGTCACCCTTGAAGGATGGAGAGATGTTCAGCGTATTTTTGACACACAGTCCCATAAAGCTTCAATAACAGAACCGGAGAAAGGGGCCACTGTTTTTATCCCTTCCACTCAAGAAAATAGTTACAACTTTAGATTTTCTACATTCCTTCCTTCTTTTTCAGGAAGGATTATTCCCTTTGCTACTTCTCTCCTACAACCAACAAAAAATAGCATGTTAACCAATGTATATGAAAAATGCTCAGGATAACCTTCTGTGTAGCATTTTAAAATGTATGCACTTTTGAGAGTTCCATTTTTTTTTCTCAGAAACTAGAACAATTATTACTAAAAGGACTAGAAGTCCTGACAGCAATTCTACACATAAAACCCACCAGCACATATATCGCAAATTACTCACCTCAAAAAAGAGTAATGGTGCTAAGAAAAACACTGTCTGTCCTGTTTACTCTTTCCTCTTTATCTACCTACACCATGTTGAGGAGTCTCTTTTAAACATCTCTGTGTAAGGAAGATAAATGAACCAGAAGAGATAAGAAACAGAGGGATGATGTGTCCTGGAAGTTACTGGGAACAGGCCTCACACAGTTGTTATCAAAGATATAACTACAGCAGAAAGTAAGAGGACAGACTATTTTGTCAAATGGGCACAGATAATAAAAAGGGCAAATGAAGATAAGCCTATTCATAAATTCTGAACTAGATAAAACAAAATCTCTTTCCAATCATGAAAGTAGTATAAAGACAAAAGAGCCAAGGCAATAAAAGTAAAATTCCAGAAAGCACAATTTACACATATGACTAGAAGCTTACTAGTTTTAAAACTTAGACACACATAAAAACCACCAGGAAAGCTTTGTGAAAATATCAATGCCTAATATCCTTCCCCAGGATTGTGGTTTAATTTTCCACATTAGCTTCTAGGCATTGATACTTTCTGTAAGTCTCTAAGATGATAGCTATATGCAGCTACAATTTAATGTGAGGGAGGTAGGGTCATGGAAAAATCTTTAGGCCCAATTAAATCAATCTTTACACATCTATACTAGAGAATACATATTTAATGATACAAACTTACCTGTATCTAGTTTTATTTACATATTATTTAAATTAGACTTGTTTCAATATTAACATATACAAATTAATTTATTCTTTTTGAACTATTACATGATGCATTTTGTGTTACATAGATGTTAATTTGTTTAGACACACTTACAAATGAAAATGACTTCTTTCAATTTTTGTGATTCCCCTCAAAAAATAAACAAAAAATAGAAACTTATTTTTAACAGCTGAAACTACAGCCAATTGTGCAAGTGTGAAATTTATGGTATACTAGTGAGTGATCTCATAAAATTGCATGTATTCTCTGTGTATAAACTACCTCACTTGTAAAAGAAATAAATATAACATGAAACTTGTAATTATTAAATTATATGTTCTGGGGAAAATGTCTTAAACAGTGCCTGACACATTGCATACATCATGCAAATATAAAATACAGTCCTAGAAAGAGAGTGAAGCATTTTAAATCATAATTGAAAACCTATTAATAAACTAAATTATTTATTGACAAAATGCAAACAAATTAAATACAGAAATATTTTTAAAAGCCATCATCAGTAGGATTTAGTGTGGAAATACAATGCTATTGCAATATCCTAGATATAAGAAGTACAAATCACTACATTAACCGAGTAAAAGTAAAAATCACATGACCATGTCAATAAACAGTTATTAATGATAAAAGCATATTATCAACTAGAAACAGCATTAGATGTACTTATAAAAAATATATGAATCACCTATAGCTAAAATAATATATGATGAAATTTTAATTACTTTTTCTATAACCTGAAGACATCCCAGCTAAGAAATTAAGGAAATATAAGGCTAAAGACCTAAACATAAAACCTCATAGTATAAGAATCTTAGAAAATCCAGGAAACACCCTTATGGAAATTGGAACTGGGAACCAATTCCAAACTGCCTGGCATTGGCACAAGAACAGGCATATAGACCAATGGAATAGGATAGAAATTCCAGAAGCAAAGCCTCAATTTCTCAAACAACTCATCTTTGACAAAGACTCCAACAACAACCACTGGAGAGAGGAGAACCTATTCAGTACACGGTGCTGGGAAAACTGACTGATCACATGCAGAAGATTGAAACAGGACCACTACCTATCACCATACATAAAAATTAACTCTAAATGGATCAAAGACCTAAACATAAAACCTCAAATTATAAGAATCTTAGAAAATCCAGGAGACACCCTTATGGAAATCGGAACTGGCAACCAATTCCGGATCAGAACCCTAAGTGCCCATACCATAAGAAATACAATAGACAAGTGGAACCTCATCAAATTGATAAGCTTCTGCAAAGCAAAAGATACCATCAAGAGGTAGACAGCCCACAGTATGCGAAAAAATATTTGCCAACTGTATTTCTGACAAAGGTCTAATATGTAGGATCTACAAGGAAGTCAAATGGGATGAAAAGAAAAAAACAAACAGCCCCATTAAAAAGTGGGCAAACTCCATCCAAGTTACTGCAAAGTCCACATGTTTGTCTTTCTTTATGACTGCATAATAGTCCGTTGTGTATATTTAGAATTTATCATACTCAGTGATCTATCACAGAAACAAAGCACAGAGTACCATATACTCTCACTCATAAGCCAGACTTGAACAATTATTGTAATACTATAAGAAAGGGATTGGCAGGAGTGGGGAACTGCCAGGGGAGGGAGGGACATACGTCATCAACAAGGGTACCTGCTTAATGAACATTTTTATGCCTAACCCTGAATTATACCTCACATCTTTAAAATTAAAAAAAATAGAAAAAAAGAATAGGAAGAATCAACATTGTTAAGATGTCCATCGTGCCAAAGGCAATCTACAGATTTCAATACAATACCCATTAAGCTACCAACATCATTCTTTTCAGACCTGGAAACGACAATACAGAAATTCATATGGAAACATAAACAAGCACAAATAGCTAAAACAATCCTTAGCAAAAGAAACAAATTAGAAGGTATCACATTTCCAGACTTCAAACTTTACTATAAGGCTACAGTAATCAAAACAGCCTGGTACTGACACAAGAATAGGCATATAGACCAATGGAACAGGATAGAGATTCCAGAAGCAAAGCCTCAATTCCTCAGCCAACTTATCTTTGACAAAGTCTCCAACAACATCCACTGGGAAGAGGGGTACCTATTCAGTAAATGGTTCTGGGAAAACTGGCTGACCACATGCAGAATTTGAAACAGGACCCCTACCTATCACCATACACAAAGATTAACTCTAAACGGATCGAAGATCTGAATGTAAAACCTCAAACTATAAGAATCTTAGAAAACACAGGAGACACCCTTATGAAAATTGGAAATGGCAACCAATTCCTATTCAGAACAGTAAAGGCCTTAAGAAATAAAATAGACAAGTGGAACCTCATCAAATTGACAAGCTTCTGCAAAGTGATAGAAACCATCAAGAGAGCAAGGAGACAGCCTACAGAATGGGAAGATATATCTGCCAACTGTTTATCTGACAAAGGCCTAACATCTAGGATCTACAAGGAACTCAAATGTACTGAAAGGAAAAAAAAAAACAAACGGCCCCTCTTGCCCTAAAAGTGGGCAAGAGACATGAATAGACACTTCTCAAAAGAAGATATATGGGCAGTCAACAGACACATGAAAAAGTGCTCAGCCTCACTCATCATCAGAGAAATGCAAATCAAAACCACACAGAGATACCATCTAACCACAGTAAGAATGGTCATCTTTAATAAAACAACAACAGCTGCTGGCGAGGATGTGGAGAAAAAGGAATGCTTCTACACTGCTGGTGGGAATGCAAACGAATGAAACCTCTTTGGAAGACAGCGTGGTGATTTCTGTAAGAACTAGAAGTTGATCTTCCATTTGACCCAGCAATCCCCCTATTGGAAATATACCCAGAGGAACACAAATCATTCTACAAAAATGATACAAAATAAAATTTTGTAAATCACTCACTAGAAAGCCAGGTAAATAAATAGTGAAATATGAAAAAGATTTCCTCAAAAAGGCAAGGTAGAGGCAACTCACACCTCCAAAATACACACACACAGGAACACACACATGTACACACACACGTACACACACACACACAATACTGAGATTATCACTAGCAATATTCCAGAACTCAATTATTAGGTGATACTGTTCCTAGAACTACAGCGAAGTAAAAAAAAAAAATTTGCAGACAGCAAAAGAATCAGACTTTTATAACCACAATGTCCCCCATCTAATCTGCCATGTACTAAGTGTGTGGTAAATTTTCCCTTAACTCATGGTTTCCAAGTGAGATTGAGGTGGACAGCCAGCTTTTCCACCATCTTGAGTTTACTAACTCACAGAAAACATTTCCAGTGCCTAAACTGAGAAAAATTCCTGAGGACAGCCAGACACATAGAGGGGAGACAGTACTAACATCCCCAGTCCTGGAAATTCTCTGAAACTCAGCAAAAGGAGATGACAAATCAGAGTGAATTTCAGCAACACCATTCTATATTATTTATTTTTCATTAATTCCAGGGCATGAACACCTAGCCAACCTTTCCATACGGCTGAGGTATCCACTTTGAAAGGAATAATTCATTATCCAGCCCTCATCATTTTCTAAAGCCAAGAGAAATCTGGGCTTAAGGCCCCAATGTGTACTGAAATAAGGTAGTGACATAGCCAAAAAGATAGTTAATAGGTAAATTGCAAAGAATCTTGAAGAAAACATAGACAAAAAAGATCAAGACAAGCCATACAGAGAAGACTGTAATAAATGACAAATCCTTCAATGCAAAGACATAGATTTACATTCAAGAAACAATAGCAAATGGGGAAGAATGGCCTCCCCAAAAGACAAGGAGCCTGTGACTAATCCTTTTTAGGCAATCATAGGCAAACTCTCTAATCAACAATTCAAAATAGTAGTTAAAAAAAAATAAGTGATCTCCAACAAAACCCATAAAAGCAATTCAGAAATTTATTATAGAATTTTTTTTAAAAGAGTGAAACAACTTCCCAAGAGAAGAGCAGAGCACAGAATCAGCAGAGAATATAGCACAATAAAAAACTTGAAAACACACACATACAGTAACTAAAAAGCCAAAAGAAAACAACCAAAGGAAAAACTATATAAGAACCTCATGACAGGGAAAAACAATCGTATTTAAATAATCAGCCTGAATGTGAATGGACTAAAAGCACCACTGAAAAGGCACAATGGCAGACTGGATAAGAAACCATGACCCAATTATTTGCTGCATCCAGGAGACTCATCTCACTTTAAGGGACACACACAGACTCAAACATAAAGGTTGAAAAATGAGTTCCCAGCCAAATAGATCACAAAAGAAGGCAGGAGTTGCAATCTTAATAACAGACCAGAAAATCTTTAAGCTATCAAAAATTTAAAAAGATGCAAAAGGATACTGCATAATAATAAAAAGTTCAACACATCAACAAGAAATATCCATCTTATACATATGCACACCAAACACAGGAGCTCCAGTATTTATAAACAACTACTAAGTAAACTAAAAAAAAATATTTACTCTAACACTATTAGATTAGGGGATTGAATACCCCACTGACAGCCCTAGATAGATCATGGAGGCAAAAAAATCAACAAGGAGATCCAGAACCTAAACTTGACACTCAACCATATGGACTTAATAGATACCTACAGATTATTCCACCCAAAAACCACAGAATATGCATTCTACTCATCACCACATGAAATATATCCAAGATTGATCACATCCTTGGCCATAAATCAAGCATAAACAAATTCCATAAGGTTGAAATCATGCCATGCACATTCTCAGATCACAGTGGAATAAAAATAAATATCAACACCAACAAAATTTCCCCAAAGCCCACAAAGATATGGACACTAAGTAGCATGATGCTGAACAACTACTGGGTCAACACTGAAATCAAAGTAGAAATTGAAAGATTTCTGGAAACAAATGAAAACCTCCTGGATGTCCTGAAAACAGTTCTCAGGGGAATTTATATCACTAAGAGCACACATCAAGAAAACAGAAAGATCACAAGTGGAGAGCCTAACAAATCACCTAAGGGAGCTGGAAAGAGAAGACCACCAAAACTCCAACTTTAGCAGAAGAATTCAAATCACAAAAATAAGAGCCCAAATACAGGACATAAAAAACAAAAATATTATAGAAAACATCACCAAAACAAAAAACTGGTTTTTTTAAAAAGAATTAACAAGATTGATGGGCCCCTAGCCAGAATGACCAAGAAAAAGAGAGAAAAAGCCCAAATAAACACAATCAAAAATACAAAAGATCAAATGACAATTGACCCTGAAGAAATACAAAAGATTATCAGAGATTATTATGTACACAAAAATGGAAACAAACTTGATAACCTAAATGAAATGGAGGACTTTCTGACATCACACAACCTCCCCCGGTTGAAACAAGAAGACATTGAGAAACTATAGACCAAAAACAACCCAGGAAATGAACTCTGTCATACAAAAACTACCTACCAAAAAAAAGCCCTGGACCAGATGACTTTCCAGCAGATTTCTACAAGATATACAAGAAGGAGCTGATATCACTCCTACTGAAAGTATTCCAGGCAATTGAGAAAGATGGAATTCTTCCCAAATCATTTTATGAAGCTAACATTATACTTATACCCAAACCGGGTAAAAATTCAATTAAAAAAAAGAATTACAGGCTAATATCCCTTATGAACATAGATGTGAAAATCCTCAACAAGAATTTAGCAAATTGGATCCAAAAACACATCTCAAAAATCATCCACCATGACCAAGTAGGCTTCATCTCCAGGATGAAGGGCTGGTTCAACATTTGCAAGATGATAAATGTCATTAAATACATCAACAGATGTAAAAACAAGAACCATGTGATTATTTCATTAGAGGTAGAAAAAGCTTTTGATAAAATCCAGCATCCCTTCTTGATAAAAACCTTGAAACATCTAGGTATAGAAGGAACATACCCCAAAATAGTAAGTGCCATCTACAATAAACTCACAGCTAACATATTGCTAAATGGACAGAAGCTGGAAACATTTCCCCTGAAACTGGAACAAGGCAGGCCTGCGCACTTTCACCCCTCTTGTTCAATATTGTGTTAGAAATCCTTGCTTTCGCAATTAGACAAGACAAGAAAATCAGGAAAAGAGGAAGTCAAGTTATCCCTCTGATGATATGATCCTACACCTTGAAAATACAAGAGAATCTGTCAAAAACCTGTTTGCACTGATAAAGGACTTTGACAATCTCTCAGCATACAAAATAAATGTGCAAAAGACAGTTGCATTCCTATACACCAACAACAAGCAGGCAGAGACACAAATTAAAAGCACAATCCTTTTCACAATAGCCACAAAAGAAATTAAATACCTTGGCATCTTCCTAACCAGAGAAATGAAAGACCTTTACAATAAAAACTACAAATCGCTGCTCAAAGAAATCCAAGAAGATGCAAACAAATGGAAAAATATTCAATGCTCATGGATAGGAAGAATCAGCATTGTTAAAACGTCCATCCTACCAAAGGCAATCTACAGATTCAATGCAATACCCATTAAGGTTACCAACATCATTCTTTTCAGACCTGGAAATGACAATACAGAAATTCAAATGGAAATATAAATGACCACAAATAGTCAAAGCAATCCTTAGCAAAATAAACAAAGCAGGAGGTATCATACTTCCAGACTTCAAACTTTACTATAAGGTTACAGTAATCAAAACAACCTGGTGTTGGTACAAACACAGGCACATAGACCAAAGGAACAGGATAGAGATTCTGAAGCAAAATCTCAATTCCTCAACCAACTCATCTTTGACAAAGCCTCCAACAACAACCACTGGGAAGAGGAGAACCTATTCAGTAAATGGTTCTGGGAAAACTGGTTTACCACATGCAGAAGATTGAAACAGGACCCCTACCTATCACCGTACACAAAAATTAACTCTAAATGAATCAAAATTCTAAACATAAAACCTCAAACTATAAGAATCTTAGAAAATGCAGGAGACACTCTTATGAAAATTGGAAGTGGCAACCAATTCCTATTCAGAACCCTAAAGGTCAATACCTTAAGAAAGATGATAGACAAGTGGGACTTCATCAAACTGATGAGCTTCTGCAAAGCAAAAGAAATCATCAAGAGAGCAAGGAGACAGCCCAAAGAATGAGAAAAAATATTTGCCAACTGCTTATCTGTCAAAGGCTTAACATCTAGGATCTACAAGGAACTCAAATGAACTGAAAGGAAAAAAACAAACAACCCCTTTAAAAAGTGAGCAAAAGACATGACTAGACACTTCTCAGAAGAAGATATATGGGGAGCCAACAGTCACATGAAAAAGTGCTCAGCCTCACTCATCATCAGAGAAATACAAATCAAAACCACATTGAGATACCTCCTAACCCCAGTAAGATTGGCCATTATTAATAAAACAAACAACAAAGATGCTGGCAAGGATGTGGAAAAAAAAGCAACATTCCTACACTGCTGGTAGGAATGCAAACTAGGACAACCGCAACCTCTGGTAGACAGTGTGGTGATTTCTGAAAGAACTAGAAATTGACCTTCCATATGACCCAGCAATTCCCCTATTGGGAATATACCCAGAGGAACTCAAATCATTCTCAAAAAATATACCTGTACACGTATGTTTGTTGCATCACTATTCACAATAGCAAAAACATGGAACCAGTCATGTTGCCCATCGAAGCTGGACTGGATAAAGAAAATGTGGTTCATACACACAATGGAATATTATGCAGCCATAAAGAAGGACAAATATATGGGCTTCACAGCAACTTGGATGGATTTGGAGTCGATCATACTCAGTGATCTATCACAGAAACAAAGAACAGAGTACCATATGTTCTCACTCATTAGCAGACCTTGAACAATTATAATACTAAAAGAAAGCATTTGGCAATAATGGGAAACTGTCAGGGGAGGGAGCTGGGATTAGCAGTTGAGGGAAACTGCTAGGGAGGGAGGGGCATACCTCATCAACAAGGTTACCTGCATAATCAATGTTTGTATACCTAATCCTGAATTGTACCCTGCATCTTTATAATAAATAATAATAATAATAAATAAAAATTAAAATTTTTAAAAGAGTGAAACAATTTTGAAAAGCAAATAAATTCTAGAACCAGAAATATATTTGCTGAATTAAGACATTAGAGTTTTTAAATAGTAAAATGGATCAAGGAGAGACATAAATCAGTAGACTCAAAGACAGGCTATTTGAACATACACAGAAAGAAAACAAAAAAGAGCAAAATGAAGTGAACAACACCTACAAGATATAAAATTACCTCAGAAAAATACATTTAAAATTTATTTTTGTTTAAGATGAATCTGAGCAAGGAAATGGTAGAAATTATATTCAAATAAAATAATAAGTGATACCTTTCCAAAACTTAAGAAGGATATAAATATTCAAGTACAGAAAGGTGAGGGATCACCAAAGACATCAAACCAAGTAAAAGCATATAATAAATTCTTTCTCAAATGTTAAGAACAAATAAAACATTCTAAAAAAAGAAATAAAGAAGCAAATAATATGTAAGGAGCTCCACTTCTTCTGACATTACACTCAATAGAAACCATACAGGCCAAGAGTGAAAGAAAAGACATAGTCAAAGCACTGAAAGAAAAATAAAACCCTTAAACTGAGAATACTGTACTGAGAAAAGTTATCCTTCAAATATGAAGAAAAGAGAAAGTATTTTTCAGACAAAAAAAGTTGCATGAATTCATTACCAGTAGTCATGTCTTACAATAAATGGTAAAGGGAATTCTTTAAACAAAAAGAAAAAAAATAATGTGCAAAAATAAAACATAAACAAAACATTTGAAAATATAAAAACCACTGGTAAAATTTACTATATACACTGTGAAAGTATATATACTCTGACAGTGTTGTTGTGCTATGCAATCACAAAAATTCATATATGAAGAAAGTAGTAAGTCAAAATGTAGAGACAGAGCTGAAGTGTGGAGTTTTTTAGTTATTTTTCTCCTTGCTGTGATCAAAATAAATTATCACGCTTAAAATAATTTGTATCTATAAAATGTTTTTTGGAAGCTTGATGATAACCAAAAGGCAAAAACCTATAATAAATACACTAAAAATAAAAAGCAACAAATTTAAACATGCAACTAAATAAAATTACTTATCCAGAAAGGATGACAGGAGGAAAGTAAGAAACAAAAGAGAGGATGGTGCAGTGGCTGGTGCCACAGCAGCTTGGCTTGGACCCTAGTGATTCCCAGAATGCAGAAGCTGAACACCATTTTCTTTAAATCAACAAAACCCTTCCTGGGAAGAAAATGTTGGGAAAGATTATCAGAGTGAGTGCTTGTGAGCAAGTGGTAGGACACTGGTGCAACAGCTGGTACTGCAGCTTCTCTGCTTGGTCCCTGCTCTTCCCAGGTCACAGAAACTGACCACCATTTTTTTTAATGGACAGAAGTTTTCCTGTGAAGAAGTGACAGGGATAGACTACCACCCCTACAGCAGGAGATAGACTACCACCACTACAGCAGAAGAGACTGCCAGCTCCAGGCTTTGCCTCACCACTTCAGTACCCGGCCAGGCACTGGCAGCAGGGGCTGTGGAGGAATCCCAGAGACAGAGTCCCACCAGAGAGGACAAGAGAGACACCCCACCACCACCTTGAAGGTAAAGCAGGAAAGTAATCTAACTTGCTCACCACAGAGCAACAGACCTGGTCTCTGTGACTGGCAAATTAACTACTCAGGGGTTGATCGTGACCTAGAGGGAATAGCCCAAAAGCACAAATTTTGGAGGGACCTGACGAGTGCTGAGTCCCAGGTGCCCCACCTCCTACCTTGGTCCAGCTATGGGACAAAGGGTGTGGCCAGCAAAGGATGAGGAAGAACTTCAAATAGATCAGTGGTGAGTTCAGTGTTGACCCAAACCCCCTCCTCCCCAAAAGTCCTCTGATCATCAGACCCACACAGCTGGGCCACAACTGAAAGAGACAAACCCAGGTGGAGTCTGGACATCATTCACAATAGGATGCCTTCATTCCAGGATAGGGCTGGCTGGGGCACGCCCCCATGAGGACATACCTGGGGAAGAGATAATCCCATACCTCCCCACTGTAGGAGATCTCCCTGACCATAAGAGAGTGGAAGGGGAGGACTGCAGCCCCACCCAGATCCTTGGCCTCTGCTCCTTTCATGCTCTGGACTTTGGGGAAAGAGTGAAAGAGGTGAAAGCTTGGCAGGAGAGACAAGAATAGAGGAAAAATACAGGGCATGCCACAAGAGGGCAGGTTTTTTTATTTTAATTTTTTTGTTCTTTTGGATAATCATTTCTTTTTTTTATTATACAGAAGTGATTCAGGGTTAGATATACAAACGTTGATTATGCAGGTACCTTTGTTGATGAGATATGCCCCTCCCTCCCCTAGCAGTTTTCCTCAATGGCCAACCCTACCACCCCTCCCCTGACAGTTTCTCACTACTGCCAATCTCTTTCTTGCAGTATTATAATAGTTCAAGGTCCGGTTATGAGTGAGAACATATGGTACTCTATTTTTGTTTCTATGATAGATCACTGAGTATGATCGACTCTAAATTCATCCAAGTTGCTGCAAAGTCCATATGTTTGTCCTTTTTCATGACTGCATAACATTCAATTGTGTATATGAACCATATTTTTTTATCAAGTCCACTTGCAATAGGCAACATGGTTGTTTCCATGTTTTTGCTATTGTGAATAAAGCTGCAACAAAAAACTGTCTGCAGGTGTCCTTTTTGTAGAATGATTTGAGTTCCTCCAGGTATATTCCCAATAGAGAAATTGCTCAGTCATATGGAAGGACAATTCCTAGTTCTTTCAGAAATGACCACATTGTCTTCCAAAGAGGTTGCACTAGTTTGCATTCCACTAGCAGTGTAGAAGTGTTCCTATTTCTCTGCATCCTCACCAGCATCTGCTGTTGTTTGTTTTATTAATGATGGCCATTCTCACTGGGGCTAAGTGGTGTCTCAATGTGATTTTGATTTGCATTTCTCTAATGATGAGTGAGGCTGAGCACTTTTTCATGTGTATGTTGACTGTCCATATATCCTCTTTAGAGAAGTGTCTATTCATGTCTTTTGCCCACTTTTTAAGGGGCTGTTTGTTTTTTTCCTTTTGGTACATTTAATTCCCTTGTAGATACTAGATGTTAGGACTTTAGTAGATATACAGTTGACAAATAATTTTTCCCATTCTGTGTGCTGTTTCCCTGCCCTCTTGGTGGTTTCTTTTGCTTTGCAGAAGCTCGTTAGTTTGATGAGGTCCCACTTGTCTATCTTATTTCATAAGGTATTGGCCTTTAGGGTTCTGAATGGGAATTGGTTGCCAGTTCCAATTTCATAAGGGTGTCTCCTGCATTTTCCAAGATTCTTATACTTTGAGGTTTTATGTTTAGGTCTTTGATCAATTTAGAGTTAATTTTTGTGTGGTGCTAAGTAAGGGTCCTGTTTCAATCTTCTGCATTTGATCAGCCAATTTTTCCAGCACCATTTACTGAATAGTTTTTCCTCTCCTCAGTAGTTGTTGTTGGAGACTTTGTCAAAGATGAGTTGGTTGAGAAATTGAGGCTTTGCTTCCAGAATCTATATCCTGTCCCATTGGTCTATATGCCTTTTCTTGTACCAATACTAGGCAGTTTTGATTACTGTAGCCTTATAGTAAAATTTGAAGTCTGGAAGTGTGATACCTCCAGCTTTGTTTCTTTTGCTAAGGATTGCTTTGGCTATTCGTGATTGTTTATGTTTCCAGATGAATTTCTGTATTGTCATTTCCAGGTCCGAGAAGAAAGATGTTGGTAACTTAATGGATATTGAGTTGAATCTGTAGACTGTCTTTGGTAGGATGGACATTTTAACAATGTTGATTCTTCCTATCCATGAGCATGAAATATTTTTCCATTTGTTTGTGTCTTTGTGGATTTATTTTAACAGTGTTTTATTGTTCTCATTGTAAAGGTCTTTCACTTCTCTGGTTAGGAAGATGCCGAGATATTTCATTTTTTTGGCGGCTATTGTAAATGGGATTGTGCTTTTTATTTGGGTCTCTGCCTGCTTGTTGTTGATGTATAGGAATACAACTGTCTTTTGCAAGTTTATTTTGTACCCTGAGGCTTTGCCAAAGTCCATTATCAGTGCAAGCAGGTTTTTGACAGATTCTCTTGGATTTTCAAGGTATAGGATCATATCATCGCAAAGAGGGATAACTTGACTTCCTCTTTTCCTATCTGAATACACTTGATTTCTGTCTTTTATCTAATTGCCCTAGCTAGGACTTCCAGCACAATGTTGAACAGGAGGGAGAGAGTGGGCAACCTTGTCTTGTTCCAGATTTCAGGGGAAACATTTCCAGTTCCTGTCCATTTAGTAATATGTTAACTGTGGGTTGATCACAGATGGCACTTACTATCTTGAGGTATGTTCCTTCTATACCTAGGTGTTTGAGGGTTTTTATCAAGAAGGGCTGTTAGATTTTATCAAAAGATTATTTCAACATCTAATGATATAATCATGTGATTCTTGTTTTTACATCTGTTGACATATTTATTTTTATTTTTTATTTTTGAGTTGGAGTCTCACTCTGTCACCCAGTCTGGAGGGCAGTGGCACCCTCCCAGCCACCACAGCCTCAACCTGCTGGGCTTCGGCAATCCTTCCACCTCAGCCTTCCAAGTAGCTGGAACTACAGGCGCGCACTACCACGCCCGGTTGATTTTTGATTTATTGTAGAGATGAGGTCTTGCCAAGTTGCCTGGGCAAGTCTTGAACCCGCGGGCTCAGGCAATCCACTCACCTCAGCCTCCCAAAGGCACAGGATTACAGGCTGAGCCACCGAACCTGGCTCTGTTGATGTATTTAATGACATTTATGGTCTTGTGAATGTTGAACCAGTCCTGCATCCTGGGAATGAAGCCTACTTGGTCATGGTGGATGTGTTTTGAGATGTATTTTTGGATCCAATTTGTTAGAATCTTGTGGAGCATTTGAATCTATGCTCCTAAGGGTTATTGGCTTTTTGTTGTTGGATCTTTACCTGCTTTGGGTATTATTAGCATCAGCTCCTCCTTGTACTTTTTTAGAATTCTGCTAGAAAGCCATTGGGTTGAGAACTTTTTTTGCAGGTAGTTTTTATATGACAGAGTCAATTACCTGGTTTGTTTTTGGTCTATTTAGTGTTTCAATATCTTCTTGTTTCAACCTGGGGAGGTTGTGTGATGTCAGAAAATCCTCCATTTCATTTAGGTTATCAAGTTTGTTTCCATTTAGGTGTACATACTAATCTCTGATAATCTTTTGTATTTCTTCAGCGTCAGTTGTGTTTTGATCTTTTGTATCTCTCATTGTTTTATTTGGGCTTTTTCTCTCTTTTATTTGTCTTTCTGGCTAAGGGTCCATCAATTGTTAATTCTTTCAAAGAACCAGATTTTTGATTTGTTGATATTCACTATGATATTTTTGTCTTCTATGTCCTATATTTGGGCTCATATTTTTGTGATTTGGATTCTTCTGCCAAAGTTGGGGTTTTGGTGGTCTTCTCTTTTCAGTTTGCGTAGGTGATTTGTTAGGCTCACCACTTGTGATTTCCATTTTCTTGATGTGTGCTCATGGTATATAAATTCCCTTTTAATACTGCTTTCATGGCATCCCAGATGTATTGATGAGACATTTCTTCATTTTCATTTGTTTCCAGGAATCTTTTAATTTCTGCTTTGATTTCAGTGTTGACCCAGTAGTTGTTCAGCATCATGCTATTTAGTGTCCATGTCTTTGTGGGCTTTGGGGAAATGTTTCTGGTGTTGATATTTATTTTTATTCCACTGTGGTCTGAGAATGTGCATGACAAGATTTCACACTTATTGAATTTTGTTTATGCTTGTTTTATGTCCAAGGATGTGATTGATCTTGGAGTATATTCTTTGTGGTTATGAGTAGAATGCATATTCTGTGGTTGTTGGGTGGAATAATCTGTAGGTATCTATTAAGTCCATTTGGCTAAGTGTCAAGTTCATGTTCTGGATCTCTTAGTTGATTTTTTGCCTTGATGATCTATCTAGGGCTGTTAGTCAGGTATTCAAGTCCCCTGCTATAACAATGTTAGAGTCAATATCTTTTTTTAATTTACTTAGTATTTGCTTTATAAATGCTGGTGCTCCTGTGTTGGGCATATATATGTCTAGGATGGATATTTCTTATTGATGGATTTAACCTTTTATCACTATGTAGTGTCCTTTTACATCTTTTTTAATTTTTGATAGCTTAAAGGTTGTTTTGTCTGATATTAAGATCACAACAGCTGCCTTCTTTGTGATCCATTTGGCTAGAGGTTCATTTACAATCATTTAACTTTGAGTCTGTGTGCATCCCTTGTAGTGAGATGAGTCTCCTGGATGCAGCAAATAATTGGGTCATGGTTTCTTATCCAGTTTGCTATTGTGTGTCTTTTCAGTGGTGCATTTAGTCCATTCACATTTAGGCTGATTATTGAAATGTGATTGTTTATCCCTGTCATAAGCGTCTTATAAAATTTTTTCTTTGCTTGTTTTATTTTGACTTTGTGGTTAATATATGTGTGTGTTTTCAAGTTTCTTATTGTGCTGTATTCTCTGTTGATTCTGTCCTCTGCTGTTCTCTTGAGAAGTGTGCAGTCATTCTTTTTTTTTCTTTCTTCTGTGCTTAATACCTTTTTAATTGTCCTCCATAGAGCTGATCTGGAAGCTGGATAATCTCTTAGGGATTGGATATCTGGGATATCCATCACTGATGAAGTTGAATTTGGTTAGATAGGAAATTTTTGGTTGAAATTGTTTATCTTTGAGGACTTTGAATATAGGGCTCCAGTCCCTTCTTGTTTGTAGTGTTTCTGCTGATAGGTCTGCTGCTATTCTGATTGGTTTTCCATGGTAGAGTCTGACCTTTCTCTCTTGCTGCTTTTAAGATTTATTCTTTTTTGCCTACTTTGTGTTGACAAATTACTATGTGTCTAGGGGTTAGTCTTCTCATTTGATGTCTTTTGGGGGTTATCTGTATCTCCTGTGATTGGCTGATCATATCTCTGGTGATATGGGGAAAGTTTTCTTGGATTACTTCCTGGAATACTTGCTCCAAATTGTTATCCATTTCCCTTTATTCTTCTGGGATACCAATCAGGCATTGGTACAGTCTCTTGATATAATCACACATCTCTTGAAGGTTCTTTTATTTCTTTCTGAGTCTTCTTTCTATGTTTTTTACAGATTAGGTTAATTCCATGTTCTAGTCGTCAAGTCCTGAGATTCTTTCTCCAACTAGATTAATTCTGCTTTCCATGCTTGTCATCTTGTTATTTACCCTGGTGAAAATTTTTATTGCCAAAATCTCGGTTACAAGTTCTTTCAGTGTTGAATCTTGACTTTCTGAGTCTTATTCACTCTTTCCATCCATTCTCTAATCCCTATCATTATCTGGGGCCAGTCGTTGGTGACTTCCATTGTTTGGACATCAAGGTCTAATTTTTCAGGAGTTTTGTCTTTGGTACACTTGAAAACCTGCCTGAGGTTTTCCTTTAGTTTTTTCTAATTTGTAATAGATCTCTTGTTTTTCTCTTTAATTCTGTTATTCAGTGTCAGTGGGAGAGGCTTTCCTTTCTGATTCTTACTCAGTCCTCTATTTTTCCCTGATTCGGTCTCTGGATTTATTCTATTTTGAAATAGGACTGTGGATGGGAAGCTTTACTATCTCTTGCAGTTTTTGTAATTCAATTAAAGTAGGTGATGGGGCACTAGGAATCAAAAATGACTTGCAAATTACATGTTCACTTATTGTGGTATGTGTTCCCTGAGACCCACTCCACACCACCACTCTATATGATGATTTAAAGCAGAAACCAGTGCAAAAAACAATGGAACACACACATACCAAAACAATTTGGAATAACCACAGAGTGAAACAAAACAAACAAACAAAAAAGCCCAAGAAAACTAATCACACACAAACTTGCCTAGCACAAAGTGAATAGAGAAGAAAAACAGAAAGACTGGAGGGGGGGATTGAAAAAGGAATTCAGGTCGAACCCTCACACACATATTGACACACACCTTAACTATATAAAATGAAAATTAAAAAACCCAACAGAACAAAAGAGCAAAAACAAACCAACAACAACAAAATTGAAAGATGAACACTCAGTCATTCATATACACACAAAACAGAAAATGACAAATAAAAGAAGAAAGAAACAAAAAATAAAAGCAACAAAAATTGGAGGGGATGCAGATCAAACCCTCACATACACATTCATGCACAGAGGAAAAATATATAGAAAATAGATGAACTAACAGTCAAAAAAAATTTTTTTTAATTGAAAATTCAAAAAAAACCCTGCCCTCTTGTGGCAGTCTCTGTCATTGTTCCTCGAATATGGTCTCTCCTGCAGAGCCACCTCTTTCACTATCTACTCAGTGTCTGAAGCAGGGAAGGAGGAGGGGCGGTGGAGGTGAGTGGGGCTGCAGGCCTCCCTTCCCACTCTCATATGGTCAGGGAGATAACCTCCAGTGGGGAGGTACAGGATTGTCTCTTCCCCAGGTATGTACTCAAACGGGTTGCCCCAGCCAGGTCTATCCTGAAATGAAGTTCTCCTATTGCAACTGACGTCCAGGCACCACCTGGGTTTGTGCCTGCCTGTCATGGCCCAGCTGTGTGGGTCTGATGTTCAGAAGATTGCTGGGGATGAGGGGGTTTGGGTCAGCCCTACTCTGACCACTGATTTCTTTGGAGTTCTTCCTCATCATTTTCTGTCCACACCCTTTATCCTACAGCTGGATCAGGGTAGGGGGTGGGACGCCTGGAACTCAGCATTCACCAGGTCCCTCCGAAGTTTGTGCTTTCAGGATATTCCCTGTGGGTCACGATCAATCCCTGAGTAGTTGATCCACCAGTCACAGAGATCAGGTCTGTTCCTCTGTGGTGAGCAAGTTGGAGCACTTTCTTGCCCCTCCTTCAAGATGTTGTTTGGGCGCCTCTCTTGTTCTCTCCTGTGGGACTTTGCCTCTAGACTCCTTTGCAGCCCCTGCTGCCAGTGCTCTGCCAGGTTCTGAAGTGGTGAGGCAAAGCCAGGAGCTGCCAGTCTCTCTCCTGCTGCATTGGAGAGGGAGAGCCTAGGGCAATAGTTTCTCCAGGGCACTTTTTCACAGGACAACTTTTGTCCATTAAAAAAAAAATAATGGTGCTTGACTTCTGTGACCTAGGAAGAGACAGGGACAAAGCAGAGAAGCTGCAGCACCAGCTGTTGCACCATGGGCCAGCCACTTGTTCACAAGCCCCCACTTAGACATCTCTCCCAGCATTTTGTTCCCAGAGAGGGTTTGTTTGATTTAAAAAAGAAAGACTTTTACTACTTTGTGGGGGGGAGATGGGATTAATGGTAGTAAGTATCTGTCTGGGGATGGAGAGACACTTCTTATCAACAACGGTGACTGAATGAAGCATATTTGTATACCTAACCCTTAACTGTACCCCACAATATCATAATAAAAAATATTGATTATAAAAAAGAAAGAAAGAAAGAGAGAAAAAGACAATGGCACTCAGCTTCTGCATCCCAGGATTCACTTGGGTCCAAGCCCAGCACCAGCCACTGCTCAGGAGAGCCCTGGCCACCAGCACCCTAGCCCTCACTCAGTCAGGCACTCACATGCCCACTTGCTTACCAGCACATACCCAAAATATTCCATACTACTCACTCACAAAGGGACTCACACAGTCTGAATGCTTTGGCCACCATCTTCCCAAATGCATCCCTATGGAAAACTTTACTTATCTGATTATTATAGCTTTAAAATAAAGTTTAAAGTATGTGATAACTCCTGTTTTTTTTCCTGAGGATTGTTTTGGCTATTCATTGTTGTTTATGTTTCCATATGAATTCCTGTATTGTCATTTCCAGGTCCAAGAAGAATGCTGCTGGTAATTTAATGGGCATTGCATTATGTCTGCAGATTGCCTTGGGTAGGAAGGACACCTTAACAATGCTGATTCTTCCAATCTATGAGCATGGAATATTTTTCCATTTGCTTGTGTCATATTTGATTTCTTTGAGCAGTGTTTTATAGTTTTTTTGTTGTAAAGGTCTTTCATGTCTCTGGTTAGGAAGATACCAAGGTATTTTGTGTGTGTGTGTGTGTGTGTGTGTGTGTGTGTGTGTGTGTGTGTGTGTGTGTGTCTATTGTGAATGGGATTGTGCTTTTTATTTGGGTTTTTGTTTGCTTATTGCTGATGTATAGAAATGTGATTGTCTTTTGCACATTTATTTTATGCCAAGTCCTTTATCAGTGCAAGAAGGTTTTTGACAGATTCTTTTGGGTTTTCAAAATATGGAATCATGTCATCTGCAAAAAGAGAAAACTTGACTTCTTCTTTTCCTAACTGGATACACCTGATCTCCTCCTCTTGTCTGATTGCTCTAACTAGGACTTCCAAAACTATCTTAATAAAAAGGGATGAGGGTGGGTATCCGTGTCTTGTTCCAGGTTTCAGGGGAGGTGGTTCCAATTTCTGTCTGTTTAGCAACATGTTGGTTTTGGGTTTCTCAAACATGGCTCTTATTATTTTGAGGTATGTTCCACCTACACCTAGATGTTTGAGGGTTTTTATTCAAGAAGGGATGCTGAGTTTTATCAAAAGCTTGTTCTGCGTTTAATGATATAATCATGTGATTTATGTTTTTACATCTGTTAATGTATTTAATTACATTTTTGGTCTTCCATATATTGACCCAATTGAAACAGCCCTGCATTCTGGGGATAAAGTCTACTTGGTCTTGGTAGATCACTTTTCAGAAGTGTTGTTCAGTCTAGTTTTTTAGAATCTTATTGGGAATTTCAGCATCTATGTTTGTAAAGAATATTTACTAGTAGTTCTCTTTCTTTGTTGAATCTTTATCTGGTTTGGTTATCAATGTGATGTCAGCTTCATAAAATGATTTGGGAAGAGTTCGATCTTTCTCAATTGCTTGGAATACTTTCAATAGGATTGGTATCAGCTCCTCCTTGTATGTTTTGTTGAATTTTGCTGGAAAGCCATCTGGTACAGGGTTTTTTTTTTTTTTTTTTGTAGGTAGCTTTCTTATGACATAGTCAATTTCCTAGATTGTTATTTGTCTATTTAGGATCTCAATTTCTTCCTGTTTTAACCTGGGGAGGTTGTGTGGTGTCAGAATGCCCTCCATTTCATTTTTGTTTTCAAGTTTGTTTCCATACAAGTGTACATAATAATCTCTGATAATCTTTTGTATTTCCTTGGGGTCCATTATGACTTGATCTTTTGCATTTCTGATTGTGTTTATTTGAGCTTTTTCCTCTCATTTTCTTGATATTTCTAGCTAGGGATCCATCGATCTTGTTTATGCTTTCAAAGAACCAGCTTTTTGTTTTGTCAATTCTTTGTATTATCTTTTTGTCTTCTATGTCCTGAATTTGGGCTTTTATTTTGGTAATCTGGATTCTTCTGCTGCAGTTAGGGTTTTGGTGGTCTTGCTTTTCCAGTTCCTCTAGGTGATTTGTGAGGCTGTTAGCTTGTAATCTTTCCATTTTTTCATGTGTGTTCATAGAGATATGAATTCCTCTCTTAGTAATGATTTCATGGCATCCCAGAGGTTTTGGTAAGAAGTTTCTTCATTTTTGTTTGTTTCTAGGAATCTTTGAATTTCTGTTTTGATTTCTGTGTTGACCCAGAAGTTATTTACCATTATGCTGTTTAGTGCCCATGTCTTTGTGGGTTTGGGGGGAGCTTTATTTGTGCTTATATTTATTTTTATTCCACCGTGGTCTGTATATTCCATTGTTATTGGGTGGAGTGTTCTGTAGATATCAATTAAGTCCATTTGATCAACTGTCACATTGAGGTTCCAGATCTCCTTGGGGATTTTTTGCCTTGATAATCTGTCTAGGGTTGTGAGTAGGGTATTTAAGTATCCAGCTATGATAGTGTTAGAGTCAATATCTTTTTTTAGTTTACCTTGAAGCTGCTTTATAAAAGTTGGTGCTCCTATTTGGTGCATATATGTTTTAGGATGGATATTTCTAGTTGATAGATTGAACATTTTATCATTATGTAGTGGCCTTCTATATCTTTTATAACTTTTGATAACTTAAAGGAGTATTATGTCTGATATAAAAATCATGACTCCTGCTTTCTTTTGTTTTCTGTTCACCTGAAAACCTCTTTTCCATCCTCTTACTTTGAGACTCTGCCTGTCCATCCTGGTGAGATGAGTCTCTTAGAGACATCATATGGTTACATTATGATATTTTATCCAAGTTGCCATTCTATGTCTTTTTAGTGATGCATTCAGTCCATTCACATTCAGGCTAATTATTGAGATGTGAGAGTTTATTCCTGTCATGAGTATTAAAGGGTTTGTTGTTGTTGTTGCTGTTTTTTTATTTGTTTGTTAGCTTTCTTTTTTTCTTTTCTTTTTTCCTTTTTTTACCTTTAAATTGTTTATTTTAAAATTTTGGTGTACAATTCAGAGTTAGGTATACATGAGGAGTTCCAGCCTCCGCTGAGCAGGGTCTGAGGTGGGGGGAGGGAATGAGAAAAGAAAGTGACAAAGAAACAGCAGGATTAGGAGGGTTCTCTCCCAGGTAGCTGAGAGAGAGAAAGAACAAATTTATTTTCACCACATTCCTCTTATATAGCACACAAATCACACAAGAGAGGGCAAAACCACACAAGCAAGATATATGTTAATGTCTAAACTAAACCACATAAGCAGAATATATGTTAATGATTAAACTGTGCTTATCTTAACATCTATGCTAAGTTAAGGGCAAGGCAATCACTTAAGGCAGACAGCCTTCAGGCTAGGCATGGTCAAGGTCACGCCACTCTGCTATCCGAAGAATAACAGCCAAATGTGAGGGGAAATGAAGGAAGTATAGGCTTGGTTCCTTGAACACAAGCCAAGAAACATAAGGACTTTGTCAGCTTATGTTCTGGTTTCCTTCATATACAAATATTCACTGTGCATGGACCTTTGTTGATGAGGTGTGCCCCAATTCCCCAGGCAGTTTCCCACTACTGTCAATCCTTTTCCTATAGTATTATGATAGTTATTCAAGGTCCACTTATGAGTGAGAACATGTGATACTCAGTTTGTTGTTTCTGTGAAAGACTACTCAGTATTATAGACTGTATAGAGTGATTTGAGTTCTATTGGGTATATTCCCAGCAGGGGGGTTGTGGGATTACATGGAAAGTCAGTTTTTAGATCTTTTCAGAATTGCCACACTATTTTCCACAGAGGCTGTACCAGTTTATACTCCCACCAATGGTGTGGAAGTGTTCCTTTTTTGGCATATCCTCTACAGTATCTATTATTTGTTGAATTATTGTTGATGGCCATTCTGACTGGAGTTAGGGGATATCTCAGTGTAGTTTTAATTTGCATTTCTTTGATGACTACTGAGGCTGAACATTTTGTCATGTATATGTTGGCTGCTGGTATGTCTTTCTTCATTTGAGAAGTGTTTATTCATACCATTTGCACAATTTGTAACTGGACTGTTGTTGTTTTTTCTTTTCAGCACATTTGAGTTTCTTGTAAATCCTAGCTGTTAAACCTTTGTCAGACATACAGTTGGCAAGTATTTATTCCCAGTCTGTGGGCTGTCTCCCTCCTCTCTTGATGGTTTCTCTGACTTTGCAGAAGGTCGTTAATTTGATAAGGTCCCACTTGTGTATCTTATCTCTTATGGCTTGGGCACTTGGGGTTTTGATCAGGGTTGGTTGCCAGTTGCATTTTCCATAAGAGTGTCTCATGCATTTTCTAAAGTTCTAATAGTTTGAGGTTTTATGTTTAAGTCTCTGGTCCATTTAGAGTTGACTTTGTGTATGGAGATAGGTAAGGGTGCTGTTTCACTCTTCGCATGTGGTCAACCAATTTTACCAGCACCATTTACTGAATAGGTTCTCCTCTCCCTGGTGGTTGGTGGTGGAGGCTTTGTCAAAGATGAGTTGGTTGAGAAATTTAGAGTTTTGTCTCCGGAATCTCAATATGCCAGTTCTTGTATCAATAACAGCCTGTTTTGATTATTGTGGCTTTATAATAAAGTCTGGGAGTGTGATACCTCCTGCTTTGTTGGGTTTGTTTGTTTTGTTTTTGTTTTTTGCTGAGGATTGTTTTGGTTAGTCCTGGTCATTCTTGTATTTTTATTTCTAGGTCTGAGAAGAATATTGCTGGTAATTAGATGTGGATTGCATTAAATCTGTAGATTGCTTTAGGTAGAATGGACATCTTAACAATGTTGATTCTTCCAATCCATGAGCATGGAATATTTTTCCACTTGTTTGTGTCATCTTTGATTTCTTTGAGCATTGTTTTGCAGCTTTCATTGTAAAGGTCTTTCAGGTCTCTGTTTAGAAAGATGTCAAGGCATTACAAGTTTTGTGTGGCTATTGTGAATGGAATTGTGCCTTTATGTGGGTTTCTGTTTATTTATTATTGGTGTATAGAGATGCAATTGTCTTTTACAAATTTATTTGTAAATTTATTTTATAACCTGAGACTTTGCCAAAGACCTTTATCAGTGCAAGGAGCTTTTTGACAGGTTCTCTTGGGTTTTCAAGATATAGAATCATGCCATCTATAAAGAGGGATAAGATGATTTCCTCTTTTTCTATTTGGATACTCCTGATTGCCTTCTCTTCTCTGATTACTCTAGCTAGAACTTCCAAAACTATGTTGAACAGGAGGTGTGAGAGTGGGCATCCTTGTCCTGTTCCAGTTTTCAGAGGAAATGGTTCCAATTTCTGTCTGTTTAACAGTATGCCGGCTGTGGGTTTCTCATAGATGGTTCTTATTATTTTGAGGTATGTTCTATCTATGCCTAGATGTTCGAGGATTTTTATCCAGAAGGGGTGCTGGATTTTATCAAAAGCCATTTCTGCATCTAATGCTATAACCACGTGGTTTTTGTTTTTACAACTGTTGATGTATTTAATTACATTAATGGTCTTATGAATGTTGAACCAGCCTTGTATCCCAGAATGAAGCCTACATGTTCATGGTGGATGATTTTTGAGAGGTGTTGTTGAATCCAGTTTGCTAGGATCTTGTTGAGAATTTTAGCATCTATGTTAATCAAGGATATTGGCTTGTAGTTCTTTGTTGGGTCTTTACCTGGTTTGGATATCAATGTGATGTTAGCTTCATAAAATGATTTGGAAAGCGTTCCATCTTTCTCAATTGCCTAGAATACTTTCAATAGGATTGGTATCATATCCTCCTTGTACGTTTTGTAGAATTCTACTGGAGAGTCATCTGGTCCAGGGCTTTTTTTTGTCGGTAGTTTTCTTATGACATAGTCAATTTCCTGGATTGTCATTGGTCTATTTAGTGTATTGATTACTTCTTGTTTCAACCTGGGGGGTGGTGTGATGTCAGAAAGTTATCCATTTCCTTTAGGTTTACAAGTTTGTTTCCATACAAGCATACATAGTAGTATCTGATAATCTTTCGTATTTCTTCAGGGTCAGATGTGAGCTCATCTTTTGTGTTTCTGATGGAGTTTATTTGGGCTTTTTCTCTCTTTTTCTTGACCAGTCTACCTAGGGGACCATCAATCTTGTTTATCCTTTCAAAGAGCCAGCTTTTTGTTTGAATGATTTTTTTGTATTTCCTTTTTGTCTTCTGTGACCCAGATTTGGGCTTTTATTTTGGTGATCTGGGTTCTTCTGCTAAAGTTAGGGTTTTGGTGGTCTTGCTTTTCCAGCTTCCTTAGGTGATTTGTTAGGCTGTTAACTTGTGATCTATCAATTTTCTTCATGTGTTGTAAAGATATAAATTCCCCTCTTACTACTGATTTCGTGACATCCCAGAGGTTTTGGTAAGATGTTTCTTCATTTTCATTTGTTTCCAACAGAGATCTTTTAATCTCTGTTTTCATTTCTATGTTGACCAAGGAGTTGCTTAGCATCATGCTGTTTCGTGTCCATGTCTTTGTGGATTCGGGGGGAATATTGTTGGTATTGATATCTATTTTTATTCCACTGTGGTCTGAGAAGGTGCAAGGCAAAATTTCAATCTTATGACTTTTTTATGCTTAATTTATGGTCAAGGCTGTAGTTGATCTTGGAGTACGTTCCATGTGGTGATGAGTAGAAAGTATATCCAGTGGTCATTGGGTGGAGTGTTCTGTAGGAATCAACTAAATCCATTTGGTCAAGAGTCACATTGAGGTTCTGGATCTCCTGGTTGATTTTTTTGTCTTGATGATCTGTCTACGGTTGTGAGTGGAGTATTAAAGTCCCCAGCAATGATACTGTTAGAGTCAATATCTTTTTTTAACTTTGCCTAGCAGCTGCTTTATGAAAATTGGTGCTCCTATGTTGGGTGCATATATGTTTAGGATATATCTTGTTGATGATTGAACCTTTTATCATTATATAGTGACCTTCTCTATATTTTTTAATTTCTGATAGCCTAATGGGTATTTTTCTGATATTAGGATCACAACTTCTGCTTTCTTTTGTGTTCTGTCCAACTGAAATTTTGCTTCCTATCTTGTTACTTTGAGTCTGTGAGTAACCTTCTGGTTAGATGAGTCTCTTGGAGACAATATATTGTTGTCTGATGATATTTTATCCATGTTGCCATTCTATGGCTTTTTGTGGTGCATTTAGTCCATTCACATTCAGTCTAATTACTGAAATGTGAGAGTTTATTCCTGTCCTGAGGTTCTTACAGAGTTGTTGCTCCTGTTTGTTTGCTGTCTTTCTTTTTATTTTGGGGTTGACTCGTATGTTTTCAATCTTTTTCCTGCACTCTTGTGAAGAACATTGTCTTTCTTTTTTCCCTTTCTTTTGAATTTAATACTTTCTTAAGTGTTTCTTTCAGAGGTTGTCTAGAGGCAGCATAAGTTCTTAGGGAAAGATTTCAATTCTCCCTCACTGATGAAGCTTAGCTTAGCTAAGTAGATTATTCTTGGTTGAAATTGTTATCTAGGAGAACTTTGAAGATTGGGCTCCAAGCTCTCCTAGCCTAAGTGCTTCTGTAGATAAATTTGCTGCTTTTTCTAATCAGTCTTCCCTGGTAGTTAGTCTGGCCTTTTTCTGTTGCTGCCTTTAGAATTTTTTCTTTTTTACCTACTTTGTTTAGGTGAATTACTAGGAGTTGTAATTGTCTAGGAGTTGGTATTGTCATTTGTTGTCTTGCAGGGGTTCTCTGAATCTCTTGTGTTTGTATAGTCACATCACTGATGAGACAAGGGATGTTTTATTGAATAATTTCATGGAGTGTTTGTTTCAGGGTGTCCTCTGTCTCTCTTTCGGTCTCAGGGAGCCCAATTACTCTTAGATATGGCCTCTTGAGATAATCATTCATCTCTTGAAGGTTTTGTCTGTTTTTTTATCCTTCTTTTCTAAATTTTTGACAGTTTGGGTTAGTTCTATATTTTGGTCCTCAAGTTCTGAGATTCTTTCTTCAGTTTGGCTAATTCTGCTTCCCATGTTTATCAGTTTGTTATTTATTTCGTTCATGGTATTCTTTACTGCTGTTATTTCAGTTATCCACTCCTTCCTATTTTCCTCTTGTCTCTCCTCCATTCTTTTTATTCTCTCTATTAATGTCTTGATATCTGGATTTGTAGTTTGAGACAGTCATTCTGGGGACTTTCATTGTTTGCATTCTGATGTCTGTTTTCTCAGTGTCTGACCTCTCAGGGATCTGTGTGAGACCCATATACTTCCTTTGATTTTTCTTCATTTGTGTGCATTAACCCCCCCTTTTCCCTCTTCTTTAATTCTATTGCTCAGGGATGGTGGGGTTGCTTTCACTTCTGTTTGCTCAGTCTCTATTCTTCCTTATGGGTATCTCTGCCTTTGTTCAATTCTGAAGCTGAACTGTGGTTTGGGGCTGTACTTTTTGCAGTTTTGAAATATAATGGGGGAGACAGTGATTCCAAATATATCTGCAGATCCCAGTATCCACCAACAGGTGTGTGGGCACCCTGGAACCCGCTTCCCACTTGCCTCACAATATGTCCATACAGTGGAGGTATAGACTTGCTCCCTGGAAGAAAAATGAGGTAAGAGAAAGGAAAAGAATGAAAAAAAGGAAAGAGGTAGGGCAAGAGGTAGGTGGAGAGAGAGAAGAGTAAGAGGGAAAACAGACAGATGTATGAACTAACAAATAAAAAGAGATACAAAGACAGAAAAGAGTTTTAAAAAACTAAAATATACAGATAATCATACAAACACACAATCTAAAAAACACCTCCCTATTGATGTACTCTTCCTATACACAAACAGGAAGTTGAAAGAGAAGAAAAAAGTCAGTAAAATAACAGAAACAAAGTATAAAAACATTATCAAAAACAGAAAGAAAGAAAAAAGCTAAAACAAAAAATAAGAAAGATGAGCAAAAAAACAGGCAAAAAATAAAAGTAAAAACAAGGAACCAAACTCACTCTGAGGTCATTCCTGTAAGTCCAACACCCTTTCAGCTCTGATCTCTAGCTCTCAGACCAGGCTGATGTGCTCACAGCTTGGGTCAGATGCCCCAGGCCTTCTTTGAAAGGAGGGTGGATCAGATCTGGACTCACTCAACTTGCCACCTGTCAGGTAATCCACTCAGATTTGACCTGTCTGTGTCCAATCTAGTATGAGGGAGCGGCTTCTCTCTCTCTCAGTTTGATGAGATTCCCTTAGGTCCCAAGTTGGAAGTTGGGAGGATCTGGGCAGGGCAATGCTGATCTCTGCCTGGTCCTGGAACAGAGAAAATGGCTGTGGTTGGTGTCACCTCACCAGGCATGGGACTCCTTTCTGGCTCTCCCCAATCTTCTCTCCACTGACTAGATTCAGGGTTCCAGCTGATCCACTATCACAGGTGCTGGTGTGTGCCAGGTGCCAGGCAATGAGAATCAGTTGAGTTTGGCAGGCTCTTCTCAGGAGTGTCTCATGATCTTCTGTGCCTGTGCTCCAATCTCAGTGCAGTGGGGGCTTGCAGTCACCCTCAGAGGGTGGTCCCTAGTGCATGAACCCTAGTCTCCCATCAGACGAACTTTCATTCTCCCTCCAGTGCATGCCTACTCACACAGAGAGTTTCTGAACACTTGCTTTTGCAGAGACTCTCATGGTCCAACCTGTCCAGTCACCATCTTAAGATCCACTCCCTGTTGTCTTTCTTTTTATTTGGGGGTTGATTTATGTGTGCTTTCCATCTTTTTCCTGCATTCTTGGGAAGAACATTGTTGTTCTTTTTTTCCTTTCTTCTATGTTTAATACTTTCTTAAGTGTTTCCTGTAGAACTGGTCTAGTGGTGGTGAAAATTCTTAGAAATTGAATATCTGGGAAAGATTTTAATTCTCCGTCACTAATGAAGCTTAGCTTAGCTGGGTAAGCTATTCTTGATTGAAATTGTTTATCTCTGAGAAATTTAAAGATTGGACTCCAATCTCTCCTAGCCGGAAGTGTTTCTTTAGATAAGTCTGCTGCTATTCTGATTGGTCTTCTCCTTTATGTAGTCTGACCTCTCTCTCTTGCTGCCTTTAGAATTTTTTGTTTGATACCTACTTTGTGTAGGTGAATTACTATTGTCTTGGAGTTGGTCTTTTTATTTGTTGCCTTGCAGGGGTTCTCTGAATCTCTTATGTTTGAATTGTTATGTCATTGATAAGATGAGGAAAGTTTTCTTAGATAATTTCATGGAATATTTGTTCCAGTTTGTTCCAGGGTGGTCTCTGTCTCTCTACCTGCCTCAGGGATTCCAGTTAATCTTAGGTTTAGCCTCTTGATATAATCACTCATCTCATGGAGGATTTGTTCTGTCTTTTTAAGCTTCTTTTCTGTGTTTTTAACATTTGAGTTAGTTCCATATATAGGTCCTCAAGCTCTGAGATACTTTTTTCTGCTTGGTTGATTCAGCTTTCCATGTTTATCAGTTTGTTATTTATTTCATTCACCCTATTTATTATTGTTATCTCAGTTATCAACTCCATTCTTTCTTCTTGTCTCTCCTCATTTCTATTTACTCTCTCTATTAGTATCTTGATATCTGGGTTTGTGACTTGGGATTAGTCATTCTGGGGGTTTTTCTTTGTTATGAAGTATGCATTCAATGTGGTTGACCTCCCAGGTGTCTGTGTGAGACCCATTTTCTTCCTTTGGTTTTTCTTCACTTATGTAGGTTTTCTTCCCCCTTTTTTACCTCTTCTTTAATTCTATTGTTCAGGGATGGGGCATACTTTTTCCTTCTGTGTGCTCAATCTCCTGTTCTTCCTTATGTAGATCCTCTGGTTTTATTCAATCCTGAAGTTGGACTGGGGGTGGAGGGATATACTTTTTGCAGTTATGAGATTTAATTGAGGGAGAGCTGTTATTCAGAAGCTGTCTGCTGATCCCAGTATCCTCTGACAGATGTGTAGGCCCCCTGGATCTCACTTCCAGTGCCTTACAATCTGTCCATGTAGTGGGGGTATGTGTTTGCCCTCTGAAAGCAAAATGAGGTAAGAAAAAGGAAAAGAATGCAAAAAAGAAAGAGGAAAATAGAGAGAGAGAAGATGAGAGAGGCATACCAACTAACGAATAAACAGAGAAACAAAGGCAGGAAAAAATTACATATAATCATACAGATAAACAAATCAAAACCTCCCTGTTGATGTACTCTCCCTCAGAAAGACCAATACACAAACAGAAAATCTAAAAAAAATTAAATAACAGAAACAAAGCAAGTATGAAAAAGGAAACAGAAACAGAAAGAGAGAAGACAAAAACAAAAACAACAACAAAAAAAATCAAAACTCACACTGTGACCATTTCTGTAACTCCAAGTTCCTTTTGGCTGCCTTCTTTGCATTAAGGAGAGGCCCCAGTCTCTAACTTCTCCCCTCCACTCTTAGAACAGGCTAATAGAGTTGTTTTCAGCATGGGTCAGATGCTTCATGGGCTACTGTGGGAAAATGGTGGTTCAGATCTGGACTTACTTGACTTGCCATCATTGCTGTCATGTCTCCCACTCAGATCTGATGTGTCTGTGTCTATTCCAATGTGGAAGATGGGCATCTGTCTTTTCAAGTATTATGAGGAGATAACCTCTAGTACTCAGGTTGGAGGCTGGGCAGAGCTAGGCGGGGAAATGCAGGTCTCTGCCTGGTCCCAGGACAGAGAAAATGGCACTGGTCAGCATCTTCTCACTAGTAGGGCTCCACTCCAGATTTTCATGACCTGTTTTCTCCATGGTTCCTGGGGTTCATGCCACTCTGCTGTTGCAGGTGGTGGTGTGGGCCAGGTGCCAGTTGGTGAGGAGCAGCTGTTTTCTACTACCTGCTCTCAGGAGAGTTCCAAGAACAGCAGATGATTCTATGCACAAGAAACTCCAATCTCAGGGCAGTGGGGGGTTGCAGTCACCTCTGGAGGAAAGCCCCAGGTGCCTGAACCTGAGTATTCCCTCAGACGGGCTTTCACTCACCCACTGGCACACAGTCACTCATGCAGAAAATCTTTATGGATACTTGTTTTTGTGGAGACTCTCACAGTCTGAGAGGATTTTTTTTCTTTGATACCTACTTTGTGTAGGTTAATTACTACTGTCTAGGAGTTGATCTTCTCATTTGTTGCCTTGCAGGGGTTCTCTGAATCTCTTGTGTTTGAATGGTCATGACACTGATGAGATGAGGGAAGTTTTCTTAGATAATGGCATTATCTTGTCACTGTCCTCTCTTTTTTGTTTTTAAGAAGTAATATGAACAAGCTGGTACAGGGCTTAATGTGACCCTGTAAAACACATTTAAAATTTCTATATAGTACATTTTGTAAGAAATAATCATGAAGTTTTGGCATAGTTTGTTTATAACAAAAGATACTGTATACATAAAAATCACCAAGGTTAAAGTTTTCTATACCAATTTATGATCCACTAGACCAGATTGTTCAACTTTAGATTATTAGAAAAATACACGAAGGCAACCAAAACAAACAAATATACAAACAAGAAAACACACAAAAAAAATCAGAATTCATTTTGTGACACTGTGCAATAACATTTTCAGAAATTTTGTAAAAATAAAATATAGTTGACAGATAAAAGCCCTATCCCTCTTAGAGAACACACAATCTCAATAAGGTGCCATAACATGTATACTGATTCAATTAAATCTCTGTTTCTGTCTTTTCCCCCTCTCTCTCTCTCTCTCTCTCTCTCTCTCTCTCTCTCTCTCTCTCTCTCTCTCTCTCCCCATCTCTCTCTCCTTATTTCAGCTAAAGTTGTACTTACAACAGACTCAAGAACAGAAAGGAAATCTTAAAAAAAGGAGCTTCATGTGTTGCAGGTCAATTGTACTGTGTTAGTGTAGGAGGAATAAACTAGGATGATGCCAACTTTATGGATGGTAGCGTTTTTGATACCTGTAATTTACTTTTTGTCAGGACTATTGATTTTTCCAGGTTCACTATCCCATTACTCACAACTTTTTTTTTTAATAACTGCTATGCTAAATTTATCATTATAAGTATTTTAAATATTATAATATACCTAGTCAAGAACTATTTCCAAAACTATAAATGGTGTTGGATACCACTTTTTGCACCAGTCTGGGGGGAATTCTAAATATTGTTATATTCATAGTTGCATGTAAACTTTTATTTATTTACTACAGTGTTATATTGCCTACTTGATCTTTGAAAGCCTTGTTCTTCTTCACAATTTTCTATGTGACTAAACTCCCCAAATTTTGCAAATATAAACTGCTTATAGATCTGCGGAATGTCAATAATTTTAAAAAGGATCCACACTCTAAATTATTTGTTGTAATTCCACATCACAGTTTGCCTTTATCAAAACAAATTAGCATATTTATTTAGGCGGGTAAACATAAATATGTAACTAAGACACAAATAATTCACACCAACTCAGAACCCTTCAGAAGTTCTTCCATGCATAAATAATGCTAACTACTCAAGAAAAACAGAAAGGAATTTTTTCTCCTAAAAATTCCAGATAATAGTTACTTAGAAAATGTATCCAGTTGTTGAGTCTGTCTTCATTGTCCAGCCCATATGGTTCAAGGTTCATGTCTTTTCAATGTTCAAGTGAGACTATTCATCTTCTAATTATCAATAATTGTCTCTTCTAAATTACAGCAAAATTGTTAGTGAGTGAAAAACTAAGTGCTACAGATAAACCCTGATGGCATCCAAAACAATGACATACCCAAGACAGATATTAAGACAATCACACTTTATCAGATCTTAGATCACTCCTGTATATGTAAATAGATCATTCTCCTGGGAAAGGGACTCTTTAGAAAAATGCCTCCTATAACTTGACTTATGTTAATGTAGGTAGATAGTTTGCTGCAAAACACAGCTTCTTTATCTCCACCTTCAATGATTTGTCACTATATTTTAAATCAATATAATAATATAGACAAATGTATCTTATTTATGTAACCATTGTCTGATTCTCACTGTTTGTAAATATAAAAATATCCTGTTTGTGTGATGATACAAAAATCATTTAATCATCTGGGTTTCCATTGCCAAACAGATGATAAGGTCAAAATATGCAGTTACAAAAATGTTATTTGGAAGGTGGCTAGTTACTCAGATTCTAAAATAGGCTTGTAACTACATGACATAAAACCTTATCAAAACTATTTTTGTCCTAAAAGTAAAGCTATAACATTTAGTACTCATCATTTTTATTAATGCAATTCTTTAAATTCTCCTCAATCTTATTGGCTGTCTCCCATAAATTTTGCAAGCAACATTATTTATTCCTATTTTTATTATTTATTTCTATTTTTTAATAAATATTATTTATTCCTATTTTTTAAAGATGTGGGGTACTTTTCATAGAAACAAAGATCTGAGTACCCCATGTTCTCACTCATAAGTGAACCTTGAACAACTACCGTAATACTATAAGAAAAGGATTGACAGTGGTGGGAAACTACTGGAGGGGGGACAAGGAGGGGCAGGGAGGTGGGATTAATGGTAGTCTATGTCTGTCTGGGGAAGGGGGAGCATACCTCATCAACAAGGGTACCTGCACAATGAATATTTGTATGTCTAACACTTAACTGTATTCCACAATTTTAAAATAAAAAATTTATATAATTATTAAAAAAAGAAAGAAACTAAAGAGTATACATGATTTGGAAATGAGACTGTACCAAACAATAGCCAAAGAAGAATTGTCCAGCTACTCCTTCTCTTTTGCCTGATCACTCAGAAATATAATGTTATCTGTAAAGAAAAAAAAAGATGTGAGGTACAAATCAGGATTAGGTATAAAAGTGGTCATTGATAGGTAAATTTTGGGTTTCCCTTTGGTCCCCATTTGGCCTGGTTTGAGATCAGGTACCCTTACTGGTGTTATGTGCTCCCCACCTCCCTTGGTAGATTCTAGCTACTGCCAATCCATTTCTTATAGTATTATGATAAATGTTCGGGGTTCAGAGTGAAAACATGTGCTATTCAGTTCTTTGTTTCTGTGATAAATCACTGAGTATTATAGACTCTAAATTCATTCAAGCTGCTGTGACGTCCATAATTTTGTTCTTTATGGCTTTGTAACATCCCATAATGTATATGTATCACATTTGTGTCCAGTAGAGTTTCAATGGGCAGCACAGTTAGTTCCATGTTTTTGTAATTGTAAATAATGCTGCAATAAACATGTGTGTGCAAATATGCTTTTTGTAGAGTGTTTTAAGTTCCTCTGAGTATATTCCCAGAAGGAAAATACTGAGTGATATGGAAAGCCAATTTCTAGTTATTTTAGGAATTGCCACACTGTTTTCCATAGAGGTTGAACTCGTTTGCATTCCCACCAACAGTGTAGAAATGTTCCCTTTTTTCCACATCCTTGCCAGCATCTATTTTTTTGTTTTGCTTTGTTTTATTAATGCCATTCTTATTGGAGTTAGGTGGCATTTCAATGTGATTTTGATTTGCATTTCTCCAATGATTAGGGAGGCTGAGAATGTTTTCATGTGGCTGTTAGCTGCTCATATGTCTTCTTTTGATAAGTGCCTATTCATGTTTTTTGTCTACTTTTTAATGGGGCTGTTTTTTTGGTTTTTTGTTTTTTTATTTTGTTTTGTTTTTCCTTTCAGCACATTTTAGTTTCTTGTAAATCCTGGATGTTAGGCTTTTGTCAGATATACAGTTGGTAAATTTTTTTTCCATTCTGTGGGCTGTCTCCTCTCTCTCTTAATGGTTTCTTTTGCTTTGCAGAAGTTTTTCAGTTTGATGAGGTCCCACTTGTCTATCTTATCTTTTATGGCATAGGTTTTGGGGATTTGATCAGGAATTAGTTGCCTATTCTGATTTCTGTAAGGGTGTCTCCTGACTATTCTAAGATTCTTAAAGTTTGAGGGTTTATGTTTAGGTCTTTGATTCATTTGGAGTTGATTTTTGTTTACGGTGATAGGTAAGGGTTCTATTTCATTCTTTTGCACATGGCCAGCCAGTATTCCCAGCACCATAAACTGAATAGGTTCTTCTTACCCCAGTGGTTGTTGGTGAAGGTTTTGTCAAAGATCACTTGGTTGAGAAATTGAGGTTTTGCTTCTGGAATCTCTATCCTGTTCTACTGGTCTATATGCCTGTTCTTGTACTAATACTAGGTTGTTTTGATTATTGTAGCCTTATAATAAGGCTTAAAGTCTGGAAGTATGATACCTCCCACTTTATTTATTTTGTTAAGGATTTGTTTGACTGTTCATGGTCATTTATGTTTTCATATGAATTCCTGTGTTGTTGTTGCCAGGTCTAAGAGAATTATTTGGGTAATTTAATGGGTATTGTATTGAATCTGTAGATTGCCTTTGGTAGGATAGACATCTTAACAATGATAATTCTTCCAATCAACAAGCATGGAATATTTTTTTATTTGTGTCATCTTTGATATCTTTGAGCAGTGATTTGTAGTTTTCATTGTAAAGACATTTCACTTCTTGGATTAGGAAGATGCCAAAGTATTTTTTGTATATGTGGCTATAGTGAATGGGATTGTGCTTTTTATTTGGTTCTGTGCCTATTTATTGTTGATGTATAAGAATGCAACAGTATTTTGCACATTTATTTTGTACCTTGAGACTTTACCAAAATTCTTTATCAGTTCAAGGAGGATTTTGACAGATTCTCTTGGATTTTCTAGGTATAGGATCAGATCACATCGTCAGCAAAGAGGGATGACTTGACTTCTTTTCCTACTTGGATACACCTGATTTCCTTCTCTTGTCAATATCTTAGGTTGTTATTAGTCTATTTAGGATCTCAATTTCTTCTTGTTTCAACCTTAGAAGGTTGTGTGATGTCAGAAAGTCCTCCATTTCATTTAGGTTGTGAGTTTACTTCCATGCAGGCGTGCATAGTAATCTCTGATAATCTCTTGTATTTCTTTGGGTCAGTTGTGACTTGATCTTTTGCATTTCTGATTGTGTTTATTTGGCTTTTTTTCTCTTTTTATTGGTCATTCTGATTTGGGGTCCATCAATCTTGTTTATCCTTTCAAATAATCAATTTTTTGTTTTGTTGATTTTTTTCTATGGTATTTTTGTCTTCTATATCCCATTTTTGGGATTTTACTTTGGTGATTTGGATTTTTCTGCTGAAGTTAAGGCTTTGATGGTCTTGCCTTTTCACCTCCCTTAGATGATTTGTTAGACTGTTAATTATTTCTCTTTCTATTTTCTTGATGTGTGTTCATGGAGATATAAATTCCCCTCTTAGTACTGTTTTCATGGCATCCCAGAGGTTTTGGTAAGATATTACTTCACTTGAATTTGTTTCCAGAAAATTTTTAATCTCTATTTTGATTTCTTTGTTGACCCAGGAGTTGTTCAGCATCATGTTGTTTAGTGTTCATGTCTTTGTGGATTGGGGGGGGAGTTTTGTTGATGGTGATACTTATTTTTATTCCACTGTGGCCTGAGAAGGTGCATGGCAGTATTTTAATCTTGTAAAATTTGTTTATGCTTGATTGATGGCTGAAGATGTGATCAATCTTTGAGTATGTTGCATGTGGTGATGAGTAGCATGTATACTCTATGATTATTGGGTGGAGTGTTAGGTATCTACTAAGCCCATTTGTTCAAGCATCAAGTTGAGATTCTAGACATCTTCATTGATTTTTTGCCTTGATAATCTATCTAGGGTTGTTACTGGGGTATTTAAGTCCCCAACTCTGAACAGCCTGCATCCTGAGACTCAAGGGTGATCTCTGCACCCCTCTAAAATTGACCATTTGCCCAAAGAGGATACTCCAACCACAAGATGCCATAGAATCAGATGGCCCACCTTCACAGTGGACTAACCACAGATGCATGCAATTGGAGTTGGAGACCTAGCAGCAGATAAGTTAGGAGCTTTTCCCAGGAGAGGTACAGGAGTGATTACAGACCTCACCACCATAGCACCAGGCTGAACAATGGCAATGAGGGCCACAGAGGGAATACAGCAAGGAAGCCTGAGGAAGAGTTCCAAGGAAACAGCGGGGAGAGGCCACTCCAAGTCTAGACTGGACTCGAGAGTCTTGTCACTGGGTCCCAAGATCCACAGTAACTGCTGGGGAAGCAACTAGTGACTCCACTCATGGTAGGAACAGCAGCTTGCCAAGAAACTGAGCAGACTTTTTAATGTACAAGCAGAAGTGCTCCAGGGTAGCCTCTGCTAAACAGCTTCTTGAGAGCAGGTACTGATCTCTGTCTTCCACTGAGGCTGCTGTTTTCAACCTCAGAGAACATTGCCCCCAGTGCACAAGCCCTGGTGGGTAACAGTAGATGCAGAACCCCAGACGATCCACCCTCCACTCTGAACCAGCTGCTGGACAATAGATACAGACAGTGGAACTGACCAAGAAGGAGGCTAGTGAGTTTCTGTTAACTTCTCCCTACTCCCAGCAATAATCAAAAGAGATCAGTAGGGCAAAAACAAAAGACCCCACTCCCCAACCATGAACTGGATGTCCTGGGAGTTTTGACCATGCTGGGAAGGCAATGAAGGGATTGAGATCCTGAGAGACTCTATCAAGTAATTTCAGCCCCTACCTTGACATGGGCATGTGCCTGCTACCAATTGCAGGAAGCAGGGAATAAATGTTCTAACACTTTAAGTTCCAACAGTGAAGAGGGAACCTGAGGCAGCAGACCTGCTGTCCCATAACCTGTCACAAGAGACAGCCCCACCTCAAAAGGACATACTAAAGTTGTGAACTCTTTATCAATGGGTTATTGGGGGGTGGTATGTGTTTGTTTAATTGATTATATCATTTGGTTGCTTTGTTTTTTTGGTTGGTTTTCTCTTTCCTTACCTTCTATTTCTCTTTGTTCTTTCTCTATTTGGGGATTCTTTCTTTTTTGTTTTCTTATTTTTCTTTCCTCTATTTCTCTCTTTCTCCTCCTTTCACTTTTTTTCTCTCCTTATTTCCTTTCTTTTCCCTCTTCTGCCCTGTCTTGGACTCAAAGGCTATGCAAGCATATTCACTGTAAGATCATATTGTGCAGAGATGGAGAGTGAGTCCCAGCTAGCCCATTCACCAGATAGTAAACATTATGACTTTGCAACCTCCCCATCCCTTAGTAAGTGCTCAAAATTATAAAGAGACAGCACAATGCCCCACCCCAACCCTACTTCATAATTGAACAAACCTGGAGCCTGGTTCAAAGAAGGACAAAAGGCAGAGCAAATATCAAAAGTGACTGCTTCTCCATTTTCCATTGAGCAATGGAATTAAAGGGAAAGATAAGAGAACTGCCAGAAATGAAGAAAAACCATTGGAGAGCTGCTGGTAACAATCAGAGCCCTAGCAAAGAGTCAGGGCTAGAAATAACAGTTACTGGGGTACAAACAATAGTTATCTCTGAGAGCAACAGTACCCAGAGGATACTTATGGAGCTCAGAGAATCATTGTATAGAATGAATAAAAATCAAGAAATGCAAGGACTAAAATTAAACAAAATTGCAACAGATCTGGACAAACTCAAGAAGACATACTTAGAAATAACAGAAAAAAAGAAATTCATCCAAGAAGTAACTAACAACTAACTGACAAGCATGGGAAGCAGAATTGACCAAGCAGAAGAATCTCAGTGCTGGAAGACCACAATATGGAATTAACTCAATCTATTAAAAAACATAGTGGAAAAAACTTAAGAAGAAAGAGGAAACTCTCCAAGAGATGTGAGATTTTATCAAGAAACCAAACCTTTGTCTAATCAGAATGCCTGAAATAGAAAGAGAAATGGAAAATACCCTGGAACAAACATTCCATGGTGTCATTCAAGAAAGCCTCCCTCATCGGACCAGAGAGATGACTATACAAGCACAAGAGATTCAGAGATCCCCTGAAAGACATCTTATGAGAAGACCAATCCCTAGACACATAGAAATTCACCTGTACAAAGTAAGTATAAAAGAAAAAAATTCTAAAGGCAGCAAGAGAAAAATGTCAGACTACATACTGGGGGAGATGAATTAGAATTGCTGCAGACTTATCTACAAAAACACTACAGGCCAGAAGAAATTGGCCTTCAATCTTTAATGTTCTCAAAGATAAACTTTTTTTTTTTAGTTGAAGTCTCACTCTGTCACCCAGATTAGACTGCAGTAGCATGCTCTCGGCCACAGCAGCCTCGACCTGCTGGGCTTCGGTGATCCTTCTGCCTCAGTCTTCCAAGTAGCTGGAACTACAGGTATGCGCTACCATGCCCAGCTAATTTTTGATTTATTGTAGAAATGAGATCTCACCAAGTTGCCCATCTGGGTCTCGAACCTGTGGGCTCAGGCAATCCACTCACCTCAACCTCCCAAAGCACTGGAATTACAGGCTGAGCCACCAAGCCTGGCAAGTGGATTACAAAAGAAGGCAGGAGTTTCAATCTTTATATCAGACAAAACAACATTTAAGCTATCAAAAATTTTAAAAGATACATAAGGACACTACATAATGATAAAATATTCAATCCAACAAGAAATATCCATCCTAAACATATATGCACCCAACACTGAAGCACCAGCTTTTATAAAGCAGCTACTAAATAAACTAAAAAAATATAGTCCTATCTATTTGTTTCAAGTTTGAGTCCACTTATCCTAGTAATATTTAAAATATATAATAGATACATTTGTTTGTTGCACTTTTGTTACAAATTTTTAACTCATTTTGTTACCAGAGACTTTATCCTATTTTTCTATCATGCCTGTACAGGCTATCATGCCTGTAGTTCCGGCTACTTTAGAAGGCTAAGGTGGAAGGATCAATAGAGCCCAGCAAGTCAAGGCTACAGTGGCCAGGAGAATGCCACTGCACTCCAGTCTAGGTAACAGAGTGAGACTCCAACTCAAAAAAAAAGAAATAATAATACATTTTTTTAAAAAAAGCTTATGAAGGAGGAAGATGGTGGCTGAACCAGCTGCACTGTGCAAGCCCCTGTGCCAGTTAGTGATTGTATGGATGAATTTGCGTGTGTGTCTATGTGTAAGTGGATATACAAATGAATGACTGAGTGGAGACTTAAGAGAGAGCATCCTGGGTTATCCTGGTGAAGTGGCTGGTGCCACAACTGCTCTGCTGGGTTTCTAGCACCTCCCAGATCACAGAAGCTGAGTGGTATTTTCTAAACTCATTTTCAAAACTTTTCTTGGGAAAAAGCTGGTGGGAGCAACTCCCACTGGGAGAAAGGGTCTTCCCCACCACATCAGCACCAAGCCAGACACAAGGCCACTGAGGTATTGCAGCAAGGGAGTCAGAGTCTGAGTCTTATTGGAGAAGACAAAACAAGCACCCTGCCATCATCTTGAAGCCTGGGCAGGAAAGTGCTTTGACATGCCCACCATCCAACAACAGATCCACTATCTGACTGGGAGGGAAATTACACATCAGTCTGGGGTTTATCATGAACTCAGAGGGAATATTCCAAAAGCACAAACTTTGGCGTGACAGGATGAGTGCAGAGTCTCAGGCAACCTACTCCCTACCCTGACCCAGCCACAGGGCAAAGGGTGTGACAAGAAAAGGATGAGTAAGGCCCAGGCAGAGAAAGGCAGCAGTCAGTGCTGGGCTGACCCAACTCTCTCCACCCCCAGCAATCCTCTAAACATCATACCTATACAGTTGGGGCTGTCCACCAAAGAGGACTGGATTTTTAAAATGTGGTACATATACACGATGGAATACTATGTAGTCATAAAGAAGAACAAAATTATGAATTTTGCAGCAACCTGGATGGAACTGGAGTCTGTAATACTGAGTGACCGCTCACAGAAACAAAGATCCGGGTATCACATGTTCTCACTCATATAGTGGACCTTGATCACCCAATGTAATTTCATAAGAAAATGACTGACAGTGGTGGGAAACTATGGTGGTGAGGGGAAGGGAGATGGGATTAATGGTAGTAAATATCTGACTGGGGATGGGGAGACACCTCTTATCAACAAGGGTGCCTGAACATAGCATATTTTTATACCTAACCCTTAACTGTACCCCACAATATCATAATAAAAAATATTGATTATAAAAAATAACAAATCTACACAGAGAATGCATTATAGCTATCATTGATATATCATTCCAAAATTGAAAAAATAAATAAATAAATAAATAAAATACAAAAGGTAAAGTTATAACAGACTCCAAAGAAATTCACAATATTATCAGAGATTACTATGCACACTTGTATGGAAACAAACTCGGAAACCTAAATGAAATGCAGGACTTTCTGAGAGAACAAAGCTCCTAAGGGTAGAGCAAGAAGAAACTGAAATCCTAAATTGATCAATAATAACCAAGGACATTCACTCCACTAGAAAACTACCTACAAAAAAACCCTGGATCAGATGACATCCCAGCAGAATTCTACAAAACATACATGGAGGAGCAGATACCAATCCTATTGAAACTCTTCCAGGAAACTGAGAAATGTGGAATCCTCCCCAAATCATTTTGTGAAGTTAACGTCACCCTGATATCCAAATCTAGCAGAGACCCAACAAGCAAAAAGGACTTGCAGACCATCTTCTTGATGAACATAGTTGCAAAATTTATCTCCAAGATTCTAGGAAATCAAATCCAACACATCTCAAGAATCATCCTCCATGACCAATCAGCTTTATTCCTAGGATTGAAGGCTGGTTCAACATCTGCATCCAAACATGTAATGAAATATATGAACAGATGTAAAAACAAGAATCATAAGATTATATCATTAGAAACAGAAAAAGTTTTCAACAAAATTCAACATCCCTTCTTTATAAAAACTTTTGAGCACCTAGGCACATAAGGAATATTCCTCAAAACAGTAAGAGCCATCCATGTTAAACTGGTAGCCAACATATTGCTCAGTGGACAGAAGTTGAAAGTATTTCCTCTGAGGTTAGGAACAAGACAAGGATACCAACTCTGTCCCCTCCTGCTCAACATAGTATTTGGAAATCCTAATTAGAGCAAGCAGTCGAGAGAATGAAATCAGGGGTATCCAAATAGAAAAAAGAGAAGTTAAACTATCATTCTTTGCTGATGATATGATGTTATACCTTGAAAACCAAGGGAATCTATGAAAACCATCCTTGCACTGACAAATTTTGCAAAGCCTCAGGATACAAAATCAACATGAAAAAGACAGTTCTATTTTTATACAACAACAGCATACAGGCAGAGAACCAAATAAAAAGCACAATCATTCATACTAACCACACAAAAAATAAAATGCTTTGGCATCTACCTAATCAGAGAAATAAAAGACCTCTACATTGAGAACTATGAAACATTGCTCAATGAAATCAAAGATGACACAAACAAATTTTTGAAAATTCTCTGCTGAGGACTCTGACCTGAAGATGGAAATGGCATAGATGGATCCGTGAGACTCTCTGAACGTGAGTTCCCAAAAACACACTTACTTGTCTTCCTGCACCTCCCTGCCCACCGCCAGCCACACTGGTACAAGGCCTGGGGACCTTTGGTCCCACACAGGGCCAGTTATTGTGGCCCAACTGTGGCTGCTCCACTATATGTGATTCCAGCCAGCTGGGGAATCCAGAATCCCAAATCCCAGCTCCCTCCCTGGCTACATCGTCATGACCAGCACCCAGCACCAACCTGCTAGTAACCAGGAGGATTTGGGTGCCCGCCCCTCAGAGATATTGATCCCATTTCTGGCTGAAGTGCCCTATGAGGGACTCAGAACCACCACCTGCCCTCTGGAGCTTTGGAGATCTGAAGCCCTGGGCCCACCCTGGCTGAGGCACTCAGTGTGCAACCACAAACCTGTGTAAGCGAGCAGAACACCAAGTTGGTGTAAGGTGCCAATCAGAGGCTTCCAGCTCCAGAGGAGGGAATGCCCTACCCTCTCCTCCACCCCAGCCTGCGAGTGGAACCCTGGATGCAGCACCCAGCTGTGCAGCTGGTCCCACCTAGAGTAGAGACCCACACGAGCATACCTAAAAGTGAAAGTAAAACTACCACCTCGCCATTTTCAAGGCATATTTACATCGCATAGCCCCACCCACCTATCAGAGCCTCCACCTCTCAGAGCTCCACCTCGGTTCCCACAGTGATGTTGTTAACAGGAGACAAAGCCCCTCCCCTACACTGAATAGAGACCAGTGTCACAGATCTCCCAGGCAGCAGGCTAGTTACCTGCAACAAAAACAGAGGGGAGAGGCTGAAGACTAGAGCTCAAGGGACTTTATCCACTAAGGAATGAGTGAAAAATATACACAAATGAAGAAAAACCAAAAGAAGAATATGGGTCTCTCCCAGACTCCTGGGAGAGCAGACACTGAGAAAACTGACTTTGGGATACAAACAATGAAGAGCCCCCAGAATGACTGGTCTCAAGCTACAAACTTAGATATCAAGAAATTAATGGAGAGATTAAAAAGAATTGAGGAGACACAAGAAGAAACTAGAAAGGAGTTGATATCTGAGATAGCAGTAATAAAGATACTGTGAATGAAATAAATAACAAACTGATAAGCATAGAAAGCAGAATTACCCAAGTAGAAGAAAGAATCTGAGAGTTTGAGGACCAAATTATAGAACTAAAACAAACTCTCAAAAACACAGCAAACAAGCTCAAAGAGACAGAAAAAACCTTCCAGAAATGTGCGATTACTTCAAGAGACGGAACCTAAGAGTAATTGGACTTCCTGAAGCAGAAAGAGAGACAGAGACCACACTGGAACAAACCTTCCATGAGATCATTCAAGAAAACTTCCCTTATCTAATCAATTATGCAAAAACTCAAACACAAGAGATTCAGAGAACCCCTGCAAGACAACAAATTAGAAAAACAACTCCTAGACACATAATAATTCCCTAAACAAAGTAGGAATAAAAGAAAAAATCCTAAAGGCAGCAAGAGAAAAAGGTCAGATCACCTACCAGGGAAAACCAATATGAATAGCAGCAGATCTATCTACAGAAACCCTGCAGGCTAGTAGAGCTTGGAGCCCTATCTTCAAAGTCCTAAAAGATAAACAATTTCAACCAAGAATAACCTACCGAACCAAATTAAGGTTCATGAGTGAGGGAGAATTAAAAGCTTTCCCAGATATCCAATCCCTAAGAACTTACACTGCCACCAAACCACCTCTACATGAAACACTTAAGAAAGTACTAAACACAGAAGGAAAGGGGGAAAAAAGAATAACGTTCTTCACAAGAGTGCAGGGAAAAAAATAAAATACACATGAACCAACCCCAAAAACAAAAGAAAGACAATAAACCAAGTGGAAAAACAACTCTATAAAAACTCTATGATAGAGATGAACTCTCACATCTCAATAATTTGCCTGAGTGTGAATGGACTAAATGCACCACTGAAAAGACATAGAATGGCAAAATGGATAAAATATCACCAAGCAACAATATACTGCCTTCAAGAGACCCATCTCACTAGAAAGGACATACACAGACTCAAGTAAGAGGATAGGAAACAAATTTTCAAGCAAATGGAACACAGAAGAAAGGAGGAGTCACGATCCTAATTTCAGACAAAATACCATTTAAGCTATCAAAAATTAAAAAATATACAGAGGGCCACTACATAATGATAAAAACTTCACTCCATGAACAAGAAATATCTATCATAAACATATATGCACCTAACATAGGTGCACCAACATTTATAAAGCAACTCCTAGGAAAACTAAAAAAAGATATTCACTCTAACACCATCATAACTGAGGGCTTTAATACCCCACTCACAACCTTAGACAGATTATTGGGACCAAAAATCAGCAAGGAGATCCGGAACCTCAATGTGACTCTGGACCAAATGGACTTAATTGATACCTACAGAACACTCCATCCAAAGACCAGAAAATACACATTCGACTCATCACTGAATAAAACGTATTCCAAAATCGACCACATAATTGGCCATAAATAAAGCATAAGCAAATTTAAAAGGACTAAAATTCTACCATGCAACTTCTTGGACCACAGTGGAATAAAAATAAACATTAACACCAACAAGGTCCCCTCAAAACCCACAAAGACATGATCACTAAACAGCATGATGCTAAACAACTCCTGGGTCAATGATGAAATCAAAATAGAGATCAAAAGATACCTGGAAACAAATAAAAATGAAGAAACATCTTACCAAAATCTCTGGGAAGCCTTAAAAGCTGTAGTAAGAGGAGAATTTATATCCCTACAAACACATATGAAGAAAATGGAAGGAGCAAAAATTAACAGCCTAACAAGCCACCTAAGGAAGCTGGAAAAGCAAGACCACAAAAACCCTAATTTCAGCAGAAGAATTCAAATCACCAAAATAAAAGCCCAAATCCAGGATATAGAAGACAAAAAGACAATACAAAAAATCAATGAAACAAAAAGCTGGTTCTTCAAAAGGATAAACAAGATCGATGGTCCCCTAGCTAGACTGACCAAGAAAAGAAAGAAAAAACCCAAATAAACACAATCAGAAACACAAAAGATGAAGTCACATCTGATCCTGAAGAAATACAAAAGATCATCAGTGACTACTATATACACTTGTATGGAAACAAACTTGAAAACCTCAATGAAATGGATAACTTTCGGTCATCACACAGCCTACCTAGGTTGAAACAAGAAGAAATTGAGACTCTAAATAGACCAATAACAATCAAGGAAATTGACTATGTAATAAGAAAACTACCTACAAAAAAAAGCCCTGGACCAGATGGCTTTCCAGCAGAATTCTGCAAGACATTTAAGGAGGAACTGATTCCAATCCTACTGAAGCTATTTCAGGTGATTGAGAAGGATGGACCCCTCCCCAAATCATTTTATGAAGCTAACATCACATTGATACCCAAACCAGGTAAAGATCCAACAAAGAAAGAGAACTACAGGCCAATATATATGATGAACATAGATGCTAAAATTCTCAACAAGATCCTAGCAAACCGGATTCAACAACACATCTCAAAAATCATCCATTATGACCAAGTAGGCTTCATCCCTGGGATGCAGTGCTGGTTCAACATTTGTAAAACAATGAATGTAATTAAATACATCAACAGATGTCAAAACAAAAACCACATGATTATATCATTAGATGCAGAAAAAGCTTTTGATAAAATCCAGCACCACTTCTTGATAAAAACCCTCAAACATCTAGGCATACAGAGAACATACCCCAAAGTAGTAAAAGCCATCTATGAGAAACCCACAGCCAGCATACTCCTAAATGGACAAAAATTGGAACCATTCCCCTAAAAACTGGAACAAGATAAGGATGCCCACTGTCACCCCTCCTGTTCAATATAGTACTGGAAGTTCTGGCTAGAGCAATCAGAGAAGAGAAGGCAGTCAGGGGTATCCATAAAGGAAAAGAAGAAGTCAAACTATCTCTCTTTGCATATGACATGATTGTGTACCTTGAAAACCCAAGAGAATCTGTCAAAAACCTCCTTACACTGATAAAGGCCTTTGGCAAAGTCTCAGGATATAAAATAAATGTGCAAAAGACAATCGCATTTTTACACCAATAATAAACAAACAGAAACCCAAATAAGAAGCACAATTCCATTCACAATAGTCACAAAAAAAAATGAAACAACTTGGCATCTTCCTAACCAGAGACGTGAAAGACCTTTACAATGAAAACTACAAAACTCTGCTCAAAGAAATCAAAGATGACACAAACAAGTGGAAAACTATCCCATGCTCATGGATTGGAAGAATCAGCATTGTAAAGATGTCCATCTCACCTAAGGCAATCTACAGATTCAATGCAATACCTATCAAATTACCAGCAACATTCTTCTCAGACCTAGAAAAAACAGCACAGGATTCATATGGAAACACAAATGACCAAGAATAGCCACAACAATCCTCAGCAAAAAAAAAAAAATCAGGTGGTATCACATTGCCAGACTTCAAACTTTACTGTAAAGCTACAATCATCAAAACAGCTTGGTATGGTATAGGAAATGGCATACAGATCAATGGAATAAAATTGAGATCTCAGAAGCAAAACCTCAAATTCTCAACCAACTCATCTTCAACAAAGCCTCCACCACCTATCACTGGGGAGAAGAGAACCTATTCAGTAAATGGTGCTGGGAAAACTGGCTGACCACATGCAGAAGATTGAAACAGGACCCCTATCTAATCCCCATACACAAAAATAGCTCTGAATGGATTGGAGACCTAAATATAAAACCCAAACCATATGAACCTTAGAAAATGAAGGACACAGCCTCGTGGAAATTGGAACTGGCATCCAATTCCTGAACAAAACTCAAAACCCACAGTCCATAAGGGATAAGGTAGACAAGTGGGACCTCATTAAACTGACAAGCTTCTGCAAAGCCAAAGAAACCATCAAGAGAGCAGGGAGACAGCCTACAGACTGGGAAAAAGTATTTGCCAGCTCCAGATCTGACAAAGGCTTAACATCTTGGATCTACAAGGAACTCAAACATGCTGAAAAGAAAAAAAAAACAACCCCATTATAAAATGGGCAAAAGATATGAACAGACACTTCACAAAGGAAGACATCCAAGCAGCCAACAGTCACATGAAGAAATGTTCAACCTCACTAATCATCAGGGAGATGCAAATCAAAACCACACTGAGATACCACCTAACCCCAGTCAGAATGGCAATTACCAATAACTCAGAAAATAGTAGTTGTTGGAGAGGATGTGGCGAAAAGGGAACAGTTCTACACTGTTGGTGGGAGTGTAAACTAGTGCAACCTCTGTGTAAAGCAGTGTGGCAATTCCTAAAAGCTCTAAACATCAACCTCCCATATGACCCCACAGTCCCCTACTGGGAATATACCCTGAAGAACTCAAATCACTCTATAAAAACTCTACCTGCACACGAATGTTTAACGCAGCATTTTTCACAATAGCAAGAAACCAACCACGCTGCCCATCAAAAGAGGACTGTATTTTTAAAATGTGGTACATATACATGATGGAATACTGTGCAGCCATAAAAAAGAAAAAACTAATGAATTTTGCAGCAACCTGGATGGAGCTAGAGTCTATGATACTGAGTGACCTCTCACAGAAACAAAGATCTGAGTATCACATATTCTCACTCATATAGTGGACCTTGATCATACAACTCACTACCATAAGAAAGTGATGACAGTAGTGGGAAACTATGGGGGGGGATGGGACTAAAGGTAGTAAACATCTGTCTGTGGATGAGGAGACACCTGTTATCAACAAGGGGGCCTGAATGAAGCATATTTGTATACCTAACCCTTAACTGTACCCCACAATATCAAATAAAAAAATATTAATCAAAAATTTTTCAAAAATTCTCTGCTAATGGATTGGAAAAATCAATATTGTTAAGTTGTTCATTCTACCCAAGGCAATCTACAGATTCAACACAATACCCCATCAAATCACCAAAATCATTCTTCTCAAACCTGGAAATGACAATACAGTAATTCATATGGAAACAAAAAAAAGACCACAAATTTCCTAAGCAATTATCAGCAAAGGAAACTAAGTGGAGGGTATCATACTTCCAGACATTAACTTATTATAACTTTATTATAAGGCTGCAATGAACAAAACAGTCTGGTATTGGTACAACAGGCATATAGACCAATGGAACAGGATAGAGGTACCAGAAGCAGGACATCAATTTCTCAATCAACACATCCTTGACAAAGCCATCAATAACAATCAATGGGAGAGGAGACCCTATTTGGTAAATGGTGCTGAAAAAAACTGATCACATGCAGAAGAATGACCTTTACCTATCACCACACACAGGAATCAACTTTAACTGTACAAAGACCTAAACATAAAACCTCAAACTATAATAATCTTAGAAGAAAACACAGAAGATACCCTTCTACACATTGGAATAATCAACCAATTCTTGATCAAATCCCAAAAAATATATCATAAAAGATAAGATACACTAATGAGACCTCATCAAACTTGAAAGTTTTACAAAGCAAAATAAACCCTAAAGAGAGTGGAGAGAGGATTCACAGATGGGGGAAAAAATATTTACTAACTGTATATCTGACAAGGGCCTAACATCCAGGATCTACAAAGAATTCAAATGAGCCAAAAAGAAAAAACAAATAGCCCTATTAAAAAGATGGGCTGAAGACATAAATAGACACTTCTCAAAATAAGACATACGAGCAGCCAATAGATACATGAAAAAATTCTGATTGTTCCTAGTCATTAGAGAAATGCCAATAAAAACCACATTGATATACCACCAAACTCCAGTAATGAAGACCATGATTATTAAATCAAAAAGCAACTGATGCTAGCAAGAATATGAAGAAAAAGGAAAGCTTTTACACTGCTGGTGGGAATGTAAACTAGTTCAACCTCTATGGAAAACAGTGTGGCAATATCTAAAGAAGCCAGAAATTTACCCAACAGCCTTCCTTCTGGGAACATACCTGGATGAACTCAAATTGATTAGCAAAATAATACCTGCACGTGCATGTTTACTGCAGCACAATAGCAAAAACTTGAACTAACCCCACTGCCCATTGAAAGAGGACTGGAGCTGGGCTTGGTGACTCAGCCTGTAATCCCACGCCTTTGGGAGGCTGAGGTGAGTGGATTGCCTGAATATGTGGGTTCGAGACCTGCCTGGGCAACTTGATGAGACTTCATCTCTACAATAAATAAAAGATGAGCTGGGCATGGTAGAGCACGCCTGTAGTTCCAGCTACTTGGAAGGCTGAGGCGGAAAGATTGCCGGGATCCAGCAGATCAAGGCTGCATTTGTCGGCAGCGGCCACTGCACTCTAGTCTGGGTGACAGAGTGAGACTCCAACTCACTCCACTTGGCCTCAGCTTCCTAGGCTGTGCCCTGACCGGGTTTTTTCCTGTGTGAAACTGACATTTCATGTACTGGTCAGGGGAGGAGGTAGATCAGGTCAGCACTCACCACTACCCTTCTTTGGCTGGATCCTTCTCTTCTGAGTGCACCCATTGCTGCACAGCAGGGTCAAGGTGAGGGGTGGGACTCAGGAATGTCACTCCCACCATGTCTTTCTGAACATTGTTTACTGGGGAGACCTTCTCTGGGTTCATAAAGATCAATTCTAGAGTGATGTGGCGTTCATTCCCAGGTCTCAAGGAGCCATTCTGCTGTTCCACGGTGGGCACCCTGGAATAATTCTCTGCCTGGGCTTCAAGACAATAACAGAGTTCCCACTCCATCTCCTCCAGTGGGTCTCAGTCTCTGGTACCTTCACTTTGTTCCTTCTGTGGCCTCTGTTGCCAGTGTCATCCAGACCACATCTCTCGGCTCCCAGCATTTGTTTCTTGACTTGCCACATGCTGCTCAGTTTCTCTTGAGTTCACAGTTGCAATGCCGTGTGATCCCATTTGTTGCACAGATAGGGTTATGGCTGTTAGGGCAATTTACTGGAGCATTCTTGATGTAACTACACTCAAATTGGAAAAATGGAAAAACCAGAAGACAAAATGTCAGATGACACCTCCTGTCCCATCAGATACAAAAGTCTTCAGATCCTTGGTACAGGTGGAACGGTTGCATGGCCCAGCCCAGTGCTGAAGGTGGTGATGGTGAGGCTGGGCACTGACTGGCAGTCGCTTCCTGTAGCTTCCTCCAAAGAAAGGCTTTGTTAGTTTCAGAAAATGGCATTTGCTCTTGTGCTGCAGGAAGTGCTGGGGTTCAAGCAGTAGTGATGGTGGCTGCTTCACCAGGAAAGCCTGGGCTGCCTGTCCCCAAGTCCTCACTCAGACAGATACCCACACACTTACACACATATATGCATGCATATTCATCTTGAGACTTGCATACTCTCACTGGCTCCACCACCATCTTCCCAGAGTCTCAAATCTGACAGCTCAGAGATAACTTTTATTCACTGAAATAATTAATACATAGTAAAAAGTCAATGGTATTTGTATTTAAAATATAACATACAACTAAGAGGTGTTTTTTTTTAAATCAATATTTTTTATTATGGTTTTGTGGGGTACAGTTAAGGGTTAGGTGTACAATTATGTCTTATTCAGGCACCCTGTTGATAAGAGGTGTTTCCCCTTCCCCAGACATATATTTGCTACTGTTAATCCCATCTCCCTCCCCCCCATAGTTTCCCAGTACCGTCAGTCATTTTCTTATAGTATTGCATTGGATGTTCAAGGTCCATTATATGAGTGAGAACATGTGATACTTGGATCTTTGTTTCTGTGAGAGGTCACTCAGTATTATAGACTCAAGTTCCATCCAGGTTGCTGTGAAATTCATAATTTTGTTCTTTTTTATGGCTGCATAGTATTCCATCATGTATATGTACCACATTTTTTTAATCCAGTCCTCTTCTGATGGGCAGCATGGTTGTTTCCAGGTTCTTGCTATTGTGAACACTGATGCGATAAACATACGTGTGCAGGTATCTTGTTTATAGAGTGATTTGAGTTCTTCAGGATATATTCCCAGTAGGGGGATTGCGGGGTCATATGGGAGGTTGATATTTAGAGTTTTAGGAATGCCACACTGCTTTCCACAGAGGTTGCACTAGTTTACACTCCCACCAACAGTATAGAAGTGATCCCTTTTCACCACACCCTTTCCAGCAGCTGTTATTTTTTGAGTTGTTAATAATTGCCATTCTGACTGGAGTCAGGTGGTATCTCAGTGTGGTTTCAATTTACATCTCTCTGATGATTAGTGAGGTTGAACATTTCTTCATGTGACTGTTGGCTGCTTGGATGTCTTCCTTTGAGAAGTGTCTGTTCATATCTTTTGCCCATTTCATAATGGGTTGTTTTTTTTTTCTTTTCAGCACATTTGAGTTCCCTGTAGATCCAAGATGTTGAGAACATTTTTTCAAAGAATATGTCAATTAATTATTTTTCATCTGTGTTCATTTTCAGGTACTGCCAATAAAATGGAACTTTTGAATGTAGAAGTGAGCAAAATTTAGAATATTTTTTAATTTTGGAGACTATAAATTTGCTATGTTTCTAATCTGCATGAATGTATCACATCATTTTCCCCATGAGAATTTAGCACCCAAGATTATGAGCAGGTAAATTTCTACTGTGGTCTAGGCCTGGTTCTAGCTACGCAGGTACAATGGAAAGATAAATGAAGGAGAATGGAAGGGTAAGGGGAAAAGAATACAGACAAATGACAGTGGGTATTAGAATATTAGAGAAGCAAAAATATCACTCTGGGCTGAGAAGCTAGAATAAAGTAAGAAAATCAAAGATATGGACACCTCTGTGTGTTTTAAGATTGATTGTGGAGGATCATTTTTGAGAAACAAAAAAAAAATCAGTGATGACATCAGTGGGTAAGATATTCTAGATTTCTAAGGTCAAGCAACTGCAGGTGACAAATTATAGAGCATCTAGATTTGTGAATGGGAAGCAGATATAAAAAGTACTATGTGGTAGTTAAGACTAACAGAGACTTATGCCTCTAACCATCCAGCTTCTTATACCAGAAGACTATTTTGGCTTACTTTCCATCCCCCCTTACCTCTTAAGATTCCCCATAGGTTAAGGCTTCACCCTTCAGTATGTACCTAAAATATTTTCTCTTCTTCTATCCTAACCTAACACTAGACCAAGCATCCTGATTGTTTTTACCACTTCTTTTCTTCTTCAACCCCCTCTAGGTTTAATCTCTCAAGTTCAAATGGTGTAGACTTCAAAGTCCAAATGAGACTGGTTTGCTGTCATGGCTATTTACTCTTTCAACTGAAACACAATTCAAGTCTCAGTATTCTTGGTGCTTTGTTTCAAAATAATTCAACCTGATATGTGTCCTGCCTCAGTTTATACTCAAGGTACATTTTCTGAGCTCTTCCTCAAATCATTCCAAACTCTCTTTTGGTTCTGACTATGGATATGTATGACTTGTTTATTTGTGGTTTTGATCTTCCATGACTGATTCCTTCTTCTAGTGTCCACTCAAATGTCATCTCCTCAGAGGAGACATCCTCGAACACCACATTAAAAGTAAAGCATTCTCTAAGCTCAAATAAAGAATATGTCATAGTTTCCTTTTAATTTTATCAAATTATTGATCAAAATCAAATTTTGATCATGTTTATTTTTAAATTGCTTAATAGCAATTTTTTCTTAATATAATACAATGGAGATTTGATATTACTTGTCATACAGCAGATAAAAAATATTGATTTGATGAATGAATAAATGAGACCAATAAGACTGGAATTTAAATCCTATCTTGATACTTATTAACTTTGTCACTAGAAAGTTACATAAAATTTGAACCTGTTTCCCCATAAGTAAATGAGAATAATAAAAATGTTTAACTCAGAGTAATGTTAAGAGATGAAAGGAGACAATACACAATGAGTTTTATCCAGTTACTATTTGCATAGTAAATATCTGCAAAATGTTAACCATTATAATGATAATTGATTGTAACATTTTTATTATCATCACTGTATTGAACTGTGTTGATATCGTGATCTAGTGTGGCAAACAACATTTAGAAATTTTGAAGATTTTAATACTCATGTAGGACTATCTGTAATTCTAACATGAAGCTCCCTGAAGATAATCTTTGGATATCAGTGAAAATCATGAGCTAGTTTTTAAGTTTTGCTATTATAAGGTCATGACCACAAGGATTTTGACAAATGAGAGAGGTAAAACATGGTAAGTGTGGTAGAGCTGGAAGACAAGCTTCAAAGCAGTATGAGTCTTTACAGGAAGAGGTGAGAGTAGTGAGATAAGAATACTGTGAAGCGAGGCTCAGTGGCTCAGCCTGTAATCACATGCCTTTGGGAGGCTGAATTGAGTGGATTGCCTGAGCCTGCAGGTTCGAGACCCGCCTGGGCAACTTGGTGACACCTCATCTCTACAATAAATAAAAAATTAGCTAGGTGTGGTAGCACGCACCTGTAGTTCCAGCTACTTGGAAGGCTGAGGTGGAAGGATCGCCGGAGCCCAGCAGGTCAAGGCTGCAGTGGCCAGGAGCAGCCACTGCACTCCAGTCTGGGCGACAGAGTGAGACTCCAACTCAAAAAAAAAAAGAACACTGTGATGACAGAAAACTGTTGAATTTTCTGACCCATCACAGTCTCATGTACAAAAATAAATAGCCTAAAGTAGTGATGTTAGTCTGCCTTCTCTTGTGTTCTTTTAAAATTTTGCATCTATTTGTTGATTTATTCAAGTACACAACCTGGAGTAGAGCTGCATGTGATAAATTATGCTTAATGCTGTAAATATAAAATGGCACAAAGCAAAAAGTGCAAAATATTTATAGTGGAGGGTTCATTTAAGTGTTTATTGACTGACATTTTGTCTTCTGGTTTTTCTATTTTTACAATTTGTGTGTAGTTACATCAAGAATGTTCTGGTAAATTGCCCTAACAGTCATGACCCTATCTGTGGAGCAAATGGCATCACCTGCTTCGGTTTATGTGATTTTTGCTTTGCAGTTAGGGAAAAAGAGATTGCAATACCTTTACTCTTCCACAGTGTTAAATTGAAGCCTCGGGCATAGTGTTGATTTAGTCAAAACATTTAAGGCAGTTGCAGTTTCTTTGAAATCCTATAAAACTTTTATACTTAAGCAGTAGAATTCCAATCTTTACAAAAGAGTTTTGCTTTTAAAGCTGTTTTTATACATTTTAAATTCATTTAATTTACTTAATTTAAGCCAATTAATTTTATGAGGGAGCATTGCTTATTCTGTTAATTATTAACATCCTAGGTAAAATGATTTTAGTGTTGAAAGTTAAATGACTAATATTTTTTCCTTTAAACTCTTTTACTCCTTATATAGTAAGTTTCTCAGAATGTGGAAAGAAGTTGGGTACCCCTCCTATGATGATAGGAGAGGTGTAATATCTGCTACTTTCCAATATGTAATTCTCTATTTCTAGACCCTCATGTAAAAAATTCTCATACCTTTGAAAAGACTGGGATTCACACAAAAATGCTAATCTATCACTTGTTTTTTTTTTTCATTTTTGTCCTTAGCATGAGTTGTAGTGGTAAAATTGACATTGTTCACTGGGGCAATTGTGAACAACTAATTATATTGTAGATTGAAGTGAATTTTCTTATCTTCACTACTCACTAAGGAATCTACAGAAGATTATAACAATAATGTCTCTTGCTGAGAAACTCAAATGCAGAGGATCTAAACCTGAAGATGGACCCAATGAAATTCAAGAGTTTTTTCCCCTCTTAAGATTTGTAATTCAAATATTGTGCTTCACCAACTGAATGCAACTGTTACTTGAAGTTTTAAAAAACCTCTTAGGGAATACTATGCAGCCATAAAAAAGAACAAAATCATGAATTTCGCAGGAACTTGGATGGAACTAGAGTCTATAATACTGAGTGACCTCTCACAGAAACAAAGATCTGAGTATCACATATTCTCACTCCTATAGTGGACCTTGAACATCCACTGTAATACTATAAGAAAATGCCTGACAGTAGTGGGAAACTATGGGGGGGAGAGATCGGATTAATGGTAGTAAATATCTGTCTGGGGAAGGGGAAACACCTCTTATCAACAAGGGTGCCTGAACGAAATATATTTGTATACCTAACCCTTAACTGTACCCCACAATATCATAATAAAAATATTGATTATTAAAAAAAAGAAAAAAATGTTCTCTATGGGATAGTAATACACACACAGATACACGCACACACACATATATATTTATTAACAAAAAAGTGCATGTAATGAAATGGATACATTTTACTTTTTATAAACAAACATTTTTCTGATGCCACAATGTAAATCTAAATGAATTACAAAAATAATTTATGACTGTAAGTTTCTGATTTTTGCTATGCATTTTCTTGCACAATCCTTTCCAAAACCTCTAACTACCCATTCAAGAAGATGCCAAATTCACCACTTCAACAATTTATTGCCACTGGTGAGGGAGATAATAGATTATACAAAAGTACTCAATTATTGAATAGTATATTCAAGGACTACAGATGTCTTGCACTCTTCTATCTTACTGTCACCATGGTTTTAGATAACCAGAGTTTTTTAAAATAAAAATCCACAGGAGACAGGAACAAGATGGCGATAGCATAGGTGAACTTGTGAGATTCTCCAAACATGAGTTCCCAAAAAGACTCTTATTTTTCTTCCCCCATCCCCCAGCCCACCATCAGCCATGCTGGTACAAGGCCCAGGGACCTTCGGTCCCACGCAGGGCCAGATATTGTGGTCCCCTATTGCTGCTGTTCCACTGCATGCATGGGAGTCTCAGGTCCCAGGCCCCTCCCAGCTCCCTCCCTGGCTACATCGTCTCCAGCCAAGCACCTGGCACCAAGCCGCCAGTCACTCAGGGAGGCTCTGGGTGCCCGCCCCTCAGAGACACTGGTCCCATTCCTGGCTGAAGTATCCTGTGGGGGGGTCCAGGGCCACTCTTGCCAGTCACCACCTGCCCTTTGGAGCTTTGGAGCTCTGGAACTCTGGGCCCACCCTGGCTGAAGCACTCAGTGCAAGACCCCAAGCTGGGGGACCCAGACAAGTGGAGAGAAACAGATCTGCAAAAACTGCCTGCCATTCTCCAGGCAGAGACTTCCAATGTCCCACCCATCTATCAACAAACTTTACCTCAGTTCCTAAGACAATGGTGCAAAACAGGAGACAAATCCCCACCCCTACGCTGCAATGAAAAACAAAGGGGAGAGGCTGGAATCAGAGATAAGAGAAGTGACTTTAGTCTGATTGCTTATTTTGACTTATGATTTTGTCATTGTAACTGTCGGTTTTGATCACATTTGTTGTTTGCCTTCTGACTTACACTGTTTCTTGATTTTTTTGGCCTGTCTCTGTGTAGCTTTCAGTACTCTTTAGGGAATCTTTCTTATGTGTCTTTCTTAACTTCTTCCTGGCCTTGGTCTCTTTCTCACCTGATAGTTGGTATGTATATCTGTTTTCCCTCTCGCTCTTCTCTCTTTCTAACTCCCTATTGACCCCCCCATTCCTCCTTTATTTTCTTCTTTTATACTCCCTTTTTTAATCTAGGAACCAAGACTACATACCGCTGAATGGACAGATTGTAAGGCAGAGGGAAATAGGATCCAGTGTGCTCATACACCTGTTTGCATATATATTCTGAACCACAGCTTCCCTCTCAATTAAACCTCAAATTTGCAAAAAGTACAGATTGCAGCCTATGCTCCAACCTGAAAAGGGAACAAAGCCAGAAAAGAATTGAGGAGACACAAGAAGAAACTAGGAAAGAGCTGATATCTGAAATAACAGGAATAAAGAATACTGTGAATGAAATAAATAACAAACTGATAAGCATGGAAAGCAGAATTACCCAAGCAGAAGAAAGAATCTCAGAGCTTGAGGACCAAAATATAGAAATAACCCAAACTCTTAACAACACAGAAAATAAGCTCAAAAAAACAGAATAAAACCTTCAAGAGATGAGCGATTACCTCAAGAGGCCTAACCTAAGAGTAATCCTAAGAGTAATTGGACTTCCTGAGTTAGAAAGAGAGACAGAGACCACACTGGAACAAACTTTCCATGACATCATACAAGAAAATTTCCCTTATCTTATCAGTGATGCAAAAATTAAAACACAAGAAATTCAGAGAACTCCAGCAAGACAACAAATGAGAAGACCAACTCATAGACACATAATAATTCATCTAAACAAAGTAGGCATAAAAGAAGAAAATCCTAAAGGCAACAAGAGAAAAAGGCCAGATCACCTACAATGGAAGACCAATCAGAATAGCAGCAGATTTATCTACAGAAACCCTGCAGGCTAGGAGAGCTTGGAACCCTATCTTCAAAGTCCTAAAACATAAACAATTGCAACCAAGAATAACCTACCCAGCCAAGGTAAGCTTCATCAGTGAGAGAGAATTAAAATCTTTCCCAGATATCCAATCCGTAAGAACTTATGCTGCCACCAAACCATCTCTACATGAAACACTTAAGAAAGTATTAAACACAGAAGAAAAGGGAAAAAGAACAACATTCTTCACAAGAATACAGGAAAAGAATAAAATATACATGAACCAACCCCAAAACCAAAAGAAAGACAAAAAAAACCAAGTGGAAGAACAACAACTCTATAAGAACTCTATGATAGGGATGAACTCTCACATTTCAATAATTTGCCTGAGTGTGAAGGAACTAGACATACCACTGAAAAGACAGAATGGGAAAATGGATAAAATATCACCAGGCAATAATACACTGCCTTCAAGAGACCCATCTCACTAGAAAGGACATACACAGACTCAAAGTAAGAGGATGAGAAACAAATTTTCAGGCAAATGGAACACAAAAGAAAGGAAGAGTCATGATCCTAATTTCAGACAAAATACCATTTAAGCTATCAAAAATTTTAAAAGATACAGAGGGCCACTACATAATGATAAAAGCTTCACTCCATCAACAAGAAATATCTCTCCTAAACATATATATACCCAACATAGGTGCACCAACTTTCATAAAGCAACTTCTAGGAAATCTAAAGAAATATATTGACTCTAGCACCATCATAACTGGAGACTTTAATACCCCACTCACAACACTAGACAGATCATTGGGACAAAAAATCAGAAAGGAAATCCGGAACCTCAATGTGACTCTGGACCAAACGGACTTAATTGATACCTACAGAACACTCCAACCAAAGACCACGAATACATGTTCTACTCATCACCGCATGGAACATATTCTAAGATTGACCACATAATTGAACATAAATCAAGCATAAGCAAATTTAAAAGGACCGAAATTCTACCATGCACCTTCTCAGATCACAGTGGAATAAAAGTAAATATTGACACCTACAAGTTTCCCCCAAAACCCACAAAGACATGGACACTAAACAGCATGATGCTAAACAATTCCTGGGTCAATGATGAAATCAAAACAGAGATCAAAAGATACCTGGAAACAAATGAAAATTAAGAAACATCTTACCAAAATCTCTGGGATGCCTTGAAAGCTGTAGTAAGAGGGGAATTTATATCCCTACAAACACACATAAAGAAAATGGAAGGAACACAAATTAACAGCCTAACAAGCCACCTAAGGAAGCTAGAAAAGAAAGACCACAAAAACCCTAATTTCAGCAGAAGAATCCAGATCACCAAAATAAAAGCCCAAATCCAGGACATAGAAGACAAAAAGATAATACAAAAAAATCAATGAAAAAAAAAGCTTGTGCTTTCAAAGGATAAACAAGATTGATGGTCTCCTAGCTAGAATGACAAAGAAAAAACGGAAAAAAAAACAAATAAGCACAATCAGAAGCACAAAAGATAAAGTGACTTATGACCCTGAAGAAATACAAAAGATCATTAGAGACTATTACGTACACTTGTATGGAAACAAACTTGAAAACCTTAAGGAAATGGAGGACTTTCTGACATCACACAACCTACCTAGGTTGGAACAAGAAGAAATTGAGACCCTAAATAGACCAATAACAGTCAAGGATCTCGACTACGTAATAAGAAAACTACCTACAAAAAAAAAGCCCTGGTCCAGATGGCTTTCCAGCAGAATTCTACAAGACATTTAAGGAGGAGCTGATACCAATCCTACTGAAGGTATTCCAGACGATTGAAAAAGATGGAACTCTCCCCAAATCATTTTACGAAGCCAACATCACATTGATACCCAAGCCAGGTAAAGATCCAACAAGGAAAGAGAACTACTGGCCAATATCATTCATGAACAACGATATTGGAACAAACTTTCCATGACATCATACAAGAAAATTCAGAGATTTTCTGTACAAGAGTAGGGTGTGGTGAAAAGAGAACAATTCTATGGTGTTGGTGGGAGTGTAAACTAGTGCAACCTCTGTGGTAAGCAGTGTGGTGATTCCTAAAAGCTCTAAATATCAACCTCCCATATGACCCTGCAATCCCCCTACTGGGAATATATCCTGAAGAACTCAAATCACTATATAAACAAGATACCTGCACACGTATGTTTATCACATCATTGTTCACAATAGCAAGAACCTGGAAGCAACCATGCTGCCCATCAATAGAGGACTGGATTAAAAAAATATGGTACATATACACGATGGAATACTATGCAACCATAAAAAAGAAAAAAATCATGAATTTCACAGCAACCTGGATGGAACTAGAGTCTATAATACTGAGTGACCTCTCACAGAAACAAGATCTGAGTATTACATATTCTCACTCATATAATGGACCTTGAACATCCAATGTAATACTATAAGAAAATGACTGACGGTACTGGGAAACTATGGGGGGGAGGGAGATGGGATTAAGTAGCAAATATCTTCTGGGGATGGGGAAACACCTCTTATCAACAGGGTGCCTGAATGAAACGTAATTGTATACCTAACCCTTAACTGTACCCCACAACATCATAATAAAAAATATTGATTAAATAAAAAATTCACAAATATAATACCTCTGGCATACTGCTTTGCTTTTTGCTTCATATAATAATCAGCTAACCAGAGTATCAAGAAATAAAAGCTCATTAGTTACAGTATTTCTATTTTAAGAATATTAGTAATGAAAAAAACTGAGGCTCAGGACATGGAAAGGATTTATTGTAGTGAGTTTGTCACATTGATAAGGGCTCAGGTTTTCTGCTTCTCTCCATTGGTGGTCTCTCTGGTGTCACACACTCTTTTTCACTTTTGTGGGAAATGAGAATTATACACTCAGAAAAATAAAACTATTTTTTCAAATAACAATGTCAGGACTCAATTATTGATGAAAATAACATTCCTCAGCCTCAAGTATCCCCTAAATTTCTTACAACTTATAGACTATCAATGGTTTATCATATAGGACAAACAATATTACCTGGAAAAGGAAAAAAAGGTCAAGATCGATAAAAAATTAGTTTGATTATCAGTGGAAATAAAGTTATTGTCTTGCAGTAACACTTCAATAGCTTGAAAGAAAACCATTTCAAATGCTCATTTTATTTTCCCTAAGTCTAGGAATATGTTTCTGGAAGACCAGGTTCTGGCTTCTGGGCAAGATGGCAACAGAAAAGGTCAGAATGTGAGAGTCTCCACAAAAGAGAGTGTCCATAAAGACTCTCTCTGTGTGTGGGTGCATGCTTGTGGGTGAGTGAAAGTCCATCTGAGGGGATACTTAGGTTCATGTACCTGGGACTCTTTTCTGTAGGTGACTGCAACCCACTACTGCCCTGAGATGGGAGACCCAGGCACACAGGATTATCTGCCATTCTTGGGGCTCTCTTGAGAGGAGGCAGCAGAGAACAGCCACTCCTCACTACCTAGCACCTGGCCCATACCATCACCTGCAGCTGCAGACTGGATATGAACAAGAGGAACCATGAAGAAGGCAGGTCATGGAAATCTGGAAATCTAGAACAAAGCTCCAACACTGGTGATGAGAAAGCAACAGGCACAATCTTCTCACTCCTGGGAGCAGGCAGAGAATTGCATTGCCCAGTCCAGCTCTGCCTAGCCTCCATCTTGGGACCCAGAGGCTATCCTCTCATCAGACATGGAGAGACAAACACCCCTCCCCCACACTGGAACAGGCACAAACAAATCAGAGCTAAATGAGAGACTTGACAGCAGCAGCAGTGAATCAGGTGAGTTCAGATCTGATCCATTCTCTTCCCACAGTAATCCATGGGGCATCTGACCCATTCTGAGAGCAATCCTATCACTATTCACTGAGAGCAGAGGAGAGGAACTGGAGATCAGAGCCACTCTTAAGGCAGAAGTCTAAAAGGAATCTGGAGTCACAGAAATGGCCACAGAGTGAGGCTTTTTTTTTTCTTGTTTGTTTTTTGTTTAAGTTCTTGGTTTGTTCTTCTCTCTGTTTTTGTTTATGTTTTTGCACTTGCTTTGTTTCTGTTATTTTAAGTTGTTGTGTTTTTTTTAGAAATTCTATTTGTGTATGGGTATTACTGAAGGAGAGTATACCAGCAGGGGGATTTTTGTTTGTATGATTGTATGTTTTTCTTTTTTTGTTTTTTGTGTTGTTATTTGTTTCTCCATTTATTCATTAGTTGGTATGCCTGTCTGTTTTCCCACTTCTTCTCTCTCTCTACCTTCTTTTGGTCTTCCCCTTTCCTTTCTTCATTCTTTTCCGATTCCTGTCATATTTTGCTTTCAGGGGGTAAACAGACACCCCCACTGCATGGACAGATTGTAAGGTAGTGAGAAGCAGGTTCCAGGGGGCCCACACACATCAATGGATACTGGGATCTTCAGATAGCTTCTGAATCACAGTTCCCCCTTTAATTAAATCCAAAGCTGCAAAAAGCACAAGACCTTACCCCAGTCCAGCTTCAGAATTGAACAAAGTCAAAAGATCTACATAAGGAAGAATAGGAGATTAAGCAAAGAGAAATAAAAGCTATCTCTTCAACACTGAACAACACAATTAAAGAAGAGATTTTAAAAAGGGGGGAAACCTACACAAATGAAGAAAAACTAAAAGAAGAATATGAGTCTCACACAAACACCTGGGAGGTCAGTCACTGAGTATACAGACTTCAGAACTCAAACAATGAAGAGCCCCCAGAATAACTGGTCTCAAACCACAAACCCAGATACCAAGATATTAATACAGAGAATAAATATAAATACGGGGAGACAAGTGAAAAGAATGAAGGAGTTGGTAACTGAGTTAACATTAATAAAAAATGCAGTAAATGAACTAAATAACAAACTAATAAACATGGAAAGCAGAATTAACCAAGCAGAAGAAAGAATCTCAGAGCCTGAGAATTCAAATATAGAACTAACTCAATCTGTTAGAAACATAGAAAAGAAGCTTAAAAAGACAGAACAAGACCACCAAGAGTTGAGTGATTATATCAAGAGGCTGAACCTAAGATTAATTGGAATCTCTGAGGCAGATAGAGAGACAGAAACCACCCTGGAACAAACACTCCATGAAATTATCTAAGAAAACGTCCCTCATCTCATCAGCGGCATGACCATTCAAACACAAGACATTCAGAGAACCCCTGCAAGGCAACAAATTAGAAAGACCAACTCCTAAATACTTGGTAATTTGTCTGCACAAAGTAGGTATAAAAGAAAAAATTCTAAAGGCAGTAAGAGAGAAAGGTCAGACTACTTCCTGGGGAAGACCAATTGGAATAGCAGCAGACTTATCTACAGAAACACTTCAGACTAGGAGAGATTAGAGCCCAATCTTCAAAGTTCTCAAAGATAAACAATTTTAAACAAGAACTACCTATCCAATCAAGCTAAGTTTCATCAGTGATGGAGAATTAAAATCCTTCTCAGACATTCAATCCCTAAAAACTTATGCTGTCTCAAGACCAGTCATACAAGAAACAATTAAGAAAGTATTAAACACAGAAGAAGGGGGGGGGAAATGCCGTTCCCAAGGATGCAGGAAAAAAGATTGAAAATACACATAAAGCAACCCAAAAGTCAAAAAAGATAACAAACAAATAAACAAACAGCAGTAATAGCAACAAGCTCTATAAGTAACTCATGAAAAGGATAAACTCTCACGTCTCAATAATTAGTCTAATTATTTTGAATGTGAATGGAAAAAATGCACCACTGAAAAGACATGGGAGGCTAAGGCAAGTGAATTGCCTGAGCCTGCGGGTTCAAGACCAACCTGGGCAACTTGGCAAAACCTCATCTCTACAATAGATAAATAAATAAATTAGCTGGGTGTGGTAGCACTTGCCTGTAGTTCCAGCTCCTTGAAAGGCTGAGGCAGAAGGACCACCAGAGCCAGCATGTCAATGCTGTGGTGGCCATGAGCATGTTACTATACTCCAACCTGGGTGATAGAGTAAAACTCAAACTCAAAAAAAAAAACAAAGAATGGCAAATTGGATAAAATATCATGAGGCAACAATATATTGTCTTTAAGAGACTCATCTCACCAGAAAGGGCACGTGCAGACTCAAAGTAAGAGGATGGAAAACAAAATTTCAGGTGAACAAAACACAAAAGACAGCAGGAGTCACAATCTTAATATCAGATAAGATCGCCTTTAAGCTATTAAAAATTTAAGTTAGTTGTAGAAGGTCACTGCATAATGATAAAAAGTTCAATCTATCAACAAGAAATATCCATCCTAAACACATATGCACCCAACATAAGAGCACCAACTTTCATAAAGCAACTTCTAGGTCAATTTTAAAAAGATATTGACTCTAACACTATCAGAGCTGGGGACTTAACTGCCCCAGTAACAACCCTAAACAGATCATCAACATGGAGATCCAGAACCACAACATGATACTTGACCAAATGGACTTAATTGATACCTACAGAACATTCCACCCAACAACCATGGAATATACATTCTGCACATCACCACATGGAACATACACTAAGATCAACCACAACCATGGCCATAAATCAAGCATAAATAAATTCCATAAGATTTAAATTCTGCCACGAATCTTCTCAGTCCACAGTGCAATAAAAATAAATATCAACACCAACAAAGTTCCCCAAAAACCCACAAAGAAATGGACACTAAACAGCTTGATGCTAAACAACTCCTGGGCCCACACATAAATCAAAACAAAGATTAAAAGATACCTGGAAGCAAATGAAATGAAGAACAATCTTACCAAAATGTCTGGGATGCCAGGAAAGCAGTACTAAGAGGGGAATGTTTATCTCTATGAACACACATTGAGAAAAATGGAAAGATCACAAGTTAGCCTAAAAAATCACATAAAGAAGTTTTAAAAGCAACCACCAAAGCCCTAACTTCAGCAGAATAATCCAGATCAACAAAATAAAAGCCCACATTCAGGAAATAGAAGACAAAAATATAATACAAAATATCAATGAAATCAAAAGTGGGTTCTTTGAAAGGATAAAGATTGATGGACCCCTAGTTAGAGTGACCATGAAAAACTGAGAAAAAAACCCAAATAAACACAATCAGAAAAGCAAAAGATGACATGACAACTGACCCCAAAGAAATACAAAAGATTATCAGAGATTGCTGTGTACACCTGCATGGAAAATAACTAGAAAACCAAAAAAAAAAAAAAAAAAAAGGGAAGACTTTCCTACACGACACAGACTCCCCAGGTTGAAGAAATCGAGACACTAAATAGAACTACAACAACCCAGGAAATCGACTATGTCATAAGAAACCTACCTACCAAAAAAGCCCTGGACCAGATGGCTTTCCATCAAAATCCTATAAAACATACAAGGAAAAACTGATATTAATCCTACTGAAAGGGAATTAATCCTACTGAAAGAAAGGGAATCAAGAAAGATGGAATCTCCCCACATCATTTTATGAAACTAACATCACATTGATTCCCTAACTGGGTAAAGAGTCACAAAGAAAGAGAACTAAAGAACAATATACTTGATGAACATAAATGCTAAAATTCTCAACAAGAGTCTAGCAAACCATATCCAAACAACACATCTCACAAATCATCCACCATGACCAAACAGGCTTCATCCCCAGATGCAGGGTTGATTCAACATCTGCAATACCTTAAACGTAATTAAACACATCAACAGATGTTAAAACAAAAACCACGTGATTATATCAGTAAACAGAAAAAGCTTACAATAAAATCCAGCACCCGCCGGGCTCGGTGGCTCAGCCTGTAACCCCACGCCTTTGGGAGGCTGAGGTGAGTGGATTGCCTGAGCCCATGGGTTCGAGACCTGCCTGGGCAACTTGCGAGACCTCTTCTCTACAATAAGTCAAAAATCAACCAGGCATGGTAGTGCACACCTGTAGTTCCAGCTACTTGGAATACTGAGGTGGAAGGATTGCAGATCCCAGCAGGTCGAGGCTGCAGTGGCCGGGAGTGGCCACTGCACTCCAGTCTGGGCGACAGAGTGAGACTTCAACTAAAAAAAAAAAAAATCCAGCACCCCTTCTTGATAAAAACCCTCGAGCATCTAGGTATAGATGGAACATAGCTCAAAATAGTAAGAGTCCTCTCTGTGAAATCCACAGCCGACATACTGCTAAACAGACAGAAATTGGAACTATTTCCCCTGAAATCTGGAACAAGACAAGGATACCCCCATCACCTCTTCTGTTCAACATAGTATTAGAAGTCCTAGCTAGAGTAGTCAGACAAGAGAAGGAAATCAAGTGTATCCAAATAGGAAAAGAAGAAGTTAAGTTATCCCTCTTTGCAGATGACATGATTCTATACCTCAAAAACCCAAGAGAATCTGTCAAAAGCCTCTGCACACTGTGAAAAAACTTTGACAAATTCTCAAGATATAAAATAAATTTGCAAAAGTCAGTCGCATTCCTATACACCAAGAATAAACTAACAGAAACCCAAATAAAAAGTACAATCCCATTCACAATACACACAAAAAAATGAAATTCCTTGACATCTTCCTAACCAAAATAGTCAAAGACCTTGACAACACATACTACAAAGCACTGCTCAAAGAAATCAAAGATGGCACAAACAAATGGAAAAATATTCCATGCTCATGGATAGGAAGAATCGACATTGTTAGGATGCCATCCTACCCAAGGCAAACTATAGATATAATGCAATACCCATTAAATTACCAGCAGCATTCTTCTCAGACCTAGAAATAACAATGCAGGAATTCATATGGAAACATAAATGACCATGAATAGCCAAAATAATCCTCAGTAAAAAAAAAAAAAAGTGGGAGGCATCATGCTCCCAGAATTAAAGTTTTATTATAAAGCTACAATAATCAAAACAGCCTGGTATTGGTACAAGAACAGGCATTGACAAATGGAACAGGGTAGAGATTCCAGAAGCAAAACCTCAATTTCTCAACAAACTCATCTTCAACAAAGCCTCCACTATCAACCACTGGGGAGAAGAAAACCTATTCAGTAAAATGGGTTTTACACTGGTACAGAAGATTAAAACACAATCCCTACCTATTATCATACACAAAAATCAGCTCTAAATGGATCAAAGACCTAAACATAAAACCTCAAACTATAAGAACCTTAGAAAATGCAGGAGACACCTTTATGGAAATTGGAACTGGCAACCAAATCCTTTTCAAAACCCCAAGTGCCCATGCCATTAGGATAAGATAGACAACTGGGACCTCACCAAACTGACAGACTTCTGGAAAGCCAAAGGAACCATTGAGAGAGCAGAGAGACAGCCCACAGACTGGGGAAAAGTATTTGCCAGCTGTATATCTGGCAAAGGCCTAATATCTAGGATCTATAAGGAACTCAAATGTGCTGAAAAGAAAAAAATAAGCAGCCCCGTAACAAAGTGGGCAAAAGATATGAATAGACACTTCTCAAAAGAAGGCACGCAAGTAACCAACAGATACATTAAAAAATGCTCAGCCTCACTAGTCATCAAAGAAATGCAAATTAAAACTACATTGAGATACCACAACTCCAGTAAGGATAGCAAAAAACAGCAGATGTTGGAGAGGATGCAGTCAAAAGGGAACACTTCTACACAGTTAGTGGGAGTGTAAACTAGTGCGACCTCTGTGGAAAACAGTGTGGTAATTCCTAAAAGATCTAAAAATGGACCTTCCATACAACCCCGCCATATGGAAATATGCCCAGAGGAACTCATCACTCTATGAAAAAGATATCTGCACGTGCATGTTTATTGTAGCATTATTTACAATAGCAAAAACATGAAACTAACTGTACTTCCCATTGAAAGAGGATTGGATAAAAAAGAATGTGGTACCTATACATGATAGAATATTACACAGTCATAAAGGATGAAATTATGGAATTTGTAGCAACTTGGATGGACTTAGAGTCTATAATACTAAGTGGTCTACCACAGAAACAAAGAACAGAGTATCACATGTTCTCACTCATAAGCAGACCTTGAACAACTATCATAATACTATAAAAATGGGATTGGTAGTAGTGGGAAACTGACAGGAAAGGGGGAGGGCACACCTCATCAACAAGAGTACCTGCATAATTGTGTACCTAAACCTGAATTGTGCACCACATATTTAAAACAAAAAATTTTTTTAAAAAAGAAGACCAGGTTCCAGGGCCCATATCAAAGAATGTCAGTGTAAAAAAATAGTTTCTTACTCCTACTTTGTGCATGTATACCTTATCAACTTAGAAGGTTGATTCTTCTTCCTCTTCATCAAATATTCAAGAAAAGAAAATATTTATTTATAAATGAGAAATATAGATCTGCCTACAAATCCAAAGATTTTCTTTCTGAATAAAGTGAGAGATGCTTACAATGTAAGACCCTGCTCGCATGTGTAGACACTCCAGTGCATTTTTGCTAGGTTCACTCTTCCTACAGAGCAACTTTTTCTTCTAGCTAGACTAGAATCACCTAAGGGCTGGGAGTGGAGCAGAGAAGGGTCTGAAATACTCTTCTCTCCATATCACTCTCAAATGACACACCTAAAAATGAAAAGGAAAAGTAGAGAGAAAATGCATCATGCTGTTCGCTACTGTCTATCTACAATCTATCTACTTGAAGTCTCCTATTTTTTCAGTTTTTACCATTATTTTGTTGGTCCTTATGAATAATGTCTTATTAAACCCAAGCATAAAAAATATTAACCCTGGATCTTCATAATCTATATTTTTTTTTAGCTAAGAAGTTCTTTTTTTCATTATTTTGTTTTGGGTTTGCAGTACCTAAAAACCTTCTTCTAAGTTTCAGTTCATCACACTTATGTAATAATTCCGGCCCTTCAGTAGTTGTTCTTTCTAAGCAATGCTTCTCATGGATAAAGCAAAATATGCTAATAGTCATTATCTAGCATCAAAGGATTATTTTGAAGCACACATAGAAACATGCAGATTGAAAATCCAATGTTTAAAATACATGACTCTAATTGCTTTATACCTTCAGAACTAACCCACTTTATGGCCATATTTCTCATTAATCTAAATCAATAGTTATACCACTGCAACAGCAAATTATATATCCATGAATAACCATTCATCTGTGTTTACCTATCTATTCTGGCCCTGGAGAGTGTTGGCAAATCTGTCTTCTGCGGTCTCTACCTGTAAATGTAAACAATAAATTTAATTTTTTTTCTTTCTGTGCCACTTTTACAACTATTTTGGTATAGCAATTATCCCAGTACATAATTGATTTCTTAAATATTACCAATTCTGTAATTTTGAACTACTGACTCTATCTTGAGCTAATGATATCTTGTAACTAATTGTTGCTGGATTATTCAAGTGAGTGTTCCTGAAAACTTTGTGGGATTTCTTCCTACAGCATTAAAGCATTTCAAGCAATCAAATTCTGAATTTTAACAAGTAATGTGTGTGTCCTCCAGGAATATGTGATTCTTAAGGTACTTTAAATAACCTCGCTGTGAAAAGGACAGCAAGGTCATCCATGATAATAGAGATGATTTTTCTAGAATGCCTCCTTTCAGTTGAACTCAATAACAGAATCAGTTATGCAAATAAAAACTTAAGTTTTGAAGTTTGGGGGGAAACTTCAGTCCCATCCTCCTGAGTAGCTGGCTACTCTGGAAACACAAATCCAACTGGATTATTCTTTTTCACGTTGATACCAATGTAGGTGACTAGCAGCACTACAAAATCTTTCTCCAGCATGACAACAGTCTGTCTTTCCTTTAAATCACTTTTACAAAAATAATACATTCCAGTCACTGGATTGGTAGACTTCTGGAAGGTCCTTTTAACTTTATATCTCAAGGTTTCTAGGGAAGAAGGACTTTAGTATGCCACATAAGAAAAAGGAACGCTTCTACACTGATGATGGGAATGCAAACTAGTACAACCTCTTTGGAAGACAGTGTAGTGTTTCCTGAAAGAGCCAGAAATTGACCTTCCATATGACCCAGCAATTCCCTATTGGGAATATACCCAGAGAAACCCAAATCATTCTACAAAAAATGATACCTGCACATGTATATTTGCTCTATTCACAATAGCAAAAACATGGAATCAACTATGTTGCCCATTGAAGCTGGACTAGATAAAGAAAATGTGGTACATATACACAATGGAATATTATGCAGCCATAAAGAAGGACAAATATATGGACTTTGCAGCAGCCTGGATGGGTTTGGAGTTGATCATACTCAGTGGTTTATCACAGAAGCAAAGAACAGAGTTCCATATGCTTTCACTCATAAACAAAACTTGAACAATAATAATGCCATAAGAAAGCATTATTATAGTGGGAAACTTTCAGGGGAAGGGAGTGGGAATGGCAGTTGAGGGAAACTGCTAGGGGATGGAGGGGCATACCTTATCAACAAGGGTACCTGCAGGATCTATTTTTATATACCTAATCCTGAAATGCACCTCACATCTTTATAATAATTTTTTTTAAAGTATGCCACATAACTGCGGTATAAATTGGTTAAATCAGACACAGGGCATGGCCTCAGAGCCCAATTCATATGCCAGCCAATAACATATTTAAAAGGGAGATAATCTGTGCTTCCTTGTGGGAGTCATCCTAATAGTAATGAGTGAGTGGTAAAACTCTAAGCCATCTTACTTTAGCAGGGTGTAGAATCTTAGCCAATTAATTTTGTAGAGTGTATTAGCTTCTGTTTTCAGAAGACTGGGCCTAAAGGAACTGTAAATTTATACATAATTCATGATGACAGTAGAAATAGATGATTTCCTCTGTCTAATTTAATATGTTCCAGTGCTCCAAAATAATGAATTGTGTGTATAATGAGAGCCTGTTCCACTGCCTGAGCATTAGCTTTTGAAGATGAAAATCTTTATGACACCCAGACATCATATAACCAAATCTAGCAAAAATCCCTTTTCTTCCATGGACATTTATTCTACAAAACTTAAATGCCACCAGGTTTCTAGTATAATTGGTTGGGGAGAATCTTCTGTTTTACTTTGGAAGTGGAGTGTAAAGAAATCTGCTGAAAAAAATGCCTTAATGCTTTAAGTAAGTTTATATTTTATTATGTATAGTAAGAGTATAGTGTCCTTAAAATTACCTTTTATTCACATGATTGTGTTGAAGACATGGCAACACTGACTACACAAATAAGACTATAGTATAGGAATTATCTTGTTAGGTAATTCCCATATACTAATTGAATTTATTTTAACATCCCCCCCTCAATCCATATGTCCATTTTTTCTGTAAAGCATATTTTAAAAAAATAAATAAACAGGGTGGAGCTTAAGGTGATGACCAGACAGATCAGACTGTGAGAGTCTCTGCAAAAGCAAGTGTCCATAAAGACTCTCTGTGTAAGTAGGCATACGCTGGAGGGAGAGTGAACGTCCGTCTGAGGGGAGACTTGGGTTCATGCACCTGGGGACCCCTTCTGAGGGTGACTACAAGCCCCACCACCCTGAGATTGGAACACAGGTGCGTGCAAGATTGTCTGTTGCTCACAAGACTCTCCTGAGAAGAGCCTGCCAAATCCAACCAATTCTGATTGCCTGGCACCTGGCCCACACAATTGCCTGTTATGGTGGGTCAGTTGGAGCCCTGGATCTGATCAGTGGAAAAAGGATGGGGAGAGTCAAAGAGAAGCCCAATGTCCAGTGAGGAGATGCTGACCATAGCCATTTTCTCTGTCCCAGGACCAAGCAGAGACCTGCATTGTCCCGTCCAGCTCCACCCAGCCTCCAACTTGGACCTCAGGTAATCTCATCAAACTGGGAGATACAGAAGCTCCGCCCTCATGCTGGATTGGACACAGACAGAGCTGAGTGGCAGGCCTGATGTGCAGCAAGCTGGGTGAGACCAGATTTGATCCACCCTCCTTTCAAAGTAAGCCTGTGGCTTCTGACCCACACTGTGAGCATCTCAGCCAGAGATCGAGATGAAAGGACATTGGACTTACAGAAATGACCTCAGAGTGAGTTTAGTGCCTTGTTTTTTGTTTTGTTTGGTTTTGGTCTGTTTTGCTCATTTTTGTTTGTTTGTTGCTTTAGTTTTTTTCTTTGTTTTTGGTAATGTTTTCATATTTGCTTTGTTTTTGTTATTTTACTGATGTTTTTTCTTTAGACTTCCTATTTGTGTATAGGAAGAGTACATCAATAGGGAGGTGTTTGTTGGACTGTGTGTCTGAATGATTATCTGTATTTTTTTTTTTACTTTTTTCTGTCTTTGTGTATCTTTTCATTTGTTAGTTGGTACATCTGTCTATTTTCCCTCTGACTCTTCTCTCTCTCCATCTACCTCTTGCCCCCCTCCTTCCTTTTTCCATTCTTTTCCTTTCATTTTCCTTTTCCTTTTCATTTTCTTCCAGGGAGAAAACCTATACCCCCATTTCATGGTCAGTTCGTAAGGCAGTGGGAAGCAGGTTTCAGGGTGCCCATACACCTGTAAGTGGATACTGGGATCTGCAGATAAACTTTGAATTACAACTCCCCCCTCAATTAAATCTCAAAACTGCAAAAAGTACAGCCCCCAAACCACAGTCCAGCTTCAGAAATGAAAAAAGCCAGAGAATAGGAGACTGAGCAAACAGAAGCAAAAGCAACCCCACTATTCCCAAACAACAGAATTAAACAAGAGGGGGGAAATGTTGGGGGGATGAAAACCTACACAAATGAAGAAAAGTCAAAAAAAGAATATGGGTTTCACACAGACCCCTGGGAGACAGACACTGTGAAAACAGATTTCAGAATGCAAGCAATGAAGAGGCTCCAGAATGAGTGGTCTCAAACTACAAACCCAGATATCAAGACATTAACAGAGAAAATAAATAGAATTGAGGAGAGACAAAAGGGAAATATGAAGGAGTTGATAACTGAGATATCAGCAGTAAAGAATATTGTGAATGAAATAAATACCAAACTGATCAGCATGGAAAGCAGAACTAGTCAAACAGAAGAAAGAATCTCAGTGTTTGAGGACCAAAATATAGAACAAACTCAAACTGTCAAAAACATAGAAAAGAAGCATTAAAAGACAGAACAAAAGCTTCAAGAGATGAACGATTATTTCAAGAGGCTGAACCTAGAGTAATTGAACTTCCTGAGACAGAAACAGAGACAGAGACCACCATTCCATGAAGTTATTCAAGAAAACTTTCCTCATCTCATCAATGATGTAACCATTCAAATATGAGAGATTCAGAGAACCTCTGCAAGACAACAACTGAGAAGAAAAACTTCTAGACACATAGTAATTCACCTAAAAAAGTAGGTATGAAAGAAAAAATTTCTAAAGGCAGCAAGGGAAAAATTTCAGACTACCTACCAGGGAAGACCAATTAGAATAGCAGCAGATCTGTCTACAGAAACACTTCAGGTTAGGAGAGTTTGGAGCCCAATATTCAAAGTTCTCAAAGATAAACAATTTCAACCAAGGAAAACCTGTCCAGCTAATGAAGCTTCATCAGTGAGGGAGAATTAAAATCTTACCCAGACATTCAACCCCTAAGAACTTATGCTGCCTCTAGACCACCTCTAAAGTGGCTCAGCCTGTAATCCCAGCACTTTGGGAGGCTGAGGCGAATGGATTGCCTGAACCTGGGTGTTTGAGACCCACCCAGGTAACTTGGCAAGACCTTGTCTCTACAATAAATCAAAAATTAGCCAGGTGTGGTAGTGCATGCCTGCAGTTCTGGCTACTTGGAAGGCTGACGTGGAAGGATCACTGTAGCCCAGCAGGTCAAGGCTGTGGTGTCCAGGAGCATGCCACTGCACTCCAGCCTGGGCGACAGAGTGAGACTCCAACTCAAAAAAAAAGAAAAAGAAACACTCAAGAAATTATTATATACAGAAGAAAGGGAAAAAAGAATGACAATGTTCTTCATAAGAGTGCAGGAAAAAGATTGAAAACACACCTGAATCAACCCAAAAATCAAAAGAAAGACAACAAACAAACAGGAACAACAACTCTATAAAAACCTCATGACAGGGATAAGCTCTCACATTTCCATAATTAGCCTGAATCTGAATGGACTAAATGCACCAATGGAAATTCATAGTGTTATGACTGAAGTGCAAGAAAGAGACAAGCCAGCAAGCCGAGTCTAATTAATTATGAGTCCTTTATTAACATATGGGTCAAGAGCAGGCTCATGCCAGAAAAACTCTTTATGCCCAAACTAAACTAGCAAGAAGCTTATAAAGGCAAAAACTGCCAGTGGGCTACATAGCAAGGGATGAGGGTACAAGGAACTAAAAACAAAAGGAACAACCTCCTGGATTTCAGTTAACAGGGCATACAATTACATGGAACTTGTGGCTAGGGAGTCTTGCAAATGGTCAACAGGAATGGGCAACATGATTACCTCAAGGGAACACAGCAGTGGGTCTGTAGTCATGGGAATGTTACAGCAATTACACATACACAATGGGGGTTCATTTCTAGACCAAGTGGGCAGTTAAGGTAGAAGACTTTAACAAGATGGAGTTACTTATGTCAAGTGAGCTATTACAGGTTATTATTACTTATATCAAGCATTAAGCAAACTAGTTTTATATTAAGCAAGCTATTACAAACCATTATTGATTTTTCAGATATTTCGTTCCCCCCTTTTACTTGTTCATGAGTCAATGCATTGACTCATCAGCTATGGGTATGGAATTGTAACAAATTCTTATATGCATGAGTTTTACAGAGGGAAGTGACTCCAGCTATGTTTAATTTGATTGAGGCAGGTATCAAGAAGGGAGCAGCATGTTTTTGATGGGCTGTTAGAAGACCAGGAGGCTTGAATAAAAGGGTCCCTTCAGGACCACTCTAGAGATATATCTAGGGAAGTACATGAACAGTGATGCATAAAATAGGCTTATTGTTTTAACATGTCAGACATAATACAAGTTGTTAGACTGGTAGGACAAGCAAGTCAGGTATTAGCAGGGGCCGTATAGGCCACAGATTCAGTTATGGTTACAGTGAGAGATGAGATATAAACAATAGAAATGAAGAAGCTGCTAAATTAAAGTCTGAAGTTATAAGGCAGGAAGCATTTCCAGTTATATTTACTATGGTGACATGAAATGTTTTTGGAGAACTTGTTGTTCTGTCAGTATTACTGATAATAGGAGCATTGAGCCCTACACTTACATAGTAAGGGGGTCTTGCTTTCAAGCAGAGCCAGAAATCCGAAGCTAGTTGTGGCCAGGTGGTATTAAATAAATGATGCATATGAAAACAAGTTAAACTTATTGTAAACATAATAGGGCAACAGTGTACCCAGTGCACAAGAAAAAAAAACAGCATTAATAGACCTTTTTCACAACATTTTAAATTTGCAGGAGATATAGTGGGAACACCTATGCCAAAAACAAGAGTTAAAGTTTGAGTACAAGGCATTTAGAAAAATAATGACAGTGACCAACAAATTAGTCTAATTTAAGCAGTTGGTATCTCACATTTCAGCTGAGTGTTGGCTGTTCAGTCGGCAATGTGGCTGAAGCAAGATGGCAGATTTGGAGGGTGGTCTTGAGAGAATTTTTAGGGTTTCTTTTTGCAGTCCAAATGTCCAAGCAGGGTGGAACAATGCTATTTTGTTTTTGTTGTTGTTGTTATTTTGTTTTGTTTTGTTGGCCTCCTTGACTTGTGACTGATGAACTTAAGCCTATTTTTCATCAACCTTGAGTGTTTTTGGGTGAAGATGACTTCATAGGGTCCTGTTCATGTGGGGGGTCAGTCCTTCCCTTTGGAACTTTTTTACATAGACCATGTTCCCAGGCTAGAAAGGATGACATGGTGTAGAGGATGGAGTTGGCAAAGTGGCACAGACATTAGTATGGACAATGTCCTGGACCTGCTGCAGTGACTGAAGATACTTTAACAGAGATTGATTAGTAATTTTTTCAAGAGTGGGATCCCACAACCAGGATAACAGAGGAGGGGGTCTCCTAAGCATGATTTCCTATGGAGAAAACCCTGCCTTGTATGGGGTGCACCTAGCCTGGAGAAGGCTTATCTATTTTTTACCGGTTGCTATTATTAATTTGGTTAAAGTACTTTTTAAAGTTTGGTTTATGCATTCTACCTGTCCAGAGCTTTGTGGTGGTAAACACAATGCAATTTTCAGTTAATGTTTAGCGCCTTACCAGCCAGCTGTTCTATGATGAGGTGAAGGCAGGACCATTGTCAGAGTCAATAGAGAGGGGGAGCTCAAACCTAGGAATTATTTTATTTGATTAAAAAACCTTGCAATCATCAGTGTGGTGTTTTGTTTCTTGTTTTTTGGGTTTTTTTAGGTAAAGGCTTCTACCCATCCAAAAAAAGTATTTGCAAACACCTGTAGATAGTTGTACCCCATCTGAGGGAGCTTTATTTTAGAAAGTCTATTTTCCATTTTTTTCCAGGGCTTAATTCATGAGCCCTGATTACTGTTGGAGGATTTGACCTTCTTTCAGGTAAATTCAGGTGCAAGCAAGTCAAATTTTGACCACTGAAGAAGTCCAGCTTTTTAAGTTATTAATATGATAGAAGAAATTTAACAGCTTAGCAGATGGGTGGTGGAGTGAAGATGCTTTACTAAGGTGTGTGCAAAAGCTGTAGGCAAAATAATTCTGGAATCTTACTCAGCAGCCATCAGACCTCTTGTGAGCTCCTGCCAGCTCTGCTTTTTTTTCTTCTTCTTCTTGAGTATAGTTGTGCTGCTGCGAGAGAAAAGGAACTGGAAAATTGGGTGTTAGCAAAATAGTTTGAGGCTTAACTGGGAGTTTTGCTGCCTCTCAAGCTGCCTAGTCCACTAGGGGCTCCCAGTTGTTTCTGGAGTGTCAGATTTCTGGTGTCCTCTGCAGCGAATGATGGCTACCTCTTTAGGGAGCCATATACCATTTAAGAGGGCCAAATTTTTTTCCTTTTTTTATAGTCTTACTCGCTGTGGTGAAAAGATCTTATTTCTTGTAAATTATGGCATGTACATGGAGTGTAGCCAAAAGCATACTGGCTATTGGTGAAGATGTTTACCCTCTTTCCTGTTCCCCAGTGCAGGGCCTGAGTTAAAGCAATTAACTCAGCTTTTGAGGCGAGGTGTCTTGAGGCAAGGCCTGTGACCAGATTGTGTTGTGAGCTGTGGTTACAGCTGTACCAGCTTTTCAGACTTCCTTTATTACCAGGCCACTATCATCTGTGAACAGGACAGCATTAGCCTGACTTAAGGGGGCGTCCTGGAGATCAGGCCAGCTAGACCTGAGAAATGTTTTCCAGATTATTATCTGGCAATAGGGTGGCCAGATTGAGGCACTGAATAGGAGAGAAAGTTAGTCTTGGTTGGTCAAGCAAGAGACTTTGATATTGGGTGACATGAGCATTTGACATCCAGCAGCCAGAGGCTCTTTGGAGCAAAGTTTCAACAGCATGGGGAAGAGTCAAAGCCAAGTTCTGGCCAAAAGTTAATTTATCTGCTTCCTTAACTAGCATGGTTGTAGCAGCAATGAGTCAGAGACAAGAGGGCCAGCCAGAGGCTACTGGGTCCAATCTTTTTGACAAGTAAACCACTGGTCTTTTTCAGGGTTCTAAGATCTGCATGCAATTTCTTATTGTTCGTGAATGAACAAGTGGAAAGGCTTGGTAACATTTGGGAGGGCTAGAGCCAGGTTTTGGATTAGAGTTGTTTTTAACTGCTGGAATGCTTATTTCTCAGCAGCAGTCCAGTTTAGGGGCTGACCTCCTGCCATGGCTGTGTATAGGGGTTTGGCCATTTCAGCAAATTCTAGGATTCACAGCTTGCAATACCTGCCATCCCCAGGAATTTCCGTACCTGTTTCTTTGTGGTTGGCATGAGAACCTGAAGAATGGCTTCTTTCCAGGCCGAGGTTAGGGCTTGTTTTCCTTTATTTAGCTGGTATCCCAGGTAGGAAACTTCAGTTGAACAGAGCTGTGCTTTTTTGCTCATATGATAGCCCAAGCCTTGGAAAAGCTGTAAAAGAGTCTTAGTGCCTTGTAAACAAGTGCCCACGTCTGCAGCTGCAAATAAGAGACTGTTTAAATACTGAAGTAGAGTACATTCAGGGTGTAAGTCACAGAACCCTGAAAATTCTGTTGCAAAGCTTCTCCAAAAAAGTCTAAGTTAACTGACTGGTATCCCCAGAGTCAGGATCTGTCCACTTAAAAGCAAAGATGGATTGACTAACAGGGGACAGGGGAATAGAGAAGAAGGCATCCTTTAAGTCTAACAGTAGGAACAAACATTTCAGTTTTGTCAGGTGAAAACACAATAGTGGCTTTTAACTTCCAAAGCAAGTTTTGGCCCACTGGAGGGAATGGGCAGTTTGGAGCTATTAGGAACAAGTAGGTACCCCATATTTGTCCTAAGTTTATAGTTCAGTTAAAAGTGAATTCACAACTAGTAATTGCCCCTGTTGCTCCCTGAAGTCAGTTCCCAGGGTTCAGAGGGCCATTACCAGGATTTTACCTTGTTTTCTGGGAGCTTTATTGGCTGACTGCACGCCTGTTTCTGTTTCTCAGCATTCAGATTGTTAAAAATGCTTTGGGCCACTTCCAGCAGCTGAGAAATATTCATTCCTGTAAAGTCTTCAAGATTCTGTAAGTTAATTTTTTTTTCTTTTTGGATGTCCAGAGTTTTCTGTGCTATAAATCAATAGCTTGAGCATTTTTAGGGGCTGAGGGATTGAACAGAGTATAAGTATGAAAAACCTGCTGGAGGTGTTCAAGGAATGCCCCTGGAGATTTCTTGGGACCCTGGAGAATCTTGGTAGTTTTAGAAAGATTGATAGGTTTTGGGGCTGCTCCCCTTAATCCAGCTAATAGAGTTTGGTGATAAATTTCTAATGTCCTGGACCCTGCCGAAGTGTTAGGGTCCCAGTCTGGCTGAGAGGAAGGGAAAACCTCATCTAAGTTTTTTTAAACTTTTTTCTGTGTACCTGCAGTTGAGGCTAGAATAGATTTTCTAACTTTAGCTCTAATGAACTCTTGTTTCTTAGAAGTAAACAAAGTTATAAGGAGCTACTGACAATCGTCCCAAGTGGGGCAATGTGTGCACATAACTGATTTTATTAGAGACCAATAACAGTTTACTTGGTTCAATCTGCCCCCTATGGAGAAGGAAACTCCCAGAGGGAAGGAGAGGAACTAGAACAGTCTAAGAGCAGAGGTGAGTTGCCAAAGGTGGAGATGACAGAAGGGATATGGTGGTAATGGTCACACATGCAGGGTTTAAGAACAAGATTTTAAAAATGGCTTTGGGCTCTCAGTTTGTTCTTTTATTTTACTATTCCTGCTCTTGGAAATACTTTTATGATCTTGGGAAATGGAGTAAATATCAGTCTTCCTTAACACTTCTTCCTGAAGTGGGCTGTAGAGTGGTTTCTTTTTTTATCTATTTCCAAGGGCAAGAATAGGAAACAGTGGGACTTTAACTGAATATTATTTGGATTTCATAAAATATCAAGTGAGCATAGACAAAATTGTTAAGCAAGCAATGATTTTTAAAAAGCTATTGCCTCAGACGGCAAGATGGCAACCACATAGATGAATCCCTGAGATTCTCTGAACGTGAGTTTCCCAAAAAGACTATTACTTTTCTTCCTGCACCCACCCCCGCCCACCTCCACCTGCACTGGTATGAGGCTTGGGGACTTTTGGTCCCATGCAGGGCTAGACATCGCCACCAGACCGGCTGCTCCACTATATGTGATTCCAGCTGGCTGGGGAATTCCAAATCCTGGATCACAGTTCCATCCCCAGCCACAGCGTGGAGACCAGCACCCAGTGCAAAGCTGTCGGTCATGCAGGAAGGCTCTGAGTGCCTGCCCCTTAGAGATACCAGTCCCATTTCTGGCTAAAGTGCCCTGGGAGGGACCCAGAGCCACCACCTGCCCTCTGGAGCTTTGGAGATCGGAAGCCCCTGGCCCACCCTGGCTGAGGCACTCAGCATGCATGACCACAAGCCTGTGTAAGGGGACAGAACCCCAAGCTGGCATAAAGTGCCGATCACAGGCTTCCAGCTCCAGAGGAGGAAATGCCCGACCCTGTCCTCCACCCCCGCTGGCTGGAGGCACCCCAGATCCAGTGCCCAGCTGTGAAGCTGGACCCACCTAGAGACCCACAGGAGTCACCAAAAAGCAAACCACCACCTCCGCCATTTTCAATGTATATTTACAGCGCATTGCCCCGCCCACCTAGCAGAGCCTCCACCTTGGTTCCCACGGTGACGTCATTAACAGGAGACAAAGCCCCTCCCCTACGCTGAATAGTGACTAGTGTCACAGATCTCCTAGGCAAAAGCTAACTGCCTGCAATAGAAAGAGAGGAGAGAGGCTGGAGACTAGATCTCAGGAACTTGATCCACTAAGGGACGAGAGAGAAAATTCTACACAAATGAAGAAAAACCAAAAGAAGAATATGGGTCCTTCCCAGACTTCTGGGAGGGCAGACACTGAAAAAACTGACTATGGAATGCAAACAACTGAATGGTCTCAAAATACAACCCTAGACATCAAGATTTTAATGAAGAGATTAAAAAGAATTAAGGAGACTCAAGAAGAAACTAAGAAGGAGCAATATCTGAGATAACAGTAATAAAGAATACTGTGAATGAAATAAACAATAAACTGATGAGCATGGAAAACAGAATTACCCAAGCAGAAGAAAGAATTTCAGAACTTGAGGACCAAAATATAGAAATAACCCAAACTCTCAAGAACACAGAAAACAAGCTCAAAAACACAGAAAAAAAACCTTCAAGAGATGATTGATTATCTCAAAAGGTCTAACCTAAGAGCAATTGGTCTGACAGAAACAGAAAAAGAGACAGACACCACATTGGAACAAACCTTCCATGAGATCATTCAAGAAGACTTCCCTTATCTAATCAACAATGCAAAAACTCAAACTCAAGAGATCCAGAGAACCCTTGCAAGACAACAAATGAGAAAACCAACTCCTAGACACATAATAATTCACCTAAACAAAGTAGGCATAAAAGAAAAAATCCTAAAGGCAGCAAGAGAAAAAGGTCAGATTACCTACCATGGAAAACCAATTAGAATAGCAGCAGATTTATCTACAGAAAGCCTGCAGGCTAGGAGAGCTTAGAGCCCGATCTTCAAAATTGTAAAAGAAACAATTTAAACCAAGAATAACTTACCCTGCCAGATTAAGCTTCATCAGTGAGGGAGAATTAAAATCTTTCCCAGATATCCAAACCCTAAGAACTTATGCTGCCACCAAACCACCTCTACATGAAACACTCAAGAAAGTACTAAACACGGAAGAAAAGAGGGGGAAAAAGAGCAACATTTTTCATAAGAGTACAAGAAAAAGAATAAAATACATATGAACCAACCCGCAAAACAAAAGAAAGACAGTAAACCAAGTGGAGCAACAACTCTAAAAGAAGTATAGGTTAGGGATGAACTCTCACATTTCAATAATTAGCCTAAATGTGAATGGACTAAATGCACCACTGAAAAGACATAGAATGGCAAAATGGATAAAATATCACCAGGCAACAATACACTGCCTTCAACAGACCCATCTCACTAGAAAGGACATGCACAGACTCAAAGTAAGAGGATGGGAAACAAATTTCCAGGTGAATGGAACACTAAAGAAAGGAGGAGTCACAATCCTAATTTCAGACAAAATACCATTTAAGCTATCAAAAATTTAAAAAGATACAGAGGGCCACTACATAATGATAAAAGGCTCACTCCATCAACAAGAAATATCTATCCTAAACATATATGCTCCTAATATAGGTGCACAAACTTTTATAAAGCAACTACTAGGAAAACTAAAGAAAGATATTGATTCTAACACTATCATAACTGGGGACTTTAATACCCCACTCACAAACCTCGACAGATCATCGGGACAAAAAATCAGCAACGAGATTCGGAACCTCAATGTGACTCTGGACAAAATAGACCTGATATGTACAGAACACTCCATCCAAAGACCAGAGAATATGCATTCTACTCATCACCGTATGGGACATATTCCAAGATCGACCACAACTTGGTCATAAATCAAGCATAAGCAAATTTTAAAAGACTGAAATTCTACCATGCACTTTCTCGGACCACAGTGGAATAAAAATAAACATTGACACCAACAAGGTCCCCCCAAAACCCACAAAGACATGGACACTAAATAGCATGATGTTAAACAACTCCTGGATCAATGATGAAATCAAAACAGAGATCAAAAGATACCTGGAAACAAATGAAAATGAAGAAACATCTTACCAAAATCACTGGGATGCCTTAAAAGCTGTAGTAAGAAGGGAATTTATATCCCTACAAACACACATGAAGAAATTGGAAGGAGCACAAATTAATAGCCTAACAAGCCACCTAAGGAAGCTGGAAAAGCAAGATCCCAAAAACCCTAATTTCAGCAGAAGAATCCAGATCACCAAAATAAAAGCTCAAATCCAGGACATAGAAGACAAAAAAACAATACAAAAAATCAATGAAACAAAAAGCTGGTTCTTCGAAAGGATAAACAAGATCAATGGTACCCTAGCTAGATTGACGAAGAAAAAGAAAGAAAAAACCCAAATAAGCACAATCAGAAACACAAAAGATGAAGTCACATCTGACCCTGAAGAAATACAAAAGATCATCAGAGACTACTATGTACACTTGTATGGAAACAAGCTTGAAAACCTCAAGGAAATGGAGGACTTTCTGTCATCACACAACCTGCCTAGGTTGAAATAAGAAGAAATTGAGACCCTAAATAGACCAATAACAATCAAGAAAATTGACTATGTAATAAGAAAACTACTTACAAAAAAAACCCCGGACCAGATAGCTTCCCAGCAGAATTCTACAAGACATTTAAGGAGGAACTAATTCCAATCCTACTGAAGCTATTTCAGGTGATTGAGAAAGATGGAACCCTCCCCAAATCATTTTATGAAGCTAACATCACACTGATACCCAAGCAAGGTAAAGACCCCCCAAAAAAGAGAACTACAGGCCAATATCTTTGATGAACATAGACACTAAAATTCTCAACAAGATCCTAGCAAACCAGGTTCAAAAACACATCTCAAAAATCATTCATTATGACGAAGTAGGATTCATCCCTGGGATGCAAGTCTTGTTCAACATTCATAAAACAGTAAATGTAATTAAATACATCAACAGATGTCAAAACAAAAACCACATGATTATATCATTAGATGCATAAAAAGCTTTTGATAAAATCCAGCACCCCTTCTTGATAAAACCCTAGAACATCTAGGCATTCAGGAAACATACCTCAAAGTAGTAAAAGCCATCTATGAGAAACCCACAGCCAGCATACTCCTAAATGGATAAAAATTGGAACCATTTCCCCTGAAAACTAGAACAAGACAAGGATGCCCACTCTCACCCCTCCTGTTCAATATAGTATTGGAAGTCCTGGCTAGAGCAATCAGAGAAGAGAAGGCAATCAGGGGTATCCAAATAGGAAAAGAGGAAGTCAAGTTATCTCTCTTTGCAGATGACATGATTTTACACCTTGAAAACCCAAGAGAATCTGTCAAAAACCTCCTTACACTGATAAAGGCCGTCAGCAAACTCTCAGGATATAAAATAAGTGTGCAAAAGACAATCGTATTTCTTTACACCAATAATAAACAAACGGAAACCCAAATAAGAATCACAATTCCATTCAAAATAGCCACACAAAAAAATGAAATACCTTGGCATCTTTCTAACCAGGGACGTGAAAGACCTTTACAATGAAAACTACAAAACTCTGCTCAAAGAAATCAAAGATGACACAAACAAGTGGAAAAATATCCCATGCTCATGGATTGGAAGAATCAACTTTGTGAAGATGTCCATCTTACCTAAGGCAATCTACAGATTCAATGCAATACCTATCAAATTACCAGCAACATTCTTCTCAGACCTAGAAAAACAACACAGGAATTCATATGGAAACACAAACGAACAAGAATAGCCACAACAATCCTCAGCAAAAAAAACAAAGCAAGTGGTATCACATTACCAGACTTCAAACTTTACTATAAAGCTACAATCATCAAAACAGCTTGGTATTGGTATAGGAACAGGCATATAGACCAATGGAATAGAATTGAGATTCCAGAGGCAAGACCTCAATTTCTCAACCAACTCATTTTCGACAAAGCCTCCACCACCTACCAATGGGGAGAGGAGAACCTATTCAGTAAATTGTGCTGGGAAAACTGGCTGACCACATGCAGAAGATTGAAACAAGACCCCTATCTATCCCCATTCACAAAAATTAACTCCAAATGGATCAGGGACCTAAATATAAAACCTCAAACCACAAGAACCTTAGAAAATGAAGGACATACCCTCATGGAAATTGGAACTGGCATCCAATTCCTGAATAAAACTCGAAACTCACAGGCCATAAGGGATAAGATAGACAAGTGGGACCTCATTAAACTGACAAGCTTCTGCAAAGCCAAAGAAACCATCAAGAGAGCAGGGAGACAGCCTACAGACTGAGAAAAACTATTTGCCAACTCCAGGTCTGACAAAGGCTTAATATCCTGGATCTACAAGGAACTCAAATGTGCTGAAAAGAAAAAAACAAACAACCCCATTATAAAGTGGGCAAAAGATATGAACAGACACTTCACATAGGAAGGCATCCGAGCAGCCAACAGACACATGAAGAAAGGCTCAACCTCACTAATCATCAGGGAGATGCAAATCAAAACCACACTGAGATACCACCTAACTCCAGTAAGAATGGCAATTGTCAATAACTCAGAAAATAATAGTTGTTGGAGAGGATGTGGCGAAAAGGGAACACTTCTACACTGTTGGTGGGAGTGTAAACTGGTGCAACCTCTGTGTAAAGCAGTGTGGCTATTCCTAAAAGCTTTAAACATCAACCTCCCATATGACCCTGCAATCCCCCTACTGGGAATATACCTGAAGAAATCAAATCACTCTATTAAAAAGATACCTGCACACGTATGTTTATCGCAGCATTGTTCACAATAGCAAGAACCTGGAACCAACCACACTGTCCATCAAAAGAGGACTGGATTTTTAAAATGTGGTACATATACACGATGGAATACTATGCAGCCATAAAAAAGAACAAAATCATGAATTTTGCAGCAACCTGGATGGAACTAGAGTCTATAATACTAAGTGACCTCTCACAGAAACAAAGATCTGAATACCACATATTCTCACTCATATAGTGGACCTTGAGCATCCAATGCACTACTATAAGAAAATGACTGACAGTGTTGGGAAACTATGGGGGGGTAGATGGGACTAAAGGTAGTAAACATCTGGCTGGAGACGGGGAGACACCAATTATCAACAAGGGGGCCTGAATGAAGCATATTTGTATACCTAACCCTTGACTGTACCCCACAATATCAAAATAAAAAATATCGATTATTAAAAAAAAAAAAGCTATTGCCTCAGAAACAATACTGGAAAGTGAAAGCAGTTCCACAAACCACATGCATGACTAGTCTAAACCTTTAATTTATCAACATAAGAAAGCATTTCCCTGAAAACTATTTACAGTTGTACTTTAACAAGAAAACACAGTCATCTTGACAAAATCTGAAGAAAAATTGAAAACATTAGAGACCTGTATTTAGGTTGCAGCCCAAATTGAGAATTAAAACAGATAAACATTGACAAGTTATATCCTACAACAATTGATAAACTCAGGCTATTTTATTATTTATCCTGTTTTGGATTAATAATCCTTGTGCCTAGAAGGAGATTTTGCAGTCTGTTTGCAACTTAGCAGTGAAAAGCATTATAGCTGATTAAAAACCATTGTCAATGAAATTAATTTACCTGGCCTGCAGGTAACTCAGAAGGAGGTGAGGTAAGTGTGGTTCCTGAAACTTATTTTTTTTTTCCTTCCCCTCTCTGTTGTTTAAAGGAGAAAATTATTTAATATACAGTCCAGTGGACTGGAGGGTTAAGAAGCCTGTGACCCCATATTACATGACAAACAGACAAACAAAAGACAATGCAAGCAAGACATATCTGGACCAACTGAAAAATTTACAGATTCCTGGCTCAGCTTCAGGACAGAAAATTATGGATCCCTGGCACAGCCTCAGGGCAGAAAACTAGAGGACTCTATCCAGCCAATGTCTTGGCCAAATGAATAGTGCTCATAGGGCAACCTCATCAGGCCGTGACTCCCTTAAACAGAATTATGGCCACAAACAAAACAGTCAGAAAATGGAAGTAAATTCTTACCTCCCAGGAGACTGTAGATGGACTCAAACTCTTTTGAGACTATAAGCTGTCAGCAGTCGCTCCAACTCCCTCTGAGCCTAAGGTGACTCAGGTAGTGCCTCCCCTACAAGCTCTCCACCTGGCTGGGGGTAATTGGAGCAAGGCAGCCACTTGTGCTGGCAAATATCTTGCTGAGGCCTCCAAAGGTTATGACTGAGTTGTGAGAAAGAGACATACCAGCAAGCCGAGTCTAATTAATTATGAGTCCTTTATTAACATGCAGGTCAAGAGCAGGCTCATGCCAGAAAAACTCTTGATGCCCAAACTAAACTAGCAAGAAGCTTATAAAGGCAAAAACTGCCAGTGGGCTACATAGCAGGGGGTGAGGGTACAAGGAATTAAAAACAAAAGGAATAATCACTTGGATTTCAGCTAACAAGGCATACAATTATACGGAACTTGTGGCTAGGGAGTCTTGCAAATAAATGATCAATAGGAATGATCAAGGTGGTCAGCTCAAGGGAATGAAGCTGTGGGTCTGTGGTCATGGGAATGTTACAGCAATTACACGTATAAATGTAGGTTCTTTTATAGGTCAAGCAGGCAGTTTAGATGGAAGGCTTTAACAAGATGGAGTTACTTATGTCAAGTGAGCTATTACAGATTATTTTTACTTATATCAAGCATTAAGCAAATTAGTTTTATATCAAGCATGCTATTATAAACCATTATTGATTTTTCAGATATTTCAATAGAATGGGAAAATGGATAAAATATCATCAAGCAACAATATATTTTCTCCAAGAGACTCATCTCACCAGAAAGGACACTTACAGATTCAAAGTGAGAGGATAAGAAGCAAAATTTCAGGCAAACAGAACACAAAAAAACAGGAGTTGTGATCTTAATATCAGACAAAATACCCTTTAAGCTATCAAAAATTTAAAAGATCCCAAAGGTCACTATATAATGATAAAAGGTTCAATCCATCCTAAACATATATGCACCCAACATAAGAGCACCAACTTTCACAGCTTCTAGCAAACTTTAAAAAGATATTGACTCTAACACTATCATAACTGGGGAATTTAATACCCCACTCACAACCTAAGACAGATCATCAAGACTTAAAATTAGCAAGGAGATTCAGAATCTCAATGTGACTCTTGACTAAATGGACTTAATTGATACCTACAGAACACTCCACCCAATGACCACAGAATATACATCCTACTAATAATGAGAAGTCATCACAGCATAGGAAAACTTGCTGGTCAAGTTTATTTTACATATATTTTACAAGTTTATTTTACATATATACACACACACACACACACACACACACACACACACATATATACACACACACACACACACATATATACATATAAAATCTACCACTAAACAGTAACAAATATGCAATATGAAGAGGAATATCAGATAAATCATATCCCATTTTCTCATCCATTGTCAATAATCTCCCATTAGCAATGTAAAATCTCCCACTAGGAATGAAAAAACAAAGAATCTGTTACACACAGGTTATTCTGGCAAGATTCCTATCTCTAAATTTTGAACTTTGAAGTGGTTACAGCCTGTACATGATGTAAGATCATAATAATGAGCACAGCGCACTGATGTATAAAAACATCCTGACCAGATTGTGCTTCCAGGGGGCCAGGTGAATAATTCAAGCAAACAAGCTGTAAGTGGAAGTAGAGACAAAATATTTTAATACGAGTGAGAAAATCACCAGAGTTATTTTTCCCTTGGGGTTATGTCTAATGTTCCTTCAAAGAATGATGGGATGATAAGTGAAGACCAAGAAAGTTGGAAGGAGATCTGTGACAAGCTGTACTGAGCAGTATATTCTAAATTGCTGTGATTGTTATACAACTGATATTCAATATGTGCTTCACTGCAAGACTTGATGAGGGTAAAATTCCACTCCTTGAGTAACAACATAGAGTTCACTTTAATGGGCTTGGAATTCCCCAGAAAATTTGTGTAATGAGAGAAACAGGGTGTGAGAAAAATACCCTTTTTGATTTAGACAATTACCTACTATGTCACAGTGTTGGCCCACTGATTCTAGGGAGAATATTCTTTTTCAGGTCTAGTTAAATAACTTGTGTATCCAGAGAAAATCAGATAATGTCTAAGAGGTATAGGAAAGGACTAATATTTGACACCATTTTCTGTCCCTCTTTTCAAGTCCTACAGAATCAGAATCTTTACTGAAGAAGTCAAGGAGACAGAATTTTTAATGCTACCTTATATGATTTTTATTTTTTAAAATGCTGACTTACTGTGTCTTTGGAATGAAAAGTAAAAGTAAAGGGGTGGTACCAATAATGTTAGACTCATCTATAAGTGAGATGTGGTCATACAAAAATTATTTTTCAATGCTTCAGGTCTTTTTTTGAAGCATTTTAGAAAAGTTTGCCTTGGCATAGTTTAATAATTCAGGAACAAATTGAATAAGCATGGGTTAGTATTGTTATATCTGGGCCTTGGGGTCAATTCACAGCTGCCCCATTGTAATAAAAAGAATATCAGGCAAAATTAGAATATGTGTAGGGTATTGTAATTTGAAATTGTACAACACGATAGATCATTTTAAAATGTCCTGTGTCCAAGAAGGCTTGCATTATTCTGATTTTATTTTTTGGAAATCAGTGTTAAATTTTCAGAATGATTGTATTATACACATATAGATGAAAGAGCTATGTTATTCCCCTACCCTGATTTCAATTATGCCTCCATGAAACTCTAATGACTCCAGTATGGAAAGATATGGTAATCAGGACCAAGAATTAGTTAATAAAATGTTTATAGCTCATCAAGTCTTGGTCTAGACACAGAAAATATTCTTACCCTGCCCCAACAATTTAGCAATTATCACAATCTGTCAAAAATTGAGTCCAAGCCATTCCTCCAACTTGGGTTACAAAAAATGTCTCATGAGAAAAATGAGAGCCTTTTGTAGTGCTCATGGAAGAATTTCCTTGAGCCCAAATGATATGTCTAACTTCTAGAAAAGATCTATAATAAAGGAATGTACAATTACACTTTTGTTAATCAAAATGAAAACTTATGAGAAAGTTTGAGAGACTCATAATCAACATTAAAATTTAAATATAACCTCAGAATTTTCAGAAAATGTGACATTTTTTGAAGTTATGTTGGTTCTTATGGATAAATATGGACTATCTCATTTAAATACAAATTAAATGCATATTAAGGTAATAAAATTAAGTGACATTGACAACTTTAATCAGACATAATTGACATATAAAATAGTATATATTTAAGGTATACAACTTGATGTTTTGGTATACTTATACATTGTGAAATGAGCACCACGGTCAAGGTATTTAACATATCCAACATCTCTACATAGTTACCATTATGTGCCTGTGTATGTGCGTGTGGTGAGAAGATCTGATTTAGTTTATCTGGTCCTCTAACAAGTTAAAGTAAATAATACAGCACTGTTAACTATTATCAACATGCTGTGCCTTTGATTTCCAGAAATTATGCACCTGGTATAGAACTTTGTGCCATTAGATCAATGCCAGAAGGGCATGTATTTCTTTTTTTATTTTACTTTAAAGATATGGGGCACAAATGTTCATTATGCAGGTAAGGGGTATGTATTTCTATCTTGCTTTTGTTTTTCTACTGGCTGGTTTCTTGAAAATAAAGAATTTCATCTTTACATGTTAAGTTTGAGATATGAATTTCTAATATGTATTTTCTCCTAGGGAAAAATATGTATATACGTATATCTTAGTTTTGGTTCCTCCAGGAGATTCTGTAGCAAATAATTCAGGGTAAAGTAGTTTGAGAAGCAAATCTAGACACATTAGTAGGAAATTCAGGGAGAGAGGCCCAAAAGTGGAGAAAGTCAATGGACAGTGTGTTATCATGGTGGGAAAGTTATCATGGTGCAAGTTATCATGGTGGGAAAATGAATCCTTCACCCATAGTGGAATTTGGAGATCGTATGAAGCATCAACATCAGTTTTATCATACCTAAGAGGCAAGGGAACTTGCATATTTATATACCAACTCTCATCAGTCATTGATGGAGTAATGCTCACAGAAAATATTGACTTTCTAGTGTTGCTAACACTCTGTGTACATTGGCAGAGTGCTCAGAGAAAGCCCAATAACCAAAAGATACAGATACTAGCAGTTGAAAGTTGAGCCACATGAACTGATATGTAAGGCCCAAAAGAATATGAGCAGAGCACTGTCAGCACTACAACACCATAGTAGGGATACAAAGAATCTGAAGTTCAGGAACAATGATTAGAGACATAAATTTGGGAGTCATTGACATATAAGTGGAAATAAAACTCATGAGACTAGAAGATATCAATTACAGAAATAAAGAAGAGACGAGTACTCTACACTGAGTCCTAGCACAGAAATAATAATTTAAAAATCAGCAACAAACAATAGAAAAAATCATATACAAAAAAGCAAGGGAATTTGATATCAGGCAAGCTAGGTTTTCTAAAGCACCTCAGGAAGAAGAGGGTAAGAAATCATATCAAATGCTACTGGTAGATAGCAAAACTGAGATGTAGGAATCTACTCATGTTTAACAAAATAGACAACTGCACTGACCTTTAACAATTTCCAGCAAAGTTATAAGTGTGAAAACCTGATTAAAATGGGAATAGTAATGATTGGGGAATAATTGTTTTCATTGGTTTATAATGCTCTGATTTTTGTTTTTATTTTACATTGATTGTGTTTCCTAGGAGACTAAGCGATTTTATATGGAAGCTCAAGTTTCCAAGAGTTCTGCCTGATATGCAGACTGAGAAATGGTTGAAGTCCAGGCCCTTGTATATAGTTCTTCCTGGTGACTATGAGAGATGGAACTAAACCAGAAAGCAGAGAAGCCTAGCTAGAGCCTCTGTTATCTGCTCCATTATATCTGGGATTTTATCTGATCAAAAAGTCATCTTAGACTTCTAGACATATGCAACATTAGTAACAATGATTACCTTGGGAGTTTGGAGGAAAAGGAGTTGGAAGAGGAAATATCCAATGGAAATGGTCAGCTAACTCCTATTTGTGTCAACTCTGAGCTGATAAGGTCTTTTGCACTAACCTAACATTGTCCCTGGATAGTAATGGCCTGAGCTGTGCTGCTGATCTCCATGGCTTAGAAGCAGAAGATGACTACAGACTTTAAACATACTATTGATCCTCACTATTGGTTCTTTCAGTTCCCAGGTGGCATTGAGACCTGGAGCACCTGAACTCCCCAGGCTGAGAGCTGCCCACTGCAGGAGATCTTGTTCCTTTTCCTCAGTGTACTTTATAGTTACTGTTTTCTGTGTTGTCTTGGGAAGTACTGCTCTCTACACATGCAGTGACTGAGTTGTTGAGAATAAGAATGTGTTTGTGTTTTACTTGTTTGATAAATACAGTGAAATGATGGCCACATCATGTTGTGTGTAGTTTCATCTGGCATTTTGATCTTTCCTACCACTACTGCCTGTAGGCCTTTGTCACTCACAGATTCTGTTGCCTCAGTCTGGCTTCTGAGCATCCTGAAGAGTAAGTTAGACAATTTATCTGAGGATAAATCCTTTGAGCACTTTCTTCAAAACATATCAAGAAACCTTATCTTCATCCTTCCTAGCAACTGGATGTGTACCTCTCTTGAACACTGCAGTACTGTCTCCTCATTGTTGAACTGACTTTCACCTTTCCTTTCTAAATTCAACCTCCACATAGCATTGAGAAAAATGCCTTTTACTTGTCACTCCATTATTCAAATCATGTAATTGTTTCTCAGCTCTTTCAACATAAAAGCCAAAGCCTGTACAAGTCTGTCAATTGCTGTATAGTTGGTTACATTTCTTTCCCACTTCTGCTTCATTGTTGCTGCTGTATAGGCTGATGTCAAAATGATTCTTCTGTCTTTGGGAGATCTGAGCTTATAACCTACTACTCTATCACTTATCTCCCTTCACCAACCAAAAAGGTTCCCTATTCCATGCACACCACCTCCATTTTACCTTCAGGACCTTTGACTTGTCTCTTCTCTCTGCTCAAATATCACTGTTTAAATAACTGATGGCACCTTGACCTCACATCAAAATTTGCAATTTCTCAAACCCAACTCATCTTCGACAAAGCCTCCACCACTGACTTGGGAGAGGAGAATCTAGTCAATAAATTGTGCTAGGAAAACTGGCTAACCACATGCAGAAAATTAAAACAAGATCCCTAACTATCACCATGTACAAAAATCAACTTTAAATGGATCAAAGACCTAAATGTAAAACCTCATACTATAAGGAACTTATAAAATGCAGGCAATACCCTTATGGCAATTGGAACTGGCAACCAATTCCTGATAATAAAAAAAAAAAACCTCAAGCACCCAGGACATAAGAGATAAGATAGAGGGAGGGGGAACAAGATGGCAATGGCATAGGTGAACTTGTGAGATTCTCTGAACGTGAATTCCCAAAAAGACTCTTACTTTTCTTCCCCCATCCCCCAGTCCACCACCAGCCGCTGGTCCGAGGACTGGGGACCTTGAGTCCAATGCAGGGCTGGATATTGTGGCCCCCGCTGCTGCAGTTCCACCACGTGTGTGGAAGTCTTGGGTCTCAGGTAGCTCCCTTGCTACATTGTCTCTTGTCCAGCACCCAGCACCAAGCCGCTGGACACTCAGGGAGGCTCTGGGCACTCGCACCTCAGACACACTGGTCCCATTCCTGGCTGAAGTACCCAGTGGGGGGCCCAGGGTCACTCTTGCCACTCATTGCCTCCAAGTTGGAGCTTTGGAGCTCTGGAGCTCCGGGTCCACCTTGGCTGAGGCACTCAGCACATGACCCCAAGCTTGGAGACCCAGACAAGCAGAGAGAAAGGGATCTATGAAAGAGAATCTGCTTCCACCTTTCTCCAGGCAGAGATTTCCATTGCCCTGCCCACCAATCAACAAAATCCACCTCACTAGACAGGAGACAAAGTCCCACCCCTAAGCTGAATCAGATAAAAGCAATACCAAGACAGCTAAACCCAAGCTGTGAGTAAACCTAGCTGCCTGCAATAAAAAACAAAGGGGAGAGGCCGGAGATCAGAGCTGAAGTGATTTTAGTCTAATCTCTCATTGTGACTTACGATTTTATCATTTGCACTATTTATATCACATTCGTTGTTTGCCTTCTGACTTACACTGTTTCATGATTATACTGGTCTGTCTCTGTGTAGCTATCAGTATTCTTTAGGGAATCTTTCTTATGTGTCTTTTTTCACTTCTTTCTGACCTTGTGTCTCTTTCTCACCTGATAGTTGGTATGTATGTCTGTTTTCCCTACCGCTCTTCTCTCTCTCTAACTTCCTATTGACCCCTCCTTCCTCCATTGTTTTCCTCTTTTATACCCCCATTTGAATCTAGGAACCAAGACTACATGCTGCTGAATGGACAGATTGTAAGGCAGAGGGAAATAGGTTCCAGTGTGCTCATACACCTGTTTGTGGATGCTAAAATCAGCAATATACATTCTGGCCATAGCTTCCCTCTCAATTAAACCGCAAAACTGCAAAAAGTACAGATTGCAGCCTACATTCCAACCTAAAAAGTGAACAAAGCCAGGAGACCCTCATAAGGAAGAACAGGATATGGCAGAAGAGCAATAAAAGCAACCCCACCTTCCCTCAAAAACAGCATAAAAGAAGGAGAGGGAAAGGGGAAGAGAGAGAAAAATCTACACAAATGAAGAAAAACCAAAAGAAGAGTATGAGTCTCTCCCAGACCCCTGGGAGGGCAGACACTGAGAAAACTGACTTCAGATGCAAACAATGAAGAGCCCCCAGAATAAAGGGTCTCAAACTTCAAACCTAGATATCAAGCCATTAATGGAGAGACTAAAAAGAATTGAGGAGACACAAGAAGAAACTAGGAGGGAGCTGATATCTGAGATAACAGGAATAAAGTTACTGTGAATGAAATAAATAACAAACTGATAAGCATGGAAAGCAGAATTACCCAAGCAGAAGAAAGATTCTCAGAGCTTGAGGACCAAAATATAGAAATAACCCAAACTCTTGAAAACACAGAAAACAAGCTCAAAAACACAGAGCAAAACATTCAAGAGATAAGTGATTACTTCAAGAGACCAAATATAAGAGTAATTGACATTCCTGAGGCAGAAAGAGAGATAGAGACCACACTGGAACAAACTTTCCAGGAGTTCATTCAAGAAAACTTCCCTTATCTAATCAGTGATGCAAAAATTCAAACACAAGAGATTTAGAGAACCCCTGCAAGACAACAAATGAGAAGACCAACTCCTAGACACATAATAATTCGCCTAAACAAAGTAGGCATAAAAGAAAAACTCCTAAAGGCAGCAAGAGAAAAAGGCCAGATCATGTACCATGGAAGACCAATCAGAATAGCAGCAGATTTATCTACACAAACACTGCAGGCTAGGAGAGCTTGGAGCCCTATCGTCAAAGTCCTAAAAGATAAACAATTTCAACCAAGAATAACCTACCTGGCCAAGCTAAGCTTCATCAGTGAATGAGAATTAAAATCTTTCCCAGATATCCAATTCCTAAGAACTTATGCTGCCACCAAATCACCACTATAGGAAACACTTAAGAAAATACTAAACACAGAAGAAAAGGAAAAAAGAACAATGTTCTTCAAAAGAGTACAGGAAAAATAATAAAATATACACAAACCAACCCCAAAATCAAAAGAAAGAAAAAAAAAACAAGTGGAAGAACAACAACTCTATAAGAACTCTATGATAGGGATGAACTCTCACATTTCAATAATTAGCCTGAATGTGAATGGACTAAATGCACCACTGAAAAGACATAGAGTGGCAAAATGGATAAAATATCACCAGGCAATAATATATTGCCTTCAGGAGACCCATCTCACTAGAAAGGACATACACAGACTCAAAGTAAGAGGATGGGAAACAAATTTTCAGGCAAATGGAACACAAAAGAAAGGAGGAGTCACGATCCTAATTTCAGACACAATACCATTAAAGCTCTCAAAAAATTTAAAAATATACAGAGGGCCACTACATAATGATAAAAGGTTCACTCCATCAACACGAAATATCTATCATAAACATATATGCATCCAACATAGGTGCACCAACTTTCATAAAGCAACTTCTAGGAAAACTAATGGAAGATATAGACTCTAAAGCCAGCCTAGGTGGCTCAGTCTGTAATCCCATGCCTTTGGGAAACAGAGGTGAGTGGATTGCCTGAGCCTGCAGATTCAAGACCCACCAGGGCAGGCAAGACTTCATCTCTACAATAAATCAAAAAATTAACTGGGCATGGTAGTGTGTGCCTGTATTTCCATCTACATGGAAGGCTGAGGAGGTAGGATCGCCGGAGCCCAGCAGGTCGAGTCTGCAGTGACCAGGAGTGGCCACTACACTCCAGTCTGGGTGACAGAGTGAGACTCCAACTCAAGAAAAAAAAAAGAAAGAAAGAAAAATATTGACTCTAACACCATCATAACTGGGGACTTTAATACCCCACTCACAACCCTAATCAGATCTTCAGGACAAAGTATCAGCAAAGAGATCCAGAACCTCAATGTGATTCTGGACCAAATGGACTTAATTGATACCTACAGAACACTCCATCCAAAGACCACAGAATACACATTCTACTCATCACTGTACGGAATGTAGTCTAAGATCGACCACATACTTGGCCATAAATCAAGCATAGGCAAATTTAAAAGGACCGAAATTCTACCATGCACCTTCTTGGACCACAGTGGAATAAAAATAAACATTGACACCAACAAGGTCCCCCCAAAACCCACAAAGACATGGACACTAAACAACATGATGCTAAACAACTCCTGGGTCAATGATGAAATCAAACCAGAGATCAAAAGATACCTGGAAACAAATAAAAATGAAGAAACATCTTACCAAAATTTCTGGGATGCCTTAAAAGCTGTAGTAAGAGGGGAATTTATATCACTACAAACACACATGAAGAAAATGGAAGGCCACAAATTAACAGCCTAACAAGTCACCTAAGAAAGCTGGAAAAGCAAGACCACAAAAACACTAATTACAGCAGAAGAATCCAAATCACCAAAATAAAAGCCCAAATCCAGGACATAGAAGACAAAAAGACAATACAAAAAAATCAATAAAACAAAAAGCTGGTTCTTAGAAAGGATAAACAAGATTGATGGTCCCCTAGCTAGACTTACCAAGAAAAAGAAAGAAAAAACCCAAATAAGCACAATCAGAAACACAAAAGATGAAGTCACATCTGACCCTGAAGAAATACAAAAGATCATTAGAGACTACTATGTACACTTGTATGGAAACAAACTTGAGAACCTTAAGGAAGTAGAGGATTTTCTGACATCACACAACCTATTGAGACCCTAAATAGACAAATAACAATGAAGGAAATCGACTACATAATAAGAAAACTATCTACCAAAAAAAACCTGGTCCAGATGGCTTTCCAGCAGAATTCTACAAGACATTTAAGGAGGAGCTGATACCAATTCTACTGAAGATATTCCAGGTGATTGAAAAAGATGGAACTCTCCCTAAATCATTTTATGAAGCCAACATCACACTGATACCCAAGCCAGGTAAAGATCCAACAAAGAAAGAGAACTACAGGCCAATATCTTTGATGAACATAGATGCTAAAATTCTCAACAAGATCCTAGCAAACTGGATTCAACAACACATCTCAAAAATCATCCATCATGACCAAGTAGGCTTCATTCCTGGGATGCAAGGCTGGTTCAACATTCGTAAAATAATAAATGTAATTAAATACATCAACAGATGTGAAGACAAAAACCACATGATTATATCATTAGATGCAGAAAAAGCTTTTGATAAAATCCAGCACCCCTTCTTGATAAAAACCCTCGAATATCTAGGCATACAGAGAACATACCTCAAAATAGCAAAAGCCATCTACAAGAAACCCACAGCCAGCATACTCCTAAATGGACAAAAATTGGAACCATTTCCCCTGAAAAGTGGAACAAGACAAGGATGCCCACTCTTAACTCTCCTGTTCAACATAGTATTGGAAGTCCTGGCTCGAGCAATCAGAGAAGAGAAGGCAGTCAGGGGTATCCAAATAGGAAAAGAGGAAGTCAAGTTATCTCTATTTGCAGATGATATGATCGTGTACCTTGAAAACCCAAGAGAATCTGTCAAAACCCTCCTTACACTGATAAAGGCCTTTGGCAAAGTCTCAGGATACAAAATAAATGTGCAAAACACAATTGCATTTCTTTACACCAATAATAAACAAACAGAAACCCAAATAAAAAACACAATTCCATTCACAATAGCCCCCAAAAAATGAAATACCTTGGCATCTTCCTAACCAGAGACGTGAAAGACCTTTACAATGAAAACTACAAAACACTGCTCAAAGAAATCAAAGATGACACAAACAAGTGGAAAAATATCCCATGCTCATGGATTGGAAGAATCAACATTGTGAAGATGTCCATCTTGCCTAAGGCAATCTACAAATTCAATGCAATACCCATCAAATTACCAGCAACATTCTTCTCAGACCTAGAAAAAACAACACTGGAATTCATATGGAAACACAAACGACCAAGATTAGGCAGAACAATCCTCAGCAAAAAAAACAAAGCAAGTGATATCACATTGCCAGACTTCAAATTTTACTATAAAGCTACAATCATCAAAATAGCTTGGTATTGGTATAGGAATAGGCATATAGATCAATGGAATAGAATTGAGATTCCAGAAGCAAAACCTCAATTTCTCAACCAACTCATCTTCGACAAAGCCTCCACCATCTACCTGGGGAGAGGAGAACCTATTCAGTAAATGGTGCTGGGAAAACTGGCTGACCACATGCAAATATTGAAACAGGACCCCCACCTATCCCCATGCACAAAGGTTGATTCCAGATGGATCAGAGACCTAAATGTAAAACCTCAAACCATAAGAACCTTAGAGAATGAAGGACATACCTTCATGGAAATCGGAACTGGCCTCCAATTCCTGAACAAAACCTGAAACTCACAGGTCATAAGAGAGAAGATAGACAAGTGGGACCTTATTAAACTGACAAGCTTCTTCAAAGCCAAAGAAACCATCAAGAGAGCAGGGAGACAGCCAACAGACTGGGAAAAAGTATTTGCCAACACCAGGTCAGACAAAGGCTTAACATCTTTGATCTACAAGGAACTCAAACGTGCTGCAAAGAAAAAGCAAACAACTCCATTATAAAATGGGCAAAAGATATGAACAGACACTTCACAAAGGGAGGGAGATGGAATCAATGGTAGCAAATATCTGTCTGGGGATGGGGAAACACCTCTTATCAACAGGGTGCCTGAATGAAATGTATTTGTATACCTAACGCTTAACTGTACCCCACAGCATCATAATAAAAATATTGATTTAAAAAAAGAAAGAGATAAGATAGACAAGTGAGACCTCATCAAACTGACAAGCTTCTGCAAAGTCAAAGAAACCATTAAGAGAGAGGGGAGACAGCCCACAGACTGGGGAATATATTTGCCAACTGTATGTCTGACAAAGGTCTAACATCTAGGATCTACAAGGAACCCAAATGTGCTGAAAAGAAAAAAACAAACAACCTCATTACAAAGTGGGCAAAAGATATAAACAGTTATCAAAATAAGACATATGAGCAGTCAGCAGATACATGAAAAAATGCTCAGCCTAATTAGTCATCAAAGAAATGCAAATTAAAACTGTACTGAGATACCACCTAACTCCAGGCTGAATGGCTATCATCAATAACAAAAAAAACTGATGCTGGAGAGGATGTAGCAAAAAGGGAACACTTCTACATTGTTGGTGGGATTGTAAACTAGTACAGCCTCTGTGGAAAACAGTGTGGCCATTCCTAAAAGATCTAAAAATCGACCTTCCATATGACCATACAATCCCCCTACTGGGAATGTACCCAGAAGAACTCAAATCACTCTATAAAAAAAGATACCTGCACATGTATGTTTATTGAAGCATTGTTCATAGTAGCAAGAACATGGAACCAACTGTGTTGCCTATCAAAAGAGAACTGGATTTTTAAAATGTGGTACATATACACGATGGAATATTGTACAGTCATAAAGAACAAAATCATGAACTTCACAGCAATCTGGATGGACTTAGAGTCTACAAAACTGAGTGATCTTTCACAGAAACAAAGAACTGAGTATCACATGTTCTCACTCATAAGTGGACCTTGAACAATTATCGTAATACTCTAAAAGAATGATTGACAGTAGTGGGAAACTGCTGGGAGGGGGACAGAAATTGGGATTGGCAATAGTGGGAATCTTCCTAGGGAAGAGGGGGCACACCTCATTAACATGGGTACATGCATGATGAAAATTTGTAAACCTAACCCTAATTGTACCCCACATCTTTAAAATTAAAAAAAAGAAAAAATATTCCTAAGCTTTGATAAATGTGTTGGTGTATTTGGAAAAGAAAACTAGCGATTGACACATAAACATTTAAACAAATGAAAACGTGATTATTAATGTCAGGAATAGAACTCTTTAGTAGGAAGAGATAAATAAATATAGTCTAATTCTTGTATTAATAGCAATCCATATTTATATGTTAAAAGAAAGTAAGCATTGTCATTTGTTTTAATCCATAATTTATGATGTAATTATTTGGGTTAATGGAGGGTGAAAAAAGATGCTTGAAATAAAATGTCTAAATCATCACCTACTATAACAAGTAAGTTTTTAAATGATGTCTAAATATGATAATTAGGAAGTAAATTTTTTTAAAATTTTTATTTTAAAATGCCTCAAAAAATGAATATAACATTTGAATACAGTTGTCTCTGAAAATAAATAAATAAATGAGCAATTTCTCAATTTCCCTTCCTAATGAAAAAAATCTAAAGAGCCCAGAAATGATCACAGGAAGATAACAAAGGAGCAGCACTTGGTATTTATAAAGTAATCTCATCAAGATGGGAGAAGTACTGCTCTGATATTTTACTAACATCACCCAGAAGTGGCAGTCACATTTTTTGGACTACTGTCAATTTTAAGCAACACATTGAGAGATGATAATGTTTCAGCAGTTAACAAAAGAATGTGTTTACCTGAATATTGATGAGAGCAGGTACATTATGCAGTGCACCATTTGTTTCACATGGAGATATTACTGTTGTCAAACTTCAAGGACAGAAGACAATTTTTAATCTATGACTTTATTCTTCTGAGCTTTTTCTTTAGATACAGTCTACTGCCATGCTCTGAAGAAATCACCATAGGCCCAGCTGAATGACTCGGGGTTCTATTATTTGTTTCAACTGAGGGAGGCCTGATAATTAAACTTTGGCCAGAAGTGGGCCCAATTAACTCATGGGCTTATTGCCTTCACCCACATTGTCAAGAAGTAAAATTCAAATTACCTTTTACCTAATTATTTCAAAGTTTATTTTTTAATGGAGTCTACTACTATATGCCAAGTGCCATAACATTTCCCATGGTTTCAACACGTGTAAAATAGACTTCTTGTGCTTCTATCCATGACTTACTCTTTTTTGCCCTATACTATTTTTCTTTCAAAAGACATTGTCAATGTTAATAGGTTGCATATATAAATTTATAATTATGTGTATGCATAATTAGTAGTGGACCAGGTACCCTTTGTGTTATCATGTGTCCCCCTGCCTCTCACTCCTACCCATTCTTGTGCTCATGTTATTTGTGTTCAGGGTCCACTTATGAGTAAGAGCATGTGGTATTCAGTGTGGTATTCTATTATAGTGCACTTAGTATGATGGTCTTCAACAGCATCCAAGTTGTTGCAAAGACCATGATTTTCCCTTCCAGTTATTTCTTTATACACAAATGCCTTCAACATTTGCTCACTTATAAACCTTAAGATTGCAAATGGTGAAAAGACATTGCCACAGTGTCTTTTAATGAAATAAGATAGTTGAAGTTCTTGTATTAAGATATTGCATTATAAAGTCCATCCATTAAATAACCAAGTGGATAAGAATACATATTCAAGTGTCATTAAGAAACAACCACTGGGAGGAGGCAAGCTGGCAATGAAACCAGTGGGAGCATGAAAGTCTCTGCAAGAGTAAGTGTCCATAAATACAGTCTGCATGAGTGGGTGAATGCAGGTGAGTGAGCGAAAGTCCATCTGAGGGGAGACTCAGGATCAAGCACACCACTGCAACCCACCACTGCCTGATATCTGAGCCTTTGGCATGCAGGATCATCAGCCATTCTCAAAGGTCTCTCAGGAGGAGGTTGCAGAGGTCTGGGGGTCCTCAGCACCTGACACCTGGCCAACACCACTACCAAGGGAGTAGGCCAGTCACTGGCAGAGGGAATCATGGAGAGGGTGCATTGAGGAAATCTGGAACTGAGCCCCACTGCCAACAAAAAGACATCAACTGCTGCCATTTTGTCTGTCCCATGACCAGGCAGAGACCTGCATTGTCCCCCCCAGTTGTTTAACCTCCAACCTGGGACCCAGAGGCAATCTCTGCACTCCTCTTGGGGTGATCATTGCTGATTCAGAGAAGAAACTTCAGGAGCAAACACAGAGAGGTGGATGCCCCACCCCTGTGCTGGACCAGGCACGGACGACTCTGATCTGAATGGGGAACTTGGTGGCAGCCGCAGCAAATTAGTTCAGTGAGTCGGGATCGGATTCACTCTTGTCCCACAGCAGTCCATGGGGTGTCTGACCCACGCTAAGAGTAACCCGACCAGCCTGTGCTGAGAGTGGAGGAGAAGGGCTGGAGATCCTAGCCCACTCCCTATCACAGCTGTACCCAGAAGCAGCAACAGTGCTTGGGAAAGGAAAATGGCCACAGAGGAATCTGTTTTTTTCTTCTCTTTTTTGTTTAAGTTTTAGTACTTGTTTTTTTTTTTATTTTCTTGGTGTGTTTTTAGTTTTTCTGTTTGCATATAGGTATTTTTGAGAACAAATGCATCATCAGATTTTTTTATTGTTTGCATTTTTGTGTGTTTTTGTTTGTTTCTTTGTTTATTCATTAGTTGTTGTGCCTGTCTGTTTTCCTTTTTCTCCTCTCTCTTCATCTTCCCTTCATTTCCCTTCCCTTTTCCATTATTTTCCTCTTACTGACCTCATTTTGCTTTCAAGGGGCATATATATGCCACCACTGCATAGAGAGATTGTAAGGTGGTGGGAATTGTGTTCCAGGGGGCCCATACACCTGTCAGTAGATACTGTGATCTGCGGATGGCTTCTGAGCAACATCTTCCCCATCAAACCTAAATCAAATCTCAAAACTTCAAAAAATCACACACACACATCCATTTCCAGTGCAACTTCAAAACTGAACAAATCCGGAAGATCTACATAGGGAAGAATAGGAGTTTGAGCAACCAGAAGTGAAAGCTATCCTCCCATCACTGAGCAATGGAATTAAAAAAGGTTGGGTAGAAGAAGGAAAATCATCACAACTGAACAAGAATCAAAGGAAGAATACAGGACCCAGAAAGACACCTGTGAAGACAATACGTGATAATATAGATTTGGAACTGAAACAATGAAGAGCCCCCAGAATGACTGGTCTCAAACCAGAAACTCAGAAATCAAGACAGAGAGAAGGAATAGAAATGAGGAGAGACAAAAGGAAAGAAGTAAGGAGTTGATCACTGGGATGATGGCCATAAGGAAGACAATAAAAAATAAACTGACAAGCATGGAAAGCAGAATTAACAAGACAGAAGAAAGAATCTTAAAGCCTGAGGACCAAAATATGGAACTAACTCAAACTGTTAAAAACATAGAAAAGAAGATTAATAAGACCCCCCAAAAAGTCTCCAAGGGATGTGTGATTATATCAACAGGCCTAACCTATGATTAATTGACATTTCTGAAATTATCCAAAATAATTCCATGAACTTATCACAGCCTCCCATTTTCGGTCTGGCTTCAAAATTGAACAAATCCAGAGGATCTACATAAGGAAGAATTTTACTTCTTTTATAAAAATAATCTGCTGACACAAAGTAGGTATAAAAGGAAGAACCCTAAATGCAGTGAGAAGGAAATGTAAGACTACTTACTGGGGAAGACCAATTAGAAGAGCAGCAGACTTATTGACAGAAACACTACAGACTAGAAAAGACTGGATCAAATCTTCAAAGTTCTCAAAGATAAGCCATTCCAATCAAGAATTTCCTACCCAGCTAAACTAAGCTTTATCAGTGATGGAGAATTAAAATCCTTCCCAGACATTCAATCCCTAAGAGTTTATGCCACATCCAGACCAGTTCTACAAGAAATACTTCAGAAAGTATTAAACATAGAAGAAAAAGAATGACCACACTCTTCCCAAGAATGCAGGAAAAAATACACACATATATCAACCCCAAAATCAAAAGAAAACCAACAAATAAACAAACAACAACAAATCGTTCAAGAATATCATGACAGAGATAAACTCTAACATCTCGATAAGTAACTTGAATGTGGATAGACTAAATGCACCACTGAAAAGATTTAGAATGGAAAACTGGACAAAAAACATGACACAACAGTATGCTGTCTCTGGGAGACTCCTCTCACCAGAATGGACACTCACAGACTCAAAGTAAGAGGATGGAAAACAAATTTTCAGGTGAACAGACCAAAAAAGCAGGAGTTGTGATTTTAATGTCAGACAAAATATCTTTAAATTATCATAAATTTAAAAAGATACATACAGTCACTAAATAATGATAAAAGGTTCAATCCATCAACAAGAAATATCCATTCTAAACATATTGCACCCAAAATAGGAGCACCAACCTTTATAAAGCAGCTTCTAGGTAAACTAAAATGAGATATTGATTCTAAACCTATCATAGCTGAGCACTTAAATATTCCCTAGATAGATAATAGAGGCAAAAAATCAACAAGGCAGTCCAGAACTTCAACTTAACACTTGACCAAATGGACTTAATAGATAGCTACAGAACACTCCACCCAACAACCACAGAATATACATTCTACTCATCACCACATAGAATGTACTCCAATATCAAACACATCCTCTACCATAAATCAACCATAAACAAATTTCATAATATTGAAATACTGCTATTCACCTTCTCAGACCACAGTGAAATAAAAATAAATATCAGCATCAACAAAGCTACCCCAAAACTCACAAAAATAGGGACTCTAAACAGCATGATGCTGAACTCCTGGATCAAAACAGAAATCAAAGCAGAAATTAAAAGATTTCTGAAAATGAGTGAAAATAAAGACACATCTTACCAAAACCTCTGGGATATCATGAAAGCAATACTGAGAGGGGAATTCATTTCTTTATGAACAAACATCAAGAAAATGGAAAGATCACAAGTTAATAGCCTAACAAATCACCTAAAGAAACTGGAAAGGCAAGACCACCAAAATCCTAACTTCAGCCGAAGAATCCAGATCACCAAAGTAAAAGCCCAAATACAGGACATAGAAGACAAAAATATCATAAGCAGAAACAGCAAAACAAAAAACTTATTCCTTGAAAGGATAAGCAAGATTGATGGACCCCCTAGCCAAACTGACCAAGAAAGCAACACAAAGCCCAAATAATCAGAAATGTGAAAGATCAAATCACAATTGATCATGAAGAAATACAAAAAATTATCAGAGATTATTATGCACACCTGTATGAAAACAAATGAAAACAAATTCAATGAAATAGAGGACTTTCTGACATCACACTACTTCCTAAGGTTGAAACAAGAAGAAATTGAGACATCAAGTAGACCAGAAACAAACCAGGAAATCGACTCTATCATAAGAAAACTACTCACAAAAAAATGTCTTGGACCAGACAGCTTTCCAGCAGAGTTGTACAAAACATACAAGGAGGAGCTGATACCAATTCTAATGAAACTATTCCAAACAACTGAGAAAGACACAACTCTTCTCAAATCATTTTATGAAACTAACATCATACTGACACCCAAACTGGGTAAAGAGTCAATAAAGAAAGAGAGATACAGGCCAATATCCCTGATGAATATAGATGCAAAAATACTCAACAAGATTCTAGCAAATAATAACCAACAACAAATCTCAAAAATCATCCACCATGACCAAGTAGACTTCATCCCTGGGATGCAAGGGTGGTTCAAAATCTGCAAGAACATAAAATCTAATTATACATCAACAGATGTAAAAACAAGAACCACATGATTATATCATTAGACACAGAAAAAACTTTTGATAAAATCCAGCATCCTTTCTTGATTAAAAACACTTGAACACCTAGGCATAGAGGAAACATACCTTTAAATAGTACGATAAACACATAGTCAACTTATTGTTAAATGGACAGAAACTGGAAACTGGAACAAGACAAGACTGCCCATTTTCACGCTTCTTGTTCAACAAGAAGAATGAGAGTCCTAGCTAGAGCAGAAAAGAGAAGAAAATTAGGGGTATCGAAATATGAAAAGAGGAAGTCTATTTATCCCTCTTTGCTGACAATATGATTTTATACCTTGAAAGTCCAAGATAAACTGTCCAAGATAATCTGTCAAGAATCTTCTTGTACTGATAAAGGACTTTGGTAAAATCTCAGGGTACAAAATTAATATGCAAAAGACAGTCACATTCTTATCTACTGACATAAAGAGGTAGAGAAACAAATAAAAAGCACAATCTCACTCACAATAACCACAAAAAAATATATGAAATTCCTCAGCAACTTCCTAACCAGAGAAATTAAAGACCTTTACAACAAAAACTGTAAAACATTGCTCAAAGAAATCAAAGATCACACAAACAAATGGAAAAATATTCCATGCTTGTGGATTGGAAGAGTCAACATTGTTAAGATGTCCATTCTACCCAAGGCAATCTACAGATTTAACACAATATCCATTAAATGACCAGCAGCATTCTTCTCATACCTGGAAACAACAATACAGAAATTTATATGGAAATATAAATGAAAAAGAATAGTCAAATTAATCCTCAGCAAAAGAAACAAAGCAGGAGGTATCATAATTCCAGGCTTTAAAGTTCACTATAAGGCTTCAATAATCAAAACAGCCTGGTATTGGCTCAAGAACAGGCATAAAGATCAATGGAACAGGACAGAAATTCCAAAAGCAAAACCTTAACTTCTCATCTTTGATAACACTTCCACTAAAAACCACTGGGGAAAGGAGAACTTATTCGGTAAATGGTGCTAGAAAAACTGGCTGACCACATGCAGAAGATTAAAACAAGACTTCCACCTATCACCACACACAAAAATCAACTCTAAAAGAAGCAAATACCTAAACATAAAACCTTCAAACTATAAGAAGTTTAGAAAATACAAGAGACACACTTATGAAAATTGGAAGTGGCAATTTCTGATCAAAACTCCAAATGCCCATGACAGAAGAGATAAGATAGACAAGTGGGACCTCATCAAACTGCAAAACTTCTGAAAAGCAAAAGAAACCATCAAGAGAGTGGGGAGACAGCCCACAGAATGGAAAAAAATATTTGCCAACTGAATTTCTGAACAAGGCCTAAACTCCAGATCTACAAGGAACTCAAATGTGCCAAAAAGAAAAAAATAAACAGCCATATTAAAAGTGGGCAAAAGACATGAATAGACACATCTCAAAAGAAGACATACAAGCAACCAACAGATATATTTAAAAAATCAAAAAATGCAAATAAAACCATTGAGATACCATTTAACTCCAGTCAGGATGACCACAATCAATAACTCAAACAACAAAAGATGCTGGTGAGGATGCAAAGTAAAGGAAACACTTCTACACTGTTTGTGGGAATGTAAACTAGTATAACCTCTGTGGAAAACTATGGTAATTCCTAAAAGTTCTAAAAATCAACCTTCCATATGACCCAACAATCCCCCTTCTGAGAATTTACCCAGTGGAATTCAAATTACTCTATGAAAAAGATACCTGCACATGCATGTTTATTGCAGCATTATTCACAATAGCAAAAACATGGAACCAACTGTGCTGTTCATCAAAAGTGGACTGTATTTTTTTAATGTAGTACATATATACAATGGAATATTACACAGTCACAAAGAAGAACAAAATTATGAACTTCACAAAAACTTGGAAGAATTTAAAGTCGATCATATTTAGTGATCTATCACAGAAACAAAGAATTGAGTACCACATGTTCTCACTCATAAGTGGACACTGAAAAATTGTCATATACTATAAGAAAGGGATTGGCAGTAGAGGGAAACTGCAAGAGGCAGGAGGAAGAACACTGAATCAATGAGGGCACCTGATCTCAAACCATGTGAAGTAGGGACAAAGTGAGGCCCTAACTTTACCTGTACAATGACCATTTGTATGCCTAACCCTGAATTGTATCCCACATCTTTAAAATAAAAGACAGAAGGAAGGAAGGAAGGAGGGAGGGAGGGAGGGAGGGAGGGAGGGAGGGAGGGAGGGAGGGAGAGAGGAAAGGAAAAAATACATATTTATTTCTTTCTTTCCTTAAAAATATTGTGCACCAGTAGCAACTATCTGTCTGGGGATGGGGAAACACCTATTATCAACAGGGTGCCTGAATGAAACGTAATTGTACACCTAACCCTTAACTGTAACCCACAAAACCATAATAAAAAATATTGATAAAAAATATATATTGTTCACTTAACCTTGAATTTGGATAGGAAGTTGATTTTGCATATAGAGACTCACAGTCTGAGATTTCACATATGCCATCAATTTCACCATCATCATTTTAGTCTGGAGTATTGCAGTTCATCACTTCACATTTATCTTCTGATTCAGCCAATAATTATGAATCATCATCCTCTCTCAATTGTTTTCTTTTTATTGGTTTGGGGAGAAAACAAAATTTCTTCACCCTCAACTGTGTTCAACGAACATTAAAATCAGTCCACAAAGATTGTGTGTCTGGTATCCTTTTATCTTTTTTTTTTTAGAAATCAATGATATAATACTTTGGTCAATTCAATATAAAAAATGAAGGCTGATGGCATAGTGATGATTTATTTCACTGTTGTATCATCCTTTTTATAATTTCATCCTTATTCTGTATTCTTGTTATTTATTGTTTCTTAGAATTGTTGAGAGTAATCAATGATAATTGATTTTAAAAATTCTTAGAATAATAAAATAGCAAATTATTACAAGATGATAAGTATATTTGATTTTTATAAATGTTCAATGGACTCAGATTGTAATTGTGAGACAGAATGAATTTCATTTCATTAAAAATATATGTAAATTTTATTTTGTTCCTTGCAGACCTTTAATAAAGAACAAAAGAATAAATTGTATGGCATATCAATCCTTACAAATAGTTAGAACATAGCAAAGAAACTAAAATTGCTTCCCATGGCCCCTGATGATATAACAAGGGCTAAGCAAGTGAAGATAGGGGGTCACTAGACACGTTTCAATAGATGGTGAAACAACATTAACCATTTTTTCCTCAGGAATGTTGACTTTGATATTCCAGACCAAAAAAAAAAAAAAAGGATCTTCCATAATATATTCTCTCCTCCTCCTTAGTAGCAAAAATCAAAATTTTAATTAATTAGTTTGCTAATGCCTATATACTCCACCAGTCTGAAACTTTATGAAGGTAGAAACTCTGTCATTGATTCACTCAGGTATTCTTAACTGCTTAACACGGAGTTTGACTCATAGAAATTCCCCAGAAAGTATTGTTGGTGGATGAAATGGGTGTAAAGAAAAAGGCTTTCATGGTGGCCAAACAGGCAGTTGCCAAAGTACAAGCTTTAATGGTATATAACTCTGTCCAACCTGGTGAACTAGATGTTCACATCACGAATGAGGGATACAGTTGGGAACTATGGTAGAAAAGTGAAAGATTACAGTGACCAATTGAATTTTGGTCTCACCTATGAAAAAGGGCCAAGACACATTACACCTTGATAGAAAGCAACTGGAAACCATCTATTTTGCCTTGCAGGCAATATAGAACAAGCCCTATGGCACTGGAACAAGCCCTATGGCAGACTGAATGTCCAATTGCAGGATAGGTATAACACTGGATTGAGAAACTGGACAATGGGTCTGCACAAACTCCAATATTGACCTAATGGGGGCATACTTGCAACAACAAAGCTCACTGAGTGCAAGCCCTCTAAGTGCTAAGCTGCAGCACATTTGGGGACCTGTAACTTATACTACCATTGAGTCAGTGGCAGCAACACCCCTCACTATAAAAAAATGACACCCAAGCCAGGTAGAGACTCAACAAAGAAAGAGAACTACAGGCCAATATCTTTGATGAACATAGATGCTAAAATTCTCAACAAGATCCTAGCAAACTGGATTCAACAACACATCTCAAAAATCATCCATCATGACCAAGTAGGCTTCATACCTGGGATGCAAGACTGGTTCAACATTCATAAAGCCATAAATGTAGTTAAATACATCAACAGATGTCAAAACAAAAACCACATGATTATATTATTAGATGCAGAAAAAGCTTTTGATAAAATCCTGCACCCTTCTTGATAAAAATCCTTGATAAAAATCTTGATTAAAAAAATATGAGGAACATACCTCAAAATAGTAAAAGCCATATACTAGAAACCCACGGCCAGCATACTCCTAAATGGACAAAAATTGGAACCATTTCCCCTGAAAACTGGAACAAGACAAGGATGCCCACTCTCACCCCTCCTGTTCAATATAGTATTGGAAGTCCTGGCTAGAACAATCAGAGAAGAGAAGGCAATCAGGGGTATCCAAATAGGAAAAGAGGAAGTCAAGTTATCTTTCTTTGCAGATGACAAGATTGTGTACCTTGAAAACCCAAGAGAATCTGTCAAAAACCTCCTTACACTGATAAAGGACTTTGGCAAAGTCTCAGAATATAAAATAAATGTGCAAAAGACAATCACATTTCTTTACACCAATAATAAGCAAACAGAAACCCAAATAAAAAGCACGATTCCATTCACAATAGCCACAAAAAAAATGAAATACCTTGACATCTTTCTAACCAGAGACATGAAAGACCTTTACAATGAAAACTACAAAACACTGCTCAATGAAATCAAAGATGACACAAACAAGTGGAAAAATATCCCATGCTCATGAATTGGAAGAATCAACATTGTGAATATGTCCATCCTACCTAAGGCAATCTACAGATTTTATGCAATACCCATCAAATTACCAGCAACATTCTTCTCAGACCTAGAAAAAACAATACAGTATGTGGGGGGCCAACCCCTGTAGAGAGATTTAGGGGGTCCCTTGGAAGGTGGGGCAGCATCAGTGATTATTCTGGAGAGAGGGGAGAAAGAAAGAGACTGGACTCCTGCTCAGGTGACCAGAAGCCGTTTAATGGGTGTAATCTCAGGGCTTTTATCTCCAAACTCTGCAAAGTCATCATCACAGGATACAAAGGTAGCATGTGCCTTTCACATGAACAGGTCCAGGTGCGCAAAGGACACCCCCCACTCTCAAGCAAATGTTCTTTCATACATAAGGAAGGACATGAGGAAGAACAACCACAAATTGTCTTTTTGTGTCTTATGCTAGCTTAATGTTCCCCAAATCAGTTTCTTATGTGCCCTTAATTGTATAACAACTACATCATCTTGAATTAACATCACTCAATGTCTAAACCCAAAATCACCATAATTAATTATTAACTTCCATTATTATGTACTAATTCAAACTAGTTTTTATTAAAACAATTGTTGCTATGGTTACACTCTCCTAGTACCAGCTGGCCTAATTCAAACTTCACTAGCCCCCTAAATCAGACTAAACTAACCACACTTCTATAATAAAATGGTCACTTAATTTTTCTTAATCTATATAAACTATTTTCTTAAAACCTGTATCTATAAATTTCTAAAGGTCACATCAAGAGAACCTGTGACCTACACTAAGGCTCCTCAATGTGACTCAAAGCCAAACTTAAATTGTGATAAAGCAAAAGACCAAAGCCGTGGGGAATGGGAACAATAGACTCCTAGGTTAGCTGTGTTCATTCTGGTCTCAGAGTTTTCTGTTAGAACCAGCTGGAGCTTTTCTTGGTAGTTTGTGCCAAATGGAAAAGGTGGGAGGGAATGGGTTAACAGCTCCCGAACACATCCTAGCGGTCTCGGGATCTATGGCCCTTCCTGATCCCTAACACTCAGTGGGCCTCTGTGGCCGGCTCCCAACATTTCCCCCTTTTTTATTTTTTAGCACGAAACCATGAAATTCCATATTGAGCTGAGATATACTCTTTTTTAACACTCTGAAAATGATTGAAAGTAGACACAGCAATAAAAGAATCACTGCTCCACAAATTCCCACATTAATGAACATAGACATTAACAATTTTTGATCAATGAATGAAGAAAAATTGTTAAATATAGAACTGGCCAATTCAGTAGGCCAGGATTGCTTTTTTAGCAACCATCATATTTTGAATTTCTTGATGCAATTTAGTAAGATCCATGCTCAAGTCCGAATTATTCCAAATTCCAAGAATATGATTTTTAATTTTGTCCCATGTGTGGACAGATATATTTACCTCTAAAGGAGTGAGGCAAATCCATTTAAACTCAGAGTAACATCGAAGAGCCAACCTAATTTTTAAAGTCACAATTCTTGTCCTATGGCTAGAACCGCTTCTTCCAAAGCATTAACTTTGCTCTCTAGCTTGTGATCAATAATCTCTTGGGTAGCTAAGGCAATAGAAACATTCTTAGATAACTGATCAGTGAAGGAGCTGTATGGACCCCCTGAGCTAAAACCACAACTGAGACTGCTACCGAAGTAGCAACAGCTATTAGGGTTATAATTCCCAAGACTACAGTGGGCAAAATCCTTTTTTGTCTTTTCTTCAGAAGAGAATTGACTTCATACAATGTTTGTAAACCATAATCATCATACCGGCGAGATGACAGTTGTACTGGAACCATTAAATAGGGAGGTTGTTTTAAGATTATAAATCCCTAATAAAAAGCATCAGTTAAACAATTAGTTAAAAGACATTTCATACAAGACACCTTATAAACATTATTGTGATAGTCAATTGCAACAGTTTGATATTCATTCCATACAAGAAAAACATAAGGGGATTGTAAGCAGGCTCTTATTTTGTAGGTATGAACTCCCACATGTGGTCAGGTTAAAACAACTGGTTTCAGGGCAGCAAGGGCCCTCCATAAGTAAGGTTGAACTATTTGCTTATTTCCAATAGTAGTTGTTAATATTGGGGTACCCATCCATTAATATGCTGCCTAGGAGGGAATGGAGTGGAAGTAGTAGAGTAGGGTCATAAATTAAGACCCCAGTCACTAATAGATAGCCTTTCACCATATATGGAGTAGTCCACTTTAGATTCATAAATGCACTCTCTCCATTTTGGATACCCAGTGTCTCGTTGGATGAGTAACCAGTCCTTCTCGGTTTTGTTAGGAGAGCAGATGGGTATGTTAGATGGGGGCGGACCTTGAACATCCATTGTAATACTGTAAGAAAAGGACTGACAGTAGTGGAAAACTATTGGGGGGAGGGGAAGGGAGGTGGGATTAATGGTAGTCACTATCTGTCTGGGGATGGGGAGACACCCCTTATCAACAAGGGTGCCGGAACAAAGCATATTTGTATACCTAAACCTTAACTGTACCCCACAATATCAAAATAAAAAATATTGATATAAAAAAATGACAATAGGGCTCACTTCACTGGAACTGAAATGAAAAGCTGGGCAGCACAAGTGGGGGTAGAGTGGAAGTTCCATAACCCCTACAACCTGCAAGGGACCAGTCTCATAAAGCACAGCAATGGTCTCTTAAAACAGGGTCTGTGTACTTCATCAACAGACACTCTTTGTTGCATGGGTGAACAAAACATCTCTGGGAAGTCCTTGGTACTTTGTATGAACAACCTCAGGCAGGAGCCCCGGCCCCTGAAGAAGCCATCTTGCATAATGCCACTCCCCCATTCAACTTCAACTAAAGACAGAAGGTGATCTATTAAAACTTGTGTTAGATTGACAGCAAAATATCTTGTTGCTCTAAATCCTGGGGAGTGGCTGTAATGGACTTGCCCATGGAAGATGATGGCAACAAGTGCACAATAGTTTGCTCTAATAGCCCCATGAGGGATGGGTTTGGCCAGAAATTTGACAGTCACACCATGGATTATTGCTATTTGACCTCCAATGGTACAGGTCTAATGTCTGCTTGAAGGCAAAAGCACTAGTATTCTAAAGGAAACATTATGACATTATCATTATGACAAGTACAAACCTCTCCATTACTCCTACACATAGAACCATAAATTATTACAGCAAAAGATGAAAAGATATGGTATACTTCACCAGGGAAACCAGCAGTACCTGCCACTATCTTATCATAGGATAAAACTTTAGGTTGTATATTAGTGAAGGGAAGGGACTTGCCAATGTTGGTATCTATAACCTCTACCTCTCCAATCACCCTTAGTTGGATTGCCACAAATTCCCTGGTGGACTGGGCCCACACCTACGCTACTGTGACTAATCAATCAGCATGCTGGGTGTGCACTGAATTGCCTTTGAGTGCTGCTGGAGGCTTGCCATGAAACTCAAACCCACCTTACTTTACAATTAGACTTGGTTGAGCACTTGGTATGTCTCATTGTCCTCTTTTGTATTGCTTGCACTTTTCTTGTATGTTGTTGCAGCTTGTATTGTTGTTGTGGCATTTGGATCCAATGTTCCACCTCTCATACCCAGGGACCTTCACAGAAGAGTCAAATCTAGTAGAATGTACAGCGAAAAACTCTGAAGTGGTGGAGTGTGAGGAAAATGAAGTCAGTCAGGCTTTCTCGCCTGGCTGGAACAAGATAGTGCTCTTTTGTGACTAAGCAAACTAATGCAACTTGTTAAATATAACTAAGTGTTCATAGTCTGGTTGAAAGCCACTATTGTGCAGGTTTATTTAAAAACAGACCTGAACAAAGCTTGACATGGAGACCCTTCCCAACTGTAATCACCCACCACCACATTTAGAGTTGCTATGAACCTGGCTCCATTGTTCTTTGGTCTGTCTGTATCTGGTGTGAATTTGCCTAGAATTAAACTCCTCCAGAACAATAAGTTGGAAACGTGATGGTTAAAAAATATATTAACTTTTTAAAGTTTGTAGGAACATTCGGTTTTATGAGAATAGAGGCTGTCATGAGTTTTCAGTTTTTCAACATTTGGGACACTGATCACTTCTTTAGATGAGAGGAGAAAACATCACCTGGTTGTCAGGATGAGTATAAAATGCCCCCAAAGTTTAAGGAAACAAGAGCACATAGTACTCTATACAAATCCTATGAACTTTTTATAACCTCCACCTTTAACAATAACAAACACTGGTCTTCTATGACTCTACACTTCTCATGCATTTAGATGCAAAGCAAGCTTCATGTTGTGAAAAGATAAGCCATACACTCAGCTGAGTGCCTCAGGGTACTATTACTTTCTTAACCTAAGTAGAACTGAGCCTTAATACTAAACCTGGTAAGATGGTGTTTAGCTTCCATCCAGGTCCAATTTAAATGTTAAGATTATTTCATCCACCTGCCTTTCTAAGCCTGGACAAACAAAAGACTTTTGACCAAGTTTATTCATTGTCCTTTCATCTTTGACTAAACTCCTGTAAGACCCACAACATAACACATGCATTGACATTGTCAAATAGTTTTTCTGATCAGGCATTCTATGTTTTCAAATTCAGAAGTCTCTTATGCATGTACAGCATGGATCAATAAACCCATATCTACTACCAAGAACTTGCACACAATACTGAATGTAGACTTGGAGAACAATGACCACATTCCTGGACAAAAATAGGCCCTGGTGGTGTTCATGCTTTCAGCCTGGATGGTTTTTTCAGTCTGAATGGCTAATTAATGACCCTATTCTTAATATTGCCTTTAGATGCAACCAACTGCTGTGCTGTGATGAAATTGCCATAGGCCAAGATGGATGGGCCTGGACGGTTGCTCCTTTCTCATTGCCATTTTCCACTCCAAACACATTTTCAGTATTTGTATCCCATGTGTGTATGTGTACATGTATAAATACACATACATAGTATATGTATATGTGAATATAAATTCATATATATAAAACATAGGTATAAATGTTAGTGTTTTCATAATTATGTATCTGTACATATAAATCACTTGTAAGGCCTATTACAAAGCCCAGTGAGTGTCATTCACTTTTGATATTATTCTGTCCTTTATTTTCATTTCAAATTTTTTTAAAAAGTTAAAGAAAATATTCATTTTTTCATGTCTAATAAGAATATTCAGCTGGAACAGACACTAGGATGGGAAAGAATTTTATTTTACCCACTTAATGGAAAGTGTTAACTCCTCATTTAGAAGAGATGTGAGAATGTTGTCTGGTGGTTAACAAAATAATGGGTTGCTCTGAATGTTGTGAGAGTAGGTATGATTACACAGTACACCATTTGTTTTGCATATGCATATTATTGTCCTCAACTTTATGAACAGCAGATTTTTAATCAATGACCCTATTCTTCCTTTTTTAAAATTTTTTTATTTTTAATAATTATTTTTTATTTTAAAGGTGTGGGGTACAGTTAAGGGTTAGGTATGCAAATATTCATTGTACAGGTACCTTTGTTGATGAGGTGTGCCCCGATTTCCCCAGACAGATTTTGACTACAGTTAATCCTACCTCCCCTCCCCTTCCTGTTCCCCCCATAGTTTCCCACCACTGTCAATCCTTTTCCTACAGTATTACTGTAGTTGTTCAAGGTCTACTTATGAGTGAGAGCATGTGATGCTCAGATCTTTGTTCCTGTGAGATCTTTCAGTATTATAAACCCTAATTCCATCCAGGTTGCTGGGAAATTCATGATTTTGCACTTTTTTATGACTGTGTAATATTCCATTGTGTATATGTACCACATTTTTTAACCCAGTCCTCTTTTGATGGACAGCATGGTTGGTTCCATGATCTTGCTATTGTGAACAATGCTGTAATAAACACACATGTGCAGGTATCTTTTATAGAGTGATTTGGGTTCTTCAGGGTATATTCCCAATAGGGGGATTGCGGGGTCATATGGAAGGTCGATTTTTAGTGCTTTTAGGAATTGCCACACTAATTTCCACAGAGGCTGTACTAGTTTACACTCCCACCAACATTGTAGAAGTGTTCCCTTTTCACTACATCCTCTCCATTTTACATCTGTTTTTTTTGGTTTGTTTGTTTGTTTGTTTGTTTGTTTGTTTGTTTGTTTGTTTGAGTTATTGATAATGGCCATTCTGACTGAGTTAGGTGGTATCTCAGTATAGTTTTAATTTGAATCTCCTTGATGACTAGTGAGGTTGAACATTTCTTCATGTATCTTTTGGCTGCTCATATGTCTTCTTTTGAGAGGTGTCTGTTCATATCTTCTGCCCACTTTGTAATGGGGTTGTTTGCTTTTTTCTTTTCAGCACATTTGAGTTCCTTGTAGATCCTTGATGTTAGGCCTTTGTCAGACATGGAGTTGGAAAATATTTTTTTCTCAGTCTGTGCACTATCTCCCTGCTCTCTTGGCAGTTTCTTTAGCTTTGCAGCAACTTGTCGGTTTAATGAGGACCCACTTGTCTATCTTATCTCTTATGACCTGGGCATTTTGGGTTTTGCTCAGGAATTGTATCCCAGTTCCAACTTCCTTAAGGGTGTGTCTTGCATTTTCTAAAGTTCTTATGGTTTGAGATTTTACATTTAGGTCTTCGATCCATTTAGAGTTAATGTTTGTGTATGGGGATAGGTAAAGGTCCTGTTTAAATCTTCTGCATGTGGTCAGCCAGTTTTCCCAGCATCATTTACTGAATAGGTTCTCCTCTCCCCATGGTGGGTGATGGAGGCTTTGTCGAAGATGAGTTGGTTGAGAAGTTGAGGTTTTGCTTCTGGAATCTAAACTCTATTCCATTGGTTTATATGTCTGTTCTTATACCAACACCAGATTGTTTTGATTATTGTAGCTTTATAGTAAAGTTTAAAGTCTGGTAGTGTAATACCTTCTGTTTTATTTTTTTGGTGAGGATTGTTCTGGCTGTTCTTGGTCATTTGTGTTTCCATATGAATTCCTGTATAGTTTTTTCTAGATCTGAGAAGAAAGTTGCTGTAATTTGATGGGTATTGCATTAAATCTGTAGATCACCTTTGGTAAGATGAACATCTTCACAGTGTTGATTCTTCCAACCCATGAGCATGGGATATTTTTCCACTTGTTTGTCTCATCTTGAATTTCTTTGAGCGGTGTTTTGTAGTTTTCATTGTAAAGGTCTTTCATGTCTCTGGTTAGGAAGATGGCAAGGTTTTTGTTTTTGTTTTTTATTTTTTGTGGTTATTGTGAATAGAATTATGCTTTTTATTTGGGTTTCTGTTTGTTTATTATTGGTGTGAAGAAATGCGATTGTCTTTTGCACATTTATTTTATACCCTGAGACTTTGCCAAAGTCCTTTATCACTGCAAGGAGGTTTTTGACAGATTCTCTTAGGTTTTCAAGGTATACAATCATGTAGTCTACAAAGAGAGATAACTTGACTTCCTCTTTTCATATTTGGATACCCTTGATCTCCTTCTCTTTTCTTATTGCTCTAGCCAGAACTTCCAATACTATATTGAACAGGAGGGTTGAGAGTGGGCCTCCTTGTCTTGTTCCAGTTTTCAGGGAAAATGGTTCTATTTTTTTCTGTTAAGGAGTATGCTGGCTGTGGGTTTTCTTAGATGCTTTTTACAATTTTGAGGTGTGTTCCACGTATGCCTAGATGTTTGAGGGTTTTTATCAAGAGGAGATGCTGGATTTTATCAAAAGCTTTTTCTGGATCTAATGATATAATCATGTGGGGTTTTTTTGACTTCTGTCAATGTATTTAATTACATCATTATGAATGTTGAACCAGTCTTATGTCCCAGGGATGAAGCCTACTTGGTCATGATGGATAATTTTTGAGATGTGTTGTTGAATCCGGTTTGCTAGGATCTTGTTGAGAATTTCAGCATCTATGACATCAAAGATATTGGCCTGTAGTTCTCTTTCTTTGTTGGGTCTTTACCTAGCTTAAGTATCAATGTGATGTTGGCTTCATAAAATGATTTGGGGAGAGTTCCCTCTTTCTCAATTTCCTGTAATAATTTCAGTAGGATTGGTATCAATTCCTCCTTAAATGTCTTATACAATTCTGCTGGAAAGTCATCTAGTCCAGGGTTTTTTTTTTTTTTTTGTAGGTAGCTTTCTTATTACATAGTCAATTTCCTTGATTCTTATTGGTCTATTTAGGCTCTTGATTTCCTCTTGTTTCAACCTAGGCAGGTTGTGTGATGTCAGATAGTCCTTCATTTCCTTAAGGTTTTCAAGTTTGTTGCCATACAAGTGTACATAGTAGTCTCTAATGATCTTTTGTATTTCTTCAGGGTCAGATGTGACTTCATCTTTTGTGTTTCTGATTGTGTTTATTTGGGCTTTTTCTCTCTTTTTCTTGGTCACTCTAGCTAGGGGACCATCAATCTTGTTTATCCTTTCAAAGAACCAGCTTTTTGTTTCATTGATTTTTTTTTGTATTATCTTTTTGTCTTCTATGTCCCAGATTTGGGCTTTTATTTTGGTGATATTGATTCTTCTGCTGAAGTTAGGGTTTTGGTGGTCTTGCTTTTCCAGCTTCCTTAGGTGACCTGTTAGGCTGTTAATTTGTGATCCTTCCATTTACTTCATGTGCATTTGTAAAGATATGAATTCTCTTCTTACTACACTTTTCATGGCATCCCAGAGATTTTGGTAAGATGTTTCTTCATTTTCATTTGTTTCCAGGTATGTTTAATCTCTGTTTGGATTACATCATTGACCCAGGAGTTGTTTAGCATCATGCTGTTTAGTGTCCATGTCTTTGTGAGTTTGGGGAGAAACTTGTTGTGTTTATGTTTATTTTTATTCCACTGTGGTCCCAGAAGGTGTATGGAAAAATTCAATCTTTTGAAATTCGTTTATGCTTGATTTATTGGCAAGCATGTGTTCAATCTTAGAGTACGTTCCAGGCAGTGATGAGTAGAAATTATATTCTGTGGTCGTTGGGTGGAGTGTTCTGTAGGTGTCAATTAAGTCCACATGGTCAAGAGTCACATTGAGGTTTCAGATCTCATTGCTTATTTTTTGTCCTGATGATATGTCTAGGACTGTGAGTGGGGAATTAAAGACTCCAGCTATGACAGTGTTAGAGTCAATACCTTTTTTGAGTTTACCTAGAAGCTGCTTTATGAACGTCAGTGCTCCTATGTTGGGCACATATATGTTTAGAATGGATATTTTTTGTTGATGGATTGTACCTCTTAACATTATGTAGTGACTTTCTGTATATTTTTTAATTTTTTATAGCTTAAAGGATATTTTGTCTGAGATTAAATTCATGACTCCTCCATTCTTCTGTGTTCCATTCACCTGAAAATTTGTTTCCCATCCTCTTACTTTGAGTCTGGAGTGTCCTTTCTAGTGAGATGAGTCTCTTGAAGGCAATATATTGTTGCCTGGTGATATTTTATCCATTTTGCCATTCTATGCCCTTTCAGTGGTGCATTTAGTCCATTCACATTCAGACTAATAATTGAAAAGTGAGAGTTGATCCCTATCATAAGGTTCTTATAGAGTTGCTGTTGTTCCTGTTTGTTGTCTTTCTTTTGGTTTGGGAGTTGGTTTTAATATTTTTCCTGTACTCTTGTGAAGAACATTGTTGTTCTTTTTCCTTTTCTTCTGTGTTTAATACTTTCTTAAGTGTTTCTTGTAGAGGTGGTCTGGTGGCAGCATAAGTTCTTAGGGATTGGATATCTGGGAAAGATTTTAATTCTCCCTCACTGATGAAGCCTAGATTGGCTGGGTAGGTTATTCTTGGTTGAAATTGTTTATCTTTTATAACTTTGAAGATAGGGCTCCAAGTTCTTCTGGACTGCACGATTTCTGTAGATAAATCTGCTGCTATTCTAATTGGTCTTCCATGGTAGGTTATCTGACCTTTTTCTCTTGCTGCCTTTAGGATTTTTTCTTTTATGCCTACATTGCTTAGGTGAATTATTATGTGTCTGGGAGTTGGTCTTCTCATTTATTCTCTGAATCTCTTTTGCTTGAATTTTTGCATCACTGATGAGATGAGGGACGTTTTCTTAATAATTCCATGGAAAGTTTGTTCCAGTGTGGTCTCTGTCTCTCTTTCTGCCTCAGGAATGCCAATTATTCTTAGGTTTGGTCTCTTGAATTAATCGCTCATCTCTTGAAGGTTTTGTTCTGTCTTTTTGAGCTTGTTTTCTGTGTTTTTAAGAGTTTGGGTTTCTTCTATATTTTGGTCCTCAAGCTCTGAGATTCTTCTGCTTGGATATTTCTGCTTTCCATGCTTATCAGTTTGTTATTTATTTCTTTCACAGTATTCTTTATTACTGTTATCTCAGATATCAGCTCCTTCCTAGCTTCTTCTTGTCTCTCCTCAATTCTTTTTAATCTCTCCATTAATGTCTTGATATCTGGGTTTATAGTTTGAGACCAGTCATTCTGGGGGCTCTTCATTGTTTACATTCCGAAGTCAGCTTTCTTAGTGTCTGGCCTCCCAGGGGTCTGTGAGAGACCCATATTCTTCTTTTGGTTTTTCTTCATTTGTGTAGATTTTTCTCTCCCCCTTTTCCTCCTCTTCTTTAATTCTGTTTTCAGGGAAAGTGGGGATGTTCTTACTTCTTTTTGTTCAATCTCCTGTTCTTCCTTATGAGGTTCCTCTGGCTTTGTTCACTTTTGAGGCTGGAGTACGGGTTAGGGGCTGTACTTTTTGCAGTTTTGAGGTTTAACTGAGGGCGAAGTTGTGATTCAGAATCTGTCTGCAGATCCCAGTATCCACCAACAGGTGTATGGGCACACAGGAACCCACTTCCCACTGTCTTACAATATGTCTATGCAGTGGGATTTAGGCTTGCTCCCTGGAACAAAAGGAGGTTAGAAAAAGGAAAATAGTGGAAGAAGGGGGCATCTAGAGGAAGTTGGAGAGAGAGAAGAGTAAGAGGGAAAACAGACATACATGCCAACCATTGAATGAAAGGAGACACAGGCCAGAAACAAACAAACAAACAAACAAAATTCCCTAAAACATACACAAAGACAGTCCAATAAAATCATGCCTTTTGATGTGTTTTTCCCCAACACAAACAGGTACTCTAAATCAAAAAGCAAACAAAAGTGAACAAAATAGTCAGAACAATAAAATCAAAAATCAAAATAAGAAACTAGACTAGCTCTGGAGTCTTTCCTGAGTGTCTAAAGTCTCTTCAGCTCTAATCTCTAGCCCCCTCCCCTTTGCTCTCATTACAGGCAGATAGATTTACTCATAGATTGGGTCAGTTTCCTTGGCTTGCTGCCTTGCTGCCTGAGGACTGAGTTGTTTGTGTCTGATTTAGCATAGAGGAGGGGCTCCTGTCTCCTGTTTCATCTCCTATTTTTGTCTGATTTAGTGTAGAGGAGGGGCTCCTGTCTCCTGTTTCCTGTTACCTTAGAAACAAGGTGGAGACTGCTCAGAGATCAGGGGGGTAATGCGAGTCTCTGCCTGGAAAATGGCTGTGGTGGGCATCTCCTCTGTCAGTGATTCTTTCTCTAGACTCATCCTTTCTCTCCACTCATCTGGGTCCATAGATGATCCATTATGATGGGCAACGATGTGTGCCTGGTGTCAGGCACTGGCAACCAGTGATATGGCTGGGTGCCACATTTGGTGTGCTGCTAGCATCAAGGAGGGAGTCAGGAATTCCCTGGGCTGGAGCCAAGAGCTGTGGCATAGTGGCTATTCAGCACCTGGTAGTAATCAGCAGTAATCCCTTGTGGAGGCTGTAGTGCAACAGAGGCTGTTTGCTGCATGGGCCTGGCTATAGCAGCCACCCCCGTGTAGGCAGCAGCTGCAGGGGCACGTGGAACTGCCTCCAGGAGTCACCTTTTGTGGCGATCATCACAGTTCAGCTTGTCCCATCGCCATCTTACTCTCCATCCAACCCTATTCTTCTTAGTTTTACCTCTGGATGCAACCAATTGCCATGTTATGAAGGAATCACCATAGGCCCGACTGAATGACTCAGGTATCTATTATTTGTTTCAGCTTAAAGAGGCTTGATAATTAAATTTCAACCCTAGTGGGCTGGGCTTCAGTCCCCATCTAAGCCACATAAAGCTGATGAACTTATTTCCTGCACTGGCAAGAAGTGAAATTTCAATCAATGACTTTTTACCTAGTTCTTTAAAGGTCTTCTTTTTTTTTTTTTTTTGAGTTGGAGTCTCACTCTGTCACCCAGACTGGAGTGCAGTGGCCACTCCCGGTCACCGCAGCCTCACCTGCTGGGCTCTGGCAATCCTTCCACCTCAGCTTTCCGAGTAGCCAGAATTACAGGCATGCGCTACCATGCCCGGCTGATTTTTTGATTTGTTGTAGAGATGAGGTCTCACTGCCCAGGTGATCTCGAACCTACAGGCTCAGGCAATCCACTCACCTCAGCCTCCCAAAGGCGCGGGATTACAGGCTGAGCCACCGAGCCCAGCTGAGGTCTTCTTTTTTTAATGGGATTTATTACTATATGCTATATGCCATACCATCAAACTTATTTATCCTTTGAAGGAATCAGCTTTTGGTCTTGTTAATCCTTTCTATGATATTTTTTGTCTTCTGTGACCTGCAACTCTGATTTTACCTTAAAGGAACATTTTTCAAAATAGTAAAAGCCATCTACGATAAACCCACAGTTAGCATATTGCTCAGAAGTTGGAAGCACTTCCCCGGAAAATGGGAATAAGAAAAGATTGCCCACTTTTTCCTCTCCTGTTCAACATAGAGTTGGAAGTCCTAGCTAGAGCAATCAGGCAAGGTAAGAAAATCAGAGGTATTCAAATAGGAAAAGAGGAAGTTAAGCTATCCCTCTTGGTAGACGATGTGAATTTATACCTTGAAAACCCAAGGGAATCTCTCAAAAACCTTCTTGCACTGATAAATGACTTTGGTAAAGTCTCAAAGTACAAAACCAATGTGCAAAAGATAGTCACATGTTTATATACCAATAGCAAACAGGCAGAGATCCTAATAAAAAGCACAATTCTATTCAAAGTAGCCACAGACACACAAAAAAAATGAAATACCTTGGCATCTTCCTAACCAATGAACACTACAAAACATTGCTCAAATAAAATGAAGAAGGCACAAACAAATGGAAAAAAATTCTATGCTTATGGATCAAAGAATCACTATTGTTAAGATATCCATCCTACCCAAGGCAATCTACAGATTCAATGCAATATCCATCAAACTACCAACATTACTCTTCTCAGACCTGGAAATGACAATACAGAAATTCGTATGGAAACAAAAGAGAGCACAAATAGCCAAAACAATTATCAGGGAGAAAAAAGGCAGGAGGTATGACACTTCCAGACGTTAAACTTTATTATAGGGCCACAACAATCAAAACAGTCTGGTATTGGTACAAGAACAGTCATTTAGCCCAATGGAACAGGATAAAGATTCCAGACACAAAAGCTTGATCCCTCAACCAACTCATCTTTGATAAATCCATCAACAATAACCACTGGGCAGAGGAGACCTTATTCAGGAAATGGTGCTGGGAAAACTGATTGAGTGCATGCAGAAGAATGAAACAGGACCCCTACCTATCACCATATACAAAAATCAAATCTAAATGGATAAAATACCTAAAGAGAAAATCTCACATTATAAGAATATCAGAAGAAAATGCAGGAGGCACCCTTCTGTATATTGAAATAAGCAACAAATTCTTGATCATAATCCCAAAACCATATGCCATAAAAGAGAAGATAGGAAAGTGGGACCTCATCAAACTGAAAAGTCTTTGAAAATCAAAGTAAACCATCAAGAGAGTGAGGAGAAAAACAACAGAATGGGAAAAAAATATTTGCTAACTGTGTATCTAACAAAGACCTAATATCCAGGGTTTACAAGGAAACAAAAGAAAAAGAAACAGCCCTATTAAAATGTGGCCAGGCCTGGCTTGGTGGCTCAGCCTATAATCCCATCACTTTGGGAGGCCAAGGTAAGTGGATTGCCTGAGTCCATGGGTTCAAGACGCACCCAGGCAACTTGGCAAGACCTCGTCTCTACAATAAACCAAAAATTAGCCAGGCATGGTAGCACGTGCCTGTAGTTCTGGCTACTTGGAAGGCTGAGGCAGAAGGATCGCCAGAGTCCAGCAGGTTGAGGCTGCAGTGAACAGGAGTATGCCACTGCACTCCAGTCTGGGAGACAGAGTGAGACTCCAATTCAAAAAAAAAATGTGGCCAAAATGTGTGAATAGACGATCCTCAAAAGACATACATGCAGCCAACAGATACATGAAAAAAAAAGCTCAGCCTTACTAATCATCAGATAAGTGCAAATCAAAACCACATTGAGATACCACCAAACTTCAGTAAGGATGGCCATCATTAATAAATCAAAAAAAAAAAACATGAGGGACTTCCAGCAAGATGGTGACAGGGCAGCTTGGTCTGTGAAGCTCTCCACCAAGGAGAATGAAAAAAGACTCTGGTTCTCTCCCCGGAGGCTGCAGAGGCTGCAGATCCCATCATCTGCAGCTGCTCTTCACACAGAGATCGACCATAGAGTTTGCTGAGGCATCACCAAGGTCTGGGCAGCTACTGTGGTGGCTACTGCTGCCAGCACTGCCCGCCCTGGCCAGCAGCCATTCCACATTGCACCACCAGAGCCTGGGGCAAGCCGCCGCCTCCTCCGAGGCAGCCGCCACTAGGAGGTGGCCATTACACATTGCACAACCTGTGCCAGTGGCCAAACTGCCACTGCTGCTGCTGCTGCTGCTGCTGCTGCTGCTGCCATGGCCACCACCAAGACAGGCATTCCACATTGCACCATCAGTGCCTGAGGTGAACTGCAACCACCACCACCAAGGCAGCCATTACACATCACATGGCCTGTGTCTGAGGCGATCCACAACTTCACACTTTGAAGCCACTGCAAGCAAGATCCGCTGAGGTCTACTACCACCAAGAAGTCCTGCCAGGTCGTGGATCTCCTCCCATGTGCCTTGAGGCAACTTCTCCCTTCCCACAGGCTCTGGCGAGCAGCTGAGATAAAGACTATCTGGAGAAAGGTATAACACCACCTGCTGGCAATTCAAGGTTTGGGTGAAAGTTTATTCTCGGGGGAACAAGATGGAGACAGCATAGGTGAACTTGTGAGATTCTCCAAACGTGAGTTCCCAAAAAGACTCTTACTTTTCCTCCCCCGTTCCCCAGCCCACCACTCTCCATGCTGGTCCAAGGCCTGGGACCTTCAGTCCCATGCAGGGTCGAATATTGCGGCCCCCTGCTGCTGCTGTTCCACCGCATGTGTGGGAGTCTCAGGTCTCAGCTAGCTCCCTGGCTACATCATCTCTCATCCGAAACGCAGCACCAAGCCACCGGTCACTCAGGGAGGCTCTGGACTCCCACCCCTCAGAGACACTGGTCCCATTCCTGGATGAAGTACCCTGAGGGGGGCCCAGGGCCACTCTTGCCACTCACTGCCTGCCCGTTGGAGCTTTGGAGCTCTGGGCCCACCCTGGCTGGGGCACACAGTGCAGGACTCCAAGCTTGGGAACCCAGACAAGTGGAGAGAAAGGGATCTACGGAAAAGAATCTGCCTCCACCTTTCTCCAGGCAGAGATTTCCATTGCCCTGCGCACCTATCAACAAACTTCACCTGGGATCCTAAGGTAACATGGCTAAACAGGAGACAAAGCCCCACTCCTAAGCTGAACGGGATAAAGGCAACTCCAAGGCAGCCAAACCCAAACTGTGAGTAAAACTAGTTGCCTGCAATGAAAAACAAAGGGAAGAGGCCAGAGATCAGAGCTGAAGTGATTTTAGTCTGATCTCTTATTGTGACTTATGATTTGATCATTTTGACTGTTTATTTTGATCATGTTTGTTGTTTGCCTTCTGACTTACACTGTTTCATGATTATATTGGTCTGTCTCTGTATGGCTATCAGTATTCTTTAGGGAATCTTTTTTATGTGTCTTTTTTCACTTCTTTCTGGCCTTGTTTCTCTTTCTCACCTGATAGTTGGTATGTATGTCTGTTTTCCCTCTCGCTCTTCTCTCTCTCGAACTTCCTATTGACCCCCCCTTCCACCATTATTTTTCTTTTTTGTACCCCCATTTAATCTAGGAACCAAGACTACATACTGCTGAATGGACAAATTGTAAGGCAGAGGGAAAAAGGTTCCAGTGTGCTCATACATCTGTTTGTGCATGCAAGAATCACCATATACATTCACCATATACAACTTCTCTCTCAATTAAACCTCAAAACTGCAAAAAGTACAGATTGCAGACTACACTCCAACCTGAAAAGTGAACAAAGCCAGAAGATGCTCATAAGAAAGAACAGGATATGGCAGAAGATAAATAAAAGCAACCCCACCTTGCCTCAAAAACAGAATTAAAGAAGGGGAGGAAAAGGGGAAGAAAGAGAAAAATCTGCACAAATGAAGAAAAACCAAAAGAAGAGTATGGGTCTCTCCCAGACCCCTGGGAGGGCAGACACTGGGAAAACTGACTTTGGAATGCAAACAAAGAGCCCCCAGAATGAAAGGCCTCAAACTACAAACCTAGGTATCAAGACATTAATGGAGAGATTAAAAAGAATTGAGGAGACACAAGAAGAAACTAGGAAGGAGCTGATATGTGAGATGATAGTGATAAAGAATACTGTGAATGAAATAAATAACAAACTGATAAGCATGGAAAGCAGAATTACCCAAGCAGAAGAAAGAATCTCAGAGCTTGAGGACCAAAATATAGAACTAACCCAAACTCTTCAAAGTACAGAAAATAAGCTCAAAAAGACAGAACAAAACCTTCAAGAGATGAGCAATTACTTCAAGAGACCGAACCTAAGAGTAATTGGCATTTCTGAAGAAGAAAGAGAGACAGAGACCACACTGGAACAAACTATCCATGAGATCATTCAAGAAAACCTCCCTTATATAATCAGTGACGCAAAAATGCAAACACAAGAGATTCAGAGAACCCCTGCAAGACAACAAATGAGAAGACCAACTCCTAGACACATAATAATTCACCTAATCAAAGTAGGCATAAAAGAAGAAATCCTAAAGGCAGCAAGAGAAAAAGGCCAGATCACTTACCATGGAAGATCAATCATATAGCTGCAGATTTATCTACACAAAACCTTCAGGCTAGGAGAGCTTGGAGTCCTATCTTCAAAGTCCTAAAAGATAAACAATCAACCCAGAATAACCTACCAAGCCAAGCTAAGCTTCATCAGTGAGGGAGAATTAAAATCTTTCCCAGATATCCAATCCCTAAGAACTTGTGCTACCACAAAACCACCTCTACATGAAACACTTAAGAAAGTACTAAACACAGAAGAAAAGGAAAAAAGAACAAGGTTCTTCACAAGGGTAGAGGGAAAAGAATAAAATATACATGAACCAACCCCAAAACCAAAAGAAAGACAAAAAAAAACCAAGTGGAAGAACAACAACTCTATAAGAACTCTATGATAGGGACAAACTCTCACATTTCAAAAATTTGCCTGAATGTGAATGGAATAAACACACCACTGAAAAGACATAGAATGGGAAAATGGATAAAATATCACCAGGCAACAATATACTGCCTTCAAGAGACCCATCTCACTAGAAAGGACATACACAGACTCAAAGTGAAAGGATAGGAAACAAATTTTCAGGCAAATGGAACACAAAAGAAAGGAGGAGTCATGATCCTAATTTCAGATAAAATACCATTTAAGCTATCAAAAATTTAAAAAGATACAGAGGGCCACTACATAATGATAAAACGTTCACTCCATCAACAAGAAATATCTATCCTAAATATATATGCACCCAACATAGGTGCACCAACTTTCATAAAACAACTTGTAGGAAAACTAAAGAAAGATATTGACTCTAACACCATCATAACTGGGGACTTTAATGCCCCACTCACAACCCAAGAAAGATCATCAGGACAAAAATCTGTAAGGAGATCTGGAACCTCAATGTGACTCTGGACCAAATGGACTTAATTGATACCTACAGAACACTCCATCCAAAAACCACAGAATACACATTCTACTCATCACTGCATGGAACGTATTCTAAGAGTGACCACATAATTGGCCATAAATCAAGTATAAGCAAATTTAAAAGACCAAAATTCTACCATGCACCTTCTCAGACCACAGTGGAATAAAAATAAACACTGACACCTACAAGGTCCCACAAAACCCACAAAGACATGGACACTAAACAGCATGATGCTAAACAACTCCTGGGTCAATGATGAAATCAACACAGAGATCAAAAGAAACCTGGAAACAAATGAAAATGAAGAAACATCTTACCAAAATCTCTGGGATGCCTTAAAAGCTGTAGTAAGAGAAGAATTTATATCCCTACAAACACAAATGAAGAAAACGAAAGGAACACAAATTAACAGTCTAACAATCCCCCTAAGGAAGCTGGAAAAGCAAGACCACAAAAACCCTAATTTCAGCAGAAGAATCCAGATCACCAAAATAAAAGCCCAAATCCAGGACATAGAAGACAAAAGATAATACAAAAAAATCAATGAAACAAAAAGCTGGTTCTTCGAAAGCATAAACAAGATCGATGGTCCCCTAGCTAGACTGACCAAGAAAAAAAGAGAAAAACCAAATAAGCACAATCAGAAACACAAAAGATGAAGTCACATCTGACCCTGAAGAAATACAAAAGATTATTAGAGACTACTACGTACACTTGTATGGAAACAAACTTGAAAACTTTAAGGAAATGGAGGACTTTCTGACATCACACAGCCTACCTATGCTGGAACAAGAAGAAATTGAGACCCTAAATAGAACAATAACTATCAAGGAAATTGACTATGTAATAAGAAAACTACTTACAAAAAAGGCCCTGGTCCATATAGCTTTCTAGCAGAATTCTACAAGACGTTTAAGGAGGAGCTGATACCAATCCTACTGAAAGTATTCCAGGTGATTGAAAAAGATGGAACTCTCCCCAAATCATTTTGCAAAGCCAACATCACATTGATAACCAGCCAGGTAAAAATTCAACAAAGAAAGAGAACTACAGGCCAATATCTTTGATGAACATAGATGCTAAAATTCTCAACAAGATCCTAGCAAACCGGATTCCACAATACATCTCAAAAATCATCCATCATGACCAAGTAGGCTTCATTCCTGGGATGAAAGGTTGGTTCAACATTCATAAAACCAAAAGTGTAATTAAATACATCAACCGATGTGAAGGCAAAAACCACATGATTATATCATTAGATGCAGAAAAAGCTTTTGATAAAATCCAGCACCCCTTCTTGATAAAAACCCTTGAACATCTAGGCATACAGGGAACATACCTCAAAATAGTAAAAGCCATCTACAAGAAACCCACAGCCAGCATACTCCTAAAAGGACAAAAATTGGAACCATTTCCCCTGAAAAGTGGAACAAGACAAGGATGCCCACTCTCACCCCTCCTGTTCAACATAATATTGGAAGTCCTGGCTCAAGCAATCAGAGAAGAGAAGGCAATCAGAGGTATCCAAAGAGGAAGTCAAGTTATCTCTCTTTGCAGATGACATGATCGTGTACCTTAAAAACCCAAGAGAATCTGTCAAAAACCTCCTTAAACTGATAAAGGACTTTGGCAAAGTCTCAGGATACAAAATAAATGTACAAAAGGCAACTGCATTTCTTTTCACCAATAATAAACAAACAGAAACCCAAATAAAAAACACAATTCCATTCACAATAGCCCCAAATTGGCATTTTCCTAACCAGAGATGTGAAAGACCTTTACAATGAAAACTACAAAACACTGCTCAAAGAAATCAAAGATGACACAAACAAGTGGAAAAATATCCCATGCTCATGGATTGGAAGAATCAACATTGTGAAGATGTCCATCTTACCTAAGGCAATCTACAAATTCAATGCAATACCCATCAAATTACCAGCAACATTCTTCTCAGACCTAGAAAAAACAACACAGAAATTCATATGGAAACACAAACGTCCAAGAATAGCCAGAACAATCCTCAGCAAAAAAAACAAAGCAGGTAATATCACATTTACCAGAATTCAAACTTTACTATAAAGCTACAATCATCAAAACAGCTTTGTATTGGTATAGGAATAGGCATATAGATCAATGGAACAGAATTGAGATTCCAGAAGCAAAACCTCAATTTCTCAACCAACTCATCTTCGACAAAGCCTCCACCACCTACCACTGGGGAGAGGAGAACCTATTCAGTAAATGGTGCTGGGAAAATTGGCTGACCACATGCAGAAGACTGAAACAGGACCCCTATTTATCCCCATGCACAAAGGTTAACTCCAAATGGATCAGAGACCTAAATGTAAAACCTCAAACCATAAGAACCTTAGAAAATGAAGGACATACCCTCATGGAAATCGAAACTGGCCTCTAATTCCTGAACAAAACCCGAAACCCACAGGTCATAAGAGAGAAGATAGACAAGTGGGACCTTATTAAACTGACAAGCTTCTGCAAAGCCAAAGAAACCATCAAGAGAGCAGGGAGATAGCCTACAAACTGGGAAAAAGTATTTGCCAACACCAGGTCAGACAAAGGCTTAATATCTTGGATCTACAAGGAACTCAAATGTGCTGAAAAGAAAAAAACAAGTAACCCCATTATAAAATGGGCAAAAGATATGACCAAACATTTCACAAAGGAAGACATTCGAGTAGCCAACAGACACATGAAGAAATGTTCAAGCTCACTAATCATCAGGGAGATGCAAGTCAAAACCACACTGAGATACCACCTAACTCCAGCCAGAATGGCAATTATCAACAACTCAAAAAATAACAGCTGCTGGAGAGGGTGTGGTGAAAAGGGAACACTTCTACACTGTTGGTGGGAGTGTAAACTAGTGCAACCTCTGTGGAAAGCAGTGTGGCGATTCCTAAAAGCTCTAAATATCAACCTCCCACATGACCCCACAATCCCCCTACTGGGAATATATCCTTAAGAACTCAAATCACTCTATAAAAAGATACCTGCACACATATGTTTATCGCAGCATTGTTCACAATAGCAAGAACCTGGAATCAACCATACTGTCCATCAAAAGAGGACTGGATTTTAAAAAATGTGTTACATATACACAATGGAATACTACGCAGCCATAAAAAAGAACAAAATCATGAATTTCACAGCAACCTGGATGGAGCTAGTGTCTATGATACTGAGTGACCTCTCACAGAAACAAAGATCCAAGTATCACATGTTCTCACTCATATAATGGACCTTGAACATCCAATGTAATACTATAAGAAAATGACTGACAGTAGTGGGAAACTATGGGGGGGAGGGAGATGGGATTAATGGTAGCAAATATCTGTCCTGGGACACAAAACACCTCTTATCAACAGGGTGCCTGAATGAAATGTATTTGTATACCTAACCCTTAACTGTACCCCACAACATCATAATAAAAAATATTGATTAAATAATAAAAATAAAATAAATCAAAAAATGACAAACGCTAATGAGATTATGGAGAAAAGGGAACACCTCTGCACCAGTTAAAGCTCTACAGAAAACAGTGTTGTGATTTTTAAAAGAACTAGAGATTGACCTTCCATACAACTCAGTAATTCTCCTTCTGGGAGTATACCCAGAGAAACTCAAATCATTCTACACATTCTGCACATTCTGCACATGCTCATTTATTGCAGTACTATTCACAATAGCAAAAACCATGATGCCCATTGAAAGTGGACTGGATAAAAAAATGTGGTACATATACCTGATGGAAAATTAGGCAGCCATAAAGAAGGACAAAATTATAGACTTATCATCAACTTGGATTGGTTTAGAGCCCATCATACTCAGTGATCTATCACAAAAACAAAGAATTGAATATCACATGTTCTCACTCAAAGATGGGTTCTGAACATTTATCATAATACTACAAGAGAGGCATCAGTAGTATTGGGACACTGCAGAAGAGAGGCACATAACATTTCTAAGGGTACCTGATCCTAAACCAGAGGAAGTGAGGACCAGTAGAGGCCCAAACTCCACCTATACGTAGACTACTTTTGTACCTAATCCTGACTTGTATCCCACATCTTTACCATAAGAGAAAAAAAATGATAAAGCCCAAGCAAGGTTGATCAAGGGGAAAAGGAGATCAAAATACCAATATCAGATATAAAAAGTAGATATTACAGAACCTATAGAAACTTTTAAAATCCTAAAATGATATTATGAACAATATTGCAATATTGTCATTAATTTTAAAATATAAATTCAATTAGCAAATTCATAGAAAAACTTGATTGCAAGTATAAACTGAATGGATTATAAGAAAATTAACATACCTATGTAAACATCATCCAGTCCAACAAATGAAGCACTACCAGCAGTCGGAGCCAATGTTCCTGAAACACATCATTTTCCCCTTATTAAATTTCTCTTCTTCCCAAATATAACTGCTATCCAAACTGCTAAGACAATACAGTTTGGCTTTGCCTCTTTTTTAGCTTTATATAAAGTAAATTACCTAGTTTAGTTAAATTTTTTTTGCTATATTTCTCACAAATTGTCAATGTCATACATATGATATCTATTTCCCTTTTTTTTAAAGACAAAATCTCATTCTGTTCCCAGGCTGGGATGCAGTGACAAAATCCTACCTCACTATTGCCTCAACCTCCTGGACTCAAGCAATCTTCCCACCTAAGCCTCCCCAGTAGCTGGGACTACAGACATGGGCCACCACATTCAGCTAATTTTTTTTAATAAAGACAAGGCCTCACTATGTTGACCATGCTTATCTCAAACTCCTGGGCTCGGGCAATCCTCCTGTATTGGCCTCTCAAAGTACTGGGATTGCAAGCATGAGCCACCACACTTGGCCTTCTATTTTTATTTTAACAGACATTTGAGTTATTTTCAGATTGGGGCTAATATTAATAAAGTGATTGCCTATCCTTGTACATGTCTTTTGGTGCCAACATGGAGATATTTGTGTTGAGAATGTATCTAAAAGTAGAATTGCTGGGTCATGGTATATGTGTATGTTCATCTTCTATAGTGAATGCCAAACAATTCAAAGTGTGGTTTTTCTTATTTGTACTCCTACAAGAAGTTTATAAGAATTCTAGTCTATATACTCACTAATATTCAGATTGCCATATGCTTAAAAATATCTTCTCTCACCTTGTGACTTGCTTTCTCATCTCAATTTTATTATTTGATGAACAACATTCTATATTCCAGATTGGATCATAATCCAATGTATTAGTCTTTTATTTTATGATTCATAAAATCCTGTTATTTGTGTCCTGCTACTTGAGGATCTGTGCAAGTATAAAAGCAATGTTGCAAATATTTTCAGGTGGCCAAATTACTAGGAAAGTAAACTCCCATAGACCACAAGAGTTATTCACTCTTCATTTTGCCAGGAAGTACTGCAATGGAGAGGAGAGGGGAATGAGAGAGAATTAGGCAATCTTTAGAAATGACTAAAAGAATAGAGGTAACCCAACTATCTGTAGTGACAGAATATTATACAGTCTTCTTAAAAGGTAGGAGAAGCATTATAGATAATTCCTTTTTATTCCCAAACACTTCAGAAATGACCAAAGGTATTCAAGTACTGCATCCAGTAACCCTCCTGGAAAGAAGTCTTCCTTGTTAACAATCTCACTTTCATTTATTTCTACTTCCTTATGTGTCCATTTTAAAGTATCCCCTCCCCTAGCATTATTTCATCTCTCAATCAACCACCAATTGCCCCTCTGTTTCCAAGAGTTATCTCCAAATGGACAAAGTAGAGTGACTGTGTCCTGTAGGTATAGATACACAAAAACATCCTGAGACCTTTGTCATGTGCAGCTCTCTGAAGTAGATGCTGGCTGTTCTCCCCCTGTTACTGTTGGGCTATTTACCTGATAGCAGAGTCATAAACTCCCATAACCAGATAGAATCTTACAATCCCCAAAATGAAGCCACACTACATGAGTTCCTCATAGCATTCCCAATAAACCTCTAGCTGAAGGCTTACTCCCCAAATGTTGCCATTCTATCCTTTGTTGATTTATTATAAAATTATCCCCAAAGTTGTGCTGAAGTCTCTGTTCCTATAGTGTCTATTCATTAACTAATTTATCAACTTAATTATTCAGTGAGCCATCATTGATCACTTACTGAGTGCTAAACTCTTTGTTAGACTAGTTGACAACCTCAAAGAGCTTAGAATATAGTTAAAGAGACCACAAGTACATCAAGCATAGTTGGCTAAGGGGTCCTAGATGACAGGTATTCAATTTAAACTACCTGGCCAGGGAAGGTGTCCTTGAAGAGGGAGTAGATGACCAGAACTTTGAAAGCTAGTGAGGAGCTAACTAGATGAAGAAGAAAGTTGGGAAGGGCACCAAGAGGAACAGCAAATATCAACACATACATGTGTCAAATAACTCAGCAGACTGTTCAAAAGAGCAATTCTTTGCTATGGCCTGAAATAAGGGGTGATAGGAATGTGGTTGAGTAAGTTCAGGCAGACAGAGACACATCTTATCAGAAGTGGATAAAAAAAGACTCAATGGTGTGGTGCAATGATCTTGCATCTGATACTATGTGGTAGGCCCCCAAAGATCTTTATACCCTAATCTCTGAAACCTATGACTGTTTCCTTATATGGTAAAAGGGAAATCTGATCTCTTTTAAATTAAAGATCTTTAGTTGGGGGTTATCTTGCATGATCCAGGTGGCCCTAAATGCAATCACAAATGTCCTTTCAAGAAGGAAGTAAAGGAGATCTGATTACAGAAGAAAAAAAGCAATGCGATGATGACAGCAGAGATTGGTGTGATGTACTTTAAAGATGGAGGAACAAACCATAAGCCAAGAAATACAAGAGGCAACTAGAAGCTGGAAAGGCAAGGAAACAGATTCTCTCCTCAGAGGCTGCAGAAAGAACTAACTCTGCTGACACTTTACAGTTCTTCTTGTATCTCCTTCTTTGTTCCTAAACTTCTCATATCCAAGAGTTTTGCTGTGAATCTCCAAGAGACTAGCTAGATATTCCAAACTCCCAGGCACAGGAAATTTTAGAGGTTTCCAAGGAATAGAAATGGTGATGCTTTAAAACAGGAACCTGGGGAAATTGTGATGGGGATTTTTAAGACAAAAACCAACATTTGCCCAAGCCTTAAACTCGGAAAAGTTTTTTCAGTATTGGAATAAGCTGTATCAGTGTACTTACATATTATGTAACACTCTCTGTGTCAGTGAGAGAGGATTTCCTTTCTGATGTTTGCTCAGTCCTCTATTCTTTCATGATCCAGTCTCTTCATTTGTTTTATTTTGAAATAAAATGGTGGATGGGAAGCTTTGTTGTCTCTTGCAGTTTTTGAAATTTGACTAAAGTAGGGGATGGGGGCTAGTATTCGGAAACTATTTGCAAATTACAATGTTCACTTACTGTGGTATGTGTTCTCTGAGACCCACTCACCACCACCACTCTATATGAGGATGCAAAGCAGAAATCACTGGAAAAAACAATTGAACACACACAGACACAGACACAGACATACACACACACACCCCAAAACAAACTGGAATAACAGGAAAGTGTAACCAAACAACAACAAAAATCCAAGAAAACTAAGCACACACACACGCCTAGCACAAAGTGAATAGAGAAGAAAAATTGAAAGACCAGGGGGGAAAAAAAGAATTCAGATCATTAACTGTACCCCAAAAAACCATAATAAAAATATTTATTATGAAAAAAATGAATTCAGATCAAACCCTCACACATATATTGACATCCACCATAAATTACAAAATATGAAAATTAAAAAAACCCAGAAAAACAAAACAGCAAAAACAAACTAATAACAACAAAAAAATCAAAAGATGAATGCAGCCGGGCTCAGTGGCTCAGCCTGTAATCCCGCACCTTGGGAGACTGAGGTGAGTGGTTTGCTTGAGCCTGCGGGTTCAAGACTTGCCTGGGCAACTTGGTGAGACCTCATTGCTACAATAAATTAAAAAATTAGCTGAATGTGGTAACATGCACCTGTAGTTCCAGCTACTTGGAAGGCTGAGGTGGAAGGATCACCGAAGTCCAGCAGGTCGAGGTTGTGGTGGCCGGGAGCAGCCACTACACTCCAGTCTGGGTGACAGAGTGAGACTCCAACTCAAAAAAAAAAGAAAGAAAGAAAGATGAATGCTCAGTCATTCATATACACACATAAACAGAAAATGACAAATAAAAGAAGAAAGAAACTGAAAAAGAAAAAAAATGGAGGGGATGCAGATCAAACCCTCACATACACATTCATGCACAGGGAAAAACATTTTAAAAATAGATGAACTAATAAACAAACAGTCAAAGAATTCTTAAAAATATAACGTTTTCTTTAAAAAACCTGCCCTCTTGTAGTAGACTCTGCAATTGTTCCTCTGATCAGGTTTCTCCTGCAGAGCTACCTCTTTCACTGTCTCCTCAGTGTCTGGAGCAGGGTGGAGGAGGGGCAATGGAGGTTGGTGGGGCTGCAGTCCTCCTCTCCCACTCTTGTATGATCAGGGAGATCTCCCATGGGACGGTGCAGGGTTGTCTCTTCCCCAGTTATGTACTCTCAGGGGGTGCCCCAGCCAGGCCTATCCTGGAATGGAGTTCTTCTATTGCAACTGACATCCAAGCTCTGCCTGAGTTTGTCCCTCTCAGTTGTGGCCCAGCTACGTGGGTATGATGTTCAGAGGTTTGCTGGGGAAGAAAGGGTTTGTCAGCCCTGGACTCATCACTGATCTCTTTGAAGTCCTTCCTCATCATTTTCTGGCCACACCCTTTGTGTCTTGGCTAGATCAGGGTAGGGAGTAGGGTGTCTGAAACTCAGCACTTGTCAGGTCCCTTTGAAGTTTGTGCTTTCAGGATATTCCCTCTGGATCACAATCAGTCCCTGAGTAGTTGATCCACCAGTCACAGAGATTGGGTCTGTTGCTCCATGGTGAGCAAGTCGGAGTACTTTCTTGCCCTGCCTTCAAGATGGTCATGGGGTGCCTCTCTTGTCCTCTTCTGTGGGACTTTGCCTCTGGACTCCTTTGCAGCCCCTGCTGCCAGTGCTCTGCCAGGTTCTGAAGTGATGAAGCAAAGCCAGGAGCTGGCAGTCTCTCTCCTGCAGCATTGGTAAGGGAGAGCCTAGGGTGATAGTTTCTCCCTGCCACTTTTTCACGGGAAAACTTTTGTCTGTTTAAAAAAAATAATGGTGCTTGGCTTCTGTGACCTGGGAAGAGCCAGGGACAAAGCAGAGAAGCTGCAGCACCAGCTGTTGCACCAGGGGCCCAGCCACTTGCTCTTGAGCCCCCACTTAGACAGTCTCTCCCAGCATTTCCTTCCCAGGGAGGGTTTTGTCAATTTGAAAAAGAAAGAAAGAAAATGACACTTGGCTTCTACGTCCTGGGAATTACTAGGGTCCAAGTCCAGCAGCTGTGGCACTAGCCACTACACCAGAAGAGTCCTTACCACCAGTTTCCTAGTCCTCACTCAGTCAATCACTCACATGCCCACTTGCTTACCAGCAAATACACAAAATTTTCCATACACTCACTCATTCACATTGGGACTTGCATAGTCCGACTAGCTCAGCTGCAATCTTTCTCCTCCCCAGATTTCTTTTTTTTCTCCTTGCCATCATCCACTCCAAGCACACTTTTGACATTCATGCATATATATATATGATATATATATCATATATATATATATATCCTTGACTTCTAAACTGAGCCTGTTTTGAAGCTAACGACCATCTTAACAGGTTTAGCTTTAAGTTTAGGACTACTTAGGCCAGGAACATAACAGAGCCCTGTAACACTAAACTGAGCCTCTGGCTTATCTTTTCACAACAATAAAAAAATACTTTTTTTTTGAGTTGGAGTCTCACTCTGTCGCCCAGACTGGAGTGCAGTAGCCGCTCCCAGCCATCGCAGTCTTGACCTGCTGGGCTCCGGCAATCCTTCTACCTCAGCCTTCCAAGTAGCCAGAATTACAGGCATGCGCTACCATGCCCGGCTGATTTTTTTATTTATTGTAGAAATGAGGTCTCGCCGCCCAGGCGAGTCTTAAACCCACGGGCTCAGGCAATCCACTCACCTCAGCCTCCTAAAGGTAAAAATTGCTTTTATCATAAGGCATGGTGAGTAAATGAAAATGAGCAATGTTCGTATGTGAGGGTTTAGAAAAATACAAAGCCCATAGAATTTGAATATAGTACCAGTTGATCACATACATGTGTTTATAAACATATGTGTACATATTATTATGCTCATAATTATAGGTATTTGTATATTTATACCTAGTTAGGTCTTTTACTAACCCAGTGAGTATCATTCACTCCAAAAATAATTCTGTCTTTTTTTCACCATTTCACAAGTTCAAATGCACAAATATTAAATAAAAGATTTATTTTGCCAGTCTAGGAAGATTATTCGACTGGTGTAGCTAGTAATGTGGGAAGAGTTTTATTTTACCAACATTAGGAATAGTGGTCACTCATTTAGAAGAGAAGTAAGACTGTTGTCTGGAGGATAACAGAATAATGGGATATCCTCAATGTTTTGAGAGCATTTATGATTATACAGTACACCATTTGTTTCACACAGATATATTACGTTTTCAAACTTAAGGAAAAGCAGATAACTTTTAATCAATGACCCTATTCTTCTTAGGTTTGCCTTTAGATGCTACCCATTGCAATGTTGTAAGGGCATCACCATAAGCCCAGTGAATACACAGAGCTTTATTATTTGTTTCAGATGAGGAAGACATAAAATGAAAATAACCTTTAACTTAGTTATTTCAAAGGTATTTTTTAACTGGATCTACTATTATATGTCAAGTGCTTTACTATTTCCTATGCTTCCTATAAATGCAACATAGACTTTTTAACCTGACGTTCAATAGTTTTCAATTCCAGAAAACTTTAAGCAAACCCAGTAGGGATCTGATAATTAAAAATAAACTGGCCAAACTGAGTAAATCCAGTGTGTTTCAACCACCACAACACAAATAGCTTATTGTATGGGAACAATTGGCACTCATCACCAATGCACTAATAACCAAGATTTGTTCTTATTTTCTTCTTCCTATCTTTCTTTCAGTTTACACTGTAAATAATCACATATACATGTATATGTAATGAATTGTGTATATGCATATCATCATTCCAAGATTTTTTTTAAGCCCTGTAAGAAAGGTGGGAATATTGCCTGGCTGTCATGAAAAGTATAGATGTCCAAAAAGTCTATGAAAGCAAGTAAGATCAAATGAGATGCCAGGCTGTCATGAAGAGTATAGATGCCTAAAAAGTCTATGAAAGCAAATAAGATCAAATGAGACTATATTCAAATTCTATGAGCCTTATGTATTTTTGAATCCTTACAAATAAATATGGCTCTTCTGTGATGACTCTACACTTCTTACCTTACAAGAAAGCTTCGTTTCTTTGAAAAGGTATGCTATATGCTTAGTTAAGTGCCACAGAGCCCTGTTAAGTCCCTGGCTTAAATAGTCCCAAGCCTTAATCTTAAGATTGGTAAAAATGGTCTTTAGCCTTTGACCAGGCACAACTTATAAGTCAAAGTTACATGTTCTTGTAAACCTCAAAAAACAAATTATTTCTGACCTAGTATACTCATTGTCCTTTCATGTTAGGCTAAACTCTTGTGTGCCAAGACACATAACATATCTCATGTTCTGAGTCATCAAATAATTTTCCTGAGCAGTCATTTTTTAAATGTTTTTAAATTCAGAGGTCTCATACATATGCTGTGTAGTTTGATAAATTCAGAGCTGCTAGCCAGAGCTTGCACATACAATTCTGTGTAGGTCTGGAGAAAGAGTGTCACATTCCTTGGCAAAAATATTAACCATTAATGTTCAAGGCACCTTTAACTTGGATGCATGTTTCTTCTCTCATTTTCATTTTTCACTCCAAACATACATTCAGTATTCATATTTATTGAGTCCATGTTTGTGTGTGTGTGTGTATATATATACTTGTGTATATGTATGTGGGGGTCCCAAAGAAATTGGAATTATTTTTCGGAGGGCAGGTCCCTTGTAGTACAGGCTTCACCCACAAGGTAAGTGTTGCAGGAACCAACTGGCACCTGTGTACCAGCTAATGTTGCTGTGAAAGGCAGCATTTGGGTTCAGTGATTTTTTTTTTTTTTTTTTGAGATTCTTTCAATGCATTTGCCCATTTCATGATGGGTGATTTATGAGCACACACTGCATTCAGTGTTCAGTAGTTTCTGACAAAAAATGGCATGATCCCCCATGCCCTACCCTCCCCATTCACTTAATCTCAACCCCAAGTGGCTTTTCTTTGTTTCCTCAGGTGAGAAAGTCCTCAAATGGAAATGTTTTGCTGATGTGGAAGAAATTAAACAAAAAATGGCAGAAGCACTAAAAAACAACAGAATTGGCAGGGTTCAGTGGCTCAAGTCTGTAATCCCAGCATTTTGGGAGACCGGGGTGAGAGGATTTCCTGAGCCCATAGGTTCGAGACCAGACTGAGCAACTTGGCAAGACCTCATCTCTACAATAAATCAAAAAATTAGCCAGGTGTAAAAGCACAGGCATATACTTCCAGCTTCTTGGAAGGCTGAGGTGGAAGGATTGCCTGAGCCCAGCAAGTGGAAGCAGGGGTGGCCATGAGCATGCCACTGCACTCCAGCCTGGGCAATGGAGTGGGACTCCAACTCAAAAACAAAAGGCAGAATTGATGACTTCAAAAACTGTTTTGAGCAGTAGAAAACGCATCTTAATAGTTGTATTGGATCAAATGGAGAGTGGTTTAAATGTGACTGCAGTTTAAACATGTAAGATTAAATACACAATTTTTTATAAATAAATTCTGGGTTTTGGAGGTCCCTCTTGTACATATATGTATATATGCATATAAATATATATTTATATTAACACATATGTATACATATTCACATATTCATTATTATAGGTTTGTACTTATTCATTGCTAGTAAGAATTATCATACTTGGGCCAGTAAGTGTCATTCACTCCAGAAATCATTCTTCCTTTACTGCCATCTCAGAAATTTAAAAGCAAGGGCAGTAAAAAAATATTTATTTCCCAATGTCTAGTAAAAACATTCACCTGGCATGGATGGTAATTTGAATTTTTATTTTACCAACATTATGGAGAGTATTTACTTCATATTTAGAAAAGAGGTGAGAATGCTGTTTGGCAGTTAACAAAACAATGGGTTCTCCTGAATATTGTGAAAGCATTTATGGTTACATAGTTCATCACTTGTTTTGGAGGGACATATTATGTTTTAAAATTTTAAGAATAGTGGATGACTTTTAACCAATGACCCTATTTTTCCTAGGGTCATGCTGTGAAGAAATCTACACTGCCATGCTTTGAAGAAATCTACATAGGCCCAGTTGAATGATTCAGGGTTCTATTATTTGTATTCACTGAAGAAAGCCTGACAACTAAATTTCAGCTTCAGTGGGCTAGGCTTGAGTCACCATTTAGGCCTTCACCTGCACTGGCAAAAAGTAAAATGTAAATAAAATTTTACTTGGTTCTTTACATTTTTTTTTTATTTTAAACATGTGGGCTACAATTCAGGTTTAGGTATACAAATGTTCGTTATGCAGGTACCCATGTTGATGAGGTGTGTCCCCCCTCCCAGCAATTTTCATCAACTGCCAATTCCACCCCCTTTCCCTGACAATTTCCCACTACTGCCAAATCATTTTGTATAGTATTATTATAATTGTTCAAGTTCCACTTATAAGTGAGAACGGTACCTTTCAGAGCATTTTTAATGAATTATTCTACTATATGTAAAGTGTCACACCATTTTCTATGCTTCCAATATGTGTAACACAGAATTCTTTACCTGGCATTTAAGAGTTTTCAATTCCAGAAAACATTAAGCAAACCAAGTAGGGATCTGTTAATTAAACTGAAACTGACTAAACTGGGTAAATCTAGTTTGTTTTAATTACTACCATACAAATTGCTTATTGCCTGGGGAAAATTGGCACTCATCATACAATGCATTTCTATCCAAGCCTTCCTTGTATTTGCTTCTTTCTATCTTTTTTCAAAAGACATTGAGAATATTTATAGGTTACATATGTATGTCACAATTATGTGTAGGCACATCATAATTCCAATAAGTTTTTTTTTAATTTCTAATCCCTGTAGTGGTATTCTTTCAGACACCAGCCTTTCCTCTATTGCTAATTTAGAGTAGATTATAAAAACTTGATTGTTAAGCAAGATGTTGCCTTTCCTGTGTTTATTGGGAATATTCAGCTGTACAAGCAATATAGGCCATCAAGGAATTTTAGTTTCTTAACATTTGGGAGACTGATCCCTTTTTTTAGAAGAGTGAAGAAGAGAAGGATTAAGATAGCTGACTTGAGGCAGTTAGAATGAGTTTCTCATACAGAGTAAACCATGACAGGGTTTTCTTAGCACTCAGAGAGGAATGAATCCAGCAGCATGCCCCACAATTCTCCAAAGGGTGATAATAACAACTTAGAACAAATAAAAAATTCAGACTTCTGCCTGCACTGCAACAGCCCATCACAGCCTTTAGACACAGTGGGGAAGGTAAGTGAGGGGAATTTAGGAATTCTGTGCTCCTGCTGTGAACTTCACTGGGCCCCTGAGCCTTGTGAGACCCCAGCCCTTCATGGGAAACTGCCATCCCCACAGCCATGCTCTCCCATGGAGTGATGCAGGAAAAAAGCTTGAGCAGCACCAGATATTGTTTCCCAGGAACTCAACCCTTGCTAGATGCAGTGGCTGCTTTCCAATCAATGTGGGAGGGAATGAACCCCAAGGGCAGACTCCAAGGCTTCAGACAGTTCATGGCTGAACAGGTTGCCTGAGAACATCTGAAACTCGCGGCCAGCTACACCTTGACATTCAGATTGCAGATTGCCTGAGGCCAAAGTCGGAGCCAGGTAAGACAGATTGCTATCGCAGACTCTCCCCTTGTAAACTCTTCTGTTCCTGCTCTGGACAACAGCATTACCCCAGTAGACTGGGGCTTCCCCTGATTCCCACAAAGGTAGCTAAAAGTGCACACTTGTAAGGTGCTTCAGCTCCTTTCTCCAGCACTCCCCCACCAAAGTTCAAAACCGATAGAGAACTTGGGAAATCCCCAAAGCCCCACCCTCAACCTAGGCTAGCTGGACATCTCCTTTGAGTAACATTCACTTCGGAGAGAGCCTACAGCCACCATCACATCTGACTGTCTCCCACAAGCACCAACTCCTGACTAGAGGTCAACATTACAGCCCACCACATTAGATAAAAATACATCAGCCTGATATAATGCCAAACACCAACTAACAACACTTTCTTTTTTCTTTTTTTTTTCTTTTTGAGTTGGAGTCTCACTCTGTCACCCAGACTGGAGTGCAGTGGCCGCTCCCAGCCACTGCAGCCTCAACCTGCTGGGCTCTGGCAATCCTTCTGCCTCAGCCTTCCGAGTACCGGAACTACAGGCACGTGCTACCATGCCCGGCTGATTTTTGATTTATTGTAGAGATGAGGTCTCATCAAGTTGCCCAGGTGGGTCTCAAACCCGCGGGCTCAGGCATTCCACTCACCTCAGCCTCCCAGAGGCATGGGATTACAGGCTGAGCCACCGAGCCTGGCTTAACAACACTTTCCAAGCCACTCTAGTCACTCAGAATGCCATGAGCCAGTGTAGATACACAGTACAGGGCTGCCATACCTGGCAAGTGAGAAACTAATATAACCAAGGAAACCCTATAGTGCCTACATTAGCCCACTGTGAACCTCAAATATGAAGAAATTATCTTTCCCAATGAGAAGAAACCAAAAAAATTCTGACAATATAAAAAAACAGAGTTCTCCAACAACCCCAAAGACCACACCAACTCTTCAGCAAAATACCCAAGCCAAAATGAAAATCTTGAAAGGTCAGCCATAGAATTTATGAGGTTGATTATAGAAGTAATCCATGAACTTCAGGAGAAAATTGAAAACCAACATAAATAAATTTTTTTTAATGATTCAAGAAATTAATGAAATATACTCCAAAGAGACAGACATCTTTTTAAATATACAAGCTGAAATTCTGTAAGTGAAAGAAACATTTAGGAAGTACAAAATGCAGTGAAACGTATTATTTATTTTTTATCAATTTTTTTATTTTGATATTGTGGGGTACAGTTAAGGGTTAGTTATACAAATATGCTTCATTCAGGCCCCCTTGTTGATAACAGGTGTCTCCCTGTCCCCAGGCAGATGTTTACTACCATTAATCCCATCCCCCCCATAGTTTCCCACCACTGTCTGTCACTTTCTTATGGTAGTGCGTTGGATGATCAAGGTCCACTATACGAGTGAAAATATGTGATAGTCAGATCTTTGTTTCTGTGAGAGGTCACTCAGTATTATAGACTCTAGCTCCATCCAGGTTGCTGCGAAATTCATGATTTTGTTCTTTTTTATGGCTGCATAGTATTCCATCGTGTATATGTACCACATTTTTTTTAATCCAGTCCTCTTTTGATGGACAGTGTGGTTGGTTCCAGGTTCTTGCTATTGTGAACAATGCTGCAATAAACATTCATGTGCAGGTATCTTTTTTATAGAGTGATTTGAGTTCTTCGGGGTATATTCCCAGTAGGGCGATTGCAGGGTCATATGGGAGGTTGATGTTTAGAACTTTTAGGAAACACCACACTGCTTTCCATAGAGGTTGCACTTGTTTACACTCTCACCAATAGTGTAGGAGTGTTCCCTTTTTGCCACATCCTCTCCAACAACTATTATTTTCTGAGTTATTGATAATTGCCATTCTGGCTGGAGTTAGGTGGTATCTCAGTGTGGTTTTGATTTGCATCTCCCTGATGATTAGTGAGGTTGAGCATTTCTTCATGTGTCTGTTGGCTGCTCGAATGTCTTCATTTGTGAAGTGTCTGTTCATATATTTTGCCCATTTTATAATGGGGTTGCTTTTTTTTTCTTTTCAGCACATTTGAGTTCCTTGTAGATCCAAGATGTTAAGCCTTTGTCAGACCTGGAATTGGCAAATACTTTTTCCCAGTCTGTAGGCTATCTCCCTGCTCTCTTGATGGTTTCTTTGACTTTGCAGAAGCTTGTCAGTTTAATGAGGTCCCACTTGTCTATCTTATCCCTTATGGCCTGTGGATTTCGAGTTTTGTTCAGGAATTGGATGCCAGTTCCAATTTCCATGAGGGTATGTCCTTCATTTTCTAAGGTTCTTATGGTTTTAGGTTTTACATTTAGGTCTCTGATCCATTTGTAGTTAATTTTTGTGTATGGGGATAGATAGAGATCCTGTTTCAATCTTCTGTATGTGGTCAGTCAGTTTTCCCAGCACCATATACTGAATAGGTTCTCCTCTCCCCAGTGATAGGTGGTGGCAGCTTTGTCGAAGATGAGTTGGTTGAGAAATTGAGGTTTGGTTTCTGGAATCTCAATTCTATTCCATTGATCTATATACCTGTTCCTATACCAATACCAAGCTGTTTTGGTGACTGTAGCTTTATAGTAAAGTTTGAAGTCTTGTTTGTTTTTTTTGCTGATGATTGTTCTGGCTATTCTTAGCCGTTTGTGTTTCCATATGAATTCCTGTGTTGTTTTTTCTAGGTCTGAGAAGAATGTTGCTGGTAATTTGATAGGTATCGCATTGAATCTGTAGATTGCCTTAGGTAAGATGGACATCTTCACAATGTTGATTCTTCCAATCCATAAGCATGGGATATTTAGTTATTTGATGTTTCTGTCTCACTTCTCTTAAAATTCAGCAAATTCACCCCGGATCCAGCAAGCAGTGGAACATTTTAAAAGTAGACAAGAACAAGCAGAAGAAAGGATATCAGAATGTGAAGACAAAGCTTTTTCATTAACCTGACTAGGCAACAATAAAGACAAAAGAATGGAGCAAAGTCTCCAAGAAATGTGGCGTTATGTAAAATGTCCAAACCTAAGGATCATGGATATTTCTGAGGAAGAAGTGAAAGCAGCAGGTTTGGAAAATTTATTTGAAGGAATAATGGAGGAAAACTTCCCTGGTCTTGCTAGAGATCTAAACATCCAGATAAAGAAGCCCAAAGAAACCCCATAAAATTAATTGCAAGACGATCATCCATAAGGCATATAACAATCTGACTGTGTAAAGTTAATGTGAAGGAAAGAATTTTAAGAGGTTTGAGACAGAAACATCAAATAACTTACAAAGGTGAACATATAAAACTAACAGTAGACTTCTCAGAAAGAACCTTACAAACTAGAAGGAATTGGAGACCCAACTTCAATCTCCTAAAACAGAATAACAGTCAGTCAATGATTTTGTATCCTGCAAAACTAAGTTTCATAAATGAAAGAGAAATGAAGTCTTTCTCAAACAGGCAAACACAAATGGAATTTATCACCACTAGATTGGCTCAAAGAAATCCTAAATACTAAAACAAAAAGTCAAAATACACCAGTAGAGAAATCCTGGAAATCATAAAGTTCATAAGTCTTATAAAACACCAACACAATAGAGAAAATAAATAAGTAAAGCAACCAGAAAATAACCAGTATGATAAATAGAACTTTACATGTCATTATTGACTCTGAATGTAAATTGTCTCCATGTCCCACTAAAAAATATAGACTGGCAGAATAGATAAAAATTCACAACTCAAATATCTACTGCCATTAAGAGACCAACTGAATTCACAAAGACTCCTATAGACTCAAGGTAAAAGGATGAGAAAAAATATTTCACACAAAAAGAAATCAAAAATGAGCAGAGATAGTCATTCTCATATCAGATAAAACAGACATTAAATTAACAACAATTTAAGAAAGACAATGATGGCTATTATACAGCAATAAAGGGATCAATCAAAAAAGAAGACATAACAAATTTAAATATATATGCACCTAACACCAGAGTCCTCCACTTTATAAAACAAAATTTTCTAGATCTAAAAAAAAAGATATAAACAGCAACACAATAATAGTGGGAGACTTCAACACTCCATTGACAGAAATAGACAAACCATTAAAACATAAAGTCAACAAAGAAACATTGGAGTTAAACTGGATTCTAGAGCAAATGGAACTAACAGACATCTACAGAACATTCCATCGCAAAACTGCAATATATAAATTTTTCTCATTAGCATAAGGAACATTCTCCAAAATAGACCATTTGATAGGCCACAAATCAAGTAGCAATAAATTCTAAAATTTCCTAATCATATCAAGCACTTTCTAAGACCACAGTGGAAAAAACTAGAAATTAACTTCAAGAAGAACTCATGAAACCACACAAAAACATGAAAGTTAAACAATTTATTCCTTAATGACCCTTGGGTCAACAATGAAATCAAGATGGAATTTTAAAAATTTATTGAAATGAATGACAACAATGAAACAAATCATCAAAAATTCTGAGCCAAAGCTGTGCTCAGAGGAAAATTTATACATTAAGACTGAAGGATTACATATTGACAACCTAACATCACACATCAAGGAACTAGAAAAACATTAACAAACCAAACCTAAAGCTAGCAGAAGAAAATTTTGAAGATCAGAGCAGAACTAAATGAAATTTAAATTTTTTTTTAAATACAAAGAATCAATGGAACAAAAAGTGGGTTCTTTAGAAAAATTAACAAAATTGACAAACCATTAGCTAGATTAATTAATAAATGAACAAAGAATATTCAAATTAATTCAAACAGAAATGAAAAAAGAAGCATTACAACTGATATGATGGAAATTCAAAAGATCATCCAGAACTATTAAGAACACCTATATGCAAACAAACTAGAAAATCTAGAGGAAATAGATAAATTATTGGAAACATACAACTTCTCAACCTTGAATCAGGAAGAAATAGAAACCCTGAAAAGACCAGTAACAAGCAGTGAGATTGAAACAGTAATTAGAAGTCACCCAACAACAACAAAAAAAATCCAGGACCTGGTGGATTCACAGTTCATTTCTACCAGACCTTCAAAAAAGAACTGGTACCAATTTTACTGAAGCTATTCCACAAATGTAAGTGGAGGGAATCCTTCCCAACTTATTCTACAAAGCTAGTATCACTCTGATACCAAAAATAAGAAAAGATACAACAACAAATCCACAGACAAATATCTCTTACAAACATAGACACAGAAATCCTCAACAAAAAAATTAGTAAAGAAAAATCAGTAGAACGTTTTTAAAAACACACCATGAACAAGTGGGTTTTACACAAAGATGCAAGGGTTGTTCAACACACGCAAGTCAATAAGCATGATCTACTAAATAAATAGACTTAAAAACAAAAAACCATATAATCATTTCAATAGAAAAAGTCCTTGATAAAATATAGCACCCCTTCCTGATTTAAAAAAGAAAAAACTCTCAGCAAAATAGGCACAGAGGGAACATTCCTCAAAATGATAAAAGCTATATATAACAAATCCACAGCTAATGTCATTCTGAATGGAGAAAAGTAAAACAGATTTTCCCTATGAACTGGAACAAGACTAGGATGCCCATTTTTATCACTACTATTCAAAGTCATGCTGGAAGTCCTAGACAGAGCAATTGGGAAAGAAAAAGAAATAAAGTGTATCCAAACTAGAAAAGAAGAAATCAAACTATCTTTGTATGCCAATAATATGATCTTATACCTGGAGAACCCCAAAGATGCCTCCAAAAGATTCCTGGACTTGATAAATGAATTCAGTACAATTTCAGGATAGAAAATCAACACATAAAAATTAGTAGTACTGCTATACACCAATAGCAACCAAAGTGAGAATCAAAACAAGAACTCAATTCATTTATAATAATAACAGCCAAAAACTAAAATACCTAAGAATGTATTTAACTAAAGAGGTTAAACAAAAATCTCTACAAGGAGAACTACAAAACATTGATGAAAGAAATTGCAACGGACACAAACAAATGGAGAAACATTCCATGCTCATGTATTGGCCAAATCAACATTATTAAAATGACCACATTACTACATATTCAATGCAATCCTTGTCAAACTACTATTATTTTTCACAGAATTAGAAAAAACAATCCTAAAACTCATATGGAACCAAAAAAGAGCCAGAATAACCAAAGCAATCCTAGGCAAAAAGAACAAAACTAGAGGCACAACATTACCTGACCTCAAATTATACTACAAGGTCAAAGTAACCAAAACAGCATGGTATTTGCACAAGAGCAGACACATGGGCCAATGGAATAGAACAGAGAATGTAGAAATAAAACCAAATACCTACAACCAATTGATTTTTGACACAGCAGACAAAACCATGCATTGGAGAAAGGACACCCTATTCAACAAATGGTGCTGAAAAAATTAGACAGCTACATGCAGAAAAATGAAACTTGATTCCTATCTCTCCCCATATACAAAAATTAACTCAAGATGGATTAAATACTTAAATGTCAGACCTGAAACCATAAAAATTCTAGAAGAAAACCTTTAAAAAGAACTCTTTAAACATTGGCCTAGGCAAAGAATTTATGACTAAAACTCAAAAAACAAATGCAACAAAAACAAAATAAATAAGTGGTGTTTATCTAGGGCTGATTATCTCCACCCTTGTTTCCTATCCTTCCTTCTGATTTGACATTTGTTGCTTATTGATGTTCCACTTGAGGTTGAAAAGGGAAAATTGTATGAAATAGAGCTCAGGGAGCTGCATTTGGCACCATGTTGACTACTCTCAAGAAAAATTTGGGGTGCTGAGAGTCACCAAAAGATACACACCAAGGTGAAGTTTGAAAGTTTAAATAAATTGGGACTCTTCCTGTCCCAAATTATCAAGAAGTGTGGGAGCTCTTTGTTAAACAAAACAGTATCACTGTCTTCTGAAAAACAATTTCAATCTCTCTTTAAATATGTATTTTTATTATTTTAATAGTTTTATGAATTTCTACTGAATGGCCTTCCTATTTCCTTAGTGGCTTATGTGGACTATAATCCGATGTTGATTTTTTTAGTAAATTATCTCTAATACAGAAAGAACTACTAATACTAATTCATAAAAACTAAATTATACTTACTGACCTTCATAATTGCAAATTATTTATCTTCCATTGCATTCGATTGCAAGACAAATAAGAGTTTTCAAAATAAAAACTCTTTTCTCAAAATATATAAGTAGGAAAAAACTTCTGCAAAGCAAAAGAATAATCAATAGAACAAATAGGCAGACTACAGAATGGGAGAAGGTATTTGCAAACTATACATCTGACAAAGAAGTAATATACAGAATCTACAAAGAACTTGAATCAGCAAGAAAAAAGCAAATAACCCAATAAAAAAGTGGGGAAATTACATGAACAGACACCTCTCAAAAGAAGATATACAAATGGCAAAAAAAGAAAAATATACTCAACATCACTTATCATTAAGGAAATGCAAATTAAAACCACAGTGAGATACCATCTTATACCAGTCAGAATGACCATTATTTAAAAAATAAAAACACAGATACTGGCACAGATGCAGAGAAAAGGAAACACTTTTACACTGTTGCTGGGTGTGTTAATTAGTGCAAGCTCTATGGAAACCTGTATGAAGATAACTCAGAGAAGTAAAAGTAGATCTATTTGATTCAGCAATTTTACTACTAGGTATCCACCCTAAGAAACAGCAGTCATTCTATAAAAAAGACACCTGCACCTGCTTGTTTATTACAACACAATTCACCATTGCAAAGATATGGAATCAAGCTAAATGTCCATCAACCAATCAATGGATAATAAAAACATGGTACATGTACACCATGGAATACTACTGACCCATGTAAAAAATGAAATCATTTCCTATGCAGCAACATGGATGGAGCTGGAGATCATCATCCTAAGTAAACTGACTCAGAAACAGAAAACCCAAAACCACATGTTCTCACTCATAAGAGGAGGATAAGCCGTCACAAAGATGAAAATAATTGACACTGGGGACACCAATGAGGGGGAAATACAGAGGATTATGTTCAGAATCTCCTAGGACACAATGTTCACTATCTGGGGATTGGGCTACCTGAGACCAAATCCCCCTCCCCACTACAGAATATGTCCATTTAGTGAATATGCATATGTACCCCCACAAGGGTCGTGAGATATGTTGAAGGAGAGACAGATAGGCGACGACGATGATCATATACTGGACACCTGCTTCTTGAACAGATGACAATTTAATGCTAATTAATACAGAGCTTTTATATCATTTGTGAAGGGGCAAAACAAAGAAAATTCTTTCATATACATATCTTTTAAAAGTTACCAGCTAGTGGTCTTAGTAGCAAACAAACCAAGATTCCCAGTGGCTTTAGTAGCAAATAAGCCAGGAATCTCATAGGCATTAGACAAGTCCTATTCATAAAGCCAACAATGACACTCTCAGTCCAATGTCCCAAATTACAAATGTTTCAAGAAAGTTTCTTTAAGTGTATATTTCTTTATGTGTCAGGAATATTCTCATCTTAGGCTCTTGTGTTCTTCAGAGTCCTGTGATCGTCTCCCTTGTCCAGATGTCCTCGTTACTTTTCTCTTATCTTGCAGTGCTTGTTTCTAAAGAGAACTCAAAAGAAGTTTTTAGTAATGTTTCCCAGGCCCCTCAATGTTACTTTCTGTTTTAGCTGATCTGTCATAAAAAGTGTCTGAATATTATATTATGAGTTCAGTGAAAACCTACTCTATAAATGTTAACTTAGAGTTTTAAGTTTATAGTTTTAACTATAGAATTAAGTAAAAACCTTAACATTAATCTTATCCTAAGTTAGTGAAAACAGTGTTAAGTCACCTACATAACTCCTAGATAAGTGTTAGAACTTATAATGATTCATAATGAACCTATTATAAACTTGTGCTTCTAAAAAATCCTTATGTCTAAACACTAAACTGCATAGTCCTAAATCAAATAAGGAGTGGATATACTTATATCATTTATTACTTAAGCAATATCTAGTAACCTATAACCAAGTGAAATAAAGCATTCTTGATGTGCTTCAGAGTTTAACCCTTGCATATATTAGAAAAGGCCAAGTGGCATAGTGGGAAAAATGGAAAAATAAACCATGACATTTCCAGGTTAGCTGTGAATACTTCACATAAACATGCCATTTTCTTCTTCCACGACTGCACAGAATTCTTCGGCGGTATCAAACAGCAAAGGTGAAGGACAGAAGGGCCTCAGCTTCCTGGGCTCACCCTGCGGCCCGGGGTCTTCAGCCCACCCAGACCCTGTCAATCAGGTGGACCTCCAAGGCTGGCTCCCAACAGGGAAATACAGAGGATTATGTTCAGAATCTCCTAGGACACAGCGTTCACTATCTGGGGATTGGGCTACTGAGACCAAGTCCCTCACCCACTACAGAATATGTCCATTTAGTGAATATGCATATGTACCCCCTAAATCCTGAATCCAAAATTTTAAAAATCAGTCCTGAATGTGAAAAAATAAATATTATATTCTATTAAGATATCATTGACATATAAAGTATATAAATTTAAAGTGTACAATTTGATGTTTTGTTGTACATTGTGAAATAATCACTAGAATCAAGCAGATTAATAGGTCCATGATTTATAAATAGCTACCATTTTGTGTGTATGCATGTGTGTGTGAGAAATTTAGTTTATGATCTATTCTTTTATTTTTTTATGCACAACAGAAATTTATTTCTCACTTATATGTTGTAATTTCTACATATAAGTGAGAATGTGCAGAATTTATCTTTTATGTCTTGCTTATTTTGTTCAGCATAACGTCCTTCAGTTTCATCTATGTTCTCACAAGTAGCAGATTTCCTAATTTTTAAAGGTTGCATAATTTGGTCATACAATTTATTTCAAAATACAATTTATTATAATATTCATGTCTATACATACCACATTTTCTTTACCCATTTATCTGTCAAAAGACATTTTGGTTGTTTCCATATCTGAACTACTGTGAGTAGTGCTGCAATGAACATGGAAGTGCAACTATCTTTTCAAGATCCTGAGTTCAATTGTTTTGCTTATATGCCCAGAAGTAAAATTGCTGGATGATGTGGTAGTTCTATTTTTTAAGTAACCTTTGATCTTTTCTCTATAACGTTTTATGAATTTATATTCTCACCAAGAGTGTATAAGGGCTCCTTTTCCCCCACCTTCTGGCCAATACTTATGTCTTACCTGTTTGTAGACATTGAATATGTGAGGTGATATCTTATTGTGGTTTTGATTTGCATTTCTTTGGTGATCAGAGAAGTTGAGCACCTTTTTTTATGAGTTGGGACCCAAAAAAATCAAAATTTACTTATGAAAATTTGTGCATGTATTTCTTTTTTTAAGATGTAGTGTACAATTCAGGGTTAGGTACAAGTGGTCATCATGCAGATAAAGTTTAGGTACCCTTTATTTTTTGAGTTAGAGTCTCACTCCATTGCCCAGGGTGGAGTGCAGTAGAATGCTCATGGTCACCCCAGTGTTGACCTGCTGGGCTCAGGCGATCCCTCTGACTTAGTCTTTCAAACAGCCAGAACTACAGGCATACACTACCATGCCTGGCAAATTTTTTGATTTATTGCAGAGATGAGGGCTCACCAAGTTGCCTGGGCTGTCCTTGAACTCATGGACTCAGGCAATCCCCTCACCTTGGCCTCCCAAAGTGCTGGGATTACAGGCTTTAGCCACCACACCTGGTCTGGGTACACTTATTAGTTACGTGCCCCCCTCCACTGGGAGTGTCCCACTCCTGCCAATCTCTTTCTTATGGTATTATAGTATTATGATAAGCAGGGTCTGCTTATGAGTACATGCAGTACTCAGATCTTTGTTTCTGTGATAAATCACTGAGCATATAGATTCTAAATCTGACGAAGTTGCTGCAAAGTCCATAATCTTCTTTTTCTTTATGGCTGTGTAATATATTCCATCATATATATGTACCACATTTTCTTTATCCAGTCCACTGTCAATGGACAGCACAGTTGGTTCCATGTTTTTGCTATTGTGAATAATGCTGCAATAAACATACTTGTGCGGGTATCTTTTTTATAGAGTGATTTGAGTTGCTCTGGGTATATTACCAGAAGGGGATTGCTGGGTTGTATGGAAAGTCGATTTTTAGAAATCACCACACTGTTTTCCACAGAGATTGTACTAGTTTACACTCCCACTGACAGTATAGAAGTGTTCCCTTTCCCCACATTCTCTCCAGCACCTGTTGTTTTTGAGTTACTGATGATGGTCATCCTGACTGGAGTTAGGTGGTATCTCAGTGTGGTTTTAATTTGCATTTCTCTGATGATTAGTGAGGCTGAGCATTTTTTCATGTATCTGTTGGCTGTTTGTACATCTTCTGAGAAGCATCTATTCACAAGTGGGAGGTATCACATTTCCAGATTTTAAGCTCTACTATAAATCTACGATAATTAAAATATCCTGGTATTGGTACAAGAACATGCATATATACCACTGAAACAGGATAGAGATTCTAGAAGCAAAACCTCAGTTTCTCAACCAACTCATCTTTGATAAGGTCTCTACCAACAACCAATGGGGTGAGGAAAACCTACTCTGTAAATGGCTATTCTCGGAAAACTGGCTGACTACATGCAGAAGATTGAAGCAGGACCCCTACCTATCCCCATAAACACACAAAAAATCAACTCTAAATGAACCAAAGACCAAAATGTAAAAACTCAAACTATAAGAATCCTAGAAAATAGCATAGGAAATACTCTTACAGAAATTGGAATTGGCAACCAATTCCTGATCAACTCTCCAAAAGTGAATGCCATAAAAGACAAGACAGACCAGTGGGACTTCATCAAACTGAAAAACTTCTGCAAAGCAAAAGAAACCATCAAGAGAATGGGGAGGCCAGGCTAGGTGGCTCAACCTATAATTCCACCACTTTGGGAGGCCAAGGTGAATAGATTGCCTGAGCCCACAGGTTTGTGACCAGCCCAGGCAACTTGGTGAGACTTCATCTCTACAATAAAATTTTTTTTAATTATCTGAGTGTGGTAGTGTGTGCCTGTAGTTCTGGCTACTTGGAAGCCTGAGACAGAAAGATCACTGGAGTCCAGTAGGTCGATGCTGGAGTGGCTATGAGTGTGCCATGGAACTCCAGCCTGGATGACAGAGCAAGACTTCAACTCAAAAAAAAAGAGAGAGAGGGTGGGGGGAACCTATTAAAGTGGGCAAAAATAGAGAAGGACAAACATATGGACTTCCCAGTAACTTGAATGGATTTAGAGTCGATCATACTCAATGATCTATCACAGAAACAAAGAACAGAGTACCATATATTCTCACTCATAAGTGGACTTTGAACAATTATAATACTGTAAGAAAGGGATTGGCAGTAGTGGGAAACTCTCAGGGGAGGGGGTGGGATTGGCAATTGAGGGAAATTGTTAGGGGAGGGAGAGACATACCTCATCAACAAGGGTGCCTGCATAATAAACATCTGTATACCCAACCCTGAATTGTACCCCACATCTTTATAAGAAAAAAAAGAAAGAACATAGAAAAGAAGTTTCAAAAGGCTGAACAAAACCTTCAAGAGATGAGTGATTATTTCAAGAAGTCAAACCTAAGATTAATTGGAATCCCTGAGGCAGACATAGAAAGAAAGAGACCACTTGGAACAAACATCCCATAAAATTATCCAAAAAATCTTCCCTCATCTCATTAGCGACATTACCATTCAAACACAAGATATGCAGAGAACCACCACAAGACAACAAATGAGAAAGTCAACTCCTAGACACTTAGTATTTTGCCTACACAAAATAGGTATAAAAGAAAAAATCCTAAAGGCAGCAAGAGAACAAAGTCAGACTACCTACAGGGAAAGACCAATTAGAATAGCAGCAGACATATTTACACAAATGCTTCAGGCTAGGAGAACTTGAAGTCCAGTCATCAAAGTTCTCAAAGATTAAAAATTTCAACCAAAAATTACCTGCCAGCTAAGCTAAGCTTCATCAGTGTTGGATAATTAAAATCTTTCCCAGACATTCAATCCCTAAGAGTTTATGCTGCATCCAGACCAACTCTACAAGAAACACTTAAGAAAGTATTAAACACAGAAGAAAGGGAAAAAAGAACAGCAATGCCCTTCCCACGAATGCAGGGGAAAGATTGAAAACACACATGAATCAACCCAAACATCAAAAGAAGGGCAACAAACAAACAAATGAACAGCAGCAACATCAACAAACTTTAAAAGAACCTCATGACAAAGATAAACTCTCACATCTCAGTAATTAGCCTGAATGTGAATGGAGTAAATGTACCACTGAAAAGACATAGGGGAGATCAGGAAGATGGTAACCAAAGCAGTCGGACCATGCAAGTCCTGGTGTGAGTGAGTGAGAGTATGGAAAATTTTGTGTATGTGTTGGTGAACAAGTGGGCATGTGAGTGGCTGACTGAGTGAGGGCTAGGGAGCTAGTGGCCATGGCTCTCCTGGTGCAGCAGCTAATGCATAGCTGCTGGGCTTGGACCCTGGCAGTTCCCAGGATGCAGAAGTCAAGAGCCATTTTCTTTTTTTTTTTTTTTAATCAACAAACCTTTCCTGGAATGAAAATGCTGGAAGAGACTGTCTAAGTGGGGGCTCATAAACAAGTGACCAGGTCCCTGGTGTAACAGCTGGTACTGCAGCTTCATCCCTGGTTCCTCCCAGGTCACAGAAGCTGAGCGTCATTTAAAAAAAAAAAAAAAAACAGACAAAAGTTTTTCTGTGAAAAAGTGGTGGGGAGAAAATATTGCCCCAGGCTATCCTGAACCATTGCAGCAGGAGAGACTACCTGCTCCAGGTTTTGCCTCACCACTTGGGCGCCTGGCAGGGCACTGGCAGCAGAAGCTGCAGAGGAAGTCCAGAGGCAAGTCCCATAGAAGAGGACAAGAGAGGCATCCCACCACCATCTGGAAAGTGGGGCAGGAAAGTGCTCCAACTTGCTCACCATGGAGCAATAGATCCAATCTTTGTGACTCATGGGTCAACTACTCAAGGATTGAGCATGACCCAGAGGGAATATCCTGAAAGTACAAACTTCAGAGGGACCTGATGAGTGCTGAGTTCCAGGTGCCCCACCCCCTACAGTGATCCAGCTACAGGAAAAAGGGTGTGGCCAAAAATAGACAAGGAAGAACTCCAAAGAGATCATTGGTGAGTCTGGGACTGACTCAAACCCCTCCTTCCCAATAACCCTCTGAGCACCAGACCCACATAGCTGGGTCACAACTGAGAAGGACAAACCCAGGCAGAGCCTGGACATCTGTCACAACAGGAGAACGCCATTCCAGGATAGGCATGGCTGGGGCATCCTCTATGAGTATATACCTGGGGAAGAGACAATCCCACACCACTCCACAGGAGGAGATCTCCCAGATAATATGAGAGTGGAAGGGGAGGACTGCAGCCCCACCCAACTCCACTGCCCCTCCTCCTTCCCTGCTCTGGACACAGGAGAGAGTGAAAGAGGTGGCTCTACAGGAGAGACCAGATTAGATGAACAATTACAGAGCTTGCCACAAGAGGGCAGGGGTTTTTTTAAATACAATTTTTTAATTATTTTTTTATTTTTACTGTTTATTTGGTAGTTCATCTATTTTTAAAATAATTTTCCTTTGTGAATGAATGTGTATGTGAAGGCTTGATCTGCATCACCCAAAGAATTTTTTTCTTTTCTTTTTCTGTTTCTTTCTTCCATTATTTGTTATTTTCTGTTTACTTGTGTATGTGGATGAATGACTGTTCATCTTTCAATTTTTGTTGCTGTTATTGATTTGTTTTTGCTGTTTTGTTCTTCTGAGTTATTTTTATTTTTTTATAGTTTAAGGTCAATATTTGTGTGAGGGTTTGACCTGAATTCCTTCCCCCACCCCTTCAGTCTTTCTGCTTTCTGTTTTTCTTCTCTATTCACCTTGTGCTAGGCATATGTGTGTGTGTTTAGTTTCCTTGGTTTGTTGTCATTGTTTGTTTTGTTTCACTTTGTTTTTATTTCAGTTTGTTTGGGTGTGTGTGTGTGTGTGTGTGTGTGTGTGTGTGTGTGTGTTCAATCACTTTTCGCATTGGTTTCTGCTTTGCATCATCATATAGAGTGGTGATGGGGAATGGGTCTCAGGGAACACATACCACAATAAGTGAATATTGAAATTTGAAAGTCATTTCTGAATCTTAGTGCCCCACCACCTACTTTAGTCAAATTTAAAAAACTACAAGAGACAGCAAAGCTTCCCATCAACCATCCTATTTCAAAATAGAACAAATACAGAGCCCAGATCAGGGAAGAACAGAGGACTGAGCAAACATCAGAAGGGAAAGCTCACTGACACTGAATAACAGAAATAAAGGGAAAAAAAGAGAACTGTCACAAAAAAGGAAAAACCAAAGAAGACCACAGGCAACTTCAATCGTACCAAACACAGAACTCCTGAAAAATGAGACATCGGTGCCCAAACAATGGAAGTCACCAATGACTGGCCCAGAATATGACAGGGATTAGGGAGTGGAGGGAAAGAGTGTATAAAGCTCCAGAAAGAAAATATGCAACACTGAAAGAACTTGTAACAGAGATTTTGGCAATAAAAAATTTCATCCAGGATACCAAGATGACAAGTATGGAAAGCAGAATTAATCTAACTGAAGAAAGAATCTCAGAACTTGAAGACCAGAACATGGAATTAGTCCGATCTGTAAAAAACATAGAAAGAAAACTCAGAAAGAAAGAACAACACCTACAAAAGATGTGCAGTTATATCAAGAGGCTGAACCTACACATGATGGGTATCCCAGAAGAAGAAAGGAAAATGGAAAACAACTTGGAGCAAGTATTCCAGGATGCAATCCAAGAAAACTTTCCCCATCTCACCAGAGATGTGACCAGCCAAGCACAAGAGATACAGATAACCCCCACAAGACATCAAAGGAGAAGAACAACCCCTACACACATAATAATTCACCTACAGAAAGTAGTCACGAAAGAAAAAATCCTAAAGGCAGCAAGAGCAGAAGGTCAGACTATCTACCAGGGAAAACCAATCAGAATAGCAGCAGACCTATCAGCAGAAACACTATAAGCAAGAAGGGACAGGATCCCTATATTCAAAGTCCTCAAAGATAAACAATTTCAACCAAGAATTTCGTATCCAGCCCAGCTCAGCGTCTTCAGTGGTGGAGATTTAAAGTCCTTCCCAGACATCCAATCCCTAAGAGATTATGCAGCTTCCAGATCAGTTCTAAAGGAGACACTTAAAAAGGTATTAAGCACAGAAGAAAGAAAAAAAAAGAATGACCACACACTTCCCAAGAGAACAGCAGATCACAGAATCAACAGAGAATACAGCTCAACAGAAACTTGAAAACACACACATGCATTAACCCCAAAGCCAAAAGAAAACAAACAAAGAGAGAACTTTACAAGAACCTCATGACAGAGATAAACAATCACATTTCAATAAACAGTCTGAATGTGAATGGACTAAATGCACCACTGAAAAGATACAGAATGGCAAACTGGATAAGAAACCATGACCCAACTATTTGCTGCATCTGAGAGTCATGGGACATCCCAATACAAGGGACATGCACAGACTCAAAGTTAAAGGATGGAAAACAAGTCTCCAGGCAAATGGATCACAAAAGAAGGCAGGAGTTGTGATCTTAATATCAGACAAAACAACCTTTACGCTATCAAAAATAAAAAAGATGGAAAAGTACACTACATAATGATAAAAGGTTCAGTCCATCAACAAGAAATATCCATCTTAAACATTTATGCACCCAACAAAGGAGCACCAGCATTTATAAAGCAAGTAAACTTTAAAAAGATATTGACTATAACACTATTATAGCAGGGGACTTGAATACCCCACTAATAGCCCTGGGCAGATAATCAAGGGAAAAAATCAACAAGGAGATCCAGAATGTAAACTCAACACTTGACCAAATGAACTTTATAGATACCTAAGGATTACTCCACCCAACAACCACAGAATAGACATTCTACTCATCACCACATGGAATGTACTCCAAGATTGATCACACCCTTGGCCATAAAACAAGCATAGACAAATTCCATAAGGTTAAAACCTTGCCATGCACATTCTCAGACCACAGTGGAATAAAAATAAATATCAACACCAGCAACATTTCCCCAAAGCCAACAAAGACATGGACACTAAGCAGTATGATGCTGAATAACTACTGGGTTTACACCAAAAACAAAGCTGGTACTGAAAGATTCCTGGAAACAAATGAAAATGAAGAAACATCTTACCAAAACCTCTGGGATACCATGAAAACAGTTCTAATAGGGGAATTTATATCTCTACAAGCACACTTCAAGAAAATGGGAAGATCACAAGTGGATAGCCTAACAGATCACCTAAGAGAACTGGAAAGAGAAGAACACCAAAATACCAACATTAGCAATAGAATCCAAATAACCAAACTAAGAGCCCAAATATAGGACATAGAAGACAAAAATACTATTAAAAACATCACCAAATCAAAAAGTTGGTTTTTTTAAAGAATTAATAAGATTGATGGACCCCTAGGCAGAATGACCAAGAAAAAGTGAGTAAAAGCCCAAATAAACACAATCAGAAATAGAAAAGATCAAATCACAACTGACCCCGAAGAAATACAGAGATTATCAGAGATTACTATTGAAACAAACTTGATAACCTAAATGAAATGGAGGACTTTTTCACATCACACAACCTCCCAAGATTGAAACAAGAAGACATTGAGAAACTAAATAGACCAATAACAACCCAGGAAAGTGACTCTGTCATATGAAAACTATCTATAAAAAAAAAAAAAAAGCCCTGGACTGGCTGGCTTTCCAGCAGAATTCTAAAAAAGGTACAAGGAGGAGCTAATAACAATCCTGTTGAAAGTATTGCAGGCAATTGAGAAAGATGGAATTCTCCCCAAATCATTTTGTCAAGCTAACATCACACTGATACCCAAACCAGGCAAAGATTTTTTTTAACATATTTTTTATTTTAAAATTGTGGGGTACAGTTAAGTGTTAGGTATACAAATATGCATTGTGCAGGTACCCATGTTGATGAGGTGTGTCCCCCCCATTCCCAGACAGATATTGACTATCATTAATCCCACATCCCTTCCCCTCCCTGCACCCCCCTATGGTTTCCCACCACTGTCAATCATTTTCTTATAGTATTACAATAGTTGTTCAAGGTCCACTTATGTGTGAGAACATGTGGTACTCAGATCTTTGTTTCTGTGAGAGATCACTTAGTATTATAAACTCCAATTCCATCCAGGTGGCTCCAAAACTCATGATTTTATTCTTTTTTATGGCTGCATAAGATTTCATTGTGTATGTACCACATTTTTTTAATCCAGTCCTCTTTTGATGGACAGCATGGTTGGTTCCATGATCTTGCTATTGTGAACAATGCTTCAATAAACATACATGTGCAGGTATCTTTTTTATAGAGTGATTTGAGTTCTTCAGGGTATAGTCCCAGTAAAAGGAGTGTGGGGTCATATGCAAGGCTGATTTTTAGGGCTTTTAGGAATTTCCACACTGATTCCGCAGAGGCTGCTCTAGTTTACACTCCCACCAATAGTGTAGAAGTGTTCCCTTTTCGCCACAACCTCTACAACATCTGTTATTTTTTGAGTTATTGATAATGGCCATTCTGACTAGAGTCAGGTGGTATCTCAGTGTAGTTTTAATTTGCATCTCCTTAATGACTAGTGAGGTTGAACAATTCTTCATGTATCTGTTGGCCACTCATATGTCTTCTTTTGAAAAGTGTCTGTTCATATCTTTTGCCCACTTTGTAACGGGGTTGTTTGTTTTTTCTTTTCAGCACATTTGAATTCCTTGTCAATCATAGATGTTAGGCCTTTGTCATACATGGAGTTGGCAAATACTCTTTCCCAGTCTGTGGGCTGTCTCCCTGCTCCCTTGATAGTTTCTTTGGCTTTGCAGAAGCTTGTCAGTTTAATGAGGTCCCACTTGTCTAATTTATCTCTTAAGTCCCATGCGTTCCAGGTTTTGCTCAGGAATTGGATTCACTTCCAACTTCCTTAAGGGTGTGTCCTGCATTTTCTAAAGTTCTTACAGTTTGAGGTTTTACATTTGGGTCTCTGATCCATTTAGAGCTAATTTTTGTGTTTGGGGATAGTGGTCCTGTTTAATCTTCTGCATTTGGTGAGCCAGTTTTCCCAGCACCATTTACTGAATAGGTTCTCCTCTCTACAGTGGTGGATGGTGGAGGATTTGTTGAAGATGAGTTGGTTGAGAAATTGGGATTTTGCTTCTGGAATCTCAATTCTATTCCATTGTTCTATACGCCTGTTCTTGTACCAATACCAAGCTGTTTTGATTATGGTAGGTTTATAGTAAAGTTTAAAGTCTGGTATTGTGATACCTCCTGCTATGTTTTTTGTTTTGTTTTGTTTTTTGTTTTTTGTTTTGTTTTGTTTTGTTGAGGATTGTTCTGGCTATTCTTGGTCGTTTGTGTTTCCATATGAATTCCTGTATAGTTTATTTCTAGATCTGAGAAGAATGTTGCTGGCAATTAAATGGGTGTTGCATTAAATCTGTAGATTGCCTCAGGTAAGATGGACATCTTCACAATGTTGATTCTTCCAATTCATGAGCATGCGATATTTTTCCACTTGTTTGTGTCATCTTTGATTTCTTTGAACAGTGTTTTGTACTTTTCCGATTGTAAAGGTCTTTCACATCTCTGATGAGGAAGATGCCAAGGTGTTTCATTTTTTGTAGCTATTGTGAATGGGATTGTGCTTTTTGGGGGGTTTCTGTTTGTTTATTATTGGCATAAAGGAATGTGATTGTATTTTGCATTTATTTTATACCCTGATAATTTAACAAAGTCCTTTATCAGTGCAAGGAGGCTTTTGACAGATTCTCTTGGGTTTTCAAGGTACACAATCATGTCATCTGCAAAGAGATAGCTTTATTTCCTCTTTTCCTATTTGGATACTCCTGACTGCCTTCTCTTTTCTGATTACTCTAGCCAGGACTTCCAATACTATATTGAACAGGAGGGGTGATAGTGGGCATCTTTGCCTTGTTCCCATTTTCAGGGGAAATGGTTCCAATTTTTATCTGTTTAGGAGTATGCTGACTGTGGGTTTCTCATAGATGGATTTTACTATTTTGAGGTATGTCTCATGTATGCCTAGATGTTTGAGGGTTTTTAACAAGAACAGGTGCTGGATTTTGCCAAAAGTTTCTTCTGCATTTAATGATATAATCATGTGGTTTTTGTTTTAATGTCTGTTGATGTATTTAATTACATTTATGGTCTCCCGAATGTTGAACCAGTCTTGCATCCCAGGAATAAAGCCTACTTGGTCATGATGGATGATTTTTGAGATGTGTTGTTGAATCTAGTTTGCTAAAATCTTGTTGAGAATTTTAGCATCTATGTTCATCAAAGTTATTGGCCTGTAGTTCTCTTTATTTGTTGGGTCTTTACCTGGCTTGGGTATCAATGTGATGTCATCTTCATAAAATGATTTGGGGAGAGTTCCCTCTTTCTCAATCACCTGGAATACTTTCAGTAGGATTGTTATCAGTTCCTCATTAAATGTCTTAAAGAATTCTGCTGGAAAGTAATCTGGTCCAGGGCTACATTTTTGTAGGTAGTTTTCTTATTACATAGGCAATATCCTTGATTGTTATTGGTTTATTTAGGGTCTCAATTTCTTCTTGTTTCAACTTAGGTAGGTTGTGCAATGTCAGAAAGTCCTCCATTTCCTTAAGGTTTTCAAGTTTGTTTCCATACAAGTGTATATAGTAGTCTCTAATGATCTTTTGTATTTCTTCAGGGTCAGACATGACTTCATCTTTTGTGTTTCTGATTGAATTTATTTGGGCATTTTCTCTTTTTTTCTTGGTCAGCGTAGCCAGGGGACCATCGATCTTGTTTATTCTTTCAAAGAACCAGTTTTGTTTTGTTGATTTTTTGTATTGTCTTTTTGTCTTCTATGTCCCAGTTTGGGGCTTGTATTTTGGTGATGTGGATTCTTCTGCTGAAGTTAGGGTTTTTGTGGTCTTGCTTTTCCAGCTTCCTTAGGTGACTTGTTACCCTGTTAATTTGTGATCCTTCCATATTCTTCATGTGTGTTTATAGAGATATGAATTCTCTTACTACAGTTTTCATGGCCTCACAGAGATTTTAGTGAGATGTTTCTTCATTTTCATTTGTTTCCAGGTATCTTTTAATCCTTGTTTTGATTTTATTATTGACCCAGGAGTTGTTGAGCATCATGCTGTTTAGTGTCTATGTCTTTGTGGGTTTTGGGGGAACTTTGTTGATGTTTATGTTTATTTATATTCCACTGTGGTCTACGAAGGCACATGGCAAAATTTTGATCTTTTGAAATTTGTTTAGGCTTGATTTGTGGCCAAGTATCTGGTCAGTCTTAGAGTACGTTCCATGCAGTGATGCATAGAATGTATATTCTGTGGTCATTGGATGGAGTGTTCTGTAGGTATCAATTTAGTCCTTTTGGCCAACAGTCACATTGAAGTTCCAGATCTCATTGCTAATTTTTTGTCCTGATAATCTGTCTAAGATTGTGAATGAGGTATTAAAGTCCTCAGCTATGGTAGTGTTAGAGTCAATATCTTTTTTGAGCTTACTTAGAAGCTGCTTTATGAAAGTTGTTGCTCCTAAGTTGGGTGCATATATGTTTAGGATAGATATTTCTTCTTGATGGAGTGAACCTTTTATCATTATGTAGTGACCTTTTTTATCTTTTTTAATTTTTGATAGCTTAAAGGGTATTTTGTCTGAACTTAGGAAAACACAAACTAATGGAAAAATATTCCATGCTCATGGATAGGGAGAATCAATATTGTTAAAATGTTCATCCTAACAAAGACAATCTACAGATTCAACATAATAACCATTAAACTACCAACATCATTCTACTCAGAACTGGAAATGACAATACAGAAATTCATATGGAAACATAAATTGACCATGAATAGCCAAAACAATCCTTAGCAAAAGAAACAAAACAGGAGATATCAAACTTCCAGACTTCAAACTTTACAATAAGGCTACAGTAATCAAAACAGCCTGTATTAGTACAAGAACAGGCATATAGACCAAAGGGAAAGGATAGAGATTCTGGAAGCAAAGCCTCAGTTTCTCAACCAACTCATCTTTGAAAAAGCCTCCAACAACAACCACTGTGGAGAGGAGAACCTATTCAGTAATGGTGCTGGGGAAACTGGTTGATCACATGCAGAAGATTGAAACAGGACCCCTACCTATCACCATACACAAAAATTAGCTCAAGCCAGGCTCCTGGCTCAGCCTGTAATCCCGCACATTTGGGAGGCTGAGGTGAGTGGATTGCCTGAGCCCACAGGTTCGAGACCCACCTGGGCAGTGAGACCTCATCTCTACAATAAATCAAAAAAAAAAATAGCTAGGCATGGTAGCGCACACCTGTAATTCTGGCTACTTGGAAGATTGAGGTGGAAGGATCACTGGAATCCAGCAGGTCGAGGCTGCAGTGGCCGGGAGCGGCCACTGCACTCCGGTCTGGGTGACAGAGTGAGACTCCAACTCAAAAAAAAAAAAAAAAAAAAATTAGCTCTAAATGGACCAAAGACCTAAATGTAAAACCTCAAACTATAAGAATCTTAGAAAACACAGGAGATACCATTATGGAAATTGGAACTGGCAGCCAATTCCTGATCAAAACTCTAAGTGCCCATACCATAAGAAATGAGATAGACAAGTGGGACCTCATCAAACTGATAAGCTTCTGCAAAGCAAAAGAAACCATCAAGAGAGCAGGAAGACAGTCCACAGAATGGGAGAAAATATTTGCCAACTATATCTGACAAAGGCCTAACATCTAGGATCTACAAGGAACTCAAATGGTCTAAAAGGAAAAATCCCAACAGCCCCATTACACAGTGGGCAAAAGACATGAATAGACACTTCTCAAAAGAAGATATATGGGCAGCCAAAAGACACATTAAAAAGTGCTCAGCCTCACTCATCACCAGAGAAATGCAAATCAAAACCACATTGAGATACCACCTAACCCCAGTAAGGATGGCCATCATTATTAAAACAAGCACTGACAGATGCTGGAAAGGGTGTGGAGAAAAAGAAACACTTCTACACTGCTGGTGGCAATGCAAACTTTTGCAACCTCTTTGGAAGACAGTTTGGCAATTTCTGTAAGAACTAGAAATTGATCTTCCATATGACCCAGCAGTTCCTTTATTGGAAATTTTATTAAAATGACTATACTAGACAAATCAAGCTATAGATTCAGTACAATCGCTATCAAATTTCCAATGTCATTCTTCACAGACATAGAAAAAAACTTAAAATTCATATAGAACCATAAAAGACTCCAAATAGCCAAAGCAATCTTAAGCAAAAATAACAATACTGGGGTCATCACACAATCTGATTTCAAAACTACAAAGCTATACAAACCAAAACAGATTGGCATTGGCATAAAAACAGACACATGGACCAATGGAGCAAAGTAGTCCAGACATAAATACACATGTCTGCAGCCACCTCATTTTTTACAAAATTACCAAAAACACACAATGGGAAAGAGACAGTCTTCAATAAATGATGTTGGAAAAAAATAGATAGCCACATGAAAAAGAATGAAACTAGAATCATATCTCTCACCATATACAAAAGCATCAAAATGGATTAAAAATTTACATGTAAAATTCAAAACTATATAACTGCTAGAAGAAAACATATGAGGAAATACTATCTGACACTGGTCAAGAATTTATTGAGAGAGAACATCAGAAGGCCCAAGTCACAAAAGCAAACAGTCATGGACAATAAAAGCAAAAATAAATAAATGGAATTACATAAAACTAAAATGCTTCTACATTTTGGAAAACAATCACAAGCATGAAGAGAATGGGAGAAAATTTGTGATTTATTCATCTAGCAATAAGTTAATATCCAGAATTTATAAGGAACTCAAATAACTCAATAGCAAAAATACAAATACTTGATTTTAAAATGGACAAAAGACTGAAAAGATATTTCTCCAAAGAATAGAGTAAAATTTTCATAAGATATACATATATTTTTAAAAGCTTAACATTGTAGATCCAGAAACTGTGAAGGGGAGGGGGGCAAGGTAGTGGAAATCTGCCTGGGGAAGAGGGGGCACACCTCATCAGCAAGGGTACCTGCACAGTGAATATTTGTATAGCTAACTCTGAAATGTGCCCCACAATTTAAATAAAGAAACTTTAAAAGTTAAAAAAAAAGCTTAACAGAGAAATGCAAGTCAAAACCGAAATGAAATTTCATCTCATCCTCATTCGAATGACTTTTATCAAAAAATAAAAGCTGATGAGGATGTGGAGAAAGGGGAATACTCATACACGGTTGATGAAAATGTAAATTAGTACAGTCATTATGGAAAACTGTGTGGTGATTCTTCAACAAATTAAAAATAGATATACCAGCCAGGCTCAGTGGCTCAGCCTGTAATCCTGCACCTTGGGAGGCTGAGATAAGTGGATTGCCTGAGCCCACTGGTCCGAGACCCGCCTGGGCAACTTGGCAAGACCTCATCTCTACAATAAATTGAAAAATCAGCTGGGCGGGGTAGCGCCCACCTGTAGTTCCAGTTACTTGGAAGGCTGAGGTGGAAGGATTGCCAGAGCCCAGCAGGTCAAGGTTGCGATGGCCAGGAGCAGACACTGCACTCCAGTCTGGGTGACAGAGTGAGACTCCAACTCAAAAAAAAAAATAGATATACCATATAATCTATAATCTAGCAATCCCACTACTGGGTGTACATCCAAAGGAAATGAGAACAGTATATCAATTCACAATAGTCAAAATATGGAATCAAACCTAAAATTAAAGAATTTTAAAAGTGTGGTATATATGTACAATGGAATACTATTTGGCCATCAAAAACTGTGGAATCCTGTCATTTGCAATAATATGTATAAGCCTGAAGGACATTATGGTAAGTGAAATAAGCCAGGAACAGAAAGATAAATACTGCATGATCTTACTCATATGTGGAATCTTAAAAAAAAAAATGAATCTCATAGAGTATAGGATAGTGATTACCAAAGGTCAGGGAGAATAGGGATGAAGTGTTGATGAAGAAAGGCTGGTCAAAGTGTGCAATGTTACAGTTAGACAAAGGAATAAATTCTGGTATTCTATTGCACAGTAGAGTGACCATATTAACATAACAATTGTAACAATGCATTTTATATTTCAAATAACTAGAGGGAGGGAGTTCACATGTTCCCAAAGCAAATAAATAATAAATGTTTAAAATAATGGATATGCTAGTTATGATGACTTGATCATTAAACAGTGTATACAAGTAGCAAAATATCACATTGTATCCCATTATTATGTCTCAACTTAAAAAAAGGAAAGAAAGAAAAGGGAAGAGTCAAGATACTAGGAGATGCAATTAAATAGAATTTGAATTGGCACTAAGAAAGTTAAGAGTCTTAAAAATGAGACATTAGCACTTATGGCATTAGAAATTGATTTAAGGCTATTGAAAAGTTAAGTTTATAGCCTTGAAAGTGGGTAACTTAGTTGGAGTGGAAGTAAAAGTCAATGAAGTATTAAATTAGAAAATATGATATACACTTGACATATAGCAGGTACTGAAGGAGTGCAGAGAAATTCACCCAAAAATATGACTCCCTGGTGTAATCAGTATTTTGAATTAAAAACCCTTAAGAATCAACAGGCCTTGGAAGAAACCTTTCCCCCATCTTCATAAAGACCATATGGACCCACCAAGAAGAACATTTGCTTTACTCCCCTTCCCTGTTGTCCCATTTTCTATCACAGTAAAGAAGAGGAAAAATGTAATCAGACATGATCGAACCATATCACAACATAATGTCTGTCTCTCGGGTTCATTCAGCTTCCAAAGAGAACTATTTATAAGTCATTCTCCATTTTCCCCATTCATTCATTCTCCCAATAATTTGTTGTCCCTCAGTATAATTCCTTTTATTCTTCCTCCCATAACCTGTTTTACTAGAATTCAAGCCCTCATTCTTTCTATAACCTCAAAATATCATTTAAGTTTTGGTAACTCATTGGGAAGTTGGGTCTTTATACTGAAGACTCCTGTATATACATGTTAAACAAATGTGTATACCTTTTCTCCTATTAATCAATCTGCTTTATGCCAGTGATTTTTCAGTGAATATTTAGGGAGCCAATGGTCATGGCCTTCATAGTACTTCAGACATATTAATAACTTTAAGAAAATTTGAAATCCCAAGACTACTTTAGATAATGGACCATTATCATAAATCTCATATGTGTGACAATATTTTATACTATCTAGTGGTGAAAGTAATTCAACAGTCTTGATGATAGCATAACCTATAATCAAATATAGATCAAGTACATAAAATGTATTCTCCAAGTATAACTCACTGACCACAGTGTATCAGAATCACTTGAGTAGAGAAAAATTATGAACAATTTTTCAGATGATCAAAGTGATTACTACTGGGTGTTTTCAGTGAAAAACTCAGCCTTGATAATCTTCTGGGGGTTTTTTCCATGGGGTCTCTGTGCCTTTCATTGTCTTTCAGTTATTTATAATTCTGTAAGTTGTAGACCACTGATAGCAATAAAAATATTCAAATGCTAATTTCTGGAGGAAGTATAATTAATTTCCCTCTCTCTATCTCTCATCAAGAAGTCAGCTTTGAACCTATGAAACAAGTCCATTGAAGTGCTCCTTAATGCCTAGAATGTGTGGTTATTTGAATTCTCCATAGACCACATTGTAACATCTTACTGGCTTCCTCATTAAGAATGAGTTTAATAAAAATCTTAGATGAGTGTTTGTTTTATGTTTGTAAGTCATGTTTTACTCTCTTTTAAGCAATTTTCTAGCCTTCCTAATAATACTCATTTGTGTGTCCTACACTAAACCACTAAATTAAAATCTCAGGCTTAAGGCACAAGAATCTTCATTGTTAATAAGATCTGCAAGTGATTATATCCTCTAAGCTCTATTAATAAACCCTTAAACTAAAAATAAAGTTTTGTATTTGTTCCATGAAAAAGTCATATATACAAGGCAGCTCCCAAATGCCAAAGGAACCGAGAAAGCAAAGAACAAGATAGTCAAAGGCAGTTTATCAGTATTAGATAGTTTACTAAGGAAAATTACAGACAGAAACATAGTCTTGGGCATCTGCAAGACAGATGTATCTCTGCACTATTACTTCCCAAATTCAGGGCTTATATACCATAGTAAAAGGGCATAAGTGAGCCGGGCTCGGTGGCTCAGCCTGTAATCCCACGCCTTTGGGAGGCTGAGGTGAGTGGATTGCCTGAGCCTGCAGGTTCGAGACCCGCCTGGGCAGCAAGACCTCATCTCGACAATAAATCAAAAAATCAGCCGGGCGTGGTAGCACGCACCTGTAATTCCGGCTCTTCGGAAGGCTGAGGCGGAAGGATCGCCAGAGCCCAGCAGGTCGAGGCTGAAGTGGCCGGGAGCGGCCACTGCACTCCAGTCTGGATGACAGAGTGAGACTCCAACTCAAAAAAAAAAAAAAAGGGCATAAGCGTTCCAGCAAACTTTCAGAACAGGCAAATCTCCAGAACAAGCAAGAATGCTATATGTGTCATAGCCTATAACTTGCTTGATAACATCAAGGTTGCTTTGATCTAAAAGCAAGAGTACATGTTCTTACACTAGGGATAGAAAATAAAGTCGAAATCAGAAGGCATTCTTTGGATTAGGGCTAATCAGAAGTCAACATGGCAGATTAGCATCCAAGATGGAGTAATTTAGTTTCCACAGTATTTACTATTCCATTCTTGCCAAAGTAAACTTTTGGTTAGCAAAAATGATAGAAACACCCTCATTCAATAATATTGGGGTCAGTAATGAGTAGATTAATTTTTAAAACTTAAGCAAAAAGAAGAATTATAAGAAATATATGTATGTCCTTAAAACAATTTTAATTCAAAATACATTTGCATAAATAAATTTGCCAATATTTTGATACAAGGCTGAAGCCTTGTGTGGATTCACTGAAGTTTCTTTTTTTTTTCTTTTTTCTTTTTTTTGATTTGTTTTGTTTTGTTTTGTTTTGTTTTAGAGACCGATTCTTGCTATGTTGCCCAGTCTGGATTTTAACTCCTGGACTCAAGTGATCCTTTTGCTTAGGACTCTCAAAGTGCTGGGATTACGGGCATGCCTCACTACACTCAGTAAAATTCACTGGAGTTTCTTGCATAAACCATGTCTATGATATATGGTCACTGATTTATAGTTTCATTTTTGATAAAGTGAAAACTGGGGTAAAGCAATCTGAGAACAGAATTCTAGATCATAAATTTTTCCCATTTGTTTCCAGTTGTCTTGCCAACAATAGTCTAGAAGCAATTATTTTAGTGTCTCATCTTTCCAATGCATTCAGCTTATTTTTCAGAGAAACAATATTCCTGTTATACTCATTTTCTCAGCTTACATAATACTTAATTAAATCACATAATTACAATAACAAGGAAAAATGGCATAACATATTTGGAAACAGACACAACTGCCTCTTGTAAATTATGCATTGTGTGATAGAAACAGAAATGTACAGGAATTAAGAGTAACTCAAGAGATTTCAGCTTGCAGTAGACATCGGTCAGTGGGTTGTACATGGGTACCAAAAAGTATGGATGCATCAGGCAAATCAGTTAAGTGGAGGTCATTTAAGGTAGCATTAACTGTATCTTAATTTGTGAAGGGGATACTCTAGATCAGGGCAAAATTTTTCTGTAAAGGATCAGGTGGTAAATATTAGGTTTTGCAAGTCATGGAGTCTCTGTAGCAACTATTTAACTCTACCATTGTAGCAAGAAAGTATCATAGTGGATGGATGTGTTCCAATAAAACTTTACAAAAACAGGCAGCTGGCCTGAAGACTATATATATATTTGCTTTTTCAGTACCATTTTCTAAGCTAGTAGTTCCCAGACTTTTTAACCACCAATAATTACTTTTAATTTTCTCCTCCAATTTTATGTTTTGAAACTTTTTTAAAAACCACATATTTATCAAATAATGTTTTTTATTTTCTTTTTAATTAACTGATATATATAAGGCTACCTATGAGGTCAGTATGAGATAAGAAACACCACTATACTCTTGACTTAATTCTGAAAAGAAATAATAAAAAATATTCAGTCATATCTAATTTAAAAATCTGTGTAGCTTTGTCTACTGTAAATGTATAATTTGTTGAGGGTTTTTTTTTCATTGGAGTCTTACTCTGTCACCCAAGCTGGAATATAGTGGCACACTCAGGGCTACCACAGCCTCAGTCTGCTGAGCACAGGCAATCCTTCCACCTCAGCCTTCCAAGTAGCTGAAACTACAGGCATGTACCACCATGCCTGGCTAATTTTTTTATTTATTTATTATAGACATGAGGTTCACCAAGTTGTCCAGGCTGGTCTTGAACCCCTGGGTTCAGGCAGTCCTCTCACCTTCACCTCCCAAAATACTGGAATTACATGTATGAACCATCATGACCAACTGTTTAGATTTTTGAAATATTAAATACAGTTTTAGGATACACCTACACTGACCTCCTATGATGACATTTAAAGGTTCTTTAGGATTCTGGAGATTTAGCCTGGAAGCCACTGCTCTGCAGGAACAAACGAATGAATGAATGAACAAAAAAGAAAGAAATGGAAGAAGAAAGAACATCTCTAACTATAGAGTTAATTCTTTATTATTATTATTAATAAGTCTCTTGGGAAGATTTACTGACTGATTTGTAAAAACCATCATATTTAATCTGGAAGCTCCCCTTTTTTTTGCATATACCTTGCTTTGGAAAATGAAGGCTCTCATATTTGTTTATTGATCAGATGAACTGGGATAAGTTCTGGTTCTGCCACTTACTGGATGTTTGACAAAATACTTTCCTTGGGCCAGAGTCATTGGCATCACTGCTAAGCTTGCTAGAAATTCAGAAACTCAGGTATTCCCTAGTTCTCCCAAATCAGAATTCTCATTTTAGCAAGAACTTCAGTTCATTATTTTACAAAATAAAATTTGAGAGTATGTTCTACTTCACCATGACTTTTTTTATCTAAACAATATACACAACTTATCTTGAATTAATCTAATAGAAATACAAAGGGGGACCCAAAAGAAGCAGGTATTTATTTGTAAAAAAATTGTGTATATTTTTACATCTTTAAATGTCAGTCATCCTCAAAGTATTCTGTGTTTGATGCAATACACACATTGAGATGCTTTTTCCACTGCTAAAAACAGTTTTTGAACTTGTCAATTTTAATGGCTTTTCGTTCTTCTGGGGTTTGTTTGGTTTTTTTTTTTCACCTCTTCTACACCAGTCAAACATTTCCCTTTGAGGACTTTTTTCATCTGGGGGAAAAAGTCACTTGGTGCAAGATTAGGGATAGGGAGGGTGTCATGGGAGTGGTGCTTGTTTTCAATCAAAAACTGCTGAACACTCAGTGCAGTGTGGGCAGGTGTATTGTCATGATGGAAGAACCAGTCACCTGTTTGCTACAATTCAGGATGTTTCTTCCACAAATTGTAACTCAAAACTTCCAGATAAAAATGTTGATTGACCATATGATTCAGAGGAACAAATTTTGAGTGTATTACAAGGGTCCCATCCTCTGAAAAATAAAAAAAGAAAATTTTTTAAATGTTTCATCTTGAGGTGAGCCATCTCCTCTCTTGAGCTATCTGTATCCTTTACTCTGACTTAATGATAAATCCAGTAGCATAAGATACTATTGCACACAACTTAAAATTTGCCACCATCAGTTTTTATTATTTTTTTTCCTTTTCATCAGTCTCACTCTGTCACCCAGGTTGGAGTGCAGTGACATGATCATAGCTTACTGTATATTTGCCTTCCTAGGTTCAAGCAATTCTTTCACCTCAGCCTCCTGAGTAGCTGGGACAAAAGTCACATCTCACCACACCTGGCTAACTTTTGTATATTTTTTTTAGAGAGAGATGAGGTCTCACTGCAGCTGGTTTTGAACTCCTGTTCTCAAGCTATTCTTTTGCCTCAGCCTCCCAAGAAGTTGGGATTACAAGCATTAGCCACCATGCCCGACCTGCCAACATCAATTTTTGATACATTATCACTGAATGATGGCACTAAAAACACACAAATTTAAAATACATTCTAAGTATCCTAGAGGTTATGTCAGGAAGCAGTATTATGGGATTCATATTCTATAATCTTTTATAATGTTCTTTCCTCTCTACTGAGCATTTCTTGGTTGGTAATTGAAGAATCTCGGGAGAAGTCATATTACTTTTTTTTAAATAGAAAAAGCATGCCACCGAGCTCGGTGGCTCAGCCTGTAATCCTGCACCTTGGGAGACAGATAAGTGGATTGCCTGGGCTCGCGGGTTCGAGACCCGCCTGAGCAACTTGGTGAGACCTCATCTCTACAATAAAAAAAATTAACCTTGTGGTAGCACACGCCTGTAGATCCAGCTACTTGGAAGGCTGAGGCAGAAGGATCACTGGAGCCCAGCAGGTCGAGGCTACGGTGGTCGGGAGCAGTCACTGCACTCCAGTCTGAGCGACAGAGTGAGACTCCAACTCAAAAAAAAAAGAAAAGAAAAGAAATAGCATGCCTTGCTCTCTCTAAACCAGACCTGATTATAACTTTGTAGCAAAGCAAAGAGCCTTGGAATGTGAAGAAATAGTAGACTGTATCCAAACACCCAGGTAAGTGGGAGTGAATAAAGCAGATGACACAGGTGGGAGATCCAATCATCAAGGATGAGATCCAATTGACAAGGAGAAAGTCACATGTTAAAATGTGATTGGAAAGCTCTAGTCCAATGGCAATGATTTCTGAGAAGCCTGGATTTCTTTATTTTGTTGTCAAATAAGGGTATCTCCTTTCCTATACTCTTAAATTCTCTACTTCCCCTTCAGTGATCTTCCTTTAAGTTTACAGTGAGAGCCAAAGTTCTCTTGCATGGCTTATAGAGAATTTTGTAATCTAACTAATCTTCCATTTGGAGGACATTGAATTATCTGCATATTTTTTAAACTCTATGTTAAACCATTTTTAAGTTTTGAATTGTGTCCAAAATGTGTGAGAATAGTGCTAATATTGGGATTTGTTTTGAAAACCTTAGGAACATCACAAACAAGATTTTGCATGTTTTCTTCTGCTTTATAATTTCCTATCCTATGAAAGATTCAAATTTTTATGATTCTAAAGAAAACCATAACCATTAATTTTATCAGAACATTGAACATTTCCATATATATGCTTAGTGTCCTTATTTCTATAGACAGATAGATAGATAAATGATAGATCCTACTAAGCATATATCTCTCTCTCCATCTCTCTCTCTATATATATATAGATACAGATCTAGAGATAGATATAGAAATACATATAGATATAAAGATATATCAATAATATGATTGGAAATTGCCACAGGGGCACACCTCATTAACAAGGGCACCTGCATAATATTTGTATACCTAACCCTGAATTGTACCTCACATCTTTAAAATAAAAAATAATAACTTTTAAAAATAACATTATTGAAATAATATTTGGTATTTCAATAATATTTTCTTTGGAATTATTATATAGATATACAGGGGGTGCCAAAAATGAGTACACATTTTAAGAATGACATTCACAAAAAGATAGTATTAATCAAATGAATGCTAGCTCACCATGCAACAGGCAGGGCAGTCAAAGAAAATGTCAGAAGCAGGGTTGAACCTCATTCTACTATCATTTAATACTACTATCATTTAATTCAAGTTCAAAAATCAATACATAGATAACATCTCTTAAAATGTGAATACATTAGAAAATGGCAGCAGAATTAGACTATGTGGGTCCCAGTGTGAGTGAGTGAGTGTATAGAAAATTTTGCATATGTGTGGGTAAGTGTGAGTGACTGAGTGGGGGCTCAAGTGGCCAGGGCTCTCCTAGTGAAGCCACTGGTGCCACAGCTGCTCTGCTTGGTCCCTAGAACTTCCCAGGGCATGGAAGCCAAGTGCCATTTTTTTAAACCAACAAAGGCCTTCCTGGGAAGAAGTTGCCCTGTGGCTCCAGTCTCTGCTTCACCACTGTAGTGGGAGAGGCTGTCAGTTCCAGACTCTGCCTTGCCATTGCAGTTCCTGCCCAGAAACTGACAGCAAGGGCTGTGGAGGGAGCACAGCAAGGGAACCCAGAGGCAGAGCCCCACTGGAGAAGATAAAAGAGGTACCCTGTCACCATCGTGAAAACAGGGCAGGAAAATGTTCTGGCTTCCTCACCACAGAGCAACAGACCCTATCTCTGTGACCAGCAGATCAATTACTCAAGGACTGATGGTGATCCAGAGGGAATATCCTGAAAGCACAAACTCTGAGACCAGGCATGGTGGCTCACACCTATAATCCCAGCACTTTGGGAGGCTGAAGTGATAGGATTGCCTGAGCCCACGAGTTCGAGACCAGCCTGGGCAACTTGGTGAGACCTCATCCTAAAATAAATAAATAAATAAATAAATAAATAAAATTAGCTGGGCATGGTGGCACATGCCTGTAGTTCCAGCTACTTGGAAGGTTGAGGCTGAAGGATCACCTGAACCCAGCAGGTCGAGGCTACGGTGGCCATGAGCATGCCATTGCACTCCAGCCTGGGTGACAGGGAGAGAGCTTCAACTCAAAAAAAAACCTAAATTCTGGAGGAACTGAATGAGTGCTGAGTCTCAGACACCACACCCCCTACCCTGATTCAGTCAAAGAACAAAGGGTGTGGCCAGAAAAGAATGAGGAAAACCTCCAAAAAGATCAGTGGTGAGTCTGGGGCTGACTCAACCTCCTCCTCTCCAGCAATCCTCTGAACACCAGATCCACATGCCTAAGGCAGGAGATGGACCCAGGTACAGCATAGACATCAACCACAATAGGAGGATTCCAATCCAATATAGGCCTAAGCTGGGGCACCTCCCACCCACAGGATGAGATGCCCCTGGCCGTACTACAGTGGGAATGGAGGACTGAAGCCCCACTCACCCCCACTGTCTCTTCCTCCTTCCCTGGGCCAGACATTAGGGAGGTTGTGAATAAGGCTGAAGCTCTGCAGGAGACAGCAGAGAAGCAGCTGAAAGGAACAATTACAGAACCTACCACAAGAGGGCAGATTTTTTTTCGTCTGTTTGCTTGTTAGGTTTTTTTATTTTTTTATGTATTTTTCCTTTGTGCATAAAAGTGTATGTGAGGGTTTGATCTGCATCTCCCCCTTTTATTTCCTTTCTTCTTTTGCTTTTTGTTTTTTACTTCTTTCTGGGCTGAGGTAAGGGTTCATTTACCTTTTTTTAGTCAGTATTCTGGGTAGGAAACCTTGATGGAGCAGAGCTTTGCCTTCTTCGCTGACACACGGTAACCCAAGTCTTGAAGAAGCTGTAGCAGAGCCTTAGTACCTTGTAAACAAATGTCCAAGTCTGCAGCTACAAGTAAGAGATCTTCAACATACTGAAGTAAAGTACATTCAGGGTGAAGGGCACGAAATTCTGACAAATCCTGTCCCAGGGTTTCTCCAAAAAGAGTTGGGGAGTTTTTAAACCCTTGTGGTAGCTGTGTCCCCTGAATTTGGATCCATCCATTAAAAAGTAAAATGGGTTGGCTGACAGGAGACAGGGGAATAGAGAAGAAAGCATCCTTTAAATCTAGTGCAGTATATACTAGATTGAGGAGGAAGCAGACTGAGAAAAGTGCACAGGTTAGGAACAGTTGGATGGATAGTTTCAACCCACTTGTTGACTTCCCTTAAGTCCTGAGCTGGCTGATAATCAGAAGTTTCCAGTTTCTGAACTAGCAGGAAAGATGTGTTCCATGCAGACTTGCATGGTGTTAGAATGCTGGCAGCTAAGGGTCTTTATATGTGAGGAGCAATTCCTTTCTGGGCCTATAAACTCATAGGATACTGACGAACTCTAACAGGAATAGCCAATGCTACTAAACATACCACTGGAGGATGATGTTTCACCAGTCCTGTTGGGTTGGTCTCTGCCCAGACAGAAGGAAACTCCTGTTGTAACTGTAGAAGTAAACTTGATAGAACATTTTCAGTAGAAGACTTAGAAGAAGTTAAAAGATATTCTTCAGAGAGCAGAACAGTTAAGAGCATTTGATTGGCAGTAGGAATAAACATTTCAGTTTTGTCAGGTGAAAACATAATGGTAGCTCTTAACTTTCAAAGTAAGTTTTTACCCATAAGAGGGAAAGGGGGGTCTGGAGCTATTAGAAATGAGTGAGTCACTCACTTTTTCCCCAAATTCACAGTCCAGTTGGAAGTGAACTTGCAATTAGTAACTGCCCCTATTGCCCCTTGGACCAAAACCTGCTTCTTAGACATAGATCCCAATGGTGTTTTTAGGATCTAATGTTCCACCCCAGTGTCTACTAAGAGTTGAACTGGGTGGCTCCCAATAGCTACAGTTACCATGGGCTCTTGGGGGCCTAAGGAAAAAGAGCCCTGGCCCCATCAGTCTGAGTCATTTCCAGTCTCCCCAGTAGAAGGCAAGACCAGAACTGACTTAGGATTCTCTTGTTGTGGGTGAAGGGGGTAATCCTTGACCCAATGCCCTAGTTCCTTGCAATAAGCACACTGGTTCTTTGCTAGCTAAATACGTATTAGTTTCTGACCCTTTTGGCACTTCTGGTTATTGAACTTTTGATGGGGAGGCTTGAAGTCAACTCGCAAGGCCCAGAAGGCTGTTGTCAGGACTTTGGCTTGTCTTCTTGCAGCTTTATCGGTTGCTTGCACTGCCTGCTTTTGTTTCTCTGCATCTCAGTTAGTATAAACTGTGTGGGCTATCTCAAGCAGCTGAGAAATATTCTTTCTGAAGAAGTCTCCCAGTTTTTGTAAATTTTTTCAAATGTCTGGAGCTACCTGAGCAATGAATGCCAAATTTATAGCTCAAGCATTCTCAGGAGCCAAGGGATCAAAAGGGGTGTAGGTCCAAAACACCTCTTGGAGGCACTCAAGGAATGCCCCTGGAGATTCCTCAGGTCCCTGGAGAAGCTCAATGGTTTTGGAAAGACTGATAGGCTTTCAAGCTGCTCCCTTTAATCCCACTAATAGAACCTGGTGATAGGTATTTAATACCCTAGATCCCGCTGAGGTATTAGGTCTCAGTCTGGGTAAGAAAGAGGATATTCTTTATCTAGTATATCTTTATTCTCATCTTGTGTGCCTCCCATAGAATTTAGAATAAACTTCCTGGCCTCAGTTCTAATGCATTCCCACTCTTCAGCAGTAAACAAAGTTAGAAAGACCTGCTGACAATCTTCCCATTTGAGGTAGTGGGTATGCATAACTGATTCCATTAAAGAAATCAGGATCTGTGGTTTAGTTGAGAATGGGGAGTTCTGATACCTCCAGTTATACAAATCAGAAAAGGAGAAGGGAATATATACCATAAACAGCTGCCCGGTTCATTCTGCCCCTGATGCAGTAGGAACTTCCTAGAGGGGAAGGAGTCGGGCTGGATCAATCTTGGACCAGAGTCGAGAAACCAAAGGCAGAGAAGGCAAAAAGAGGTTAAAACTGGAAACAGCCTCATCTGCAGCAGGGGCTGGTGATGGCTGTGGACTAACAGAGGTGGTGGAGGTAACAGTGGGTGAGGAAGCCTGGGTAGCATATGGTGGAAGTTTAGAGTTAACTGGATCATCAAGAGGATCCTCAGTAGAGGGGGGTAAAACAGAATACAACCCAGAGGAAGCAGAGACTACAGGTAATGGGTACAGAGCAACCTTTGCCTCAGGGAGAGTGACTTAGGGGAAGGAAGGTCCATAACATGAGGATTAGCACATTCTGGCCACTTAAGAGATGAAGAGATCAGGACTTGACTAGTGGGTTCAACAGGACATGCCTTTAATGAGGGTGGTGGGTTCTGAACCAAACTTAGCCAATGATCAATGTAGGGGAACTGATTGGGATGACTGGGATTCCCTGTCGCAACCTTCCAAACAGATTCAGTAACCTTAGCATCCAGAGACCCTGTGGAGGGCCATCCCACATCAAATGCAGACCAATCTATGTTACAGAGGGTTCAGAGTATGCATTTTGAGAGGCAGACACTGTAGTCCTCAGCCAATGCAATAGAGAAATTCTGTGGCATACAGTCCAGAGGACTGACTGACTTCAAATTCTGAGATTCCATGACATACAACAAACAAGCAGTACAAAGACAAACAGATAAATGAATAACATGTCCACCCCAAAATGAAAAGTTACAGATCCCTGGAACACCTCAGGGCAGAAAACAAGGGGACTCTATTCAGCCAATGTCTTGGCTCTGTGAATAGTGTCCAAAGGGCAATTTCATCAAGTCATTTCTCCCTTAGCCAGAAACTAAAACAGAAACTGCAGTCACAAACAAGCAAACAGAAAACCAAAAATAACTCTTGCCTCCTAAGAGATTACAAACTGATTCAGATTCTTTTGCAGTAGTAGTTGCCAGCAGTTGATCCAACTCCCTCAGAGCCAAATGAGAGGGTACAGGGCCTAAATCTCAGGAGGTGCCTCCCCTATACTTCTCCTCCTGACCAGGGACAGTCAGACTGAGGCAGCTGCTCAGGTTGGCTGGTGGAATTTTTTATCTCACTGGAGCCTCCAAAAATGTTGTACCCAGATTGCAAGAAATGATGCCAACACACAGAGAGGGTCAAATTGTGAGTCTTTTATTAGAAGGCCAGCAACTGAGAATGGACTAGTGTCACAAGAACTCTTGGCCCCAAATAGAGTGAGTAGTGGGTATTTAAAGGTAAAAATTATATAAGTTGTGCAGTTTGATTGATATTTCTGGCAATACATTTGATTAGTAAGGGATACAGATGGTTACAGAATGTATGCAACTAGGGAGTTTACAACCACCAAAAAGTACAGGAATGTGCACATGTGGGATGATTATGGGAAGGTTACATAAGGAAATTATTCCTAGGTTAATATGGAAGATCTGTTAAAAAATGGAGTTTCTTATGTCAAGTAAGCTATTACAGGTTATTATAGGTTTTTCAGATTAGATAATTCATATTTCATCACAAATGAGGAAAAATCAACAGAAGATCACAGGTAATTGCCAGTGTAACAAAGAGAAAATGCCTGAAAAATCAGACCTCAAAGTCCAAACAATGGAAGTCACCAGCGACTGGCCCCAGAATACAACAGGGATTAGGGAATGGATGGAAAGAGTGAATAAGACTACAAAAGACAAGGTGCAGCACTGAAAGAACTTGTAACAGAGATTTGGGTCATAAAAAATTTCATACAGGAAATAAATAAAAAGACAACAAGCATGGAGAGCAGAATTAATCAAGCAGAAAAAGAATATCAAAACTTGAAGACCAAAACATGAAATTAACCCAATCTGTAAAAAGCAGAAAAAAAAACACAGAAAGAAAGAACAAAGGCTATAAGACATGTGTGAGTATATCAAGAGGCTAAATGTATGCCAGATTGGTATCCCAGTAGAAGGAAAGGAAATGGGCAACACCTTGGAGTAAGTATTCCAGGAGGCTATGCAAGAAAACTTTCCCCATCTCACCAGAGCTGTGACCTGACCATCCAAACACAAGAGATACAGAGAATCCCTGCAAGACATCAAATGAGAAGTTCAAACCCTAGACACATAGTAACTTTCCTATACAAAGTGACACAATAGAAAAAAATCCTAAAGGCAGCCAGAGAGAAAGGTCAGACTACCTACTGGGGAACACTAATCAGAGTAACAGCAGACCTAGCAGCAGAAACACTATAAGCTAGAAGGGACTGGAGATGAATATCCAAAGTCCTCAAAGATAAACAATTTCAACCAAGAATTTCCTACACAACCAAGCTCTGCTTCATTAGCTATGGAGAATTAAAATCCTCCAGACATTCACTCACTAAGAGAGTATGCAGCTTCCAGACCAGCTCTACAAGAGATGCTTTAAAAGGTATTATGCCCTTTCCATCTGTGAAAGGTGAATAATAAATTTTACTTCCTTCTAAAAAAAATAGAAGGTATTAAGCAATGAAGAAAGAAAAAAAAGAATGACCATGCACTTCCCAAGAGAACACAGAATCAACAGAGAATACATCACAACAACAAATATGAAAACACACACATATATATCAACCCAAAAGCTAAAAGAAAGCACACAAACAAAAAACTTTATAAGAGCCTTGTGGGCAGCACACACTAGATCTTCTTGCTATTGTCCTGCCCATTGGGCCCTTCACAGTATATCATTCCTTGAATAGATCTACCTTACTTAATTCATTTAAAAAAAGAACCTCATCATGGGGATAAATAATCACATTTTAATAATCAGCCTGAAAATGAATAGGCTAAATGCACCACTGAAAAGACACATAATGGCAAACTGGGTAATAAACTATGACCCAATTACTTGCTGCATTCAAGAAACTCATCTCACCACAAGAGACACATACAAACTCAAAGTTAGAGGATGGAAAAGAAGTTCCAGGCAAATGGATCATAAAAGAAGGCAGGACTCACGATTTTAAAATCAGACAAAACAACCTTCAAGCTATCAAAACTGGAAAAAAGATACAAAATGGCACTACATAATGATAAAAGGTTCAATCCATCAACAAGAAATATTCATCCTAAACAGATATGCGCCCAACACAAGAGCACTAGAATTTATAAAGCAACTACTAAGAAAACTAAAAAAAGATACTGACTCTAGCATTATTATAGATGGAGACTTAAATACTCCACTAACAATCCTAGATAGATCATTGAGGCAAAAAATTAACAAAGAGATCTGGAACCTCAACTTGATACTTGACCAAATGGACTTAATTGATACCTACAACACTCTACTCAACAACCACAGAATATATATTCTACTCATCATCACATGGAACATACTCCAAAATTGATCACATTCTCAGCAATAAAGCATAAACAAATTCCATAAGATTAAAATACTGCCAAGCACCTTCTCAGACTGAAGTGGAATAAAAATAAATATCAACACCAACAAAATTCCCCAAAACCCACAAGCACAGGAACACTAAACAGCATGATGCTGGATGACTACTTGGTTAACATGAAAATCAAAACAGAAGTTAAAAGAGTCCTGGAAACAAGTGAAAATGAAGAAACATCTTACCAAAACCTGTAGGACACAATGAAATCAGTTCTAAGAGGGGAATTTATATCTCTACAAACACACATCCAAAAAAGGGAAAGATCACCAGTTACCAACCTAACAAGTCACCTAAGGGAGCTGAAAAGAAAAGACCACCAAAACCCTAACTTTAGCAAAAGAATCCAGATCACCAAAGTAAAAGCCCAAACACAGGAAATAGAAAACAAAATTACCACAGGGGAAAAAAAATGGTTCTCTGAAAAAATAAACAAGATTGATAGACCCCTAGTGAGAATGACCAAGGAAAAGAAAGAAAAAGGCCAAATAAGGACAATCAGAAATGCAAATGATCAAATCAAAACAGATCTTGAATAAATACAAAAGATTATCAGAAATTACTATGCATACCTCTATGAAAACAAACTTAATAACCTAAATAAAATGGAGGATTTTATAACATCACACAACCTCCCAAGATTGAAACACAAAGACATTGTGACACTAAACAGATCGATAACAACCCAGAAAGTTGACTCCATTAAAAGAAAACTACCTACAAAAAAGCACTCGACCAGATGGCTTTCCAGCAGAATTCTGGAGAACAAGGAGAAGCTAACACCAACTCTATTGAAAGTATTGATAAGGATCAACTCTCACATTTCAATAACTAGCTTGAATGTGAAGGGACTAAATGCACCACTGAAAAGACATAGAATGGCAAAATGGATAAAATATCACCAGGCAACAATGTATTGCCTTCAAGAGACTCACCTCACCACAAAGGACACTCACAGACTCAAAGTAAGAGAATGGGAAACAAATTTTCAGGCGAACGAAACACAAAAGAAAGGAGGAGTCACAATCTTAACCTCAGGCAAAATACCCTTTAAGCTATCAAAAATCAAAAAAGATACAGAAGGCCACTACATAATGATAAAAGGTTCAATCCATCAACAAGAAATATCCATCCTAAACATATATGTACCCAATATAGGAGCACCAACTTTCATAAAGCAGCTTCTGGGTAAACTAAAAAAAGACATCTACTCCAATACCATCATAGCTGGGGACTTCAATACCCCACTCACAACCCTAGACAGATCATCAAGACAAAAAATCAGCAATGAGATCCGAAACCTCAATATGACTCTTGACCAAATGGACTTAATTGATACATACAGAACACTCCATCCAAAGACCATAGAATATACATTCTATTCATCACCACATAGAACATACTCTAAGATCAACCACATACTTGCCGATAAATCAAGATTAAGCAAATTTTAAAAGACTGAAATTTTACTGTCTACCTTCTTGGATCACAGTGGAATAAAAATAAACATTAACACCAACAAGGTCCCCTCAAAACCCACAAAAACATGGACACTAAACAGCATGATGCTAAACAACTCCGGGGTCAAAAATGAAATCAAAACAGACATTAAAAAATACCTGGAAACAAATGAAAATGAAGAAACATCTTAGCAAAATCTTTGGGACGCCATGAAGCTGTAGCAAGAGGAGAATTTATATCCCAACAAACGAACATGAAGAAAATGGAAGGATCACAAATTAATAGCCTAACAAGCCACCTAAGAAAGCTGGAAAAGAAAGACCACCAAAACCCTAATTTCAGCAGAAGAATCCAGATCACCAAAAATAAAAACCCAAATCCAGGACATAGAAGTCAAAAAGATAATACAAAAAAAAAGAAAAAAAAACTGGTTCTTCGAAAGGATAAACAAGATTGATGGCCCCCTAGGTAGACTGACCAAGAAAAAGCCCAAATAAACACAGTCAGAAACACAAAAGATGAAGTGACATCTGAACCTGAAGAAATACAAAAGATTATTAGAGACTACTATGTACACTTGTATGGAAACAAACTTGAAAACCTTAAAGAAATGGAGGACTTTCTGACATCACACAACCTGCCTAGGTTGAAACAAGAAGAAATTGACACACTAAATAGACCAATAACAATCAAGGAAATTGACTATGCAATAAGAAAACTACCTACAAAAAAAAAGGCCGAGTCCAGAGGGCTTTCCAGCAGACTTCTACAAGACATTTAAGGAGGAGCTGATACCAATCCCACTGAAGTTATTCCAGGCAATTGAGAAAGATGGAATTCTCCCCAAATCATTTTACAAAGCTAACATCACATTGATACCCAAGCCAGGTAAACACCCAACAAAGAAAGAGAACTAAAGGCCAATATCTTTGATGAACATAGATGCTAAAATTATCAACAAGATCCTAGCAAACCGGATTCAATAACATGTCTCAAAAACCATCCATCATGACCAAGTAAGGCTTCATTCCGGGGATGCAAGGCTGGTTCAACATTCGTAAAACCATAAATATAATTAAATACATCAACAGATGTCAAAACAAAAACCACATGATTATATCATTAGATGCAGAACAAGCTTTTGATAAAATCCAGCACCCCTCCTTGATAAAAACCCTAGAACATCTAGGCATACAGGGAACATACCTCAAAATAGTAAAAGCCATCTACAAGAAACCTACAGACAGCATATTCCTAAATGGACAAAAATTGGAATGATTTCCCCTGAAAACTGGAAAAAGACAAGGATGCCAACTCTCACCCCTCCTGTTCAATATAGTATTGGAAGTCCTGGATCGAGCAATCAGAGAAGAGAAGGCAATCAGGGGTATCCAAATAGGAACAGAGAAAATCAAGTTATCTCTCCTTGCAGATGACATGATTGTGTACCTTGAAAACACAAGAGAATCTGTAAAAAGCCTCCTTGCACTGATAAAGGCCTTTGACAAAGTCTCAGGATATAAAATAAATGTGCAAAAGACAATCACGTTTCTTTACACCAATAATAAACAAACAGAAACCAAAATAAAAACCACAATTCCATTCACAATAGCCACAAAAAAATGAAATACCTTGGCATCTTCCTAACCAGAGACGTCAAAGACCTTTACAATGAAAACCACAAAACTCTGCTCAAAGAAATCAAAGATGACACAAAAAAGTGGAAAAATATCCCATGCTCATGGATTGAAAGAATCAACATTGTGAAGATGTCCATTTTGCTTAAGACAATCTACAGATTCAATGCAATACCATCAAATTACCAGCAACATTCTTCTCAGACCTAGAAAACAAAACACAGGAATTCATATGAAAAAACAAACGACCAAGAATAGCCAGAACAATCCTCAGAAAAAAAACAAAGCAGGAGGTATCACATTACCAGACTTCAAACTTTACTATAAAGCTACAATCATCAAAACAGCTTGGTATTGGTATAGGAACAGGCATATAGATCAATGGAATAGAATTGAAATTCCAGAAGCAAAACCTCAATATCTCAACCAACTCATCTTCGACAAAGCTTCCACCACCTACCACTGGGGAGAGGAGAACCTACTCAGTAAATGGTGCTGGGAAAACTGGCTGACCACATGCAGAATATTGAAACAGGACGCCTATCTATCCCCATACACAAAAATTAACTCCAAATGGATCAGAGACTTAAAGGTAAAACCTCAAACCATAAGAACCTTCGAAAATGAAGGACATACCCTCATGAAAATCGGAACCAGCATCCAATTCCTGAACAAAACCCAAAACCCACAGGCCATAAGAGATAAGATAGACAAGTGGGACCTCATTAAACTGACAATCTTCTGCAAAGCCAAAGGAACCATCAAGAGAGCAGGGAGACAGCCTACAGACTGGGAAAAAGTATTTGCCAACTCCAGGTCTGACAAAGGCTTAACATCTTGGATCTACAAGAAATTCAAATGTGCTGAAAAGAAAAAAAGAAACAACCCCATTATAAAATGGGCAAAAGATATGAACAGACACTTCACAAATGAAGACATCCGAGCAGCCAACAGACACATGAAGAAAGGCTCAACCTCACTAATCATCAGGGAGATGCAAGTCAAAACCACACTGAGATACCACCTAACTCCAGTCAGAATAGCAATCATCAATAACTCAAAAAATAACAGTTGCTGGAGAGGGTGTGGTGAAAAGGGGACACTTCTACACTGTTGGTGGGAGTGTAAACTAGTGCAACCTCTGTGGAAAGCAGTGTGGTGATTCCTAAAATCTCTAAATATCAACCTTCCATATGACCCCACAATTCCCCTGCTGGGAATATACCCTGAAGAACTCAAATCACTCTGTCTAAAAGATACTTGCACACGAATGTTTATTGCAGCATTGTTCACAACAGCAAGAATCTGGAACGAGCCATGCTGTCCATCAAAAGAGGCCTGGATTTTTTTAAATGTGGTACATATACACGATGGAATACTATGAAGTCATAAAAAAAAACAAAATCATGAATTTTGCAGCAACCTGGTTGGAACTAGCGTCAATAATCCTGAGTGATCTCTCACAGAAACAAAGATCTTGGTATCATATGTTCTCACTCATATAGTGGATCTTGAACATCCACCGTAATACTATAAAAAAAAATACTGACAGTGGTGGGAAACTATGGGGGGGAGGGGAGGGAAGGGAGGTGGGATTAACAGTAACCAATATCCATCTGGGGACAGGGAGACACCCCTTATCAACAAGGGTGCCTGAATGAAGCATATTTGTATACCTAACCCTAAACTGTACCCCACAATATCAAAATAAAAAATATTAAGAAAACAGAAACAAAAATGAAGAAAGTATTCAAGGCAACTGAGAAAGATAGAATTCTTCCAAAATTATTTTACAAAGCTAACATCACACTGATACCCAAACCAGGTAAAGAACCAACAAAAAAAGGTAACTACAAGCCAATATCCCTAATGAACATTGATGCAAAAATTCTTAACCAGATTCTAGCAAACCGAATCCAAAAACACATCTCAAAAATCATCCAAGTAGGCTTGGATGACCAAGTAGGTTCTATGACCAAGTAGGCTTCATCCCCAATATGCAGGGCTGGTTCAACATCTGTAACTCCATAAATGCAATTAAACACATCAACAGATGTAAAAACAAAAACCACATGATTATATCATTAGATGCAGAAAAAACTTTTCATAAAATCCAGCATCCTGTCTTGACAAAAACCCTCAAACATTTAGGTTTAGAAGGAACAAACCTCAAAATAGTAAGCACTATTTATGATAAACCCACAATCAGTGTATTGTTAAACAGACAGAAATTGGAAACATTTCCCCTGAATACTGGAGCAAGACAAGGCTGCCCATTCTCAACCATCTTGTTCAACATTGTGTTGGAAGTCCAAGGTAGAGCAAATAGACAAAAGAAGGAAATCAGGGGTATCCAAATAGGAGAAGTAATGAAGTTATCCCTCTTTGCTGATGAAATGATCCTATACCTGAAAAATCCAAGAGAATCTGTCAAAAACCTGCTTGCATAAAGGACTTTGTCATAAAGGAGTATGACAAAGATGGGGAACAAAATAAATGTGCAAAATGTAGCTGCATTCTTCTACAACAACAACAAGCAGTTAGAGAACCAAATAAAAAGCACAATCCCATTCACAATAGCTACACAAAAATGAAATACCTTTGCATCTTCCTAACCAAAGAAGTAAAAGACATTTACAACAAAAACTACAAAACCCTGCTCAAAACTCCAAGAAGACACAAACAAATGGAAAAATATTCCATGCTAATGAATAGGAAGAATCAACATTTTTAAGATGTCTATCCTACCAAAGGCAATCTAAGATTCAATGTAATGGCCATTAAATTACCAACATCATTCTTCTCAGACCTGGAAATGACAATACAGAAATTCATATGGAGACATAAATGACCACGAATAGCCAAAAGAATCCTTAGAAAAAGAAACAAAGCAGTAGGTATCACACTTCCAGATTTCAAACTTTACTATCAGGCTACAATAATAAAAACAGTCTGGTATTGAAACAAGAACAGGCATATGGACCAATGAAACAGGTAAGAGATTCCAGAAGCAAAGCCTCAATTTCTCAACCAACTCATCTTTGACAAAGCCTCCAACAACAACCACTAGGGAGAGGAGAACCTAGTCAGTAAATGATGCTGGGAAAACTGGCTGACCACATGCAGAAGATTGAAATAGGACCCCTACATATCACCATACACAAAAATCAACTGTAAATGGATCAAAGACCTAAACATAAAACCTCAAACTGCTGGACTCTGTGGCTCAGCCTGTAATCCCAGAGCTTTGGGAGGCCAAGGTGAGTGGATTGCCTGAGGCTGTGAGTTTGAGACTCACCCAGGCAACTTGGCAAAGCCTCATTTCTATGAAAAATTAGCCAAGCATGGTAGTGTGCACCTGTACTTCCAGCTATTTGGAAGGCTGAGGCGGAAGGGTCACCAGAGCACAACAGGACGAGGTTGCAGTGACTGGGAGAGTGTCACTGCACTCCAGTCAGAGCAATGGAGTGAGACTCCAACCCCCCCCAAAAAAAACTCAAACTATAAGAACCTTAGAAAATGCAGGAGGCATCCTTATGGAAATTGGAACTGACAGCAAATTCTTGATCCAATTGCCCATGCCATAAGAGGTAAGATAGACAAGTAGGACCTCATCAAACTGAAAAACTTCTGCAAAGGAAAAGAAACCATCAAGAGAGTGAGGATACAGCCCACAGAATGCGAAAATATGTTTGCCAACAGTATATTTGACAAAGGCCTAACATGTAGGATCTACAAGGAATTCAACCATGCCGAAAGGAAAAAATAAACAGACCCAATAAAAAGTGGGCAAAAGAACTGTATATCTGACAAAGGCCTAATATCTAGGACCTACATGGAACTCAAATGGGCAAAAGGAAAAAACCAAACAGCCCCATTACAAAGTGGGCAAAAGACATGAATAGACACTTCTCAAAAGAAGATATATGGGCAGCCAACAGACACATGAAAAAGTGCTCAGCCTCACTCATCATCAGAGAAATACAAATCAAGACCACATTGAGACACCACCTAACCTCAGTAAAAATGGCCATCATTAATAAAAACAAACAACAACAGATGCTGGTGAGGATGCAGAGATAAAGGAAAGCTTCTACACCACTGGTGGGAATGCAAACTAGTGCAACCTTTTTGGAAGACAGTGTAGAGATTTCTGAAAGAACTAGAAATTGACCTTCCATATGACCCAGCAATTCTCCTATTGGAAATATACCCAAAGAAACTGAAATCATTCTACAAAAAAAGATACCTGCACATATGTTTGTTGCAGTTCCATTCAAAATAGAAAAAATATGGAAACAACCATGCTGCCCATCGAAGCTGGACTGGATAAAAAATGTGGTACATATACACAATGGAATATTATGCAGCCATAAAGAAGGACAAACATATGGACTTTGCAGTAACTTGGATGGATTTAGAGTCAATCATACTCAGTGATCTATCACAGAAACAAAGAACAGAGTACCATAGGTTCTCACTCATAAGAAGAACTTGAACAATTATAATACTATAAGAAAGGGATTGACCATTGTAGGAAACTGTCAGAGGAGAGTGGGTGTGATTGCCAGTTGAGGGAAACTGCTAAAGGTGGGAGGGGCACACCTCATCAACAAGGATACCTGCATAATCAATGTTTGTATACCTACCCTGAGTTGTACCCCACATCTATAATAAAATAATAATAATAAAGTGTGCAAAAGACATGAAGAGACACTTCTCAAAAGAAGAGACATGGACAGTCAACAGACACATGAAAAAGTGCTCAATCTCACTAATCATCAGAGAAATGCAAATCAAAACCACATTGAGATATCACCTAACTCCAGTAAGAATGGCCATGATTAATAAATTAATAACAAGGGGAGGTTCCAGTAAGATGGCGATGGCATAGGTGGAATTGTGAGATTCTCTGAATGTGAGTTCCCAAAAAGACTCTTACTTTCCTTCCCCCACCCCCCTGCCCACCGCCAGCCACACTGGTCCAAGGCCCGGGACCAAGGCCCATGCAGAGCTGGATATTGCAGCCCCCAGCTGCTGTTGCTCCACTATACGTGGCCCCTGCCTGCTGCATGGGAATCTTGAATCTCGGCTCCCTCCCTGGCTACATTGTCTCACCCAGCACCCAGCACCAAGCTGCCAGTTACCCAGGGAGGCTCTAGTCGCCCACCCCTCAGAGATACCAGCTCCATTTCTGGCTGAAGTACCCTGTGAGGAGCCCAAAGCCATTCTCACCACTCACAACCTGCCCTTTGGAGCTCTGGAACTCTGGGCCCCTGACTGAGGCACCCAGTGTATGATCTTATGCTTGTGTAAGGGAACAGCATATCTTCAAGAGGTGCTGATTGGAGGCTCTCAACTCCAAAGGAGGGAACTCCTGACTTCCTTCACCCGGATCCAGCACCCAACTGTGCAGCTGATAGCCGATGCCTCGCACGCCACCAAAGCCCATTATAGTGGATTGCCCAGGGACCCAGATGAATGAGTGGTGCAAAAGGATCCGTGAAAGAGGAGCTGCCCACCTTGACCATTTACCAGACAGGTTTGCATTGCCCCACCCACCTAAGAACAGCCTCCACCTCGGTTTCTAAGGTAACATCGCTAAACAGGAGACAAATCCCCTCCGCTATGCTGAATCAGATGCAGGCAACTCAGCGTTGCAGACCTCGCAGGCAGCAGGCTAAAAGAACAAACCCAAGATGCGAGTAAATCTAGTTGCCTGCAATGAAAGCAAAGGGGAGAGGCAGAACCTCAGAGATGAAGAGACTTCAGACACTCAGGAAAGATTTCAGAGCTAGTCTGATTTCTTATTTTGACTTTTGATTTTATCATTTTGATTGTTTTGCTCACTTTAGTTTGTTTCTTGACTTAGACTATCTGTTTGTATTGGGGAAAACGCAACAAAAGTCAAGATTTTATTGGACTGTCTTTGTGCGGATACCGGTGTGCTTTAGGAAATTTTGCTTTTGTATCTTTTTCACTTCTGTCTGGTCTTGTGACTTTTTTTCACCTGTTAGTTGGTATGTATGTCTGTTTTCCCTCTCACTCTTCTTTCTTTCTAACTTCTATTGACCCCACCTTTCTCCATAATTTTCCTCTTTTGTACCTCCTTTTGTTCCAGGGACCAAACCTACATCTTGCTGTGCAGACACATTGTAAGGCAGTGGGAAATAGGTTCCAGTGTGCCCACACATGTTGGTGGATGCTGGAATCAGCAGATATATTCTGAATCACAACTTCCCCCTCAACTAAATCTCAAAATTGCAAAAAGTACAACCTGCAGCCCACACTCCAGCCTCAAAAGTGAACAAAGGCAGAGGACCCTCATAAGAAAGAATAGGAGATTGCACAAGCAAAGCAAAAGCAACCCCACCTTCCCTGAAAAACAGAATTAAAGAAGGAGAGGGAAAGGGGGAGAGAGAGAAAAATTTACACAAATGAAAAAAAACCAAAAGAAGAATATAGGTCTCTCCCAGATCCCCTGGGAGGGCAGACACTGAGAAAACTGACTTTGGAATGCAAACAATGAGGAGGCCCCAGAATGACTGATCTCAAACTACAAACCTAGATATCAAGACATTAATGAAAATATTTAAAAGAATTGAGGAGAGACAAGAAGAAACCAGGAAGGAGTTGATAGCTGAGATAACAGTAATAAAGAATACTGTGAAAGAAATAAATAACAAACTGATAAGCATGGAAAGCAGAATTAACCAAGCAGAAGAAAGAATCTCAGACCTTGAGGACCAAAATATAGAACTAACCCAAACTCTTAAATTCACAGAAAACAAGCTGTAAAACACAGAACAAAACCGTCAAGAGATGAGTGATTACTTCAAGAGAAAGAACCTAAGAGTAATTGGCCTTCCTGAAACAGAAACCACCTTGGAACAAATATTCCATGAGATTTTTGAAGAAAACTTCCCTCATCTTATCGGTGACACAAAAATTCACACACATGAGATTCAGAGAACCCATGCAAGACAACAAATGAGAATACCAACTCCCAGACACATAATAATTCGCCTAAACAAAGTAGGCATAAAAGAAAAAATCCTAAAGGCAGCAAGAGAAAAAGATCAGATCACCTACCATGGAAGACCAATTAGAATAACAGCAGATTTATCTACAGAAACCCTACAGGCTAGGAGATCTTGGAGCCATATCTTCAAAGTACTAAAAGATAAACAATTTCAACCGAGAATAACTTACTCAGCCAAGCTAAGCTTCATCAGCAAGGGAGAATTAAAATCTTTCCCAGATATCCAATCCCTAAGAACTTATGCTGCCACCAGACCACCTCTACATGAAACACTTAAGGAAGTACTAAACACAGAAGAAAAATAAAAAATAACAACAACGTTCTTCACAAGAGTACAGGAAAAAGAATAAAATATACATGAACCAACCCCAAAACCAAAAGAAAGACAACAAACCAAGAGAAACAACAACAACTCTATAAGAACTCTATGATAGGGACAAACTCTCACATTTCAATAATTAGCCTGAATGTGAATGGACTAAACGCACCACTGAAAAGACATAGAATGGCAAAATGGATAAAATATCACCAGGCAACAATATACTGCCTTCAAGAGACCCATCTCACTAGAAAGGACAAGCACAGCCTGGAAGTAAGAGGATAGGAAACAAATTTTCAGGCGAATGGAACACAAAAGAAAGGAAGAGTCATGATCCTAATTTCAGACAAAATACCATTCAAGTTATCAAAAATTTAAAATGATACAGAAGGCCACTACATAATGACAAAAGGTTCACTCCATCAACAAGAAATATCTATCCTAAACATATATGCACCCAACATAGGTGTGCCAACTTTCATAAAGCAGCTTCTGGAAAACTAAAGAAAGATATTAACTCTAACACCATCATAACTGGGGATTTTAATACCCCACTCACAACCCTAGACAGATCATCAGGACAAAAAATCAGCAATGAGATTCGGAACCTCAATGTGACAATTGACCAAATGAACTTAATAGATACCTACAGAATACTCTACCCGATGACCACAGAATATACATTCTACTCAGCACTGCATGGAACGTGCTCTAAGATTGACCACATACTTGGCCATAAATCAAGCATAAACAAATTTCAAAAGATTGAAATTTGTCATGCACCTTCTCAGACCACAGTGGAATAAAAATAAACATCAACACCAACAAGCTTCCCCCAAACCCACAAAGACATGGACACTAAACAGCATGATGCTAAACAACTCTTAGGTCAACAATGAAATCAAAACAGAGATTAAAAGATACCTGGAAACAAATGAAAATCAAGAGACATCCTACCAAAATCTCTGGGATGCCATGAAAACTGTAGTAGGAGGGGAATTCATATCCCTACAAATGCACATGAATAAAATGGAAGGATCACAAATAAACAGCCTAACAAGTCACTTTAGGAAGCTGGAAAACCAAGACCACCAAAACCCTAACTGCAGCAGAAGAATCCAGATCACAAAAATAAAAGTCCAAATCCGGGACATAGAAGACAAAAAGATAATACAAAAAACAATGAAACAAACAGCTGGTTCTTTGAAGGAATAAACAAGATTGATAGTCCCTTAGTTTGACTGAACAAGAAAATAAGAGAAAATGCCCAAATAAATAAAATCAGAAACACAAAAGATGAAGTCACGTCTGACCCTGAAGAAATACAAAAGATCATTAGAGACTACTATGTATACCTGTATGGAAACAAACTGGAAAACCTTAAGGAAAAGGAAGACTTTCTGATATCACACAACCTGCTTGGGTTGAAACAAGAAGAAATTGAGACCCTAAATAGACCAATAACAGTCAAATAAATTGACTATGTAATCAGAAAACTACCTACCAAATAATGCCTTGGGCCCAATGGCTTTCCAGCAGAATTCTATAAGGCATTTAAGGAGGAGCTGATACCAATCCTGCTGAAAGTATTCCAGGTGATTGAGAAAGATGGAACCCTCCCCAAATCATTTTATGAAGCTAACATCACATTGATATCCAAGCCAGTAAAGATCCAACAAAGAAAGAGAACTACAGGCCAATATCTTTGATGAACATAGATGCTAAAATTCTCAACAAGATCCTAGCAAATCGGATTCAACAATACATCTCAAAAATCATCTATCATGACCAAGTAGTCTTCAGCCCTGGGATGCAAGGCAGGTTCAACATTCGCAAGACAATAAATGTAATTAAATACATCAACAGACATCAAAACAAAAACCACATGATTATATCATTAGATACAGAAAACGATTTTGATAAAATCCAGCACCCCTTCCTGATAAAAACCCTTGAACACCTAGGCATATATGGAACACCTAAAAATAGTAAAGCCATCTACAAGAAACCCAAAGCTAACATACTCTAAACAGACAAAAATTGGAACCATTTTCCCTGAAAACTGGAACAACACAAGGATGCCCACTCTCTCCCCTCCTGTTCAATATAGTATTGGAAGTCCTAGCTAGAGCAATCATAAAAGAGAAGGCGATCAGTGGTATCCAAAAAGGAAAGAGGAAGTAAAGTTATCCCTCTTTGCTGATGACATGATTGTGTACCTTGAAAACCCAAGAGAATCTGTCAAAAGTTTCCTTGCACTGATAAAGGACTTTGGCAAAGTATCAGGGTATAAAATAAATGCAAAAGACAATCACATTCCTTTACACCAATAATAAACAAACAGAAAATCAAATAAAAAACACAATCCCATTCACAATAGCCCCACAAAAAATGAAATACCTTGGCATCTTCCAAACCAGAGATATGAAAGACCTTTACAATGAAAACTACAAAACACTGTTCAAAGAAATCAAGGATGACACAAACAAGTGGAAAAATATCCCATGCTCATGGATTGGAGGAATCAACACTATAAAGATGTCCATTTTACCTAAAGCAATCTACAGATTCAATGCAATACCCATCAAATTACCAGCAACATTCTTCTCAGAGCTAGAAAAAAACAATACAGGAAATAATACGGAAATACACATGACCACGAATAGCCAGAACAATCCTCAGCAAAAAATCAAAGCAGGAGGTATCACACTACAAGATTTAAGACTTTGCTATAAAGCTACAATAATCAAAACAGCTTGGTATTGGTACAGGAACAGGCATATAGACCAATGGAAAAGAATTGAGATTCTAGAAGCTAAACCTCAATTTCTCGACCAACTCATCTTTGACAAAGCCTCCACCACCCACCACTGGAGAGAGGAGAACCTATTTAGTAAATGGTGCTGGGAAAACTGGCTGACCACATGCAGAAGACTCAAACAAGACCCCTATCCATCCCCATGCACAAAAATTAACTCTAAATGGATCAGAGACCTAAATGTAAAACCTAAAACCATAAGAACCTTAGAAAATGCAGGACACACCCTTGTGGAAATTGGAACTGGCATCCAATTCCTGAACAAAACCCGAAACCCACAGGCCATAAGAGATAAGATAGACAAGTGGGACCTCATTAAACTGACAAGCTTCTGCAAAGCCAAAGAAACCATCAAGAGGGCAGGGAGACAGCTCACAGACTGGGAAAAAGTATTTGCCAACTCCAGGTCTGACAAAGGCTTAACATCTTGGAGCTACAAGAAACTAAAACATGCTTAAAATAAAAAAACAAACAACCCCATTATAAAGTAGGCAAAAGATATGAAAATAACAGTTGCTGGAGAGGGTGTTGTGAAAAGGGAAAACCTCTACAATGTTGGTGGGTGTGCAAACTAGTGCAACCTCTGTGGAAAACAGTGTGGTGATTCCTAAAAGCTCTAAATATCAACCTCCCATATGACTCTGCAATCCCCCTACTGGAAATATACCCTGAAGAACTCAAATCACTCTATAAAAAAGATACCTGCACACGTATGTTTGTCACAGCATTGTTCACAATAGCAAGAACCTGGAACGAACCATGCTGTCCATCAGAAGAAGACTGGATTTTTTAAATGTGGTACATAAACATGATGGAATACTACACAGTCATAAAAAAGAACAAAATCATGAATTTTGCAGCCACCTGGATGGAACTAGAGTCTATAATATTGAGTGACCTGTCACAGAAACAAAGATCTGAGTATCACATGTTCTCACGCATATAGTGAACCTTGAACATCTATCATAATACTATAAGAAAAGGATTGAAAGTGGTGGGAAACTATGGGGGGAGAGGAGGGGAAGGGAGATGGGATTAATAGTAGTCAATATCTGTCTGGGGATGGGGAGACAACCCTTATCCACAAGGGTGCCTGAATGAAGCATATTTGTATACCTAACCCCTAACTGTACCCCACAATATTAAAATTAAAAATATTGATTTAAAATAAAAAATAAATTAAAATAAATTAATAACAACAGATGCTGGTGATGATGCAGTGATAAAGGAATGCTTCCTCACTCCTGGTGGGAATGCAAACTAGTGCAACCTCTTTGGAAAACAGTGTGTCAATTTCTGAAAGAACTAGACATTGACCTTCCCATATGACCCAGTAAATCCCCCTATTGGGAATATACCTGGAGGAACCCAAATTATTCTACAAAAAAGATACCTGCATACTCATGTTTATTGCAACACTATTCACAATAACAAAAACATGCAACCAACCATGCTGCCCATTGAAACTGGACTAGATTTTTTAAATGTGGTACATGCACATGATGGAATACTATGATCCATAAAGAAGATCAAACATATGGACTTTGCAGCAACTTGAATGGATTCAGAGTCTATCATACTCAGTGATCTGTCACAGAAACAAAGAACAGAGTACCACATGTTCTCACTCATAAGGAGACCTGAACAATTACCATAACACTATAAGAAAGGGATTGGCAGTAGTAGGATACTGCTGGGCTGGTGGTTGAGGAACACAACATCAAAAAGGGTATCTGATCTCAAACCAGGCAAAGTGGGGACCAAAGGGGGTCCAAACTTTACCTGTATGATGATCACTTGTATACCTAGTCTTGAATTGTACCCACATTTAAAATAAAATCTTTAAAAAGAAGGAAAAAATTTTTGCCAACCCATATATACAACCAATGTTATTTTACTTAAAAAAAAAGTTTTAGTATAAACTCAGATTGGCTATTTAAACTCTGTATGTCCAAAATTATGTGTATTTTTCATAAATAATATTTGTATAACTATATATTTGTTTTGTACAATGTAACTTTATGCACATATATTGTGAAATAATATAATTATGTTAATGAACATTTTTGTCAGCTCATATTATCTGATTTTTTTTAACTTTTAAATTTTTTTATACAAGTGTACATAGTAGTCTCTAATGATCTTTTGTATGTCTTCAGGGTCAGATGTGACTTCATCTTTTGTGTTTCAGATTGTGCTTATTTGGGTTTTTCTCTCTTTTTCTTGGTCATTGTAGCTAGAGGACCATAGATCTTGTTTATCCTTTCAAAGAACCAGCTTTTTGTTTCATTAATTTTTTGTTTTATCGTTTTGTCTTCTATGTCCTGGATTTGGGCTTTTATTTTGGTGATCTGGATTCCTCTGCTGAAATTAGGTTTTTTGTGGTCTTACTTTTCCAGCTTCCTTAGGTGGCTTGTTAGGCTGTTAATTTGTGATCCTTCCATTTTCTTCATGTGCATTTGTAGGGATGTAAATTTCCCTCTTACTACAGCTTTCATGGCATCCCAAAGATTTTGGTAAGATGTTTCTTCATTTTCATTTGTTTCCAGGTATTTTTTGATCTCTGTTTTGATTTCATCATTGACCCAGGAGTTGTTTAGCATCATGCTGTTTAGTGTTCACGTCTTTGTGGGTTTTGGGGGAACCTTGTTGGTGTTAATGTTTATTTTTATTCCACTGTGCTCTCAGAAGGTGCTTGGTAAAATTTCGGTCCTTTTAAATTTGCTTATGCTTGATTTATGGTCAATAATGTGGTCGATCTTGGAATACATTTCATGCAGTGGTGAGTAGAATGTGTATTCTGTGGTCTTTGGATGGAGTGTTCTGTAGGTATCAATTAAGTCTATTTGGTCAAGAGTCACATTGAGGTTCCAGATCTCATTGTGATGTTTTGTCCTGATGGTCTGTCTAAGGTTGTGAGTGGGGTATTAAAGTCCCCAGTTATGATGGTGTTCAAGTCAATATCTTTCTTTAGTTTTCCTAGAAATTGCTTTATGAAAGTTGGTGCACCTATGTTGGGTTCACACATGTTTAGGATAGATATTTCTTGTTGATGGAGTGAACCTTTTATCATTATGTAGTGGCCCTCTGTATCTTTTTAATTTTTGATAACTTAAATGGTATTTTGTCTGAAATTAGGATCACGACTCCTCCTTTCTTTTGTGCTCCATTCACCTGGAAATTTGTTTCCCATCCTCTTACTTTGAGTCTGTGCATGTCCTTTCTAGTGAGATGGGTCTCTTGAAGGCAGTATATTGTTGCCTGGTGATATTTTATCCATTTTGCCATTCTATGTCTTTTCAGTGGTGCATTTAGTCCATTCACATTCAGGCTAATTATTGAAATGTGAGAGTTTGTCCCTATCATAAAGTTCTTATAGAGTTGTTGTTCTTCCACTTGGTTTTTTTGTCTTTCTTTTGTTTGGGGTTGGTTCATGTATATTTTATTCTTTTTCCTGTACTCTTGTGAAGAATGTTGTTCTTTTTTCCTTTTCTTCTGTGTTTAGTACTTTCTTAAGTGTTTCCTGTAGAGGTGGTTGGTGGCAGCATAAGTTCTTAGGGATTGGATATCTGGGAAAGATTTTAATTCTCCCTCGCTGAAGAAGCTTAACTTGGCTGAGTGTGTTATTCTTGGTTGAAATTGTTTATCTTTTAGTACTTTGAAGATATGGCTCCAAGCTCTCCTAGCCTGCAGGGTTTCTGCAGATAAATCTGCTGCTATTCTAATTGGCCTTCCATGGTAGTTGATCTGGCCTTTTTCTCTTGCTGCCTTTAGGATTTTTTCTTTTATGCCTACTTTGTTTAGGTGAATTATTATGTGTCTAGGAGTTGGTCTTCTCATTTGTTGTCTTGCAGGGGTTCTCTGAATCTCTTGTGTTTGAATTTTTGCATCACTGATTAGATAAGGGAAGTTTTCTTGAATGATCTCATGGAAAGTTTGTTCCAGTGTGGTCTCTGTCTCCCTTTCTGCCTCAGGAAGGTCAATTACTCTTAGGTTCGGTCTCTTGAAGTAATCATTCATTTCTTGAAGGTTTTTTTCTGTCTTTTTGAGCTTGTTTTCTGTGTTTTTAAGAGTTTGGGTTAGTTCTATATTTTGGTCCTCAAGCTCTGAGATTCTTCTGCTTGGGTAATTCTGCTTTCCATGCTTATCAGTTTGTTATTTATTTCTTTCACAGTATTCTTTATTACTGTTATCTCAGATATCAGCTCCTTCCTAGTTTCTTCTTGTCTCTTCTCAATTCTTTTTAATCTCTCCATTAATGTCTTGATATCTAGGTTTGTAGTTTGGGACCAGTCATTCTGGGGGCTCTTCATTGTTTCCATTCTGAAGTCAGTTTTCTCAGTGTCTGCCCTCCCAGGGGTCTGGGAGAGACCCATATTCTTCTTTTGTTTTTTCTTCATTTGTGTAGATTTTTGTCTCTCTCCTCTTTCCCTCCCCTTCTTTAATTCTGTTTTTCAGGGAAGGTCGAGTTGCTTTTGTTTCACTTGTGCAATTTTCTCCTCGTCCTTATGGGGTCCTCTGCCTTTGTTCACTTTTGAGGTTGGAGTGTGGCCTGTGAGCTGTACTTATTGCAGTTTTGAGGTTTAATTGAGGAGGAGGCTGTGATTCCGAATCTATATGCTGATTCCAGCATCCACCAACAGGGTGTATGAGCACACTTAAATCTATTTCCCACTGCCTTACAATCTGCCTGTGCAGTGATATGTAGGTTTGGTCCCTGGATCAAAAGAAGATACAAAAGAGGAAAATAATGGAGGAAGGGGCGGTCAATAGGAAGTTAGGAAGAGAGGAGAGTGAGACAGAAAACAGACATACATTCCAACTAACAGATGAAAAAGAGACACAAGGCCAGAGAGAAGTGAAAAATACACGTGAGCCAAATTCCCTAAAGGATACTGGTAGCTACACAGAGACAGACCAATAAAATCATGAAACAGATAATGTAAGTCAGAAAGCAAACAAAAGTGAGCAAAACAAACAGTCAAAATGATAAAATCAAAAGTCAAAATAAGAGATCAGACTAGCTCTGGAATCTTTCCTGAGTGTCTAAAGTCACTTCAGCTCTGATCTCCAGCCTCTCCCCTTTGTTTTTCTTGCAGGCAGCTAGATTTACTGGCAGCTTGAGTTTGTTTTTTTTAGGCTGCTGCCTGGGAGGTCTGCGTCATTGCCTTTGTCTGATTCAGCAGGGGGAGGCTTTGTCTCCTGTTTAGCAATGTTACCTTAGGAACCGAGGTGGAGGCTGTTGATAGGTGGGTGGGGCAATGCAATTTTCTGCCTGGAGAATGGCCGAGGTGGCAGCTTCACTTTCGCAGATCTTTTCTCTCTGCTCGTCTGGGTCCCTGTGTGTTCCACTGTGATGGACTGTGCTGGAGTGGGAGGCACCAGGGATCAGTTGCACAGCTGGGCACTGGATCCGGGGTGCCACCAGCAGGCTGGGGTGGAGGAAGGGGTTGGGAGTTCCCTCCTCTGGAGCTGAGAGCCTCTGATCAGCACCTCCTTAAGATATGCTGCTCTCTTACACAAGCATGGGATCGCACGCTGAGTGCCTCAGCCAGGGTAGGCCCAGAGCTCCAGAGCTCCAAAGCTCCAAAGGGCAGGTGGTGGGTGGTGTGATTGGCCCTGGGTCCCTCACAGGGTGCTTCAGCCAGAAATGGGATGGGTGTCTCTGAGGGACAGGTTCCCAGAGCCTCCCTGGGTGACCGGCAGCTTGGTGCTGGGTGCTGGCTGAAACGATGTAACCAGGGAGGGAGCCAAGACCCAGGACTCCCACATGGGCAGGAGTCACATATGTGGAGCAGCTGCAACCGGGGGCCACAATATCTGGCCCTGCATGGGACCAAAGGTCCCCAGGCCTCAGACCAGTGCGGCTGGTGGTGGGCAGGGGGGTGAGGAAAGAAAAGTAAGAGTATTGTTGGGAACTCGCATTCAGAGAATGTCACAAATCCACCTATGCTGTCGCCATCTTACCAGAACCCCCAATCCTGTTTTTTTTTAAAGAAAGAAAATGTGTATACATTCTTTTGACACCTTCGATAGATTAAGATGAAACCTCTCAGCAAAATGAAAAGGCACAGACTCTGCACACCTGCAGACCTCAGCACAACATCGCTCACTGCCTGTGAGTTCTTTTAACTTGCATTTCTTTGATGACTACTGAGGCTGAACATTTTGTCATGTATCTGTTGGCTACTCATATGTCTTCTTTTGAGAACTGTCTATTCATATATTTTACCCACTTTGTAATGGGGCTGTTTGTTTTTTGTTTTTGTTTTGCTTTTTCCAGTACATTTGAGTTTCCTGTAGATCCTAGATGTTAGATCTTTGTCAGACATACAATTGGCAAATATCTTTTCCCAGTCTGTTGGCTGTCTCCCTGCTCTCTTGATGGTTTCTTTGGCTTTGCAGAAGCTTTTCAGTTTGATGAGGTCTCACTTGTCTATCTTATCTCTTATGACATGGGCACTTGGTGTTTTGATCAGGATTGGTTGCCAGTTCCAATTTCCATAATGGGGTCTCCTGCATTTTCTAAGATTCTTACAGTTTGAGGTTTTGCATTTAGATCTCTGATCCTTTTGTAGTTGATTTTGTGTATGGGAATAGGCAGGGGTCCTGTTTCAATCTTCTGCGTGTGGTCAGTCAGTTTTTCCAGCACCATTTACTGGACAGTTTCTCCTCTCCCCAGTGGTTAGTGGTGGAGGCTTTGTCGAGATGAGTTAGTTTAGAAATTGAAGTTTTGCTTCTGGAATCTCAGTTCTATCCCATTGGCCTATATGCCTGTTCTAGTACCAATACCAGGCTGTTTTGTTTATTGTAGCTTTACAATAAGGTAACAAAGTTAAATCTGGGAGTGTGATGCCTCCTGCTTTGTTTTTTTTGTTGTTGTTTATTTGTTTTTTGGTTTTGGGTTTTTTTGCTGAGAATTGTTTTGGCTACTTGTGATCATTTATGTTTTTCCATATGAATTCCTGTATTTTTTCCAGGCCTGAGAAGAATGCTGCTTTTAATTTGATGGGTGTTGTGTTAAATTTGTACATTGCCTTTTGTAGAATGGACATCTTAACAATGCTTATTCTTCCAATCCATGAGCATGGAATATTTTTCCACATGTTTGTGTCATCTTTGATTTCCTTGAGTAGTATTTTGTAGTATTCATTGTAAAGGTCTTTCATGTCTCTGGTTAGGAATATACCAGGGTATTTTTTTTTTTTTTTTTTTGGTGGCTATTGTAAATGGATTTGTATTTGGCTTTCTGCTTGTTTATTATTGGAGTGTAGAAATGCAATTGTCTTTTGCACATTTACTTTATGCCCTGAGATTTTGCCTGAGACTTTGTCACCCCACAGTTATCTGATTTTTTTTTAATAGTGAGAATACTTAAGGTCCACTGTCTTAGCAAATTCTAGGATACAAAATATTATTATCAACTATGGTTATGAAGCTTTACATTAGATTCCCAACACTTATTTATCTTATAACTGAAAGTTTTTACCCTCTGCATATCTCCCATTTCCTCCACCACCAGGTCCTGTGAAACACTTTTGTACTTTTTCCTTCTGTAAGTTTAATTATTTTATATTTTATTTATTTATTCATTTATTTTAGAAACAAGTGAGCTAAAACATAGCTCTCCTGTTCCCACTAAGTTACCAACATCATTCCTCTCAGACCTGGAAGTGACAATGCAGAAATACATATGGAGACATAAACGACCATGAATAGCCAAAACAATCCTTAGTAAAAGAAACAAAGCAGGAGCCATCACACTTCCAGACTTCGAACTTTACTATAAGGCTACAGTAATCAAAAAATCCTGGTATTGGTACAAGAACAGGCACAGAGACCAATGAGACAGGATAGAGATTTCAGAAGAAATCCTCAATTCCTCAACCAACTCATCTTTGACAAAGCCTCCAACAACAACCACTGGGGAGAGGAGAATCTATTCAGTAAATGGTCCTGGGAAAACTGGTTGGCCATATGTAGAAGATTGAAACAGGACCCTTACCTATCACCATACACAAAAATTAACTCTAAATGGATCAAAGGCCTCAATGTAAAACCTCAAACTATAAGAATCTTAGAAAATGCAGGAGACACCCTTATGGAAATTGAAACTGGGAACCAATTCCTATTCACCCTAAAGGCCAATACCTTAAGAAATAAGATAGACAAGTGGGACCTCATCAAACTAATGAGCTTCTGCAAAGCAAAAGAAACCATCAAGAGAGCAGAGAGACAGCCCACAGAATGGGAAAAAATATTTGCCAACTGTATATCTGACAAAGGCCTAACGTCTAGGATCTACAAGAAACTCAAATGCACCAAAGGGATAAAAACAAACAGCCCCTTTAAAAAGTGGGCAAAAGACACGCGAAGACACTTCTCAAAAGAAGATATACGGGCAGCCAACAGACATGTGAAAAAGTGATCAGCCTCACTTAACTCCTGTAAGAATGGCCATCATTAACAAAACAAACAACAACAGATGCTGAAGAGGATATGGAGAAAAAGGAACGCTTCTACACTGCTGGTGGGAATGCAAACTTGTACAACCTCTTTGGAAAACAGTGTGGCAATTTCTAAAAGAACTAGGAATTGACCTTCCATATGACCCAGCAATTCCTCTATTGGGAATATACCCAGAGGAATTCAAATCATTCTACAAAAAAGATACCTGCACACATATGTTTGTTGAAACTCTATTCACAATAGCAAAAACATAGCATCAACTGTGTTGCCCATCAAAGCTGAACTGGATAAAAAAAATGTGGTACATAACTGCCAACCAATCCTGATCAAAAGCCCAAGTGCCCATGCCATAAGAGGTAAGACAGACAAGTGGAACCTCATCAAACTGACAAGCTTCTGCAAAGTCAAAGAAACCATCAAGAGAGCAGGGAGACAACCACGGACTGGAAAAAAAATTTGTCAATTGTATGTCTGACAAAGGCCTAACAGCTAGGATTTACAAGGAACTCAAATGTGCTGAAAAGAAAAAAACAAACAGCCCCACTACAAAGTGGGCAAAACATACGAATAGACAGTTCTCAAAAGAAGACATATGAGCAGCCAACAGATATGTAACAAAATGTTCAGTCACACTAGTCATCAAAGAAATGCAAGTTAAAACTACTCTGCGATACCACCTAACTCCACTCAGAATGGCCATCATCAATAACTCCAAAAATAATAGATGCTGGAGAGGATGTGGCGAAAAGGGAACACTTCTACACCGTTGGTGGTAATGTAAACTAGTACAGCCTCTGTGGAAAACAGTGTGGCAATTCTTAAAAGCTTTGAAAATCAACCTTCCATATGACCCAGCAATCCCCCTACTGGAAATATACCCAGAAGAACTCAAATCACTCTATAAAAAAGATACCTGCACACGTATGTTTATCACAGCATTGTTCACAATAGCAAGAACAAGGAAACAACTGTGCTGCCTATCAAAAGAGGACTTGATTTTTAAAATGTGGTACATATCCACAATGGAATATTGCATAGCCATAAAGAAGAACAAAATCATGAACTTTGCAGCAACCTGGATGGACTTGGAGATCTTTCACAGAAACAAAGAACTGACTATCACATGTTCTCATTCACAAGTGGACCATGAACAACTGTTGTAAAACCATAAGAAAAGGAATGACAGTAGCAGGAAACTGCGGGGGTGGAGGGGAGTGGGATTCACAGTAGTGGGAAACTGCCTAGGAAAGTGGGGCACACTTCATTAACAAGGGTACCTTGTATATAATGAATATTTGTATACCTAACCCTGAATTGCACTCCATAATTTTAAAATTAAAAAATTTAAAAGAAAATCAGAAGACACACACAGAAAGGTATGTATTGTGAGAGCAAGCAAAAACAAAAAAGCAGAACTTTTGGGTCTTGACTTTGGTGTCTTGACTTTTGGGAGTCTTGGGCTCCCTCTTGTGGTCAGTTGGAAACTTCCGGTTTCTTTTTTTTTTTAACATTGGCATGTCCCAAGAACCGTGCCTTTTGAGTCACTGTGATAGGGAGCAAACTCCAATCTCTAGACCCTCCCCTCAGCTCTCAACATGGGTTGATCAGGCTGCTCTCCACATGGGTCAGACACCCCATGGACAGCTGGGCGAGTAGGGGTGAATCAGATCAGGACTCACCCCAACTCTGCTGCTGCTGGGTTTCCCACTCTGATTGCACATGTCTGTGTCTGGTCCAGTGTGAGGGGGTGGGACGTCTGGGTTTCCAAGTTTGTCATGTCTCTTTGGTATCATGCACTTGTAGGACCCTCTCTGGTCCAATGATAGTCTCCCAGAGGGGTGCAGAGATATCCCCTTGGTCTGGGGATGTAAGCTGCTCAGTATCTGGTCAGTTAAAGCAGGTCTCTTCTCTGGTGGTGTTCAGCTCCAGATTTCCTCCCTGTTCTTTCTTCACAGTCTCCACTGTCAGTGCCTGGCATGTTGCCACAGGTGGTACTGTGGGCCAAGTGCCAGGCGCCAAGAGGCAACTGATCACTGCTGCTTTTTTCCTGAGTGATGACCCAAGAGTGGCAGATGTTCTTGCATGTGGGGCCCCAAATTCAAAGCAGTGTTAAATTGCAACCACTTCTGCAGGGGAGCCCTAGGTGCTTGATCCCTTGTCTTCCCTCAGTCTGGCATTCACTAACTTGCGTACACACACACATACACACACACACACACACACACACACACACACACGGATTCATCCTTATGCACACTCACCCATGCAGAGACTCACACTCCGATTGGTTCTCTCACCATCTTGCCCCCTTCAAGCTCAATTATTTTAAATTCCCTATAGAAGTAAGATCACATGTGGCTGGGCATGGTAGCTCATGTCTATAATCCCAGAGCTTTGGAGGCCTAGGCAAAAGGATTGCTTGTGCCCAGGATTTGCAGACCAGCCTAGACAACAAAGTGAGACATCTTCAGCTAAAAAAAAAATCAAAAAAAATTAGCTGGGCATGGTGGCATGTTTCTGTAGTCCCAGCTACTCAAGAGGCTTAAGATGGAGGACCGCTTGAGTTCAGAAATTCAAGGCTGTGTTGAGTCATGCTCATGCCACTGAACTCAAGTCTGTACAGCAGAGTGAGACCCTGACCCAAGAAAAGTGAGATCATGAAGTATTTGTTTTTCTGTGCCCGGCTTATTTCACTTAGCATAATATCCTCCAGGTCCATTTATGTTGCTGAAATTGCAGGATTTTTTATTACTTATGGCTGAATACTGCCCTATTTTGTGTATACACCATATTTTCTTTATTCATTCAGTGTCCACAAACATTTAGGTGGTTGTCATATCTTAGCAATTGTGAAAAATGCTGCAATAAACATAAGGGTGCAGATATTTCTTTGAGATACTAATTTTACTTATTTGGGGGCTATGTACACACAGGTGTGACTGCTGGATTGTATAGTAGTTTATTATTTTTTTAATTTTATACTGATTTTTATAATGACTCTAACAATTTATAACTCACCATCATTATACAGGATTTAATTTTCTTCACATCCTTGTCAGTACTTATCTTCTTTTTGATATTAGCTGCCCTATCTTGTTTGAAGTGATATCTCATTATGGTTTTTATTTGAAATTTCCTGATAATTGGTAATATTTAGTGTCTTTTTTTAAATTTTTTTATTGTGAAGTTGTGGGGTACAGTTAAGGGTTAGGTATACAATTGCATTTCATTCAGGCACCCTGTTGATATGGGATGTTTCCCCGTACCCAGACAGATATTTGCTACTGTTAATCCCATCTCCCTCCCCCCACCATAGTTTCCCAGCGCGGTCAGTCATTTTCGTATAGTATTGCATTGGATGTTTAAGGTCCATTATATGACTGAGAACATGTGATACTCGGATCTTTGTTTCTGTGAGAGGTCACTCAGTATTATAGACTCTAGTTCCATCCAGGTTGCTGCAAAATTCATGATTTTGTTCTTTTTTAAGGCTGCATAGTATTCCATCGTGTATATGTACCACATTTTTTTAATCAGGTCCTCTTTTGACGGGCAGCATGGTTGTTTATAGGTTCTTGCTATTGTGAACAATGCTGCGATAAACATACGTGTGCAGGTATCTTTTTTATAGAGTGATTTGTGTTCTTCAGGATATATTCCCAGTAGGGGGATTGCGGGGTCATATGGGAGGTTGGTGAGCTTTTAAGAATCGCCACACTGCTTTCCACAGAGGTTGCACTAGTTTACACTCCCACCAACAGTGTAGAAGTGTTCCCTTTTCACCATACCCTCTCCAGCAGCTGTTATTTTTTGAGTTGTTGATAGTTGCCATTCTGACTGGGGTTAGGTGGTATCTCAGTGTGGTTTTGATTTGCATCTCCTTGATGATTAATGAGGTTGAACATTTCTTCATGTGTTTGTTGGCTGCTCGGATGTTTTCCTTTGTGAAGTGTCTGTTCATATCTTTTGCCCGTTTTATAATGGGGTTGTTTGTTTTTTTCTTTTCTGCACGCTTGAGTTCCTTGTAGATCCAGGATGTTAAGCCTTTGTCGGACCTGGAGTTGGCAAATAGTTTTTCTCAGTCTGTAGGCTGTCTCCCTGCTCTCTTGATGGTTTCTTTGGCTTTGCAGAAGCTTGTCAGTTTAATAAGGTCCCACTTGTCTATTTTCTCTCTTATGAGCTGTGGGTTTTGGGATTTGTTCAGGAATTGGATGCCAGTTCCGATTTCCATGAGGGTTTTTCCTTCATTTTCTAAGGTTCTTATAGTTTGAGGTTTTACATTTAGGTCTCTGATCCATTTGGAATTAACCTTTGTGCATGGGGATAGGTAGGGGTCCTGTTTCAATCTTCTGCATGTTGTCAGCCAGTTTTCCCAGCACCATTTACTGAATAGGTTCTCCTCTCCCCAGTGGTAGGTGGTGGAGGCTTTGTCAAAGATGAGTTGGTTGAGAAATTGAGGTTTTGCTTCTGGAATCTCAATTCTATTCCATTGATCTATATGCCTGTTCCTATACCAATACCAAGCTATTTTGATGATTGTAGCTTTATAGTAAAGTTTGAAGTCTGGTTGTGTGATACCACCTGCTTTGTTTTTTTTGCTGAGGATTGTTCTGGCTATTCTTGGACGTTTGTGTTTCCATATGAATTCCTGCACTGTTTTTTCTAGGTCTGAGAAGAATGTTGCTGGTAATTTGATGGGTATTGCATTGAATTTGTAGATTGCCTTAGGTAAGATGGACATCTTCACAATGTTGATTATTCCGATCCATGAGCATGGGATATTTTTCCACTTGTTTGTGTCAACTTTGATTTCTTTGAGCAATGTTTTGTAGTTTTCCTTGTAAAGGTCTTTCACATCTCTGGTTAGGAAGATGCCAAGGTATTTCATTTTTTTGGCAGCTATTGTGAATGGAATTGTGTTTTTTATTTGGGTTTCTGTTTGTTTATTATTGGTGTAGAGAAATGCGATTGTCTTTTGTACATTTATTTTGTATCCTGAGACTTTGCCAAAGGTCTTTATCAGTGTAAGGAGGTTTTTGACAGATTCTCTTGGGTTTTCAAGGTATACAATCATGTTGTCTGCAAAGAGAGATAATTTGACTTCCTCTTTTCCTATTTGGATACCCCTGATTGCCTTCTCTTCTCTGATTGCTTGAGCCAGGACTTCCAATACTATGTTGAACAGGAGGGGTGAGAGTGGGCATCCTTGTCTTGTTCCAGTTTTCAGGGGAAATGGTTCTAATTTTTGTCCATTTAGGAGTATGCTGGCTGTGGGTTTCTCATAGATGGCTTTTACTATTTTGAGGTATGTTCCCCGTATGCCTAGATGTTCAAGGGTTTTTATCAAGAAAGGGTGCTGGATTTTATCAAAAGCTTTTTCTGCATCTAATGATATAGTCATGTGGTTTTTGTTTTGACATCTGTTGATGTATTTAGTAACATTTATGGTTTTATGAATGTTGAACCAGCTTTGCATCCCAGGAATGAAGCCTACTTGGTCATGATGGATGATTTTTGAGATGTATTGCTGAATCCGGTTTGCTAGGATCTTGTTGAGAATTTTAGCATCTATGTTCATCAAAGATATTGGCCTGTAGTTCTCTTTCTTTGCTGGATCTTTACCTGGCTTGGGTATCAATGTGATGTTGGCTTCGTAAAATGATTTGGGGAGCGTTCCATCTTTTTCAATCGCCTGGAATACCTTCAGTAGGATTGGTATCAGCTCCTCTTTAAATGTCTTGTAGAATTCTGCTGGAAAGCCATCTGGACCAGGGCTTTTTTTTGTAGGAAGTTTTCTTATTACATAGTCGATTTCCTTGATTGTTATTGGTTTATTTAGGGTCTCAATTTCTTCTTGTTCCAACTTAGGTAGGTTGTGTGATGTCAGAAAGTCCTCCATTTCCTTAAGGTTTTCAAGTTTGTTTCCATACAAGTGTACGTAGTAGTCTCTAATGATCTTTTGTATTTCTTCAGGGTCAGATGTGACTTCATCTTTTGTGTTTCTGATTGTGCTTATTTGGTTTTTTTCTCATTTTTTCTTGGTCAGTCTAGCTAGGGGACCATCAATCTTGTTTATTCTTTTTGAAGAACCAGCTTTTTGTTTCATTGATTTTTTCTATTATCTTTTTGTCTTCTATATCCTGGATTTGGGCTTTTTTTTTTGGTGATCTGGAATCTTCTGCTGAAATTAGGGTTTTGTGGTCTTGCTTTTCCAGCTTCTTTAGGTGGCTTGTTAGGTTGTTTAATTTCTGTTCCTTCCATTTTCCTCATGTGTGTTTGTAGGGATATAAATTCCCCTCTTATTACAGCTTTTAAGGCATCCCAGAGATTTTGGTAAGATGTTTCTTCATTTTCATTTGTTTCCAGGTATCTTTTGATCTCTGTTTTGACATCATCATTGACCCAGGAGTTATTTAGCATCATGCTGTTTAGTGTCCATGTCTTTGTGGATTTTGGGGGGACTTTGTTTGTGTCAATGTTTATTTTTAGTCCACTGTGGTCCAAGAAGGTGCATGGTAGAATTTCAGTCCTTTTAAATTTGCTTATACTTGATTTGTGTCCAATTATGTGGTCGATCTTAGAATATGTTCCATGTGGTGATGAGTAGAATGTGTATTCTGTGGTTTTTGGATGGAGTGTTCTGTAGGTATCAATTAAGTCCATTTGGTCCAGAGTCTCATTGAGGTTCCGGATCTCCTTGCTTATTTTTTGTCCTGATGATCTGTCTAAGGTTGTGAGTGGTGTATTAAAGTCCTCAGTTATTATGGTGTTAGAATCAATGTCTTTCTTTAGTTTTCCTAGAAGTTGCTTTATGAATGTTGGCGCACCTATGTTGGGTGCATATATGTTTAGGATAGATATTTCTTGTTGATGGGGTGAACCTTTTATCATTATGTAGTGACCCTCTGTGTCTTTTTTAATTCTTGATAGCTTAAATGGTATTTTGTCTGAAATTAGGATCGTGACTCCTCCTTTCTTTTGTGTTCCATTCGCCTGAAAATTTGTTTCCCATCCTCTTACTTTGAGTCTATGTATGCCCTTTCTAGTGAGATGGGTCTCTTGAAGGCAGTATATTGTTGCCTGGTGATATTTTATCCATTTTGTCATTCTATGTCTTTTCAGTGGTGCGTTTAGTCCATTCACATTCAGACTAATTATTGAAATGTGAGAGTTTGTCCCTATCATGGAGTTCTTACTGAGTTGTTGTTCTTCCACTTGGTTTTTTCTTTTTTCTTTTTTTGTCTTTCTTTTGGTTTTGGGGTTGGTTCGTGTATATTTTATTCTTTTCCCTGTACTCTTGTGAAGAATGTTGTTCTTTTTTCCTTTTCTTCTGTGTTTAGTACTTTCTTAAGTGTTTCATGTAGAGATGGTTTGGTGGCAATATAAGTTCTTAGGGATTGGATATCTGGGAAAGATTTTAATTCTCCCTCACTGATGAAGCTTAGCTTGGCCATGTAGGTTATTCTTGGTTGAAATTGTTTATCTTTTAGGACTTTGAAGATAGGGCTCCAAGCTCTCCTAGCCTGCAGGGTTTCTGCAGATAAATCTGCTGCTATTCTGATTGGTCTTCCATGGTAGGTGATCTGGCCTTTTTCTCTTGCTGCCTTTAGGATTTTTTCTTTTGTGCCTACTTTATTTAGGCAAATTATTATGTGTCTAGGAGTTGGTCTTCTCATTTGTTGTCTTGTGGGGGTTCTCTGAATCTCTTGTGTTTAAATTTTTGCATTGCTGATTAGATAAGGGAAGTTTTCTTGAATGATCTCATGGAAAGTTTGTTCCAATATGGTCTCTGTTTCTCTTTCTGCCTCAGGGAGTCCGGTTATTCTTAAGTTAGGCCTCTTGAGGTAGTCACTCATCTCTTGAAGGTTTTGTTCTGTCTTTTTGAGCTTATTTTCTGTGTTTTTAAGAGTTTGGGTTATTTCTATACTTTGGTCCTCAAGCTCTGAGATTCTTTCTTCTGCTTGGGTAATTCTGCTTTCCATGCTTATCAATTTGTTATTTATTTCATTCACAGTATTCTTTATTACTGTTATCTCAGATTCAGCTCCTTCCTAGTTTCTTCTTGTGTCTCCTCAATTCTTCTTAATCTCTCCATTATTGTTTTGATATCTACATTTGCATTTTGAGACCCTTCATTCTGGGGACTTTTCATTGTTTGCATTCCAAAGTCAGTTTTCTCAATGTCTGCTCTCCCAGGCGTCTGGGAGAGACCCATACTCTTCTTTTGGTTTTTCTTCATTTCTGTAGATTTTTCTCCCTCTCCTCCTTTCCCTCCCCCTCTTCAATTCTGTTTTTGAGGGAAGGTGGGGTTGCTTTTATTTCTCTTCTGCAATGACCTGTTCTTCCTTATGAGGGTCTTCTGGCTTTGTTCACTTTTCCCTCTGCTTTACAGTCTGTCTATTCAGCAGTATGCAGCCTTGGTCCCTAGATTTAAAAAGGGGGCATATAAAAGAGGAAAATAATGGAGGAAGGGGGGTCAATAGGGAGTTAGAAAGAGAGAAGTGCAAGAGGGAAAACACATATACATACCAACTATCAGGTGAGAGAGAGACACAGGGCCTGGAAGAAGTGAAGAAAGACAGGTAAGAAAGATACCCTAAAGAATACTGATAGTTACACAGAGACAGGCCAATAAAATCAAGAAACAGTATAAGTCAGAAGGTAAACACCAAACGTAATCTAAACCAACAGTTTCAATGATAAAATCATAAGTCAAAATAAGTGATCAGACTAGAGTCACTTCTGTGATCTCCGATTCCAGCCTCTCCCCTTTGTTTTTCATTGCAGTGTAAGGATGGGGCTTTGTCTCCTGTTTCACGCTGTTGCCTTAGGAACTGAGGTAAAGTTTGTTGATAGGTGGGCGGGGCAGTGGAAGTCTCTGCCTGGAGAATAGCAAGGTAGTTTACCCAGATCTGTTTTTCTCCACTTGTCTGGGTCCCCCGGCTTGGGGTCTCACATTGAGTGCCTCAGTCAGGGTGGGCTCAGAGTTCCAGAGCTCCAAAGCTCCAAAGGGCAGGCAGTGGGTGGCAAGAGTGGCTCTGGGTCCCCCACAGGGTACTTTGGCCAGGAAAGAGACCGGAGTCTCTGAGGGGCGGGCGCCCAGAGCCTCTCTGTGTGACCGGCGGTGCCGGGTGCGGTTGTTGGGCTGGAGACAATGGAGCTGGGGAGAGGGCCAGAGGGAGCAGAGACCCAAAACTCCCCCGCACACTGCAATATCTGGCCTTAGGAAATGAGGTAGTTTGTTGATAGGTGGGTGGGGCAATGGAAGTCTCCGCCTGGAGAATAGCGAGGCAGTTTAAGCAGATCTGTTTTTCTCTGCTTGTCTGGGTCCTCCGTCTTGGGGTCCCATGCTGAGTGCCTCAGCCAGGGTGGACCCAGAGTTCCAGAGCTCCAAAGTTCCAAAGGGAAGGCGGTGAGCGGCGAGAGTGGCGCTGGGCCCCCTACAGGGCACCTCAGCCAGGAAAGGGATCGGAGTCTCTGAAGGGTGGGCACCCAGAGCCTCCCTGTGTGACCAGCGGTACCGGGTGCCAGGAGTCGGGCTGGAGACAATGCAGCCGGGGAGGGGTCCGAGGGGGCTGGGATCAGAGACCTCCACACACAGTAGAACAGCAGCAGTGGTGGGAGGTGCACAATATCTGGCCCTGCATGGGAAGTTCCCGGGCCTGGCACCAGCACGGTCAGTGGTGGGCTGGGGGATGGGGGAAGAGAAGCAATAGCCTTTTGGGGAACTCACGTTCAGAGAATCTCACCAGTTCACCTATGCCGTCGCCATCTTCTTTAGTATCTTTTAATATACATTTTGGACATTTGTGCATCTTAGTTTTTTAATCTATATTTTGACTGTTTTTTAATTAGGTTATTATTGTGATTCTTTCCCTGGCTTTGTGTGAGTTTCTTATATATTTTGCATATTAACTTCTTATGAAATATGTGGTTTGTGATATTTTCTCCTGTAGGTTTTTAAGATTTTATTTTTTTGCTTGTTTTTTGCTGTGATTATGCATTTTAGTTTATTGCAGTCCAACTTGTTTATATTTGCTTTTTTTTCCATACTTTTGATGTCCTATCCAGAATATCATTGCAAAGACCAACATCATGGAACTTTTAATAGGCTTTCTTTTAATAGGCATTACATTTAAGTCTTTATTTTACTTTGAGTTAATGTTTAGATATGGCATAAGAAAAATGATCTAAATGTATTCCTTTACTTGTGAGTATCGTTTTCCCCCAGCACAAAGTGCTTAAGAGGCTATATGTTCTGTATTGTGTATTCTTGGTGCCCTCATCAAAGATTAGCTGATCTTATATGCACAGATGTATTTCTCATTTTCTATTTTGTTCCATTGGTTTGGATGTCAGTTTTTAAACATATGCCATTCTGTTTTTATTACTATAGTCTTGAAATATAATTTAAAATTAAAAAGTATGATGTCGGCAAGGCATGAGGGTTCACACCTATAATCCCAGCACTTTGGGAGGCCGAGGTGAGAGGACTGCCTGAGTCCATGGGTTGGTGACCAGCCTGGGTAGTTTGGTGAGATCTCATCTCTACAATAAATCTAGAAAAATGAGCCAAGCATGGTGGCGCATGACTGTAATTCCAGCTACTTGGAAGGCTGAGGTGGAAGGATTGCCTGAGCCCAGCAGGTCAAGGCTGCAGTGGCTGTGAATGTGTCAATGCACTCCAGCCTGGGTAACAGAGTGAGACTCCAACTCAAAAAAAAAGAAGTATGATGCCCAAGCTTAGTTCATCTTTCTCAAGTTTGCTTTGTCTATTCAGTCTCTTATAATTCCATACCAATTTTACCATTGTATTTTCTCTTACCACAAAAAAAATGGAAAATTTGATAGACAGTTTATTAATCCATAGATTACTTTGAATCATACTTAGCAACTTTTATTCTCCTATCTATAACCATTGTATGTTTTTACATTTATTTTTGACTTCCTAAATTTTCTTTTATCAATATCTTATGTTTTCAGTGTAAAGATTTTTCACCCCCTTAGATAAATTTATTGCTAAGAAATTTATTTTGATGCTGTTGGAAATAAGATTTTTCTTTCTTTTTTGTTAAATAGTTAGGTGTTAGTATATAGAAACTTCACCGATGTTTGTATGCTGATTTTATTTTTTGCTAACTTACTGAGTGTATTTATTAGTTTGCACTTGGGGGGTTATTTATAAGATTATGTCATCTACAGACAGTGACAGTATTACTTCTCTCTTTTCAATTTGGATGGCTTTTCTAGCCTAATTGTCCTGCCTAGGATGTCCAGTACTATATTTAAACAGAAGCATAATAAATGGGCACGATATACACTTGCATTTGTTTATGTGAATCTGAAGGAGCAAACACCTTGTCCAGTTTACATAAGCTAGTTTCATCAGGTAATGATCTTCTCTTATTAGGACCCCAGGCTGAAGGGATTCCTTCTGGGTTTGCAGTGTAGAGGTGTTGTAGATAGGTCACAAGGCTGCTTCTGCTAGGTCTGCAGTGGGGTCTACAACTAGTTTGCTTGTGATCAAAGGCTTGAGTCATTGTAAATTTTGTCTTACTCTTGGGAAGACTGGATTGCCTTTAGGACTTCAATCTGTAGGGCAGACACTAGCATAGGGCATTTGGGTCTATATATGATGGACCTGATACCAGGTGTTTGGATGAGTGTGGCTTTTGCTGAGTACCTCAGAAGCTTTCTGAAAGTCACTGTGTGGATTCCTAAATAAGCAGACTGTTGCTAGGAAGGCAATAACTCAGTCACAGAACGTTTTTAGAGACCACAGTAAAGTCCAAGGAATGCAGATCCCCCTCTGTGACCACATATGTACATCCTCCCCAGATCTCTATGTGGCTTTTGGCATTGTGCTACCTGGAGTGCTGCAAACTCTTACCTGGCCTTTAGAGTTCTCACAAAGGCACTTGGTCAGTACATTTTTGTTAGTTTTCTTTGTCTATATAGAAATTATGGCCCACAATATTTTATTATGACTTCTTGATAATGTGCTTGCTAATATGTTTGGTATAATTTTATATATTAAGTTTATAATGTATGTTCATATTATGCTAGTATATTATTTAATTTATTTTTATTTCTTTTAGCTAAGTCTCTAACTAAACCCAAGACCCTTTGTGTGAGCATAAGAACAGATTCATTTCAAAAAGTGCTACTGAAAATATACAAAATCTGTACCCTTAAGGATTTGCACTTGAAGAAAGACTGGGAAAGTGTAGGTGAGAGTAAGGGGCAAATATGATGTTATAATGGGCTCAACTAATGTTTGTCAACTACCTCTAATATATTGTTTCATTGTAATTCATGGGTGAGTCTCTAGCACATTTTCAAATCTAAGTAATTGAAATATAAGACATAATGAAGAGAAATCCTACAAATGTGAAAACTGTGGAAGGTCTTTTACTGGTTTGCAGATCTTACTTTACATATGATAGCTCATACTGGAAAAAAAACCTTACAAATGAAAAGAATATGGCAAAGCCTTTAAATTTTGCTCAAATCTTTCTAATCAAAAGAAAATTCATACTGGATATAAACCCTACAAATGTAAAGAATGTTGCAAATCTTTTAACATTTTTTTTGAGTCAGGGTCTCACTCGGTAATCCAGGCTGGAATGCAGTGGCATGATCACAGCTCACCACAGTCTCAACCTCTTAGGCTCCTTCTGCACCTACCTCCCAAGTAGCTGGGACTACAGGTGTGCACCACCATGCCCCGTTTATGTTTTAATTTTTGTAGAAATGAGGTCTCACTGTTTTGCCTAGGCTGGTCTCAAACTCCTAGGGTCAAGCAATTCTCCACCTCAGCCTCTCAAAGTTCTGAGGGTACAGGTATGAGCCACCACAACTAGTACCTTTTTAATAATAAGATAATTCATACTGAATAAAAATTCTACAGATGTTAAGAATGTAGGCCGGACTCGGCGGCTCAGCCTGTGATCCCAGCACTTTGGGAGGCCGAGGCAAGTGGACTACCTGAGCCTGCGAGTTCAAGACCCACCCGGGCAACTTGGCCAGACCTCATCTCTACAATAAATCAAAAATTAGCCGGGCGTGGTAGCATGCGCCTGTAGTTCCAGTTACTTGAAAAGCTGAGGCGGAAGGATTGCCAGAGCCCAGCAGGTTGATGCTGGGGTGGCTGTGAGCATGCCACTTCACTCCAGCCTCGGCGACAGAGTGAGACGCCAACTCAAAAAAAGAATGTGGCAAAGTCTTTAAATCTCACTCGTGTCTTTCTAATCATAAGAAAATTCATATGAAAGAGAAACCTTACCAATGTGAAGAATGCAGCAAAGCCTTTCAATATTGCTCAAGTTTTTCTGATAGAAAATTTATACTGAAGGCAAACCCTTCAACAATTGCTTAAACTTCAGAAAAATTGCACTGGGGAGAAACTCTACAAATGCAATAAACTTGGAAAAACATTTGTCCAGAAAATATACCTTGGAAAACATCAGGTCAGGTGCGGTGGCTCATGCCTATAATCCCAGCACTTTGGGAGGTCAAGGTGAGAGAATTGCCTGAGCCCATGGGTTTGAGACCAGCCCGGGCAACTTGGCAAGACCTTACCTCCACAATAAATTTAAAAAGTAGCCTGGCATGGTGGTGCGTGCCTGTAATTCCAGCCACTTGAAAGGCTGAGGTGGAAGGATCACCTGAGCCATGCAGGTCGAGCCTGCAGTGGCCATGAGCAGCATGCAACTGCACTCCGGCCCAGGCGACAGAGTAACACTCCTACTCAAAAAAAGTAAAAGAAAAAGAAAAGAAAACATCAGATAGTTTATATTAAAAGATACTCTATAGATGCATTGAATGTAATAAATATTTGATCAAAAGATATTTATGCTAAAGAGAAATCCTACAAATGTAAATAATGTGACAAAGCCTTTAAATCTTGTTCAAGCTTTGTTATTTATATAATAATTAATGCTAGAGAGAAACCCCGCAAAGGTGTAGTATGTCACAAAGTCATATACTGATATTTATATCTTACTAAACATAAGAGAATTCATACTGGACATAAACTCTACAAATATGACAAAAGTAGCAAAGCATTTAACCACTACTAAAACCATACTGTACATAAGACAATCCATATCTAAAAAATATCCTGTGGATTTAAACAAATGTGGCAACTGCTTATGTGGCAATACTGGCTTACATCTTAATATCAGATTATTTATACTGATAAAAAGGGTTACAAATGCAATGACTGGTGAAAAAACCTTTCCTAAATATGAGCCTTAGAGTCAGAAGATTGTTTATACTACAGGAAAAAAAGACAGTACAAATGTAAAGACAGACGCAATACCTTTACTTATGTCACAGATCTTATTGTATACAGGAAAGCTTATACTGGGGGCAAACCCTTCAACAATTGCTCAAACTTTATTCAATTGCAACCAATTTGTACCATGGAGAAACCCTACATATGCCAAAAATGTGAAAAAACCCTTATCCAGAAAATATACCGTATAAAACATCAGAGAGTTTATACTAAAAGATATTCTGTAGATGCATTGAACATAATAAATATTTAATCAAAAATCAAGTCTAAATAAGCATTGGGTGATTCACAGTAGATTGAGTTAAGGCACTAACACTTTTGGACATTACTCCAAATCTGTGTTGATTATAAAGACTAATCCAAAGTTAAAATCATGAGTTCTTTTTGTACTAATTTTTGAAGAGTTATAATTATAGCCAAACTAGACATTTTGTATTGAAATAATTTCAAATATTTTGAAAAGTAAACTGATGAAATTTGACTCTCAAATCACATGGTGGAATGCCTCTATTCCTACTACTGTTTTTGTAAAACCATATGGTTAATTGTTGCTGCATCAGAGCAATGAGAACTTCAGTATGAGGTGTCCATCACTATATACATTTTCATAGACAATTAAGGACACTGAAATGTAAGATGCATGAAGAGAATCTAAGTGGAGAGGTCTGTGTGGTTGACTTATAACAGTGTCATAAGTGATGAACGGGATAGTTGTTCAAAATCTTATTTTTGTGCATTACAATAGGATAATTCTTTTTAATTTTAGAAGTAATTTTTTTTTACCAATTGCTCACTGAGTTAAAAACATGCAGTGGATTTTGAAGTGTTTTTGAAAGATTATGCATGAACTTAATTTCCTTTTTAAAAAATATTTTTAATATATTAGGACAGTCATGCATTGAACGAAATGTTATTCTGCCACCAAGCTTAGTGTATCCCTTCAGGTTAAAATTAGAAGATAATAAACGGTAGCAACATACCTTTGGAGAACATAGTGAAATGATATCTCCAGTGATTCATTTTCTAATTATTTTAAGTTTAAACACTTAAAATAATTTGAGGAATGTTGCTTCCTTTGTTTACATTTTTGTGGGGGGTGTTTTCATTCTTTTTGTTACTAGAGGGTCATTATGTAGAGATATAATCAAAAGTCATGTATTTCTGAATATTGAGTAACTACAAAATTTTATTCTACATTTTTCTTTGAATATACAACCACTCTGGCCTGAAAAATACATGCTCTGCTGTGTATTCAATTCATTTCCCTAAAATCTTATGACTTCTATTTCAGAATCTCCCCATACAAAACCTTTTTAACTTGCCTTTTAAAAATTTTCCTAACCTTCTCTAGATTTGAACCATGTTTTTTATGTTCACCACAGCCCCATATGTATCACAGCCCTGCTTTTTTGCCTGTGTTACGGCTATAACTTTCTCATTGCTCAACCCACTTCACGTCATTATACAACTTTGCAAAATGTGATGAAAAGTTTGGAACTTTATAATTTGATAAAAATAATTTCAACTGAAGGGTTTTATGTAATTTACTGACTATAAATTCAATGTTTGGAACACTAAATTGTAACAAAGATTTGCTGTGTTCATGAGCCAGATTACATCAGGCAGTTAGCATCATCTGTTTGTCTTTGTAAAAAGGAAAATGTTAGTAGATCCTAACACAAAATGGTAAATATTAAATTAGTTAGAATAGGTTAATTGTCCTTTGAGTCAGCATCTCACTCTATAGAAGTTAATTATTAATGGAAGTGGGCTATATAACGTAAGTATTACAAAAAACACACTAGAATCTGAACTCTCTTAGGAAATAAGTCTTAGAAATAAAATCTTAAGAGAGTTAATGATGAGTGAAGAATTTTGAACATAATTTGTGGTGAAATACTTGTAGCATGATTTATGTTTCCATGCAAAATCCTGTATGCTTGAATGTGCATGTCAAGTGTTAAACAATAATAGAATGAATTCTGTGTATTTAAATTTTTGAATGATCTTTTTTTCTTCAGAATGGTCTTAGAACTATGGGGAATTTCTCACTCACGTTACATTTTTATTTTAATGAGTGCATCCACAGTCTACAGTTTTCATTTTTAGGCACCTAAATGTAGCCAACTCAATGAACATTCTGTCTGGAAAAATCTCGGAGGTCATGGCAGCTTTTAGATTAAAACATTTCCTCAGTGGTTTTGGATGCAAACTTGTTTTCTGTGTTTACAGAGTGGCCAGAGGTAGGATGATCAGCACCGATTGTGCCCTGAGTGTTTTTCATACCATCACCATCAGCACCAGGAACTCCAGGTGCCCTCAGGTTAAAGTAAAATTCCTAAAGTACATTGACCCCTCTCATATTCTGTGCTGGTCTCTGACATGCTGACAAATATCAGAGTTCCTATTCTAATGACTGGCAGGTGAAACTACAAAAATATCACATAAAATATAAATGTTTAGCTAAGCTTATGATAAACAGACTTGATATTTGAAATGTTGGCATCCTTCCGTGATTTTTTAACGTTAATAAATATATTTTAATTGATAGATAAAATTATCTCCATCATGTAAATCATAATATTTTGAAGTATATCCATTATCAAATGCTTAATTGTGCCCAACAGCATAGTTATCATTTTTGTGATAAGAACACTTAACATCAACTGTAGTAACACTTTTCAAAAATACAGTGTATTCTTATGAAATATAATTGCCATTCTGTGCAATAGATCTCTTGAATTTATTCTTCCTTATTGTAATTATATATTCTTTAACAGGCATCATCCCAAACCTCCCTTCCTCCTAAAATCCCCAGTCTGTGATAACCTCATAGTCTAGTCTCTACAGCAATGAGATCAACGTGATGGGATTTCACATGTGTGAGATCATAAAGTACAGGGCTTGTCTTTCTGTGTGTGGCTTATTTCTCACTCTCATATTTTTGTCAGAAACGAAGTCTCTTTCTGTCACCCAGACTGGAGTGCAGAGGCACGATCATGGCTCATCATATCCACTAACTTTTGAGCTCAAGTGGTCCTCCCAAGATGCTAAACTACAGGCATCTGCCACCATGCCCAGCAAGTCTATTTTATTTTATTTGTAGAGATGATACTTCACTATGTTGCTAAGCTGGTCTTGAACTCCTGGCCTTGAGCTGTCCTCCTGCCTCAGCCTTCCAATTTGCTGAAACTTTGTGTGCAATTCACTGCCCCCAGTCTCTGGCTTACTTCAGTTTACACAGTGTTTTCTAGCCACACCCATGTTACTGCTACTGACAGAATATCATTTTGTGGATGAATAGTATTTCATTGGACATACATGCCACATTTTCTTCATTCATTCAAAGGTGAGTACTTAGGTTGATTGTGTGTCTTGGCTATTGTGAATGCTTAATTAATATTTTTAATTGATGGATAAAGATTCGGGATGATGTCTATCAAAGAATATGTAATTACAATATGCTGTTGCAGATGTCTCTTCAACATACTGATTTCACTTGTTATTTAATAGTGAAATTGTTAGATCATATAATATTTTCTTTTTTTACTTTATTTTATTGTAAAGATGTAGGGTACAAGTCAGGATTAGGTACACAAGTAATGCATGTGCAGATGACGTTTGGGCCTCCAACTGGTTCTCACTTTTCCCACAAAGGACCAGGTAACTTTGAATCACATAATATTTTCATTTCTTGAAAACTCTTTGTTTTGTTTTCCATAAGGGCTACACTGATCTGTATTCACAACAACAGTCTACAAGTATTCTCTTTTTCCCCATCTTTGCCACAACTTGATACCATTTGTAATTTTGATAACAGTCATTCTAACAAGAGTGAGATAATACAGTGGTTTTGGTTTGCCTTTCCTTAATCATTATTGACAATGATCATTTTTCACATATCTGTTGGTCACATGTTTGTCTTTTTTAAAGAAATATCTGTTTAGGTCTTTTGCTCATTTTCAGTAATTTGGTTAATTATTGTTGTTATATAGCTGTGTGAGTTTCTTATGTACTTTGAATATCAATCCCTTGCAGATATATAATTTGCAGTAATTTTCTTCCATTCTTAGTTTGTTTCATCATTCATTATACCCAGTGCTGTGAAGAAGTTTTCAATTTTTAATTATTTTTCATTTCTTTTTAGAGACAGGGTCTCACTCTGTTATTCAGACTAGAGTACAGTGATATAATAACTCACTGCAACCTTGAACTCCTGGGATCAGCTATCTGAATAGCTAAGCAGAAACTTTTAAGTTCGGAGTAATCTTACTTGTCTATTTTTACTTTTATTCCCTGGGATTTTAAGGTTAAATCCAAACAATTATTATTTAGATCAATGTCAAGGGACTCTCTTGTAGGAGACTGTAATAGATTCCAAGTTTCAGGTCTTACTTATTTAAGTCTTTAATGTATTTTGAGTTGATTTTTACATAAGGTTTGAGAGAAAATTTTCATTTCAAATTTTGTGCATGTGGATATTCAGTTTTCCCAACACCATTACTGAAAAAATTATTTTTCCCCATTGTGTGTTTTCACCACCTTTATCTAAAATCTGTTAGAAGTAAATGCATAGATATTTTTCTGGATTCTATTTGACTCCATTGGCCAATGTGTATGTTTTTATGCCTGTACAATACTGTTTTGCTTAGTGCAGCTTCATCAAATATCTAAAAGTCAGTTGATGTGATGCCTCCAGCTTTGTTCTTTTTGTTCAGTTGCTTTAGCTATTGAGGGTCTTTTGCCATACAATATAAATTTTAGAATTTTTTAAATTTCTGTGAAAAAAATATTTGATATGCATTATTATTTTTATCATCATTATCTTTACTTCAGTAGCTTCAGGGGGTACATATAGCTTTGGGTCTGTCCTTAACTGTATCCAACACCCCCACCTGTGCACATTATACCCAATAGATGGTTTTTCATCCCTCCACCACTTCCTCCCATTCTGAGTCTCCAGTGTCCATTATACCATTCTCTATGTCTTTGCAGATACTTAGTTTAGCTCCCATTTATAAGTGCCAAATTCATTCATAAAGTCCAAGAATCTTTTAGAAATCTTTAAGATTCTTTAAGATGTGGTGTTTGGTTTTCTGTTCCTGAGTTAGTTTCATGTAGGATGATGTTCTCCAATTCCATCTAAGTTGCTACAAAAGGCATTATTTTATTCTTTTTGATAGCTGAATAGTATTCCATAGTGTATACATACCACATTTTCATTATCTACTGATCTGTTGATTGGCATTTAGACTGATTCCACATCTTTGCAATTGTGAATTATGCTATGATGAACATGTTGGGCAGGTGTCTTTTTCATATAACAACCTCTGTTCCTTTGGGTAGATACCTAGTGGTGGTATTGCTAGATCAAATGGTAGATCTATTTTTAGTTCTTTGAGAAACCACCATACCAATTTCCATAGAGGTTGTACTAATTTACACTAACAGTATATTGGTGCTGCCTTTTCTTTGCATGCACACCAGCATCTATTTTGTTTCTAAATAATGGCAATTCTAATTGGTGTATTGTGGTTTTTATTTGCATTTCCCTGATGATTAGTGATGTTGAGTATTTTTCCATATGTTTGTTGGCCAGTTGTATATCTTTTTTTGAGAGATGTCTGTTCATGTAGTTTATACAGTATTCAATGTGGTTATTTCCTTTTTACTTGCTTATTTGTTTGAGTTCTTTGTAGATTCTGAATATTAGTCCTTTGTTAGATGTGTAGTTTGTAAATATCTTCTCCCATTCTGTAGGGTGTCTACTTTCTCTGTTTATTATACATTTTGCTGTGCAGAAGCTTTTTAGTTTACACTAAGTCCCCTACATATGAACAAGTTCCATTCTGAGAGTGCATTCATAAGTCTAATTTGTTTGTAAGTCCAACAAAGTTACCCTAGGTAAGCAACTAATATAATCAGCTAAATAGTACTGTACTGTAATAAGTTTCACCTTACTGTACTGTAATACTTTCACTCAAATAATACATTAAAAAACAAACAAAAATATGCTATACAGTAAAGTACACAAAAATACAACCACTTACAGAGGATGCATGCATGTGACAATATATGCCAGACACGTGAACTAACTTATATAATTGAACATGTAAATGCAAGTTTGCATCTTTGAAAGTTTGCAACTTGAAGGTTTATATGTAGGGGGACTTACTGTAACTGAGTCCCACTAATTTATTTTTGTTTTTGTTGCGTTTGCTTTTGGAGATTAAGCAATAAATTCTTTGTCTAGGCCAATATCCAGAATAGTTTTTCCTAGGTTTTCTTCTAGAATTTTTGTTGTTTCAGGTCTGGCATTGAAAGCTTGCATCCATCTTGAGGTAATTTTTGTATATGTGGAGGAATAGAAATCAAGTTTCATTTTTTTTCATGTAACAATTCAATTTTCTCAGCACCATTTGTTGAATAAGGCGTCCTTCCCCCAATGTATTTTTTTTCTGCTTTGTCAAAGATTAGTTGGTTGTAACTATTTGAACTTATTTCTGGATTCTCTATTCTGTTCCATTGATCCCTGTGTCTGCTCTTGTACCAGGACCGTGCTTTTTTGGTTACTACAGCCTTATAGTATAATTTGAAGTCAAGTAATGTTATGTGTCCAGCTTTGTTCTTTTTGCTTAAAATTGCTTTGTCTATTCTGGATCATTTTTTGTTTCACATGAATTTTGGAATTGTTTTTTCTAATTCTGTGAAAAATGACTGGTAGTTTTGTAGCAGTTGTGTTGAATCTTTACATTACTTTGGGTAATATGGTCATTTTAACAATGTTGAATCCTACAATCCATGAGCATGGGATGATTGTCCATTTGTTTGTATCCTCTATAATTTTTTTCATCAGAATTGTGTAGCTCTCTTTGTGGAGACCTTTCACCTTGTTTAACATATTCTTAGATATTTAAGCTTTTTGACTGCTACTGTAAGTTTAATTGAGTTCTTGATTTGAGTCTTAGCTTCATCACTATCAGTGTATAAAATGCTACTGATTTGTATGTGTTTATTCTTTGTGTGCTTATCCTGAAACATTTTTGTGTGTTTTATACTATTTTGTGTGTATTTATCCTGAAAAATTGTCAAATTCATTCATAAAGTCCAAGAATCTTTTAGAAATCTTTAAGATTCTCTATCATATCATTAGCATACAGAGATAATTTGATTTTTTTTTTCCAATTTGAATATCCTTTTTTTTCTATCCTGATTGCTCTGGCTACGACTTCCAGTACTATGTTGAATAGGAGTGGTGAAAGTGGACTTCCTTGCCTTGTTCCAGTCATGAGGGGGAATGCATTCAACTTTCCTTCATTTATAATGACATCAGTTGTCAGTTTGTCATACATGGATTTTATTATTTCTAGGTGTATTCCTTCTATGCCTATTTTGCTGAGGATTTTTATCATGAAGGGATGCTGGGCTGTATCAAATGCTTTTTCTCTGTGTGTTGAAATGATTTTTGTTTTTAGTTGTTTAAATGGTGGATCACGTTTATTGACTTGCATATGTTGAACCACCCTTGTATCCCTGGGATAAAAACCCACTTGTTCATGGGGTATTGTGTGAGTGTGTGTGTGTGTGTGTGTGTGTGTGTGTGTGTGTGTGTGATATTGAATTTGGTTTGCTAATATTTTGTTGAGAACTTTTTTGTCTATGATCATAGGAATGTTATTCTGCAGTTTTCTTTTTTGTTGTGTTTTTTCCTTGCTTTGGCATCAGAGTGATACTGACCTCATAGAATGAGTTAGGGAGGATTCCCTTCTCTTCAATCTTGTGGCATAGTTTCAATAAAATTGGTAACAGTTTTCCTTTGAAGGTCTGATAGAATTCAGCTGTGAGTCCATCAGGTCCTGGACTCAAATCCAGGTCCAACTCAAATCCAACTCAAGATTTCCAATTATGATTTTAGTCTTGCTACTCATTACTGCTCTGTTCAAGGTTTCTGTTTCTTCCTGATTCAAAACTGGGGAGTTGAGGCTGGGTGCAGTGGCCCATGCTATAATCCTAGCATTTTAGGAGGCAAGATGAGAAGATGGTCTGAGCTCATGGGTTCGAGACCAGCCTGGGCAACTTGATGAGATCTCATCTCTACAATAATTTTTAAAAATTAACTGGGCATGGTGGCACATACCTGTAGTTTCAGCTATTTGGAAGACTGAGGCAGAAGGAAGCTTGAGCCCAGAAGGTCAAGGCTGCAGTGGCTGTAAGCGTGCCACTGCACTCTGGTCTGGACAACAGAGTGAGACTCCAACTCAAAAAAAAAATTGGGAAGGTGTATGTTTCCAACAATTTATCCATTTTCTCTAGATTGTCTAATTTGCCTAGAGGTATTTATAATTGTCTTTGAATTTCCATCACATCAGTTTTAATGTCTCCATTTTTATTTCTGATTTAGCTCATTTGAATCTTCTTTTCTTTCTTAATTAATCTAGTTAGCTGGCTATTAATTTTTTTGTCTTTTCAAAGAGCCAACTCTTTGTTTCATTGATCCTTCATATTTTTCATTTCATTTTTATTTAGTTCTACTCTTATTTTTGTTATTTTTTTTCTTCTGTTAGTTTTGGGTTGGCTTGCTCATGTTTTTCTAGTTCCTTGAGGTGTGATGCTAGCTGTCAATATGCAGTATTTCAATCTTATTAATGTAGGCCTTAAGAGCTATATGTTTTCCTCGCGGCACAGTTTTAATTGTGTCCCAGAGGCTTCAATAGCTTGGTTTTTTTGTTGTCATTCACTTTGAGGAATTTTTTAATTTTCATCTTGATTTTGTTGATCCAAGGATCATTCAGGAATGGATTGCTTAACTTCCTTTTTTTGTTTTGCTTTGTTTTTGTTTTTATTTTTGTTTTTTGAGTTCTTAGAGTTAATTTTTAGTTTTATCCCACTATGGTCTGAGAATGTGCCTGATATAATTTTAATTTTTTTGTATTTATTGAGGTTTGTGACCTACTAGATAGTATATCTTGGAGAATTTTTCAGTAGCTGATGAGAAAAAATGTATATTCTGTAGCTTTAGGGTTGAATGTTCTGTAGATGTCTGTAAGTTCCATTTTCTCTAGGGTCTGGTTTAACTCCAATGTTTCTTTGTTGACTTTCTGCCTTGATTATCTGTCTATTGCTGTCAATGGAGTGTTGAAGTCTCCCATTATTATTGTATTGCTGTCTATCTCTTTTTTTAGATCTAGTAGAATTTGTTTCATAAAGCTGGGAGCTCTGGTATTAGGCACATATATATTTATATGTGTTATGTCTTCTTGTTGGATTGATCCCTTTATCATTATACAATTATCTTTGTCTTTTTTACTGTGGTTAATTTAAAGCCTGTTTTATCTTACATGAAGATGGATACCTTGTTCATTTTTGGTTTCCTTTTGCATGGAATACTTTTTTCCACCCCTTTACTTTAAGTCTGTAGGAGTCTTTGTGTATTAAGTGGGTCTCTTAAGACAAAAAAATATTTGGGTTGTATTTCTATATTCATTCAGTCAGTCTATATATTCGTATTAGAGTATTGAGGCCATTTGCATTTGGAGTTAATTGTGATATGGTTCCATTCATTATATTGGTTGTTACCTGGTTGCTTTATTTATGCATGTATTATGTATGTGATAAGGTTTGTAGGCGGATGGGCAAGGAGGTTGTAGTTAAAACAACTCAAGAGTTGCAATGGCCCAAAAAGCTAACACTATTCTCTGACAGTGTCCTCTTACTAATTGCTTTACTGCCAATATCTGCATTCCCAATACCACATCCCAAAGCTATGTGACTGATGACATCCTGGTACTGACTCCTGGTTCTGACTGTCAATATTTGCTTTCCTAAGGCTGCATTTCAGAGACAAGTGATTAACAACATCCTGATAGTGACTGGTTTAGTGCAGATATCTGTACTTCAAGGCCTTAGGACCAGCATTCCCCAACAGTGCCAACATATGCATCTCAAGACCAGGCACCAGCAACTCTCCCAAAACTGCTTCTCAGAGCCCAATAAGCCTCGACTGGGGTTACAGAAGAACCTGCAAGAGAACAAAGCTGTTGGTTCTTCTTTAGAACCAGCCTTTTTTTCCTTTCCTGCTAATAAATTTTCTTTAATTACTCTGCTTGTCCTCTTTCTCCGCACTGGCCTTACAGTATGCATTTGTTTGTTTGTTTGTTTGTTTTCTCTATTGTGTTGATGTTCCATAAGACCTGGGAGTTTTATGATTTCCAGAGTTGTTCTACTAGTATATTTTGACCTTTTGTTTCAGTATTTAGAATTCCTTTGAGTATTACTTTTAGAGTTGGTCTAGTGGTGACAAGTTTCCTCAGCGTTTACTTGTCTAAGACTTTATTTCTTTTTATTTATAAAAGTTAGTTTTGCAGGATACAAAACTTTTAACTGATTATTATTCTGTTTGAGGGGATGGAAGAGAGGACACCAATCTTTTCTGGCTTATAGTGTTTCTTCTGATAAGTCTGCTGTTAGTTTGATAGGTATATTTTTGTGAGTTATTCAATACTTTTTTCTCACTGCTCTTAATATTATTTCCTTCACATTAACTTCGCATAACTAAATAATTATATTCCTTGAGAGATTACATTTTTGCAGTGAATTTTCTGTGGTTTTTTTGGGCTTCTTGTATCTGGATGTTTAAATCTCTGGCAAAGGCAGAGAAATTTTTCTCCATTACTCTCTCAAATAGGTTTTCCAAAGTTGTTCCTTCTCCTCATCCTCAGGAACACCTATTATATTTAGGTTTGGACATTTTACATAAGCCCACATTTCTTGGAGATTTTGTTCTGTTCTCTTGATTTTTTGTTGTTGTTGTTGTCTGATTAGGTTAATTCAAAAGACTTGTCTTCAAGTTTTAATATTCTTTCTTCTGCTTGCTCTGGTATACTGTTGAAAGTTTTCACTGCATTTTGTATTTCCAAAAAGTGATTCTTTTCTTTCCAGAATTTCAGCTTGTTTTTGTTGTTGCTGTTGCTGTTGTAATTTTCTAAGGTGTCTTTGGAGAATTTTTCATTCATGGCCTGAATAGTTTTGGGTTTTGGCTTTTTTTTTTTTTATTTCTTTACTTGGTTTTCAATTTCTTTATGAAGCTCATTCATCAATTTTAAAATCAACCTTTTGAATTCTATGCCTGGAATTTTAAAGATTTCATTTTGGTTAGGGTCCACTGCTGAGGAGTTAGTGTGGTCTATTGGGGGGGCTGGAGAACTATTGTTTAACACTGTCAAGATTGTTTTTCTGATTCCTTCTTATTTTGGTAGACAATATTCTTATTTGAGGTTGGCAGTGGATTGCTATGGGCACTGCCGGGTTCCCTTGCCACTATATAGCCTTGGTATGGTGAGTTTCTTAATTGCCAGTGGTGGCAATCCTGTGCTGGGTACCTGCACTGGCCCACTGCAACCTGAGTGACTGGAGTGGCTTGGAAAGTGGTGTTAGCTGGGGTCTGGGGTCAGGCCTTTCACAAAGCTGAGGTATTATATTTGATGTGGTAGGCTGTGGTGTTGACCTCTCACCAGGAAGTGGCATTTGTGGGAGAAAGCCAGTTGTGATGGTGGCTGTGGGATTTCTCCTTGGTGACTGTTGCTCCAAGAAAGTGCTCAGCCAACCTAGGCAAAAGGCAAGGCTCTGGAAATTACCCAAGTTCTCTGTCTGTTTTAAGCCTTTGAGTGGAGTGCAGGGTAAAGGAGCTCAAGTACCATACAAGTGTCTACTTTTGGCAACCCCAGTGGGAATTAGGAGGGAGTGCCAGGCCACTGGGATAGTGCTGTTGTGCAGAATGGGCACTGGAGAGTTTACATGGGGAAAGATTACTACAGCAATGAGCCCCACCTGGCTCCCAGCTTGACCTCAGGCAGTTTGCTTTTTGAATATCAAAGTCCAGTGGACCTCAGGACCTCAGGTGTTCTCATGACAGCACACCCTAGCCAGGAATTATTTGCTACCACAGAGTTTATCCTAGGGGCCCATCTCCTCCCAGGCCAGCTAGAAAACAGCTGTGCCACCAGCAAGGGTTGAGCTCCTGACATATGGCAGCTGGAGCTGCTCAGGGCTTTCTCTTTTCCTATAACACTCCACATGGGTTTTGGCAGAGCACAGTTGTGTATAAGGCAGTTGCTCACGAGGGACTCCAACCCACAAGACTTGGAGGGCCCTCTAAGTCCACAGCAGTAGCACTGAACTCATGAATTTCCCTCACTCACCTTCTCCACTGCATCCAAAGGCTGCCGGTGGTCTATGGTGGTCCAAGTGAGAGTCTGGCTAGTTCCAGCCCTGCTCAATGGATTTTTCTCTTCTTTGCACTGTGTGGGTATTATCACTTTTTCTGAAGAATTCATGACATAATGCTCAATCTGTTCCTCTCTGGGTGCCAAGGAAATTCTATCTTGGCTTACTCCATAGGAGAAACAAACTCTATCTGCCTCATGTCTACTGTCTTTGGTAACCTTTGATATTTTTATAGGAATTGAATTGGATCTGTGAATTTTTTGTGTGTGTAATATAGACATTTTAACACTATTAAATTTGTCCAATTATAAATAAGAGTTATCTTTTAGTTTTCCTTTAATTTCTTGACTCAATTTTTAATTTTTATTTTACCCAGACTAGAGCACAGCATTTCAATCATACCTCACTGAAGACTTGACCCTCTGGGCTTATGCAGTCCTTAGCCTCAGCCTCTCAAGTAGCTGGGATTATAAGCATATTTCACAATGCCGAGCTAATTTTTTATTTTCTTTCTTTTTTTTTTTTTTTTTTTTTTTTTTTTTGAGTTGGAGTCTCACTCTGTCACCCAGACTGGAGTGCAGTGGCCACTCCGGGCCACCGCAGCCTCGACCTGCTGGGCTCCGGCGATCCTTCCGCCTCAGCCTTCCAAGTAGCCGGAATTACAGGCGCGTGCTACCACGCCCAGCTGATTTTTGATGTACTGTAGAGATGAGGTCTCACCAAGTTGCCCAGGCGGGTCTCGAACCCACGGGCTCAGGCAATCCACTCACCTCGGCCTCCCAAAGCACGGGATTACAGGCTGAGCCCCCAAGCCCGGCAAATTTTTTATTTTCTTAGAGGTGTGTTCTTCCCATATTATTCATCTCAATCTCAAACTTTTGTACTCAAGTGATTTTCCTACCTCGTTCTCTGAAAGTGCTGGGATTACAAGCGTGAGACATTGGGTCAGTCTCAATATTTTTTAGCTTGTAATGTAAAGATATTTTACTCTTTTTTAAAAATTATTTCTAAGTATATTTTTGTAGATATTGTATATGGAATCATTTTCTTGATTTCTTTTTAAGAAAGTTCATTCTTAGTATATAGAACTGCTACTGACTTTCGTATTTATTTTGTATTCTGTATGTTTACTAAATTTATTAGTGCCCACAGTTTTTGGGGTGTGTGTGTGTGTGTGTGTGTGTGTGTGTATGACAGAGAGAGAGGGAGAGAGAGAGAAAGAGAGAGATTATGCCATCTGCAAACTGAAAAAGCTTACCATTGCCATATTCAACCTGAATGTCTTTCATTTTGTTCTCCAATTGTTCTGACTTGGAAGACCAGTACTGTGTTGAATAAAAGTGATGAAAGTGGGTATCCTTATCTTGTTCCTGCTCTTTAATAAGAAGAGTTTTATCTTTCCTGTATTAAGTATGATGTTAGTCGTGAATTTGTAGCCTTTGTTGACTTGAGTTCCATTTGCTTTTTAATGAATTTGTTCAAAGTTTTTAACACGAGGGGATGTTGCATTTTTTGTAATCCTTCTTCATCTAAATGTTACAGTTGATCTTGGGGTCTGTTATCTTAGTCAGAATCTGGGAGGGACTGTTATAAATAGTTTTTTAATAAACATGGAAGTGCAAATGTCTCTTCAACATACTGATTTATTGTTATATTTGGATATATGCCCAATAGTATGATTTCTATTATGGTAGTTTCATTTATATATTTTTAAGAAATCTCCATTCTGTTTTTTTTTTTGTTTTTTTTTTTTGAGTTGGAGTCTCACTGTTACCCATACTGGAGTGCAGTGGCCACTCCCGGCCACTGCAGCCTCGACCTGCTGGGCTCCGGCAATCCTTCCGCCTCAGCCTTCCAAGTAGTTGAAACTACAGGCACACGCTACCACGCCCGGCTAATTTTTTTGATTTATTGTAGAGATGAGGTCTCGCCTGCCCAGGCGGGTCTCGAACCCGCGGGCTCAGGCAATCCACTCACATCAGTCTTCCAAAGGCGTGGGATTGCAGGCTGAGCCACCAAGCCCGGCCATTCTGTTTTTTATAATGACTGTATTGATTTACATTCACACCAAATGTGTGCAAATATTTCTTTTTCTTCAGATCTTTGCCAACATTTGCTATCTTTGTCTTTTGTTAGTCATCCTAAAAAGGGTGAGTTAATATCTCATAGTGGTTTTAATGTGCATCTTCCTGATTCAATAATAAGATGCACATTCCTGATTATTATTGAGTCAGGAAGATGCACATTATTGAATTATTGAAGGTTCACTCTGTCACCCAGGCTGGCATGCAGTGGCACACTCTTGGCTCCCACAGCCTCATTCTGCTGAGCTCAGGTAGTCCTCCTACCTCAACCTTCCAAATAGCTGGAACTACAGGTGTGTGCCACCATGCCTAACAAATTATTTTAATTATTGAAGAGACAAGATCTCACCATTTTGTTCAGACTGGTCTTGAATCCCTGGGCTAAGGCAATCTCCTCATCTCTGCCTCCCAAATTGCTGGGATTACAGGTGTAAGCCACCATGGCCAGCAACATTGAACATTTTTAAAATACATTTGCAGGCCATATCTATGTCTTCATTTGAAAAAAACATCTATTTAGATTTTTTGTCATGGGGGGGCAGGCAGGGTCTCATTCTGTCATCCAGGCTGGAGTACAGTGGCACAATGATGTCTCAACACAACCTCAGCCTTCTGGACACAATTCATCTGCCTCAGCTCCTGATTAACTGGGATTATAAGTGCATGGCACCAGGTCTGACATTTTTTTTAAGAGGCTAAATCTTGCTATGTTGTCCAGGTTGGTACTGAAATTGGGTTCAAGCAATCTCCTACCATGGCCTCCAAAAATGCTAAGATTACAAATGTGAGCCATTATACCCAACCCTTTTGCTTATTTTTTAGTAGTAATTTGGTTTTGGTTGTATGGTTGTTTGAATATATACATTTTGTATAATAATCTCTTGTCAGATGTATAATTTGTACATATTTTCTCCTATTCCTATGTTGTCTTATAATTTTGTTGATTGTATCTGGTGCTGTGCAGAAGCCTTTTCATTTAAAGTAATTCCACTTGTCAATTTTTACTTTTGATCACTAGGATTTTGAGAGTAAATAAAAATAATAACTCTTTGCCCAGATCTGTGTCATGGGGCTTTCACTAAATAGTCCATTATAAAATACTGGGTAGAAAAACAAATTTGTTCTCCAATTGTTCTGACTTGGAAAATCAGTACTGGGTTGAATAAAAGTGATGAAAGTGGGTATTACAATAAAATAATTATCTAATTAATTTTATTCTCTGGGGTTTTCTTGTAGTAGTTTCAGAGTTGCAAGTCTTATATCTAGGTATTTAATCTGTTTCTAGTTGAGTTTTACAAATGATGTAAGATAAGGGTCTTTTCGTTCTGCACAGGAATACCCAGTTTTCCTAGCACCATGTATTGAAGAGAACGCTCCATCCCCATTGTGTCTACTTTGTCTAAAATCAATGAGATGTAAATATGCAGATTTATTTCCAGACTTTCTATTCTCCATTAGGCTATATGACTGTTTTTATACAAGTACCACATTATTTTCTTCACTGTAGTTTTATAGTATGTTTTAAAGGCCAGTTGTGTGATACCTCCAGCTTTGTTCTTTTTTGCTTAACTGCTTTAGTTATTCAGGGCCCTTGGCTTTTAGTTTTAGAACTTTAAAAAATTTCTGTGAAGAATATCATTAACATGTTGATAGGAATTCTATTGATCTTTAGATTGGTTTCTGTAATATAGACATTTTAATATTAATTCTGCCAATTCATGGGTAAAAGATATCTTTCCATTTGTTTTTGTTTTATTTCATTTTTAACTTTAACTTTAATTTTATTTAGCTTTTAATGTAGAGATCTTTAGCCTTTTTGGTTAAAAATGTTTCTAAGTATACTTTTTGTAGCTATTATACATGAGATTGTTTTCTTGATTTCTTTTGGACAGTTTGTTGTTAGTGGAAAAATACTACTGAGTTCTTAAAGTTGATTTTGTTTCTGCTAGTTTACTGAATTTCCTTTTTAGTTATACCAGGTTTTTTTGTTTGTTTTTTTTCGTGTGTGTGTGTGTGTGTGTGTGTGTGTTGTGTGTGTGTGTGTGTGTGTGTGTGTGTGTGTGTGTGTGTGTCTGTAGGGTTTTCTGTATATAAGATTATGTCATCTGCAAACAGGGACAACTTAACTTCTTCTTTTCCAATCTAGACATCTTTCATTTTGTTTTCTAATTGCTCTGTCTTGAACACCCAGTACAATGTTAAATAAGAGTGGTGAAAATTGGCATCTTTGACTTGTTCCAGCTCTGAAAGAAAAATCTTACAACTATTTTTTCATTTAATGTGCTGTTAGCTCTGCATTTGCCATTCATAATTTTTATTGGGTTGAAGTGCGTTTTTTACATACCCAACTTATTGATTGTTTTCATCATAAAGGAATGTTAAATTTTGTCAAACACTTTTTCTGCATCTATTTAAAGGTTATAACTGGTCCTGTGGTCCTTCATCCTGGTCAGAATCTCAGAGGAGACTTCTATACCTACAAGAGGCCACGGAAGCCTCATGTCTCACATTTGGTGGATATGAACTGCTTGTGGTGTGTACTGTGAGTGTCTTACTCTCCCAAAAATTGAGGTCCCAGGATTGTTTTTTACTTTGTTCCTTGAATTCTACCAACTCTCTAGAAAAGTGGCTGTAGAAATTAAGTTCTCAGTCTATATGAGTTTACTAAATGAATCCCAGTGAGAAACTTCTCAGATATTTGAGTGGGCCTGAGGCTTCTCTTTCAGCATCTAGGAACCCTTGTTCTGTCTGTGACAAGAACAAAGTTCAGCTAGAAGGAATCTCAAGTCTCTTTTACACATACAAAAATGGATTTGTTTTCTGTGTGCTCTTCTAAACACACAGGGACATGGACTATTTAGGAATACTGCAGAGAGGTTCTGTGCAGGAAGAGAGAAAAATTATAAATTTGAACGATCACAGTATGCCCAGCAGCCTTTCCACAGAGGCACTAGGGACATACTTGCCATGTCTTATGACCCTTAGTTCTTACAAGAATCCCATGAGGTCCATCATCTTTTTACCCACTTGTCAGCAGAGGAAACTGGGTCTCAGAGAGTTGAAGACACAGTCAGTAAATGGGAGACTCACCACAATGCCCTGGAGTGGACATGTGCTCATTTGATGTACAGCTATTTCAGGAAATGTGAGGTTGTGATGAAGTCCTGATAGGAGTCCAAACAGGTGGTGATAGGAGTCCAAACAGGTGGTGAAGGAGGTGATGATTCTACTCCAGAAACATGGAACTAGGGTCTCCACAATATGCTCCCTTTTGCTTGGCTGGGAAGTCCACGTTATGCAGATTGTATCTAGGTTCAGAGTAGTCTAGTTTTTATCCAAAAGGAGAACAAAGAAGGACATGCAGTCAATGATAGCACCATGAACTACAAGAGAGTTCAGGTCTGAAGCTCAAACCTTGAAATCATAATGGTTGCTTTGGAGACTTGTGTATGTGGAGGACATGGATATTTATGAAGAATAAGGTTTTCTAGGCTTCTAGGGTAAACTTTGATGTGGGACTGGAGATTGATTAAATCATTTATGTCTTCAAGGCATCCTCACAGTATTTTGTCACCTGTGGAGCAACACCTCCCCTCCCATATATATATATATATATATATTTTTTTTTTTTTTTTTTTTGAGTCAGAGTCTCACTCTGTCACCCAGGCTGTAGTGCAGTGGCAAGCTCACGGCCACCTCAGCATTCACCCGCTGGGCTTAGATTTTTCCACCTCTGCCTTCCAAATAGCTGGAACCACAGGCATGCACCACCATGCCTGGCTAATTTTTTTATATATATTGTAGAGACGAAGTCTCACCAAGTTGCCCAGGCTGATCTCAAATCCCTAGGCTCAGGCAATACTCTCACCTCGGCCTCCCAAAGTGCTGGGACTACAGGCTTGAGCCACTGCACCCAGCCATCCCACTTATATTAATAGCCTCTATTAATAGTATCATCCCACTGAGTCCTCAAATAACATCCTTACTGTGGGGAGGAGAAAACACAGGCTTTGGGATATCAAATGGCTGTTCAAATGCACACAAGTCAGAAGTGACAAGCATCCACAGTAAAAGTTACATGAAATTTCCTCTAAGCTCACTGAGACTCTTTCTGTTCCTGATGTGGAGGGGAAGGGCCTGGGGAACCTGATTTTCTCCTCATTTTGGAGACAGTGCACAGAGCAAGATACCCAAGTAAGTGGTCTCATGGTTCGAGAACAGCCTGAGCAACTTGGTGAGACCTCATCTCTACAATATATCAAAAACTCTTTTGACTTAAAGCAGCAAAATTGTTTTTCTTTGCCATTAAAAGGATTCTTGAGAAACAGATACAGCAATTTCACACCTGGCAAAGAGACAAAATGCTAGGAGACTCCAGAGTGAGAGAAAGTCCATCACAGGGCCAAGGATCTGAGCAGGTGATTCAAGGAACAGAAAACTCCTGCGGGAATTAAATAACTTAGAAGTGACTCACAAGTATCAGTCAGGAAATTGAAATTGAAAGGAACAACAGAAATTTTGTTTCCTAAATGAACAGCAAATTGCCAAAACATTTTCTGAAAAGTTAACATCCAGGGGAGTTACAGATACAGATACAGTTACAGATACAGAGAAGGAGCTACGTTCAGAAACTGCTGGTGACAATGTATCTGACACAGCCCAGCCCTTTTGGAATGTAATCTGGCTGTACCTATTAAAATGTTATATATGCATATCCTTTCACCATGTAATTTTCTTTCCTAGGAGTCTATCTTCTGCAAGAGATTGGTTCATGTTATGGGCTTATTTGTGCCCCCTTTCCAAAATCCAAATGTTAATGTTCTAACACCCAGTGACTCAGAATGTGACTATATTTGGACATATTGTGCTTACAGATATAATTAAGGTTGAGTGAGTTTGTTGGGTTGAGCCCTAATCTAATATGACTGGGATCCTTAGTATAAAAGGCAGTAAAGACATAGAAGAAAAAAAAAAGACATAGAAGCACAAGAGAAGAACTTGTTAACACAGAAACAGAAGATAGCCATTTGAAAGCCAAGGACAGAGGCCTCAGAGAAACTACCTCAGCCCACGGGTTGAGGCCGGATTTTTAACCTTTGAGTTATGAGAAATGTCTTTTGTTAAAGTTTTTCAGTGCATGGGGATGTGTTGTGGCAGCCCTAGAAATATTATAATCTATTAAGACACTTGCAGAATGTTCCCTGAAGCATGACTGACATGGAATTATCATTTACCGTGTCAGGCTCCCCTAGCATTAAATGTTTGCCTTGCTGTGGGAAATGGTCTTCTTATAGAACACTATGAAGACATGTGAGAGCATAGCTTCTGCCCTGATGGGCTACAAGTATGAGTTCCCCGCAATGACACATTGCAGGCAAATGCATAGGGTAGTTTAACCTTCTTTTGTATGTTAATGTCACATCCCTATTAAAAGTATTTATTGGGCAAACTCTTCAGGTCTCCTCCCACTGTGGGAGCTTTTCTATCCTCTCAATAAATCTTGCTTTCTCAAAAAAAAAAAAAGTATTTATTGCATTTTATGTCTTGGAGAAGGTCTGGCACCTCAACAGAGCTACTGCTACAGGAGATACTAGGGCAAGTAGTTAAAACAATAAAAAGTAGCAACATGCAAAGATAGTTATAGCTTGGTATAATGAGAAAACAAAAGTGTTTTCTCTGATATTTCTGCAAGTATGTGAACGGGGACTTTGCCTCTGACCAAGTTGCCACTGAAGGCTAATGGATCCCAGATTCATTTGAGAGAGGACTGTGTGTCACTCAAGGGGGAAAGCCCTAGAACAGAGTCTAGTGAGTTCCCATATTTATGTCTGATTCCCAGGCCTGGCTTGGTCTTCTTGGGTCCCTCTCTATGGAGACCACTTTGTGCCCTCTCTCAATACAGACCAGCACAGCTGTGGTTGAGTGATATGGTATACCTGGCCTTTGTCCAAGGAAAAGAAGGAGTTGGATTCATCAAACTGCTCTGTACTGATCTTCTGTGTGGAGCTTTTCAAAGGCAGTGTTAGTCCACCAGTCCAGGCAACGTTGGTGGCCTACCTGGTTGTTCACAAGGAAGATCAGCCCATTAGTAATCACGCTTCCTGGATCAGACATTTAGGAGCATTTTCATAGACTTCCAGTCAGGGAGGAAACAGATAACAGCTTGAAGTCTTGAGATTAACATCTGAGTAGACAAACTTGGTTCCCAACCTTCACCTTCCCATCCAGTCATCATGAGCTGGAATATGAACTTAACAGAGCCATGAGGCTTGCAGCACCAAACAACCTGCTTCTGTCTAGGAATGGGCCCCTATTTTTGCTCCCCTCGCACATTGTGATGGGGAGTGTACGAGGCTTCTCAGATAGGATCACATGTGAAGCCTCACTTGAATGGGCCTGTCCTGCCTCCCTGTGTCACTTCTGAGTGCCCTCAGCCAAGTGCCCCCCAGATATTGGTGGTGAGGGCAAAACCAACATCTGCATCATCACTTTTGGCCACCCTGAAACAAAAGCCTTGAAAACTCATTATACAGCAAGAGAATATCTTGTTCTCTCTTGCATCTTCCACCAAATGCTGTGATTATGAGGTTGTCTCTAGAATGTAGTGCCTGATTACCAGAGTTCTAATCTTGCTGGGAGTCTGTCACCAAAAAAATAAGGTCACTTCTCCAAGATCTTATCACCTGGGCCCTTTCTTCCATAAGACCTTCCCAAAGACCCTGCTGTATACTTGGCTGCTCCCCCCATGTCAACTCCTTTCCTGTTCACAACTAGACAAATACACCCCCCTCAGTCCCTAAAAAGACCTGAATGCAGCTAGGCCCCAGGTTTGAGAGCACAGAACTAGATCAGAACCTTCTTTTTCTTAACATTACTGTGACCCTAGACAAGTTAGTGTGGATAACTTGTCAGGGCATCCCCAGTCTCCCAACATGCATAATGGGAATCCTACCAGCATCTCCTTCCTAGGAAACCCATCAAGTGTTCATGAGATACAACTTATAAAAATCATGTGTTGGTAGATAATACACAAAATTAGAAAAGAAAGAATTAAAAGAAGGAATAGGAGGTATCATAGAACAATACTCAAATAGGTCTGGGGTCCAGCAGTGTGACCTTGAGAAAGTCACTTCCCTTCTGGACTTCACTTTTCAGTCTAGTAAGAGGTTGAGATTACATGAAATTCAGATATCATCATTTTCTGGCATTACACCTTTCCATGTCTTCCCATTATATCTAGAACTAAACTTATTGTGCCTCATCTTGGCCTATGTGGTGGGCAGACTCTGCAAAGGCTGACAGCACTTGGTGACTAACTTCTTACCAACAAAATACCAAAAAAAAGGAAGATCACTTTAATCTTAGTCAATTTAAGCTGCTACAACAAAGTACCATCAACTAGGTAGCTTCACTTTGTATCTTCACATGGCAGAGAAAAGGAAGAGAATTCTCTTGCATTTCTAGTATAAGGCAACTAATCTATTTATGAGGGCTTCACCTAGAAAATAGCAAGAATAGGCCAGGCTTGGTGGCTCAGCCTGTAATCCCAGCATTTTGGGAGGCCGAGGTGAGTGGATTGCCTAGCCCGCAGGTTCGACACCAGCCCGGGCAACTTGGTGAGACCTCATCTCTAAAATAGATAGATAGATGGATAGATAGATGGATGGATGGATGGATGGATAGATAGATAGATAGATAGATAGATAGATAGATAGATAGATAGATAGATAGATAGATAAAATTAACCGGGTGTGTTAGCGCACTCCTGTAGTTTCAGTTACTTGGAGGGCTGAGGCGAAGGATCACCGGAGCCCAGCAGGTCAACGCTGAGTTGGCCGTGAGTGTATCAATGCACTCCAGCCTGGGAGACAGAGTGAGTCTCCAACTCAAAAAACAAAGAACAAAAACAAAAATAGAAAACAGCAAGAATAATGGTATATTACTTCCAAATCTAATTGTTAAAAGACTGTGATTTCCTTCTAGCTTATAATCTTTTGTTCTATCTCTCATTTTATTTTCTAAAAAAACAAGTGTTAATAAATTTTAAATCTCTATATATAATCCCCTGTGACAAAAAAGGAGATGCCTACACTAGATACAGGAAAGAACTCAGGCTCTCATTTCAAACTGAATTATGCCAACCACTCCTCGGTCGAGCCTGGGAGAAAATTTTCCCCCATAAAGACTCAGTTGAAACCATAGCCCCAGACTTGTGTGAGGCCTTACAGCAGAAGAATTTAACTAAGTTGTGCCCAGGTATTCAATTCACAGATACTGTGACATATGTTTGGAATTATAAACCACTACAATTGAGGAAATGTTTTCAGAAAGGAGTAGATTATGACTCCTTTCTATCCTCCTCTGGCCAAACTCATTACTGTCTGCAAGTTTCTGCAGCAGTGGTATCTACTCCCTGACACACTGTATTAGTCAGAGGTTTTCTAATAAACAGAACCAATGGGAAATAGATAGGTATAGATACAGCTACATAATGGAAAATTTACTGTGATAATAGTATTCTGTAATTATGGAAAGCAAGAAGTTCTACACAGTATGCTGTGTGCAAACCGGGAAACCAAAAAGAAAACTGGCAATTTATTGTGAGTCCAAAGACCTGATAACTAGAAGAGCAGATGGTGTACTCCATGTTGTTGGTCAAAAGTCTCAGAGCTGGGGGTGGAGAGGTATGCTGATGTAAGTCCTAGAGACCAAAACCTCAGAAACGTATATTTTTATGACAAAGGGCACAGAAAGATAGATATCCCAGCTCTAGAAGAGAGAGAAGGAATTTGCTTTTCCTCTAACTTTTTGTTTTATTTGGCCCTTCACAGATTTGATGATACCCAACCATATTTGTGAGGGTGAATTTTGTCTACTCAGTCTACTGATTGAAGTGCTTTTACACCTTTGGGAAAGAATCTCAGAGTTACACCCCAAAAATAATATTTTACAACTATCTGGGCTCTCAGCCCAGGCTAGTTGATGTATAAAATTAAGTATAACAATTTCACCCCTTGTCAACATATCACCAACATGTATCTCTTTAACCATGTATCTAAACAAAGATCACACCAACACATAACAAAATAAGAAGAAAATATCCATGTCAATTGTGGTCTTTTCTGTAACTGGTCACATGATCCAAGCTAGTATTTGAATAAATATTTTCTACTACCCATACTGTACCACAGCTGGTCTGGAATCTTACCTGACAAGACCTTACCAAAACCTTCATTCCTGAAAGAGATGGATCATCTGTAGAGCTACCTGGTTTGGATTATTGTCGTTTTTCATTGACCTTAATCACAGGGCATGGTGGTATTAACTGATGTCCTAAGAAATCTCCATATTCCAGGTATACTCTTTTTTAATTACATTGTAAAATATGGGTCCCATTTGTCTTTGGCAGTTTGAATCAAACACCTCAGGCACCACCATAACTCCTTTTCTAGTTTAATGACTCAGATGCATGAGAAGTCAAAAACAGACAGTGGCAGTCTTAAAATCCAGCTCAATGGACCCATTGTTGTGTGTCCTGGTGAAATCATTCCTCTCTCTGGAACCAAGACCTCTAGGCCAGCAAACCATAAAATTGTGAAAACAGGAAGCAACAATTGTGAGTGACTGATGTCATATTCCTTTCTATCCTCTGATTCCTGGACTTGTGAATTTTAGCTATAATAGAAAGAATACCATATTCAGGATGGTGATTCAGAACACACACAGCTTTGTGGACAACCTTCCTCCAACCCTGCAGATAATATCATCTTCTTGGCTCTATAACTGAGTCTTCAGGAACCACTCTATGTTTTTATCAAAGCTAGCTGCTTAATGATGGTGGGAAATATGGTAAGACCATTAATTCCATGAGCGAGAACCCATTGTCATATTCTCTTGTCTCTGAAGTGAGTTCCTTTCTCAGAAACAATACTGTTTGGAATAATATAATTGTGGAGATGGCATTCAGTTTGTCCATAGAGCACTTTTGGCAGAGTATTGCATGATGCAGGGAAGGCCAATCCACATCCAGGGTAAATTTTAATTTCTATACAAATAATATGCCTTCCGTGATGGAAGGCATCCAATGAAATCAACCTACTACTAGGTGTCCAGCTGATAACTCTGAAGAATTGTTCCATATTGGGAACTCAGTGTTTTTCTGCTATCAGGCACTCAGCTGTGGCCATAACCAGCAAGCCATGTGGGACTGACTTTATGATGACAGGGATACTCACCCACTGAATATGCCTGTTACCTAGGCCATGGTAAAGTGCTGTAGGCCCTTTCTACCTGTGTGATACTACTCCTGAAGAACTGAATGACAGTTCAAGAAGCCTTATCAAATGTGTTTCTCAGTTTTCCCTCTAGAGCCTTACAAATGCTAATGAAATCAATAGGTTAATTAACAAAATAATGGTGAAGGGTATAGGGGAGAGTTAAAGGACTCACCTCAAGGAGGTGGAACTTTTTAAACAATTCTTAAGAAAAAGTGAATAAAGAGAACATTGATAAAAGTAAAGAGGGAAAAGAAAGGGGAGAGTCAAGAGGCTTGTCACAGCAGGGTGGAAATCCTTACATGGTTATTAAGAAATGAAATGAGCCAGGCTTGGTGGCTCAGCCTGTAATTCCAGCACTTTGGAAGACTGAGGCGAGTGGGTTCGAGACCAGCCCAGGCAACTTGGCAAGATCTTGTCTCTACAATAAATAAAAAAAATTAGCTGGGCATGGTTGTGCATGCCTGTAGCTCTAGCTACTTGGAAGGCTAAGGCGGAAGGATCTCCTAAGTCGACACTGGGGTGGCCATGAGCATGCATGCCATGGCACTCCAACCTGGGCGACAGAGTGAGACTCCAACTCACAAAAAAAAAAAAAAAAAGAAAGAAAGAAATGAAATGAATAAAATGGAAATTGATGAAGTTTAAAAGAGATATTAATATAACACTATTGAAGGCTGGGTGGTCTAAAGGGAGCCCATACTAGTCTTCCAAATTAAAGGGCTCCAAGCCAGTTTGCTATATTTCCCCCAGTCAGGAGAAAGTTTAAAAACTGAAGGCAGTTTATAATGAGAAATCCAATCTGAAACTGCCTGGGGAAATAGGCAGATTAATCAAGATAAAGATTAACAAAGGGTCCAGGGTAATTTGGTTCAAACATTGGCTAGGGACACTGAGGCCTTTTGCACAAGAGAGGGTAAAAGATGTGGAGAAGAGAAGTTCCTGAAAATAGAACCAAAAAAGTAAGAGTTGATAGGATATAAAAGTTGATGTCTTTCAACACACTTTATGGGAAGCGTGTGGCAGGTGGCAACTGACCAGCTGGAACTGCAGGAGGTGAAAGAGTTCACCTAGTTAGACTAGAGTAGAAAAACAGGAATACTGAGTGCACTGCAAGGGAGACAGCAGGCAGAGCTGTATGTGCTGAGCCAATAATTTGCAGGGTCTTCCCAGTGGAGTTTGACCTTTTTTCAGGTAGAGTGATTTTTAGGATTCCCATCATGCATTAGGGTTCCTGCTATGCAAATGACGAAGTCCTGATTGGTTGATGTTTGGCCTTGATTGTAGCCTGCCCATGGGTAAGTCAGAGGTTAACATAAGGCAACTCTTACACACAATGACTTCCACATACACCCCTCCCAAATCAACAGTGTCAAAGCTTTGGCACTTGGGCAAAGGTCTCATCTTCTGGAGCTGCTTCATGATGAACAGGGGTGTGGCACTGACCTTACCTAGGATTATCTGTCCATTAGGAGTTCTTGTAATGCTGCTAGATTCAAATAAGAGAATCATATGGGTAATTGGGGTGGTTTGAGTAAAAATCCCTTGTAGCTTTGTCTAAAGAGCTCAGAGGAAGTGGAGTTTCTAATGGTATGGGTGAAAACCTTGTTGAAGCATCATCTGAAGATGGATCTGTTGGAGTCTGAAAGAGACAAATTTGATAAAAAATTAAAAATAGGATCTTGCAATTAGAAGGATAAGTATTGAAATGAAGAATCCCAGAAAGGAAAGGAGCCAGGAAAGCCATGATTACTCTCTTGTCCCACATGCATAGAGGATATCATAAATGTTGGAAAGCAGAGGAAAATAAGTATGAACAAAAGAAAAAATATATATACATATATAGTAAATATTAAGATAATGACTTTAGCAAGGACATAACACCTACTTTGCCATAAAGGATGACAAGTACATATATTTCCAGAGTGAGAAAGACCAACTATAGTACACTAGCACAGCATTACTTTTTTTTCCTTCTTTGTTTTGCTTGGAGAGAAGTTTGCGATACTGGAGAGGTTTGGTAGTCCAGATATTCAACAGGGTTTTCATGTCCTCCTCTGTTGAAGAGAAGGAATCTGAGGACATTCCTTGTTATGAGGAACTTACGATTCCTTTTTTTTTACTCCTTTTTTTAAAGATGTGGTGTACAAGTCAGGATTGGCTATATACGTGATCTAAGTACAGATGAAGTTTTGGGCCTCCCATTGGACCTCACTCATCTGAATTATAATCAGGCACACTTATTGATTTTTGTTTTGTTTTGTTTTGTTTTGAGTAGGATTCTAACTCTGTCACCCAGGCTAGAGTGCAGTGGCATGCTCACGGCCACCACAGCCTCTACCTGCTGGACTTAGGTGATCTTTCTTCCTCAACCTTCCTAGTAGCTAGAACCACAGGCACGCACCACCACATCCAGTTAACTTTTTTTTTTTTATTGTAGAGTCGAAGTCTTGCCAAATTGCCCAGACTGGTCTCAAATCCCTGGACTCAAGCAAACCTCTCACCTCTGCCTCTCAAAGTGCTGGGCTTACAGGTGCAAGCCACCATGCCTGGCACCCTTATTGATGATATGTCCTTCACCTTTCCTCTCTGGACAGTGTCCCACGACTGCCAATCCCTTTTTTATGATAGGTGTGCAGGGTCCAATTATGAATGAGAAATGTGGTATTCAGTTCTTTGTGTGATAGATCACTGAGTATGATAGACTCCAAATCCATCAAGTTTGCTGTGAAGTTCATAATATTGTCCTTTATACCTGCATAATATTCCATAATGTATATGTACCACATTTTTTTTGTCCAGCCCATTTTCAATGGACAGCATGATTGGTTACATATTTTTGCTATTGTGAGTAGTGCTGCAATAAACATGCATGTGCAGGTATCTTTTTTGTAGAATGATTGGAGTTCCTCTGGGTATATTCCCAGAAGGGGGATTGCTGGGTTGTATGAAAGGTCAATTTTTAGATCTTTTAGATATTGCCACACTGTAATCCTTAGAGGTTGAACTAGTTTGCACTCCCGCCAACAGTGTAGAAGTGTTCCCTTTTCTCTGCATAATCTGCTGTTTTCTGTTTTATTAATGATGGCCATTCTTATTTGAGTTAGGTGGTATGTCAGTGTGGTTTTGATTTGCATTTCTTTGATGGCTAGTGAGCATTTTTTCATGTGACTGTTGGCTGATGGTATATCTTCTTTTGACATAAGATAAAGAGAAAGATAAAGACATCTTCAGTCTTCAGCCCATTTTTTAATGGGACTGCTTGTTGTTTTCTTTTTGGCACGTTTGATTTCCTTGTAGAATCTGGATGTCAGGTCTCTATCAGATGTATAGTGGGCAAATATTTTTTTTTTCCAGGCTGTGGGCTGTCTCCCTGCTCTCTTGTTGGTTTCTTTTGCTTTGCAGAAGCTTGTCAGTTTCATGAGGTCCCACTTGTCTCTTATCTCTTATGGCATGGGCATCTGGGGTTTTGATCAAGAATTGGCTGCCTATTCCAATTTTCATAAGGGTGTCTCCTGCATTTTCTAAGATTCTTATAGTCTGAAGTTTTATGTTTAGATCTTTGATCCATTTGGAGTTGATTTTTGTGTATGGTGAGAAGTAGGGGTCCTATTTCATTCTTCTGCATGTGGTCAGTCATTTTTTCCCAGCATCATTTACTGAATAGGTTATCCTCATCCCAGTGGTTGTTGGTGGAGGCATCGTCGAAGATGAGTTGATTGAGAAATTGAGGTTTTGCTTCCAGAATCTCTATTCTGTTCCATTGGTCTATAGCTCTGTTCTCGTACCAATACCAGGTTGTTTTGATTATTGTAGCCTTATAATAAAGTTTGAAATCTGGGAGTGGGATACCTCCCACTTTGTATCTTTTACTGAGGATTTTTTTGGCTATTTGTGGTCATTTTGTTTCCATACGAATTTCTGTATTGTTGTTTCCAGGTCTGAGAAGAATGATGATGGTAATTTAATGCAAATTGTATCAAATCTGTAGATTTCCTTGGGTAGGATGAGCATCTTAACACTGTTGATTCTTCCAATTCATGAGCATAGAATATTTTTCCATTTGTTTATGTCTTCTTTGGTTTCTTTGAGCATTCTTATGTAGTTTTCATTGTAAAGGTCTTTCACTTCTCTGGTAAGGAAGATGCCAAGGTATTTCATTTTTTTGTGGCTATTGTGAATGGGATTATACTTTTTATTTGGGTCTCTACCTGTTTGTTGTTGGTATATAAAAATGCAACTGTCTTTTGCTCATTGACTTTATACCCTGAAAATCTGCCAAAGTCCTTTGTCAGTGCATGAAGGTTTTTGACAGATTCCCTTGGATTTTCCAGGTATAGAATCATATCATCCACAAAGAGAGATAGCTTAACTACCTCTTTTCCTATATGGATTCACCCGATATTCTTCTCTTGTCTGATTGCTCAATTTAGGACTTCCAACCCTATGTTGAACAGTAGGAGTGAGAGTGGGTAGGCTTGTTTAGTTCCAGTTTTCAGGGGAAATTCTTCCAATTACTGTCCATTTAGCAATTTTCTGACTGTGGGTTTATTGTAGATGGCTTTTACTATTTTGAGGTATGTTCCTTCTATACCTAGGTGTTCAAGGGTTTTTATCAAGAATGAATGCTGGATTTTGTCAAAAATCCTGTGTCTAATAATATCATCATTTGGTTCTTGTTTTTACAACTGTTGATGTATTTATAATAATTACATTTTTGATTTTGCAGATGTTAAACCAGTCCTGCACCCCCAGGATGAAACCTCCCTGGTTATGGTGGATAATTTTTGAGGTGTGTTGTTGGATCATATTTGTTAGAATCTTGTTGATAATTTTTGCATCTATGTTCATCAGGGAAACTGGTCTGTAGTTCTCTCTGTTTAGTCTTTGCTCTATTTGGGTATCAATGTGATATTAGCTTCATAAAATGATTTGGGGAACATTCCATCTTTTTCAACTGCCTGGAATGCTTTCACTAGGATTGGTGTAAGTTCCTCCTTGTATGTTTCATAGAATTTCTCAGGAAAGTCATCTAGTCCAGGGCTTTTATTTTGTGGGTAGTTTTCTTATGACAGAGTCAATTTCCAGGTTGTTATTGTTCTATTTAGGGTCTCTATTTCTTCTGTTTTCAGCCTTGAGTTGTTGAGTGATGTCAGAAAGTCCTCCATTTCATTCAGGTTTTTGAATTGTTTCCATACAGGTGTGCATAGTAATCTCTGGTAATCTTTTGTATTTCTTCGGGGACAATTGTGATGTGATCTTTTGCATTTCTGATTGTGTTTATTTGTGCTTTTTGTCTCTTTTACTTGGTCAATCTCACTAGGGGTTCGGCAATTAGTTTATTCTTTCAAGGAACCAGCTTTTTGTTTCACTGATTTTTTCTATCATATGTTTATCTTCTATGTCCTGTATTTGGGCCTTTACTTTGGTGATCTGGATTCTTCTGCTAAAGTCGGGGTTTTGGTGGATTAGCCTTTCCAGCTCCCTTAGGTAGTTTCTTAGGCTGTTGACTTGTGATCTTTCTATTTTCTTGATGTGTGTTTATAGAGGTAAAAATTTTCCTTTTAGTGCTGCCTTCATGGCATCCCAGAGGTTTTTGTGAGATGTGTCTTTGTTTTTATTGTTTCCAAGAATCTTTTAATTTCTGTTTTGATTTCTGTGTTTACCCAAGAGTTGTTCAGCATCATGCTGTTTAGTGTCCATATCTTTGTGTGTCTGGGGATATCTTGTTGGTGGTGATATTTATTTTAATTTCACTGTGGTCTGAGAAGGTGCATGGTAGTATTTCAATCTTATGGAATTTGTTTATGCTTGATGTATTGTAAAGGATGTGGTCAATCTTGGAGTGTGTTCCACATAGTGATGAGTAGAATGTATATTCTGTGTTTGTTGGGTGGAGTGTTCTATAGGTATCTATTAAGTCCCTTTGGTTAAGCATCAAGTTAAGATTCTGGATCTCCTTATTGATTTTTTACCTCAATGATTTATCTAGTGTTGTTAGTGGGGTATTTAAATCCCCAGTTATGATAGTGTCAGAGTCAATATCCTTTTTTAGTTTACTTAATGGCTGCTTTTTAAATCCTAGAGATCCTGTGTTTGGTGAATATATATTTAGGATGGATATTTCTTGTTGATGGATTGAACCATTTATCGTTATACAATGTCCTTCCATATCTTTTTAAATTTTTGATAGCTTGAAGGTTGTTTTTTCTGATATTAAAATTGTGCCTCCTTCCTTCCTTTTTTTACTGGTATGTCCCAAGCACTGCCGCTTTTGGTTAGGCACAGAGAGTAGGCTCTGGTCTCTATGCCCTCCCCTCTGTTCTCAGCATGAGTTGATCAGGCTGCTCTCCATGTGTGTCAGATACACCACAGACTGCTTAGAGAAAGGGAGTGAATCAGATCACGATACACCCCAACTCATCTCCCACTCTGATTGCATGCATCTATATTTGGTCCAGTGTAGAGGTGTGGCATCTGTCTCTCTAGTGTCATGCACTTGACATATTCTCTCTGGGCCAACAATGGTCAATCTTAGAGGGGTGCAGAGATCGCATCTCAGTCTCAGAATGCAGGCTGATCAGTATTGGCTGAACTAAAGCAGGCTTCTGCCCAGGTTCTGAGACAGAGAAAATGGCATCAGACCACATCTTCTCCCGGGGCTCAGCTCCAGACTTCTTTTCCACACTTTCTCTACAGCCCCTGCTACCAGTGTCTGGCCTGTTGCTGCAGGTAGTGGTGTGGGCCAGGTGCCAGGTGCCAAGAGGTGGTTGGTCTCTCCTACCTTTTCCCGAGAGATGCCCTGAGAATGGCAGATATTTCTGTGCATAGGGAGCACTGAATTCAGAGCAGTAGTAAATTGCAGCTGCCTCTTCAGGGGATCCCTGGATGCTTGATCCCATGTCTCCCCACTGTCAGACATTTGCTCACTCACTTGCACACACACATGCACACAGATTCATTCTTATGCACACTCACCCATTCAGAGACTCACACACTCCAATCAGTTCCATCACCATCTTGCCAGCCCTCCTGTGATTTCTTTTTAAAAAAGTGGAAGGGGTTATTTCATGCCACATAAATTCACAGAGGTCTCTTTGGAGGAAAAGGTCAAGGATAAAGTCATTGAATTGGGAGAAGGAAACAGTGTTCAGGTTGGAGAGGAAATATAAAGTGAGCTGCTCTAGGATTATATCATAGAACCGTGAATGTAGAGGACAGAAGATTGGTTACAGTCCAGTTCCATGGGCTATTAAAGGCTAAGGTGTATATCACCTGAGTCCTCTCTGAATAGTACTCATTCAGAGTAGGGTGGTTCTGACTCTGGAGAGATGGGTCCACAAGAAAAGGGCTCACAGTTTCTCTGAAGTCAGAGTAGTCAGGAGAATTTGGTAGGGTCTGATCCAAACAGGCTCCAGTGGCCTTTTATCCTGTGGGAGAGTTTTAAGGTATACCCAATGTAAGTTAGGGGTGTATGTTTCCTGAGAAAGGAGGATCAGGTTTTAGACTGTGATGATTTTGATATTCATGAATGGCTTTAATGGTCTGTCCCAGAGACAGAACATACTGTGTAAGTTAGTGACTATCAGGATCCAGTAAAAGGTCTGTCTGGAAAAAAGATCTCCCATAAAGTACTTCAAGTGGGTTGACGTGGGCTTTGGACTTTAGAATGATATGGGATCTTAGGAATGCAATAGGAAGAAGAGCTGACCACAATTGTTGGGTCTCATGCATCAGTTTTTTAAGGAGACTTTTTAAGTTTTGGTTGGCTCTCTCTACCATTCCAGAAGAATATGAATGTCATATTGGCTATAGGTAATACTCTATTTGAAGATTCTTACTGATTCCCTATGTTTTGGTGGTAGTAAAGGTTAGGCCGTTGTCTAATTATAGGGATCAAGGAAGCCCAAAATGAGGAGAATTTGGTCAAGAAGGGCTATGGTGACTTTTGAAGCACAGTTTTGGTGGGAAAAGCTTCTATCCATCCAGTAAATGTGTCTAAAAAGTCTAACAGATATTTAAGTTTTTTACAGGGAGGCATGTGTCTAACATCTACCAATCTTCCCTAGTACAGTCCCCCATTTTTGGACAAGTTGAAGGAGTGGGAGAGGTTTGTGAATCCACTCTGTGTTTATACAGCAGCATGTGAGACATGCTTGAGAGATAGCCTGTAAGGTTTGGTGTATTCCTTTACCAGTGAAGAGAGGTTCCACCAAGTCTTAAAGGGCTTATTTCCCAGATAAGTTGACTAACTGGTGGAAACCATTTTAAATTTTTCATTGTGAAACTCCCAGAAGTAAAAGTTTGTTATCGGGATTTTATAACCAGCCCTCTGAAATATGGGAGAAACCTCTTCCTAATGCCCTATGGGTTTCTTCTTGGGTGTAGTGTGGGCGAACAGGAGTCAGGTTAGGGACAAAGCAGTTTAGAGCAGCAACCTGATGGCTGCTTTTGGTTGTTTGTCAGCCTGGTTGTTCCCAATAGAAATCGAATTGTTGTCTCTTTGGTGGGCTTTACAGTGCAGAATAGCAACCTGAACAGGAAGCAAAACTGCCTCTAACGGGACCATGATTTCTGGAGCATGTTTGATTGGGATATTTTGAGTGTTTAGAAAGCTTCTTTCTTTCCAAATGGCAGCATAGGCATGTGCCACATGGAAAGTATAGGTCAAGCTTGTGTTTGTTAAGTTTCACGTCTGACTCTCATTGTCGGGTTCAGATGAAAGCAATAAGCTTGGCTTTTGGGGTCAAAGTTGTGCTGCCCATAGGGGCCCTGATTCTATGATCTTGGTGAGATTAGCAATAGCATATTGTGATAATCAGGTCCCTTCTATGATGTAGCTGCCGCATTTACAAACTGTGTAGCCTCTGGGTTGGTAAGAGGAATATCTTGGAGATCTGGCCTGGTGCTACAGGTAAATCTATAGTCTCTAAGCAGGAGTGTTCAAGTAAGCCCTCTACATTTGGATCTGGTAACAAGGTAGCAGGGTTAAGGGCTTGGCATGGTTTAATACTTAACCCCAGTGTTTGTAAAAGGAGTATCTGGTAATTGTTAATCCCACTACCTGAAATCCAGTGGAAAGCCTTTGAAGTTAAAATATCCATTACCTGATGAGGTTTGTATACAGTTATTCCTTGGTTTATGGTTAATTTGAAGCCATCCTTGACCACGAGGGCATGGATATCAATGACTGAAGTCAGGGAGATCGTCCCTGTACTATTGGATTAAGCACAAATATGCCACTAGACAATGAGAGGGCCCCAGTGTTTAGGTCAAAACCCCTAAAGCAATGTCCTTCCTTTTGTGGACATACAAGTAAAAGGGTTTTTTTTAGATCAGGCAGGCAAGAGATGGGGTGGTGGTGAGCACTTGTTTAAGGGTCCTTATAGCATTACTTATTTCAGGGCACTGGGCTAAGAATTCTTTTTTGGGTCCCCATAGTGCTCCATAAAGAGGTTTGGCTATGAGTCCAAAGTAAAGTATCCAAGTGTGGCAGAAACTCACCATTCCCAGGAAGAAATGCAATTATTGTTTTGCTTATGGAGTACCCATGTATAGGATGAGACTTTTTATGGTGGTTGGATAGATTTTTAGTTGCAGGGGTTAGTATTAACCCTAAGAACTGAACTCTTTGGGAGGAGTTTCGATCTTTGAAAGGAGAGACCTTGTAGCCACAGGAGGCTAATTTTTGAAGAAGAGATTTTAATTTTGAAGGGAGCCCCTTCATTGAGCTCCTTATAGTCAGAGAATGGGGTTAAGGGCGTTTGTTATTCTCCCAGGTCAGCCTAGGCTTGGGGGTTTTGGTTGTGGGATGACCTGCCCATACAAGGAAGAAAGCAGGGTAGTCCTGCATTCAATATCCCTCATCTCAGGCAAGGTCTGAGTGACTGTGTCCCTTGGAGACGTGAGTTTTGACAGCCACAACTTATATGCCCTGGCTGGCCACAACAATAGCAGGTGAGAGGTGTCTCCTTTGGGGTGAGGGGCAGCCATTTAGATACAGGTCCTGGCTCTGCCTGGGGACTTGGGCAGGGAATTGACAATGGTGGTTGCCATATATTGGGCTTGCCACTTGTCTCTTCTCAAATTTCATTTTCAGTCGTCAAGGCCTCCCCATGGTTGTTGAAGACCTTGAAGGTCATGTATAATAAAGTGAGGAAAGGAGTTTGCGGCCTTTCATCTAGTTTTTAAAGTTTTTGTCTAATATCTGGGGAAGTCTGGCTGATGAAATAGACTAGCAGGATAATAAAGCCCTCTTGGATCCCAGGGCCTAGGTTAGTATATCTCTGCATGGCCTCTGCTAGTCTAGAGCGAAATAAGGCAAGATTTTCATTGGGTCCCTGGGCAACCTCTTTCAGTATGGTGTGATTAACAGGTGTTATGAAGGCCTTTTCCATGCCCTCAATTAAACATGGAGCATATAGTTATGGTGTTCCCTGCCAGGGTCTCTGTCTTGGTAAGTCCCACTGAGGTCAGCCTCTGGTACTGCCTCTCTTCTTGGTGTGGTCTCTTGGGGATTGTGGGCATGGGCCTCATCTGTCCATCACTGGGCCAAAGACCAGATGCAAGTTTTCTCCTCATGTATACAACAAGGAGTAAAAATAGTATAGATGTCTTGCAAGGTTAAATCAAAAGCTACAATAAGTCATCTAAATTTCTTTATGAAATGGGAAGGATCTTGACTAAAGGAACCAAGTCTGGTCTCTATCTGAGATAGGACTGACTTAGGAAAGGGAACGTGGGCCCTAATAGTCTCCATTTCTCCATTTGCCACCTCATGAGGAGGTAAGACATTCTCTTGGTAGGGAGTAAAAGTCAGTTTTTGGCTGTCATAAACATTTTCTGACAAGTGTTGGGAGGGCAGAGTGAGTCCTGATAGGGACGAGGGATGATCAGCTCAGAGGAAACAATTTGTTCCTCCAGGGGGAGTATAGGTCAGAGGCATAGTAAAGGGGGATCATTTAAAATATCAGAAAAGTCAGAGAGCTGAAATTCAGCAAGGCACATTCGGCAATTTTTATGCAGGTCAGAATTTTTATATAAAGTCTTAAAACCTTGGACATAAGGAACCTCAGACCATTTAGAGGCATTGCGACAGAAAATATCAAGCTGCAGAATAGTATTATAGGCAAAATTCCATGTAGGGATAGGCTTCTCGGTCTGAAAGACTGTATTTTTGCCAGGCAATATTACATTAAAAGATCAGATGTTTCTTTTTGAGATTTTGAGGGTCAAACTCATTCCAATTCTTTAAGATACAGCCCAGAAGCAAGTCTGAGGAGATGGAGGGGGTTTGTCCCATAATGGGAACAGGGAAGTACTCTGGTGGACCTGTCCTAGTCCTGGGAAAACTAAGCACTCTTTCAGGGTGTCCTGCCAAGGGGAAAGAGTTACCTGATGTCCTCTAGGGATAAAACATTCACACCCTAAAGGAGTGTTCCGCCTCATAGAGAGGAACTCCCAGTACTAGGGCCAGTGGCGCTAAGGTCAAGGACCAGTCCAGGTCTGTAGAAAGCCTAAGGCCAGCGACACTGAATGAACAGTCTAGGTCAAGGATCAGTCTGGGCCAAGGACCAGACCAGGTCCAGAGAAAGGAACAAAACTGAGGGGAAGCTACAGGGTCAGGAAAAACTTACCAATTGAGGCCATATGAGTGGTCAGCCAGGTCCACAGGAGAGAAGGAAAAAGAAGGACTGAACACAAGCAATATGAGGGTAGGACTCAGAAACCTGTAAAGAGTGGTCTCTACCAGGAGTCCAGGGACCCCGCTTCCCAGAATTTGCAGCACAGTAAGAGTCTAGGAAGGAGAAAAGAAGCCAGAGTGTCAAGTAGCATGTGCAGATTAACCTTGGACAAGCTGTCACTGCCAGCCATGCTGCACATTGGGAATGGAGAGCTCAGCAACGAAGAGACAAAGAATGAAGGAAAAGTGTGGGTCTTTCTCCCTATTGAGCAAAGCAGTCTAACCAGTTCTCCCTCAGGTCTTCAGGTCATACCAGGGGATCACCTTGGTCACAGATCATCAGCTGTCAGAAGGAATACTAAGGTTGTCCACCAAAAGACCAAAAGGAGTTCTGGTTTCTCATCACTCAGAGTGATGACGTTCCTGCGCCAGAGCACAGAGACCTTCCAGTCATGCTGGGGAGTTGCCCCAGTCAGAGACTGTCAATTGTCTCTGGACTTATATGTGACTCCCTGAGGGTCCTGAATCAGAAGAAGTGGAGGAAAAGAATAAAAGATTTACAACTCCCCATATGGGCCACAAAACATGGCATGTGGTAACCAGATGGCTGGAGTCGTGGGTGGGGAAAGCATTCACTTAAATCAGATTAGAATAGAAAAACAGGTTTATCGAGTACACTGCAAGGGACACAGGAGGCAGAATGCAATGAAGGAGATGCCTGAGTCAAGTCAGTGACTTGAGGTGTCTTTCCAGTGGAGTGTGACCTTTTTTGGTTTGGGTGAATTTTAGAATTCCTGTCATGCATTAGAGTTCCTGCCATGCAAATGAGACAGTTCTGATTTGTTAATGTTTGACCTTAATTGTAGGCCATTCATGGGTAGGCCAGAGGTTAACACAGGGCAGCTCTTGTACAAAATTGCTTTCACAAAATGGTTGCATCTCTTTTATCTGATTATATGATTGAAATGAGCATTGTATCTGACTGGGGCATATTTCCCCTATATAGTATTATAATGCAAAAGTCATGTAAATCTGCCCTGGTCTCTGGTCAAGGACACTGGTCAAGTAATGGCAAATGCTGAATAGGAATCAGTAAGATTGCCCAAGCCCACACAGTATAGTGTACAAGCTGGAGTGCTGGTAGGAAAGAATTCTCCATCTGATAGCCCTCTGTGAAGCATTTCCTGGGGCTTATGAAAAAACTATGAGCACCCCCAAAAAACAACTACTGGGGCTTTGGACCAAAAATTTTCCACTCGAGGGGCATCTACTGCCTTGTTAGAGAATGTTAACTGAAGCTATCTTCATGACTGAGGGACATAAAATGACTCTGACATCAGAAATACCAATGCTCTCTCAGGCTATGTCAGAAGCACTCTAATGGAGATGGCAATGCCCAGAAGAGTTCCATAATAAAATGAAAATGGCTTATATAGGACCGCACTCACTGGGGAGTGCAAGGAGGAGAGACTCTCAAGCAGGGAGTTTGTTTTTCCCTAGAGCTGTGTGAGGAGCTTCTGGGATCTACAGGTGACTGATTAACAGCTCTCACCTGACCAACCAGGAGCTAATAGGTTATGGATGGCAGTTCCAAGATGAATAGACACCACCTTGTTTGGAATGCTGTTACTTTGATCAAAGAAAGTAAAAATAAGTCAGTTCGGTAGGATGAATTTCATGCTGTTTTCCAAGCAGTGATGGAAGAATTGAGCAATGGTAGACACCCCTGTGTTTGGGTTTTTACTGACTCACAGGCAGTGACTGATGGTATGACCACATGGTCAGACAGAAGGACAATGTAAACCTGGCCAACTAAAGGAATATCCACATGGAGCATAAATGCCCATATGGACTAAAGGGATGTCCATATGGGCATTTATGCATTTTCCGTAGAGCATGGCCCTACGGAAATTTGAGGAGTACATGTAAGAAGAACAAGTCAATGCCCATTAAAAGAGTCCCTTCCAACTTCAGAAGGTCACTGGTATCAAAAAGCAGATATTCCCATGTACTTCCTTGAGATGGCCACCTGGGTCCATAAAAGGAGTGAATGATGGGTAGCTGCAACAGTGCAGAGATGGGTTGAATCCAGGCATGTTCCTCTTGCACCCTCACAGGTACATGATGCCAGTAAGAACAGATACTGCTGGTGGCTATGGGACAGAATCTCTGGTGGGAAGACCCTGAACATAGCTGGCAAATGAGACTGATGCCGGTAGCCTTCAGAAGCTACAAATGAGTGGTGACAGGAATAGACACATGTGGGCTTTACTTACCCAGTAGAAGATGAAAATGCACAGAGTACCATAAAAAAAAAAAGAACAGAAGATATTGCATGGATTTGAATGGTCCACCACCACTTCTTCAAATCAAGGAACACACTGGACTGAATAATGTCCAACAATGGGCAGAGAGATGTCCTCCACAAAGTAATAATTTGATAGAGAAGTAGAACAGCATTGGTTGTCTAAAACAGAGGGGAGATGAAAACATGAAGTGCTGGCTTACATGCCTTCATGAGTGTGGGCTCACACTCAATATGAGTGGAACTTAAGGAGTCCCCACTAGACTTCTGTTTTGTTTTGCTTTGTTTTACTGGATCTGGGGAAGAAGAGGTGGGGAGAATGCTGATATGATTATTCAATTTTTGCCAAGGGAGAAGTATACTGGTATAATGACTATATTTTTTCTTTCTTCCCCAGACACCTCAATTTTTTTTAATTTCCCCTACCTGATGCAGTGATCCTAGGACCAGGGCTGCAACTACGAGTACTGAAAGCAGGGATGATTTCTTAGCAAGAAACTGTCACTGTATCTTTAAACTTTGTCAGAACTCTTAAAGGCCTGATGGGTATGGATTGTGCCTTCATCCCATCTGGCAAACCTGGGTTTCAAAATAAATACAGCTCTATCACTCCCATTGTCCATGGGTAAAAAATGACTCACCTATATAACTTTACCATTTCTAAATAAGAGCAGACTGACGGGGAGGCACTTGCTGGACTAGTATTGCTACCAGTGATCCGGACCAGCATAGTGGCTGAATTAATGTACTTTCCAAAGGTGGGAAAGTTTGGGTAAATATAAATGACAAATGGGGAAAAAAAGGAAAAATAAATAAGGGCAAAGAAATGAATAAATGATTTATAAATTGAGGGATATTCAATATTACATTGACAACTCTAAAGAGTCTCAGCAAAAGGTAACATTGTGTCTTCACTCCATTATTCCAGATGCCTGAAAGGTGAAGCTTTATTTTTGTAGAGACTACTTCTCCTTTTGGAACCTGACAGGGTCAAAAGGAAGCCTCCAGACCTGAGTGGCCTCACCCTGGGAGACATTCACACAATATGATAGACTGGAGTAATTATTAATAATTGTGTATTTTTTATGTAGAGTATCCATGGTAAAAAACCAGGGGTGGCCTGTAATGATATGATATATATTTATATATTGGTTTTCATTCACGGTCCCTGGCCCTTATCTTTTGTAACAGTATTAGATGTGTTAGGTCTCAAGAAAGAGACTCTCACCTTCTCCCACCCTACTTTCACCTGCCCCAAGGCGGGACTCCAATCTTCCCCCATCTCCTGATTGTGGGTCTTCAGAACCTCCCCAGAGAGGGTCCCACCCTATATCATGGGGGGTGAAATGCAGAAGTCATTAAGTTTCCCTAAAAACCCAAGAGGACTGGGTCTGGGGAGCTTACAGATAGCAGAAAACATGGAGGGTCCTGAAGGGTGGCACCTAGGAAAGGCATAGACTGTCCGCTCTCCTACCCTCATACTTCACCTTTGCATCTCTTCATCTATATCATTTGTAATATAATAAGCCAGTAAACATAAGTAAGTGTTTCCCTGAGTTCTGTGAGACACTCTAGCAAATTAATGAAATCCAAAGAAGGGTTCATGGAAGCCTCAATTCAAAGCTAGTTGATCAGAAGTCCCAGAGGCATGGATTTGTGACTAGTGTCTTGGGAGAGCAGTCTTGGAAACTGAGCCCTTACCCTGTGGAATCTTATATCATCTCCAGATAACCCTGAAATTGAATTGGATACCACCCAACTTGTGTCCACCACTTGGTATGTGAGAAAAACCCCCATACCTTTGATCACAGAAGTCTTCAACTGCATCGATGATTGTGGTGATGGTGGAGTAAGAGTAGAGGAAAAACACTGCTTGGAAGTTTTCCCTAAAGCATCACCTGTCAGAGAAGAAATATGTTCTAATAACTTCTCAGTGTTGGATAACAAACTCATCTCTGTGCCAAACACTTCTATTCAATGAAAGAACACAAAGTATGATGCATTTTAAAGAATATATGCTTCCATTTGTCTTTTATTATTGGATATCACTATAGTTTTATGAGGGCTAAACTTAGAAAGAAATATTAGCTGTGTGTGGATTGGTGAGCATACTATTATGTGGGGAAAAGGCATGGGTAATGGAATATTTAAAATATAAGTCATGAGTTGGTCCAAAAAGAAAATTGAAACAGAACCTTAAAAATTGTTCCTTTGCAGATTATATTCACTGATCCAATTTCTATAAAATTAAAAATAAATATTAAAAATACTATAAACTTTTGCTTAGAAAAGCTGCTGACTCTTCACATTCTGTGACTTAATGTCTAAGCAGGCTTTAATGCACTGCTTATGGATGGACTTACTCGTGCCTATCCAAGAAAGAAACATGTTCTAATAACTTCCTCTTGATATGGGCTTTCAAATTCCTTTTGGGGTCAAACTCTTCCATTCACTGGGGGGAAAAAAAGAAATAGTGTACAAGGCATTGAAAGAAAGCATGATTCCATTTGCCTTTATTGCTAAATAACTCTATAGGTTGATGAGGGCCCAATGAGGAAAGAAAAATGTTTTCTTAACGTATTGTAAACTTGCACTTAGAAACAGACTCTTCCATTCACTGAAAGAAAACAGTTAATGGTGAATCTTTAAGAAATCAAGTGAACATGTGGTTTTTATGTGTGGATTTCTGTTGTGATTCCTGTTTTATTAGAGGAGGATTCAAGAGATGAAGCAGCTTGTCCCAGGTCACACAGTAGTGGTGGCAGAGAGTGGTGGCAGAGCTGGGAGTTGACCTTTCTGCAGCCTAACCCAGAGACTTTCTGAAATTCTGGACTCAGCTGCTCTGGTAGGAGACTTCAAGAATGTTGATCCTGGGCCCAGTAGTCTCTCCACCTTGGGAGGTTTAAATGAGCCTTTTCCACCTGTAGGCTGAGACCTGTAACCAGAGTCTGAGCTCCCACCTTTTTAGCAAGAGGTGACAGTCTCCAGTGCTTCCTAACCCTTTCAGCCACCTCCAGGGTGGAAAATTTTTTCTGTACTACGGCTTAGCATTCACTTCCTGGGAAGATCACTGAGTGGAGGCCCTGGCTTTGGGCCCCAGGTCTGAAATGCTTGCCCCTGACGATATGGCATAAAGAGAACCTTTCCTCTCATCTCTCCATCAGCAGCCTAGAGCAAGTATGAGTCTGTTGAATTATTTCCGATGCGGGAAGTGCTACACTTTCTCTCAGGTCCTCTTTGAAGATGCCTTTGATGTAGCAAGTATCCTGGACAAAAGTGAGGCTCCAAGTACATATATCACCAGTTGAGAAAGAGGCTATGAGATAGCATGTGCAAGTGTGTGTGTGCACGCACACACGTGTGCACAAGTATGTGTGCAAGTGAGTGGGTGGGTGTGAGACTGTGTGTTTGTATGTGTGAGTTTGTGTGTGCATGAATATATCTGAGTATGTGTGAGAATGTGTGTGGCCAAGTGAGTATGTGTGCAACCCTGCTGGAATGTTTCAGGGTTTCTCCTCTGCAGCTCCCAAATAGGTACATAATTCAATGGAAGTTTTTGGGCATCCACTTTTTTCTGTGATTGGAAGTGTGGGCTTGTCCTAAGATTGTGCTGTTACCCCAGGAATGACATTGTCTAGGGTGTTCTCAGAATAGAAAATTCTTCTGTCCTGGTGCAGGGCTGGGACACACCAGGTTATCTGATCCAGGTGAGGAAATACATCTGTTCACGTTGCACTGTTTTACCTGTGTGTCTCAGTCCTGCTAATCTTTGCATAAGGCTGCTATGTCCCTGCTACAAGTCTACTATATATTAAATACTATAGACTGGGTGGCTTATAAACAACAGGAACTCAGTTCTCACTGTGCTGGAAGCTAGGAAGTCCAAGATAAAGGTGTCAGCAGATTCAGTCTCATGAGGCCTGTTTCCTCACAGAGGGAACCTACTGTATATAACTTCACAAGGTGGAAGGGCCAAGGAATATCTCTGGTACCTCTTCTATAAGGACACTAATCTCATCCTTGAGGCTCTGCCTTTATTACCTAATTGCTTCCCAAAAGGCCCACCTCCTAATACCATCACCTTTGGAGTTAGGTTTCAGCACATGAACTTGTGGGAAACACAAACATTCGATCTATAGCACATAGGGTCAGGCACCTGTGGGCAGGTTACAGCAGTTGTGCTGGCAGGAGAAGTGGGCAGAGGGCTCAGGGGCACAAACAGCTTGTCCCTCAAAATCAACATGAAAGCTGGGCCATACCTTGAGCTTAGAGGGGTCTCTAAGCTGTATAAAGGGGCGTCTTCTTGTCATGGTTCTGTGGGAATGAATATGGAAGGAGGGAATATGGGGATGGCCGGTCCCCATGAACTGGGACGATACAAAACAAGATATGGGACTATTTTTAAATGAGAAGTAGCTTGACTAATTCTGTCCCAAAGAGGTGTTTTCTGAGAATGAGCTAGGGTAGAACTGAAATGTCCTTGTTACTTTGCTTAAAAAGCTGGAGTCTATGGACCAAAGGGACAAGGTCTTTTAGATACTTGTGCTGGTGTCTTGGCAAAAAAGAATCCTGGATACTGAGTTTTTCTGCCTTGGTGTGAAGGTGATACTCATGTCTCTGTGATTCCAGTGAATATTCCCATTGTCCACTGTATGGGAGCCTGGCCTGTGGATACGCATGAGGCCTTGGGACCACAGCTATCCCTAGTATCCTGGCCAACCTTCAAGCAGAGCTTCAGGCAAACCAAACATCAACATTTTTTTCTCCATTCCCCCTGCTCCACCCATGCCTAGATGTTCTTGGGGACAAGTGAGCTGAGGAGGGCTTTGTCCTCCCAAAAGTGGTCTTATGAAGTGACTCAAGCACTTCTTAGCTGTGTGTGGATTTGCATTTTGCTGCAACTGGCTGGGAGCTGACATTCCTATTTCTGTGCTGGGCTTGGACTTCAAAGACAACTCGGCCAAGAAGCTGCCAACGTGTTCTTTCCAAGCAGAAGTTGAGCCTCCTACCTTGCTGATGGAACAAAAAACCAACCTATCAAAAATTTGGCCAGGCTTGTTGGCTCAGCCTATAATCCAGCACTTTGGGAGGCCAAGGCAAGTGGATTGTCTGAGCCCGCTGGTTTGAGATCAGTCTGGGCAACTTAGTAAGACCTCATCTCTACAAAAAAAAAAAAATTAGCTGGGCATGGTAGCATGCACCTGTAGTTCCAGCTACTTTGAAGGCTGAAGCAGAAGGATCGCCAGAGCCCAGCAGGTTGACTCTGGGGTGGCCATGAGTGTGCCACTGCACTCTAGACTGGGTGACAGAGTGAAACTCCAACTCAAAAAGAAAAAAATGTGTTCAACTTTCCTAGGAAACACAGGGGTGTGCTGCCTAAGGGTTCCTAAGCTGACTTGGGGTCTTGGTCAAGGGAGAAGTGAGGTCAAATACCCGCTCTCCTACAAAACTCCCTGCCTGTGTGCTCGAAGTGACACCCGGCTTCTCCCCTTGTCCCAGGCAGGCAGGGGAAAAGGAGCCTGCAAAACAGGCCTCCTTTTCATACCAGGACTTGAGTTCCATGTCTAACTCACTGAGCAGGGGCATCTCAGGGGACCGAACTCAAAATGTGCCAAGTGCTCCAGAGCTGCCTCAGGTTGACTCAAATCCATGTGGCATTTCTGTAGGAGGTTGACTCCGAGGGGTGGAGGGAATTTCTTCTCTTGTTCCAGAGACCACGTCTCAAACGCTAAATTAGGGCACAAGAGCCAGTCTTGCCATAGTCTTGATTTTTCCAGGGGATTCCAGACATGACATTCGAGCAGACACAATGCAAACCTTTTAAGAAGAGGTCTGGGCTGTCCAAGAACTTAAAAATGCTAGGTCCACATGGTGATCCAAATATTTCAGGGGAGGGGGAAACAGCTGAAAGATTGGGCTCCTGAATATTTGCTGTCTCTTCTTTCTTTCTGTTGTCAGTTCAGTGTTTGCCAGCTGCAACCCAGAAAATCCAGAGGAAAAGCTTCAGCTCTACATGCAGATCTTTTAAGAGTCCTTCGTCGTGTTAACACTCACTTAAAACAAGTGGGTCTGGCCAGTGCAGTGACTCACACTGTAATCCCAGCACTCTGGGAGGTTAAGGCGAGAGGAATACTTGAACCCAGGAATTTGAGACCAGCCTGAGCAACATAACGAGATCTCATTTCTACAAAAAATAAAATGAAAAAATAGGTAGGACAGAGCAGAGAGCAGTGAGACCTTACTCTCCTCCCTTAGTTGGCAAGGAGAGCTCTGGAGGAGCGCCCTCTGGACCTCACCCCAGCTACTCCTTGAGGGGCCACTGGGCATAGACAATTTTCCATTCTCTCTGCCTGCTCTCTGGACAGTCGACTTCACCCTGATGCATCCTGAGGAATGGAAGATGTCTGGGGAAACTGAGGAAAGAGACAGAGGGATGTCCTCCAGGGCAGACCTGGACTGGGAACTTTTTGAAGCAGGGACATGATCCAGGGGCTTGGCACTACACAAGCATTTGTGAATGTTATGCCATCCTTGATACCTTTCCAGAAGGTTGAGCTATTTCATCTTCTTCTGAGACCCCAAAATAATATTGGCTATCAGTTTTCGAAGGATGTTAATTCATGCTTCCAAATTGTGCCCCTTATGGTGACATAAGTAGTGGGGGTCTTGGTTAGGCAGCCCATTCCTGGAAGCTTTCAAGGGAGAAAGAGATAGGCCCTTTCAGATTCATAGCCATGGATTTCCTCTATTAATTTAGCAAACATGCAACTGTTTGATTTAAAAGGTAAGCTATAATCATAGCAAGTGTTTGTCTAAAAATAATGAGGATACCTATTCCACAGGCTAAGGTATAACTTGGTCCTTTTCCCACTAACCCTTCATTTCCCACTGCCAAGATCCCTTTGAGCCACCTCGTGAGTCCAGAGCCCTCCCCTGCTGTTTGCACTCCACTTTCCACCAACCTGTGGCAACTCTCCCTTAGAGCAGCTGTCCCCTCTTTCTCTCAGACATGGTAAAATTAATCTGCTTTACCAAGACTTTGAGAACAGACGAAATGGATAGTCTTTGCTTTCTCTCCTTCCTTCCTCAACATACAGCAGGAAAGGGAGAACAAGCCAGAATTAGAGCATCCGTGTAAAGCAAAGATGCTCAACTTCAGTGCTTCAGATTGCTCCCAGCAATCTCACGTATTAGAAATCCAGATTGCTGATGCCTCAAGATTCTCATTCCGTGTTGCAGGAATGGGACCCAGGAATCTGGGTTTTAAACAAACTGTCCAAGTGACTCTGGGCAGGAAGTCTTGGACTTTGATAGACTCTCGTATAAAAAGAGAAATTTGCTTTTGAACAGTAGAGCAAAATGCTAGACCTGAAGAACCTGCTCTGTTCGTCCTTTATACATTTCTGTAGTTAACAGAACACTGTAATGTGCCTTGGAGCTTAATAACTTGTAATAAATTCAACTGATATTAATTATAAAAAAAAGAAATTTCATTTTGTCTCAGCCTTTGCCATTGTCTTCCCCCTGAACTGGGAGCCCATGTGATTCCCCTGGAGAGCCCCTGATTCCACCTTTCTGACTCTTGAAGTCTATTCCCACCCCTATCTGGAGGATGTGGTCAAGGGACTGCTCTGCTTCTCTGGAGCAGGGCAGGCTGGGTTTGCAGAGGCCATCTGGATGTTAGGGATGCTGCCTGGGGCTAGGAGCATCAACCCTGGTCTGCAGTGCGGGAAAACTACAGGGTCATTTTCTGCTAAAGTGGGGAGGAAGAGCAAAACCCAGGAGAATGCTTTTAGTACAAGAGGTAATAGAGAGTCCTGAGAGATTAGCTGGGCTCACTATAAAGGGAATAAGAAATCCTTCCAGGGCAAACACAGTGCTGCTTCTGAAAAAAAATGTCTCCTGCTGGGCCAGTGACAAGTGCCTGTAGTCCGAGTTACTCAGGAGACTGAGGGGGGAGGATTGCTTGAGGGCAGGAGATCGAGGCTATAATGCATAATGATCACACCTGTGCACAGTCACTGCACTCCAGCCCAAGCAACATAGCAAGACCCCCAACTCTAACAAAAAAGAATTATCTCCTAATAAACAACCCATCTACATAGCATAAAATTTGAATGTCACCAAAGGACACACAATGAAAACTTTGTCTCTCCTACCAGTGCCCCTTGCTTACCCCCCAAACCTTCCCCCATGACCAGTTTCTCCTACACTTATACAAAGATACTCTGCAGACATTTATATATTCTTCTAAATACCAGTAATAGTCTACTGTACACATTGCTTTGCATGTATTTGCCCTTTTTAAAAAGTATAACCTCCAGATAGAAAGCTTTCTCCTCTTTAGGAAAAAAAAACCACAGTTGCAAGGTGCTCCATTCGTGGGTGCACTGTGGTGTAGCCCATCATCTTCGATGGATGGGCATTTGGATAAAGCCTTAAGACTTCCCCTGTCTCTCTTTGGGAAGCCTGGAAATCCCCAGAATAGGAAGAAAACCAGTTCTGTTGTCTCCTCTCTGGAGGCCACAAAGAATCAGACTGGGTGAAATGGAGATGGGACCTTCCCCCTGAGCCCTTACATCCTGGCTGAAGCTGGAGATGAAAAATCAGCAAAAATGTAACTCCTTGTTTTACAATTATCTTGGAAATATAATATCAAATGTATCAAGAACAGCTAAAGAAAAATCAGACAGAGGCTGGGGGGCTGGGCCTGCCTGAGAGGCAGCGTCTTTCTGTCTTCCTAGGGCCTAGATCTTTAGATAAATATGAAACCTCCTCCTCTCAGGATCTTGCCTGTACCAGCTCTTCCCACTGATGACACCTCGATGATGTTGAGAAGGTGGAGACCTTTGGAGCTAAAGATTTGTAATGCAGATGACTGGGAGGGCCATGATTATGACCCTCATTCAGGCAGGCAGTTCCCAAGCCTGAATGCTCACAACCAAGGCTGCACTGGCCTTCGCCTCTGGGACTCTGGAGTGGACTGTCCCAAGGAATGTTGGCTGTTTTCATTTCTGATTATTTTAAGGTATGAGAGAAGTGGGTCCCTGTGCCCATCTTTTGGGGGTGTTTTGCCTAAGTGGCTGGCCTACTACAGGGCGTACACTCCCTGGGCCTCTATGAAGGGGGTACTAGGTATAGCTTAGGCCTAGACCACAGACCTTTGAAGAACAGGACAGGCAGGATCTTTCCCTGGAGGTGACATACCACTGGGTACTCTCAGCATGTTCTGTGTGCAGGGCATCAGCCTGGTGCGTTCTATGGAGTTCTGAAATCCACCTGCTTATCCTGCACATGCTGGGAGCCAAGGAGCAGTGCTGACATCAGCCCTGTGCTACATGATGGCAAGTAGAACCAGACTCACCTGCTGCTTCCGGTAGTAAAGACACCTGAATGGGAGCTCCGGTGTGATGCCATGTGGAGTGACTTCTGGTAAGGTTTCTGAGCAAAGGGTGCATAATGTCCCTGGGCTTATGCATGGGAGTGAGGGTGCATTTTATGTATCAACTTGGCTAGGCCATGATACTCAGAAATTTGGTCAGATATTATTCTAGAGTTTCTGTGAAGTTTTTTTTAGATGAGATTAACACTTAAATCTGTAGACACTGAGTACAGCAGACGACCCTCCAGCATGCATCCACATCACATCAAGCCACTGAAGCAGTCAGGATTCTGTAAAGGAACAGCGCCAATAGGACAGAAAGCAACATGGAGCTTGATTTTAAGGAGCTGGTTCACACAGTTGTGAGGACTGCAGGTCTGAAATCTGAAGGACAGGCCACCAGACTGGAAACTCAGGCAGAGGTGATGCTGCAGTCTTGATGCAGAATTGCTTCTCCTGAAACCTCAGTTCACTCATATGGCTGTCAACCAACAGAGAGAATACCGTCCACATCATCAAGAGCAGTCACCTAATTTAAAGCAGACTGATTGCAGATGTTCCTTTGCAAAGCACTCCTTAAAAAGTGTTTGATTAGATACCTGAGTACTATAGCTTGGGCATCTTGACGTAGAACATTGACCTTCACAGGTGCCCCTTGGGGAGTTTATATTGTTGTCAAAGAGTTCTGCAAGAGGCTAAGCAGCTGGTGTTTCCCCCATTTGACAAACAATAAACAATTTGGCTGATGCCTCAAAATCAATTAACAGAGAAGAACCATAGATCACCTGTCCTCTTTTTTTTTCTCATAAATTAGAATAGGAAGCATTTTTGTTAATGTTTTAAGGAGAAAGACACAAAAATCCCTGGTCTACCACTGAAGAATTAGGATGTACAAATATGACACCAGTCCCTGCAGTGCACAGCATGTGCCACATGCACCACTTCTAGGTCTTGGCTGGGAGGGGACCGTGGAGGTCAAGATGGAGGAAGAAAGAGAGGAGACTGCAGGTGGAAGAGGGAAGATGCTCTGGGCACCATATTACTTGTATGGGTTATGCAGAGTATGATGGCATTCTTGAAATGTTTGGAAACCTTAAGCTCCCACAGATGAGCAGGTATTGAGAGCAGATTGTGTGGGTGGGCAGTGGCTGGGCTGAGCCTGACGTCTAGCTTCGCTACGTCAGTTCCACATGTGCTGACAGAATCAAGCTCGTCACCCATGCCTGTCTGTTCAGTTACATCTCACCCACCAGCCCCACAGGAGAAAAGTGGGGGAGCACTTTTCCAAGCTTGCTTCCAAACAAAACAAGCCTCTGTTCTTTTGTGGAAAAGTCAGAAATCTCTCCCTTCTGCAGATGCTTCTCACAAAACTGCTTTGTCCCTGAAGCTCTATAGCCATGCATACTGACAGAAAAAGGACAGTGATGAAAGACAGAGAGACTTTTCTCCCAAGAGGGGTCCAGTCCTCCTCTCTCTCTACCCATCTTGCTTTGACTCCCTGATGACAGCACAGGAAAACACACTTGGAAAGCAGAGCCTGGCTGGCTGGTGACTGCTTGGGGAGAACGTAGGGAGCATTCCAAAGTCCCAGAGGTTTCAACCAAAGAAAGAAATAAGGGGCAGACTTGGACAGGATTTGAAGAGCTTCCGGGCAGAGAGGGGGTAGGAGGGAGCACAGGCCTGCTCCTGACTAGTATGTGCATCCCCGGGGTTCCTGGAGCAGCTAAGCCCAGATCCTGAGTTCACAGAATATTGATTGCATGCTGATATAAATTATTAAAAGAAAGAGAAAATCTGATGCTGCAAGAGGAGAGAATTGCTGCAGGGGAGTCCTTGAGTGGGAATTGGAATGGGCTCTGGAGCACAAGAAGAGGACCCAGCTTTAGGGAGGAGCCCCATGGCTCATCCACCAGCAGCAGGGAAAGTCAAGACTGCCGTGAAGCTGGGGGTGGGGATGTGCGGCTGTTGGTACAGGTTCTCTCCTGAAGCTTCCCTGCGGATTTCTTGATGAGATTAGATGCTGTGAATCAGGATGAGGATGGAGGAAGGAAGGACTGTGGGGGGGGGAGAAAGGGAGGATAGGAGGGGGAAGGGGGAGAGAGGGAGACAGAAAAGGAAGGGGAGAGCGCCAGCATGCCAGGCAGCACTGAGGGCAATCCAAAGCTAGGTGGCCAAGTTGTGTGTTCCCCAGCGACTCTCAGCTGCCTGGAAGCAGACACAGGGTGCATGAAGAATTGTTTCTCAGCAGTGTTAAGGTTTGGCTAAGCAGGTGAAGTGAGCAGATCAAGGGCGATAGGAATGCAAGAAGGTGATTACTGGGGCAGGTAGTAGATTTGAGGCTGGATTAGGAAGGGTGGGAACACAAGAGGGAGTTGGGAGGACAAGACGGCAGGTTCAGATCCTGGTGGGTTAGAGGGTTACTGGACTTGGGAAACTAGTTGTAGTAATCTGGAAAATAGGAGGTCGTGACAGAAAATAGGAGCTTGAAATTGAGGACTGTCAGAGGTGCAGCTAGTGGTAATCCCAAAGCCTTAATGAGACACGACCACAGCATGAGTGGCTGAGATGGGCACAGGACCAAACTAACAGGGAGCCCACGGAACTCAGGGCCAGGGTGTGGGAAGGATGAGTGCTATGGCTATGAAGTCACCAGCTGCTAAGAGAGGAGTGTTAGAGAGAGGGACAGTGACCACCATGCCAACATCCTCAGGAAAGGAGGGTTGGTCTGAAGATGTCAACCACATAGAGGTGCATAGGTGGAAAATCTGATGGTGTGAAGTTCAAAGCAGAAGCAGAGTAGAGCTGTCCTATGGGACCTGGACTTAACGTTCTTCCCCATTCCTCACTATCCTGAAGTAAAGTATTAATTTTTTGTTTGATAATCAGCTTCTGGTAGAGTTTAGCAAAGGTTATATTTCACATAAATATATTATCCAACTATGTAGTAAAAAGAAAAATGTTCAGAGGAATGGTTTATCAAAGAGTACATAAAAATACTTGTCAGCTTTTCGTGGGCTAAGACTGCAAAATGTCTTCTAAGAACAACAGATTGAAGACATTCTAAAATCGACACAAAATACATTGGGAATGAAAAACGTTTTCAAAAGAGCAGAATTGATCTAGAAAGTTCCCCAGCAAGTGACCAAAAAAAAAAAAAAAAACAAAAAACAAAACCCACACAACTGTTCACCAACTAAAGGCATATACAAGGAAGACATCTTCTAAGACAGCAAGAATGATGGACTGTGTGTTTGGAAGTGAGGAAGTGAACAACCTGTGTCACCAGGAAGCTCTGCTGTCAGCAGGAGCTAACTCAGCCTCCAGGGCAAAAATTTACAATCAGTAAAGGGGGTTTGAAAAGGCTTTGATCTCTATGCACATCAATTTCCCAAAGTGTCAAAGGCCTCCAGGCTCATTTTCTTCAGGAATCGCTACCATGCTAGAAAGTGATTGCTATGATCTGAATGTTTGTGTCCACCCAAAATTCGTATGTTAAAATTCTAACCCCCAAGATGATGCTGTTAGGATGTGGTGTCTTTAAGAGATGATTAGGTCATGGGCAGAGCCCTTGGGGAATGGAATTAGTATTCTATAAAAGAGGCCTCAGAGAGACCCCCTCGCCCCTTCCACCATGTGTGGTTACAGTGAGAAGATGGCAATCCATGGGCCAGGCATGGTTGCTCATGCCTGTAATCCTAGCCTTTTGGGAGGCCAGGGTAGGAGGATTGCTTGAGCCCAGGAGTTTGAGACCAGACTGGGCAACATAGCGAGACCTGGTATCTACCTAAAAAATAAAAAAATTAGCTGGGTGTGGTGGCATGTGCCTGTAGTCCCAACTACTCAGGAGGCTGAGGCAAGAGGAGGAAGGAGGCTTGCCTGAGTTCGGGAGATTGAGGCTGCAGTGAGCCATGATCATGCCAGTGAGACCCCACCTTAAAAAAATAATAAAAATGAGCCGGGCTCGGTGGCTCAGCCTGTAATCCCCCACTTTGGGAGGCTGAGGTAAGTGGATTGCCTGAGCCTGCGGGTTCAAGACCCACCTGGGAAACTTGGCAAGACCTCATCTCTACAATAAATCAAAAAATTAGCCAGGTATGGTAGCGCGCGCCTGTAGTTCCAGCTACTTGGAAGGCTGAGGCGGAAGGATCGTCAGAGCCCAGCAGGTCGAGTCTGTGGTGGCCGGGAGCGTGCCACTGCCCTCCAGCCTGGACGACAGAGTGAGACTCCAACTCAAAAATAATAATGATAATAATAATAATAATAAAGATGTCAATCTGTGAGGAAGTAGGCACTTACCAGACACCAAATCTGTCAGTGCCTTGATCCTAGACTTTCCAGCATCCAGAACTATGAGAAATAAATGTCTGCTGCTTATACTCGGTTTTTAGTGTATATAGTTACAGCAGCCTGAACAGACTAAAACCATAACTAATACAGTAGTCACATTCATCTTTAGGGAATGTCCTCCAAGACCCCGAGGGATGCCTGAACTCAAGAATTGTACCAAATCCAATATACACTGTTTTTTCCTGACATACAAACCCCCAATAAAGTTTAATTTATAAATTAGGCATAGTAAGAGATGAATAACACCTGCTAAATGGCTAACAGGTGGGTATTGTCCACAGCATGGAGACGCTAGACCAAGGGATGATTCTGGTTCCTGCAGGATGGTGAGAGATTTCATCAGCCTGTTCAGTTTTAAACTTATGCATTGTTTATTTTGGGCATTTTCCACTTAATAATCTTGGGCCTTGGTTGACCACAGGTAACTGAAAACAGGAAATGAGAAACCAAGAATAAGGGGGGATTACTGGATGAACTTTTAATTGAGAACTGTAGTAGGCTGAATAATGTTCCCCCAGATATATTTGCGTCCTAATCACCAAAACCTGTGAATGTTGCCATCTACAGTATAGGAGCTTTGCAGATGTAACAAGTTAAGGATCTTGAGATGGGGAGGTGATCCCAGGTTAACTGAGTGAATCCTAAATGTAATTGCAAGTATCCTGATGGAAGGGAAGCAAAAAGGTCAAGGGAAATGGAAGGAGATGGGACAAAGGAAGCAGAGGTTGGAGTCCCATGCTTTTAAGATGGGGAAGGGGCCACAAGCCAAGAAACATAGGTCTCTTCTGGACACTGGAAAAGGCTAAGAAATGGCTTCTTTCCCAGAACCTCCAGTGGGAAGCAGCCCTGTTAAACCTTGGTTTTATACCTACAACCCTCATTTTAGATTACCTGAGAGCCAGTGGGGGAAGGCTGTCTTTTTCTTTTGCCTTTGCAGTCACAGTGGAAGGTTGTATACCCAGGGGCGGGGTTGCATCTATCATCTTCAGCTGCAAGAGAGAATGGTGTCAATAGGCAGGACACCAGAAGTAGGGGAGAGAGAGAGAGAGAGAGAGAGAGAGAGAGAGAGAGAGAGAAGAGAGAGAGAGAGAGAGAGAGAGAGAGACACGGAGTGAAGGAGGACAGAGGATGCAAGGAGAGACCTCCTTCAGGCTAGTCCTTCTTATTATCCCTCCTGTGGTTCTATGAGCTCTCCCAGTTTCCTTCCTTCCCATCCCCCATTCCTTGAGTTAAGTTTTTCTCATCTGCTGCCAAAAAAGCCCTGATTAATTACACAAAGGTCTCATGTGTGGCTCAGAGTGGGAGTCAGAGGCTTTATCCCTCTGAACCACCTCCTGTGGCTGTACCAGGGCAGAGCCAGGGTGCCCTGAGGCACAGAGTTTTACAAGAGCCTGCTGGGCCACAATGCCAGGTTTCAAGGTCAAGACCAGGCCTGCAAAAGCCTCCCTTACCTAGACAGTTCTTCTATGAGGCAGAAGCTTGACGGTATTTTCAATTGCATCATCTTCTGGGATATTTGTCTGCTACACATCTCTTTCCTTATTGATGTATCCCTCAGCTCTCAGGCCCACAGACCGAGTGTTCCAGGATTAGCTGAGCAATACAGCCACGGGCACCATTCAGGATTGTGATCTGGAGTGTTGTGATTGTTATGGGCCATACAGTGTAGGCTCCAGCCGAATCCACCTCCACCCCCACTTCACCTCCTTGCCCCCTTCAAGACTAAAATTCCTCACATCAAGTGGGAACCCGCCTTCCTCCTGAATCCACTGTGTTTGAGGGACTAGACTTGTGCCAGGAGATGGGGTAGTCTGTCCTTCTTCCTGAGGGTTCCTCATGGGTAGCTGTGAAGGCACCAGTGTTCAAGACTGGCCACTCTGAACCCACCAGCCAGAACAGACCATCCGAATTATATATCCTACCTGTGTGAACTTGTTGCGCACACTGAAGTTCATCTCCCTCTTCCCTGTCAGTGTTTCCCCATTGACTTGTGCTACTACCTCACAGAAAAACTGAAGGAACCCTGAGGTCTAAGGAATCCCACTGCACATTCCCTCTCTGGCTCACAGTCTCAAGACACCAATTTTGTTTTCCCGCCTAGAAAAATACTCTGTTATCTAGATCCCAAAGCCAGGTCTTAGGCCCCTCCTCCCCCATTGCCACCCCCGTGAACCCTCCGATTCCAGGGTCACTCAGATATAAAAAGACACCTATGGTAGGAATGGCTGAAGGTTTTAATGGAGGAGCTCCAGGGGGGAGGGTTACATGTGTGGAACCACAGTGAGGGCGTCCACAACCTTCAAAGCCCTGCCTTCCAAGCATGCTGTCGCAGCAAGGTCTGCTCTCACGTTGTGTCCCCTTACTCAGAGCAGAGATATGCAGCTTCTATATCCACATTAGTTATAGACATTGTACTTGGTGGGCCCCGACCCCAACTTCTAACACAGAATACACACGTTTTCCCTTTCCTGGCACACACCTTTCCTGCCCATCTTGATGGGAGACAGGAAGCTACCAGGCCTTGAAAAGTAAGTTGCAGGAGCCAACCTCCCCCCACCCAGTGCCAGGCAGAGATAGGTGAATGGTGCAGGTGGAGGGCAGAGGAACTCCTGCTAGAAATGACCCTTGGAACAATATCAGATGTCCCCCTTTCTCTACCCCCACAGCAACATGTCCCCCCTTCTTTCTCCTGGAGGAGAGGGTTTGGCCAAGCAGGGACAGAGTTCTTGGTGGGAGGAGGTGTTGAGAGACGGCATGGACTTTTTTCTTGCTAGTAGGACTCAGTGCTCATCAAAAGTTGATGTCATAAGATAAAGCATCCTAGGGAAACAGTGGAAGCTTCTGGAGTAGCCCAAGACAGCAGAATGGAGCTCAGTTTCCCAGCAGTCTGAACTTCGGCCTCTTAGCCCAGTGCCCCTTGCTCTTGTACCCCTACCCCAGAAGTGCTTAAAAGAAGGCTGAAGAGCACCAGGGGAAGACTGTGGGCAGGACAGAAGAGTGGTGTGTAGTGGAACCACCCAGGATTATTGGCCATGTGTGCATGGCCATGTGTGCTTCACTCTGCTTAGGTGGAGACACCAGGCCACGGCTCAGTTGGACAGGGCTGGAGCATAGAGGACTCAGAGGAAGTGCATGAGGGACTGGGTGCTTCTTGCCATCCTCACCACCAGCCTTGTGGGCCCAGAGAAGGGGCCAGAGAGACCAGCAGTGTCCCCTGCCCCTCTGAAGAAAAAGAGACCCATTTCCACCACATTTCAGCAAGCAGCCCCTTTCCACCCAGGCCTCTTGGTCCCAGCATGCTGGGACCCTGATGTGGGAAGCAGGGAAGAAGGTTTCCATGCAGACACCCAGCCACGTTGTTTACACTGGGGGCCATCTCGGTAACCAAGTGGCCAGGTCAGAGAGTGCAGGTCATAACCTTGACTTCATTCTTCTTTGGCTGCCACATTCACGGAGTGCTGGAGGTGCTGAGAGGGCAATGCCCAGCAATACATGAACAAGAAGATGGGCACATTCCAGCGGGTGGGTGAGCAGGTGGGGGCTCTGAGTCACGCTGGGGACAGCCCTTCTCACATTGTTTGTGCTGTGGCGCCCTCAGGGTGCTCTTCTGGGGATGCCAGCGAGCAGGAGATGAGCTGGCTCAGGCCCACCTCCTCATTCTCAGTGTGTTCCAGCTGGGGCCAGAAGGGGAGACTTCGCAAGCAGGGGTATGTGCAGAACTTGGTCCCAATCCCCCAGGGGAGGCTGTAGACTTCTGAGGCCTTCAGAGTCTCCTCAGACCCCTTCTGGACTTGGTTCCATGCCAGGAAGCCTCTCTCCTCCTTACTACCTAATAGGAGACAGCAAGAAGTCAAGATCGGCCCAATGGAGTAGCCTGGAGTGAAAGTGGGACTCCGGTGCCCTAGCAGTGCCTGTGAGGTCCCCTCTCAGAGCTCCCGTGCCCTGCGCTCCTCCTTCTCCCTCTGCTCCAATCTCGCCTCAAAGATCACAGCTCAGTTCAGCTCATCAGGCCACTCCAAGCTCCGACGGTGTGGCTGACACTGCCTGAGCACTGGGCGCAACCATATAGGAACCACAGAGCTGTCCTCAACCCCAGGGAGGGCTGGCCACTTGTTAATGTCTCTGGAATGCAGATGCATTTTACGTGGGGTGAAGAGAAACAATGTGCAAAGTAGAATACCACGAAGCAGGTGCTACCATAAAGAGCCTCACGGGAGGCTCCAGGAGAACCCAGAAGAGGAAGAAAGGAAAGATGGGCATGCCGGGCTCGGTGGCTCAGCCTGTAATCCCGCACCTTTGGGAGGCTGAGGTGAGTGGATTGCCTGAGCCCGCGGGTTCGAGACCCGCCTGGGCAGCGAGACCTCATCTCTACAATAAATCAAAAAAATCAGCCGGGCGTGGTAGCACATGCCTATAATTCCGGCTACTTGGAAGGCTGAGGTGGAAGGATCGCCGGAACCCAGCAGGTCGAGGCTGCGGTGGCCGGGAGCGGCCACTGCACTCCAGTCTGGGCAACAGAGTGAGACTCCAACTCAAAAAAAAAAAAAGATGGGCATAGACGGTCTCTTCCAGGAAGGCTTCAGTAATTGAAGTCTCTATGCTCTTCACCTTCAGCCTCCCCAGCACTCACAGACTAGTCTGCCCATCACAGCACTTATTAGCCTATACTGTAAGTATCTGTGTTCTTGTCTGTCTCTCCCATCAGCCTGTGGATTTCTGGAAGGCAGGAGACATCTTCTTGTAATCTTAGTTCATAGCACCTAGTATATTGGATTTTTATTAGAAATATGGGTCAGGAACAGTGGCTCAAGCCTGTAATCCCAGCACTTTGGGAGGCCAAAGTAAGAGGACTGCCTGAACCCACAGGTTTGAGAACAGCCTGAGCAATTTGAGAGAACAGCCTGAGCCTGAGCAATTTGTCGAGATCTCATCTCTACAATAAATCCAAAAAATTAGCCAGGTGTGTTAGCGCACACCTGTAGTTCCTGCTACTTGGAAGGCTGAGGTGGAAGGTCCACCTGAGCCCAGCAGGTTGACATGACACTGGGGTGGCTGTGAGCATGCCACTGCAATCCAGCCTGGGCAATGGAGTGAGACTCCAACTCAAAAAAATAAAAATAAAAATATAAAAGAATGAATAAATGCTTGTGTGGTCTTTCTCTCCAGTTAGATTGCAAGCTCTAAGAGAGCCAGGGCTGTCTTTTCTCCATTTGCTTCTGATGTATTTCCCATTTTAGGGTCCTGTTATGGGCTGAATTATGCCCCTTCCCCCACCCAAAATTCCTCTTTTGAAGCCCCAACACCCAGTGCCTCCAAATATGACCGTATTAGGAGACAAGGCCTTTAGAAAGGTGATTCATTACAATGAGACCATTAGGGTGAACCCTCATCCAACCTGAGTGTCTCCACAAGAAAAGGAGATTAGGACACCAGAGAGATGCAAGGGATATATATACACAAGCAGAGGAGAGGCCATCTGGGACACAGCAAACAGGTGGCCATCCAAAAGCCAAGGAGAGGGGCCTCAGGAGAAGCCAACCTGCCTGCACCTTGACCTTGAACTTCCAGCCTCCAGAAGTGTAAGACAATAGTTTCTGCTGTGTAAGCCCCCCAGGCTGTGGCGTTTCATTAAGGCAATTCTAGCAAACTTATATGGGCCTTATGTCCCACCCAAACACAGGCCCATTCTGGGTATCCTGTGACCAACCTGACACCGTCATGGAGCCAGGAGAAGCTCTCCAGGTGGCCCAGGTGCTGACCATCCACCCACACTGCCAGCTTACAGGATGAGTGAGCCCTACCAGGAATGGTGTTATCCAAGAGAAAACCCAGACATCCGCCAACAAACATGCCCGTGGTCAGCAGCACCTGAGTGATCTGGTCCAGCTGGACAATCCCTAGAATGGAGACAGAAGTGACAAGCTCGCAGGGACCAGGGGAGCTCCTGGCTCTGCCCCTGGAGTGGCAACAATCTGGAAGGCAGAGACAGTTACCTGTCTGGAGCTTCTCAGGGTTCTTGTTCACCCAGCTTGGGATGGTGAGCCCACCGTAGATGGAGAAGCCAAAGACAAAGAGGTTCCGGGATGAGTTCATGTCCACGTACTGCGGGAGAAAGGCCAAAGGCACAGGGCCATCGCATCTCTACTGCACAGCAGGGCAAGTGCTGTCTACAGAGGTCCTGACACTTCCAGCTATTCCTTGCTTCCAGCTGGGGGCCTGTTGGCTTCTGAGCCTGAGATTCCCTCTTCTCCTCCCCAGCCCCAGCCCTACCCCATTCACCTCAGTCTGGTGGGCCCTCTTGAGAGGAGAGGCAGCTGCTTCTCCCAGGGCGCCTGCTGGCCTCACCTGAAGATTGGAGATCCCCACAGCAGTGATGATGCCGAACATGACCAGGAACATGCCTCCAATCACAGGGTTTGGGATGGTGGCAAATGCAGCCCCAACCTTCCCGAGCACGCCCATCAGGAGCAGCACGCAGCCTGCAGCGACAGTCACCATCCTGCTCCCCACCTGCAGCACCCAGGGAGATGGGAACAAGAAGCCCCAGCTAGTCCAGGTAACTGGAGGCCTCTGCCCTGCTCCCAGGGCACTTTGATATCATTGTCAGGTCCTGCAGGGGCAGTGCCACCTGATCCAGCCCCCACCTCTCCACTCTGCTGCTCCCATGCCTGCCTTCAAGTCCTAGCTCAAATGCTCCTCCCTTGAGTAGCCTGGACAGCAGGCAAGAAAGCCCAACACTTCAGAGTGGAGCTGGGGAGTTGATCCCAGCTGCACCTCTAACCAGCTGGGTGACTCTGAGCACATGACCTAACCTCTCGGAAAGTCAGCCTCCACACTGCCACATGGAACCTGTAATACCTATAGTAAGTCCCCTACATACAAACAAGTTCTGTTTCAAGAGCCCATTCATACATCCAATCTGTTCATAAGTCCAACAATATCAGCCTCGGCACCCAACTAACACAATTAGTTATACAGTACTACACTGAAATAGGTTTATAATACTTTTCACACAAATAACACATTAAAAAACAAACATACAGTACTGTTCAGTAACGTACACAAAAGCATAACCACTTGTAGAGGATTCACGCACATGATGATGCACGTCAGACACATGAACTAACTTACATGATTGGACATGCAAACACACAGTCACAACTTTACAGTTCATAACTTGAAGGTTTGCATGTAGGGGACTTACTGTATTTCTCAAGGTCAAATCAGATAATGCAGGTGAAGGGACACATAGCAATAGTAAGCATTAACCATGGTAGGCACTTGAAAAAGAGTAAAGATTTTTTGCAAGGGACAGCTGTATGGTTCTGCCAGCGAGATGCTGCATCTCCGCGTGTGGCTTGTACTGTTGTCTACCAGATCACATGTGCCCCAAGAAAGGAGTCTCGCTGATTTCATGTTCTGCAACCACTCCTCACCCAGGGTGTACTGTGGCTAATTTATCCCAAGAGGCCAGGCAGGAAGGAAACCTGGAGCATGCCTTTTTCAAATCTCTCATTTTGCAGAAACCCAAAGAAGAGAGAAGGAGCCTAAAGCCACAGGTGGCCACGCTCCCAGGTCTCCCATGTCCAGTCTCACAGTCAATGCCCTGGCGTTTGTAAACAGCACTGTGAGCTCACAAACACATGGATGTTCGCTTCATACCATAACATTTTCAATTTCCTTGCTGCTGTTTTGTAAGTGGAGCCTCGAATTTTAGTAAGAGGAGACGGATACCATGCAGGGAAGCTCATAAAGAAAGAATATAATCTCTAGCAGCAATATGTACTCTGAAGACAGTAACGAAGTCACAGGGTCAGGGTGACTGGGTAGGAAGGCGGTCAAGAAAGGCCCGTCCAGGAGGCCAGAGTTCAGCCAAGACCCAAGGGAAAAGAAGAAGTCACAAACATGAAGGTTTGGTAGAGACGCATTCTAGAGAAGAAACAGCAAATGCACTCTGTGGTGGGAGGAGCCTGGTGGTTGTGAAAAGAACATCAGTGTGGCCGGGCGCAGTGACACAGAGAGAGGGGTAGAAGACAGAACATCCTGTGAGATCTTGGGGGCCATAAAAAGGAGTTGGAATAAAATCCAAAGGCAAGGCATAAGTAAAGCATGGCATGTTCATTCCATGGAATATTACTCAGCCTTAAAAAGGAAAGGAAATCCTGGACACATGCTACAACATGAGTGAGCCATGAAGACATGATGCCAGGTTAAATGAGCCAATCATAAAAGGACAAATACCATTATGATTTCACTTATACCAGGTACCTGGAGTTGTCAAACTTATAGAGTCAGAAAGCAAAATTGTGGGTGCCAGGAGCTGGGGAAGGAAGGAAAGGAGAGTTGCTGTTTAATGGGAACAGTTTCAGTTTTGCAAGATGAGAGAGTTCAGAAAACACATGGTGCTGATGTGTACACAACAGTGTAAACGTACTTAACACTACAGAACTGTACACTTGGAAATGGTTAAAATGGTGAATTTTGGGTTATATGTGTTAAAAATTTTAAAAAAATCCAAGACAAGAGAAACTCTCAGTAGATGGCTTTTAAGCAGAGTGGCAACACAAATGGTTTACACTTCAAAATTCAGGTCATTATTATCCATCTGTTTTATGATTTAGGACAATGATAGATTTTCTCAATAAGCAATCAGTATGGAATGTTATATGAGAGGGGACCCAAAAAAACTGAATTATTTTTTGAAGGGCATGCCCCTTGTAGTACAGGCTTCCCTTGCTAGGTAAGTGTTCTAGGAACCCATCAGCATCAGTGGACCACCTGGTTCTGTTGTGAGAGGCTGTGTTCAACTTCAGTTAATTTTTTTTTTTTTGAGATTTTTTCAACGTGTTTGCCCATTTTATGATGGGTGATTTACGAGCACACCTGCCCACATCACACTGAGTGAGCAGCAGTTTTTGACCAAAAACAGCATGACCCATGTCCCACCCTCCATATTCACCCAATCTCACCCCAGCAATTGTTTTGTTTGTTTGTTTCCCCAGATTAAAAAAAAAAAGTCCTCAAAGGGAAATGTTTTACCGATGTGGAAGAGGCAAAACAAAAGATGGCAGAAGCACTAAAAGACATCAAAATTGGGGTTCAAAAACTGTTTTGAGTAGTGGAAAAGTTGTTTCAGTGGGTGTATTGCATCAAACAGAGTGTACTTTGAAAGTGACTGAAGTTTAAACATATAAGTTTAAATACATGGGCCAGGCATGATGGCTCAGCCTGTAATCCCAGCACTTTGGGAGACCAAGGCAAGAGGATTGCCTAAGCCCGGGGGTTCAAGACCAGCCAGGGCAACTTGAGCAATTTATCATCTCTACAATAAATCAAAAATAAGCTGGGCATGGTAGCACGCGCCTGTAATTCCAGCTACTTGGAAGGCTGAGATGGAAGGATCGTCTAAGCCCAGCAGGTCGAGGCTGCGGCGGCCATGAGTCTGCCACTGCTCTCTAGCCTGAGTGACAGAGACTCCAACTCAAAAAAAAAAAAGAATGCACAAATCCTCATAAATAAATTCCAGATTTTGGGGGAATTGTAAACCATGATTTCTCTTCCATCTATATGGGGGTTCACTTAGCATATAAAACTAAAATGAATACCCTTCTCCTGGTATTGTACAGCAGTACAGCAGTAATTGTTCCTATTCATAATCTTAAAAGTGGGTTTTCCTAAAATTCATTTCTTTTTTTCCTTTTTTTTTTTTTTTTTGAATTGGAGTCTCACTCCATCGCCCAGGTTGGAGTGCAGTGGCACACTCACGGCCACCCCAGCGTCAACCTGCTGGCTCCAGTGATCCTTCCGTCTCAGCCTTCCAAGTAGCCAAAACTACAGGCACGTGCTACCATGCCCAGCTAATTTTTTTTTAATTTATTGTAGAGACAAGGTCTCACCAAGCTGCCCGGGCTGGTCTTAAACCTGCAGGCTCAGGGAATCCACTTGCCTCAGTCTCCAAAAGTGCTGAGATTGCAGGCTGAGCCACCGAGCCTGGCCCCAGGTACATTTCTATAGAGGATCAACGTTGCTCTGCAACCTGCAGCTTCAGAACCAACTAAAAATTATGATCTGATTGGAGTCACTACTAACTACCACCACCTGGTTTTCATAGAGTTTTTTTGAGTGGCTAGAAGTTTTGGAATGCCAAGGAAGTGCACAGCTCATAGCTGGGGTTTAGGTGACAACTACTACCAGTGAGGAAAAAATGTTCTCTAAATTTTTAGGATAATGTGAACCCTAATGTAAACTATGGACTCTGGGTGATAGTGTTGCATCAGTATAGGTTATCAGCTAAAACAAATGTCCCGCTCTGTTGAAGGGTGCTGATCATGGGAGTGGGGGCCATGCAAATGTGGCAGCAACCTGTGTATGGAAAATTTCTTGACCTTTCTCCCAATTCTTCTGTGAACTCAAAACTGCTCTAAAAATATAGTTTTTAAAAATGACCCCGACCTTGAGACATTAAGTATCGTTCTCAAAAGTTAGAGCTGTGCTACAAATGTTCTTGTCTTAAAATCTCATAATGGGCTGGGCTAGGTGGCTTACCCTATAATCCCAGCACTTTGGGAGGCCAAGACGAGTGGATTGCCTGAGCCCACAGGTTCAAGACCCGCCCAGGTAACTTGGTGAGACCTTGTCTCTACAATAAATAAAAAATTAGCCGGGTGTGGAAGTGCGCCTGTAGTTCTGGCTAGTTGGAAGGATGAGGCAGAAGGACTGCCGGAGCCCAGCAGGTCGAGGCTGTGGTGGTCGGGAGTGGCCACTGCACTCCAGTCTGGGCGACAGAGTGAGACTCCAATGAAAAAAAAAAAAAAAAAAAAATCTCATAATGAGTTTTTTTGTCAATGGATAATTTAGATAGTCCTTGAATCTGTTTCACATCCATGTGTGTCTACTTCCAGACCTTAAAAGGTACCCTTATGTAGCTTCTGTTTTGTGAGATGAAAAAGTTCTGGAGATCTGTTGTACAGCAATGTGAATATACCTAATACTACCGCACTCTACACTTTAAAATGGTTGTAATGGTAAATTTTATATTATATGTCTTTTACCACAGTTAAATTTTTTTAAAGATAATACAATAATGTTAATTAAAGTCCATTAATGCAGGAATAAAGTAAGCAAAATCTGCCTTGGCTTATTTTTATCCTTCTGGTCTAAGAGCTTATGTATTTAACTGCCTTCATTAGAAATTCTTACCACATCAAAAGAACCCTTTTGTTTTGCTTACAACCCTAATGATTAACTGTGAGAACAAAGGCAGGACTACAAGCACAACAGAGTAATGTGTTAGGTTCAGCCAATGCCCTTTGAATATACACTGATGGTCTCATAAAGATGGCAATCAAGCCGGGCTCGGTGACTCAGCCTGTAATCCCGCGCTTTTGGGAGGCTGAGGTGAGTGGATTGCCTGAGCCCAAGGGTTCGAGACCCGCCTGGGCAGCGAGACCTCATCTCTACAATAAATCAAAAAATCAGCCGGGCATGATAGCGCATGCCTGTAATTCCGGCCACTCGGAAGGCTGAGGTGGAAGGATCGCCGGAGCCCAGCAGGTAGAGGCTGCGGTGGCCGGAAGCGGCCACTGCACTCCAGTCTGGGCGACAGAGTGAGACTCCAACTCAAAAAAAAAAAAAAAAAAAAGATGGCAATCATCTGCCACATGCATTTATCATACAGCTCTGGCCCTCTTTTGGCCTCAGGACTGGCATCTGGTCTGGGAGCTATGATGCTCTACAGAAGTGACAGGAGATCTCTGACCTCGGCCTAGTTCCCTTCCACACATGGGCAGAACCAAGAAGTGGTCTGAGTTCATCACTGCACAGATGCAGCGTGAAGCAAAACCTTCAAGGGCCACGAGGGGGCGGTGTGAGCTCATAAAGCTAGTGGTCTTCGCGCCCCCCCCATCCCTTTCAGGGTGGATCTATGTCTCCTACTTGATTTATCGCCTGCCTGTCCATGAACCTTTCTTTCATGCTCCTCTCCTATCTCTAAAGAGTCTTAATTTAGAAATGATACGTCAAAACATTTTTTGTTCTGCTTATTGAGTATAATGTTCTGTTCTGCATGAAACTCGTTCTCTTTCACAGGAAAAAAGTTATCTGCTGCCTTAGACTTAGGTGGCTCCCCTGCTACATTCCAGCTGGGTCAGTGGCCCTCCTGTGGAGAATGTTCCCCACGTCTGCACTAAGGGCTTTGAGACCTTGGGCAAGTATCACAGAGTCCACAGCACCCCAGAACACAGGATTTGCTGATAGTGATGGCTCAGCTATCTGCTCACAGATTTTCATTCCAGCTACATGCCAGAGGTTCTGCAGGGGACAGAGGAGGACAGATCTGGTTCTAGGAAGAAGCGAAGCCACACAGGTGTCATATCAGAACCCCTGAGGCAGCCGTAAGAAGATGCAAGGTGGGGCCTGTGCGTGGGGAAGGATCCGTATTTTTCCAAAGCTCACGTGACTTGGTGGGTGCTGCAAGATACACTGAAAAGTGGAAAATGATATTATTCAATATTGTTCTTTCTAAGTCATCTTAGAAGTCCCATACTGGCCAGGCTCGGTGGCTCAGCCTGTAATCCCGCGCCTTTGGGAGGCTGAGGTGAGCGGATTGCCTGAGCCCGCAGGTTCGAGACCCGCCTGGGCAGCGAGACCTCATCTTTACAATAAATCAAAAAAAAAAACCAGCCAGGCATGGTAGCGCATGCCTGTAATTCCGGCTACTCGGAAGGCTGAGGCGGAAGGATCGCCGGAGTCCAGCAGGTCGAGGCTGCGGTGGCCGGGAGCGGCCACTGCACTCCAGTCTGGGCGACAGAGTGAGACTCCAACTCAAAAAAAAAAAAAAGAAGAAGTCCCATACTGAAGAATTCCTGCTGACCTTACAGAGCTTTTCTGTGGAAAATGGGGAGCCATGAAGAGATTTTTAAACCTAGACTATCCAGTCAGAATTGAGTTCTAGAAAGATCCTTGGGCAGATTAGCCATAGAGTGTGTGGGACACTGCAGCTCCCAGGCAAGAGTCAATAAAACCAGGCCCTGGGAATGGAGAAGAGAGGACAGGAAGAGCGGCAGGAGCGTGGTGGACAGGATCCGCCGGTGAGGGCAGGAGCCCCATACCAGAGGCTGCAGCTGGCATAGGTGACCCATGAAAACAAGGACTGTTGGGACCAGGTCAGGACGGGGCAAGAGCTGAGGTTCGCAATAACTGCAGAGCGCAAGGTGCCCTTGGGGTGCCTGTGGGGCTGGCCAGGCAGTGAACGTTCAGGTTTGGAGCTCCAACATGACAGGGCAGTGTGGGAGGCAGTGGGCCTCCTCAGAAGGCAAGAACTCTCTTGGAAAGCCATTGATATCTGCCAGCACCGGCACAAAACTTCTGCCTGTAGAACTGCCACAACCAAAGGAGCCAAGTGTAGAAGGCAGAGTCACGGCCCCTCAGAGAGGCTACATCCCACTTCTCCAACCTTGTGGATATGCTACCTTGCATAGCAAAAGGGACTTCGCAAAAGTGATGAAGGATCCCGGGCTGCAGAGAGAATCCTGGATTATCCAGGTGGGCCCACCCAAATACATGAATCCTTCTAAGTTGAGAACCCCTCCAGGCAGTGGGCAGAGGGAGAAGCAGCTACAGAAGAATAGCCAGAGGGAAGCAGTGTTGCTGGTGTTGACAAAGGAGAAAGGAGCCATAAGCTCAGAAGGGGCCATGGCAACCTACAGAAGCTAGAAAGGGCAAGGAAATAGACTCTCCCTTAAGCCTCCAGGAAGAGACACAGATCTGCCAACACCTTGGTGTTGGCCCCAAAGGACCCCCATCTGACTTTTGACCTCCAGATTAGTAAGGTAACAAACTTGGATAGTTTGAAGCCACTAAGTTTGTGATAAATGGTTACAGCAGTGATAGGAACACATGGGATAGCAGATCCAGGCACCCAGCCCATGTCTGGGTGCCACCGTCAGCCGCCTTACCCTAGTGATGCCCAGAGCCCCGACATTCTCGCTGTAGGAGGTGATGCCGCTTGCTGTCCCCCAGGCTCCTGCCAGCAAGCAGCCAAAGCCCTCGATGCTGATGCCACGGTTGACAGCCTGTTTCGGAGGGGGCGGGGCCCCAACCAGCCGAGCACAGGCATAATAATCGCCTAGCGACTCCAACACCGAGGAGATCACCCCTGCGATGATCCCAAAGACCCCAGCCAGGCTGACGGTAGGGAGGCCCCACTGTCCTGGAATGCAATGCAGAGGGAGCCGTCATTCAGAAGATGAGAAGCTGCTGACGCCCAAATAATTGATCTGCCAGAGGGATCCTGGGTAGTGTGTCTTCCAACCTCATAATTGCCCAGGGGTTTTTGGCTTGGATTTCTGCCTACCCTTCCTCCCTGAGGGTAGATCAGACGCCCAAGACTTGAATTCCCTGTGCACAAAAGGAGTCAGCAATAAGTCCTCTTCCTAGGAGGGCCTCTGAGCTTTTGGGAGCAGAGATTCTTACTCAGGGAAGCCCTAGGTTTGCAGCGCATGAGGCTAGGCTGCCCCTCCCTGAAACCTGGTCACCTGGAACCTGGTCACCTGGAACCGCCTGAATCAGCAACAGTGGGAAAGAAAGATCCGAAGTGGCCCAAGGGATGCCTTTGTGTGAGACCCACTGAGTCCAGAAGGAGACCCAAAGGTCTGGCTGGGCGATGAGGGGCTCTCTCATCTTGCTCCCAGAGAATGGGTTTTGAGCAGCCAGCTCTGGGGCAGGACTGACAGCAGCAGAAGCCTCTGGCCTAGCAACCCCAGGGGATTCTTAGGACCTTCTCTTAGGAGTCTGACATGGACTCCCTGGAGCCCTTCCCATCAGTCCCTCAGAAGAGACCCTTCCCAGCCCTATTCCAGTCTCCATCCAAAGCCTCGGCCCTATGGGCAGTCGCAGAAAATGTGTCCCAAGCAAGATGGTCGCCCCTTTCATTACCTGGGTAAGGAAAGCGAAACCAAGGGGACTGGCTCAGGACACTCTTTTTGTTGTCGGTGCGGGCCAGGTATCCGTAGGCCATAGGGTCCGTGGGGAGGGCGTTGGTGATGGTCAGCAGGAAGCAGACAAGCCAGGAGAAACAGAGGGCCAGCAGCACCTGCAGGGGAGCACTCCACCAGGTTGCCTGCCCAACCCACCCCACCCCATCCCAGCTTCACCCACCCCACCCGGGGATGAGCAAAACTGGGGCTCAGGAAAGCTTTGAAATGGGGCAGCATGGGTTCCTGACCCTCCAGTGACAACAGCAATCTGGTGTGCGAGTGGGTAAATTAGCACATTAAAGGGACAGGCTACAAACAGTGGGGAGACTTTGTGTCACACCAGGACAGAAATGCCCAGTAACTTGGGCACAGCCTGGGTCAGAAGGATTATGATCTGGTCCTCTCTCACTGTTTGCTGACCACATGACCCTGAAGCAGACTCCCTCCATTTCCTCATCTGTGCAACAGAATTACAATCAGTGCTCTGTAGAGCCTGAAAACAGGACTTTTTTTTTTGAGTTGGAGTCTTCACCCTGTCACCCAGGTTGGAGTGCAGTGGCACACTCACGGCCATCCCAACATCTGGCGTCGACCTGCTGGGCTCCAGCAATCCCTCTGCCTCAGTCTTCCATGTAGCCAGAACTACAGGCGTGCATGATCATGCCCAGCTAATTTATTTTATTTTATTTTATTTTATTTTATTTTATTTTAGAGACAAGGTCTTGTCAAGTTGCCCAGGCTAATCTCGAACCAGCAGGCTCAGGCAACCCACTCCCCTCGGTCTCCCAAAGTGCGGGATTACAGGCTGAGCCACCAAGCCCTGCCTGAAAAAACCAGGACTTCTTAAATGAGGTCTGCAGGCACTTGGCTTTTAACTCCTTGGTGGTGGTGACCCCAGAAATCTGTACTTGAGAATATCCCTAAGTGATTCTGAACACACTGAATTTTAGTCATCAGCCTGCAGATGGTTGAAGGAAAAGTGGTGTCATCATATGGGCACATCTTACTTGAGAAGAGGTGTATGGTTAGGTCAAGCCTGAAGCACACATACATTGCTGACAACTACACACACTCGGCATGATGGAGAGAGTTCACCAGGCTCTGACAAGGGAGCACCATCATCCTCATGGGCCATTTGTGTCACCCATGGGCCACTGAGCAGAGCATCTTGGCTGCACCTCGGCTCCACAGGTCTTTGGTTTTATGTAATTAGAGGAGAACCTGACTACCTCTGCCAGCATCTTGCTGCGAGAATGGCTGGAGGACACAGAAAGGCCGTGCCACGCTCGTCCCCAAGCAGCAGCCTAGGGCGGGAAGCATCAAGGAATGACCTCACCAACAGCCATGGCTGCTCCCCATGCCGCAGGCCTCGTCCTGGCCTCCTTCTTCTGTGGATTAAGGGACGCGAAGAAGAAGAGTTCCCTTCAGACAGGGAAGCATTTGATCTGGGTATGGCCATGGAGAAGATTCCTGGAACTCTACAAGTGAGTCCACTAAGAATAGAAGAGGGTGGGGCTACTTCTTACAGGGAAGACCTGGAACAAGTAGAATTTGGAAGTGTGGTGCTTCTTCTCTCCTCCATAGGTGGGCACGGGCACTGCAATGTTTTTCAGGTACTGAGAAAACAGCACGATGAGGAACATAGTCCTGAAACAAACAACCACACACAACTTGGCAAGCTGGCACAGGTCGTCAGAGTGTCATGCGAGAATTGGGGGTGACCCAGGAAGCCGAGTTGCCATGCATCTCTGGGATCAGTATTGTTGGTGGGGTTCCCACCCAGGCCCTCGCTGTAGCACAGGTGGAGTCCTGCCATCTCTAAAAAGGGAGCTGTTCCCTTTGGAAGCTGCTGGTGGCTAAGAGGAATCATGGGCAAGGACACTCCTATTTCTGGGGTGGCCTAAGGGCAGCGCACAACTGGCCACTGGGCAGATCCAGCAAGGAGAACCAGTGTCAAGAGAGTCAGGAACATCTTATCTTCCAGCCCCTCCTCTCGGATCACGGTGGCAGAGTGAATGAGAGAGTCCGGCCTCTTCCCCAGGCCTCCTCAAAGCTCAGTTTCCATGCCTGAAGCCTCTACCCATGAAGCCTTCCTGGTCCTCCCAGGGGTGTCCTCACCCACGCACAGTTCCCTGTGACTCGCATCATTGTCTCCTGGTGTCATAGGCACGCAGATCTACGATTTGTCTCTCTGTTATACTGTGACATGTTTGGGAGCAGGGCTGCATCTTTGCACCCTCTCAGGTGCCAGGAGTTTACAAACATTTGCTCAACAAGAACCCAGCTGACAGGGGCCAGCAGGATCAACCCTTTGTGAACACTGAGTATCCTTATACATTCCTTGTAACTGACTGTGGGTACGAGTAAGATAATAACAATTAGCAGCAAAATGAATTATAAGTAGCAACTGTGATGTTCCTTAAGGTATGATAATGTTCCCGAAAGTCTTTGTAAACCACAGGAGTTGGCCAACATCCAGGTAAGTCATCCACTAAAGAAAACTTACATGGCACTCCCTCCCAGGGAATACTCACATGGCAGAAATCCCCCAATGAATTCCGGCACTGTCACCCACAAGGTTGAAGAGAGGCAGGGCCACCAGGGAGATGGCAGGAGCTATGGTCAAGGGGCCGATGAAGCGCAGGAGAAAGCCAATGAGGCCTGAGAAGCCCACCAGCATCTGGACACAGGAAGCAACCATGATGGCGCCCTGCAACTGAGGGGGAGAGGGGCCCAGCACCTCAGAGCTCGAGCAGGACTGAGTCTCACCCAGCCCAGGCCATCCTAACAGGCTATGATGCTACAACCCACGGCTAAACCTGGTCACCCTTGGTAGGTTGTCCCAAGGCAGTAAAGGGCAAAGCTGAATCCCAAAGCACAGTTCCTCTCACTCTTTTCTTCGCTCTGTATGTCGAACTGCTTGGTGGGCCTTCTCACTTAATACTAAGCTTTTCAGGAAACAGGCTTCAAGATGACTTATTGATCATAGTCACGACGGTGACTCATAACACAGCACACCCAGCAGTATACTAAACATCTTGCCGCCGTATTTTTCTGGACTCCTACTTTCTATTGCAGGGGCCAGCAAACTTTTTCTGAGAGCAAATATTTTAGGCTTTCTGGCCATACAGGGTCTGTTGCAACTTTCCTAGAAAAGATGTGAACACATGAGAGTAGTTTTATTCCAATAAAACTACATTTATAAACACTGACCTCTGAATTTCATGTAACTGTGACATGGCATGAAAGACTGTTCTTTTGATTTCTTCTTACCATTTATAATGTAAAACCATGCTGAGCTCTTGGGCTACAGGACGGACCTGGCTCTTGGGCTGTAATTTGCCAACTCCTGATCCACTGGATTGTGTTTGCTTTCTTTGCCCCTTTTTACTTTACTAGTTTGGATGCTATACCATTTATTCTATTATTTTAGAAGTTACTCTTAATATTTTTAAATTTTTATTTTATTTTATTTTAGAGTAGTGGGGTACCTGTGAGGATTTACTACATAAGCAAACTGTGTGCGGGTGAGGTCTGGACTTCTAGTGGGCCCTCTCTTCTTAATAGTGAACCTGATACCCAATGTGTTGTTATGTGCTCTTTATCCCTCCTCCTTCCCTCCCTCCCTAGCAGTGTCCAGCATCTGTTGTTACTCTTAACTTTTTAATGGGAATACTTTACTTAACAAAGTCTATGGTTAAATAAAATGTCTAGTCTCCTGTCAAGCAGCACAGTGTCCTTAGAAAACTAACTTCTAGCCGGGCTCGGTGGCTCAGCCTGTAATCCCGCGCCTTTGGGAGGCTGAGGTGAGTGGATTGCCTGAGCCCGCGGGTTCGAGACCCGCCTGGGCAGCGAGACCTCATCTCTACAATAAATCAAAAAAATCAGCTGGGCGTGGTAGCGCATGCCTGTAATTCCAGCTACTTGGAAGGCAGAGGTGGAAGGATCGCCGGAGCCCAGCAGGCAAGGCTGCGGTGGCCGGGAGCGGCCACTGCACTCCAGTCTGGGCGACAGAGTGAGACTCCAACTCAAAAAAAAAAAAAAAAAAAAAACTAACTTCTAGCCGGGCTTGGTGGCTCAGCCTGTAATCCCGCGCTTTGGGAGGCTGAGATGAGTGGATTGCCTGAGCCCGCGGGTTCAAGACCTGCCTGGGCAACTTGGCGAGACCTCATCTCTACAATAAATCAAAAAATTAGCTGGGCGTGGTAGTGCACGCCTGTAGTTCCAGCTACCTGGAAGGCTGAGGTGGAAGGATTGCCGGAGCCCACCAAGTCGAGGCTGCGGTGGCTGGGAGCGGCCACTGCACTCCAGTCTGGGCAACAGAGTGAGACTCCAACTCAAAAAAAAAAAAAAAAAAGAAAACTAACTTCTACCACAATCCTGCTATTGTTGTCAAATGTTTGTTTACTTCCTACTGCCCTTTGTCATTATAGCATTTTTCATATATACTTTCCTGCAATCAATGCTTATTTAGATTTACCTAATGCTATGAAGTAAATGTTTGTGTTCCCTCAAAATTCATATGCTGAAAGTACATGAGCCTTTGGGAAGAAATTAGGTTTAGATGAGGTCATGAGGCTTGTGCCCTTATGAGAGGAGGAAAAGATCTCTCCTCCCTACCCTCCCCCCATGCACCAAGGAAACGTGTGAGAAAATGGCTAGAAGGCAGCCATCTGCAAGCCAGGAAGAGGGCCCTCAGTAGAATCTGACCATGCTGGCGCCCTGATCTCAGATTCCCAGTCTCCGGAACTGTAAAACACACACACACACAAGCACACAAACACACACACACACACACACATATTGTTTAAGCCACCTGATCTATGGTTTTTGTTGTTGTTGTTGTTAGTTTTGTTTTTTGTAGAGACAGTCTCCTATGTTGCCCAGGCTGGTCTCGAACTCCTGTTCTCCATAGTATTTTGTTTTGGCAACCCAAGCTATGACACCTATGTTTTTACCCATACATTCCTCTGTTCACTATAGCTTCTTTTCTACCATTCATTCATTCAATATTCCATTTTCTTTTTCCTGAAGTTTATCTTTTAGTAATTATCGTTCAGGATCCCAGGTGACCATTAAAACCCAAACTCTCAGTCTTTGGTCTTATATCTGGGTCTGACTCTTTAACCAACCATCATAAGTCCATGATTCTGACTATAAATTCCATCTGTGTTTCCAGAAAGTAGGGTTTTCCCTTGGTTTTGGGCTTAAGTATGCATGAAAAAATACAGTTAACCTAGTATTTTCATGTGTTGGCAATGTGAATAAGGCCTCTGTTAGCTCAAAATACCATGACCCTAGAGGGCAAAGTTTTATTGTTGTTGTTGTTTTCGGTTGGGGTCTCACTCTGTAGCCCAGACTGGAGTGCAGTCACAATTGACCTAATGTGTTAAACACAGAACTTGCCATCTCTTTTCTTCAAAACAGAATCGTTGTTCATTTTTCCCTCTCCATTATTTCTTGTATCTCATTGAGTAATAACATTCCTCTTGGTCCTATATTCACATCACTTTCACCTGTGGGATAGTCCTGTGGTGTATGGCTGGCCTGCTCACCATCAGTGGTTTCAAGACTTGAGATGTGTCTGAGTAAATATAATTCAGTGAAACATGGAGAAGTTGCTTTCCATCCCAACAGGCTGACTCAGTGAATTAAATCAATCAGTCAATAAAGTAAGTTTGAGATTTGCCAGAACTTTCTCTTATTTACAGCACTGGTGAAAAACACTGGTCCAGCAGAGGGAGCTAAAATACTGCAGCCGAGACTCTGGGCCTGTGCCTCCTTGTATTGGACACTTGGCGACAGTGTGGGGAACAGTGGTGGCGATGTCTGCCAGGGCCTGTGTTTCTAAGGAGGGGTCAGCAAACTTTTTCTGTAAAAGGCCAGACAGTAAATATTTTAGATTGTGTGGGCCATATGTGGTTTCTGATGCACATTCTTTTTTTTAAAAAAACAACTTTTTGAAAATGTATAAACCAGCCGGGCTCGGTGGCTCAGCCTGTAATCCCGCGCCTTTGGGAGGCTGAGGTGAGTGGATTGCCTGAGCCCGTGGGTTCGAGACCCGCCTGGGCGGCGAGACCTCATCTCTACAGTAAATCAAAAAATTAGCCGGGCGTGGTAGCGCACGCCTGTAATTCCAGCTATTTGGAAGGCTGAGGCAGAAGGATCGCCGGAGCCCAGCAGGTCGAGGCTGCGGTGGCTGGGAGCGGCCACTGCACTCCAATCTGGGTGACAGAGTGAGACTCCAACTCAAAAAAAAAAAAAGAAAATGTAAAAACCATTCTAAGTTCAAGGGCAGTAAAAAAAAAAAAAACAGGCCACAGACTGGATTTGGTCCAAGAGCCATAGTTTGCAGACACCTGGTTTAGAGGATGCTATGTATCACAAGCACAACATGAACAGAAAGTGTATTTTGAACAGATGAATGCCTCTGTCACTCAAGATCCAGTGCTCAGTGCAGGCGCAGAATGACCCAAATCTCCAGACATCCACTCTCAGCTCTAATACTGTTCAAGCCCCAGGGACATCTCATCTCATCATTATTGCCAGTGTCTTCAAAACACAAGGCAACTGCTTCTGAATGCAATTAACATTTGTGAGTTGTGCCACTGCAGTGGTAGAGGCAGATGCTGCATTAGAACACGGAAAGGATTGGGCAGCAGAAGGGCTTAGGTAGGAGCAAAGGCAAATTAATGTGTCAGATCTTACTTCTCGGACAGTACAAAGGCAACAGATTCTTGCCTAAGGAATTATGTTTTCAGTAAGGCTAAGTATAGGGAAACCCTGTCCAGTATCTAGCAGAGCAGATGCTTAGTTTTCATTTGAATTTACCAAAGCTGGCTGGGCACGGTGGCTCATGCCTATAGTCCCAGTACTTTGGGAGGCCGAGGTGAGAGGATTGCCTGAGCCCAGGAGTTCAAGACCAGCCTAGACAACTTGGCAAGACCTCATCTATACAGTAAATCCAAAAAAAAAAATTAGCCAGACGTGGTGGTACGTGCCTGTAGTTCCAGCTACTTGGAAGGCTGAGGCAGAAGGATTGCTGGAGCCCAGCAGGTAGAGGCTGTGGTGGCCATTAGTGTGCCACTGTACTCCAGCCTGGGTGACAGAGTGAGACTCCAACTTAAAAAAAAAAAAAGAATCTGCCAAAACCAAGAGCAGCCTCCCTGGGGAACAGCAAAATATAAAAACAAAAAACCCCACAAACTCACAAACTGCATGTGTGCTGTGGCTCATTCCATGGAGGATTCACAATGAACAGGCTTCTCTGAAGACATGTGTCCTGACTTGGAAAAGGTGGGGCTATTCTGAGGAACTCCAGGGCCCTCTGGCTAATAAGTGAAGGTCTTAGTTATGTCTTGGTCTGGAGAGACACAGGGCAGTTCTCTAAAAATTAAAATGGCATATTCACTCAAGGGCCACTCTAATTTAAAAAGGAAGCACAGGAATTTGATGAGAGCATTGTGTCCACCACACCTGGGTGTAATCCTGGACTACATGTCAGAGCACAGACACAGGAGAAATGGCTGTTTTTGAAAGTGGAGAATAGCAGAAGGTTCTAGCTGACATTGACAAATGAGGGCTCAGACTGATCCATTGAATGCTCATAAGCACAGTACTCCTGAGCTACTGGAAGTGTGGGTGGTATAGTCTACACTGAAGGAGGACTGACCCTGCAGAAGCCAGCGTCCAGCACTGCTGTGGGGGTGGCGGCTGTGGCTAAGGCAGCCACTCAACCACTCCCCCTCTGAAAGGCCATGACTAGGTAGTCCATCACTGGGCACTGTTTGGGATTAGACCATCCCTGACTGGCACCAAATAACTCTAAGTTCAGTGATCCTTATTGTGTCCTGATTTTGAAAGACAGTCAAATGAGGCATGGCCTGATCAATGCAATTTACTGATTACAGGGAAATAGTTATATATCCAGGAAAAGAAGAGACAACTACTACCCAGGAAGGGTTCGTGGGATACACAAGCAAGTGATAACTCCCATTCCCTGGGGCAGACACAACCTCACAGGATAACCTAACTCCAGCAACAGAGACTTGGGCCCCATTGTCAGAATCTCTGAATTCAAAAGCACTAGCTGGCATCTCACTGAAGGTGTTACTCAATTAACTGAGAATGGCTGGACTGCAAGAGTGTCACATTCTGTCCAGCTGACAGAAGGCCTTGATGGAAGAAGGATGGCAAGTCCATGTCAGGCCGAAGGACTGAGTCGTGTGATGCAGCAACTGTGCACATGGAAACACCAGGTGCTTATTTATTCCCTATACAATTATATAGGTTCTTGGGCAGTAGCCGATGAACTAACTGCCTGATCTGACAAGTAAATCAAAGGAGGCTCTGTTTAAATTCCCCCCTCATGGGACAGGACTTTATAGTCAAATCTCAGATATTGGTTGTTCATGCTGATGCCTCTTGGTCTTAAAAAGAGAAGGGAAGTTTCACTCTAGATGTAGTCACTAGAGTCCACGAGATGAGAGCTTGGGCCACAAGCCAGCACACATGGGCTCACAAGCAATATAATCTCCATCTCCATCGAAGCCGCTTGTGTTGCCTAGGATGGTCTTTTCAGGAATGGGTTCACGTGCCTTTGCTGGGAGAACACACTCAGGTTACACAGTCCATCACAGAGCTGGAAGGTTGCCTTTTCTGGTCATTTCACAGTGAACAGGTGGGACATTGAAAGATTTTTTAAAACTTGTGTTGCCAATTTGAGCTTTGCCTTTTCTGCAACTAAATATCTGGCCCAGACCAGCATAAGAAGACTGGCAACCCAGATTGCCACCAAAATGACTTACATGTCAATAGCTCAAGGATCATTTGTCACAGCACGAACAGGGCAAGAGTAGATGTGGACCAAGAAATACAGTAAAAGGTGGTCTTTTCATACTTCATATCACTTCCCAAAAGCAGTAAAACTTTTGAAAATTGGAACATGTGCTTGAAGCAACAAAATGTTAAGGACAAAGGCACAAAGGGTTGGCTTTTTCGGGCAAGAGGGGCGCAGGAGCATTATCTAAGGGAGAGGCTGAGAAATGAGAAAGTAGGACATGCTATTTTTTCCAGAACTAGGGAGTTGATTGTGTTCTCCAAGGCAGGAATAATACAAATCAACTTAATTTCACTTGTTGGAACTCTGAAGGTATTTATGGGCTAATTGGAAATTTTGGTATTTTCAAGACGCATCCAACCCAGTGGAAAGGACCCAATTACAATATGCTTATTAAATAATTTAACAGTACCCCAGGGAAGGACACACAAGTGTTTAGCAGCTTCACCTGTGCTACCCACAATTTGAAGGCTAGTCTTAATGTACAGCCACACTGCTATGCGTATGATGATATGGCTCTAGTTTTATTTCCCCTCTTGCTTCCAAAGTATGAATTGGTACCTTTTGAAGTAAATTTTTAATTTAAGTCTAACAAGAACACAGAAAAGAACACAGTACATTTCCATAAGCTGAACTGACCCACGTTACCTGGCACAAGAAACAGGACAGTGTGGCTGTACAGTCGAGAAAAAACAGTCGAGAAAAAACTCCTCTGATAAGAACAAGGGAAGGAGCTAAGGGAGCCCAGTAGGGAACAAGAAAGACAGCAGCAGAAAGAACTGAATCATCCAGACATATTACAACCAAATGATGCTACTTGTGCCCTTTACATTTAAAATGAGTTTGTAATAAAATTCTTTCTTTTTTTTTTTTTTTTTTCCTGAGTTGGAGTCTCACTCGGCTGCCCAGACTGGAGTGCAGTGGCCGCTCCCGGCCACCGCAGCCTCGACCTGCTGGGCTCCGGCGATCCTTCCGCCTCAGCCTTCCGAGTAGCCGGAATTACAGGCACGCGCTACCTCGCCCGACTGATTTTTTGATTTATTGTAGAGATGAGGTCTCGCTGCCCAGGCGGGTCTCGAACCCGCGGGCTCAGGCAATCCACTCACCTCAGCCTCCCAAAGGCGCGGGATTACAGGCTGAGCCACCGAGTCCGGCAAAATTATTTCTTAGTGATAGTTCTAGACTCATCTTCAGTCTGGGATCAGGGATGCTGGCACCAGCATTGATTCTGCCAAATTGGAACTTCACATCTTATGTTGTTGTGTTAGTAAAACTGGGCCCAGAGTATACTTGTCTGCTCTGGATGGGCAATGCAGAGTAAGCACTGTGAAAATAGCCAACTCCTAGCTGGGCACGGTGTCTCACACCTGTAATCCTAGCACTTTGGGAGGTGGAGGAGAGAGGACTGCCTGAGCCTAGGGGTTCAAGACCAGCCTGGCCAACTTGGCGAGACCTCGTCTCTACAATTAAACAAAAAAATTAGCCGGGCATGGTGGCACACACCTGTGGTTCCAGCTACTTGGAAGTCTAAGGAAGAAGGATCACGTGAACCCAGCAGACTGAGGATGAGGTGGCCGTGTGCACTCCAGCCTGGGGGACAAAGTGAGACTCCAACTCCAAAAAAAAAAAAGAAAGTAGCCAACTCCTAACATGGCACTGGAACATTAGGATATAAGGTGATGCTTGAACTTTTTATGTTGGATTAAGATGAGTCATAGTCCAATTATGAGTTCACAGATCATTTATGTGATACTTAAAGAAATGAAAATGATGCTATCTGACCATCTACAGCAGGATATTGAACTGCAGTCACCAGCTAATGTGGTAAGCATGGGGGAAAATTGACCCAAGGAGGCCAAGCAGAACTACAAGTTGAGGCGGGGCATTATAGTTAACTCTAAGTCACTCAGTAGCATCAGAATCATGATATAAGTTTAGCCACAAGGATGACGAAAATGAAAAAGATGGAAAATGTTGGTGAGAATGTAAAATAACGTACATTGCTGGTGTGAGTACACACTGGAAGATCCACTTATGAGAAGTATTTGGTAGTTAGTGTTTACTAAAGATGGCCACATGCACACCCATGACCAATGATTCCACATATATTCAGTGGAAGTATGTATACATGTTCACCCAAAGATAAGTACCCAAATATTTGTAACAGCGCTGTTTACAACAGCAAATAACTGGAAACAACCTTTAAACACAAGTTTGGATAACTCAGAACAGGTGAATAAATTGTTGTATGTTTATATAATGGAGCATTACTCAGCAAAGAGAATGAATAATCTGCCACTACTCATAACAACATGGAAGAATCTTGCAAACATAGTGTTGAACAAAAAAAAAAAGTCAGGCACAATTAAGTGTGTACTATGTGGTTTCCTAGACAAAGTTCATGAGCAGGCAAAACGAATCTGTGGTGCCAGAAGTGGAAATGATAGCTGCCCTCGTGGGAGGGCTGACAGGAAGGAGGCACATGGACTTCTGGGATTGGTCATGTCCTGTTTCTTGTGCCAGGTAACGTGGGTCAGTTCAGCTTATGGAAATGTACTGTGTTCTTTTCTGTGTTCTTGTTAGACTTAAATTAAAAATTTACTTCAAAAGGTACCAATTCACACTTTGGGAGCAAGAGGGGAAATAAAACTAGAGCCATATCATCATACGCATAGCAGTGTGGCTGTACATTAAGATGTTCTGTCAATTCTGTTCCTTTTCACAGATGGGTAAGAAAAGGAATTTGCTACTCTTCCCTCTGTCTTCCATCTCCCTCCTTTGTATCCAAGGAGAGACAACTGTGCAGCAATGTGGCTATAAGGATGCTGGACGTGAATCAGGTTGAGTTGTAGGGTGGGTCCTGGCTGATCTATGGCTTGTCAGCTTGGCCCCCAGAGAAATCGAAGGAACCCAATCCCACCGTTGGTTCATAGCCCTGAGTTCAGGAACATCCTTGGTCCAGTTCCAGTGACCTTGGCAGAGCTGGTGCTGAAGGTGATAGATGAGGGTGCCATTCATGCCTGAGAAAACTATATTGTCATGGAGTCCCATCATCAAGTTGTGCTATGCGGTGCTACCCTGAAGCACAGTATGGTCCCTGGTGTGGCTCCAGCCAGCCCCTGACAGATGCTACAGGCTTGGGTGTTTCAGGTTGAGTTAGGAAGGAGATAGTTGGGCTCCCTAAAGGTCTCAAGAGATCTTCACTAATATAATTCCATCTGCAACCGTATCCCACCCATAAGCTGCCTCTCCACTCACTCCCTTCGGGTGAGGATGCTGGGTCTGGAAGCCATGGAATCTATTGTCCCTGAGGGTGTGGCAGGTCTCTCTGCCAAAAATCCTGAGTGTGCTTCCTACCTGCCAACTCAGAACACTGACAAATTTCAGAGCCTGCTTCAGACCACCAGTTCCTTGCCCCTGGTGAAACAGTTTAATTCAGCCGGGGTCAGGCTTCATGGTGGATAAGCACAGGGGCAAATGGGCAGGTTGGGCAGGCAACACTCACAGAATGGTTTTGAGGTCTGGTGCTGCGTGTCGGTTTTCCCATTAATCTGAGCCTACTGTGGACATTAGTCAACCGGGCTGTGTCTATGACAAGCTCACAGTAGAGTGACAGAAAACTCTGCTCAGTAACCATGATATGTTGCTACCACCATCGCCATCACATCATCATTGTCTTTAGGGAGCCCAAGCATCATCTTGAGATCTTTAGGGAGCCCAACTATCTCATCATCACAGCAGTGTGTCTCTCTCCTCTTTGTAGCTCCAGAATTTAGCATGATGCTTGCACCTGGCAAGTGTTCCAGTAATGATGTATGATAAATTAATGTAAAACAGAAATGGGACTGACTGGAGAAGGTGTGAGCTCTTTCTCCTTGAAATATGGGAGTGCTTTCACGAACACCTGTTTTCACTCTCCATCCTTCCACCCTAGCAGCTGAGTACCCCTCTGGCTCATCACCCAGTTTTATTTTCTTCATTGCACTTATAACTCTCTGAAATCTGCATTTCCCATTTACTCATTGGGGTATTTCTCTCTCTCCTCCCACCCTACCCACCACATATACACCAGAATATTAGATTTGTAAGGGTAGCTAGGATCCTTGTCTGTCTCGTTTACAGCAGTATCTTAAAGCCCAGGATCTGGCCCGGCAGGGAGTTGGATAATAAATGTTGAGCAAATGAATTCACTCAGAAGTTCCCATAGTGCACCTCTCTCCTCCTCCCACCCACCCTCACTACCCCCATTACCTCTCGGATTCTCTTCTGCCATTCCTCAGTGAACAGGGGAGAGCTGATATTCACTTGACTTGCATTGTGTGTCCACGTGGGGCATTTCCAGGCAGGAAGGGAGAGCATGGCCAGAGAGGGTGTCACAAAAGCAAATGACCCTCCCTGGAGAATGGGCAGCCTGAAAAGGGGAAAGGGATAAGTTATCCAAGAGATCCTCTAGAACAGGCTGTCATTGACCCAAAAAGTGGCCTTCAATCCCAAGTCCTAGCCTGGTTTAGAAGCAACACCTGACTCCTTCTGTTCTCGGTTGCAGACTAATCCAGTCAAGCTTCAAGTAAGACCCATGAATCCTCTTATACTTTGGACAGTCCAGAGAGAGAGGAGAAGACAACTACAGCCAGCCTAATCCTAGAGATGCAAATCCAGGAGGAGGGAGTCAGGCTGGGAAATGACTTGGAGATGCATGGAGCTCAGTGAAAATGTCCAGTAGGTGTCATTTTTCTACCTCAGTGCCAGAGACCCCTACCCAGACCCCAGATCCACAACTCAGCTCACAAACGCAGTTCCCCATCTCATGTTCTCCAACAACTAATTCCCCCACTGTCAAGAGCTACTCAGCCTAATATCTGGCTTGCCACATTCCTTTGTGTCTTTAGAGGTAAACAGCAACCCCAGACCGTGGAGCTCCTTATCACACGAAGGGAGCAGGTTTGATGTTCATTGTCAGAGTGTGTTCCCCAGTCCACCCTTCTCTCTCCTGGTGAGCTTCTTACTCTGGCATCCGTGAGAACTTCTCACAGTACCTACCCACTCCACCTTCCTGTCAGGGTAAACACAACATAGTAAATCAGCTCCAGCATTCTCTCACTAGAGGGTCTGAGGCTATCAAGGCTTGCCTAGTCTGCCTGCTTTGAACACTGGAATTTGGGAGGATGAGACAGAGGGACCTCAGCCTCTTGACTGCATCTCTGTGACCCACCTCGTTCAGGTTCCTTTTCTTAATACTAGAAGGGCATTTTTGAATCTATACTTCATAAAGAAAGGATAAAGGATCATTCATGAGAATGAATTAATATGCTTTGGCCAGGCCCAGTGGCTCACACCTATAATCCCAGCACTTTCGGAGGCCAAGGTGAGAGGACTGCCTGAGCCTAGGGGTTTGAGACCAGCCTGGGCAAACTGATGAGACCTCATCTCTACAATAAATCAAGAAAATTTAACCAGACGTGGTGGAGCACGCCTATAGTTCCAGCTACTTGGAAAGCTGAAGTAGAAGGATTACCTGAATCCAGCAGGTCCCGGGTGCGGTGGCCGTGAGCATGCCACTGCACTCCAGTCTGGGCAACAGAATGAGACTCTGACTTAAAAAAAAAGAAAGAAAGAAACATGTTTTATGTAGGAAAACTGTAATGAAAAGTGATGAGAGTTTTGCTGATTGAATGGCCTCTGTGTCCTGTCTGGGCATTAGAATGAACAATGTCCAGGTGGACTTGCCTGGGAGTGGGCCCAGGCAAGGACACCGCTCCTGGGATGAGTCCACTGTGTAGCCATGTGTGAGAACAGCTGGCCTCAACTCCTAAATCTAACCCCACTGGGCTCCAAGATAGAAAGGAATAAAGTACATTGCACACACAGGATTGATGCATGATGGTGGTGCTATGTGTGTGTATACAAATGTGTAGTGTATGTGTGCAGTTTTTTCTAATTTTTAAAATAGTGAATCAGCCAAGTGCAGTGGCTCATGCCTGTAATCCCAGCATTGTGGGAGGCTGAGGCAAGAAGATTACCTGAGTCCAGGGGTTCGAGACCAGCCTGAGCAACTTGGCAAGACCTTGTCTCTACAATAAATCAAAAAATTAGCAGGACATGATGGCACATGCCTGTAGTTCCAACTACTTGGAAGGCTGAGACAGAAGGATCACCTGAGCCCAGCAGGTTGAGGCTGCGGTGGCCATGAGTGTACCACTGCACTCCAGCCTGGGCAACAGGGTGAGACTCCGACTCAAAAAAAAAAAAACAACTAAGCATTTTGAAAGAAAAAGGAAACATGCTCTCCTTACATCATTGCAAACCTCCTTTTGAGCTTCTGAAGTGAACATATACACCTCTATAGAGTATAAGCAAGTATATGATGCAGGACTTGTGTTTTTCTTCTCTGCTGTGATCCCATGTACATGTCTCATTCATTCAACAAATGCTCATAAGGAGCTGCTAGGCTGCACCAGGAGTCAGGCAAGGTGAATGAGACACACAGTCCTGCTTGTATTCCAGCTCCCACTTAACCCTCGCACCCACAAGCCAGCCAGCTCCAACCACCTGTCCTCATGGTTCCTTTAGATGCTTTACAACTGTGATTGCAAACAATCCACCATGCTCTGTGGCCCCACTGTCTCAGCCACGTCGTTATCACTGGGCTTCTTGAGGGTAGGAACGCATAATTTTTCATGTCCAGCCCTCCAACACCAAATCTCGTGCCACTAAAAGCTGCCAATATTGGGTTGTATGATTTTGGTTTATTTCTAGTTTTATGGGAATGTAATGAAACCTTAACAAATGTTGATTTACACTTTATTAAGTCATGAAAAATGTGCATTCATTCGTGTGATTTTTATGTCTGTTTTTCCTTTTCTATAAACTATCATTCATTATACAGAATTTAGATACTGCCAAAATACACACATAACAACTTTTTACTTAGAATAGTGAGTTTTTTGTTTTGGGGGGTTTTTTTGAGTTGAATATGTTGCCCAGGCTGGAGTGCAGTGGCACGCTCACGGCCACCACAGCTCAACCTGCTGGGCTCAGGAGATCCTTCCGCCTCAGCCTTCCAAGTAGCTGGAACTACAGGCATGCACCGCCATGCCCGGCTAATTTTTTATTTCCTGTAGAGATGAGGTCTTACCAAGTTGCCCAGGCTGGTCTCAAACCTGTGACCTCAGGCAATCCTCTCACCTCAGCCTCCCAAAGTGCTGGGATTATAGGCATGAGCCACCATGCCCAGTTTATTTTCATTTTTTGAAAATGTTTTCTGGCATTGTTTGCAGCAATTTATCTACAACCCAAAAATTATTTAAGGAAATATTTTAAACTTTTCAAGTAATTGATCAAATTTCTGACTCTAATGTTATTTTCTTTCAAGACTATTGTATGCAGTTGGGATAAGTGACAAATAGACTTTCTGCCTTTTTTGTAATTGTTCAATTTCATTTATGTTCAAGAGTAAAACAGGTTTCTTTCCATTTATTTGCTTCAACGTCCTATCCTGAGGTTCACATATATATCAGTAAATTCTCCCTTCCTTATTCTATACTCAAGACTCTCTAATTCCATGGACTGTTCATTCCTCCCTCTTTACCCCGTCTACTTCTTTCTCATAATTTATCTGCACTCTTTTGCTTCCTGACTAGTTATATTTTCAAGGTCTTTAACTAAAATTCTTGAGATATGCATAGATACATAGCTAGATCGTATTTCTCACATTCTGTGTTTCTCTTCTATGCACTGTTCTGTTCCATGTCTGGGATATATGCCCTCAGTTTCATTACTAGGCTTTCTTACTTCTATGTACCACTTACCTTCTGTGGTAACCTTGATCATATCTCAGAGCTCTTTTTTATCTCATAATTAATTCACTGCTACCACAATGTTAACCATGTTTTTAAAATGTGCCCATAAATGTGATTCACTATTATCCTGTGTCTTCTCACTAAAATGTCTCTTGAAAACCACAGGCTGTTGATTAGAGAAACTCAACAGTCCTGGGGGCCCAGAAGAGCCCTATGAGGCCTCCTCTAGCCTGGCCTTGTCATTCTATAGGTAAGGGATGCAGGCCCAGCATCTTCGTTTCCCACAGTCCCGTGACACAGACATGGAGCGTGATGTAGACCGAAGGCAAGTTTAAACCTGCCCCTGCCTCTGATCACTGTGTGACTAGGCTATGTTGCCCAGCTTCTGCAAGTCTTTATGTCCTCTTCAGTAAAATAAAGACAATAGTGCTACCTCCCAAAAGTCACTGTGAAGATTAAACGTATCTAAATGCTTGGCTCAATGTCTAGGGCATATAAAGCCGTAATTTTTTTTTCTTGGCCCTGGGGCAAAGGTGGCTTTCATTTCCTCTTGGGGAAGGAAGGGGAGGGGAGCTTACCTAGGCACATAAACCTAAGGAAGGGTGACTGCGCCCCCAGGGGAAGAGGCTAGAAAAGCAGATCATCATTCAGAAGGGCTCATCCTTATCCACTTCTGGGCCCTCAGTTGCAGGGTGTGCTTGCGGAAGTCACTCTCTTTGGGGCAGTAGCCCCTGTGTCCACTCTGCTGGAGTTCACAAAGAGGAGGGGAGGGCAGGTGCCCTGAACGAGGGAGCAGGGGGCTGGGCTGGCCAACCCCACACCTGACGCCTGCCCAGTATGACAGCTTTCATAAGGCTTGTCTGGTGTGACTCTTCCCCCTAGAAGGGCCTGGGGGGCTCACAGGCAACACTTGTTCCAACCGCTGGTCCTTTAAATGTCCATCTCAAACTGTGACTCTTCACTGTCCACCTGCTTGTCTTCTGGGCTATTGAGCAGGTGGTTCTGGTTGGCTTCCATGGGGGGCTCATCACCAGCAGGCTTGGTGACTCCAGGAATGGTGGATAGATCTCTTGTGGGGTGTTTGGTCACAAGTGAGTTCTGACACTCCATCAGGAATTTCTGGTTGTAGATGATCCTGGTACCTCCTGGAGAGTGTGCCGCGAGGGGGGGGTCGTGCTGTAGTCCCCAGGTGGCAGCTGTATGCTGACACCAAGCACCACTCAGCGGGTGTGGGGGATGGCCCAGCTTGGGTCTGGTTGCAGCTGCTGCCCCCTGACATGGTCTCCTGAGCGCTGCACCCACCACCCCCTCACAGACTCCCACGCCAGCAGCCTCCAAAGCAGCGCTTTTATTATTTTATTATTCCCTGGGAAGGTAGTTCACACCAGGACATTTTCTTCAATGGTCCCACTAAATAACTAAAATTACAAATGAACCTTCTTTGACCGGTGTTTGGATTTCCCACCTCCTACAGGCCTCTTATTTTCTATGTCTCTGGTTTTCTTTTGTTGGAGCCCACATGCTCAGGCTGGTCTGAGACTAGGTCCTGGCATTAGCATCCCCAGGTCTGTGGCATCCGCTCAGCCACTCAGCGTGTCACCACTATAGCTTTTCTCCTCTTTTGCCTCCTGTCCAAGATTTTTTTTTTTTTTAGTTGGTGTCTCACTCTGTCACCCAGACTGGAGTGAAGTGGCCACTCTCGGCCACCGCAGCCTCGACCTGTTGGGCTCTGGCGATCCTTCCACCTCAGCCTTCCGAGTAGCTGGAACTACAGGCATGCGCTACCATGCCTGGCTGATTTTTTTATTTATTGTAGAGATGAGGTCTCGCCAAGTTGTCCAGGCCGGTCTCGAGCCTGCGGGCTCAGGCAATCCACTTACCTCAGCCTCCCAAAGCACGGGATTACAGGCTGAGCCACCAAGCCCGGCTCTGTCCAAGATCTTAATGTAGATGGTATTGATTTACTTGAAGGGTCAGTGTTAATGTTTAAGGGTTAACATCTGATGCACATCTCTCTTCATGCAGTGGCACAGCATGTGTTTGTTGGGGATGGAGTTGCTTTTATTGGATCTACTAATCATTTTTGAAGCTTATCGTTCTAGTATTGTTGTTGGGTCTATTTCAAATTAATTCTCTCTCTCTTTCTCCTTATTTTGTTTTTGTTTTGTTAGATTTGATTTGGAAGAAGTGCTCTGATAATGTACCACATCTCCTGGCGAGTACTATATATTAACTTTAGCTATGATTTTTTTTTTTTGAGTTGGAGTCTCACTCTGTCACCCAGGCTGGAGTACAGTGGCACGCTCACGGCCACAGCAGCCTCAACCTGCTAGGCTCAGGTGATCCTTCCACTTCAGCCTTCCAAGTAGCTGGAACTACAGGCACATACCACCATGCCCAGCTAATTTTTTTATTTATTGTAGAGACGAGGTCTCGCCAAGTTGCCCAGGCTGGTCTTGAACCCCTGGACTCAAGCAATCCTCTCACCTTGATCTCCCAAATTGCTGGGAATACAGGCTTGGGCCACTGCACCCAGCTATGTATTCATATGTCATCTTATTCCAAATAAAATTTATTTATTTATTTTTTGAGTTGGAGTCTCACTCTGTCGCCCAGACTGGAGTGCAGTGGCCGCTCCCGGCCACCACAGCCTCGGCCTGCTGGGCTCCGGCGATCCTTCCGCCTCAGCCTTCCGAGTAGCCGGAATTACAGGCATGCGCCATCACGCCCAGCTGGTTTTTTGATTTATTGTAGAGATGAGGTCTCGCTGCCCAGGCGGGTCTCGAACCCGCGGGCTCAGGCAATTCACTCACCTCAGCCTCCCAAAGGCGCGGGATTATAGGCTGAGCCACCGAGCCCAGCTCTCAAATAAAATTTAAAGAGGCTTGCAACTGGGTGCGATGGCTCACACCTGTAGTCTAGCACCTTGGGAGGCTAAGGTGAGAGGATTACTTGAGGTTAGGAGTTTGAGACAGCCTGGAGAACATAACAAGAAATAATTTTTAAAATGAGACAGAGTGGTGGCACATACCTGTAGCTCCAGCTACTGTGGAGGATGATGCAGGAGGATCACCTGAGCCCAGGAGGTCAAGGCTGCAATAAGCTGTGATCATACCACTGCACTCCAAGCTAGGTGACAGAGTAAGATGCTGTCTCAAAAATAAAATGGGGGGCAGGTGCTGTAAATATGCTCTGATATAGGACCTGCCAGTCTACCGTTCTGTCTCAGTCCTTCCTATTCCATTTTCCATCCGTTCCTTCCATCTGCTTTTTACTCTACCTCATCTAAACCAGCCTTGTGTAGCCATTACAGAAATGGCCCATCTCAGCTGGGTGTGGTGGCTCAAACCTGTAATCCCAGCACTTCGGAAGGCTGAGGCGAGACAACTGCCTGAGTGCAGGGGTTCGAGAACAGTCTGGGCAACTTCTCGACAATAAGTAAAAAAAAAAAAAAAAAATAACTGGGCATGGTGGCAAGAGCATGTAGTTACAGCTGCTTGGAAGTCTGAGGTGGAAGGATCATCTGAGCCCAGCATGTCGAGGCTGCAGTGGCCCTGAGCATGCTACTGCACTCCAGCCTGGGTAACAAAGTGAGACTCCAATTCAAAAAAAAAAAAGGGCCATCTGCGCTCGGATGGACTGGGGTCTGGGTGCATATCTCCACCGTCACCCTTATAACATTTTATAGAAAACATGGGCAGATGCTCCCCATCCACCCTGCTCCTCCCTCTACCCTCTACCATCCCATCTTTACGCTCACTTCTGAAGAAAACACCATTTTCCTTTACAACAATGACTTGCATGTTCTCTAGAGCAGGGATCTCCAACCCCTAAGCCGTGGACCAAGACCAGTTGGTGAACTGTAAGGAACTAGGCCACACAGCAGGAAGTGAATAGCAGGTGGGTGCAACTTCACTTTCTGTCAGATCTCATAGGAATGCGAGCCCTATTGTGATCTGTGCGTGCGAGGAATCTAGAATGCATGCTCCTTGTGGGAATCTAGTGCCCGATAATCCCCCACCCCCGCCCACCCATGTGGAAAAATTGTCTTCCACAAAACAAGTCCCCGATACCAAAAAAGTTGGGGAGTGCTGCAATAGAAGAGGAAATTTTCCATACCCACATCCCAGGAATGCATCTCACAAGCTTGAGAGTACTGATATTTTGACCTGGCAGAGCCAAATGTATCCTGGGGATAATAGTAACCAAGTTTATATAATAGCTTTAAGCTGTGTTTTCATATTATCAGGAAGTGATGAGCGGGGCATCATCACATTCTCTGTGTATGGGGAAACTGACCTTGGGGGGGAGCACCAGGAGGCGGGGTTCACTGGGAATTGGCAAAGCCCTGATCAGAAGGTCTAAGTCATGGGGCCAGATTGCAACATTGTGTGTGTTGTAAGAATAACTATAACAGAATTTGCAGTAAGAACAAATTATTTAAAGAATGCATGCTAATGATTAAGTAAGACGTCTCTCTCTTCACTTTGTAGTTCATTTTGACCCATAAAATGGGAACATCTGATCTTCTGGAAGTATTGATAAGTTACACTTTAGCCCTTCTCTCTGTACTTTCCTGTACTCTTTTGCAGGAAAGAAGGAGTGGCATGGATTTGGTGAGCTGGAGGCAACTGGGCAAGAAGACCTACCCTTCCATCTTGCACATCAGCCTGCCCCCACAATCTAGGAGGTGCACACTACATTTTGGGCATAAGGGATGATCAAAGTCAAACATGATCCCTACTGGCAGAAGCTTCCTCTCCAGTGAGGAAAGACAGGTGTATTGCTGCAAACTCTGAGTAAGCACTGTCAAAGTTAGATCGTTCTTTGCAAGCATGTAGTGGAGAGGACTGCCCTAACGATGAAGAAGGGTGTTTGACCTGAGGTGTCAAAAGAACCATGTCTGACTTTGCCCATCATGTCGCTCAGTAAGTGTTCAGGAAATATGAGCATGCCTCTGCCCTCAATGCTCCTCCACACCCCAACCCCACGTCCAGCAGGTTCTCTAGCATTTTCAAGTGCCACAGCCTCTCTGACTTCCTAGGCAAAGAAAACTACCCCTTCCTCTTCTTCTACATCACATAGCATGTAACAATATTATTACACTGTTTTGTTTGTTTTGAGTTGGAGTCTCACTCTGCCGCCCAGGCTGGAGTGCAGTGGCAAGCTCACAACCACGGCAGCCTCAAACTGCTGGTCTCAGCTGATCCTTCCACCTCAGCCTTCCAAGTAGCTGGAACTACAGGCATGCACTACCACACCCAGCTTATTTTTTGATTTATTGTAGAGACAAGGTCTCACCAAGTTGCCCAGACTGGTTTCGAACTCCTGAGCTCAGGCAATCTTCTCGCCTCGGCCTCCCAAAGTGCTGGGATTACAGGCTTGAGCCACTGCACCTGGCCTGTTACACTGTTCTGTACTTATTTATCCACATGTCTGATTCCCCTTTTGAAACTCTCATCTCTTTGAGGGCAAGAACCATGAATGAATCCCAGTGCCTGTCCACAGCAGACAATCATGAGGCATTGGGGTAGAGGCTATTGGCACCTCCAATTTAAGGGTTCAGCCAGTGAGGTTGCAGCATCGAGGGTAGTTGTGCCTACAGAAAACTGACAGCATTCAAGGCCTTCCAGTTACTGAAGATCCAGAGATTCCCTGACCCACAGGAATCATCCTCTTAAAAGACAGATGTCCTGGGCTGCTCTCAGAATGGAATATCTGCTAACATTGACTCCGTTTACCAATGCACCAAAATTGCTTACCTCTGTGGGAAGTATGATCACTTAATGCTATGGACCAAATGTTTGTGTCCCCCCAAAATTCAATGTTGAAACTCTAACCTCTAATGTGGTAGTAATTGGAAGAGGGGCCTTTGGGAGGTAATTAGGTTTAGATGAGGTCATAAGGGTGAGGTCCCCCTGATGAGATTATGCTCCTATAAGGAGAGATTCTCTCTTCCCCTCCCCTCACTCCCTGTCCAGTCCTGCCTTGGGAGGACACAGCAAGAAGGCAGCTGTCAGCAACTGAGAAGAGAGCCATCACTAGAAGCTGACCATGCTGGCACCCTGATCTCAGATTTCAAGCCTCCAGAACTGCGAGTAATAAATTTCCATTGTTTAAGTCACCTAGTTTATTGTATTTTGTTACGGCAGCCTGAGCAGACTAAGATGCCTAGCAAATAAGATTTAATGGGAAATAGGTGAATAACTTAATCTATCTATGCTTAAGTTTCTTCTTCTGTACAATAAGCCTAACAATCATACTTGCCTCAGGTGGTGCAGTGAAAATTACATGTTTGGATGCCATGCAGTGCTCATACACTCATCACCTTACTGTTGTTACTTCACAGGAAGGAGGAAAAGATGAGGTTCTAGGCTGGGCCCAGGGAGAATGGAGGCTGGATCCTCCAAACCAGAACTCAGCAGGTGACCTCATCCCAAGTCCAAGGCTACACTGCTGTTTAGATCAGGAGGCCATCATCTGACTCCCCCTCCTTCCCATCTCAACCTTGCCTCTTACTATTCTGTAACATTATGTACACAGGAAACATCTGGGGAGTCTGTTAAAATCTCCAGAACTTTGAGTGGTTATGATCTTTTCACTCTTGGAAAGGCCCAGAAAGGCTTTTACCAAGCATTTCAAATGATGGTGGTGCAGGGATCCAGGGTCCACACCAGTCTACATTTTTTCAAAGATGACAGTCTTAGCTCATAAGACAAGAAATAAAGATGAACTTACCGGAAATTCCAGAACTCTGAATTTTTTTTAGACACTTAATGACAAGTATAAATGGATGGAGAAGACAAAAGTGCTTAGAATCGTTCATGATGAAGAAAGTGAGTGACCTTTGCAAAATCTCACTGTCCAAAGGGTAACTACAAGCTCAATGACAGTTTAGCATAGCCTGAGAAACCAGTAGTTGGCATACGGGGTCAGCCAGTCTCAGGCCTGGCAACTAGAAGAACAGAAGTGAAGTATCCCAAAAATAAGGAGAAAATAATTAGAAAAAAAATGAGCAATGCCTACAAGGGTTCTAGGATTATGTAAAGAGATCAAATCTATGGCTAACTGGTATTCCTGAGAAAGAAGGGGAAACTGAGAACTCCCTGAGACAAGTCCTCCAAGCTGTCAACCAAGAAAGATTTCCTTATCTCACCAGACATACAAACAAAAGAAATTCAGAGAACTCCTGTGAGGTATTATATGAGAAGACCATCCCCAAGGCAAATAATAATCTGACTTACCAAGGAGAGCATAAATTTTTTAAAATTCTAAAGGTAGCTAGACAAAAGGGTCAGACAATCTGCCAAGGGAGATCCTTCAGAATTGCAGCAGACCTCTCAGCAGAAACCTTAGAAGCCAGAAGGGACTGAGGACCCATCTTTTACATTCTTAAAGAAAAATAATTCCAACCAAGAATTTCCTACCCACCAAGCTAAGCTTCATTAATGAAGGAGAATTAAAATCCTTCCCAGACATGCAATTTCTAAGAGAATATACCACCTCCAGACCAGCCCTTCAGGAAATGCTTAAGGAAGTTCTAAGCACATAAAGGAAAGAATAGTTCTACCCATCGCAAAAGTACAAGTAAGTACAGAGTTTACAGACCATACATATCAACCACACAGCTAGAAAGCAAAGAAGCTTCTTAACAAGAGTATGGCAGGAACAAATCCTCACATCTCAAGAATTAACTAAAATGTGAACAGCCTAAATGTACCACTCAAAAGATACAGAGTGGCAAATTGGATAAAGAAGCATAATCCATCCTTCTGCTGCCTTCAGGAAACCCATCTTACTGCAAATGACACCCCCAGATTCAAGATAAAGATCTTACAGACAGGCCAGGCTCGGTGGCTCGACCTGTAATCCCAGCACTTTGGGAGGTCGAAGTGAGTGGATTGTCCAAGCCCGCGGGTTCGAGACCTGCTTGGGCAACTTGGCGAGACCTCATCTCTACAATAAATCAAAAATTGGCCGGGTGTGGTAGCGAGCGCCTATAGTTCCAGCTACTTGGAAGGCTGAGGCGGAAGGATCGCCAGAGCCCAGCAGGTCGAGGCTGCGGTGGCCGGGAGCGGCCACTGCACTCCAGTCTGGGTGACAGACTGAGACTCCGACTCAAAAAAAAAAAAAAATCTTACAGACAAATGGAAAACAACAAAAAAAACAACAAAAAAAGCAGGAGTAGCTATTCTTGCATCAGATAAAACAGACTTTAAAACAATAACAGTTGCTGGGCTCGGTGGCTCAGCCTGTAATCACAGCACTTTGGGAGGCCGAGGTGAGTGGATTGCCTAAGCCTGCAGGTTCGAGACCAGCCTAGGCAAATTGGTCTTTACAATAAATCAAAAATTAGCTGGGCATGGTAGTGCACACCTGTAGTTCCAGCTACTTGGAAGGCCGAGGCAGAAGGATCACTGGAGCCCAGCAGGTCAACACTAGGGTGGCCATGAGTGTGCACTGCACTCCAGCCTGGGCAACGAAGTGAGACTCCAACTCAAAAAAAAAAAAGTTTAAAAGGTCAGTGACGGGCACTGTGTAATGATAAAGGACTCAATTCACTAGCAAGAAATATCCACCTTGAATGTATATGTACCCAACATAGGAGTACCCAGATTTATAAAACAATTGCTAATTAATCTAAGAGGACATAGACAGCCATGTAGTAACAGTTAGAGATTTCAATACTCTGCTAACAGCATTAAGCAGATCATTAAGACAGAAAACTAACCAAGAAGTCTGGAATTTTTTTTTTTGAAGTTTTATTTTATTTTATTTATTTTTTTATTAATTAATATTTTTATTTTGGTATTGTGGGGTACAGTTAAGGGTTAGGTATACAAATATGTTTCATTCAGGCATCCTTGTTGATAAGGGGTATCTCCCCATCCCCAGACAGATATTTACTACCATTAATCCCACCTCCCTTCCCCCCGCCATAGTTTCCCACCACTGTCAATCCTTTTTTTATAGTATTACGATAGATGTTCAAGGTCCACCATATGAGTGAGAACATGTGATACTCAGATCTTTGTTTCTGTATGGAATTTTAACTTGATACTGGACCAATTAATATCGAATAAACATCTACAGAACATCTCCCCAACAACCACATAATATACATTCTGCTCATCAGCACACAGAACATACTCTAAGAGTGAACACATCCTCAAACACAAATCAAGCATGAACAAATTTCAAATGATCAAAATCATACCAAGCATCTTACCAGACCACAATGTTACAACTGACCCTAAAGAAATAAAAACAATTATCTGATATTAATACAAACATTTGTATTGAGTAAGTTAGAAAATCTAGAGGAAATGGAGAAATTCCTGACAAAACCTCCCAAGGTTGAAACAGGAAGAAATTGAAACTCTAAGCAGACCAGTAATAATCCAGGAAGTTGATTGAGTAATAGGAAATTCCCCCACCAAAAAAAGCACTGAGCCAGACGGTTTCTCAGTTAAATTCTACCAGATATACAAGGAGGGGCTGGTACTAATCCTACTAAAAGTTTCCCAAGCAATCCAGAAGGAAAGAATCCTCCCTAGTTCATTTTATGAGGTCAATATCATCCCGATATCCCAAAATGGCAAAGACCCAACAAGGAAAGAAAACTTCAGGCCACTAACTTTGATTAACATAGATGTAAAAAATTCTCAACAAGATACTAGCAAGTCACATTCAAACACATGTTACAAGGATCATTCATCATGACCAGGTGGGCTTCATCCCCAGTATGCAAGGCTGGCTTGACATACACAAATCAATAAATGTAACCCACCACATAAACAGATGTAAAATCAAGAACCACATGCTTATCTCAATAGATGCAGAGAAAGCATTTAATGAAATTCATCATCCTTTCTTGGTAAAAATCTTCGAAAACCTAGACATTGACGGATGACTCCTCAAAATAAGAGCTATCTATGACAAATCTACAGCCAACATCATACTTAACAGGCTGAAGGTGGAAGCATTCTCCTTAAGAACTGGAACAAGACAAGGATGTCCACTTTCATCACTCCTCTTTAACATAGTATTGGAATACCTAACCAGAGCAATCAGGCAGGAGAAATAAATTAGAGGTATCCAAATAGGAAAAAAAGAAGTTAAATCATCTCTCTCCACAGATGATAAGATTCTATACATAGAAAATCCTAGAGAGTTTGCCAAAACCTCCTTACACTGATAAACAACTTTGGTAAAGTCTCAGGATACAAAATTAATGCGCAAAAATCAGTTGAATTCCTACACACCAACAACTATAAATAAAAATAAATAAAATTAAATAAAAAACACAACTAAATATAGATAAATAAATAATTAAATAAAAAACACAATCCTGGCAGGTGCGGTGGCTCAAGCCTGTATTCCCAGCACTTTGGGAAGTCAAGGTAAGAGGATTGTCTGAGCTCAGGGGTTCGAGACCAGCCTGGGCAACTTGGTGAGACCTCGTCTTTACAATATATATATATATAAATTAGCCAGGCGTGGTAGCTCATGCCTGTAGTTCCAGCTACTGACTACTTGGAAGGCTGAGTTGGAAGGATCGCCTGAGCCCAGCAGATTGATGCTGGGGTGGCCGTGCGCATGCCACTATACTCCAGCCTGAGGAACATAGTCAGACTCTAAATCAGAAAAAAAAACACAATCCCATTCACAATAGCCACAAAACAAGAACCCTCAGTGTTCATCTAACCAAAAACGCAAAAAGATCTTTACAATTAGAAGTACAAAACCCTGCTCAAGAAAATCAGAGAACACAAACAAATGGAAGAACATACTATGCTTGTGGATTAGAAGATAATATTGTCAAGATGTCCATTCTACCCAAAGAAATCTACAGATTTAATGCAATCCCTGTCATACTACCAGCAACATTTGTAACAGACCTAGAAAAGACAATACTTCATCCATATGGAAGCAAAAAAGAACCCGAAGAGCTAAAACAATCCTCAGGAAAAAAAAAAAAAAAGCTGGAAAGCCCAACATACAGGAGAGACTGACACACAGGAGAGGCTGACAAACAGGAGAGCTGGTGTCACCAAACTCCAAGACTTCAAACTTTACTACAAGGTTACAGTAACCAAAAAAATACAAAATAGAATTTTTGTACAAAATTGTACAAAAATAGACACAGACCAATGGAACAGGATAGAGAACCCAGAAATAAAATTGCAGACTTTCAACCAACCGATCTTTGACAAAGCTGACAGAAATAAACATAAGGGACAGGAAACACTCTTTAGCAGGTGGTTCTGGGAAAACTGGCTAGCCACATGCAGAAGAATGAAACTGGACCCCTAACTATCACCATACAGAAAACTCAAAATGGATCAAGGACTTAAATGTGAAACCTCAAACTTTAAGAATCTTAGAAAACCTAGGAACCACCCTCCTGGACATTGGCTTAGGCAATGAATTCATGGCCAAGTCCTAAAAAGCAAATGCAGCAAAAACTAAAATTAACAAGTCATTCAGGGGTGTAGGGGGGAGGCAGCCATCCATGCTGTCAAGAGCTCCAGCTGCTGCTGTGTAAGGCACCTGTTAGCTCTTACGCCAAAAGCAGCAGCTACTGCTCTAGTCTCCACCTTGTGTGCATTCAGCATGAGTTTAATTGCTAAGATCTTCTGAAATCCTATTGCAACATCAGTGTTTTTGTTTCTAATCTAGACATGTACATCATTAAACACTAACTAGCAGATAACCAGCAATCAAATCTACTTGATCTTTGATTCATAAGTTATCATTTAAGTTTCACATCCCAATTGCCTGTCTCAGGCAGTTAGTTACTCATTAGTATCTGAGAGGGAAGTCCATTCCCAGGGTTGGAACCACATATAAGTTTGTTTCTGCTCCCACTTGGTCTAAAGACATTAGCTTGATTTTATCTTTGAATTTTATTTCCGTCTTTCTTTGCATGTTTAATTAGGATATAGGTTCCGGGAACCCTAACTCCTGCTTAGTTTGCACTTGTCACAGAACTTACCAGAAGGTTAAGCCCATAAACTTTCACTCTTGCTTATTCAGTTGAAATAGTACACTACATCCATTTCTGTCAACATCATAGCCGTCCACAATATTAGAGGTGAAAGGCCCTCTTTTTTTGTGTGTTGGAGTCTCACTCCGTCGCCCAGGTTGTAGTGCAGTGGCACGCTGCCAGCCATTGCAACCTCCAACTGCTGGGGTCCCAGTGATCCTTCCACCTCAGCCTTCCAAGTAGCCAGAAATACAGGCGCATGCTACCATGCCTGGCTAATTTTTTTTTTTTTTTTATTGTAGAGAGGAGATCTCGCCAAGTTGCCCGGGTGGGTCTCGAACCCTCAGGCTCAGGCAATCCACTCGCCTAGGCCTCCCAAAGTGCTGGAATTACAGGCTGAGCCACCAAGCCTGGCCAAAAGGTACTTAGATGTTACCTTGTTCAACTTCTGCATTTTACAGATGAGAAAATGGAGACAGGGTAAATGACTATCCAAGTCCTCACAACATAAAGCCAGGACTAGAACTCAGGTCTCCAGTTTCCAAACTCAAAGCTTTTGCATAATTAAAATCAACAACATCTCAAGTTTGGGGGAGAGGCACCCCCCATTTGCAAGAGCTTTATGTTTGCCATTCTCCAGGGAGCCGGGGTGGGGTGAGAGCTCTGGGTGTCCAGGCAGGAAGCTACACTGCCTCTCTGGGGCTGCTGCAGTGTCTTACATTCCAGGAGGGAATTATTTGGATTGTAGAGGCTGAAGGGACAGACCAGAGTGAACCCTGTACTCCTTTGAGTCCTTGGTGAAGATTTGGAAGAAATCTTGGCTCACAGAGATGGTGACGAAGAAGGAAGAAGGAGAAGGGAAATAATTTATCACAGATGCGGGTACTGGTATTCCATCTTCTATAGAAACCGATGGGAGGAAGGGAGCTTAAGCATTGGTGTTTCCCTGAAAACACCTCAGGAAGTACTTTTGATTTTATTCAGACCCCACTAGGGATAAATATTCTCCTCTGGGTGCTGTCTAGATCCTCTCTACTCTGGAGACAGCTGAGCAATCTCAGTCTACTTATGAGGCTTTGATTCAGAGAATTAAAACTAATCAGGTATTAACTTTTCCTGCCAAGTCATTTTCTCTTAAGACAGGCAGAAGCAAGCCGGGCTCGGTGGCTCAGCCTGTAATCCCGCGCTTTGGGAGGCTGAGGTGAGTGGATTGCCTGAGCCCGTGGGTTCGAGTCCCACCTGGGCAACTTGGTGAGACCTCATTTCTACAATAAATCAAAAAATTAGCCGGGCATGGTAGTGCGCGCCTGTAGTTCCAGCTACTTGGAAGGCTGAGGCGGAAGGATCGCCGGAGCCCAGCAGGTCGAGGCTGCAGTGGCCGGCAGCGGCCACTGCGCTCCAGTCTGGGTGACAGAGTGAGACTCCAACTCAAAAAAAGAAAAAAAAAGACAGGCAGAAGCACATTGTAGGGAGTGTTTTGCTTTTCCTTTGCAATGCCCAAGCAAGTGCAGGCCAGCACAATCAAGTCACAAGCAGATTCAGTGACAGGTTTCAAGTGCATGGCCCTTCTAAAGTCCAGACATGGGTCCTGGCAGTGTGCTTACTGGCCATATGCCTTTGTAAAATCAGTCAGAGCAAAGGTTCCAGCCACCATTGACTGTGACTGATGCCTCTGTCCACTGCCATCTCCTGTTTCTACACTGTGCCTTGAATGGCATTTGAAAGGTCACAGACTTTAGGATTTGGCAAAGGGGAAATTGAATCAGGATGAATTTAGTTAGAACATAGTGGGATATATCATTTTGTTGGAGACCACTGAACTGCCCCTGTGTAATTAATGTATTGCTAGTCATCTTGGTGTTGTCGTAGTTTCCAGCAACCCTACCACTCACTGTGCCCATTCACCCCATGTCATGACGTAAAGGTACAGGTCCATGGTCACATTGTGATGTAAACGTGTCCTCTAGTGCCTGCACATGATGTATGTGGGGGATGGTAGACAAGGTTTGAAATGTGTGGTGCCGCAAGCTGTTGTAGAAAACTGACAGCTGTCAGACACTCACAATTGCCAGGGAAGGTTTGGTCTTACTGGTGCCAGGCGAATGGGCACTTTCTCCTATCAGAAATATGCTTGCAATGTGGCATACACAATTGTAAATGCACTATGCAGTTTTTTTTTTGTTTGTTTTTTGTTTGTTTTTTGAGTTGGAGTCTCACTCTGTCGCCCAGACTGGAGTGCAGTGGCCGCTCCCGGCCACCGCAGCCTCGCCTGCTGGGCTCCGGCGATCCTTCCACCTCAGCCTTCCAAGTAGCTGGAATTACAGGCATGTGCTACCACGCCTGGCTGATTTTTTGATTTATTGTAGAGATGAGGTCTCGCTGCCCAGGCGGGTCTCGAATCCGCGGCCTCAGGTAATCCACTCACCTCAGCCTCCCAAAGGCGCGGGATTACAGGCTGAGCCACCGAGCCCGGCTCACTATACAGTTTTTAAAACTTTGAGAGAAATCACATACAATGACATTTCTCAGACCTCCTGTGTTTGTAGGGCACATATATGTAGCAGTGCCACAGCATGCGTATAAAGTCATAATAACACATCCCAACTCACAGCCATAACAAATGAATCTGGACCAGCTGATTCTAGAGGAAGGATTGAGTTATTTCTCCTTTTTTCTTGAAAAATGAGGTCACTGAAGAGTATGAAACCATAAATTCAGGAGGGAAAATATTACAGGGGACCATCAGTGAAGTAAAAAAAAAGTCATGCTATTTTTTAAAAATTTTGACATTTGTGGTATGGTCTGCTTTTAAAAATGCATATTCTGTTGTGATTACTTTCTTCAGTCTAAATAAATATTCTCTTCTGTGCATGCTCTTATATTAGTAAGTTTCCATTCCTTTTTTTTTTTTTTTTTTATTCAGAGTCTCACTCTGTCACCCAAGCTGGAGTGCAGGGGAACACTCATGGCCACCCCAGCGTTGACCTGCTGGGCTCCGGCGATCCTTCTGCCTCAGCCTTCCAAGTAGCTATAACTATAGGTGCATGCTACCATGCCCAGCTAATTTCGTATTTATTGTAGAAAAGAGGTCTCAGTCGGGCTCGGAGACTCAGCCTGTGATCCCGCGCCTTGGGAGGCTGAGGTGAGTGAATGACCTAAGCCTGCGGGTTTAAGACCCACCTGGGCAACTTGGTGAGACCTCATCTCTACAACAAATCAAAAAATTAGCTGGGCGTGGTAGTGCGTGCCTGTAGTTCCAGCTACTTGGAAGGCTGAGGCGGAAGGATCACAGGAGCCCAGCAGTTCGAGGCTGCGGTGGCCAGGAGTGGCCACTGCAACTCCAGTCTGGGTGACAGAGTGAGACTCCAACTCAAAAAAAGAAAAAAGAAAAAGAAAAGAGGTCTCGCCAAGTTGCCTAGGCAGGTCTCCAACCTGCGGGCTCATGCAATCCACTCGCCTTGGCCTCCCAAAGTGCTGGGATTACAGGCTGAGCTACTGAGCCCAAACTTCTGTTCCTTTCTTAGGGGGACACCAAAAGCTGTGTAAACTTTAGGCTGCACAAAACCTTATCTGCCCTTGGACTAGATGCCAAATAAACATATAGAATGGAGACACTAGCCTGACAGGTTCAGGGTGAGGGAAGTCAAGAGAACCCACAGAGAGAAATTTCCTGAGAAGGCATAACCCGAAGGAGCCACTGTGTGGAGTCCTAGGGAACCGAGGTGGGACAGGGAGCAGTGGTGACCATGAAAAGAGAGGGTGTGTGGAAATAAGTGGGGGTAGGCTTCAAAGACACATTTCAAAATGGCTTCACCATTTTGCCCAAGCCACAGTAACAGGTCTCTGTTTTACTCAGCCTAATTTTAACAGCCCATATAGGAAAACAAAAGAGAACTTGATGGTTATTAAAAAAAAAAATAAAAAAAGCGATGCCACTGACTATAGCCATTGAGCATCTGAGGTGTGGTGGCTCACGCCTGTAATCCCAGCTCTTTGGAAAGCCAAGATAGGAGGACTCTTTGAGCCCAGGAGTTCAAGACCAGCCTGGGCAACATCTCTCCAAAAAGAAAAAAAAAAATGAGAATCTCAGTGATACTGTAAGGGAGCAGAGGCACCTGAACTCATTAGCATTTTTTTTGCAGTTCCCAAACCACACATCTGGCTCAGTGAATGTCTGGTGTCTTGTCTACCCAGAATACAATTCCTCTTCTCTGCTTCACTGAGAAAACTTCCTGAATGGGAGTTGCAGATATTTGTTACCTTGACAGGTCCAGGGTGAGGCATTTGGCTTGAGCTGAGTCAATCAGAGCTGTACCCTAGAATTTTACAGTTTGAGACTAGTGAGGGCAGCCCTTGCTTGCTTTGGGGGTTAAGTATAAAGATTTCCAAGTGCCCTGCCTACAGTCATGTTGAAGTGATGGTTGATTGCATGTGTCATCTTGATTGGGTTAAGGGATGCCCAGATAACTGATAAAACACTGTGGGGTGTGTTTGTGAGGGTGTCTCTGGAAGACATTATTATTTGAATCAGTAGACTGAGTAAAGAAAATTGCCAACTTGGAGGACTTCATCCAATCCACTGAGGAACCAAATAGAACAAAAAGGCAGAGGAAAGGCAAATTCTCTCTCTCTCTCTTTTTTTTTTTTTTGAGTCAGAGTCTCACTGTGTCGCCCAGGCTGGAGTGCAGTAGTATGCTCACGGTCACTCCAGCATCAACCTGCTGGGCTCAGGAGATCCTTCCGCCTCAGCCTTCCAAGTAGTTAGAACTACAGGCACGTGCTACCACGCCTGGCTAATTTTATATATATATATATATTTATATACTATATATATATATATATATATATTGTAGCCATGTGGTCTCACCAAGTTGCCCAGGCTGGTCTCGAACCCCTGAGCTCAGGTAATCCTCTCAAGGTGCTGGGATTACAGGCTTGAGCCACCGCGCCCCGCCTCTTTCTCTTCTTAAGCTGGGACATCTATTTTCTTCTGCCCTCATACATTGGTGCTCCTGGTTCTTGGACCTTCAGATTCAGACTCAGACTGACATTTACACTATTGGCCCCCTCACACCTTGCCCCCCTCCCTATCCAGGCCTTTGGACTCAGCCCAAATTACACCACCACCTTTTCTAGTTCCCCAGCTTGCAGACCATAATCATGTGAGCCATTCCTGTAATAAATCTCCTCTTATCCATTTGTCTACATGGCCTGTTGGTCTGCTCCTATCAAGAGCCCTGATTGATACACATGTGGAGGAAGCCTGTCTGTAAGACCAGAGCACATGCACGAGCAGGTTACTCAAGAGATGGTCCTGCCCTACCAGGGGAAGAAAGCCCCCTATGCTTAGCTCTATGCTTTAAAGGGTCCATTCTGGCTCCTTGAGAGGGGAGTCTGCAGGGCCAAGGGGATATGTCAACCTGAAGTCTATGTCCCCCTCCCCTTTGAGTCCCTCGAATGTTCTGCCCAGGTGTCCTCTGTAGATCCATCTGCTGAAGGCTGACAATAGCTCAGGCACGCACCCCCAGGCCTGAAGGATGGCCACAGCCCACTGTCTGGGTAGTCTGTTGTCATAGAGGGCACAATCCAGGACTGAAGGATGGCCATACCATTGTGGAGAGTTTGTTGTAGTGGAGGGGGTGTGGAATGGAACTTGAATGTGCAAGTTGGGGTGTCCAGATCCATGCATGTGAGACCATTTGTGATTTTGAGCAAAACTTGGAGTGGAGAGAGAAGGGGAAAGGTCGCAGGCAGGGGGCTAGCCCTCCTCACACTGCCAACTCCCAATGTAAACTCCAAGGAATCAGAGATTTCCAAATTCAAACCTCGCCTTCCAGGAGGATGATGAGAACATGTTTTATTTCAGTTTGTCAGCCTGGTTTATGATTTTCCAATATGTGGACATGGAGTTTGTGGGTCTCCATTTGTACTCTTGCCAAGGATCTTGCAAATATTAGAGGCAGGCCTGAGAGAGTTCAGCAGTATCTGAGTCTATGGTTCACCACGTTCCTAAGACATAGATGTACCCCTGACTTTCTCTTGGTTGGATAGTGAAAATCAGTAGAGAATACATTTTTTCCTGAGCAAATCTAGATGTGTGTTACTTTCCAGGAAGAATCCTGGCTAATGTAGACAGTAAGCAACAGAGCTGGAACTTGAGCCCAGGCTCTGATTCCTAACTTCATGCTCCTGCTATGACACCACACAAGCTTCCTAACCTCCTCTGGCTGCAAGCCAAGCAAATCTTGCTGACAACCCTGGCAGATAAAAGTCAGAATCACGGGGAGCAGTTTTACCTACCTGATCCCTAAAAATACTTGCAAAAGAGTGCAGATGCCAGAGACGAAGAAGCTGGTGCTGATGAGGTAGCTCTGCGTCAGGGGGTCATGCTGTAGGCACAGGTCCTTGGCTAGGAGAAGTGGCACCGCCACGAGCCCCCCCAGGGCTGTGAGGAAGTGCTGTGGGCAGAGAGCAACAATAACAGGCATGTGATGCTGCAGCCACCTGCTCCACCTTATTCCCCACAATGACAGGTTGCCTGGCTTTAACAGGGTGGCTTCCCACTGCCAGAGGCTGGAGCTCCACCTCTGGTCTCAGAAGCACCTGGCCACGAGTGACAGGTAGAGACCAGGCAAGCAACAGAACCAGGAAGGCCTGGCAGCAAGAAGCCAGGACCCAGCTGGAGGGACTGGGCTCCAGGGCAGAAACTGATGTCCTGGGGGTGGGGGGACAAGCAAGAACTCAGGCACAGAAGGGCATAGCAGGAATCAGGTGAGAACTTAAAAACAAGAACAAGGCAAGAAGCTCATTATTAAACAAGGCACATGGTAAGAGCAGATCACAGACAAGGAAGGCCTAAGCATTGGCTTGAAGCAAAAGGTTGAGTTTTGAGTTTCCCCTAACAAAAGTTTGTTTAAGTTTCCTCTGACAAAACAGAATCAGACCCAGAGTTCAGGGCAGGGCTGAAATCATGCCAAGTGGCCTCAGCTATAAAGAGGATACATTATATATAGATGACAGATCGGTAGACACACAGATGAATAGATAGATGCTGGATGGATCGATCAATCAATTGATCAATTGATAGACAAATACAAGATAGAGGTATGGGGGCAAGCAATAAACACAGGAGTGGGCTGCTATTTCACACACTCTAGTCCCAGAGCTGAAAGGTAGGCCAGGTCTAGGGGAACATTCATGGACTGTGGCCAGTTTTGTTCTGAGCTACAGAACTGGCCAGCATGTAGCTCCAGTTCCCTCTCAAATCTGGCCACTGAGTCAAACATTCTGAGAACAAAGACATATAAATCCACCTGCCTCTCTCCTTTGCTCCAATGCAGCCTGCTCCCTGACACCTCAGGTCAGGCTTCTGCCAATGTTTCCACGGGGCTTCATGCTCCTGGTGCTGACAGAATCACTTAGGTTTGCCATCACCAGGAGCAGCAAATGTGTCACTGTGTGTTTACCCAATAATCTTGGTTCTCCATCTTATCCCATAAGAATAGGGCATAAATCCTGCCAGCATAGGCAGCCTTTGTTTGCCTTGGTTTACAAAAGTTATCTGTTGGGTCAGTCAAGACAAGAAAAGATGAAAAAAAGGGGAAAAGAACGAAAGAGGGGAAGGAAGGGAGGGAGGTACAGAGGGAGGGAAAGAAAGAGAACAGAAGCCTGCTGTAGGGGTTGCTCCATGAAGCTGCCATTAGGAAATACGCCACAAGACTCAGAACACACAATCCTGCCTTGTCCCAGCCCTCTCTCCTCCCACAGCACTGAGTAAGAGCTACACAAAAGGAAGCAGGGCAAGGCAAATTATGATGTCCTTATCTAGTTGGGACTTTGATCTCAACGTCAGCTAAATTAGACCTGAAATGATTGATTTTTTCTTAAGAAAATTAAACCTAAAAAATATACACACACTGCACAGGCCTACTTTTCCAACCTCCACCACTTAAGGCAAAGTTGAGTCTCAAAATGTACTATCCCAACAGGACAGGTGACCACACCCTCCCCTCCGAGCCGGAGAAGAGAGCAAGAGAACATCTTGGCCAGTCTATGGCTAGAGGAAACCTGGGCCAGAACATCCAGAAGGAGAGCGCCTGTGTCTCTCCAGTCACATGGGTGGGGGCAGCTCCAGAAGAAAAGTGAAAGGTAAGTGGCCAGTCCTTCAAGGGGGCAGTCCCAGGCTCTGTTAGCAGTGTCTCAAAGGGCCCACTCAGCCAGTTGTGGTTAATCCCCTCAGTGGACATCCTGAAGTAACCTGACCAGTATAAATAACTCTGACCTTCAGCAGTGGCGGGGCAAGGGGAAGGCTGGAGGGGAGAATGAGCATAGTGCCTCCTACAGAGGAGACTTTGAACTCCCACAAAAGATCTCACATTTTGTTCTTTCTTTGATTGACCTAACAGGTTCAGCAGACGACCTGTGGTCAACTGGGAGTTGACTGCACCTTTCCCTCCTTGGGGAAGCCAACACAGGGGGCTTTTCAGAGAAGTGCCTATGTCCTGTAGGAGCACTTTGACAGTCCTTACATCGTTCCTACAGGACTTTCTAGTCTCTTATAAATTCTTCTTTGATCTGATGCCAGCTAGTTTAATACAGGTGGCAATATTCTCCAGGCCAAGAATCCAGACACATCTTATTTCCTATTTCATATCATGCCCAGCAGCACTGGCCAACCACACTTATCAGACAGCGCTAACCCCTCTTATCAGATAAATAACTTGCTCTTACAGAATGCTAGGCATTTTGGTGGAAGCTAAATTGGGAAGAGAAGCTCTGACTGGCAGGGCCCACTCTAAGGACACAGAGTTGGCCTGGTACCTCTCTCGCCTCACCCAAGTGAACAGGACTTTAACCAGCCCAGTGACTCCACCTGCAGGAACATTGGCCCAGTCAGTGTCCTCAACATGACCAGTCAGCTCAGTGTGAAGGAAAATCTTCCTCTGATTCTCCACTCCCATCTCCAAATCCCTGGAAAGAAAGACACTGGAGGATTCTTGAGATCCCCTGGAGGTCAACAACAACTTCAGCAACTGAAATTGTTGATGGTGACTGACCTATGTGTTGATGTGGCTATTGAGGCAGGGCCCCTTTGGACCCAGCACTTGCTGGAAGAGTTTACCTGGATCCCCAATAAGATGCAGAGATACCATGGTGGGGTATCTAGGATGCCATAGGCCAGGCGACTACTCCAAGGCTGTTTATCCTTCTTCCTGCAATGGCCATCAGTGCAGAAGCTGAGCACATCATCATCCTTCTGCTAGAAAAAAAGAGAACACCTTTGGGCATTTCCAGAGAAATCAGGTAGACTTCCTGATTTCAACCAGACAGACAGCTTCCCGCAGGCAAGAGGTAGTGGGACAGGGACAACTGTTAGCCAGCTGGGGATTTCAGATCCAGATTCAAAACAGCAGTGACTTCCCATGTTATGGTGCCTTACTTGAAGCTTGGCAGAGAAGCAGCTTTGTTGGGGAGGAGATGGAAGTTAACCCCAAGGCCAAAAGATGGGCAGATTTCCCACATGCGCCTGTATTTCCATCTGCCAAAGCCCTCCTAACGGTACATTTATTGTACTGGATGATTTCCTATTCGCTGCTTCTGCTGGGTTGTCAGTGCCCAGAATGCACGGATTCAGTCTAACTCTTCTCACCGATCTCAGCTTCTAGTGCAGAACCTGTGCTCAATGTAGACACGTGAATGAATGAATGTAACATACTAACAAAAACAAGTATAGTGCATACAGAAATGATCTAGGGTCAATAGCCAACTTGCATTCCTCCCAGTTTCACCCAAATTAATTTTGAATTATAGACTTTCCCTTGAATTTATTGGCGGGATAACTTACTAACCTGGGGCACATTCCTAATATTTCTAAGTCTCAATTTTCTAATCTATATAAATGTCAGTAGCACCTACCTCATAGATGGTTGAGAAAATTAAATTGGAGCATGAACACTACTAGGTCTGGCACAGGATAATTGCCCAAAAAGTATCAGCAGGTATGGCTACTATAAGCTTCCATATTTCCATATGTTCAAAGGGCTTTGAACACACGCTCATGGCCTACATTGGAGCACTTAGTCATGGGGTGAGAAAAAAATGAGAGCATCATCTCCAGGATGGCCACAAATATGAAGATCAGGCCACTCTACATGATGTGCCCAGCTGGGTCCTGGGATCTAGCCAGATGGCACACCCCCAAGGGTAGTGTAGGCCCCTCGTGAAGACAGCTCTGGAGAGAATGTTGAGGTCACCCACTCTGACACCCACCTTCATGCCTCCACATCCTGTTCCTCAGCCCAGCCCCAAAGGAGCACTCCTGGAGGAGGCCATATTATGCCTCGTTGGCACTAAGCACTTTGACTCTATGGGTTCTTCCTCCATAGAAAAAAACATGTAAAATCATAACTGGGGATGTTTTAATATATTAATACATTCATCTTTACACCCATGTAAATTACACCCATGTAAAGATGAATGTATTCATATATTAAAACATCTTCTTTCTTTTTTTTTGAGTTGGAGTTTCACTCCAATGTCCAGGCTGGAGTACAGTGGCACGCTCACGGCCACCCTGGAGTTGACCTGCTGGGTTCAGGAGATCCTTCCACCTCAGCCTTCCAAGTAGCCAGAACTACAGGTGCGCACTACCATACCCAGATAATTTTTTTGATTTATTGTAGAGATGAGGTCTCGTCAAGTTGCTCAGGTTGTTCTTGAACCTGTAGGCTCAGGCAATCCCCTCACCGTGGCCTCCCAAAGTGCTGGGATTACAGCCTTGAGCCACCACCCCCGCCCTAAAACATTTTCTTAAAGTGCATTCTTTCCAGCCGGGCTCGGTGGCTCAGCCTGTAATCCCACGCCTTTGGGAGGCTGAGGTGAGTAGATTGCCTGAGCCCGCGGGTTCGAGACCCGCCTGGGCAGCAAGACCTCATCTCTACAATAAATCAAAAAATTAGCTGGGCATGGTAGCGCGTGCCTGTAATTCTGGCTACTTGTAAGGCTGAGGCGGAAGGATCGCCGGAGCCCAGTAGGTCGAGGCTGCGGTGGCCGGGAGTGGCCACTGCACTCCAGTCTGGGTGACAGAGTGAGACTCCAACTCAAAAAAAAAAAAAAAAAGTGCATCCTATCCTTCCAGTTATAAAAGAAATGGAAACATTTTTGTGGGCCTCTAAAAGTCCTGCGGGCCCTGGGTGCTATGCCCCATAAACCTGCAGGGTCAGCAGTGGCTCTGAAGACGTGGGAGATGGAGTGGGGTGGGGTAGGACCACTTGTTTAGAAGTAGAGAGAGGCAAGAAAGTCACCAGATGGAGAACCAGATGGACAGCCCCTACTGACTCCGGGGCAGCTCTGTTCCAAGAGAGCATTGCCTTCCAAGACAGAATTTGTGTGTGTCGCAGGTGGGACAAAGGCTGTCCTGTCCTGTGCACTATACTATACTATACTAAGCAGCATCCCAGCCTCTTCATTCACTTGGTAATAGTAGTGCCCCTTCCCCCATATTGTGACAACCAAAAATGTCTCCAGACACTGCCAAATGTCCCCTGGGAGTCAAGCAGACCCTGTTAAGAACCACTGTTCTGAGCCGGGCTCGGTGGCTCAGTCTGTAATCCTGTGCCTTTGGGAGGCTGAGGTGAGTGGATTGCCTGAGCCCGCGGGTTCAAGACCCGCCTGGGCAACTTGGCGAGACCTCATCTGTACAATAAATCCAAAAAAATAAAAAAAAATTAGCCGGGCTCGGTGGCTCAGCCTGTAATCCCGCGCCTTTGGGAGGCTGAGGTGAGTGGATTGCCTGAGCCCGCGGGTTCGAGACCCGCCTGGGCAGCAAGACCTCATCTCTACAATAAATCAAAAAATTAGCCGGGCGTGGTAGCACATGCCTGTAATTCCGGCTACTTGTAAGGCTGAGGCGGAAGGATCGCCGGAGCCCAGCAGGTCGAGGCGCGGTGGCCGGAAGCAGCCACTGCACTCCAGTTTGGGCGACCGAGTGAGACTCCAACTCAAAAAAAAAAAAAAATTAGCCAGGCGTGGTAGCGCGTGCCTGTAGTTCCAGCTACTTAGAAGGCTGAGGCAGAAGGATCACGGAGCCCAGCAGGTCGAGGCTGCGGTGGCAGGGAGCGGCCACTGCACTCCAGTCCGGGCGACAGAGTGAGACTCCAACTCAAAAAAAAAAAAAAAAAGAAAAGAACCACTGTTCTGAGAGCATCAACCAGCCTCCCAAGAAAGCACCAACTTAGGGACAGTGCTGGCTGAGAAGGATGAGATGGGTGAGATGAGCCTCACCACATCCTATGTGGAGAAACAAGAAGCCAGTTCTCCATCATGGGGGTTGAACTCTGGCAGACGAGTATCCTAATTTCTTCCCAGCTGTGCCTGGAGGACCCACAAAGCCTGGACAAAGGGCCAGGCTCGCTGATGCCCAATCTCCTAGTTTTGACCCAGCACTGCTTGGCAGAATCATTTTGTTCTTATTACAAATCAGCCTTTCCTGACCTTAACCCACTCCAGCTTCAGACTAGACAAGGCCTCTCCACCTCAATAGTTCCTACAAAATTAAGCAAAAACTGTCCTACAATCTTATGTTTACAGCTGGGCGCAGTGGCTCATACCTGTAATCCCAACATTTTGGGAGGCCGAGGAGAGATGATTGCCTGAGACCAGGAATGCAAGACCAGCCCAGGTAACTTGGTGAGATCCCGTCTCTACCATAATTTTTAAATTTTTAAAAATTAGCCAGGTGTGGTGGCACATGCCTGTGGTTCCAGCCACTTGGAAGGCTGAAGCAGAAGGATCCCCTGAGCCCAGCAGGTCAAGGCTGCGGTGGCCGTTAGCGTGCCACTGCACTCTAGCCTGGGCAACAGAGTGAGACTCTGACTCAAAACAAACAACAAAAAAACAAATCCTATGTTTTCTCATCCAAAAGACTGCAAGTTCCCATAATTTCGCTATCCCCATTCCTAGCACATAGTTAGTGCTCATAAAGCTGATGAAATAAATGCACAAATTAATGACTATACAGATTTTTTCTATTTTTTTTTTTTGAGTCGGAGTCTCACTCTGTCACCCAGGCTGGAGTTCAGTGGCACACTCATGGCCACCGCAGCCTTGACCTGCTAGGCTCAGGTGATCCTTCCACCCCAGTCTCCCAAGTAGTTGGAACTACAGGTGCACACCACCATGCCTGGTTAATTTTTTGATTTAATGTAGAGATGAGGTCTTGCCAAGTTGCCCAGGCTGGTCTCAAACCCATGGGCTCAGGCAATCCTCTCACCTCAGCTTCCCAAAGTGCTAGAATTATAGGTTTGAGTCACCATGCCCAGCCTCTATTTTTTTTTTTTTTTTTTTTGAGTTGGAGTCTCACTCTGTCGCCCAGACTGGAGTGCAGTGGCTGCTCCTGGCCACTGCAGCCTTGACCTGCTGGGCTCCGGCGATCTTTCCGCTCAGCCTTCCAAGTAGCCGGAACAACAGGTGCGCGCTACCATGCCCGACTAATTTTTTTGATTTATTGTAGAGATGAGGTCTCGCCAAGTTGCCCAGGCAGGACTCGAACCCACGGATTCAGGCAATCCACTCACCTCAGCCTCCCAAGGCGTGTAATTTTATTTTTAATAAATCCCTAACTAATTGGTTGGAACTCTTTTGAAACATCATACCTATACTACTAAGACTTCTCGGAAAAAAATGTACCGATGCTGCTTGGTACTCACGTTGCACATGGAAGAAATTTGTTTTTCCTTAGAAAGTCAAAACCAGCTGAATTAGGTTGGAGGCTACTGGAGGGCCTGGGTCCTGAGCACTTATTGTAGGGTTTCAGTGAAGGTATGGAGAGGCCCACGAGGAGCAGCAGAGAAAGAAACACAAGCTGAGGAGAGAGGGGAGGAGAGAGAGAGGATGTGGGAAAGTGTGACTGACTGACAATGACTCTGGGTAGGCCACTCAGGGAAGAGCAGTGGAAGAGAAGTGAGGCTGCTGTGATTGTATCACTGTTAAACTCAGCGGCCGCAGGCACCCAAGGTCACCTCTTCCAGCCTCAGTCTCCCCACCTAGAATCTGGAACAGTCATAAGGATACACACAGGCTCAAGCGTATGCAGTGTGTATGGCATTCTGTTGCAGGACACGTGGATGAGCTCACAGGCTGTGGCTGCAACAGTTGTGTATGTTCTGGTGGTCTCACGACTTCTCCAGGGCCTCTGGGAATTCCCAGGAAGGTGAAGATGAGACACCGTGATTGGGAAAAACCATTGGTTCCAACCTATTTGTCTCTTTTCCGAGAAAAGCAGGAGCCAGTGCCAAAGACTGCTTCCAGGCTGATGACTTGTGACTCATCTAAGTCCAGTCTCTATATTAGCAAGGACTCTTTGAAGGTTTGGAAGCCTCTTCTGCATTTGCTTAAAAACAGTTGTCTGGGAAACTGATCCTGCATAAGGTCCCATATGAAAAAAAAAGAAATTTACAACATAGAGCTGGGAAAAGCCTGGTCTTCACCAAGAGCAACGTCCTTCCCCTGTGAGAAGAGTGTGTGATTTCCAGGCAGCCAGGGATGGTGGGAAGCTCAGGACCTGAGAGGATAGTTTGACCACAGGAGAGGAGCCCTTCTCCAAATAACTCTTGTTTCCTTCTTTCTGGCATGCTTGGTTGTCTATTTCTACTGTGTTAACCTAATTGTTTATAGATATGCCTTTTGTTGTAAACTTCCTCAGGTCACCTATGCAGACTGGAACATAGAAATAAACACTCAGGATGCAGCACACACAGGCATGTCAGAAATGAATCATCAGAGTCTTAAAGACCTGCACAGAAACCCAGGACAGCCCAAGAGGCCCTAGACCAGCACTTCTTTGGCAGGGCAGAGATGCCCCATCTCAGAGCACAGCAAAGTACTTTTCATCCTAGGAGAATCCCCTGCTGGGAGAAGTCGGTGCATAGGACTCACACAGGAACAGAAGAAAGTTTGCAAGTCCCTTTCTAGGGGAGAATGAATTATTCATGAAGCTCCCTGACAGTGAGATGGCAAGAGAAGATGGCCACAACCTCCTCTTCTGGTTGGAGGTGAGTCTGTCAACTCAATGTGTGGATTGTAATTTCACTTTAAGACTTGATCAGAGCCGGCTGGTGGCTCAGCTGGTAATCTCGCGCCTTTGGGAGGCTGAGGTGAGTGGATTGCCTGAGCCAGCGGGTTCGAGACCCGCCTGGGCAAATTGGTGAGACCTCATCTCTACAATAAATCAAAAAATTATTAGCCGGACGTGGTAGCATGCACCTGTAATTCCGGCTACTTGGAAGGCTGAGGCGGAAGGATCGCCGGAGCCCAGCAGGTCGAGGCTGCGGTGGCCGGGAGCGGCCACTGCACTCCAGTCTGGGCGACAGAGTGAGACTTCAAACTCAAAAAAAAAAAAAGACTTGATCAGAAGAGGTATTCTGATGAGTGTGGCATTTTTTTTCATTAAATACACTTTATTTTATCAGTATTTAAGAAAAACAGAATATTTGATATAAAGTTGTGGATTTCTCATTCTTTTTTCCTTTTTTTTTTTTTTTAAAGAAGTAAGATCTGGCATCACTGTGCCCTGTTCTATGGCAGCAATGGGCTGGATCCTAGTACTGATGTTCCCTTAAGTGTGGAATTTTATACGCCTGACACAAGAACATCCAATACCTCTTCTCATTTGGGTCTCATCACCTCTTGTTGCCTCTCACTGACAGATGAGGAGACCCAGCCTCAGTGAGATTATATAACTTATCCAAAACCACATAATAAGTGGGTCAGTGGAACCTTCCTCTTCTGGTGTCAAGGGCTGTCACCTGCGGGTGTGGCCCTGGCATGCAGGGACAACCCAGCTCCCAGGAGCAGACAGCAGAGCAGGAGGAGGCTGTGGCACAGGGAGAGCAGTAGGGACAAGGTTGGAGCTGCCTGAGGGAAGGTGGGTCCCTCTGACACCATCTGTACTCCACAGGGCCTCTGTTCCCTCTAGCCTCCCAGGTTCCCCCAACCAAGATTCATTTCCTAAAGCTCCTGTTCACCCAGCTCTCACCAATGGGACTGTCCACAAGATCAGTGTGACCTCAGTGATCTTGCCTTGGTGCCTCGCCGGCCCTGGGCCCCCTCAGTTCTCATTACCTGTGCCTTGTACTCATTCTCCCTTGGAGCCCAAGTGCCTTTCCCTCCCCCACCCCCCTCACCTTCTTGACTCCCCCAGCCTGCATGGCCTTTCTTTCAGGCGCCCCCAGCCCATTTGTCTCTAGGATGTGCTGTGCTGTTCTCTCCTTTGTATCAGAAGTATTTGTGTGTGTCCCACCCTTCCTCTGCTTTTGCCTACCCAAGCCATAAGTTTTCAGAACCAGGAAGCTTCTTCCCATGTTTATATCGTGAAGATTCTGGCAGAGTAACATGGCCACGAAACCACAAACAATGACTTTTCAGCCTGGGTGCTGTGAGGAAAAAGGCAGGAAAAAAGGCCACTGAGCAGGAAACGGATAGGTACCCAGGCCCCCTCATCCCCAGCTTGTCTCAAGGAAGCCAGAGACGTGGAAAACAGCACAGCCTTCAGAAAGCAGAATCTTCAGCTTACTTCGCAAGACTCTGTATGTGTGTGTGTGTGTGTGTGTGTGTGTGTAGCATTATTCTACGGCATGGTGAAGAGAGTTCTCTGGACTCTCCTCCTCCCTCCCCTTTCCCCTCTCCCCGCTCCTTCCCCTTGGCTCTCCTCCTCCTCCCCCCACCACACTTTCTCAGGAGAGAATGCTGGAGACTTCGTCAGCAGCTGACCAGCTGGCAGGGACCAGCAGCCAGGCTCCAGGGAACGGGTGGAGGCTCAGCCTGGGTGGTAGGCAGCCTTCCTCCCAGACTCCTGGGACAGACCTGGTCAGGGCCACAGACTTGGCCTGGTGGCAGGAAACCCTTTCCCCTGCAGTGGGTAGTGGCCAGGACAGAGGATCTCCCCTAGGTCGCAATGTGATTTTTAGGTAGTCAAAATAGGCTGGAGAGGTGGTAGGGCCTAGCCAGAGAGGCCTCCAGATGATTTACTGTGATTTGACTTCTTTGGGCCTCAGGTTTCTCATCTGTAAAATGGGAACCTGTTCATTGGTTTGTTAGAAAAAAAAGTTGGCAGAGTACTTTGAGCTGGCTGCTCAGTTATTTCTCTCTGCTTCCCTCTCTCTCCCTTTGCTTCCAGTCTTCCAACTCTGCCCACCCCTGGTCATGCACTCACAGTCTAAGGCTCAGGGTGGAATCTGGTTTGTTGTGATGGTGAGAGGCAGCAGGCCTAGGGGAGCTAAGGCTGGAGGTCGGGGGGAGGAGAGCTGCCACCCCTAATTTAAAGTGATCTAGCCCTAATTTAAAGTGTGAGCCACCGGCCTTGGCACGAACAAGGAATCAGGACAGTGGGACTCCACACTGGGACACCCAGGCCTGCTTGCTTCTTCCTGCCTCCCACTCTTTTTCCCTCTGTCTCCCACAGCACTCACCGTGGGGGCAGGGCGCTCACAGCTGGCAATGGCAGAGTTCATGGCACCTGGGTCTCCTTCTGGCTTCCTCTGGAGAAATAGGACAGAAAACACAGTGAAGCCACTCGGAGCAGGAAGATTAACTTCCCAAGGCCTGACACCTAGAGGGCGTGGAGGCGGGCCTGCCGGGCAGCCCCTGGTGGGAGGAGCCTCCGGATCCTGCCTGCCCTAGAACATACCCTCTCCGGCCCAATCCTGTGGAAATGCTTAATGGGTTTTGTAAGCGCAGAGAAGTTAATAACACCCTGGAGCTAAGAAAGCAGACCAGAGAACAGCCTGCTGTTTTGGTGTAGCAAAAAACACTCTCTGGAAAACCACATTGCTGGGGCAGAAAAGGAGGGGAAAAGGGTGAGGCTCTGGGTGGAACACAGAAGGTTTTCAGTTTTCTAAGCTGATTCCTGATGACTGGTTGAGCCACATGGAAAGCTGGAAATCGTTACAAAACAGCCAATCAGCCTGGTCCCTGAGAGGAATTAATGATTAATGAAGAGAGGATGTACATTTTTTCATGTAACTGTTAGCAGCTCGTAAGTCTTCTTTTGAGAAGTGCTTATTCATATCTTTTGCCCACTTCGTAATGGGGCTGTTTGTTTTTTTCTTTTCAGCACGTTTGAGTTCCTTGTAGACCCTTCCTTGATATTAGGCCTTTGTCAGACATGGAGTTGGCAAATAATTTTTCCCAGTCTGTGGGCTGTCTCCCTGCTCTCTTGATGGTTTCTTTGGCTTTGCAGAAGCTTGTCAGTTTGATGAGGTGCCACTTGTCTATCTTATCTCTTATGGCCTGTGCATTTTGGGTTTTGCTCAGGAATTGGTTGCCAGTTCCAACTCCCAGAAGGATGTCTCCTGCATTTTCTGAGGTTCTTATGGTTTGAGGTTTTACATTTAGGTCTCTGATCCATTTAGAGTTAATTTTTGTGTATGGGGATAGATAGGGGTCCCTGTTTGAATCTTCTGCATGTGGTCAGCCAGTTTTCCCAGCACCACTTACTGAATAGGTTCTCATCTCCCCAGTGGTGGGTGGTAGAGACTTTTTCAAAGATGAGTTGGTTGAGAAATTGAGGTTTTGCTTCTGGAATCTCAATCCTATTCCATTGGTCTATATGCCTGTTCTTGTACCAATATCAGGCTGTTTTGATTATTGTAGCTTTATAGTAAGATTTGAAGTCTGGTAGTGTGATACCTCCTGCTTTCTGTCCTGGGGCAGTCGCTGGGTCTCAAGGAGGGCAAAGGCCCCACAAGCTCAGGTGAGAGGCTGAGAGAAAAGATCGCCTCCACCCCTGCACTTGGCTCCCTGACACTAAGAAACATCTGGTGACAGGCGTGGTGGCTCACTGCCTATAATCCAGCACTTTGGAAGGCTGAGGTGACAGGATTGCCTGAGCCCAGGGTTCAAGACCAGTCTGGGCAACTTGGTGAGACCTCGTCTCTACAATAAATCAAAAAATTATCCGGGCATAGTGGCATGTGCCTGTGGTTCCAGCTACTTGGAAGGCTGAGGCGGAGGGATCACCTGAGCTCAGCAGGTCGAGGCTGCAATGGCCACGAGTATGCCACTGCACTCCAGCCTGGGTGACAGAGTGATACTCCAACTCAAAAAAAAAAAAAAAAAGGAAGAAAAGAAAAGAAACATCTGGTCATCAGCCTTTACTTTTTTTTTCGGGAGCCAGAGTCTCACTCGATCGCCCAGGCTGGAGTACAGTGGCACACTCATGACCACCGCAGCCTCGACCTGCTGGGCTCTGGCGATCCTTCCACCTCAGCCTTCCAAGTAGCTGGAACCACAGGTGTATGCCACCACGCCTGGATAATTTTTTTACTTATTGTACAGATGAGGTCTCACCAAATTGCCCAGGCTGGTCTCAAACCCCTGGGCTCAGGCAACCCTCTCATCTCTGCCTCCCAAAGTGCTGGGATTACTAGCGTGGGTCACCGTGCCCAGCTTTCACCAGCTTTTTAAAGAGAGAAGTCCCAGAAGGTATCATTTTGCTGTTTTTCTGCACAGGGCCCTTGATAAGCCTTTCTCTGTGCAGCCTAAAGCAAGCAAAGTACCAGCTACACATGATGCCAGAATGTTCTGGAAAAGAAGCACATGGCGGGCCCCACATAAAAGTTCATCCGAAAGGAAGCCCTGAAAAACTTGACAATGAGATGTTTGAGAGAGAAAAGACAGACCTGGCTTGGGCTGTGGCGGAGAAGCTAAGACCTGGAAAGTCACGGCCTCTAAGCCACCCATAGGAATACCTGAACACTTAAACATGCACACTGTGCTATGCCTTTGTACGTTTTACCTTACTTAACTCCCTTACAAACCTATCATTTGCGTCCTTATGTTACAGATTAAGATATTCATAATAGGGCTTACATGGGGGAAGGGGTATGGGGGCCATTGTTAAAAATAACTCACTGCTTACATCTGCTTTCTCAACGTTGTATCCTCAGACTGGGTGATAAACGACGTCCTGTTACTGACTGTGCATTTCAAGGCCATATAACTGTCTCCACCAAACTGTTTCTTCAAGGCTGCATGACCACCAGCCCCTGTTTCTTCCAGATCTATGCGTGCTATGTGACCACCAAACCCTGCTAGGGAAATAAAAGGAACCCACAAAGAACAAAGGGGGGCTGGTTTCTCTTTGAAGCCAGTCTTCTCGTGTCTCCTCTTTAATAAATTTCTTTCTCTTTGGCTGACTACGGGCTCACTCTCTCATCTTCTCGGCACTCACCTTACAATTCAGCTGCTGATGGGTTCAGCTTTGCTCAAGACTCATAGTAAATGCAGGGGCTGAGACTCAAACTCCACAGCCCACTGTGTCCTGAAGATGGCACACAGAGACCCACTTCTTCCCTCAGGCCTAACATGGGCCCCAGAGGAGATGACCCACAGAGGTTCAGATTCCTAAGTGTGGCCACGGAGGGGATGTGAATCCTCCACCAATGTGCCTGGTCTCCAAATTCACCCTAGAGATAAGAGTGAAACTGCTGAGCATCAGGAAGGCAGGGACGCCTGTGGCTGTGGTGTTCCCCTGAAAACAGGAAGTATGCAGGCCTCTGGCTGGGCAGGGTGCTGGGCTGGGACCCAGAGCATCCGTGCATTGCCACAGGAAGGCCAGGCTGGCGTGAGTCAGAGTCAGGGAGCCGCCCTGCTGCCCACCACAATCTCCCACCCTCACAGACCTGCAGGCATAGACAAGCTTAGCTTCAAGCAGATCTCACTGGTTCCTGTCACCCTTAGGGATCACATGGAAGAAAGAGACTTGTCAGAGACCTAACCGTCCCCGTACTCAAGAGCCTGCCTTTCTTGCAGTGAAAGTGAGATGGATTCTGAGTGGCAAAACCAAGAGGTGCCATCTGAAACTCAAGGGCCTGCCTTTCTTGGCTCTGCTTCTCCTGCCCTGCCCACTGCTTGGCACACAGACTCTCTGTAGTTGAGATGAATGGGGTAGGGCTGGCTGCACACAGTTGGGGTGAGTCACAAACACCGTCTTGGATCACCCGTGTCGTTAGCGGCCTGCACAGTATCTTTCAGAGCCATCCCTCTCCTCACCCTCAAGATCTCTCTTCTGAGCCCGACACTTTCTCTCAAATGGTTCTTGGCACAAGGCCTTTCTGTGGCCATTCTGCGGCTTGTGATCACTGCTGCTGTCCACTGGCCCCCACCTCACTCACTGGCCTGGAGGAGAAGACGGATGGGCACTTCTTGTCCTCCATCTGCCACTCCTGAAAAGTCACTCTGCAGACTGCAGTCCCTCACTCACCAGTGGGCTGAACTGGTTTCTGCCATCATCTTTTGCCCTGAAGTTTCCTGAACCATCCTGCCACCCCATACACACACCAGGATGAGTCTGTGGTCCACACTCAACATGTTCATAGGTACTCATGTATGACTCTTGCATTGCAAGTTACAGAAATCTAATTCTAGTGGTTATCTCATGTAATAAGAAGAATCCATTTTTTAAATTTTTTGTGGGGTTTTTTTTTTTGAGTTGGAGTCTCACTCTGACACCCAGGCTGGAGTATAGTGGCACACTCACAGTCACCGCAGCCTTGACCTACTGGGCTCAAGCAATCCTTCTGCCTCAGCCTTCCAAGTAGCTGGAACTACAGGTATGTGCCACCATGCCCAGTCAATTTTTTTGATTTATTGTAGAGATGAGGTCTTGCCAAGTTGCCCAGGCTGGTCTCAAACCCATGGGCTCAGGCAATCCTCTCATCTCAGCCTCCCAAAGTGCTGGGATTATAGGCGTGAGCCATTATGCCTGACTAAGAAGAATCTCTTTTTTTTTTTGAGTTGGAGTCTCACTCTGTCACCCAGACTGGAGTGCAGTGGCCGCTCCTGGCCACTGCAGCCTCGACCTGCTGGGCTCCGGCGATCCTTCCGCCTCAGCCTTCCAAGTAGCTGGAACTACAGGAGCGCTACCACGCCCGGCTCATTTTTATTTATTATAGAGATGAGGTCTCACCAAGTTGCCCAGGTGGGTCTCGAACCCGCGGGCTCAGGCAATCTACTCACCTCAGCCTCCCAAAGGCGCGGGATTACAGGCTGAGCCACCAAGCCCGGCTTAAGAAGAATCTTAAGGATATGGGTCTCTCTGAGATCTTTTCTCAAACACCTGAAGGAATACTTCCATCATGTTTTCATACATGCAATGGACTGAATGCTTGTGTTTCCCACAGATTCATATGTTGAAATCCTAACTTCCAATATAATGGACCTTTAAGGTGTAATTAGGTCCTGAGAGTGGAGCCCTCATGAATGGAATCAAGGCTCTAGAAAGGAGACCTCTAAGAGCGTTCTCACCTTCCTTCTACCATGTGAGGATACAACAAAATGTCAGTAGTCTGCAACCTGGAAGGCGGCCCTCCTCAGAACCCAATGACGCTGGCACCCTACTCTCAGATGTCCAGTTCCAGAACTGTGAAAAAGAAATTTCTGTTGTTTATAAGACACCCAGTCATATTCTGTTGTACCAACTTGAACCAAAACAAGATATACATTTTCAATCCCAAATTTGAGTCAGTTCCTCAGGCCCTAGGGATTTGGGGAGGAGACAGACACCGACTCTCCCTGTATAAAATGTGTGATGATCTTTGGACACTCCATTCTTATGTGTGGGGTAGGCCAGGCAGGAAGGTGTAGCCAAGACCTTTTCACTAGTTGGAGTTGTAGGAGGGTATATGACAGGAGACAGCCATCGGGCAAATTTCTCCTGATAGCAAGACTGAAGGAGCCAAGAGTTTCTCAATCTTAGGTCACTTAGCTGCAGGTGGCACCTATTGGTTTTGCCATTCAGAATCCATTTCGCGTTTGCTTGTTTTCCTCTTGAAAACTGAAAGGGTGAACTGAGACGAGGTGGGCCAGTGCTGGTACCAATACCCCAAGAATAATGCAAGATTGCAACAAGGAAGAAAGTAGAGGGCTGGGCGTGGTGACTCAATCCTATAATCCCAGCACTTTGGGAGGCCGAGGCAAGAGGATTGCCTGAACTCAGGGGTTCAATACCAGCTTGAGCAATTTAGCGAAACCTCATCTCTAAAATAAATTTTAAAAATAAGCCAGGTGTGATAGCGCGCACCTGTAGTTCCAGCTACTTGGAAGACTAAGGCTGAAGGGCCACCTGAGCCCAACAGGTCATGCCTGCAGTGGCCATGAGTGTGCCGCTGCACTCCAGCCTGGGGCATAGAGTGAGACTCCATCTCAAAAAAAAAAAAAAAAGGAAGAAAGAAAATAGAAAGAAGTAAAGTTCATTTTTCACCTTTCAACAGATTGGAAAGGGGACCGATCCTCAGAGGCAAGTGTGGCATAGAACGGCCAAGAACTGGGCGTACTGGGTATATTTAAGGGCCTTTGGGGTAAGGAGGTTTAGGCCCAGAGGAATATCCAGGTCTTTGATGTTGATTGTAGCCACATGAGTTGCCCTCAGGTAGTGGCAGGATAGATGAGAGGAGACAAGGGGAAGGGGTTTCCTGCAAGAGACTTGTCAGACATTTGCGATCCACAAACTCCTTAGCAAAAGGGTGGTCTATTATCATTTCTTTCTTTTTTCCTAGTCAGAGTCTCATTCTGTATCATAGGCTGTAGTGCAGTGGCAGGCTCACAGCCACCACAGCCTTGACTTGCTGGGCTCAGGTGATCCTTCTGCCTCAGCCTTCCAAGTAGCTGGAACCACAGGCATGTGTCACCACGCCCGGCTAATGTTTTTGATTTATTGTAGAGATGAGGTCTCACCATGTTGCTCAGGCTGGGCTCGAACCTCTGAGTTCAGGTAATTCTCTTGCCTCCACCTCCCAAAGTGCTGGGATTACAGACTTGAGCCACTGCACCCAGTTTTTAAATTTTTTTTGAGTTGGAGTCACTCTGTCATCCAGGCTGGAGTGCAGTGGCATGCTGCTCACGGCCACCACAGCCTCAACCTTCTGGGCTCAGGTGATCCTTCCGCCTCAGCCTTCCAAGTAGCTGGAACTACAGCATGCACCACCATGCCCAGCTAATTTTTTGATTTATTGTAGAGATGAGGTCTCGCCAAGTTGCCCAGGCTGGTCTCGAACCCATGGGCTCAGGCAATCCTCTTACCTCAGCCTCTCAAAGTGCTGGGATTATAGGTGTGAGCCACTGAGCCTGGCCAGCATTGTTTAAGTTATTTCTGATGCTCTTGGAATTCAACATTCATTGTTAATAAGCAGTGAAAAATTACCTAGTGCTATGTATAAAAAGAACTGGTCTAGGATCAGAGATAAAAATGTATATCCACAGGTTGGTTTTTCCGGTTACCAGTGATTGAAAACAAATCAAATTGGTGTAAGCAAAAGAGAATTTTCTAGCAGATGTACATGGTTGGACGTATGGTCCACATGTCATGGGGACCAGGCTCGCCCTACCTAGCTCTGTCTCTGTCTCACAGTGGCTTCACCCTCAGGCTCTGGCATGGTGACAACTGCCTGCAGCTGCAGACTGCATCGTGTGGGTTTAAGTGTAGTGAAGAAAAGGGCACTCTTCTCCTAGAGGCCCAGCACCCACCTCACTGCATTGCATTGACTCCAGCTGGGTGGGGGATGGGGGGTGCGGGAGTGGGGGGGATGGTAAATTCTGGAAGCATGTGGACCATTGTTGCAGATCAGGATAGTTCTTGAAAGGAGATACCTATAGAAACCTAGAATAAGTTTTAGTTTAGCTAGTCTTTTTGCCTCAGCATAACCATTTGTGCTTAGACTTTACCCTTGACATGCTTTGAATCTAGCACAGGCTAGACATAGATACATATCTAATAGGCAGGTTTTAGGAGTAGTTCAGACATTTTAAAATTACATTTTGCCAGGCCCGGTGGCTCAAGCCTGTAATCCCAGCACTTTGGAAGACCAAAGCAAGAGGATTGCCTGAGGCCAGGGGATCAAGACCCGCCCAGCAGGTCGAGGCTGTGGTGGACGTGAGCGTGCCACTGCACACTAGCCTGGGCGACAGAGTGAGACTCCAACTAAAAAAAAAAAATGCTAACAACCTCAACATATTTTTCCACAACAGAAGCAGTTGTCTAAAATGTGGCAAACACAGTTCAAAAGAGTATTGGGGAAACAATGTAAAGGCCATTTCTCTATAAGATGCTTCACTCAAATAAATACCTAGGTTCACATGCTCCTGATCCAACAAGTCAAGAAACCAACAACAGCCATGCAGGGTGGAGTTTTCTTTTCTTTTTTTTTTGAGTTGGAGTCTCACTCTGTCACCCAGACTGGAGTGCAGTGGCCACTCCTGGCCACTGCAGCCTCGACCTGCTGGGCTCCGGCGATCCTTCCACCTCAGCCTCACCAGTAGCTGGAACTACAGGCGTGTACTACCACACCCGGCTAATTTTTTGATTTATTGTAGAGATGAGGTCTCACCAAGTTGCCCAGGCGGGTCTCGAACCCACGGGCTCAGGCAATTCACTAACCTCAACCTCCCAAGGCGTGGGATTACAGGCTGAGCCACTGAGCCCAGCTTCTTCTTTTTTTTTTTTTTTTTAAGCAGGATTTATTGAGAGGATAGAAAATCTCCCAGAGCAGGAGGGGACCCGTGGGGGTTGCCAGGGTGGGGTTTTCTAGTGTCTTTATGGAGCTCTGGCTTGTGTCACCAAAATTGAAGCTGTGGAATTTTAGGTTTGGATTTGCAAAATTATTTACTTCAAGTTTCGATATATGCAGCTTGGGAACACAACCTCAAGTGAATTGTGGTGTCTGACTTATGACTCCATAGTCTATAATTTCTCCTTTGCTAGTTTAAAACTGTACCTGGGATTTTGTTTTTATTCAGAAATGGTGAGACCAGCAGATCAGAAGATGATACCACTGAAAAGATAGTTAATTACTCACAGTTCCCAGAGGAGGGGGCACGCCACACCATGCAGGGCCACACAGCACAGGTGAAAGGACAGAGGGGAAAGCGTAGACAAGAACCTCTGTTATGGTGTTTATGAGTAAGGCAGGCTAAGTCACTGAACAGGTTTAAGATTGGGTAGTCTGGGGCCAGGTGCGGTGGGTTAAGCCTGTAATTCCAGCACTTTGGGAGACCGAAATAAGAGGATTGCCTGAGCCTGACGAGAGGATTGCTTGAGACCAGCCTGGGCAACACGGTGAGACCTCTTCTCTACAATAAACTAAAATCAAAAATCAAAAAAGTGGCCAGAGCCGGGCTCGGTGGCTCAGCCTGTAATCCTGCGCTTTTGGGAGGCTGAGGTGAGTGGATTGCCTGAGCCCGTGGGTTCGAGACCCGCCTAGGCAACTTGGCGAGACCTCATCTCTACAATAAATCAAAAAATCAGCTGGGTGTGGTGGCGCATGCCTGTAATTCCAGCTACTTGGAAGGTTGAGGCGGAAGGATTGCCGGAGTCCAGCAGATCGAGGCTGCGGTGACCAGGAGCGGCCACCGCACTCCAGTCTGGGCGACAGAGTGAGACTCCAACTCAAAAAAAAAAAAAGTAGCCAGGCATGGTAGCACACACCTGTAGTTCCAACTACTTGGAAGGCTGAGGCAGAAGAATTACTGGAGCCCAGCAGGCCGATGCTGGGGTGGCCATGAACTTGCCACTATACTCCAGCCTCGGTGACAGAGTGAGACTCTAACTCAAAAAAAAAAAAAAAAAAAAAAAAAAGGCCAGGAGCAGTGGCTCAGCCTGTAATCCCAGTACTTTGGAAGGCCGAGGTGAGAGGATTGCCTGAGCCCATGGGTTTGAGACCAGCCTGGGCAACTTGATGAGACCTCATCTCTACAATAAATCAAAAATTAGGCTGGGTGTGGTAGAACGCACCCATAGTTCCAGTTACTTAGAAGGCTGAGGCAGAAGGATCACCTAAGCCCAGCAGGTAGAGGCTGCAGTGGCCATGAGTGTGCCACTGTACTCTGGCCTGGGCAACAGAGTGAGACTCCAACTAAAAGAAGGATTGAGTAGTCTGAATAATTCTGGCAGGCTCTAGGGTATGGGAACTGTCCCTAGTTGTCTAGGACCTGGCCCTGGGTGAGTAGGGCTCAGTCTGATAAAGTGGGTGGTTGAGGGTGTGGGCTCTGGACTGGTCACTTTGCAAATGAAAAGCAAGCTGGCAGAGGAGTTCATTGCTACTCCTAAGATCACTCTACGAATGACCCTGGAAGGGCACTCTTTCCAGGCAGGGAGATCCAAATGCCAGAGCATCAAAAAGAAGAATCTATAGCAAATACTCATATGATGCGAAGGGAGAGGTTTTGAGTTTCTCTCCAGCACAATGCTCACCACAGCAGCCAGTGGTGGCTTTACCTTGCCTTGGCACCATCCTGTGTACTGACCTCAAGAGACCCTTCTTCCAAGAAAAGTGTCCATGGAAAAGGCAAAGGAGACTTCTGAAAGAGGGTATTGAGTGTGTTAAATGGCAGGAAAAACAACCCAGCCTTGGAGTGAGGAGGACGAGAGAGGACGAGAGGCAAGAATCTTGGAGGAAAAGGGTACAAAATGACTCAGAGCTGAGCTGCAGCCTGGGTCACCCACATCTTGGTCACTTGGCCTCTGGTCTCTGGATTACACTGGTCACAAAGATCAGTACACACAGACGTTTCCTGTCTTGCCTTGCTGATGAGCCCTGGGGGAGTTAGGGTGGAGGAGACTGGGTGGGGGTGGGAGGGGAACACAGCTGCTCACATGGAAGCAGCAGCACCACTGGGGCAGTCACATGGGTTGGGGAAACAAGCATCAAGGGTCCTGTGAACAGCTCTGAACACACACATGGGAGCAGGAGCCAGGAGCTCCGGTAGTCAGGGCAACCAGGAGTTAGGGGACTGCTAAACTAACAGGCCCAGCTGGTCCAGTGTCTCCCAGAAGTGTTTCTGTGGAAACATGACATACATGTGGGAAGGCCACACTCCCCTCCCAGAACTATCTTATTTTGTTTTTATTTCCCCAAATCATGCAAGTGCGAGGGCTGGACCTTTATCTGCCTGGGTCCCATGTCTTGGAGAGGCATGACAGCTGTGCCAGTGGTTGCAGGACCATAACCGTGATTTTCTGAGTGGCTTTGCCCACCAGAACAGCACTCTAAAGAAGACACTGGCATGTTACGAACTCCCCACAGGGGTCTGAGAAGCCTCAGAGCAAGCACAATTTTCCCAAGACAGCCTGGCGAAAGTGACTTCAACACTCAGGACAATGTTATTGACCAGAAGGTCTATGGCAACGTGCCGTGTGTGTGTGTGTGTGTGTGTGTGTGTGTGTGTGTGTGTGTGTGTGTGTGTGTGTGTGTGTGTTTGGGGTTGGAGGCAGGAAGAATAAATAATTTGTAATGGTGGGACAGGGCAGGCAGAAAGCAAAATGCATCATAATATTAGGCTCAGCTGTAGGCATTTTTGAGGTCATGTTAACTTCCAAGCTTAAATCACACACTCTACAAACAAAAGTAGAAGTGTAAAGTCTTGGGAACTGAAGTATTTGTCTTGGCACTGTGGCAGGATGTGGCATATGCTCAGATATATTTCTTGTATGATTGAGTGAATAAACACAGAAACACATGTAGCTGGTTCGGAATCAGCAGTTGGCCTCGTGGCAATCACCTGGAATAACTCCCAGTGGCAGGAGGAGGGGTTACTAGCAGTTAAAGGTATTTCCTTTTGAAAGGCAAGTTGCAACTTTAAAGACCCGGCAGGTGCTGGGCAGGTTTTGTTTAAGAAAGGCCAAATGAGCCAGGCTCAGTGGCTCAGCCTGTAATCCCTCACTTTGGGAGGCTGAGGTGAGTGGATTGCCTGAGCCCGCGGGTTCAAGACCTGCCTGGGCAACTTGGCGAGAACTCATCTCTACAACAAATCAAAAAAATTAGCTGGGCGTGGTAGCACGTGCCTGTAGTTCCAGCTACTTGGAAGGCTGAGACTGAAGGATCACGGAGCCCAGCAGGTCGAGGCTGCGGTGGCCGGGAGCGGCCACTGCACTCCAGTCTGGGCAACAGAGTGAGACTCCAACTAAAAAAAAAAAGAAAGAAAAAGAAAGACCAAATGGCTCAGAGACTGGCCATTTCATGGAAATGGAAAAGAGTCTTATCTAACACCCCCCCCCCCGTCTGAAGTTGACGACTAACAATCCTGCAGTTCCTGGAAACCATTTGTTCTTTGAAAAATCTAATTTTGTTGAGTACAACCTTGTAAAATTCCAAAGGAAGTATGTAATCGCTCAACACGACCCCCCTCCCTTACCTAAACAAGGGTATAAAACCCCACTTCTCCTGTTCTGGGGTGCTCGATTTGGAAGCATTAGACCCTCAGGCCTGCTGGGATGGCCAGCATAATAAAGTGCCACTTCCTATAATAGTCTTGGTGTCACGATCTCTCTATTTTTCCTGCTACATTTCTGGTGCACTGGCCAGGAAATGGGGAGTTTGGAGACAGTGTGTTCTACCTCCTTTGTCATCAAGGTACGACCTCCAGGGCAATGGGAAAGGCAATCGCGCCTGGTGCGCAACGCACTTTTTGATCCGTAGGAGGGAGGCCCCTCCCGGCGCACTGAAGCGCGGACCATGAAAGCACAACAGGAACCTAAGAGGCGAGGAACTGCCATAAGGACAACCACCTGACAGAAAGGACAGAAAGACCACCCGACGGAAAGGGTAAGAATAAAGGCCTTTCATAGACCTGCCAATGGATGGCAGAAGGGGAACTTGATCACCTCCTGGAGCCCAGTAGTAATCTTCCAGCCTGAAGGAAAGGACTGAAAGGCAGTGGAAGGAAACACTGTCTGAAGATGAACCCGTAGGCTCCTAGGATTAGGATGGAGAGTTGAAGAATGTGCTGTGTGCTTGTGTGTGAATGAGACGGACGGCAGGAGGGCTCCGCATAAAGTTAGTCTGCTTTGGGGGTGTACCAACCTGCCAACTGCTAAGAGGTGTCTGAGATATCTTCACAAGAAGTATGACTGGAGGGGGACAAAGCGGATGTTTCCCATCCCCCTCATTCTCTTATGTGTGTGTGTCTGTTGTTTTAAATCTGCTAAAAAGCTGGTTCAGTTATGCTATGTTTAACGGGACATGTCGTCTTTTAAAAAGCTGATTGGCGCATATTTCTTTATGTCATTTTATGTCTCCCTTTATTTGTGTGGTGTTTTCTCCCAACCCGTTGGCACTGTTAAAATTTCTGCCTTTTGTTGTTAAGGTTGTGGAAAAATTACCTGCTGTGTATAAGAAGTGTTACCGTTTATCTTAAATTCTTTCTGGGGACCATGTCCCCTCCCTTCCTTAGCCTGTGTTCTCCTTCATAAATTTTGAAGGAACTCATTCTAATCCACCTGTAAGGAAACATAAAAATGTCTCTTATATACTATTTAGCCTTTTGCTAACTCAGTGTAAGTTAATGCTAGCCTTGGGAAAAAAAAATTTGTAATCTTTCTCTGGCAACTAAGGGAATGAGTAGGCTATTCTTGTTTTCAAATGCTAAAAGCCAGGTTAGTTGAAAGTAAGTCTGGCTGGGCTCGGTGGCTCAGCCTGTAATCCCGCGCCTTTGGGAAGCTGAGGTGAGTGGATTGCCTGAGCCCACAGGTTCGAGACCCGCCTGGGCAGGTGAGACCTCATCTCTACAATAAATCAAAAAAAAAATTAGCCGGGCATGGTAGCGCACACCTGTAATTCCAGCTACTCAGAAGGCTGAGGCAGAAGGATCGCCGGAGCCCAGCAGGTCGAGGCTTTGGTGGCTGGGAGAAGCCACTGCACTGCACTCCAGTCTGGGCGACAGAGTGAGACTCCAACTCAAAAAAAAAAAAAGAAAGTCTGTTTCTAAAGGTTTAGGCCTTGCCTAAGATCATAATCAATTGCTTGGCCCTGTAAAACTGTTGGGAAGTCTCTTAGAGTTGTGTAATGTATGCTGAGTCCCTACTTTATATTGTAATGCTAAATAACACTAATGCTTACATTTTTGGCTATGCTCCTTTAATTTTCCATGTCTTACGACTAAGGCTGCTGTTTAGTAATTCATGAGGATTTTTGACAATTTTGCCTCTTCATAATTAGGAATAAGTAGGAATAGATCATTTTACATCTACGTGGTCTGTTCACTCTAGAAAGGTTTTGTACCAGGCCATTTTTGTAGCCATCATTAGAAAGTCGTGGAGCAAAAGTAAAAAAAAAGGGCTTCAAGAAAGTCTGAGAACACTCAGTCTGGGAGAAGCCATCAGGGTTCCAGGGATTCCTGGCATTGCTGTTTATGACTTTATCTAGATATTTGTTTGTTTTAGAATTCTCCTTTAAGAAATAAATTGCGTCAGGCTCAGTGGCTCAGTCTGTAATCCCGTGCTTTGGGAGGCTGAGGTGAGTGGATTACCTGAGCCCGCGGGTTCAAGACCCACCTGGGCAACTTGGTGAGACCTCATCTCTATAATAAATCAAAAAATCAGCTGAGCATGGTAGCACATGCCTGTAGTTCTGGCTACTCGGAAGGCTGAGGCGGAAGGATCGCCGGAGCCCAGCAGGTCGAGGCTGCGGTGGCCAGGAGCAGCCACTGCACTCCAGTCTGGGCAACGGAGAGAGACTCCAACTCAAAAACAACAACAAAAAAATAAATTGCAAGTGTTCAGAGCAAATTCTGGGTTTTCTTCTTTTTTTTTTTTTTTTTTTGAGTTGGAGTCTCACTCTGTTGCCCAGACTGGAGTGCAGTGGCCGCTCCCAGCCACCGCAGCCTCAACCTGCGGGGCTCCGGCGATCCTTCTGCCTCAGCCTTCCGAGTAGCCAGAATTACAGGCATGCGCTACCATGCCCGGCTGATTTTTTTATTTATTGTAGAGATGAGGTCTTGCTGTCCAGGCGGGTCTCGAATCCGCGGGCTCAGGCAATCCACTCACCTCAGCCTCCCAAAGGCGCGGGATTACAGGCTGAGCCACCGAGCCCGGCTAAATTCTGGGTTTTCAAGAGACGTGACCAAGAGAGTGTGTAGTGGTCTGTGCCCTTGGACACCCCAATGTGACAGATATTGAATGATTGGAGCAAATTAAAATTATGTGGTTTAATAATAATTAAGTGCATTATTAAAAATCAAATTTGAGCCAGGCTCGGTGGCTCAGCCTGTAATCCCACACCTTGGGAGACTGAGGTGAGTGGATTGCCTGAGCCCGCGGGTTTGAGACCCACCTGGGCAACTTTATGAGACCTCATATCTACAATAAATCAAAAAATTAGCCAGGTGTGGTAGCGCGCACCTGTAGTTCCAGCTACTTGGAAGGCTGAGGTGGAAGGATTGCCGGAGCCCAGCAGGTCGAGTCTGCAGTGGCCGGGAGTGGCCACTGCACTCCAGTCTGGGCAACAGAGTGAGACTCCAACTCAAAAATAAAGAATAAAAATAAAATTTGAACTCACTACAAGTTAGCAGATAATAAAATTTGGAAAAGAACAAAACTATCTGGCAATTAAATTCACTTTGTATACCTAAGGAAAAATAAAATGGTCAAAAGTTCTGTATGCAGAGGCATTTTAAAAATTTATTTCACTACTTGCAAACAAAATTATATCCTATAGAATATTAAATGCCAAACTCCAGAGGTTTAACTCAGGACTAGGAATACCAAACTCCCAATTATAGAAAGCCTCTGAAGTTCTTAGAAACTGAAACATTAAGGAAAAAAAAAAATGGAGAAGAACTCCAAAATGAGCACCAGCCAGAGGAAAGGTAAATAAATTGGCAGTTGCCACTAAAGGCAAAAGCTCCAGCCACCCAAAAGAGGCCTGATAAGGATGAACCTGCTAAGGGGATGGTATCAGCTGCTAGGAATGTGGTCAATCTGGGCACCTAAAGCACAATTGTTCTTAATGGCCTAAGCCCCTAGAACCTTGTCCAATATCCAGACTAAAAAGCCACTGAAAGAAATGGTGTGGCCTCTCCCGAAGGGGGGGGGGAACACCTAGCTCGGTGATTGTGACTGTTGACTGAAGGGGGAGGGGCATGGCCCAGCACTGCAGTCTGTATGCCATCCACCCAGAGAATCCTTGGGTCTATATAAATGTGGCTGGGGTCTAAATTAATTTCTTAATTAATACTGAGGCTAAGTTTCTAGCCCTTGTGCTCATATTGAACTTCTTCCTCCTGAAACCTGCTCTCCAGTGGGATTAAAGGTGTTCCAAAAAATAAATGTTTCACCTAACAGTTACTAAAAGGTAAATTCAAATTATGACTATAAAAGGTTATCTATAAATAAATAAAGAAGAAAGCAAAAAGCAAAGGAAAAATATAAAAAGGTTGTTGTATACAAATAAGGTTTTAGTAAGAAAACAAAAAAGAAAGGAATATAAAAATATATATATTTTTATCTAAGAGAAAATCTTATATGGTACATTTCTGTCCTATAATAAAGTAAATAGTTATAAGAGTTTTTTAAAAGGGGGTTAGAAGCCGGGCTTGGTGGCTCAGCCTGTAATCCCCCACCTTTGGGAGGCTGAGGTGAGTGGATTGCCTGAGCCCGCGGGTTCAAGAGCCACCTGGGCAACTTGGCAAGACCTCATCTCTATAATAAATCAAAAAATTAGCCGGGCGTGGCAGCGCTTGCCTGTAGTTCCAGTTACTTGGAAGGCTGAGGCGGAAGGATTGCCGGAGCCCAGCAGGTCAAGGCTGCAGTGGCTGGAAGCAGCCACTGCACTCCAGTCTGGGCGACAGAGTGAGACTCTGACTCAAAAAATAAAAATAAAAAAAATAAAAAGAGGATAGAGAACAAAAATAAAATGGTATAAGCATGCCAAAAATGGTATAAGGAAAGTGTATGAAAAATATACATACAAAAGAAATTCTATAAACAATCTAGGCATAATAAAGTCTTTTCTGAATGCAAGTCTCCAAACATTTTCGAATTTCTCTTCAAATTTTATATAGGATTTACTTAAGTGCCTAGTTCAAATTATAGTCTAAAACAATCTGTCAGGCTACCATTATAGTCCAGAAATACAAAAGCTGGTACTTGTAATAAAGCCACAGAAATTAAAGTTTATCATTTAAGTTATGTTAATAACTTTGGGCCTTGTAGCTTTCGTACAGAAAAGTAATCAGCCACTGCCTACAATTGTCAAAATGTAGGCCTGACTTTATTTCTTTTATTGAGCTAGAATCCAGTAATTTCATGCCCACATAACAGTCATGCAAAAATGCCAGTCAGTGCCTGCAAACAATGCCACTGCTGGAACAAATCTGGACGCCTCAAGTCAGACAGGAAGAGATTTTTGATCTCTGGCTAGGCAGGACTGCCCCCATTATCAGCTCTGAAGAAATTACAGAAGACGGAACTTCACCCCTCAGCACCCCAAATGATTATGGGGTCGAAAAATCTCTAAAGAATAAATAAGGCAGGGTAGCTAGCACAGGCTAGACATAAATAAATTTCCTTTAGGTAGGTTTTAAAAGGCGTTCAAACATTTCTACTGCAGGCCGAGTGGCAACCTATCGCACCCCTTGGCAAATCCAGGAAAAACTCCATCAGATGTAAAACTAGGACAGTACAATCTTTCAATTTGCAAGTTAGCATAATAATCACTAGAAATCCTTTGGAGACATGAGTAAACTAAATATAGGTATTTGGTATTGCATCACTCAGGATTCAAGTCTCTGAAATGGAATTTGTTAAAACTTTGAAAATGTTTAACGGTAGGCCTTTGAAGGAAAGGGGGGCCACAAACATAAATACTCATAAGAAAATGTGTTGTCTATTTGGGACAAATTTTAATCACAGTTTATAAGCTTATTTCCCTAGATGCCTCCTGGACCAGAAGAAACTCAAACATCCCAGGGGAGTAAGTGCTGCTAAAAATTGAAGAAAGAAAGAACCCAACCAAAACTGTAAGAAAAGAAAAAAGGACCCTAAGGGTGGTCCTGTTCCTATACTAGTCTATAGAATTTAAATACCTAACTTCTCTATCATGATAAAACCCCTCTATGAAGTCTCAAAGGGGGGTGAACAAAAGCCCCTGCTATGGGGAAAGGCCCCAAAACAGGCCTTTAAATAAAGTAGACAGGTTCCTCGCCTTTTGAAATTCTTTATGGGTGGCCACCCCCTCTTGTTAAGGGCATATAGGAAAACAAAGGAATTAGGAAGTCTTGCCCTAAAACAGCAAATGCAAGCCTCAGGTTCAGTCCTAAATGCCATCCATTGTCAAGTCAGAATGATTGCCAATTAAACTACTGATGCCCATTCTTTTAAGCCAGGTAATATGGTATGGGTAAAAGAGTGAAATGTACAACCTCTAAAGCCCCTCTGGAGGGGACCATTTACTGTTCTTTTATATAGCAGAACTAAGCTGGCCTTTCAGGACAGGGAGTGCACTGCAGACTTGGCAACACCCCTTATGCTGACCATCTGGAAAGTCAAAATTTCTCAAGCCCTGCCCTAGAAGCCTGAGAATTCTCCAGTCCTGCTTCAGTCACACTGGAGGCTGACTGATCAACACAGGGCAGATTAAGGATTCAGCTTAAGAACTCAGCGGACATTACTGATAAGCCATTGTTTTGCTTGGTCAACCTTTATATTTGCTAAACTGTTTGTCATTTTAACTGCTGTAAAACTAACTTTATTTGCTGTAGGATTAACAAAGTTGTTCCCATTGAGCAAGTTAGAAAAGGGTTTCACTAGCATTCCCATTCTTTCTTATAATAGGAAATGTTCTTGTGCTTTTATGCATTTCTGCCTAATTTGGGTGTTTATTGCTTCCCTCACATACCCAGCATGTACGTGAAACTATCTGGTCAGACGTAAGAGTTTTCCATCATTATTCATCCCAGCCAGAAGTTTGTTCTGGTGGCCAACAAGGCCTATTTGGTATTGGGCATCTCTTTATGCAACTAAATCTTCTCAATGTACTAAAGGGCTATTTTGGACATATGAAAAGTTTGCATATGCCTGAGAGGACAATAATAGACTTAGGTTAAGAGCATGCTATTGAGAGACCCAAGAAACCAAGAAACTTAAAAAACTATACTTGCTGTAAAAGTAGTGTTTAGTTCACTGTATTTCATATATCCCTACCTCATGTTTACTATATATTTTGTGTATTCCTACCTCATGTTCATTGAGCTTTATGAAATCTTAGTACTTTAAATCCTACCTCAGACCCCCGTAGAATTAGGCATATGTCGGGTGCCGGGTAGTGACTGATTGTATAATGGCTTAAGTAGTGTTTGTATTTAGAACTCTTGGTTAGGCACTGTCAGTCCCAATTGCCGTGCTAACTTCTGCTTTTACAACGGGATATAAAAGTTAAAGCGATAAGCCCCTTTCAGACATTCCTTTGCGATTGCAGTAGACTCTGAGGCGCTAGCTGCTCTCTAGGTGGGCTTTATCACTGGCTTTCATCCCAGTGTTAATTTACACGCAGTGGCTATGTAAACCTGAGGAAATCAAAGACCTTCACAAAAACCACGTTGCTATAAGACATTTGCGATATTTTATAAATTCCCAGAACTAGTATTATATGAATTTCTTTTTTTTTTTTTTTGAGGTGGAGTCTCACTCTGTCACCCAGACTGGAGTGCAGTGGCCGCTCCCGGCCACTGCAGCCTCGACCTGCTGGGCTCCGGCGATCCTTCCGCTTCAGCCTTCCGAGTAGCTGGAACTACAGGCACGCGCTACCATGCCCGGCTGATTTTTTGATTTATTGTAGAGATGAGGTCTCACTGCCCAGGCGGGTCTCGAACCCGCGGGCTCAGGCAATCCACTCACCTCAGCCTCCCAAAGGCGCGGGATTATTATATGTGAATTATTATATGTGAATTATATGTGAATGCACAGGCTATTATATGAATTTCTACCCCACCTTCACTGTATATGTTTGCAGCATTCATATTTAAAACTTTGCTAAGTTTGGCTTTTGTTGTCCCATAATGACCATGTTATGTTATGTAAATGCTGAGCAAACAAGCTTTCCTAAGCATACCTCAGGGTGGATCAGCAAACTTAAATGGCTAATGTAACCCTTTGCCTGCCTGCTCAGGTTACTTTATACGCAGTGACTGTATGGACCTAACTTATGACATTCCACTCTGCCCGCTAAGTGGGTTTCTGTCAATCATAGGCAGTCAGGTTACAGCCCACGAAAGGCACCAACCAATACCAAGTGTTCCCGTACCCATTAGGAGAAATTACCCAATCATGTAAAATCAAGTTTAAAGTTCTTTCCCCTCCCTCTGTAATTGTGCATAAAAACTGCTTGCCATTGTGGATCAGTGCTCTCGTCCCTGAAGCCAGGGGCTTCATACGTGAGCCCAGACTCGAGCCTGAATAAAGACCCTCGTGTGTTTGTATCGGAGCTGGCTCTTTGTGGTCTCTCTTTCTCTCTTTTTCTTTCGGATTAGAGTTCTTGGGTTTAACAATGCCCAGCTCCCAGCATTATGAAATGGCACATGTACCATAGGAATAATCCAGCCATGATTTTTCCTTCTGCCTAACCCAAGGGGGGATAAACTAGGCATTTCCCTTTATGAAGGCCTCAAAACATAAGATGCTCAATCCCTTGGTCAAGTTCCTAATATAGGAGGGACCCAGGTTTGGAAAAATGATGAATGGCCACCCCAGAGAATTATAACTACTTATGGCCCAGACACATGGGCACAGACTAGGAGTCAAAAATGCCGCACACCTACATATATATGCTAAATCGCATTATCAGGTTACAAACTGTCTTAGAAATTATAACTAATCAAACAGCCGCGGCTTCTGAGCTTGTTGCTCAGGAGCAAGCCCAAATGCATGCAGCTATTTATCAAAACCGCCTAGCTTTGGACTACCTGCTGGTGGAAGGAGAAGCAGTATGTGGTAAATTTTTTTTTTTTTTTGAGTTGGAGTCTCACTCTGTCGCCCAGACTGGAGTGCAGTGGCCACTCTTGGCCACTGCAGCCTCGACCTGCTGGGCTCCAGCGATCCTTCCACCTCAGCCTTCCGAGTAGCTGGAATTACAGGCATGAGCTACCATGCCCGGCTGATTTTTTTTTATTCGTTGTAGAGATGAGGTCTCGCCAAGTTGCCCAGGTAGGTCTCAAACCCGTGGGCTCAGGCAATCCACTCATCTCAGCCTCCCAAGGCGTGGGATTACAGGCTGAGCCACCAAGCCCGGCTGTATGTGGTAAATTTAACAGCTCTGATTGTTGTTTGCAAATAGATAATGATAAAGCAATAACTGATATAGCCACCAATGTTAAAAAACTTGCCCATGTCCCAGAGCAAAAGTGGCAAGGCATAAAAATCGGCAATTGGTTTAAAAACATGATCTTGCATCTGGGAGGATTTAAGTATATTATTAAATCTATAGTCCTAATGGTGGAATCCTGCCTTATCCTCCCTTGTATAGCCCCAATAATTATAAACACCATTTCTAAGTTTGTGGAAACAGTTGTTAAACAAAAACTGCAGCCCATATAATGTTAATGCACCAAATTAAGAATGATGATGCTTTAGATCCATAAAGAATCAAGCATCAAGGGGGCAATGTGGCAGGATGTGGCATATGCTCAGATATATTTCTTGTATGATTGAGTGAATAAACACAGAAACACATGTAGCTGGTTCGGAATCAGCAGTTGGCCTCGTGGCAATCACCTGGAATAACTCCCAGTGGCAGGAGGAGGGGTTACTAGCAGTTAAAGGTATTTCCTTTTGAAAGGCAAGTTGCAACTTTAAAGACACTCCAGGCACTGGGCAGGTTTTGTTTAAGAAAGGCCAAATGGCCCAGAGACTGGCCATTTCATGGAAATGGAAAAGAGTCTTATCTAAAACCCCCCTTCTGAAGTTGACAACTAACAATCCTGCAGTTCCTGGAAACCATTTGTTCTTTGAAAAATCTAATTTTGCTGAGTACAACCTTATAAAATTCCAAAGGAAGTATGTAATCGCTCAACATGACCCCCCTCCCTTACCTAAACAAGGGTATAAAACCCCACTTCTCCTGTTCTGGGATGCTCGATTTGGATGCATTAGACTCTCGGGCCGCTGGGATGGCCAGAGTAATAATAAGTGCCACTTCCTATAATAGTCTCAGTGTCACGATCTCTCTATTTTTCCTGCTACAGCACCAAGTCAAAGCAGAAGCATGGGAATGAGCCAGAACCAGGCCAGGCAACCTTCTGTGGTAAGAGCCCCCTAACCAGGCTGCACTCAGGGCTCATTTCCTCTCCTGCCTCAGAAGTGGAGATCCCCACCCTTCACAAAGCAACCTCCACCCCAGGGGAAGTTTTGACCCTAGGTCTTCTGAATTCAGAGTCAGTTTGAATACAACAAAGCATCCTTCTCCTGACACTGCAAGATGAATACCAACCACTCAGGATTTTCACTATGCCTCTAAACCTCCAATAATTAGCTTATGACTTGATTCCAGACCAACAACCATTCTGGGAAACCCAGCTAAGACACTTAGCATGTTAGAGAATATAATGGACAACTCAAAAACTACAAAAATTTTTATTTACTTTATTTTATTGAATCAGGATTTCACTCTGTCACCCAGGCTGGAGTATAGTGGCACAATTCTGGCTCATTACAACCTCAACTTTCGGGGCTCAGGCAATCCTTCCATCTCAGCCTCCTCAGTAGCTGAGAATACAGGTGTGCACCACCACACCTGGCTATTATTTTATTTTATTTTATTTTTTAGTGGGAGTCTCACTCTGTCGCCCAGGTTAGAGTGCAGTGGCACACTCATGGCCACCACAGCCCTGACCTGCTGGGTTTAGGTGATCCTTCTGCCTCAGCCTTCCAACACAGGTTGGAACACAGGTACATGCCACCACACCCAGCTAGTTTTTTGATTTATTGTAGAGATAAGGTCTCGCCAAGTTGCCCAGGCTGGTCTTGAACCCGTGGGCTCAGATAATCCACTCACCTTGGCCTCCCAAAGTGCTAGAATTATAGGCATTATAGAATTATAGGGCTCTAGTGATCCTTCCACCTCAGCCTTCCAAGTAGCCACTGCACACGGCCAATTTTTAATTTTTTTTTTTGAGTTGGAGTCTCACTCTGTCACCCAGGCTGGAGTGCAGTGGCACACTCACGGCCACCACAGCCTTGATCTGCTGGGCTCAGATCCTTTCCCTCAGCCTTCCAAGTAGCTGGAACTACAGGTGTGTGCCACCACACTTGGCTAATTTTTTTATTTACTGTAGAGATGAGGTCTTACCAAGTTGCCTAGGCTGGTCTTAAACTCGTGGGCTCAGGCAATCCTCTCACCTCGGTCTCTAAAAGTGCTGGGATTATAGGCATGAGCCACCACATCCAGCTAATTTTATTTTAATTTTATTTATTTTTGAGGTGAAGTCTCACTCTGTCGCCCAGGCTAGAGTGCAGTGACACTCTCGCGGCCACCACAACATTACCTGTTGGGCTCTAGTGATCCTTCCACCTCAGCCTTCCAAGTAGCCAGAACTACAGATACATGCTACCACACTCAGTTAATTTTTTATTTATTGTAGAGATGAGATCTTGCCAAGTTGCCCGGGTTGTTCTTGAACTCGTGGGCTTAGGCAATCTACTCACCTCGGTCTCTCAAAGTGCTGGGATTATAGACTGGGCCACTGAGCCTGACCAATTTTTTTATTTTTATAGAAACAAGATCTTGCTATATTGCCCAGGCTGGTCTTGAACTCCCGGGTTCAAGCAATCCTCCCACCTCAGTCTCCCATAGTGCTGGGATTATAGGCATGAGCCATCACAACTGGCAATATATATTTTATTATTTATTTATTTATTTATGTTTTTGGTCAGAGTCTCACTCTGTCGTCCAGGCTGGAGTGCATTGGCATGCTTACGGCCACCCCAGTGTCAACCTGCTAGGATTAAGCAATCCTTCCACCTCAGCCTTCCAAGTAACTGGAACTATAGGCATGCGCTACCATGCCTGGCTAATTTTTTGATTTTTTTCTAGAGACAAGGTCCCACCATGTTGCCCAGACTGGTCTCAAACCCCCGAGCTCAGGCAATCCTCTCACCTCAGTCACCCAAAGTGCTAGGATTACAGGCTTGAGTCACTGCACCTAGCCATATATTTTAATATATAGAGATGGAGTCTCACTATGTTGCCCAAGCCAGTCTTGAACTCCTGGTGTCAAGCAATCCTCCCGCTTCAGCCTCCCAAAGTACTGGGATTACAGGTGTGAGCCACCACACCCAGCCTCAAAGATGATTTGTAGAGGGAGCACAAAAAACATGCTGTGTGGAGTGCCCTGTGTAGCAGCGGGCTAAGTAGGCCACAGTCACGGGTTGGTAAAAAGAATTTACCAAAAATTTACCAAAACAGTTATGAACTAAGAAAGATAGATGTATTAAAGGGAATGTTAGGGTCACACTCCCAACGGGGCCTCCAGAATGTTAGATTAGACCCAGTGGGGTGTGGGTGTCTGGTGTGCGATCCGGTGCCTCATGAAAGATACAAAGAATTGCAAAGAAGTTAGATTAGAAAATATAGTTTATTTATAAAGTAAGAAAGAGAGAGAGAGAGAAAGAGGAGATTCACCTCCCTAATGTAGGGGAGAGGGCCAAAGCTTAAGAAAACATGGTCTGGCCAAACCTTAAGAAAACATGGCCTGGCCATAGCAAGGCAATGGCAAAATAGCTGCTTGTGGTTGAATCCTTTTAACCTTTCCCTTTGATGGGGGAAGGTAATTAAGGTGACTGGGTGGTGGTCTGCTCCACGTCATCACAAGGGACAGGTAAGAGCATGTACTGACATCAGGTAATGGACAGCAGGCGAATGGGTACGTTAGTCACATGATTGCTGCCATGGTGGTGGGCTAGATGGAAGGAGATGGGGGAGGGGTTTTTCCTGCAAGAGATTTGTCAGATGCTTCCAATCCACAATCTTCCTTAGCAAAAAGGTGGTCTTAATATCATTTCTATGGCTTCAGCCAGCTAAGGGACCTGAAAGATATTATGTTAAACCATGAATTGAATGGTTGGGCTGTTGGGCTATCCTTGTCTCGCATCTGATGGAGATTTGCCATGAGGGTTGGGTAGGCTGCTACCTGGTCTGCAATAAAATGTAACTTCAAAGTGTCTGAATACCTCCCAAAACCTGCCTATTGGAAATTTATCTTATCTGTGTCCAACCTGTGCTAGATTCAAAGTGTGTCAGGGGTAAAGTCTAAGCAAAAATGGTTATGCTGAGGCAAAAAAGACTACACTAAACTAAGTTTATTCTAGGTTTCTATAGTACATCCTTTCAGGGAAGATATGTTGTGAAGGGCACAACTGGCCAAGCAGCAGAGAGAGTGCTGTCTGCAACGAGGCAAGGGCTAGAGGAGTGTTTTTATTATAAGAGGAGTTGTCAGGCTGGTGCGGTGGCTTAAGCCTGTATTCTCAGCACTTTGGGAGGTCAAAGCAAGAGGATTGCCTGAAACCAGGGGTTCGAGACTAGCCTGGGCAACTTGGCGAGACCTCGTCTCTACAATAAATAAAAAATTAGCCAGGCATGGTGGCTTGCACCTGTAGTTCCAGCTACTTGAAAGGCTGAGGTGGAAGGATCACCTGAGCCCAGCAGGTTGAGGCTGCAGTGGCCTTGAGTGTGCCACTGCACTCCAGCCTGGGTGACACAGCAAGACTCTAACTCAAAAAAAAAAAAAAAGAGGGGTGGTTAGGAACTGTCTTTGGAGGGAGTCTACAAAAGGAAATTTCCAGAGTTTGTGAAGCAGTTGATTGATGGTGGTGTTTTATTTCATTAAGGTAAGGTTAGTTGTCCGGGCATGGTGGCTCAAGCCTGTAATCCCAGCACTTTGGGAGGCTGAGATGTGAGGATTGCCTGAGGCGAGAGATTCGAGACCAGCCTGGGACACTTGGCAAGACCTTATCTCTATAGTAAATAATAATAAAAAAAAAATAGCTAGGCATGGTGGCATGCACCTGTAGTTCCAGCTACTTGGAAGGCTGAGTTGGAAGGATTGCACTCCAGCCTGGGCAACAGAGTGAGACTCCAACTCAAAAAATAAATAAATAAAATTTAAAAAGAGATAAAGTTAACTAACAACAAATGGTTAACAACATTTTGTTTGCTACAAATGTTTTATAGCTGACTAACCAGCTTTTACAGCTCTTTGTTTTTATTGATAAGTCTCTTTGTAACATTTGTATAATCTCATTCTGAGATTTCTTTCCTCAATTTGCCCAATTGCTGCTGGCCTAATTGGGCCTCATATTCCTCCACATTCCCTCCAGTACAGCAAAAACGCCAACTCTTTGGCATAGGGGTGACATTCTCATCATCTGTAACTGCTTCATGCTGAATGGGGCATGGCGCTGGCCCTTCCTAGGACTGTTGGTTTGTCAGGGGATCCTGTGTGTTAATAGGTTTGAATAAGAGAGCCATATGGTTTATTAGGAGCAGAGTAAAAAGTCTTTGCAGCGTAGTCTAAGGAGCTTCAGAGAAGTGAGATTCACAATGGTAGGGTTGAAAATCTCATTGACACATCATCTGGAGATGGAATTGCTGGAGTCTGGAAGAGATAAACTTGATAGATTAAAAGAGGAGGGATTTTATATTCTGGAGGAGTATGAATTGAAATGTCCCAAAGGGAAGGGCAAGGAAAGTTAGGGCCCTTTTTTGTCTTACATATATAGAGGATACCATAAATGTTGAAAAACAGAGGAAAATAACAGTGAACAAAAGGGGGAAAATGTAGTAAATATAAAGATAGAGACTTTGGCTGGACGGGGTGGCTCAGCCTGTAATCCCAGCATTTTGGAAGGCTGAGGTGAGAGGATTGCCTTGTTGTGGGAAAACAGAGAGACTGTGACACTGAGTTTATCTTAGGAAGTAGCGTTTTATTAGCACTGGTGTGACAAGGTGGGCTAAAGTTCCAAAGCTGAGCAACCTGGAGAAAGAGGAGAGGAGTTTTATATGTTACTTTAGGTAAGGGAGGCAGTCAGGTTGTATGGCTATACATTTTTCTTTAGAATTTGCTAAGTAGTATTTAGCAAAACCAGATTTTTAAAGAACAAATTGTTTCCAGGATATACATGACAAACAGGGGTTGTAAACTGATAACTTCACAAAGAGAGGATGGGGGGGTAAGGTTGTGAATTGATTACTGCCTTGCACTTCCAGGAAAGCGGTTTGGGCAATTTGGTTTTCTCACATCCCAGGAAAGTGGCTTGTGGCTATTTGGTTTTCTCACATCCCATGTCTAGCAGGTTTGAAGCTTGCAGGTTGGTTTTTTAAAAGGAATAATTTTAACTGTTTTTAGTTCCTCTCTGCCACAATCCCTCCTTTGATGCACAACCCTTCAGGGGTTAAATAGCATCATCTTCAATTTGGTGTATTAACATTATGTGGGCCACAGTTTTTTGTTCAATAACTGTTTCCACAAACTTAGAGATGGAGTTCATAATTATTGGAGCTATGCAAGGGAGGATAAGACAGGATCCCAACAATAGGATTACAGATCCAATAATGTACTTAAATTCTCCCAGTCCCAAGAACATGTTTTCAAACCAATTGTCAATTTTTATGCTATGCCATTTTTGTACTGGGACATGGGCAAGGTTTTGAATATTGGTGGCTATATCAGTTATAGCTTTACTATTGTCATTTATTTGCAAACAATAGTCTTAGCTATAAAATTTACCACGTAATCCTCCTTCTTCTGCTAGCAGCTAGTCCAAAGCTAAGCGGTTTTGATAAATGGCTGCTTGATTAGTTATAACTTCTAAGACAGCTTGTAACCTGATAATGCGATTTAGCATTATATATAGGTGTGCAGTATCCCCAACTTCCATCTTGTGCCCACATGGCTGGGCCATAAGAATTTATAATTATCTGGGGTGGCCATTCATCATCTTTCCAAACCTGGGTCTCTCCTATATTAAGAGTTTGATCAAGAGATTGAGCATCCTGTGTTTTGAGGCTCTCATAAAGGGGGATGCCCAGTTCATCTCCTTTTGGGTTAGGCAGAGAGAAAAATCCTGGCTGGATTATTCCTATGGTACATGTGCCTTTTTATAGCACTGGGAGTTGGGAAAGTAACCTTTCCACATATTCAAAACAGCCCTTTAGGGGCTTTCCAGAGGCCTGGATTTATAGAGGACAGGTTTGTCCAGTTTTGACTTATAATGGGGATACCTTGAAATGGTTTAGCTTGTTCAGAGGATAGTACTGTACAGTTACTTATAGTTTAGGTGACAATAGTACACTGAGAATATTTAGTTGCATAAGCAGGTACTCAATACCAAACAGGCCTTGTTGCCCATCAGGTTTGGTGGGTTGAATTCTAGTATAATATTCTTTTGTAAGGAGTTTCTCCTACGCATTGAGTATAAGCAGAGCCCACTCTGCTTAAGCAGTCTTCTCCAATTATTTTTGAGGAGAGGACCCATTTTGGGGGTTGGTTGTTCTAACAGTTACAGAATTGTTCCATTGAAGGAGCTGGTATGCATCAAAACTAGTTCCTTTCTAAGGTCATTTTTCAGTTAGTAGGGCTCTTCTGCATATCCACCAATTGGTGACACCAATGTCTGGGCTATGTTTTCAGTCAAATTTGTAAACAGATTTTGGCCTACTTCCCATGGTTGAGGGAAGAGGGTTAGCTTTGGCTGTTGGGTAGCTGGGGGAGTTACACATTGTACAACTTCTTTAAGCAGTTTCTCAGCTTTGGGTGCAGGGGCGAGATCCCAACAAACCCAATTTGTGCTTCTGAGGGTACATAAGCTATAACACCAGCTTCAGTGTACTGGTAGTTTTGTTTTGATAATCCAGTAACGTACAGCTGGCCATTATGGGTACAGATATGTTTGTAAGTATAAAAAACTTCTGACTGGGATGAATAACGATGAAAGATTTTTATGTCTGGCCAGATAGTTTCTATACATTTACATGCGGGGTATGTGGGGGAAGTGATAGATACCCAAATTAGGCAGAAGTACATAAAAGCACAAGAAAGCTTTCTATTATAAGAAAGAACAGAAATCCTAGTGAGACCTTTTCCCAACATGTCCAATTTGTAGGGGTCGACTCTGTCACTTCTATAGCAAATGAAATGACAAACAGTATAGCAATTGACAAATACAAGGCTGACAAAGCAAAATAATGGCTTATCAGTAAGGTGTTGATTCTGTTGAGTCCTCAACCTTCTGCCATGTGTAGATCAGCCAGCGTCTGGTGTGTGGCTGAAGCAGGGCTGACGGATCTTATAAGGTATTGATTCTGTTGAGTCCTCAAGCTTCTGCCATGCATAGATCAGCCAGCATCTGGTGTGTGACTGAAGCAAGGCCAATGGATCCTTAAACTTCAGTCATGCATAGACTAGCCAACCCTGGAGAGGCTAGAGCAGGGCTTGGGGATTCTGCTTCGGGCTTTCTGTCAGCCTCAGTGACTTTCTGGAGGGTCAGCTTAAGGGGAGCTGACAGATTTGTGGTGCACTCCCAGTCCTGGGAGGCAGGCTTAACTCTGCTGTAATGGATCTAGGGAACTATTTCGGCTACTTTGACTGCAGTTAGGGTAGACAAAAGGACAGTAAATGGGCTCCCAGAGGGGTTTTAGAGTCTGTACATTCCATTGTTTTACCCATACCATATCACCTAGTTTAAAAGAATGGGCATCGGTAGTTAAACTAATTGGTAGCCATTCTCTGACTTGATAATGGATAGCATTTAAGGCTGAACCTAAGGCTTGCATTTGTTGTTTTAGAATAAGATTTTTTAAAACTCCTTTAAGTTTCCCTGTATGCCCTTAACAAGAGGGGGTGGCTGTCCATAAAGGATTTCAAAAGGCGAGAAACCTGTTTGTTTTGTGGGGCTAGACTTTACACTTAGAAGGACTATTGGCAGAAGCTGAACCCAGCCTAAATGAGTTTCTTTGCCTGTTTAATTTGTTTAAAAGCCTTGTTGCTGAACTTTTTCCCATAGCAGAGGCTCCTTTTCATCCTTCTTTGTGGCTTCATAGAGAGGTTTTGCCATGATGGAGAAGTTAGGTATCCAAATTCTATAGACTCCCTCAGCCCCCATAAACTCCCGGATTTGATGCTGGGTAGTTGGGACTGGTATTGAACAAACTGCCGGTTTCCTTTCAGGGTCAAGTTGGCGCTGGCCTTGGGACAAATGAAAACCCAGATACCTAACTTTTTCCTGACATATTTGGGCTTCTATTTATTTATTTATTTTGAGACCTTGTAACCCACCTTTCACAGGAGGGTGAGCAGTTGTTGTGTCTCTTGCATACAGTTCTCCTGGGTTGGTGCTGTCAATGTAAGTCATCTACATTCTGGAGCAAGGTATAGCCACACTGGTGTGCTGGAAAGGCTTTTAAATCTGAGGCTATGCCCTACCAAAGATGTTTGGAGAATTCTTGAATCCTTGGGGCAGCCGGGTCCAAGTTAACTGTCCCTTGGTGCCATTTGTTGGATCCTCCCATTGGAAAGCCCCAAGGTTGGCTTCTTGGGGCCAGGTAGATGCAGAAGAAAGCATCCTTAAGGTACAAGCAGGTGAAGAAAGCAGCCTCAGCAGGGATGAGACCCAGCAGCATATATGGATTTGGGACAACGGGGTGTAGAGTGACTGTGACCTGGTTTACGGCTCGCGAGTCTTGAATTGGCTGGTAGTCATCCATGCCTGGCTTCTGCACCAGCAACAGAGGTATATTTCAAGCAGACTGACAAACCCGGAGGATTCCATAATGCAAGAGCTTCTCCAGGTGCTTGTGGGTTCCTATTTGTGCTTTGTGTGGGATGAAGTACTGCCTCTGATGAACCAACTCACCTCCTGACTTTAGTTTTTGCCAGTCCTGGAGGATTGTCCTCTGTCCACACTCCCAGTACTTGAAATGGCAGCTCTGGAGATTTTTGTGAGGCCTCCGTTAGGCTGTAGAGCCACCATTCTTCTTCCCAGGGGACAGTGAGGGTCATGATTTTAGCCTCTGGGCTTCTTAATCTCAGAGTTACATGATTAGGAGAGTCAAAGGTTATCTGAGCTCAAATATTTCCCAGGAGGTCTCATTCCATTAAAGCTACAGGACTGAGGTGAGTGAATTGCCTGAGCCCGTGGGTTCGAGGCCTGCCTGGGCAACTTGGCGAGACCTCATCTCTACAATAAATAAAAAAATCAGCCAGGTGTGGTAGCGCGTGCCCGTAGCTCTGGCTACTTGGAAGGCTGAGGTGGAAGGATCGCTGGAGCCCAGCAGGTCGTGGCTGCGGTGGCTGGGAGCGGCCACTGCACTACAGTCTGGGTGACAGAGTGAGACTCCAACTCAAAAAAAAAAAAAAAAAGGCTACGGGACAGTCTGGGAGATACAGGAACTCTTGTATGACCTCATGGACGCCGACTGTGCAGTGTTGCAGCATCATAAAGGGATGTCTGGCTTGACGCCCAGTGACTCCCATAACATTAGCCCATTTTTGGGAGAAGGGACCTACAGGCTGGGTGATCATGGAGTGTTCAGCTTCTGTGTCAACCATGAAGTTCATACATTGATCCCCTACTGTCATGCTGACTATAGGCTCCTGGGGACCTAAAGATAGTAGGGAGCTCAGTTTGGCCTATTTTTGTTGCAGTCCTTCCATAGAGGCCAGGCCCATAAAGCTATTAGGAGCTGGTGGGTCCTGTTGATAAGTGGAGTCTTGTGGGCCATTTTTCTGTTGGGCTTCCTCATCAGCTATTTGTTGGGGGCATTCACCCTTCCAGTGGCCTTCTTGGTAACAATAGGCACACTGGTTTCTCCCTGACTTCATAAGGGGTTGTGATGTCCCTTGTGTAGACTGACAGATGCAGTATAGGGGTCCCTGGACAGGCTGAGGCAGTCCAGGCCTTGCTCTGGGAAACTGTTGACCTGGCTGTCTTATTTCCCAACCTCTGCCTCTGTTTCCTCCTGGTGGGCCTATTGTCTGGCACCCCACAATGGCAGCAGCAAGCATGGCCATTTTCTTTTCCTGCCTTCATTCTGCCTCTTGTTGGGCCTCCTTATCTTGGTTAATGAACACTTTAGTGGCAACTTCTAGCAGCTGGCTAACATTCATTCCAGCAAAGCCCTCTAGTTTTTGTAGCTTATGTCGGATACTCCCCTGGGACTGTCCAACAAAAGTTGCATTTACCACACACTGATTTTCGGTTGCTTCTGGATCAAAGGGGTGTATAGCTGAAAGGCTTCACAGAGTCTCTCATAGAATTGGCTTGGGCTCTTGTCAGCTCCCTAGAACACCTCAGAGACCTTGCTTATATTTATGGCCTTTTCCCCTCCTCTCATACCTCCTAGGAGGGCCTCCTGATACTGTTCAAGCATTTGCAGCCCCTGGTTACTGTTGGGGTCCTATTGGGGGTACTCCTCTAGGAACTGATTTTGGGCATATGCCTGGGTGTTGAGTGCTCCAGCCAGGGCGTGTTCCTCTAGTCATTTTATAGCACCCTATGTAATTCTCTGACTCTCCTCAGTATTGAATAGTGTTAGGAGGAGTTGGCAGCAATTCACCCAGGTTGGCCTCTGGGTCCGGATAATGGACTGTATTAAGTCAATCATAGCCTGAGGCTTTTCCGTGAAGGATGGCATATGATTTTTCCAATTCAGGTGGTGAAAGACTTGAACACAAATGTCCGTGGCCCACCTTGGATCTGGCCTTCTTGATAATAATAAACAGGTCTCCGAGTCTCCCTCAGTGGCATCTAGAAGGCACCATGATATTCCCCTGATGTGAAGTTAGACAAGCATTCTGGCAGCTGCTTTCTGGATGGGGTGTGGGGAGTCAGAACTGGTGGCTTGGGTATGACCTCTGATTGTTTAAGAGATGTACTAGGCTTAGGGGTGCATTCTAATTGTGAGCCTCTAACAGTGGCTGGTGCTGTAGAAGAAGCAGGTGGCAATGGTGGGTAGACTGGAGAATAAGGTGGTGGAATTTCTGTTTTATCAGCCAGCACTGGTTTACCAGCTAACTCATCAGACTCTGATGGGCATTTGGACTGGGCTGTTTTGAGGGTTACCATAATTTTGTAATTGTCTTCCCAGCAAGCTTTTAGCCAAGAGGGCTGTGCAAGGACTGTATCCTGCCAACAGTTGGTGTAAGGGAATTGTTCTGGGTGACCTGGCTCTCCTATTATAATTCTATATACTCTCCTAATGGTTTTTATATCTAAGGATTCCTCTGTCAGTCATCCAACCCCAAAAGAGAGCCAATCTATTTCCCAGATTGCACGGAGCTTTCTCCAAGACAGTTTGACACCATAAAAATCTCCACAGAAACATTTGTTAAAGTTCTTAAGCATACAATCAAGAGGGGTATTCTTTCTTTGGTTTCCACCCATTTCCTCCCCCTAACAGGTGGCAAGCACACACAAATGAGGGAACAGGAGTATAGGAAACAACTGTTTCATCGTCCTCCAGCTATACACCCCGTGGAGATATTTCAGACACCTCTTAGCAATTGACAGGTTGCCAACAAAGAACAACTCTGTGACAGGATTGGAGCTGCCCTCAGCTGTGTGAGGTCATCACTGGCTTAGATTGGGACTCAACACTCACTTTGGTCCTTTGATCAGGTTGGAACCCTCCTGCTGTCCATCTCATTCACACACACTCACACAGCACATTCTCCATCCCTCCACCCTAATCCTAGGAGTCAAGGGGTTCATCTCGAGATAGTGTTTCCTTTTACTGCCTTTCAGTCCTCTTCTTCAGACTGGAGACTACTAGTGGACTCTGGGAGTTGATCAAGCTCCCCTTCTGCCATCTACTGGCAGGTCTATGCAAAAGCCCTTGTTTCTACCCTTTCCATCAGGCCTTTTTCCTCACACCAGTTCCTGTGCCTCTTTTGGGTCCCTGTTGTGCTCTCAAGATCTGAGCCTTGGTGCGTGGGGTGGGGAGTGCGCCCTCCTATGGATCAAAAGATCCACTGCATGCCAGGCAAGATTGCCTCTCCCATCTCCCCTGGGCGTCATACCCTGATGACAAAGGTGGTGGAATACACCATCTCTGAACTCTCCCTTTCCTGGCCAATGCACCAAGAAATGTTGCGGAAAAACAGAGACTGTGACACCAAGGCTATCTTAGGAAGTGGTGTTTTACTGGCACCACTGCGACTCAGCAGGCTTATGCTCCAAGGCTGAGCAACCCGGAGAAAGAGGAGAGAGAGTTTTATATGTTACTTTAGGTAATGGAGGGGGTCGGGTTGTATGGCTATACATTTTTCTTTAGAATTTGCTAAGTAGTATTTAGCAAAACCAGATTTTTAAAGAACAAATTGTTTCCAGGATATACATGACAAACAGAGGTTGTAAACCGATAACTTCACAAAGAGAGAATGCGGGGGTAAGGTTGTGAATTGATTACTGTCTTGCACTTATAGGAAAGTGGCTTGGGCTATTTGGTTTTCTCACATCTCAGGAAAGCAGCTTGTGGCTATTTGGTTTTCTCACATCCCATGTCTAGCAGGTTTGGAGCTTGCAGGTTGACTTTTAAAAAGGAATAATTTTAACTGTTTTTAGACCCTCTCTGCCACAGCCTGAGCCCAGTGGTTCGAGACCAGCCTGGGCAACTTGGTGACACCTACAATAAAATCCCAAAAACTAGCCGGGCATGGTGGAGTATGTCTGTAGTTCCAGCTCCTAGAAGGCTGAGGCGGAAAAGAGCACCTAATGTCGAGGCTGCGGGTGCCATGAGTGTGACACTGCACTCCAGCCTGGGTGACAAAGAGTGAAACTCCAGCTCAAAAAAAAAAAAAATCGTGACTTTAATAAAGAAATACAGCTACTTTGTAAAAGAAGGACTATTTACACATGTTTTCAGAGTGAGGCTGTAATTTGTTTATTAGCAACAGTTAATTTTATAGCTAGATTGGTGAGTATGTGATATAGATAAACAGATACATCCCTCAATGATGTAGATTAAACACATCTTTAATAAAAATGTTTCTATGGAGACAGAGGAAAACTAAATGTTATTTTTGGAATATTTTATAAATCAGCTTTTAGTTTCTGCTGGCAGATTTGTAGTTTAACTGGGCATTTAAGTGAACTTTTGGCAATGTTTATACAAAATCTGAAGAAAAATTTGAAAATGTTAGTTTGGAGACATGTAGTTAGGAAAAACTCTGGAGTGTAGTTTAAATTGCAGAAAACAATAACTTAGTGGACAAGAGAATTTATAACAGGGTATATTATAGTTTTTGAAACATAATTTTCTCTCTCCAGTCCTTCATTTTTATTAAAGATAAATCATAGTAGGTCCAATTTAATTGTAAAATAAGTTTTAGAGTTATTGCATGAAGTGAAGCAAGAATATTTGTCATATAGGCTTTTTTAGAATTGGTTTTGAGGGAACTCTTTTCCCTAAGGAATTTCAGATTAGGTCCTCCAGGAGCCTTTGAGTTAGTCAAAGACTTGCTGTAAAGACCTGTATGAATTGTGTGAAGTCTTTTTTAGATTCCAAGTAACTTGGAGTTCCCGAGCTCATTAGTAAGTAAACTTTTCTACTTGCTACCAGTTCAGAAGCTCCCAGAATTTTAGAGCTACCAGGCCAGCCTTTCCAAGGCCTTTTTATTGGCTCTTTATAGATCTTCTTCTTATTTCTTTCTTTTTTTTTAGTTGGAGTCTCACTCTGGTACCCAAGCTGGAGGGCAGTGGCACACTCATGGTCACCACAGCCTCGACCTGCTGGGCTCAGGCAGTTCTTCTGCCTCAGCCTTCCAAGTAGATGGAAATTCAGGTGCCCACCATGTCTGGCTAATTTTTTGATTTATTTTAGAGATGAGGTCTCACCAACTTGCCCAGGTTGGTCTTAAGGCCCTGGGCTCAGGCAATCCTTTCGCCTCCACCTCCCAAACTGCTGGGATTATAGGCATAAGCCACTGTTCACAGCCTCTTTTTTTTTTTGAGTTGGAGTCTCACTCTGTTGCTCAGGCTGGAGTGCAGTGCACACTCACGGCCACCACAGCCTCAACCTGTTGGACTCAGGTAATCCTTCTGCCTCAGCCTTTCAAGTAGCTGGAAGTACAGGCATGTGCCACCATACCTGGCTAAATTTTAGATTTATTATAGAGATGAGGTCTCACCGAGTTGCTCAGGCTGGTCTCCAACCCGTGGACTCAGGCAGTCCTTTCACCCCAGCCTCCCAAAGTGCTGGGATTACAGGCATGAGCCACTGTGCCTGGCCCCTCATTTGTTAAAAGAGTAAAACAATAATTGTGGATGACTGAGCTTTGGTAGGAGTTTCTGTTTATCAGAGTATAAAGTCTGAAAAAAAATTCAGATTCTATTCTGGCTTTGCAACAGACTCCATTCATAAAACAATTTTTCTGATTGACAGGTACTATTCACCTGAGCCATTATAGAGTCAGTTCAGGAGGAAGGTGTGGGGGAAGGTGTGGTCCCTGGAGATTGAATCCACTTTTTGTCTTACCACCCCACCCTCAGAAAGGTTGAACTGAGAGACTGAAACTTTTATGTTGAAGAGTTTGTTAAATGTTAAAGGCTTGAAAAGCATGATGTTATAACACAGGATTACAGGTCATAGTAAAATAGTTATTTTTTAGCCAAAGTGATAATCCAGAGATTTTTTAAAGTAAAAACCATGCTCTTTATAGAGAAGATTCATTTTCTTTGTTTTTGTTTTTTGTTTTTTTGAGTCAGAGTTTCACTATGTCACCCAGGCTAGAGTACAGTGGCACACTCCCAGTCACTGCAGCCTCGACAGGCTGGGCTCAGGTGATCCTTTCACTTCAGCCTTCCAAGCAGCTGGAACTACAGGCAAACACCACCACATCTACCTAATTTTTTGATTTATTGTAGAGATGAGGTCTCGCCAAGTTGTTCAGGCTGGTCTTGAACCAGTGGGCTCAGGCAATCCTCTCACCTTGGCCTCCCAAAGTGTTGTGATTATAGGCATGAGCCACCGCGCCTGGCCAGAGATTCATTTTCTTAAACAAAAACCAACAAAGATAGCAGGGGATCAACTTCATCTGTCTCTTCCTCCCACCTTTTTCTGTAGTTTACTTAAAAAGTAAATAAAACCCTTTTGTTATCTCCTGAAGAGAATAGTAAATCTTATCTTTGCATGAGTGTACTAGCAACACTGAAGCTAATTTTAATACAACCTTATAACCAAATGCATTTAATTTTTATTAGTTTAACTGTAAGGTAAGATTTTTCTTTTTTAAATCTTTCTTTCTTTATTTATGTATTTTGAGTTTGAGTCTTACTCTGTCGCCCAGGCTGGAGTGCAGTGGCACACTCATGACCACCACAGCCTCAAACTGCTGGGCTCAGGCAATCCTTCTTACTCAGCCTTCCAGGTAGCTGGAACTACAGGCATGTACCACCCTGCCTAGCTTTTTTTTTTCTTTTTTTATTGTAGAGATGAAGTCTCGCCAAGTTGCCCAGGCTGGTCTCAAACCTGTGGGCTCAGGCAATCCTCTCAACTTGGCCTCCCAAAGTGCTGGGTTATAGGCATGAGCCACTGTGCCCAGCTGATTTTTCTTTTTTTGTAAAGCAGGATTTATTGAGAGGATAGAAAAGCTCCCCGAGTGGGAGGGGCCCCGAGGGGGTTTCCCAAGGTAAGATTTTTAAGGTTAAAAAAAAAAGAGCCTTGATTTTGACTACAAGATATGTTTAATTTATAGAAACTAAATTGCATCCTTTAAATTTTAGCTAACTTGGCTGGGCTCAGTGGCTCAGCCTGTAATCCCAGCACTTTGGGAGGCCGAGGAGAGAGGATTGCCTGATCCCAGGGGTTTGAGACCAGTCTGGGCAAATTGGTGAGACCTCATCTCTAAAATAAATTTTTAAAAAAACTAGCCGGGTGTGGTGGCATGTGTCTGTAGTTCCAGCTACTTGGAAGACTGAGGCGGAAGGATTGCCTAAGCCCAGCAGGTTGAGGCAGCAGTGGTTGTTTTGTTTTGGTTTTTTTTTTTTTTTGCGTTGGAGTCTCACTCTGTTGCCCAGACTGGAGTGCAGTGGCCGCTCCTGGCCACCGCAGCCTTGACCTGCTGGGCTCCAGCGATCCTTCCGCCTCAGCCTTCCAAGTAGCCAGAATTACAGGCATGCGCTACCACGCCTGGCTGATTTTTTGATTTATTGTAGAGATGAGGTCTCACTGCCCAGCAGCCGTGGTTGTGAGCATGCCACTGCACTCCAGTCTGGACGACAAGGGTGAGACTCCAACTCAAAAAAAAAAAAAAAAAAAAGGAAAAAAATTTTACCTAACTTTACTATATATATGATTACTTTGTTATAAAGCTTTAACACCTTGTTTAAGCCTTAAGCCTTTAGTTTTTATTATTTTACCTTTGGATAAAAATATTTCCCTCCTTACTTACAGTTTTTGATGGATTAATTTTTTTTTTTTTTTTTGAGTTGGAGTCTCACTCGGTTGCCCAGACTGGAGTGCAGTGGCCGCTCCCGGCCACCGCAGCCTCGACAAGCTGGGCTCTGGCGATCCTTCCGCCTCAGCCTTCCGAGTAGCCAGAATTACAGGCGCGCGCTACCACGCCAGGCTGATTTTTTGATTTATTGTAGAGATGAGGTCTCACTGCCCAGGCGGGTCTCGAACCTGCGGGCGCAGGCAATCCACTCACCTCAGCCTCCCAAAGGCACGGGATTACAGGCTGAGCCACCGAGCCCGGCTGGATTAATTTTTTTATTTTTTTAGTTGGAGTCTCACTCTGTTGCCCAGATGGGAATGCAGTGGTACACTCACAGCCACAACAGCCTTGACCTGCTGGGTTCAGGCGATCTTTCCGTCTCAGTCTTCCAAGTAGCTGAAACTATAGGCGCGTGCTACCACATCTGGCTTATTTTTTGATATATTGTAGAGATGAGGTCTCACCAAGTTGCCCAGGCTGGTCTCGAATTCCTGGGCTCAGACAATCCTCTCTCCTCTGTCTCCCAAAGTGCTGGGATTACAGGCTTGACCCACCACGCCCGGCCTTGATTAATGTTTTAAGAAAAAAACTTACTGTGACATAATGGCATCCTGGCCTAACATTAGCATGATTTTTATATTAATGATTAATTCATAAAAATAACTAAATAATCCTCTTTAGCAAATTTGACTTTATATAGAATTTCTTTCATACGTTCCTTTTTCACACACCATTTTACTACTTACACTGACAATTTATGCTTGGATCTTTAACTTTGTCCCATATTCCCTCTTTATTAAATGCCCAATCAGCCAGGCTCGGTGGCTCAGCCTGTAATCCCGTGCTTTGGGAGGCTGAGGTAAGTGGATTGCCTGAGCCCGTGGGTTCGAGACCTGCCTGGACAACTTGGTGAGACCTCATCTCTACAATAAATAAAAAAATTAGCCTGGCATGGTAGCACACGCCTATAGTTCCAGCTACTTGGAAGGCTGAGGCAGAAGGATCACCAGAGTCCAGCAGGCTGAGGCTGCGGTGGCCGGGAGCGTGCCACGCCCCTCCAGTCTGGGCGACAGAGTGAGACTCCAACTCAAAAAAAAAAATAGGTAAAAAAGGAATCAGTTAGCAGGAGCTAACTGATTTATTGTAGAGATGAGGTCTCGCCAAGTTCCCCAGGCGGGTCTCGAACTCACAGGTTCAGGCAATCCATTCACCTTGGCCTCCCTAGGGATTACAGGCTGAGCCACCGAGCCCGGCCTCTTTTACCTTTTTCATAGGTAACTTCTCTACATCCATAATTTGAAATAACCTTTTAAATAACCAAACAGAATTTGTTTGTGTAGTGTTGATATAAAGATATAAATGTAACTTTTGTTTAAAAAGGTTTAACATATAAGCTTTGGAGATAATAGACTGTTTGGAATAGTGAGTTATCTTTGTACTTAAGACGTTTTAAAAATTTAAGAGAATTAAATTTAGTCAAGTGGTTGGTTTTCATTCACTTCCAGTTGTGAGCAGGCAGATTTGCTAGCCCCCCTTCTCCTCCCCCCACCCCTACAGATCACTGAACTGTTTGAGAGGTAGTGAGAATGCCAAAAGTTGGCATGAGGCTTTGGAGAATTTATGAGGTGTGGGTAATGAGGCAGGAGTGGCCCGTTTTTCACACCTTAGCCCACCACACAGAAAGTACCCAGTGTGTAAGACTTTATCTGTTCAGCAGAAATTACCCAGGTGTGGTAAAGTGACCAGATTTTCTTTTTTCCCCTTAAAACATTTTAGCAAGCCTCACATGACAAACAATGGGGGTTGTTAATTCCTCTGGGGGTTATGGGTCTGAGAGGAGGAGTTATTCAGAATATTAAAAGGGTTAATGGAACTTAGTAAGGCACATTTGACAACTTTTTTTTTTTGAGTTGGCATCTCACTCTGTCGCCCAGGCTGGAATGCAGTGGCATGCTCACAACCACTGTAACCTTGACTTGCTGGTGCAAGTCCTTCTGCCTCAGTCTTCCAAGTAGCTGGAACTATAGGCGTGCACTACCATGCCTGGCTACTTCTTTGATTTATTGTATAGACAAGGTCTCACCACGTTGCCCAGACTGGTCTCAAGGCCCTGGGCTCAGGCAATCCTCTCACCTCAGCCTCCCAAAGTGCTGAGATTACAGGATTGAGCCACCGCACCCAGTCACATTTGACAACTTTTATGCAGGCCAGAATTTTGAGATAGATTCCTGAAAGTTTGAAGATAAGGAACCTCAGATTATTTAGAGAAATTGTGATAGGAAAGATTAAGCTGCAGGCAAGAGTCCCATTTGAAGAGCCAGGGTTCTTGGTCCAGAAGGTTCAATGAGGCGCGTGGTTTTAAAATGAAGCCCAGGGGCAAGTCTGAAGGAATGGAGGGCTTTTTTGTTTGTTTGTTCATTTGTTTTAGGAATGGAGGGTTTTTGTCCTGTGATGGGATTGAAAAATATCCGTGAAGGACTCAAATCATAATTTCTTCCAGGGTATCCCGCCAAGGGAAAGGGGTCTACACTTTCCAAAGGGGCATCCCATCTGATAGAGAGGAACTCCAGCTGGAGACTAAGACGCTTAAGTACAGATCCTAAAGCTAACACTGGGTGATCAGACCAGGTCAGAAAAAGAGGGTTGAGGGGAGACTCACTGATCTGATGCTGCCTGAGTTTTCTAGGTTTGATGGGGTCTGAAGCAGGAAGACAGGTTGTCCTTACAGAATATTTGCAGAAAGAGAGGGAGGTCTGGGTCTCCCTAAACATGTGTGGGTTTGCTCTGGATGAGCTTCCAGCTGTCAGTCATGCCACATGTTGGAATTAGGAACCTCTGACCAGGAGAGATAGGAGAGAGCCTTTCTCCCTTCCAGGCAAAGCAGTCACCCTCTGGCCTTCAGTTTATACCAGGAAGTGCCCTGGCCAGAAACCATCAGTTGCCAGATAATTACTAGAGATTGTCTGCTGGAAGACTGAAAAAGGAAAGAAAACTCTTGCCCCTCACCTGAGTGGGTGGTAGTGTTATGAAGCCTTTGCTCCAGGACCTTCTACCGGGGAGTAGTCCTGGCCAGGAACCATTAGTTATTTCTGGTCTCAGATGCTGTTCACCAAGAGTCTTGAGTTAAAAGAGGAAAGAGAATGGGGCAGAGGTCCCCTTAGGAGAAATCCTTATATGGGCCACCAAAATCCCATGTGTGGCGAGTGGCGATGGGTTTGGTATGGTGGAAGCAGTGGGTTGGTAAGGAGAATTTATCAAAACAGTTATGAATTAAGAAAGGTAGATGTATTAAAGGGAAGATACGATGTGAAGGGCACAACAGGCTAAACAGTAGAAAGTGTCTGCTGTCTGCAAGGAGGCAGGAGCTAGAGGAGTGTTTTTATAAGAGGAATGTCAAGGTTTTATGGCCAGGATTCGACTTTGGGGGGAGTTTGCAAAAGGAAATTTCCAGAGGCTTATGAAGCGGCTGATTGATGATGTTTTGCTTTTCTAAGATAAAGCTAGTTAACAGCAATAGTTAACTAGTAACAAATGGTTAACTACTTTTTGTTTACTACAAATGCTTTACAGCTGACCAACCAGCTTTTATAGCTCTTTGCTGTTAACAGTAACTTTCTTTGTAACTTTTGTAAAAACTCATCCTGAGATTTCCTTCTTCAATTTACCCAATTGCTGCTGGCCTAATCGGGTTTCAAATTCCTCCTCATGAGGTTTGCATTTATGTATAGCTCTCATTCAGTCTGAATGCTATATAAAAGAGGGAGGTTGGAGGGACCAGGAGGGAGGTGGTAGAAACACACACCTGAGGGTGTGATTGTGCTGGTAGCTCAGAGAGGTTAAATACCCAGTGTTTATGCTGAATCACCACAGTGTGTCCCCAGTGAAGCAGCTCACGTCACAGTTCTCAGGACGGTTCTGTGGGATGAAGCAATCTCATAGTCCCGGTAACTATTCTTTGGTTGACTTTATGGTTGACAACACACTTTTCTCCCTGACTGCTTCCTGGCAGAGACTGAAGTACTTCCCCCAGCTCTAGGCCTGGACAGCAGAGGGTGGAGTAGATCTGTATTCTAACCTGGAGACAGTGGGGATGTGTGTGACTTTGTTGAGATTGTTTGAGGTGTTCTGTAATGGAATCCCTCTTGGGGTATTCTGCCCAGAAACATGTGTTCTGCAGGACTGGAAGGCTGTTCGTGTTTAGCATTAGTTCTCTCAATTCTGGCCAGCTCCTCTGAGTTGCACCAGAAAATCGCTATACCCAGATCTCCACCCTCCCCCTCTCAATTCCTACCATACCAAGGCAGGCTCAAGTCACACTCCCTGGGCTCTGTGGTGACCTTCGGGGGGCTGAGTGGGCGATCATCTCACAGGCAGCACAGCACTGACTTGTCCCTAGGGGTCAGTGCTGTCATTTGGAGCTGCAGGGTGAGCCACATCAAACCAGCACATTATGAAGCTTCCTCCATGCAGGAGGTCATGACAGAGGTTGTCCCTGGACCCTCTCAAGTGGTGTTTGTCCCAGTGACCCCGATGGCATCCATGGAGCACTGCTTGCCTCTCTCTCTCACTGTCCTGGCAGGCCCCATCTTCTTCACCATGTATTCTCTCCAGAAGATGCCAGAGGGCAGCTTGGCAGCTGCTCTAGAGCCCCAGAGGCTGGGCACACGGCACTCAAGGCCCGTGCTGCCCCTGTGGACCGGCCTGGGGAGGCAGGGCACTCCCAGCATTCTTCTTCTCTGGAGCACTCATGCCAGCCGGCTTGGTGTTTGCAGGGCGTGGCAGGCTCTGATAGGAATACCTAGAGCTGAGGAGGCCTGGCTGTAAGAAACAGCTGCAGGTAAAGGGTTCTGCCCGAGAAGTCTCACATCTTACTACTCGGGTCAAGTGTGGTCACTGTGTGGTGAGCAGCACTAGAAGGCTAAACCCCCTGATGGGGCCTCAGCCAGCGTCCTCTAGGCTGATCCAGATTTGCAGCTGGCTAGAGCCTTTAGCGACACAGAACAAGGCGGCAGTGACACCCAGTGGAGAAAATATGCCAGCTCCTGCTGCCTAGAGACGCCAGAATCCCCCACACACCTACCTCCCAGGGCTGGGCTTAGGTCCAGGCAAGCTGGACTGGGCAGCAGTAGAAGGACCCAATGGTGCATGTCTATTGCCTCAAGGGCTTCAAGGCCAAACAGGCACCTCTTCCTCCTTGCATCCTTCTTTCCCTCCAGCCAGCTCGCCCACTGTCCATTCAACACACAGTGGAACACCTTCTATCCCTCAGTGTGTCTGGTGCATCAAGTCAGGTAATGGGCACGTCACAGTAAGCACAGACACACAGGTCCCTGCCTGCATGGAGCTTACCATGTGGTGGAGGAGACAAGCGTTCATCAATTAATAATACAGATCAGTACCTATAATTACCACTGTGAGGTAATGGTGAATGGTGCTGTGAGACCTTACCACAAAATTTGTTATCTAGCCAAGGAAGTCAGAAAGAGTTTCCCTGAGAAAATAGTGAGATAGATGTAGATTTGTTGGGAGTGTTTCAGGCAGAGGAAGCAGCTTGTGCAAAGGCCCTAGGGCAGGAGAGAGGCAGGAGCACTCAAGGAACTGAAAGAAGACTGCAGTGCAGAAAGTAAGGAGGAATAGGTGCACATTGAGGCAGGAGAGCTGGGCAGGCCATATATACATGGCCTTGTTGGACCTGTGAAAAACTTTGTCTTTTATCTGAAAAGCAACGGAAAGTCACTGATACATTTTACATAAGGAGATGACATAAGCAGGTTTCTGTTTCAAAAAGGCTGCCCTGACTGCTGTATAGGGAAGAGACTGGAAAAGTGAAGATGAATATGGAGAGCCCAGGAAGGAGGTTCCTGCAGGAGTTGAGGTGATGAGACCTGGGGCACAGACTCAAGGGGCTGTGAAGAGGAAAAGAAATGAATAGAATAAAGAAGTATTAGGGGGTAAAGCCAACAGAACTTGGTGGTGGAGTAAAGGAGGAAACTGTAACACAAAAACCCCAAGCCTGAGAGGGCTTGCGTGTAAGGTTCTTTATCTATTCCCAAAGAAGTCACCTGGAAGTGACATTTGTTTATTAGATCTTACAGGAAGACTGTGCATGGGAATGGCTGACTGAGTGACGGCTAGGGAGCTAGCAGCCAGGGTTCTCCTGGTGCAGCGGCTGGTGCCGTAGTTGCTCATCTTGGACCCTAGTGATTCCAGAAGCTGAGTGCCATTTAAAAAAAAAAATCAGCAAAACCCTTCCTGGGAAGAAAATGCTGGGAGAGACTGACTAAGTGGGGGCTGGTGAGCAAGAGGCCAGGGCCCTCCTGGTACAACAGCTAGTGCTGCAGCTTCTCTGCTTAGTCCCTGGCTCTTCCCAGGTGGCAGTGAAAAAGCAGCAGAGAGAGACTACCAGCCCCAAGTTCTGCCTCACCACTGCAGCAAAAGAGACTGCCGCTCCTGGCTTTGCCTCACCACTTCAGTGCCTGGCTGGGCACTGACAGCAGGGGCTGCGGAGGGAGCCCAGAGGCAGAGTCCCACCAGAGAGGACAAGAGAGGTACCATCTTGAAGGCAGGGCAGGAAAGTGCTCCGATTTGCTCACCACAAAGCAACAGACCCAGTCTCTGTGACTGGCAGATCAACTACTCAGGAGTTGATGGTGACCCAGAGGGAATATCCTGAAAGCACAAACTTGGAGGGACCTGATAAGTGCTGAGTCCCAGGCGCCCCACCCCTACCCTGATCTAGCCATGGGACAAAGGGTGTGACCAGAAAAGAATGAGGAAGAACTCCAAAGAGATCAGTGGTGAGTTCTGGGCTGACCCAACCCCTCCTCCCCAGCAATCCTCTGAATGTCAGACCCACACAGCTAGGCCACAACTGAGAGGGACAAACCCAGGCAGAGCCTGTATATCAGTCACAATAGGAGAACTCCATTCCAGGATAAGCCTGGCTGAGGCACATCCACGAATACATAACTGGGGAAGAGACAATCCCACACTTCCCCACCAGAGGGGATCTCCCTGACCATATGAGGGTGGGAGGGGAGGACTATAGCCTCACCCACCCCCACGGCTCCTCCTCCTTCCCTGCTTCTGGGAGTAAAAGAGATGGAAGCACTGCAGGAGAGAGCTGACTAGAGAAACAATTACGGAGCCTGCCACAAGGGGGCAGGTGTTTTTTCTTTTCATTGCCTTGTTTGTTAGTTCATCTATTTTTTTTTTTAATCTTAATAATTCCTGTTTAGAAGGGACAAAAAATTTAATGAGGCGAAGACCATAATTCATAAAGAATCAACAGAGGAAGTGCGGACCAGTTGGAGGCCCAAACATCACCAATGCATAGACTACTTATGTACCTAATCCTGACTTGTACCCCACATCTCCATACAAAAAAAAGGTGTATACATAAAAAAGAATCAATAGCCATTTATATTAGCCAGGAGATAGGGGTATTTGGTCATTTTTTTGGCCTGGAGTATATTTATGCTTTTTTCTGTGCTCACGTGTGATTATGGAGTGATCTTGACTTTTTTTTTTTTTCATAATCAATATTTTTTATTATGGTTTTGTGGGGTACAGTTAAGGGTTAGGTGTACAATTACGTTTCATTCAGGCACCCTGTTGATAAGAGGTGTTTCCCCATCCCCAGACAGATATTTGCTACTGTTAATCCCATCTCCCTCCCCCCCCCATAGTTTCCCAGTACCATCAGTCATTTTCTTATAGTATTACATTGGATGTTCAAGGTCCATTATATGAGTGAGAACATGTGATACTTGGATCTTTGTTTCTGTGAGAGGTCACTCAGTATTATAGACTCTAGTTCCATCCAGGTTGCTGCAAAATTCATGATTTTGTTCTTTTTTATGGCTGCATAGTATTCCATCGTGTATATGTACCACATTTTTTTAATCCAGTCCTCTTTTGATGGGCAGCATGGTTGTTTCCAGGTTCTTGCTATTGTGAACAATGCTGCGATAAACATACGTGTGCAGGTATCTTTTTTATAGAGTGATTTGAGTTATTCAGGGTATATTCCCAGTAGGGGGATTGCAGGATCATATGGGAGGTTGATATTTAGAACTTTTAGGAATCGCCACACTGCTTTCCACAGTGGTTGCATTCCCACTAGTTTACACTCCCACTAACAGTGTAGAAGTATTTCCTTTTTGCCACACCCTCTCCAGCAGCTGTTATTTTTTGAGTTGTTGATAATTGCCATTCTGACTGGAGTTAGGTGGTATCTCAGTGTAGTTTTGATTTGCATCTCCCTGATGATTAGTGAGGTTGAATATTTCTTCATGTGTTTGTTGGCTGCTCGGATGTCCTCTTTCATGAAGTGTCTGTTCATATCTTTGGCCCATTTTATAATGGGGTTGTTTTTTTTCTTTTTAGCACGTTTTAGTTCCTTGTAGATCCAGGATGTTAAGCCTTTGTCAGACCTGGTGTTGGCAAATACTTTTTCCTAGTCTGTAGGATGTCTCCCTGCTCTCTTGATGGTTTCTTTGGCCTTGCAGAAGCTTGTCAGTTTAATAAGGTCCCACTTGTCTATTTTCTCTCTTATGACCTGTGGGTTTCGGGTTTTGTTCAGGAATTGGATGCCAGTTCCGATTTCCATGAGGGTATTTCCTTCATTTTCTAAGGTTCTTATGGTTTGAGGTTTTACATTTAGGTTTCTGATCCATTTGGAGTTAACCTTTTTGCATGGGTATAGATAGGGGTCCTGTTTCAATCTTCTGCATGTGGTCAGCCAGTTTTCCCAGCACCATTTACTGAATAGGTTCTCCTCTCCCCAGTGGTAGGTGGTGGAGACCTTGTCGAAGATGAGTTGGTTGAAAAATTGAGGTTTTGCTTCTGGAATCTCAATTCTATTCCATTGATCTATATGCCTGTTCCTATACCAATACCAAGTTGTTTTTTTTTTGAGTTGGAGTCTCACTCTGTCACCCAGACTGGAGTGCAGTGGCTGCTCCCGGCCACCGCAGCCTCGCCTGCTGGGCTCCGGCGATCCTTCCACCTCAGCCTTCCAAGTAGCTGGAATTACAGGCATGCGCTACCACACCTGGCTGATTTTTTGATTTATTGTAGAGATTTTTTGATTTATTGTAGAGATGAGGTCTTGCTGCCCAGGCGGGTCTTGAACCCGCGGGCTCAGGCAATCCACTCACCTCAGCCTCCCAAAGGCGCGGGATTACAGGCTGAGCCACCAAGCCCGGCTCCAAGCTGTTTTGATGATTGTAGCTTTATAGTAAAGTTTGAAGTCTGGTAATGTGATACCACCTGCTTTGTTTTTTTTTTTGCTGAGGATTGTTCTGGCTATTCTTGGACGTTTGTGTTTCCATATATGTTGTTTTTTCTAGGTCTCAGAAGAATGTTGCTAGTAATTTGATGGGTATTGCATTGAATTTGTAGATTGCCTTAGGTAAGATGGACATCTTCACAATATTGATTCTTCCAATCCATAAGCATGGGATATTTTTCCACTTGTTTGTGTCATCTTTGATTTCTTTGAGCAGTGTTTTGTAATTTTCATTGTAAAGGTCTTTCACATCTCTGGTTAGGAAGATGCCAAGGTATTTATTATTTTTTTTGTGGCTATTGTGAATGGAATTGTGTTTTTTATTTGGGTTTCTGTTTGTTTATTATTGGTGTAGAGAAATGCGATTGTCTTTTGTACATTTATTTTGTATCTTGAGACTTTGCCAAAGGCCTTTATCAGTGTAAGGAGGTTTTTGACAGATTCTCTTGGGTTTTCAAGGTACAGAATCATATCATCTGCAAAGGGAGATAACTTGACTTCCTCTTTTCCTATTTGGATACCCCTGATTGCCTCCTCTTCTCTGATTGCTCGAGCCAGGACTTCCAATACTATGTTGAACAGGAGGGGTAAGAGTGGGCATCCTTGTCTTGTTCCAGATTTCAGGGGAATGGCTCCATTTGGGAGTATGCTGGCTGTGGGTTTCTCGTAGATGGCTTTTAGTATTTTACTTTTACTATTTTGAGGTATGTTCCCCGTATGCCTAGATGTTCAAGGATTTTTATCAAGAAGGGGTGCTGGATTTTATCAAAAGCTTTTTCTGCATCTAATGATATAATCATGTGGTCTTTGTTTTGACATTTGTTGATGTATTTAATTACATTTATGGTTTTACGAATGTTGAACCAGCCTTGCATCCCAGGAATGAAGCCTACTTGGTCATGATGGATGATTTTTGAGATGTATTGCTGAATTCGGTTTGCTAGGATCTTGTTGAGAATTTTAGCGTCTATGTTCACCAAAGATATTGGCCTGTAGTTCTCTTTCTTTGTTGGATCTTTACCTGGCTTGAGTATCAATGTGATGTTGGCTTCGTAAAATGATTTGGGGAGAGTTCCACCTTTTTCAGTAGCCTGGAATACCTTCAGTAGGATTGGTATCAGCTCCTCCTTAATGTCTTGTAGAATTCTGCTGGAAAGCCATCTGGACCAGGGCTTTTTTTTGTAGGAAGTTTCCTTATTATGTAGTCGATTTCCTTGATTGTTAGTGGTCTATTTAGGGTCTTCATTTCTTCTTGTTCCAATCTAGGTAGGTTGTGTGATGTCAGAAAGTCCTCCATTTCCTTAAGGTTTTCCAAGTTTGTTTCCATACAAGTGTACGTAGTAGTCTCTAATGATCTTTTGTATTTCTTCAGGGTCAGATGTGACTTCATCTTTTGTGTTTCTGATTGTGCTTATTTGGTTTTTTTCTCATTTTTTCTTGGTCAGTCTAGCTAGGGGACCATCAATCTTGTTTATCCTTTCAAAGAACCAGCTTTTTGTTTCATTGATTTTTTTGTATTATCTTTTTGTCTTCTATGTTCTGGATTTGGGCTTTTATTTTCGTTATCTGAATTCTTCTGCTGAAATTAGGGTTTTTGTGGTCTTGCTTTTCCAGCTTCTTTAGGTGGCTTGTTAGGTTAATTTGTGTTCCTTCCATTTTCTTCATGTGTGTTTGTAGAGATATAAATTCCCCTCTTACTACAGCTTTCTAGGCATCCCAGAGATTTTGGTAAGATGTTTCTTCATTTTCATTTGTTTCCAGGTATCTTTTGATCTCTGTTCACCACTCTGGCCTACGTCTTTTTCAAGCTTGTTTCTCCTGTTTCGGTGTTGTTACCTTGAATCGCCAGCAGGTGATGCTATCACAGCTGCTCGCCCCAGAGGGGGTGGGACTGGACAGCAACCAGCAGAGACTGGAGATGGATGCCTGCCTCAGGGCATAGGCAGGAGACTCACGGCGGGCAGGACATCTTGGTCAGGATGTCTCAGTCACAGGAGAGGTGGCAGCGATCCCAGCAGATCTTCCCTGAAGGGGCTTCAAGGACTGAAGTCGTGGATCACCTCCAGCCTGGGTGGTGCGATGTGCTACTGGTGGTGGCGGCGGCGGCGGCAGCGTCTGCCCTGCAGTGGCTGTCCAGTCTGCTGCGATCCCCTAGCAGTGGCAATGGCCAAGCTCCGTATGAAGAGCAAGCTGCGATGTTGGAGTCCGCAGCCCCCGGGGTGAGAACCAGAGACCCACTGCAGTTCTCCTTTGCAGAGGGTGTTTCACAGACCAGGTTGCCCCGTCGCCATCTTGCTGGAAGTTCCTATTTTTTTTTTTTTTTGAGTTGGAGTCTCAGTCTGTCACCCAGACTAGAGTGCAGTGGCTGTTCCTGGCTGCTGCAGCCTTGCCTGCTGGGCTCCGTGATCCTTCCACCTCAGCCTTCTAAATAGCTGGAACTACAGCCATGTGCTACCATGCCCAGCGAATTTTTTTGATGTATTGTAGAGATGAGGTCTCGCCAAGTTGCCCAGGCGGGTCTCAAAAGTTCATCTATTTTAAAAATACCTTTTCTTTGGGCATGAATGTGTATAATCTGCATCCCCCTCCCTTTTCTTTCTTCTTTTGCTTTTTTGTTTTCTGTTTATGTGTGTATGAATGATTGAGTGTTCGTCTTTCAATTCTTTTGTTGTTGGTGGTTTGTTTTTGCTCTTTTGTTCTTCTCTTTTATTATTTTTTTTTAGTTTAAGGTGTGTGTCAATATATGTGTGAGGGTTCAATCTGAATTCCTTTTTTTTCCAGCTTTTTGGTTTTTCTTCTCCATTCATTTTGTCTAGGTGTATGTGTGTGTTTAGTTTTTCTGAGAGGTTTCTTTTTATTGTTATTATTGTTTTGTTTCACTTTGTTGTTATGAAATATCTATCTGTAAAACCAATAATAGCCTGCTGAAATAGCTTGCTTGACATGAGTAAGTAACCCCATTTTGTAACAGATCTTCCATCTTAGCCTATAGATGACCCCCTTATGTAACCTTCTCATAATCATACCACACACCCACATTCCTGTGCCCCTCAGTGATTGGAAACTCCCTATTTGTGTAAATTCTGTAACCATCCATACCTCTTACTAGTCATACAGTTTGCCAAGAAATATCAATCAAACTGTACAGCTTATGTAATGTTTACCTTTAAAAACCCACTAGTCACTCTGTTTGGGGTTGAGAATTCTTTGGGTCACTACTCCGCTCTTTGTCACCAGCGTCAATAAAGGACTCACAATTCGACCCTGAGTGTTGGTGTCATTTCTTGCAATCCATCTATAACATTTGGTGGCCCCGGTGAGATAGTTGCCAACTTTGGGAGGTGGCCTCACTCCAGTTCTCCCCGGCTCAGTGGGGAAGGTGTAGAGGAAGCGCCCCCTGGGATGTTCCAGGGCCCCATAACCTCTCACCTGGCTTGGAGGGAGTTGGAACGACTATCGGCTTCCCATTGCTTCAAAATTCCTGAGTCCATCTATATTCTCCTAGGAGGTAAGAATCTGTTTTGTTCTGCTTGTGGCCACAATTCTGTTTAAGGGAGTCAGGGCCTGATGAGGTCACCCTCTGGACACTATTCATTAGGCTAAGACATTGGCTGAATAGAGTCCTCTGGTTTTCTGCCCTGAGGTTGTTCCAGGGATCTGTAACTCTTCTGACTTGGTCCCACTGAGCCCTGTCTGTCATTATGTTTTAATTGTTTGTTTATTGTCTCATTATTGTTTATTATGGGTACACAGAATTCACGACCTGTTGGTTTTCTGCCTGACAAGGTTGCTCCTTAGACATTGTTCGTTAAGCCAAGACATTGGCTAAACAGAGTCTCAGTTTACTATCTGGTTTCTGTTTGGGTACCCACTTTGACTTCTATCCACCTATGGTATTTCTATATCCCTGTCATCCTTGGCCTCTTTCCCTGCTTTGCATTCTTGCTGTGCTCTTTGCTACAGGGCTTGCTTCTGCTACACCTTGAGATTGACATTTAGGCTATACACTTCTATTAGCCTTTGCTTATCTCTTTGTAATCGGAGGTCTGCTTCTCCTCAGGTGCCTCCTATAATTTACTGGGTTTTAACAATATGGGGTCCAAGGCCTCCAAATCTACAAGTTCCCTGGATTGTATGTTAAGAAACAGTGGCTCAGTCTGTAATCCCAGCACTTTGGGAGGCTGAGGTGAGTGGATTGCCTGAGCCCAAGGGTTCGAGACTCGCCGGGGCAACTTGGCAAGACCTCATCTCTACAATAAATAAAAAACTAGCTGGGCATGGTATTGCACGCCTGTAGTTCCAGCTACTTGGAAGGCTGAGGCGGAAGGATCACCAGAGCCCACCAGGTCAAGGCTGTGGTGGCCGTGAGCATGCCACTGCACTCATCTGGACGATGGAGTGAGATGCCAACTCAAAAATAAAAAGAAACTTCTCTGTCAGGCTCGCAGAGAATTACAGAGTATGTCTTTCAAAGGGCAAGCTCCGGACCCTCTGCAAAATTGATTGGTAATGTTGGATGGCCCTCTACAGGGTCTCTGGATGTTCATGTTACTTGGGTTAAATTTGTTTTGTTTGTTCTGTTTATGGCCATAATTCTGTTTTCTGGTTTCAGAACCCTGATTTTAATTTTTTTTTAGTTTTCTCTAAGTTTGTTTTTGTCTTTCTTTCTCCCTTTTCTATTGTATTGCTTATACAATTCAGCCAGTTCTAACTAAAAAAATAAACATCATTTAAACCTGCACAGCTTTTATTGAACTGCCTACTGGGACAAAGTTTAGCTATGCAAGCTGGTTCCAATTTTGTCAGAAATATAATTTAAATTTGGATATTTTTAAAATAATGATAAACTTGTTACTGTTTCATGGCTAAATTTTTTTTTAAGTTATTAAATCTAGATTTGTTTAATTATGTTTACATGTACACCTGTTATATGCTTTGTCCAGCATGCTACCAAATTGGCTTTCAAGTAAATGAGTACTCATAAAATGCATATGACTTTAATGATTAACAATAATATTAAAAATATATCTTTAAAACTGTCAGCATACATTTCGTCAAACATTAGAAAATTACAAGCCTAGCCAAGACCAGGATAATCTCTATTTATATAAGTGCTTTGTTATAAGTATGACTAATTTAAAATTGTGGGTTCCAAACCACTAAACCTTCTGAATTATCAGTAAAATGCTAAAAACTGGTCAGGAAAGAGTTTTTGTAAGCATTAAGCAAGCTGCTATAAATAGATAAAAATATAAATAAAACAATACTTATGGGTAAACTCTTCATGTGATTGAAAAACTCTCAAAATTATTTTAAAGGTCCATTAAGTGTCTAAGTTACTTTCAATTTTAAAAAGGTGGTATAATATGGAAAAAAAATACAGGGACAATAGAGTCCAAGCATGTCATCATCAATGGTATATAAAAATCAAGATAAAAACCACAAAGGGAAATTTATTAAAAAATCTTGGTATATAATCAAGTTAGTTATAATTTTTTCTCCTGTTCTAACTGCTGTTAATATAACTGCACTGTCTTTTGTTTCTCCACCCAAACTTGCAGGTGCTGTAGTAAATTTTATTTCCAAATTTACCATATGTCAACATGTTAATGTTAAATAACACCACTATTTGTTATATCAGGCTTGCTAAAGTTATATTTTATAAACAAACCAAAAAATCACCTGTTGTGCCTAATTAGCACACTCTTATAAAAACAGGTAAAGCTTTAAATGCTAACATCTTCCATAACATAGTAAGATTTAAAAACTGGCATACGCCTAGGATATCTGCCAGATAGATAAGGTACTGAGTACTCTATGTGAACACAGTAAAGATGAGAATGGATCACTCTCCACCTAGTGGCTGCATTGTGGTTCTAGTCGTAAGATGTGAACAATTTGTGTCTTGCAACTAAAACTACAATTTAGTAATTTTTAAAGGTTCTTAACAACTTTGCCCATTCATAATTAAAAATAAGTAGGAGCAGATCATTACACATCCATGTGGTCTGTTCACTCTAAAGGGCTTTGCATCAAACTGTCACAAACAGAGAAGTGGTTAAAAAGTTTCATGCATATATTTTTTTAAAAATGAGCTTTTAAGTTTTTTTAACCAAAACAAAACAGTGTCAGCATGGAGGTCAGCAGAACCAGAGGGCCAAAGAGGCACCCCAATTGGCAGTTGCAATTAGCAACCAAAACTCCAAGTGCCCATCAAAGACCTGGCAAAAACAAACCTGCTAAGGGGATGGTGTCCATTGCTCACGGGTACAGCCTGTGGGGGCACTAAAAACATAGTTGCCCCAAAGAAGCCTAACCTGCTGGACCTTGTCCACTGTATAGGTCAATAAGCCATTGGGAAGCATGTGCACTCTCTTCTGAAATAATGGCCACATATGGAGGCCTGCAAACCTGCTAAACTGCCTGGCACTGGCTCATGGGTACAGCCTGTGGGGGCACTAAAAACAAAGTTGCCCCAAAGAAGCCTAACCTGCTGGACCTTGTCCACTGTATAGGTCAATAAGCCATTGGGAAGCATGTGCACTCTCTTCTGAAATAATGGCCACATATGGAGGCCTGCAAACCTGCTAAACTGCCTGGCACTGGGTCACCATCACCCCAGCAACCCCCCAAGTAAACCAAGGTGCTGGAATCTAAATTAATTTTTAATTTAACACAGGTGCCAGTCTTTTGGTCCTGGCCATCCATATTGAAATCAAATAGCTTTATCCAAAAAAATTTTACCCTCTACATATCAGAAGGGGAAAAAAAATAGCCTTGGGGCTGCTAGGACAAAAGTATGGTCCAGCCCAAGGACAAAAGTATGGTCCAGATATAAAGGCAGTAACATACTTATCTAAGCAATTGAACAATACAACAAAAGGGTGGCTATCTTGCCGTCGGACCCTAGCAGCCACTGCCATATTAACTTTAAAAAATTAATAAAATTACTTGTAGACAGCATATTAATATGTACATTTTTGTTCTATAGTAACTGGCCATTTAAAAAAAGTAAAGGGGCTGTATTTCCTTATTAAAGTACTACTATAAATAATTTACAAAAAATATTTCAACTTACATTAATACATTAAAGGCTTTAGATGGAATTACTTTCTCTTTTCCAGCATTGTTTCTGGGACAATGGCCTTTTTCATCATTGTTTATCTAATAATTTCTGCCTGAGCTCTTGCTTGATATTTTATTAAATCCAACTAATATTTGGTTAAGGTCCCACTGTTTCCTATATGTGCCCTTGGAAATAAATAGGTAGGGGACATCTCTATAGCCCACCTCAGCAGGAAGAAGTTACAGAAGATTGATCTTCACCCCAGTTCCCAGAACCATAAAAATATTTCCAAGGGCAAAAATGAGACGTAAAAGAACAGACCAAAAGTGAGAGGCCATTTTTATTTTGATCCTAAACCTTACCATAATAATAAAAATAGAGGCTGTGTCCTTAAAAAAAAAAATACCCTAGGTAAAAAAAAAACCTTGCCAACTTTATCTTTTAAAAAAACCCAGACTTCTCAAGTATAACCCATATAAACCCATGCCAATGTACCCCTTCCTTAAAAAATTACCAATCAGTCCCTGTTAAAGTATCTCTAGTCTCTACAACAGGTCCAGGCAACTGTACACTCCAGTGTTTGTGCTGTCTTGCCCACTCTGTCCTCCACTCCAGCCTGATGACCTGGTTTTCATTAAAAGTTCCAGAAAGGACTAACTCCTGCCTGGAAGGGACCATTTCTCATCATCCTCACCACTCCAACAGTAACCAAGGTCAATGGGATACCAGCCTGGAATCACCACACTTGAGTCAAAAGGGCCAGGGAAACTGACCTAACTCCACCAGTTCATGTCATTGACTGTGCTGTGGCAGCAAGGGATCCCAAATATCCACCCCCCCGCTCAACAAGGGAAAACAGCCACTGTTCAGCCAAATGGACTGCAAACAAGGACTCCAAGAACCCTCTCAAAGTTACCTTTCGATGTACATTTAAACGATGAGAATCAAAAGACTGGTTGCTAATTTCATTTTAAATGTATTGTACTCATCCTTTACCTCTTGCTTTTGTAATCCCACTTGTTTTGGATTTTGGCATAGAACTGCTTACTGTAGCTCCTGCAGATTGAAAATGTGGCAAAAAGTCCCTGTTAGTGCTATGCTCACAATAAGTTTAACTTAGTTTATCTTACTTGGAGAGTCTAAAGATACCCTGTGTTTTTTCTCCCTAACATCTTTCACAACAGGAAAGGTCCTAGCTATCCAAAACTGGACCCATGGTTCACCTCCAGTCCAGTTTAAGGTAAACCTTCCTGACCTGCTACAAATAGAAAAAAAAACTCTATCTGGAAACCTGTACGGTAGCCCAAACCCTTACTACACTGAATCATGTACACAGTGGGTACCCCCAATTAGGTAAGCGATGTAGACTTTTATCTCTGCCCCAGTAACCCTACTGACCACAGTTGTAATTGGGAAAACAACTTCTTTTGGCCAGACTGGATATGCGTCACCGTTGCAACTTATAGTGGGGGCCTAATAACACATTTGCCTACAAAGCCATGGTCAAACCAACATGGCCATTTGCAAAGCTGAACAATCCTTTGTTTGGTTACCACCAACCTCTTTCTCAGCCTCTGCCTTCTGCCAGCCAAGCCACTACCCCAGGTTCACCTCAACAGCTCCCAAGTTCATCTTGACTGCTTCCAAAACTGGCCCGCCAACCCCCTAGTCTTTTTCCTATGTTAACTAATATGAACCATATGTTTAATGTTACTATGCCTCAGTTGGCCTCAGATTGCTGGCTTTGCTTAAAGCCAAAACCCCCTTACTATGTGGGCCCAGGAGTTGAAACTCCTATCATATGGAGAACTAACTGCACTCCGGAACTAGTGCATATTACCCTAGGTAGTGTAACTGGTAAAGCCTCCTGCCTTGTAACTCCAGGTTTCAATCTAACAACTTCTCCATTCTCTGATATTTGCAACTTATCCCTCACCCTAACATGGCTGAATCCATGGCATACATGGCCCTGGCCAACACCTGGTTAGCTAGTTCTACAGGTCTTACAAAATGTGCTACTACCAAAAGGTTAATTAATCAGTCTACCTTGTATTGTTCATGTACTGCCTCAAGTTTATGTTTATAGTCGTCCTGAAGAAACTCTTCTGCTCAACCCCCCAGGTCTTCCAATTGCTCATTCAAAATGTGCTGTTCCATTGGTAGTACCTGCCTTAGTTGGGCTAAGTATAGCAGGAACAGCTGCAATTGGCACTGCCTCCCTGGTCCGTGGAGAACTGGGTTTATCTAACCTTGCCCAGGAAATTGATGGTGACCTGGAGAGTCTGCAATTTGCAATAGACCACCTTCAAAACCAGGTGGAATCCTTGACTGAAGTGGGCCTTCAAAATTGTACAGGGTTATCCCAAGGGGGAATCTTTGTAGCCCTTGGAGAAGCTTGTTGCTTCTATGCCAACAAATCAGGGGTTATTAAAAATACTCTTCAAAAGGCCAGAGAAAATTTAAACAAACGACAAAAAGAAAAAGAAACGAATAAATCCTGATTCCAGGCCCTGTTTGGTTGGAACCCATGGTTAACACTTTTGTTACTAATCTAGTTGGACCCCTCATACTTCTTCGCCTCGGTCTCCTTATTGCACCCTGTGTAACAAATTGGATTATCTGTTTTGTCAAACAATGAATCAGTTCTGTGAAAATTATGTATATGGGACCCCAGTATAATAATATACTTATGACAGATGAGTCAACACATTGACTCATAAACAACTAAAAGAGGGGAATGAAATATCTATCTGCAAAACCTATAATAGCCTGCTGAAATAGCTTGCTTGACATGAGTAAGTAACTCTATTTTGTAACAGATCTTCCATCTTAGCCTACAGATGACCCCCTTTTGTAACCTTCTCATAATCATACTGCACACCCACATTCCTGTACCCCTCGGTGACTGGAAACTCCCTATTTACATAAACTGTGTAACCATTCATACACCTAATCATATGGTTTGCCAAGAAATATCAATCAAACCGTACAGCTTATGTACTGTTTACCTTTAAAAAAACCCACTACTCAATCTGTTCAGGGCTGAGAGTTCTCTGGGACACTAGTCCACTCTTGGTCACCGGTGTCAATAAAGGACTCACAATTCGACCCTCTCTGTGTGTTGATGTCATTTCTTGCAATCCAGCTACAACAGTTATTCCAGTTTGTCTTGGGGTGTGTGTGTATGTCTCTGTGTGTGTCCAATTGTTTTTTGCTTTGGTTTCTGCTTTCATTGTTCTGTTTTTTTTCTTCTTCTTCTTTTTATTCTTGCCCATGTTATTTCATTCTATTTTTCTCTGTGCTCCTCATTGCTGTCACTGTATCTTGGACTCAGGGGGTACACCATATACCCACTGCATTGTCAGGGGGTACACCATATACCCACTGCATTGTCATATAGAGTGGTGGTGGAGAGTGGGTCTCAGGGAACATATACCACAATTAGTGAATGTTGTAATTTGCATGTACTTTCTGAATCCTAGCTCCCCATTCTCTGCCTTATTTGACTTTCAAAACTACAAAAAACAGCAAAGCTTCCCACCCACAGTCCTGTTACAAAATAGAACAAATCCAGAGCCTGAATCAGGGACGAATAGAGGGCTGTGCAAACATCAGAAGGGAAAGCCTCTCCCGGTGACACTGAATAACAAAACTAAAGAGAATATTAAGAGATTGATCACAAATGGGGAAAAACCAAAGGAAGACCACAGGTAATTGCAAGTGTAACAAAGAGAAAACTCCTGAAAAAAATCAGACCTCAGAGACCAAACAACGGAAGTCACCAACAACTGGCCCCAGAACATGATGGGGATTAGGGAATGATGGAAAGAGTGAATAAGACTCAAGAAAGACAAGATGTAACACTGAAATAACTTGTAACAGAGATTTTGGCAATAAAAATTCAATCCAGGAAATAAATAACAAGATGACAAGAATGGGAAACAGAATTAATCTACCAAAAAAAGAATTTCAGAAAGTGAAGACCAGAACATGGAATTAACCTGATCTGTGAAAAAACATAGAAAGAAGACTCAGAAAGAAAGAACAGAGCCTACAAGAGAGGTGCAATTATATCAAGAGGTCAAACCTACACCTGATTGGTATCCCAAAAGATGAAAGGGAAATGGATAACAAATTAGAGCAAGAATTCCAGGAAGTAAACCAAGAAAACTTTCCCCATGTCACCAGAGATGTGACCAGCCAAACACAAGAGATACAGAGAGCCCCCACAAGACATCAAATGAGAAGATCAATCCCTAGACACACAGTAATTTACCTAAACAAAGTGTGCACAAAAGAAAAAATCCTACAGGCAGCAAGAGAGAAAGGTCAGACTACCTACCAGGGAAAACCAATCAGAACAGCAGCAGACTTATTAGTAGAAACATTACAAGCAAGAGACTGGAGTCCAATATTCAAAGTCCTCAAAGATAAACAATTTTAGCCAAGAATTTCCTACCCAGCCAAGCTCAGTTTCATCAGTGATGGAGAATTAAAATCCTACCCAGACACCCAATCCCTAAGGGATTATGCGGCTTCTAGACCAGCTCTATAGGAACATTTTAAAAGGTATTAAGCTGGGCTCGGTGGCTCAGCCTGTAATCCCGCGCCTTTGGGAGGCTGAGGTGAGTGGATTGCCTGAGCCCGCGGGTTCGAGACCTGCCTGGGCAGTGAGACCTCATCTCTACAATAAATCAAAAAATCAGCCGGGCATGGTAGCGCATGTCTGTAATTCCGGCTACTTGGAAGGCTGAGGTGGAAGGATTGCGGGAGCCTAGCAGGTCGAGGCTGCGGTGGCCAGGAGTGGCCACTGCATTCCACTCTGGGCGACAGAGTGAGACTCCAACTCAAAAAAAAAAAGGTATTAAGCACAGAAGAAAGAAAAAAAAAAGGATGACCACACACTTTGCAAGAGAACAGCAGAGCACAGAATCAATAGAGAATATAGTGCAACAATAAACTTGAAAACACACATATACATAAATCCCAAAGCCATAAGAAAATAAGCAAACAAACAAAAAACTATTTTTTTGAGTTGAAATCTCACTCTGTTGCCCAGACTGTAGTGCAGTGGTATGTTCCCAGCAACTGCAACCTCAACCTGCTGGGCTCCAGCAATCCTTCTGCCTCAGCCTTCCAAGTACTGGAACTATAGGTGCTCACTACCATGCCTGGCTAATTTTTTATTTATTGTAGAAATGAGGTCTTGCCAAGTTCCCCAGGCTGGTCTCGAACCTGTGTGCTCAGGTAATCCACTTGCCTTGGCCTCCGAAAGTGCTGGGATTACAGGCTGATCCACCGAGCCCGGTCAACAAAAAACTTTATAAGACCCTTATGACAGGGACAAACAATCACATTTCAATAATCCACTTGAATGTGAATGGACCAAATGCACCACTGAAAAGACACAGAATGGAAAAGTGGATAAAAAGTCATGACCCAATTATTTGCTGCCTCCAGGAAACTCATCTCACCACAAGGGACACACACAGACTCAAAGTTAAAGGATGGAAAACGTATTTCCAGGCAAATGGATCACAAGAGAAGGCAGGGGCTGCAATCTTATGATCAGACAAAACAACCTTTACGCTATCAAAAATTTAAAATATACAAAAGGACACTACATAATGATAAATGTTTCAATCTACCAACAAGATATATCCATCCTAAACATATATACACCCAACACAGGAGCACCAGCATTTATAGAGTAACTAGTAAGTAAACTAAAAAAGGATATTCACTCTAACACTATTATAGCAGGGGACTTGACTACCCTACTAACAGCCCTAGTTAGATCACTGAGGCAAAAAAATCAACAAGAAGATCCAGAACCTAAACTTGACACTCGACCAAATGGACTTAATAGATACTTACAGATTATTTCACCCAACAACCACAGAATATACATTCTACTCATCATTACATGGAACGTACTCCAAGATCAATCATATCCTTAGTCATAAATCAAGCATAAACAAATTCCATAAGGTTGAAATAATGCTATGCATCTTCTCAGACCACAGTGGAACAAAAATAAGTATCAACACCAACAACATTTCCCCAAAGCCCACAAAGACATGAACACTAAACAGCATGATGCTGAACAACTACTGGGTCAACACTAAAATCAAAGCAGAAATTAAAAGATTCCTGGAAACAAATGAAAATGAAGAAACATCTTACCAAAACCTCTGGGATGCTATGAAAACAGTGCTAAGAGGGGAATTTATATTTCTATGAGCACACATCAAGAAAAAGAAAGATCAGAAGCTGAGAGCCTAACAAATCACCTAACAGAGCTAGAAAGGGAAAACCATCAAAACCCTAACTTTAGCAGAAGAATCCATATCACCAAAATAAGAGCCCAAATACAGGACATAAAAGACACAAATATCACAGAAAACATCAATAAAACAAAAAGCTGGTTCTTTGAAAGAATTAACAAGATTGATAGGTCCCTAGCAAGAATGACCATGAAAAAGAGAGAAAAAGCCCAAATAAACACAATCAGAAATACAAAAGATCAATTCACAACTGATCCCAAAGAAATACAAAAGATGACCGAGATTACTATGTACACCAATATGGAAACAAACTTGATAACCTAAATGAAATGGAGAATTTCCTGACATCACACAACCTCCCCAGGTTGAAACAAGAAGACAATGAGACACTAAGTAGACCAATAACAACCCAGGAAATTGACTCTGTCATAAGAAAACTATCTACCAAAAAAAGCCCTGGCCCAGATGGCTTTCCAGCAGAATTCTACAAAATGTACAAGGAGGAGCTGATATCAATTCTATTGAAAGTATTCCAGGCAATTGGGAAAGATGGAATTCTCCCCAAATCATTTTATGAAGCTAAAATAACACTGGTACCCAAACCAGGTAAAATCAATTCTATTGAAAGTATTCCAGGCAATTGGGAAAGATGGAATTCTCCCCAAATCATTTTATGAAGCTAAAATAACACTGGTACCCAAACCAGGTAAAATCAAACAACAAAAAAAGAGAACTACAGGCCAATATTCCTTATGAACACAGAGACAAAAATCCTCAACAAGATTCTAGCAAATTGCATTCAAAAACACATGTCAAAAATCATCCACCATGACCAAGTAGGCTTCATTCCCAGGATGCAGGGCTGGTTCAACATTCGTAAGACCATAAATGTCATTAAATACATCAACAGATGTAAAAGGAACCATGTGATTATACCATTAGATGTAGAAAAAGCTTTTGATAAAATCCAGCATTCCTTCTTGCAAAAACCCTCAAACACTTAGATATAAAATGAACATACCTCAAAATAGTAAATGCCATTTACAATAAACCCACAGCTAACATATTGCTAAATGGACAGAAACCTGAAACATCTCTCCTGAAAACTGGAACAAGACACGGCTGCCCATTCTTACCCCTCTTGTTCAACATTGTGTTGGAAGTCCTAGCTCGGGCAATTAGACAAGAGAAGGAAATCAGGGGTATCCAAATAGGAAAAGAGGAAGTCAAGTTATCCCTCTTTGTTGACGATATGATCCTATACCTTGAAAATTCCAAAGAATCTGTTCAAAACCTGCTTGCACTGATAAACGACTGTGGTAAAGTCTCAGGGTACAAAATAAATGTGCAAAGAATAGTTGCATTTCTACACAAAAACAAGCAGGCAGAGAACCAAATAACAAGCAGGCAGAGAACCAAATAAAAAGCACAATTTTATTCACAGAACCACAATCAATCAATCAATCAATAGGAAATACCTTGGCATCTTCTTAACTAGAGATGTGAACGACCATTACAATGAGAACTACAAGACACTGCTCCAAGAAATCCAAGACACAAACAAATGGAAAAATATTCCATGCTCATGGACAGAGTCAACATTGTTAAGACGTCCATCCTACCAATGGCAATCTACAGATTCACAATGCCCATTATATTTCCAACCTCATTCTTCTCAGACCACGAAATGACAATACAGAAATTCATATGGAAACATAAACGACCATGATTAGCCAAAACAATCCTTAGCAAAAGAAACAAAGCAGGAGGCATCACACTTCCAGACTTAAAACTTTACTATAAGGTTACAGTAATCAAAACAGCCTGGTATTGGTACAAGAACAGGCATATAGACCGATGGAACAGAATAGAGTTCCGGAAGCAAAGTCTCAATTACTCAACCAACTCATCTTTGACAAAGCCTCCAACAATGATCACTGGGGAGAGGAGAACCTATTCAGTAAATGGTGCTGGGAAAACTCATTGATCACATGTAGAAGACTGAAACAGGACACCTACCTATCATCATACACAAAAATTAACTCTAAATGAATCAAAGACCTAAACGTAAAACCGCAATCTATAAAAATCTTAGAAAATGCAGGAGACACCTTATGGAAATTGGAACTGGCAACCAATTCCTGATCAAAACTCTAAGTGCCCATACCATAAGAAATAAGATAGACAAATGGGACCTCATCAAACTGACGAGTTTCTGCAATTCAAAAGAAATCATCAAGAGAGCAGGGAGACGGCTCACAGAATGGGAAAAAATATTTGCAACTGTATATCTGAGAAAGGCCTAACATTTAGGATTTACAAGGAATTCAAATGTGCCGAAAAGAAAAAACAAACAGCCCCATTAAAATGTGGGAAAAGACATGAATAGACACTTCTCAGAAGAAGATACATGGGCAGCCAACAGACACATGAAAAAGTGCTCAGCCTCACTCATCATCAGAGAAATGCAAATCAAAACCACATTGAGATACCACCTAACCCCAGTAAGAATGGCCATCATTAATAAAACAACAACAGATGCTGGCAAGGATGGGGAGGCAAATTAGTGCAACCTCTTGGAAGACAGTGTGGCAATTTCTGAAAGAACTAGAAATTGACCTTCCACATGACCCAGCAATTCTCACATTGGGAATATACCTGGAGGAATTCAAATCATTCTACAAAAAAGAAACCTGCACACGCATGTTTGTTGAAGCTCTATTCACAACAGTAAAAACATGGGACTAACCATGCTGCCCATCGAAGCTGGACTGGATTAAAAAAAAATGGTGGTACATATACACAATGGAATATTATGCAGCCACAAAGAAGGACAAACATATGGATTTTGCAGCAACTTGGATGGATTTAGAGTCTATCATACTCAGCAGTTTATCAAAGAAACAAAGAACAGAGTACCATATGTTGTCACTCACAAGCAGACCTTGGACAACTATCATAATACTATAAGAAAGGGATTGACAGTAGTGGGAAACTGCCGGAGGTGGGGGGCAGGATTGGCAGCTGGGGGAGACTGCCAGGGGAGGAAGGGACACACTTCATTAACAGGGGTATCTGCATAATCAACATTTGTATGCCTATTTCTGAATTGTACCCCAAACCTTTCAATTAAAAAATAAAATAAAATAAAGAATTTACAGGAGGCACCAATGGCGACCAGTCAGTTAAGAAAGAATCCACACCTTGGGACAGTCCAGCAAGCAGTTTTATTATTATTTTTATTTTATTTTATTTGTGAGAGAACAGGATTTATTGAGGGGACAGAAAAGTTCCCCCAGTGGGAAGGGACCTAAAGGGATTGCCGCTTTTTATTATTTTTTGAGTTGGAGTCTCACTCTGTCACCCAGGCTGGAGTACAGCAGCATGCTCACAGCCACCACAGCCTCGACCTTCTGGGCTCAGGCGGTCCTTCCATCTCAGCCTTCCAAGAAGCTGGAACTACAGGCATGCGCCACCAAGTCTGGCTAATTTTTAAATTTATTTTAGAGATAAGGTCTCACCAAGTTGTCCAGGCTGGTCTTGAACCCATGGGCTCAGGCAATCCTCTCACCTTGGCCTCCCAAACTGCTGGGGTTATAGTTGTGAGCCACAGCGCTGGGCCTCAGTAAGCAGTTTTATAATCAAGCAAGTTAATTATTCAAATTGTTATATGGTGTTCACAATCACAGTGAGTAAGGGTGCTGCCCACATTGTTCTCAGTTTTGCTGGATCACCTGCATCTGTGACTCACTCCTGGGAATTTGTATATCCTGCAGAGATCAGCTTGGCCAGAGGCAGCTCTGAGGGAGTGGACAGCGAGAAGCTAGGTATAGAGGGATAAAGAGAAATTGTCTCTATCCAGACAATTACCTCACAGAAGTATGAGGAATGACATGAAACTTCTGGATTGTTTGAGGTGACAGAAGGGGGGATTTGTATTGAGTTAGGAAAAACTGGAAGACCAGGTGTGGAGTAGATGAATATGAATGCAGTTGCTGACATGAAACATCCAAGTGGAGATGTCAGAGAGGCAGCTGTACACAGAGGACCTCCCAGGAGAGGCTGGAAAGGTCAATTTTGCAACTCAGCTCTGCAGACATGGTCACTGAAGTCGAAGACATGGCTGATAAGGCCCAGGAAAAGAGCCTCAAAGGAGGCATGCACATAAGGCCCCACTGCATGACAATAACATATTTGGAACAGCCTTGAGGTGCCTGTCCTTGTCCCAAGGGCACACAGTGCAGCCCAGGAATGCCAGCTGGAAAGGGGAACCATATCTCCTGCTGTTGGGTTGGAGTTCTAGTCACTGTGGTCCCACCTGATTTCAGAAATGTCAGAGGAGATCCTGTGAGCAAAGAGGCCAAGGCCAAGGCCAATGAAAGGCACGCAGGCATCAGGCAAGACCCTCAGAGGCCAGGCCTGGCCTTCCCTCCCAGTCTCCCTGTGTAGCAGTAGGGCACCTGGCTGGGCTCCCTCCAGGCAGGACTGTTTGGAGCAGCATGAGCCAAACCATGGGTCAAGCCGGGCGGGGGGCTGAATTCACCCTAAGGCCCCAATCTGACTGGAAGAGTGGGACCAGGAAGGATGGAAGTGGGCAACCTCTCCATTTGCCTCACCAGCTCTCTCTGGTAAGAGGTCCTTCTCGAGAGGGAGGGCTATGGAGGTTCGTGGGCCCTGACACATGCACTATGCCAGTGGAAAGTCCATGAAGCCAAACTTGGCCTCTGAGAAGCACCTCTCCCAAGATGAGTCTGCTTCTCTCTGCCCTCCAGGTACCACTTGGGGAGGCAGCCCCACCAGAAGGAAGAACCAGAGACATGCAGGTTTGTGGACAAGGATGCCCAGGTCTGTGGAGCTGCCCCTCTGTACTACTCGGCGCCCTTTGTCCCTTCACCCCCATGGTGCCAACTGCCAGGCTTGCAGAGAAACAGTCTCTCAACAGCCCCAAAGGCATGAGCAGCACAGCTAGTAGGCAGCATGGACTGTGCAGAGAATACGCCATTTTGAATGGTGGCTTTAGGCCAAGGGAGCAGTGAACTCAGGGCTGGGTGTGGGCCAGACACTGGATGCAGGACCCATTTCCTCCAGCCACAGCCTGCCAGCATCCTCTAGCCCCCTGTAGGGAATCTCCTTTTCAGGTACCGGGTTGGGCTTTGTCCCTGGAGCATCCTCCTGCTCCCCCAACCAAGCCTGGCCTCAGCATCCTTATCCTTGCTGCACTTCTCCAGCCAAGCTGCAACAGGGGGACACCTGAGCCTCAAGCACGTGTCACCAGCAGCAGGTACCCCACCTATTGTTCATCCCCCAAACCTCGCTTCCTCCAGTTTGATGCCCAAGAACTGGTTTCCTGGACTTAGCTTGCCTTGAACGCAAGGAGGCAATGCAAGCAGACCTCACTCCAATGGTGTCAAGGCCCTTAGCTAGATGGTAAAGAGCTTCCTGGTGATGGTAGTTTGGGGAGGGAGGTGTGTGGCTGGAAAATGGTCAAGCAGAGAGCAAGGCTCTGCTCATCTGCATAGTAGGAAGCAGGAAGAAAGCTGTGAAGGGACTCTCCCAAGAGAAACCACCGTCCCTAGGCTGGAGAAGACTGGGGGATGAGGCCAGGTTCTCTTAGGAGTCAGAAGGAGAACAAGGCATGGTTGGCATGAGCCAGCGCAGCCCTAGTCTGCCCACATCCAGGGTCTCTCTCATCCCTTCCTTCTTCCTTCTTTCTTTGCAGCAGTCCAGGGCAGCCTCCTCAAGCCAATGAGCAGGAGAGGTGCTCCCAAAAGCACCTTCACCAGGGACCCCCATCAGAAGCTCCTACATGCATCCCCTACCCTGGGAGCTGAGGCATCTGCCCTTACTCACACCTCCCCAGAGAGCAGCCTGCTGCTCACGAGATTCCTGTCACCACTGGCAGGAGACACAGCAAGATGCTCACACCCCCAGTCCCTGCCGCTGGCCTCAAGTGCAGGCCATGTCCTGGGGCACTCTGCCCTCTGGGGGAGGCACCCCATCAGGGTTCTGTTGTGAGGACAGGGTGGTGGGAGAGGGGGACTGTCACTTACAGACATCTGTCCTGTCTTCGTTTCCAAGGACCCTGGTTCCCATCTCTCTAGTTTGAACTAGAAAGTACACACACTTGACTGGAATCTGGCTGCAAGCACAGCCCCTCAAGCAGCTTCTGTCATCAGAAAGGCCTGTCTTCTCACAGAGCTGGACTTAAGGACAGAATATCATAGGAGGGTAAGTTCACTGCAGGACTAGAAGGACATCTTCAGAGAGAGGACAGCCTGCCTGCCCTTGAAGAGTAACAAGTGGACATGGCACTTCTTTGAAGACCCCCACCCATAATACTTGCAGGGCCCAAGGCACAGGTAAAAATGGAAGCCCACATACTATGTGCTATGTGTCTACTGCTCGAAAGGTTACAAACCCAGCCAGCAAACTGTGAAGTATACATGCTCTATCATTCAGCCTCAACAAATATGTCTTCATGACAACCAGGTGGCTAGCTGGCACTTAGAATGCAGACTCCTTGAATTCTGTGCTCATGTGGGGTGGCACTGGGTGAGCAGGCCTCAGTTTATAGTCTAGCTCCTTGCTCCATCCCATGATGGAGAGGAGCTTATAGTTTAGCTCTTTGTTCCACACGAGAGCCTTTGGGTACATCCAAGACGATGCCCAGTCTTGAACACCCCAGCTATATCCACCACTTCCCCATGAGTACCCGTCCTGGTCAAAGTGCACACCTGGGAAAAATACCTGGGCAGGCTCTGTACCTGGCAGAATCTTGGAAGGAGAGTGTTGGTCTACAAAGGGGGCTCCAGGTTGGCATGTTCCTCTGACCCCTTTCCCATTGGAGAGGGGACATACCTGGAGGAGGGCCAGAGTGGACCCCTGCAGCAAAGGCTAAGAATGGCATGGCAGGGCACCAAAGCCACTCATGCACTCTCTCCTCCTCGGACAGATGATTGGAAGGTAGACCTATAAGCCTCAGAAACAGGCCTGCGAGTCACCTGCTCATCTTCTTCCTCTTACCTCTGTTTTCCAAGACTCCACCACTCAGACTCCCAAGAGAAGACAGATGGTAAAATCAAATCAGACCATCTACAAAAGTGGAGACAGAATATAAATGAACTACAGTGGATATGTAATAGCCCAAGGCTAGTAACAGTGAAGGAACTGTCACCACCCTTAGGCCCAAGAGCAAGGGGAGAGATGGGTTACTGACCCTGCTGAGGAAGACTTGAGAATGTGTGACCTTTGGTTGAGGGTACCAAGGTGCTTCACAGGTAGGAATTCAGGAGACTAAAGACCATGGCCTCACTCTCTTTCCTTACTCTAATTTTCTTCTGGTGTTCTGATGACTAACTCAACCAAAGCCAGACAGCATGTGAACCTGTTGATGCAGCCCAGATAGGTTGGCCTCCCAAGGTAGATCATAGGATGAAGAAGGATGAAAGGTGTGTCTGTGTCTGGAGGGGCACAGCCACTAAGTAATTACCCAGATAAGGTTCATCAGTAGCAAAGGTGGAAGGAAGGCATTAATGAACAGTTTGCTCTCATGATCAATCAAAACTGAAGTCTTGATAACAGTATAAATGCCCGATATTGTACCACATGGTGACCAGGCATAATTGCCTGGCAAGTTCACACAGGTAACATTACACCAGCATTTCCCAACTCAGAAAGGTTCAGAGTCTTCCCAGAGACATGCCACTCAGTGGAAGACAGAGACTAGAACCCAAGTCCACTCTCTGCCCATGGCTCTACCTGCCCCACACCTCTCCACCTCTCCAGTACTGACACACAAAGCCTATAGACAGGGTAGGGAGGGAGAATGGTCAAGGAGAAAATGAAAGTTTTCATGATGCATGCTGGGTGTAAAGGGACAGTGAACATCTAATTGGAAACAGTCAACAGCTAAACAGCTAAACAGGTTTGTGTGCTCCTTACTCCTGAGCCCCGGATCTGAACAGGGTGGAGGACCACAGACAGAACCTGTGCCAGAAGGCACTCAGGGACCAGAGTTCACATAAGGACCAGTAGCCGCATCCACAATGGAGCATGCTACTATTTTCTCCAATTTCTTTCTTCTACTGACTTTTTTCCTTTTCCCATCCACTTGCTCAACTTCCTGACTACAGCCCTACACATACTCCACATTACTTCTACTGTCACCACACTAAGAAGGATGTTACAACTTTCCTTACTTCATCTAAAATCTAACTATGGGCAGTATCCACCTACAAGGACCAGTTCAAAATTAAATATTATGAAATTTAGTTGGGCTAAATTAAAAGAAAATTAAAAGGCATGATGCAAATTATCTGCAATATCGGATACTTAAATGGAAATCCTACATGGTTTTCTATCAAAATGTCATCTGATCTGAGAACATATGCACTAGGAAGAAGTGAATTTTTCTGAGTATCTGACATAAAGTCTACTCCAGAGAGCTGTTCTCTCAGTTTGACTTAGCACAGCTGACAAACGCATCCACTCCGTTTGTCTTGAACAGTGCTGATCTGAATGGGCAATGTGCCAGGTTTCCCATCGTTACTGACAGATTTCTTAATTAACTTGCTGATACAGTCACGGTTTTGGAGTGGAGCCCTGCCTCTGCTATTTTAAGGGGCTTGTACTAGAAACCCACTGTCATTCAGCCAGCCTGTCTTCACATGTGACTTGAATGTGGGCACCACCAATCATACAGGAAAGAAACGCCATCTATGAGGGGCATTAAGAGAATCTCACCTCTCTTCTTTAGGGCTCTTTGGCCCCCTATCTTCCTCCCACCTACCCTCTCCAGATAAGCTCCTGGGGCTTAACTAATTCATCAACCAACACCATGGCCCTAAGAAGCCGTCCTAGGAGAAGTGCTTACTGGATTGGGATAAGCCATGAGGACTTGGCACTCCGCAGGGAAGAGGACTAAGTAGTACCCTGTGCCAGTGAGTTATAAACAAAGTCTCAGTGTGGGCCAGTTAATTTTGCCATTTTCCCCAGTCATACATAGCAGGTGTGGCCCTGGCTACTCATCTAGCAAATGGATACCATAGTCACAAATATTGAAGTGAGAATATATTAGAACAGGGAAGAATTTTAGACATCACTTACTCAAATCCCTCATTTCATAGATGAGGAAACTGCCATCTAGAAAACAAAATGACATAACTTACTAGTTGCTCAGGTGGTTAGAGGCTCAAAACAAGTGAGCCTCAGGCTTTCTAACACCAAGCATATCACATGTCAGTGGCGTGTATCATGACCACTGGAGACATACAGTTTAAGTCCTGATGGCACAACAAGAAAATCACCCCCATCTACAAGAGGAACCAGCTCTAAGGACACAAAGGGAGTCTTCACTGAAGTATGAGCTATCTTTACAAAGTTATTTATAATTATAAAAGAAGATACAATTTAGTGGTTTTGCCACTGCACTCCAGCCTGTCTTCTTTAGTTTAAGAACCTCATGTTTAGACTGAGAAGTGGGGTGGAGAGTGTAACAGAGATATGAGGTTGCACTGAAAACAGTTCATACCTAATGATCAAATAAGAGTAGATTTTAATGAAAATTATGGAAGTAAACACATAAGGAGACTAAGAATGTGGATTATTGAAACCTCCAGTGTTATCTGGAAAGGATATGAAGAATCTTACATATTTTTATTTTTTTGTGAATCAGAGTCTTACTATTACCCAGGTTGGACTGTAGTGGCATGCTCATGGCCACCGCAGCCTTGACTTGCTGGGCTCAGGTGATCCTTCCATCTCAGTCTTCCAAGTAGCTGGAACTACAGGTGTGTGTTGCCATGCCCAGCTAAATTTTTTGATTTATTGTAAAAATGAGGTCTTGCCAAGTTGCCTACGCTGGTCTTGAACCCCTGGGCTCAGGCAATCCTCTAGCCTCCGCATCCCAAAGTACTAGGTTTACAGGCATGAGCCACCGCACCCGGTTTGAATCTTACATATTTTTTTAAAAGTTGGTCTCCATTGACAACCTCCAATTCTTCACTTCCCAGTCACTTACTAAAAAAAAAAAGCCTGTAATCCCAGCACTTTGGGAGGCTGAGGTGAGTGGATTGCCTGAGCCCTCAGGTTCGAGACTCACCTGGGCAACTTGGTGAGACCTTATCTCTACAATAAAATCAAAAATTAGCTGGGGGTGGTAGCGCGCACCTATAGTTCCAGCTACTTGGAAGACTGAAGCAGAAGGATCGCTGGAGCCCAGCAGGTCGAGGCTGCAGTGGCCAGGAGCGGCCACTGCACTCCAGTCTGGGTGACAGAGTGAGACTCCAACTCAAAAAAAAAAAAACAAAAAAAAAAAACACAAGGATGTCTACTGCAGCACTGTTCATGGTAGAAAACAACTCAAAAGTCATGAAACTGGGAACACAGTGAACACCCATTGACTGGAAAATGGCTGAAGAAACTCTAGTACACTGATACCACTGAATACAGGACAAATAAAAATATGTATCACAGTAAGTTGAATGAGGAAACAGGTATGAGAATCCAGCTATCTTCCACCAAGTCAGACATTTAAAAACCTGCAAAAATGCAAAAATAATTCCACTCTCTACATCAATCCTTGTTCCTGAAAACATAGGTATCCCTCATCAAATACATTAACTGTGTTAACATGTATGGGTTTATCACTGTTACCCTAAATTAATTAATACCTTTATATTCCAACAACAAATCTCATTGAATGAGGAGCATAAGAAAACCACAAAATCAATTAGAAAAAATTAGACAACCCAAAAGAAAAACTGGCCCACAACCCAAGCAGACTTCATGGAAAAAAAAAAAATTCAAGCAATCGCCAACCACATAAAAAGATTCTCAATTATTTTCTTACTAAACCTGTGTGTGTGTGTTTTAGCACTGCACCAATGTTAATTTCCCAGTTTTGGTCATTCTCCTATAGTTATTTATGATGTTAACATTAGGGGAAGTTTGATGGGCTCAGTGGCTCAGCCTGTAATCCCAGCACTTTGGGAGGCCAAGGTGAGTGGATTGCCTGAGCCCGCGGGTTCGAGACCTGCCCAGGCAACTAGGCAAGACTTCATCTCTACAATAAATCAAAAATTAGCCGGGTGTGGTAGTATGCGCCTGTAGTCCCGGCTATTTGGAAGGCTGAAGCAGAAGGATCGCCTGAGCCAGCAGATTAACGCTGGGGTGGCTGTGAGCATGCTTACCATTGCACTGCAGCCTGGGCAACAGAGTGAGACTCCAATTCAGAAAAAAAAAAAAAATAGGGGAAGTTGGGTAGAGAGTACATGGGAATTCTCTGTAGTGTTTTTGCAACTTTCCAAAACACTGAAATTAGGCTGAGCACAGTGGCTCAAGCCTATAATCCCGGCACTTTGGGAGGCCAAAGTGGTAGATTGCCTGAGCCCGCAGGTTCAAAACCAGCCTGGGCAACGTGGTGAGACCTCGTCTCTACAATAAATAAAAAAAATAGCCGGGTGTGGTAGCGCACACAAGTAGTTCCAGCTACTTGGAAGGCTGAGGTGGCAGGAGCTCTGGAGCTCAGCAGGTCGAGGCTACAGTGGTGGTGAGTGTGCCACTGCACTCCAGCCTGGGTGACAAAATGAGACTCCTACTCAAAAAAACCAAAAAAAACCTCCACTAAAATTAGTTCAACATAAAGAGTTAAAACTATAATCAAATTTTAACATTTCAATATTAGAGTGATTTCTCAGCACTTTTAGATATTATTTTTTCTCTGCTCACCATACTATACAGTTGACTACTAAATAGATGCTCATTTTGCCAGTAAAGGGTGTTAGTGATAATGATGTTGCCACCGAGTTATTAAGTTTTCCTTGCTCACTAATAGAAACTGACTAAAAGAAAGGATTACTTCCTTTTCAGGAAGATTTGATCAAAGGTGATTATGTACTTTCATTAAAGCAGTACCACAAAGTGAAAATTTGCTGCTTGAAAAGATACTCTCTTGGCTAGGCCCAGTGGCTCATGCCTATAATCCCAGCACTTTGGGAGGCTGAGGTGAGAGGATTGCCTGAGCCCGCAGGTTCGAGACCAGCCTGGGCGCCTTGGTAAGACCACATCTCTACAATAAATCAAAAAATTAGCTGGGCATGGTGGCGTGTGCCTGTAGTTCCAGCTACTTGGAAGGCTGAGGGGGCAGGTTCGCCTGAGCCCAGCAGGTCAAGGCTGCGATGGCTGGGAGTGTGCTACTGCCCTCCAGCCTGGGTGACAGAGTGAGACTCCAGCTCAAAAAGCAAAAAACAAGAAAAGATACTCTCTGAATAGTTTCAGAAGTAAATGTAAGATTGATGCCCTAGTTATAATTTTTGTGAAATATAGTCTACATAGGAAAACATGCACACATCATTTGTTCACACACATACATGAGTAATTCACAGTCATATAGATCAAGAAATGAGACATATCTAATGCTTTAGAATCTCTGCCTTATATCTTCTATAATAACAACCCCACCTTCTTCTAAAAATAAGCAACAATCTTGCTTTTTGATCATCTTGTCTCACTCTTTTTTTTTTGAGTTGGAGTCTCACTCTGTTGCCCAGGCTAGAGTGCAGTGGCATGCTCATGGCCACCGCAACCTTGATCAGCTGGGTTCAGGTGACCCTTTCACCTCAGCTTTTCAAGTAGCTGGAACTACAGGCATGGACCACCATGCCTGGCTAATTTTTTTTTTTAATTTATTGTAGAGATGAGGTCTTGTCAAGTTGCGGAAGAATTGCCGGAGCCCAGCAGGTTGACACTGGGGTGGCCGTGAGTGTGTCACTGCACTCCAGCCTGGGCAACAGACTGAGAATCCAACTCAAAAAAAAAAAAGAGATTAAATATTTATATGTATGAAAGAAGAGTCTATGTTCTTTTGTATCTTCTTCCTTCCCCCCCCATCATCGTGTTTGTGTAGCTATAGTTCATTTCTTTTTATTGCTGCATCCCATTCATTTTTTTAAAAATTCAAGTTTTTAAATTAATACTTAATAATTGTGTATATTTATGGGGTACAATAGCTACGATATATGTATACACTCTAGAATGATTTATTCAAGTGAATTAACATATCTGTCACCACACACACTTATCTTTCTTTGAGGTAAGAATGTTTAGAATAGACTCTTTTTGCAATTTTGAAATATATGATACATTATTATTAACAATAGTCTGGGGACACAACCTCAATAAGAGTACCTGATTTCAAACTGGGCAAAGTGGGGACCAAAGGGAGGCCCAAACTTTACCTGTACGATGTCTACCTGTATACCTAATCCTGAATTGTACCCATCTTTTTTTTAAGTTGGAGTCTCACTCCACTGCCCAGGCAACAGTGCAGTGGCACGCTCATGGCCATTCCAGTGTCAACCTGCTGGGCTCAGGCAATCCTTCCACTTCAGGCTTTCAAGTAGCCAGAACTACAGGTGTACACTACCAAGTCTGGTTAATTTTTTATTTATTGTAGAGGCGAGCTCTCGCCAAGTTGCCTGGACTGGTCTCGAACCTACTCAGGCAATCCACTCATCTCAGCCTCCCAAAGTACTGGGATTACAGGCTGAGCCACTAAGCCATGCCACGCCACATCTTTAAAATAAACAAAACAATAGTCACCATGCTGTGCAACAGATCACGAAAACATGCCTCTTGTCTAACTGAAACTTTGTCCCCTCTGACTAACATCTCCCCCTTTTCTGTCTACCCACCCCACCAGCCTCTGGTAACCACTCTATTCTCTACTCCTGTGAGCATGACTTCTTTAGATTCCACATATCAGTTTGTCCATTCATTCTTTAATCCACTATAACTTCCGTCTTCCCTCTGAAAAAGGTGATCCATGATCTCCAAATTTCCAAATCTACAAGTTGCTTCCAGTCTTTGCCCTACTTGGTCTCATACATTTGACATAGTTGTCCATGATACTCTTCTCTTGCAGCTTCCATGCACCTCTCTTTTTCTGGTTCTTTTTTCTCACTATTCCTTCTCAGTCTCACTAGTTGCTGCTCTCCAAGATCTCACTTATGGCTCTCTTTTTTCTCCCACTCTTCCCCAAGTGATCTCAGTTCCATACTGACAATTCCTAAATTGTTATATCTAAATCTGTCCTCTTTCCTGAGTTCAAGTTGTATGTGTGCCTGTGTGCATATTTTTTCACTGTATTTTGGACCCACAAAATCAACCTCATCATTCTTACCTTCCTAAACCAACATGTACACAGTTATCCAAGTCAAAGACTTCAGTCATCTCTGTCTCCTTCTCTTCTTTGATCTCCTCATACAGATATAAGTTCTGTCAATTATGTATCAGAAATGTCTCTTAAATTTAAATTACTCAGCCAGGCTCGGTGGCTCAGCCTGTAATCCCAGCACTTTGGGAGGCTGAGGCAAGTGGATTGCCTGAGCCTGCAGGTTCTAGACCAGCCTGGGAAACTTGGTGAGACCTCATCTCTACAATTAAAAACAAAAATTAGCCCAGTGTGGTAGTATGTTCCTATAGTTCCAGCTACTTGGAAGGCTGAGGAGGAAGGATCGCCGGAGCCCAGCAGGTTGAAGCTGGGGTGGCGGTGAGTGTGCCACTGGACTCCAGCCGGGGCAACAGAGTGAGATTCCAACTCAAACAAATTTTTTAAAAAATTAAATTACTCCTATTGAGGGGGAAAAAAAGAAAAAAAAATTAAATTACTCTTCCTGTCTTCATTGTCATGATTCAGACTCATTTGCACTTACCAGGTCTACTGCAGTAGTTTTGTTTTTTATTATGGTAAAATATGCACAACATAAAATTTACCATCTCAGCCCTTTTTGAGTGTACAATTAAGTGACACTGAATATATTCACATTGTCATGTAAATATCACCAGTATCCATCTCTGGAACTTTTTCATCATCCCAAACTGGAACTCTATACCCTTGAAACAGTCTCCCTTCCCTCTAGTTTCTGGTAACCACTGTTCTTTCTCTATGAGTTTGACTATTCTAGGTACCTCATACTAGTGGAATCATACAATATTTGTTCTTTTGTGTCTGGTTTTTTCTCAACAGCTTTTAAGATGATTTCATTACTTCCAGGTTTTTTTTTCTCTTCCAATCTTTTTTGTACAGTACAATCCAAGTTGCCTTTCTTTTTTTTTTTTTTTTTGAGTTGGAGTCTCACTCTGTCGCCCAGACCGGGAGTGGCCACTGCAGCCTCGACCTGCTGGGCTCCAGCGATCCTTCCGCCTCAGCCTTCCGAGTAGCCGGAACTGCAGGCATGCGCGACCACGCCCGGCTGATTTTTTGATTTATTGTAGAGATGAGGTCTCGCTGCCCAGACGGGTCTCAAACCCGCGGGCTCAGGCAATCCACTCACCTCAGCCTCCCAAAGGCATGGGATTACAGGCTGAGCCACCGAGCCCGGCCAAGTTACCTTTCTAAGATACAAAAGGACTTATTCTTATAAGTTCTTGTTGACTACAAGAGAAGGCCTACATTCCTTAGCATGATAGCCAAGACCTTGAAAAGTCTGATCTAAACCTACCTTTTCAGACCTCTTGCTGCTACTCCAACAATGTTCCAATCACACCACACACCTAGTAATAAGCACGTTCATACTTTTCTCATTATCTTTCACCTACCATTTCCCTGACTGGGAATGCCATAACCTTTCCATCCTCTCTGCATCCCCCACCCAAAATCCTTGGCCATTGCTTAGTAAACTCTTCTTTTGCTTTCTACCCTTGCTCCTGTGTCCCTTCCCTTGTGAAGTTGGTCCAGATTCTCCAGGTTGAAGTACTCCCTCTCTCCACACATTACACAGCACTCTTCACATCTTGCTTTGTGTAGTTTTCATTATGCCATATTTCACAATTGAAGGCCAGGTGCAGTGACTCACACCTGTAATCTGAGCACTTTGGAGGCTGAGGTGGAAGGATTGCTTGGGTCCAGGAGTTTAAGAGCAGCCTGGGCAACAGAGGGAGACCCTGTCTCTACAAAAAAAAAAAAAAAAAAAAAAAAAAAAGGGCCGGGCATGGTAGTATGCACCTGTAGTCACAGTTACTCAGGAGGCTGAGGCAGAAGGATCGCCTGAGCTCAGAAGGTTGAGGCTGCAGTGAGCTGTGATCCTGCCATTACACTCCAGCCTGGGCAAGAGTGAGACCTCGACTCAAAAAAAAAGGAAAATCCTTAGGAAATATTCATGTTAGTCTCCCCTTTGAGCTCTTGATTTCAGGAGTATTGTCTTTCATCCTCGGCACTCTGGCTGGCAGGTACTTAATAACTGTGTTTGACAAATAAATCAACAAAATATTCATCCATCTATATGGGGCTAAAATTCAACCTACTCTAGATGTCCAAGATCACATTAGGTGGTCCCCAAAAGGTATCTTGAGCACAGAGTTCCATAATACACTTTGGATATTTCGACATGTGCCATAAAAGTGTGTCTTCTCCCAAAATGAAAAGCTGGGACAGCAGTTGCTATCACAACATCTGGTTAAGATTAGTAGCTCTTTAAGTGTCAAATATAATCAGGATAATTACTCAAACCTGTCATCTTAATAGTCTGAGGCAATCAAACCCAAAGCAATGCTTTTCCCCAGGAGGGTTGCTCAGCAGATTTCAGACTGGGAAGCCACTTGATGGGAAGCTGCAGTGTTGCTCCCAGGAGTGAGGTCCAGAGTGCAGTGTGGCTGGCGGGCTGCCAGGTGCTCTGTTGTGGACTCTAAAGAAATCATATGGCTGGCAGCTTTTGCCCAAATCTCAGCCCCAGCATTTCAAAAGAAGAGAACACCTTGCAGCCAATGATAAGGATCATCCTTCTTTGCATTTGTGTTACTTTAGTTTTTTTTAGTTGCTTGCAGTAACATGATTGATCTTGGTGCACAAATGAAGGAAAAGAGGTCAAAGTGGTATTGCAGTCTTCCCAAGGCCATAAGGTGACAACACCTTCTGCAGTTTCATAGTAAGTGGTCTCTCAGCTAAAGCCTGGAATCCTGAAGGTTAGAGACCTTCATTATAAATCTACGACAGCAGCCGGGCTCGGTGGCTCAGCCTGTAATCCCGCGCCTTTGGGAGGCTGAGGTGAGTGGATTGCCTGAGCCCACGGGTTCGAGACCCGCCTGGGCAACTTGGCGAGACCTCATCTCTACAAGAAATCAAAATGAGCTAGGCGTGGTAGCGCGCGCCTGTAGTTCCAGCTACTTGAAAGGCTGAGGCGGAAGGATCGCCAGAGCCCAGCAGGTCGAGACTGCGGTGGCTGGAAGCGGCCACTGCACTCCAGTCTGGGTGACAGAGTGAGACTCCAGCTCAAAAAATAAATAAATAAGTAAATCTACGACAGCGGTACTTGACATGACTTTACCCTCACTTTCAAGATTACTTGATGCTGTTATTGATAAGTGAATGCTAGATTCGGAAGGGCCTTCACCCAGATCAATCTGTCAACAAAGGCAAGGAATTTCCTTTACCAGTCCTTGGCTATGCGGGAGTCTTCCTTATATTGATTGGGTCTTCCTTGAATTTCTTTCCATAAGTCTTTGTTGTCCTCATCGGGACTTACAAATAATACTAAACTCTTCTTCTCAACAAAAGGCTTTCAAATGCTGGTGGGTGGCCCCCTCCCTTTTCTGGCCTAAATATCTCAGTTTCCACAGTCATTGCTCTCTTTTTTGTTACAGGAGTAGTAGAACACATTAATAATGTCTGAGCAGGTAAAATGCTAAGTACTTTATTTTATTTAAACCCCATTACAACTCTGTGATAATAGTACATGCCCTGTTTTCCTGGTTTGACAGATAACAAAACTGGGGTTGAAAGATTTGGGTAACTTATCCAATGTCAGTCACGCAGTTGGGGAGTGCTGGAGTGGGCAATTAAATCCAGGCAGTCTGAGTCTGTGACTCTCAGCCTAAATCATTACACTATAAACTTTTTCTGCTTTCTCTCTCTACTCTTCCCCGACCTCTAGTCACAAGAAAGAGAAGCTTCACATGGAGAATGTGGGCTGGCAGCTCTCAGAACCAGTTCTGATCCTCACCACCCACTCACTGTGGCTGGCAGTAAGTCACACGACATGACTTATTTTCTTGTGGAAGACACCCATGCCACAGAGGTGCCTCAATGATTGCCATGGTACACTCATCACTCATGGGATTAGGCAGAATTCCTCAGGGACAGCTGCTGAAGATACAAACCATCAGACCCTGCCCACCACTTTACAAGCTTCATATCACTCTTCTCTCTCATTGAGCCCAGGAAACACCGGTTGCTTCCACCTGCATACGCCCAGGTTTCTGTGGCAGGGTCTTCACACGCCCACACACTGGCCTCTGCTGGTAGAGTTGGCATGGCTGGCTCCTTGTTCTTCATATTTTGGTTGGCACATCACTTTTTCAGTGAGACTTTCTCATCCATCCACCCCTCCATCCAATATCTCTGCTGGGTATATGGGAATAAACATGGCAAACAATGTGTCTGTTCTCCAAGAGCTTGCACTTCTACACTCTGATGCTCTGAAGAAAAGCAGTTTATCCATTGTATACTTACTGCATATTATACTTTCCTTTCAAAGCATTATCAGAATTCTTTTTTTTTTTTATTAGTTGGAGCCTCACTCTGTCACCCAGGCTGGAGCACAGTGGCATGCTCACAACTACAGAAGCCGCAATATGATGAGCTCAGGTGATCTTTCTGCCTCATCCTTCCAAGTAGCTGAAACTACAGGTGTAAGCCACTACTCCTAGCTAAGTTTTTGATTTATTATAGAGACAAGGTCTCGCCAAGTTGCCCAGGCTGGTCTCGAATCCCTGGGCTCAGGCAATCCTCTCACCTCTGCCTTTCAAAATGCTGGGATTACAGGTATGAGTCACTGTGCCCGACTCAGAATTCTTTTATTTTAAGAGACAGAGCACCATACTGTTGCCCAGGCTGGAGTGCAATGGCACAATCATGGCTCACCACAGCTTCAACCTCCTGGGTTCAAGCAATCCTCTTGCCTCAGCCTTCTAAGTAGCTAGGACCACAGGTGCATGTCACCATGCCTGGCTAATTTTAAAATTTTCTTTTTCTTTTTTTTTGAGTTGGAATCTCACTCTGTCGCCCAGACTGGAGTGCAGTGGCCGCTCCCGGCCACCACAGCCTTGACCTGCTGGGTTCCGGCGATCCTTCCGCCTCAGCCTTCCAAGTAGCTGGAACTACAGGAACGTGCTACCACGCCCGGCTAGTTTTTTGATTTATTGTAGAGATGAGGTCTCACCAAGTTGCCCAGGCGGGTCTCGAACCCACGGGCTCAGGCAATCCACTTACCTCAGTCTCCCAAGGTGTGGGATTACAGGCTGAGCCACCGAGCCCGGCTTATATTATTTTTCTAGAGGTGAGGTCTAACTATGTTGCCCAGACTGATCTCAAACTTCTGGCCTCAACCAATCCTCCTGCCTCGGCTTCCCAAAGTACTGGGATTATAAACATGAGCCACCACACTTAGCTCCTTTCCATGAAACTGTGTTGTCATTATCCCTTTATCAAATTCCTACAGAGAACACTATCTCTAGTTCTTTAACTACTAGTTGTTCTGCATTCTTTAACATCCTGCACTTGTCTTCCAGTACCTCCACCGGACTAAAACTGGTCCTATAAAGATCATTACTGACCTCCTGCCAACAAAATATAACAGCACCCCACCTTCCTTCAGTCATTCATTCAAAATGGAATGTCAGACACTGTGCCAAACCAAATAGATCAAAACAAGACAACAATAAAAAAATGCAAATAAAAGGTACAAAGAGAGGTGTGAGAAGAAGCTTCGGGAAGCAGATTGCCAGGGTGAGGACAGGGCTATATATATATACACATTCCAGGCTGGGAGAACAGATATGCAAGGAACAAAGGCACAGTCATGAGAAATAAACAACGTCATTCTGTCGGAGGAGAGGGCACTGGGTCCCACACCAGCAAAACTTCAATTTCATTATGAAGGTATTGAGGAAGGGGGGTTTTTGGAGAATTTTGAGGGAAGTGACATAACCTATTTTAGAGGTTAAACCACAGGTGCTAGCTTGTCTGATGACACTTTTTTTTTTCTGAGTTGGGAGTCTCACTTTGTCACCCAGGCTGGAGTGCAGTGGCAAGCTCACAGCCACCACAGCCTTCTGCTGGGCTTAGGTGATCCTCCATCTCAGCCTTCCAAGTAGCTGGAACTAAGACACATGCCACCATATGCAGCTAATTGTTTTGTGATTTATTATAGAGACAAGGTCTCACCAGGTTGCCCAGGCTGGTCTCAAACCCCCAGGTTCAGGCAATCCTCGCACTTCAGCCTCCCAAAGTACAGGGATTACAGGCTGAGCCACCACATTCGGCCATCTGATGATGATTAATCATCAGCCCCTGCTACCTGTTCCTCTGCATAGCAGTTCTCAGATTCCTTCCAATGGGATCCCAGGTGAAATCTTGCTAATGTTAGGCACTTAGGGAAGTTTGAAAGGTGGAAGAGAAAAAGCCTTCATTCTACAGGTGGCAGCTGAGGGCAGGTAGGTGACCACTGGTCAACGCTGGGTTTTGGTAGCTGCTTCCCAGTCTTCCAGGAATCACCAGCTTGGTCCTGCAGACAGCTGAGGGCATTTTGGTGGAGGTTCTCCTATGACCCTTGTACTTCCAGGTCTCCTGAGAGCCAGCAGCAGTCTTCTGACCTCTCCTCTCCAGCACTTCCAGTGGTTGTGGGATCCCTGGTTTCCTGATGAAACCCTGACTGACACAGCATGCAATTTTTTTTTTTTTTGAGTTGGAGTCTCATTCCGTCACCCAGGCTTCAGTGCAGTGGCATGCACATGGCCACCTCTGTGTCGACCTGCTGGGCTCCAGCGATCTTTCCACTTCAGCCTTCCAAGTAGCAGGAACTACAGGCACATGTTACCATGCCTGGCTAGTTTTTTAAAAAATTTATTGTAGAGACGAGGTCTCCCCAAGTTGCCCAGGCTGGTCTCGAACCCACGAGCTCAGGCAATCCACTCACCTCAGCCTCCCAAAGTGCTGGGATTACAGGCTGAGCCAATATTTCTTTCCAAATTATCTGAAGTTCCTGGCACAATGCTCAGCCCTAAGACGGTTTTTAAAAATTAGACTAAATTAAACCCAAATCTCTCTTGCACATCTTAGTTTGGCCATAAAGGGACTGTCAGTGACCCCAGCTGCATTCTTCATCCAATTCCCTCTTCTACGTAATTGTCCTTTCATTCGAAGATAAGTACCTTGTTCTTGTTCCTTATTTGCATAAAATATAGAAGATGCTGGCTAACTGGGCAGTACAACTGACCATAAACACATCTCAATATATGCACAAAGTAATCAAGAAGTCCCTAAAAGATTTGTTTAAACTTTAACTCATACCCTAAAATTTGGGATAAACAAATGTAACAACTCTTCACACCCTGTCAGCTACCACCACGTAACTAAAATAAGGGGAAACAAATAATAGCACTTTTATTTTAATAATTTTATAAACATAAACAAGAAATCTGGCAAAGCACTTGGAACTTGGAAACAGAGTACAGCCAAAGTTGTGGATAATAAAATCTGTGACCGAGGACAAAACCTCAATGTCTTTGGGCCTATTTGTTTCCTTTTTACACATGCTGCAGTCTGATAAAAGTACAGGAATTCATTGTACTGAAACAACAACATACAGTGCCTCTGTAATGTCACCCCAAAAATATATCTATTTGGACTACTAACTTCTACTGGTTTTGTACACCTACTTCCCTTACCCATGAAAGAAACCATGGAAAGAGGGCCAGTGACCACATCTAATCAACAGCTACCTGCTATAGTTTCCCTTAGAGATGGATCAAATGCAGAATGTATACTTTAGAATGGCTAGCTCTTACTAGGTGAGCCCTGAACATTTGGGACAATATTTCTTTCCAAATTATCTGGACTTCCACCAATAGAAATAATTCTTTCTTTAAAGGGATTTTTATATTTTTGAGTTGAAGTCTCACTCCATTGCCTAGCCTGGAGGGCAGTGGCACGCTCATGGCCACCCCAGCATCAACCTGCTGGGCTCAGGTGATCCTTCCGCCTCAGCCTTCCAAGTAGCTGGAACTACAGGCGCATGCTACCATGCCCGGCTAATGTTTTGATTTATTGTAGAGATGAAGTCTCGCCAAGTTGCCCAGGCTGTTCTCGAACCTGTGGACTCAGGCAATCCCCTCACCTCGGCCTCCCAAAGGGCTGGATTGCAGGTTTGAGCCACTGCACCCAGCCTTTAAAGGGATTTTAAAGATAATTTACTCGTTTTCCTTAAATCAATCTGCTCAGAAACAATTTTTAAAATGTATTTTCAAAGGCAGCTGGTCCTGGTAGGAAGATGCCTATAACTGTCTGAAGGCTAAGTATAGACTAAATTAACAATTTCTTAATAAGCACAAAGAAAAGAGTACCAATTTTTATGACAAAATAAATATTTGTTGTTTTTTTTCTTTTTTTTTTGAGTTGGAGTCTCACTCTGTCACCCGGACTGGAGTGCAGTGGCCGCTCCCAGCCACCGCAGCCTCAACCTGCTGGGCTCCGGCGATCCTTCCACCTCAGCCTTCCGAGTAGCCGGAACTACAGGCGCGCTACCACATCTGGCTAGTTTTTTGATTTATTGTAGAGATGAGGTCTCACCAAGTTGCCCAGGCGGGTCTCGAACCCCCGGGTTCAGGCAATTCACTCACCTCAGCCTCCCAAAGCACAGGATTACAGGCTGAGCCACCAAGCCCGGCTTGTTTTTTTTCAAATAGTTTATTTGAATGATCTCCAGTCATATATATATTTTTTTTCTTTATTGTAGAGATGAGGTCTCACCAAGTTGCCAGGGCTGATCTTGAATCCGCGGGCTCAGGTAATCCACTCGTCTCAACCTCCCAAAGTGCCGGGATTACAGGCTGAGCCAGAGCCCAGCCAGACCTCCAGTCATCTTTCAGTTGAATAGATCACTTGGGTAAAGAGGGTATCTTACAATTATGTTTAAGGTACATAAACTTCGCAGCTTTTAAAAGTTTACATATCCAGCCGGGCTCGGTGGCTCAGCCTGTAATCCTGCGCCTTGGGAGGCTGAGGTGAGTGGATTGCCTGAGCTCGAGGGTTTGAGACCCGCCTGGGCAATTGGTGAGACCTCATCTCTGCAAGAAATCAAAAAAATTAGCCGGGCGTGGTAGCGCACGCCTGTAGTTCCAGCTACTTGTAAGGCTGAAGCGGAAGGATCACCGGGGCCCAGCAGGTCGAGGCTGCAGTGGCCGGGAGCGGCCACTGCACTCCAGTCTGGGCGACAGAGTGAGACTCCAACGCCCCCCACAAAGTGTACATATCCTAACAATTAGGATCTTGAACCAAATGATGTTGGTTAATAGCCTGGGCAGCGAGACCTCATCTCTACAATAAATCAAAAAATCAGCCGGGCGTGGTAGCGCATGCCTGTAATTCCGGCTACTCGGAAGGCTGAGGCGGAAGGATCGCCGGAGCCCAGCAGGCGAGGCTGCGGTGGCCGGGAGCGGCCACTGCGCTCCAGTCTGGGCGACCGAGTGAGACTCAAAAAATAAATAAGTAAGTAAATAAATAAATAAATAAATAAATAAATAATAAATAAATAAATAAAATAATTGATTAAAAAAAAAACAACAAAAAAAAAGACCGGCCGGTTCAGTGGCTCAGCCTGTAATCCCGCGCTTTGGGTGGCCGAGGTGAATGGATTGCCTGAGACCGCGGGTTTGAGACCCGCCTGGGCAACTCGGCGAGACCTCATCTCCACAATAAATCAAAAAATTAGCTGGGCGTGGTAGCACGCACCTGTAGTTCCAGCTACTTGGAAGACTGAGGCGGAAGGATCGCCGGAGCCCAGCAGGTCGAGGCTGCGGTGGCCGGGAGCGGCTGCTGCACTCCAGTCTGGGTGACAGAGTTAGACTCCAATTCAAAAAAACCAAAAAACAAAAATAAACAAAAAAACCCTCAAAAACCACGTGCAGTACGCCTCTGTCTTAGGCAAACCTTGTTGGAGAGCACTGAATTCAGCTCTACATTGGGTTACTACATTGTAGAATGTGGAAATGCATTGTTGACACTTGTTATTACCTACTCTCAAAACTCAATTCATACACAGTTAAGGACAGGCTATTTTTCTTCCTTCGCAATTCTGTAACAGTGAAACGGCAAAAGAATGAACATAACTGGCTCCATTTTTAAGGATCTTTTACCTATTCCTGCATATAGGATAGGATAATTTTAGAGCACTGGGATTAAATGCAGAAACAGCAGTCACGTGGTTTCGGAAACTCACTCTGGGATGAAAGAGGAAGTATGTAAACAACTATGTCGTGTTAAAGATTTACAGGAACAAAGAGGTTTGGGTGTCATCATGAGACCAATACCCAAGGACAGAAGTCTCATGAACCCTCCCAATGCTGCTGGCACCCAGACATCTGTGCTTGCTGTCCCTTCTTTTCCCTTTATCTAAATATAAAAGACAAGCTGGGCTTGGTAGCTCAGCCTGTAATCCCGCGCCTTTGGGTGAGTGGATTGCCTGAGCCCGTGGGTTCGAGACCCGCCTGGGCAGCGAGACCTCATCTCTACAATAAATCAAAAAATCAGCCGGGCATGGTAGTGCATGCCTGTAATTCTGGCTACCTGGAAGGCTGAGGCGGAAGGATCACCGGAGTCCAGCAGGTGGAGGCTGCGGTGGCCGGAAGCGGCCACTGCACTCCAGTCTGGGCGACAGAGTGAGACTCCAACTCAAAAAAAACCAAAAAATAAAAATAAATAAATAAATATAAAAGACAAAGCAAAGCTTGCATCAGTTTAAGATGGTCCTTCAGGACATTAGTCCATCTTTTCGGTTTGCTGGCTTTCTGAACACTTTCTTAACACTGTCTTCCTCACATCTCAACTTATTGGCTGGCATGCAGTGAGCAGAACGAGTTTGAACTCGGTTATAATTTCCAGAATCGTTCTAATTCGGCTAGGCCTAGAAAATGACTCATCTCCATCTGACCTGCAAACCACTCTAAAACTGCAGTAAAATTTGCCTTTAACATTCAACCTAAAATTTAATCATTAAAATAATCCCCTCTATGATTACTTCTTGACAAACAAACCATTGACAGTAAATCAAAAGAGCCTCATTAGAAAACTGGGTGTTGGCCAGCACAGTGGCTCAAGTCTGTAACCCCAGCACTTTGGGAGGCCGAGGTGAGAGGATTGCCTGTGCTCAGGTGTTCGAGACCAGCCTGGGCAACTTGGCTAGACCTCATCTCTGCAATAAATCTGAGCCCAGCAGGTCAGGGCTGCAGTGGCTGTGAATGTGCCACTGCACTCCAGCCTGGGTGACAAGAGTGAGACTCCAACTCAAAAACAAAAAAACAGAATGTTAAGAAGAGAAGGTATTTCAAGGTAAACAAAACAAACATGATAGGTGCCATTCAAGCCAAGGGATTACAAGAAGGCAGCTAAGCCTTGGCCAATAGCAAAAGATAGTGCTCCCTCTACTTTATTGGCAGAAAAACTAGCCTATTAGTTTATAAAATCAGAGCACAAAACTGTGCTAAGACAGTAGATCAAACATATATATCTTCTTTCATTTCTTCCTAAAAGTTCTCTAAAATTAGAGTAAACAACAAGAGTAGCAGGGAGAAAAAGGAGACTACAGCAATAAAATGAAAGGACCTAGAAAGTAGATGGTTGAGTAGACTCCCTTAGTTGATTTGAGAAAGTTCAACCTCAAGCTAATAGTGGGGAAAGCTGAGATTCAATCTAATTTACATCACAAAGTCCTTAAGGGCACAAAAACTTACAGTAATAGATACACCTAAAAACAAAGGTAAGATGTGTGAAGTGGGGCTAAAATAAAAATTACTAAGAAAGCTTTTTAAAGAAGTTAGCTTCCCAGATTTGTTCCCCAACTCTACACTATTCTTCCCATAAATGGGCAGATATTTAGAGACTTAATCTCTGGAGAGGAAAGGACTGAAAACAGAGATATTAAGTAATACATGTAGTACAATGCCTATAGAGACCACCAACACAATTCTGAATCCCTGGCAGTCAGATCCTTACCCTTTAGGCTAGCCATTTTAAGGGACTCTTCTCAATGAGACCTGACCAGTCAAGAGACAAAGCCTAGAGACAGTGACTAACAAGCTTTCTCCAGAAGAGAAACTATCCAGATCTGCCAAAATGGGAGTTTAAAGTTTGCAAGCCTTACTCATGTTTTCAAAATTTCAATAAATTTTCAGTCTTTTTCATGAGCAGGAAACTAAGGATTACAAGCATCTAAGAAGTCTCTAATATAATCGCTTCTCAGCCTTTTGGCGAAGGTCAAGTGTAGAAGTCTCTAATATGGAAAACAGAGATCAAAGCAAACAGATCAAAGTAACTTGGTAAAACAGAGAACACAAGGGTAACACTATAAGTAATAAAGTTGAGAGAAAACTTCCTATATAGAGCAAAAGACAGAGATAGAAAATTGGACAAAAGATTTTTAAAAAGCAGATGTCCAGAAAGTCCAACATTTGAACAATGTGATTTTTAGAAAGGGAGAAAAGAGAAAGTAAGTGCAATAAAGTCACTAATGAAATATGAAAAATTCCCAGAACTGAAGGACATGAGTCATCAAATTTAAAAAGCTTACTGTATTTCCACTGTGTCCAGCACAATGAATTAAAATAGGAACACTACTGTGGAACTCTAGAACATAGAAGACAAACATGCTACAAGACTCCAGAGGGAGAAAAACATTACATATAAAGGATGAGAGGCTTTGGATTTTTCAACAGCAATACTGGCAGTGAGAATAGAGTAAAACCTTCAAATTTCTGAAGGAATAAACATCTACAGCTTAGACCCCTGTATCCACCAAACTATTAATGAGACAGTAGGATATTATTTTCAGACATGTAAGTTACTAAAACATTTACCTCCCACATACCTTTCTTTAAGAAATTACTGGAGGATGTCACTTTAGCAAAATTAGAAGTAAAAAAAAAAAAAGCCTAGGGTAGGGGACTCAGGAGTATAGAAAAAAGAAATCCAACAAGGAGAACAGAAATACTAGGAATGCCTGCTGTATACCAGACCTGAGTAGTGTGACCCAAGAGACAGACACACCGAGCACTGCCAGTGTCAAGATCCCCATTGTTATTATACCAACACTGCTGGCCCAGGTTTTCTGCCTTATCTGATCTGACCAAGCCTAATGAAGTTTTGTCCTCCCCTCCATGCCCTGGTGAATTAATTAGCTGACACTTATTTTAAACCCCAAGGACTGTGCTTTGATCTGTTCCAGAGAACTAGAGGGAAGCCACGTGAGCTTTGACACAGGAGAGACCAGACTGCTCCTTCAAACCATATTTCTGCCAGTTGTCCAGGACAAGGCTCACACGACAAACCTAACACAACTGGAGTAAGTCCTGTTTTTCAGGACTCACTCATGACCTTATCCACCGTCTTTTCCAGAAGAGCTTTCCTAAGTTATCCAAGAAGCTAAAGCCAAACTATGATCCAGAAACCATTCAACTATCTTCTCCTAAAAGTCTTTGACTAGTAGTGACAATATCACCCTTTTCTTGCACAGCTAGGCTTTGGTTTATTACTAAGTTTTTAAAAACTAAACAATATATTATTCAGGATATAAACATAGCTGGCAAAATTCTAAAGAAAAGGTTAACATGGGAATCAAGATAATGGTTATCTGTGGATGATGAGGAAAGAAAATGAAATGCAACTGGAGAGGGGCACATGAAAAGGCACAAGACATTGGAGGATCTTTCATTAACTTTGGTGGTAGGCACACAGATCGTAAAATTTACATTTACTCTTCACATTTTTTATAAAATCTTCTTTATGTATGATTCATTAAACATATGCAGTTTCAGCACAGTCTCGTTAAGGTAGAGTTTCCTTTTTTTTACAGAACTAGCAACATTTTTATTGATGAACTGGTCTCAGGATTTTCTTCCCGCCCCCCTAAAAAGATTTGATTATCATTCATTGGTCCCGGATATTGTGCATTAGTCCATCACTTTGCAGTGTCACGTGAAGGTTCCAGAGACCAAAGCAAAGTTCACAGGACAAAGCCTGTAGTTTCTAGTCCTCTCCTATCACAGTAACATTTTGTTGATTTTTATAAAACAATTCACTGTCTACATGGTTAATGTCTATTTGAGGTGATATGTTAGAGTAGCCTTAAAAATTGTGTTGAAAAAAAATTTTTTTTTTTTTTTTTTTGCTTTGGAGTCTCACTCTGTCACCCAGGCTGGAGTGCAGTGGCACGCTCACAGCCACTGCAGCTTCGATTTGCTGGGCTTAGGTGATCCTTCTGCCTCAGCCTTCCAAGTAGCTGGAAAAACAGGTGTGTGCTCCTACACTCAGCTAATTTGTCTCACCAAGTTGTCCAGGCTGGTCTTGAACCCCTGAGCTTAGGGCAATTCTCTCGCCTTGGCCTCCCAAAGTGCTGGGATTACAGGCTTGAGTTATCACACCTGGCCCTTGAAATTTTTTAACAAATTAAAATTCATCTGAAAGCTCATAATGCTATCTTGGTCTATTTAATATACCCTACAAAGATTTCCTTAATGGACATGGCTGAAAAATGCCAAACCCTAGCTCTGACTTCTGCCGCTCCAGCCAGTTCTCACCAAACAAATCTATATCTCAGTGTCAATAAACCCCTTCATTCCTGGCGAATAATAAGCCTTTTCAGTTGGGAAGGTTTGGCCTCATAATACAATGGCAGAAAGAAGTATTTTCTACTAAAATCCACTGAAAGAGGAATTCTTGGAGACAAAATGGGCTGAACTTCAAAAAGAACAGTGACTGAAAATGAAGTAGATTCTCGTGTCCTTTTAAATTTGTTCCTCCCTATTGTAAGGGAGGTCTAAAACCATCCTCCCTAGCATAAAATCATGGAAACAACTGATGGACATTTGTTATAAAATGTTTCAAACTCACAAGCAACAAAATGGAAAAACAAAAACAAGAACAACTCAAGTGTCATCATCAAGTTTTCTGTTTTATTTAAGATTTTAGTTTTAATTCTGAAGAAAGAGGTACATTTCCTTGTTTTTAGTTTTAGCATCAGGTTATAACCAGGTTTCTGTTTCTTTCCTCCTGTCTTTTCAATACTGCACAAACATCCAGAAACTACAGGGTTAAGTAAAAGCTGAAAGCAAGGAGGTCAGAGATTTGCTCCTGATGGTTAAGAGGGCCCCAGAGCAGTGCTATCTCAGAGTGCCCTGGTCAGTGAATTTAAGGTGAAAAAATATATATATATTTCTGACAGAGGAGAAAGACTGAAAAGATCGTTTATACTTTAGCTCTTGTGTAGGTAATTAAATCTGTGGATACTTTTATAAAACTTTTGAATTTACTTTACCTAAAGCCAAATGTTTTTTCTCCTTTAAAAAAAACACTCCTTCCCTCCTTATAAACTCTTTAGCAATGCCAGTTACTACTATAGATCAATTTGTCTTTCCAACAAGTTCCAATAAATTATTTTGCTTAACAACACAATCAAGTCCTCGCCATCAACTTGCCAAAAGAATTAAAAATTAAATTAAAAGCAATTTCTCTGTAATAGTGATAAGCTGAATACAAGATGTACGCCAGGACCACTGCTTTCCCCCATGCATTTAGCAATCTCATTTAAATGAACCTGGTTTTCAAACTTCTGCAGTTGATAATGCATTTACTTGACCTTTCCTATAGATTAATCGTCATTTTCTGCTAAGCAGATTATGTCATTATTATGCGCAACAGACAAACAGTAATTTTCTAAGTATCGAGACTGCCCTTTGATTTTTTTTCTCTCCTTAAAAAGGCATTTTTAGAAACATTCAACAGTGTCACTCAAATGCTGGATCAACAGAAACTTTTACAATAAAAAAAAAAAGATGGTAATGACCCTGTGATCACATTGCATCTGGGGGCAGGGAGAAAAAAATTGATCAGGAACTGGATTCTTCAGAACATAAGAGATGAGAAGGGAGCTGTGGGTGGTGGACTGAGGGAGAAACAGGGTGGGACAAATCCTGCATCTTCTAATGGTTCTCCTCTTTGCCTAGTGGCGGTCCAGTGTTGAACTCTGTAGTAAATCTGTGGGGGTTTTACTGGGGGGTCTGAAGGCTGTCTGAAAGCCTGGGGGTGGGGAGTGGAAGCTGGAGGGATTTGAAGGAGGAGAGTAGGGATTCCAACTGGCTCTGTGCAGGGGGATCTGTGTGCTGAAGGGGGTGCTGTGGTGGGTCTGTGACGGAGCAGCACTGGGGCCGTCCATCTCTGTGAGGGCCTGAAGGGATTTTAGCCAGTGTGGAGGATTGTCATCTTGAAGAGAGTCTAAACTGTTTCCTGAAGATGCTGGAATACCTAAGGAGAGAGAGAGAAAAAAAAAAAGGAGGGGGGAAAAAAAAAGAAGGAAAATGGTGAATTTGTGCAGAAAGAACAAGAAGGTCACCAAACAAATTTAAAAAACAAAAGTGATTAGGTTATATCCAAAAGGAAACACAGAATAAATTACCATTTTAAACTTCTTCCAAATCAGAATCTTATGTTCCTTTATCCTCCCCCCCAATAACCAAGACTTATTGTCACACAGATCTATGCCTCCTCTTCAACTAGAAACTTAGTTTTCCACTGCCACAGAGGCAGAGCTGCACAACGTAAACCCCAGAGTTGTATGCTGGTATCTCCCAATTGTACTTCTCCTTTTCTAATAGGGATGCATAAGCAAGATAGCCTTATAATAGAGAGCTTTATAAAAAAAAAGTGGAGTATGTTCCTTTTAAGAAGGATAAGTCAGATCCTTTTGTACTTTGAGGCTTACAAATTACACACATGTTGCCAGACATTAACACCTACTTACACCAAAACAAGCAACTGAGGCACCAAATGCCTTGTCACACACTTAGGCCAAACAAGTTAACCAGGACTGCATGAACCTGAGGATGAAACAAGCCACCCCACCCTTGCGGCTTTATGAAAAGAAACTTATGTTGAAGAGATCTCTGTTTTTATTTAACCTGGGCTAAAAACCAAACTGATGGCAGTCAGTGGAGCTGAAGGGAGTGAGAAAGTTACCTGTGATGATGGCTGGGTCTGTCCAGCTGCCAGGGCTGTCCCAACTCAGGCTGTCGGTGGTGGCAGTGTTGGACGTTGGTGCACTGTGGTTGGCGTTGGAGGGGGAAGAAGAATTGGGCAGTTCACCAAAGTTGATGTTAATGTTGGGTAGAAGTGCCCTTAGCCCGTCCTGCCATTCCTTCATACTTAAACTCTCTACAGAACTGCTGTTGTCTGGGAGATTTACCAACAAAAAAATAAAAGATAAAAAAAAAATAAAAAGCTGACGTTAGAAACATATGTTGTTCTTCAGTGGTTAAGCGGGAGAATATTTTTTCTTTATTGAGCATTTAAAATGAGTTGTCCTAGCAAGATAAACTTGGTTAGGATTTTGCTCATGAGCTCAGGGCCCCCGAAATAAGTGAGGAAAAACTTGCTCAAGAATCAGAAGCGCAAGCTTCTTGTCTCTCCATATAGCCTCTTCACCATTATGTTTTTGTAAATCAGTAATCCAGTTTAAAAACTCAATGCTCCAGAGCACAATTCTAGCTACATTATGAAGTTTCAGTTAGTGAGGCATTTAGCCAGTTAAACTGACTTATTCTACAAAAAAAAAGGAAGCCTGGAAAGCTTAATATAGGAGCTTATTTCTGAGCCCATCAGATGGAAGAAAAGTCATTTTATGAAAAATAAACCCAAGGAATGGAAAAAGAAAAAGAAATTCTTCTTGATTATAAACTGGTAATGCATTCCAGAGGAGAAAGGCAACAATGAACAGGCTTTTAAATTTGAAAGAAGTATTTTCTGTTAGTCACAAAGGCCAAAGAGGCAGAGGCTAAGACACCTTTTAGATGCAAAAATTTCCAACACAGTATGCTTGCTCTACTCTAACAGTTATACAAATGATTCACCACCCAGAGTCCTATAGTTTTCTGGGTCTTACGAACAGTGTCAAATATGGGAAGACACTATCAATATAGAATGGCTTTTTGTAAGTTATGACTAAACTAACCTGATCTTCTTCCATCCAAAATCCACACAGTATAACTAATTGGTTGGCAGGGAAAGAGTAAAAGTCTAACAACTATTTAGATAATTTCCACTAGAAATAGGAATGTAGGTCAAATTACCAACTGAAGTATTTGAAAAAAAAAAAGCATAGAAAAATATTTCTGGCGCTACAGAATTAATTAGTGATCAACATCGATGATGATGATGATGATGATGATGATGCTCTGTCAGGCAGAGCCTATGCTGTTTGGTGAAATCAGAGTTTTCTTTTTGCAGTTTTGTGTTGCACAAATCACTGATCTGTGCTAAATTATATCATGTTTCAGCAAGTGAAGTATTTAACTCCATTGACCTTAATACAAAAATACAAAAAAACCTCCCAAAAAACAAAAAGCCTACAACTAAACCCAATGAAGATCATCTCTGAACTTATTAAGATGAAGAAAAAGCACTCGATGCTATACAGACAAGACAACACAAGGGAAGATAAATTCTTCAAATCTACTTCTATTTCACAAATGATGTAATTGATTAAACTTCACCCTTCTTACATTTGTATATTAGTTTACACGTGTGTTGTGCTATACAGTTTACAAGGCACTCTCATAATCAATTATTATTCCACTTTGATCTTCACAACAACCCTGTGAGGCAAGCAAAAGAGGAGGAATAATCTGCATTTAATATAAAGAAACAGACTCAAGAGTAATTTGCTCAAGTTTGCAAAATTTGTTATGTTGGGAACTTAAATCCAGACCCTGAGATTTAAAAACTATAAACATATAAACACATTCCCCAAGCCTTCTTTCTTCATCTACTTTGTAGAGACTATTACTTGATTATTTAATGGGTCCAGTTTATAATGGGAAAACCCAGGGGCCTGGGAGCCCCTTGATTAAGAGGAGGCAAGAGAGAAATACAGATGCATCATGGCCTGTCCATCAGCTATGACTAGTAGAGAAATATGTGGCTGAAGGGACAAACTGGACTTTGCAGTCAGGAAAAAAAAATTCATCAAGAATACAATCATCAGAATTTCCCCCAGTTCCCTGACTGCATGAGACCACAAATTAAAGCCCAAGAACACTCTCAACATAGGAAGGGCTGGTGGCCATGGTACATTCTAACCTTAAAAGCAGTCAAACTGTCAGGTTGAATAAATTAAAATGATTTTCAAGTAGCCAAAAACTAAACTCTAAACAAGGAAAACTTCCCAGGAAAAAAACAAAATCCCCTGAAATAAAACTGATGTACAACTATGTGGGAAAATGTTCACTAAGAAGTATATGCAAGCCGGGCTCGATGGCTCAGCCTGTAATCCCGCGCTTTGGGAGGCTGAGGTGAGTGGATTGCCTGAGCCTGAGGGTTCGAGACCCGCCTGGGCAACTTGGCAAGACCTCATCTCTACAATAAATCAAAAATCAGCCAGGCATGGTAGCGCGCGCCTGTAGTTTTAGCTACTTAGAAGGCTGAGGTGGAAGAAACGCTGGAGCCCAGCAGGTCGAGGCTGCGGTGGCTGGGAGCGGCCCCTGCACTCCAGTCTGGGCGACAGAGTGAGACTACAAACTTAAAAATAAATAAATAAATAAATAATAAAAAATAAAAAAATAAAGAAGTCTATGCAGATGGTGAACCTCTCCTTTTACTAAAGAGAAAAAGGAATATCTCATAACTCATCCAATTTACTCCTTATTTTTGTTTTACATTTAGTGAGCAATGAAACTAAGGAACACTTACTTTTGCATTAATAGGATAATATCTGCATTTATATAGAGTTTATTTGAAAATTAGGTATCACATTTGTATACCTAACTCTGAATTGTTCCCATCTTTAAAATAATCATTAAGAAATTAACATTTAAAAAAAAGAGAGAGAGAAGTATTGGGAAGTTGAGGTAGGAGGATCGCTTGAGACCAGGAATTCAAGATCAGCCTGGGCAACATAATAAGACCTCATCTCTAAAAAAAAAAAAAAAAAGAGAAAAGTAGATCTGTATACATGGCTAGGAAAGATTCCCAAGGTGCATTATCAAGATGAAAGCGTTAAGTTCCTCAACAGTATTTTTGTATGACAAAATCAGAAAAATCAAAGAGCAGAGAACATTTCTGGAAAAATTATACAAGCAATTATTAACAGTAAGTGTCTCTGGAAACTGGGATAAGCCAGAAACCCTTCCCTTTTGTGACTTTTTATACTGTTTAAACAAAATTATATTGAAGAATATACACTTAAAAAAAAAAGAAAATCAGTATCACAATACAGTCAATAAAGACAATAAAGGCAGGGGACTTACATGAGAACTCTCTGTACTTCCCACTTGCTATGAACTTAAAACTACTCTAAAAAACAGTCCTTTACAAAAAAAAGACATTTATTCCTTTGATTACAGACCAATAAAATAAGAGTATGTAAGCCAAAGAAATTCATGTATGGCACATGATATAGAAAAAATGAGAAATTAAGATCCTCCCAGATATACTATAATTATAAGATACTTTGGGAAATAAATTAGCTACTTTAGAACTCAACAATCCTGACCCTCCAGAAAGGCACAGTCTTGCATTTTGGGAGCCTGCTACCATGTGTGTGTGGTTTACCGTAAAGTTGCAAATATTACAGGGAAGTGGAATGGCACTTTTAGCTCTGGGAATGGGACCATATTCCAAGTAACTTAGAACAAAAAATTTCACTGTTTCCTCCACAACTACTATGCCAGGTATGACAAAAGAAAAATCCCAACCCTACCAGAACAGCTCATCTCAGTCCAGTTGCACCTCAGTTACCTCCTTTACATCTTCCCCACCACCCTCCCTGACCCACATTTGTCTTGAATGCCAGGACTTTTGCAATTCTGTTCTCAGAAATACACACAGCAGGATTTATCAACCCAGGCACTACTGATATTCTGAACTGCATAATCCTGTCGTGGAAGGCTGTCCTATGCACTGTGGAACATTCAGCAGCATCACTGACCTTTACCTACCAGGTGCCAAAAGCACCAACCCCTCAGTTGGGACAGTCAAAATTGTCTTTAGACACTGCCAATGTCTCCCGGGGAAGCAAAATCACTCCCAGGTGAGAACCACTGAAGCAAAGGAAGTTGTTTCTTGTTTCTAGGGCTCTAAATCCTACTTGGATATACAATTTCCTTTCAAATAGTATTAGGACTTTGACTCAACTTGTTACAAATTCATTTTCCTTTTTTTTTTTTTTTTAAGTTGGAGTCTCACTCTACTGTTACCTAGGCTAGAGTACAGTGGCTTGCTCACGGCTACTGCAGCCTCAACCTTTGGGCTCAGACAGTCCTTTTGCCTCAGTCTTCTAAGTATTCAGAACTACAGGCATGTGCCACCATGCCCAGATAATTTTTTGATTTATTGTACAGATGAGACCTTGCCAAGTTGCCCAGGCTGGTCTCGAACCCCTGGACTCAGGCCTTGCCTCTGTCTCTCAAAAAGAGGCCTTGCCTCTGTCTCTCTTGCCTCTGTGTCCCAAAGTGTTGGGATTAAAGGTGTGAGCCACTGTGCCTGGCCTTATTTTCCATTTATATTATAGAACTTCACATTCTATAAGTCAGTAGGTCTTAGAGAGAAAACATCGGACTCAACATTGCAAATGGGTTGCATAAAGCAGTCGACCCCACAACCGGCTATCAATATAACCTTAGGCATGTACCATGCTTAGTCTCTTAATATGCCAAGACCCCTACTATGTAAGTAGAAATAACACCTTACTCTCTTATAAGAATAAGAGAAGAAAAAGCAATTTGGAGCACATGTATTACTTGCTAAATGCCTAGCAACAAATGCTTCTCTAGTGGTTATAGTAAACTTTTAAAAAAGCTACGGCAGGGAATTTCTCACTGCCAGGAACTGACCCTGTGCACAAGAGTCTTCTCTTAAGAACATAGGGGTAACACCCATCACTCTCACAGAGGGACTGTATAGTCAATCTAAGCAATATGCCCTCATCACTAAGACACTGCAGAAACAAGGTATGAAAAAGCAGTTTAAACTTTCTGTAAGACTTGAAAAGACAATAAAAATCAAGTTACCAAACATAATAAAAATGATTAAAATTTTAAAGTATTTAATTAGTAATACATACAATAATACATTGGGGAAGGAGTATTGATTTTTAAAGAACTGCTAATAAATTTAAATGTTTTCCGATGTTAAAAAACTAATTTTACTCTACAATATATAAATGTGTATAACAAAACACTACTTTCAGTTCTAAACAATTTGAGGGCAGGAGAGGGGGTCAAGTTGCAGTAGTTTTGTTTTTCAGTGTACAACTTGGCATACAATTTAAAGTACTTTCAAGGTGCCATATACCACACTCTCATATTCTATTGTGTAGGAAGTATCAGCAGACTTTCAATTTACCTGACTCAGAAAGCCTTTTATTAAAAAAGAAATGGTGGAAATTCTGCCAGCATGCTAACAGCCTAACACCCAATCCACAACAAGTCTGCTATCACACATTAAGCAAGCTGACAATCTAGTTTATAGCAACAACAACAACAACAAATCAGTATAAAATGCATCTACTAGGGCTGCCAAGCTAAACACTAAAGCAACTCTTTACTTGAGTTTGTGCAAGGAACACAAAAGCACTTGGCCTATTCTCAAGAAGTTTAAATACCAGATGGTGTAACAATGAAAATACATGAAGTTCAACAACTGCAATCTGAAAATGCAGAAGAAATGTCCTGGGTTGTACACAACTTTAAAATGCCATAAAAATTAAGTAAAAAGAGAGGCCAGTTGTACACACCAGTGAGCATGAACTGGTGGATGAAGAACATTTGCAATCATAGAGCTGATGTTTTGGTGACTGCATAGTTCCCTAATCCCCCACCAAACCTAAAAAAAAATCTCAAAACAGGTTGAAACTATCTTTGGTATTTCTACATAACACTGGAATGGTCCAACTACTTACTAGGAAATATACAGAAAGGCATGATAAGCAATTACTACAGTACAGTATGAAATGAAGATGTGTTCTGACATCAGAACTTTCACAGAACATTATAAAACAGGAAAAGACAAACGGCTTAGGCATATGCACACAGTTAGCATTATAATGTCCAGAGCGGGACTCTTTTCTTTCTGGTCCTCAAATTAATTGAGCCTTTCTGGTTTGCATAAAGTCTTCAACTGAAAGAATGGAAGAGGATGAGGGGACATGGCACTAGGCAATGCATCCCCCCATCCTGATTTCATCTATTTTACACATTAGGGTACCATGTTAAGATTTCATCTGAAAAATAACATCTGCTGCTAAAAGGGTAAAGGCATATAATGACAACATGGTGAGATAAAACACACTTAAGACAAACCCTAACACAGGACTATTCAGGTATTTGTTTATAACAATATATTTTTATACCACAGATCAGGAGATTGTGCCTTCTCGGAATTCTTGCCTCTGTATTCTTTTTGGTACCCCTCCTCAAGGTCTTTTTATTGAACAACAAACACATAGGTCTTATAAATTAAATTAGCTTGGTGCAATTGCAATTCAATTCCACCAATTTTTCTAGTTTTCATATTTGGGTAGGGGTAGCTGATTTACATATTGTCCCTGATGCTTAGGTTTCCATTTTAAACTGCAGTATCTGGAGTCAGAGTCCTCATGTTAAAGTTAAACTGCTCTCTGATAGTGGTTAGACACACCCCAACTGGAAAGTAATCATGAGAAATCCAGTCACAAAATATCCCTAAAAGAGTTTATTTAGCACTTTGTTTCTGAGCCGTATCTAACAGTCATTACCCAAAGCCTCAATCTACAGCCTTATCTTGTTTTTCTAAAAAGCTTTATTCTTCCCTGTCTTTAACTGTTGTCCTTCATAGCTACAAAATCTGAGGCTTCAGTGGCTGGTTTACTTAAAAAAAAAAAAAAAAAAATCAGCCGGGCTCGGTGGCTCAGCCTATAATCCCATGCCTTGGGAGGCTGAGGTGAGTGGATTGCCTAAGTCCGTGGGTTCGAGACCCGCCTGGGCAACTTGGTGAGACCTCATCTCTACAATAAATAAATCAGCCGGGCATGGTAGCGCGCGCCTGTAGTTCCAGCTACTCGGAAGGCTGAGGTGGAAGGATCACCGGAGCCCAGCAGATCGAGGCTGCGGTGGCCAGGAGCATCCACTGCACTCCAGTCTGGGCGACAGAGTGAGACTCCAACTCAAAAAAAAAAATCTTCATTGGTGCAAGTGGTTGCACATCAGAAACCTAGTTCCTCCTGTGGTTATTCCTTGGCAGTTAAAACTTTCAAATCTTAATACATTTTTTAGGATACAGGGAACAGCCTGTCTTAGCCCCTACACCCCCACCCACCCCACCTTTCCCTGTAATATATTATCTCCTATCAGTTTGGGAAGGATTGAATCTCCGAAAGTATTTGATTTCAAGAAAGCATAAACTTCCTCAAATCTCAACATTCAATCTCGAAGTGACTCAAATATGAATAAATTATGTTAAACCAAACTTTTAAAGAGCAGACAAAATGTGTTATATTGGAACTTAAAGCCTTCAAAATATAGGTGGCTATACTTCAGGACAGCGAAAAAAAAAAAAACACCTCTAATTTATTAACTAAAATATGCGGAGAAAATGGCTTCTTGTGAATGAGTTGTTACAGATACCATAAAAATCAGTTTATGAAAATGTGATTCTATTTAAACAGTTTACACTCAAATTTAAGTAGAGTTTAGAAAAAAAAGTGAAATATTTTAAGAACTCTGAGGAAAAACCAAGAACCTGAACAAAGTAATAGCAAAAGCAAAAACAAAGAAACAACAGTAAACAGTCAAAATTTCTTCACACTAAAAGGAAGTAAAAATAATATAAACAGAAAAATTCAGATCAGCTAAATATGATTTGTGCTTTCTGGACTTTACTTCCTCCCATTCTCCTTGTCTCCCTGCTTTCACATTCTCCTCAGTTAACTTTTACTCAATCTTCCAAAAGTCGAACACTCTGCTCTTCTACCCGACAGCATGTATGTATGGTCTGAACCACACTCATCTGGCTGTGCTGTGCCATCTACTGCAGTTACTGTCCATTCTTCCATGTACTTATACCTCTCACTCACAACTTTGCTGAGGTCTGACAGTGACATCTGGTATGTTATTCAGCATGTAACTAAGCATCTGAGAAATTTTACATGCTTCAATGTATCTACAGATTTGATGGTCTGACTTGATAAGAACTGGAAGGTAACTTCCCCCAACCAGATCTGTTTAATTCATATCTGTATATGCTATGAACAAATGGCTCGCTCCAAAAAGATGTCTTTCTGAATGAAGGAGTAAGTTAAGTTTCTGCATATAAACTGAGGAAAATGAGCCAGTTTTAATAGCGATTTAATAGCAATTCAGATGACAAAACATAAGCAAATATACAAAGTTCAATGCATCAAACTGTCTAAATAAGGAATGCTTTATTAAAAACAAATATCCTAATATTGTATGTGCAGCACAGTAAACAGGTCTAAAGACATATTTTACCCACTTTTCTACTATTCATTTACTTGCTATGCACTTTATGTACTCAATTACTTTAGTACCAACAATCCAATAAGATTAAGTAGTAGCTGCATTTTACAAATAATAAGCCCAAATAGGCTCTTGGCCCGAGGTTACAGAGTTAAAAAGTGTTGATGTCAATCATCAGAATCAATCTGACTCCAAAGCACTTGTTCTTGCCATCAAGCACACCACTAATCAGTCCTTGTCCTGGCATAACTCATGGGCTAAAAGAAGGGGAGGGCAGATGTATTTAAATAACAACAACGTGTGATAATAAACAATATTCTAGTATGAACAAAGTCCATGAGGTAAAAAAAGGAAAGTGAATAATTTTGCCATTCTGCATGTAGGATAAATGCTGACCAAAGAAACATCAGAGAAAGAGAAGCTGAGGAAAGAGGGAAAGGGCATTCCATGCTGAACAGGGAGACACACAGGCAGCAAATAAAAAATACAGTAGGAACACTTCAAAATATAAGCAGATTTGTTTTGCACAATGTGTATCATTCTCTTCTAGAATGTTTCTATAGGATCTATAAATCTGTTTTGGAGGAGAATCAGGTCTTCTAATGAGAACAGGAAGACATCTAGATGACTGCTTTATGAAGGATCTAAGGAATAAGAATCTAACAGAATAACAATAGAAAAGTACTTATATGTAAAGCTGTATTAAAAAAGAGGGAGCTGGGCTTGGTGGCTCAGCCTGTAATCCCTCGCCTTTGGGAGGCTGAGGTGAGTGGATTGCCTGAGCCCGTGGGTTCGAGACCCGCCTGGGCAGCGAGACCTCATCTCTACAATAAATCAAAAAACCAGCCGGGCGTGGTAGCGCACTCCTGTAATTCCGGCTACTTGGAAGGCTGAGGCGGAAGGATCGCCGGAGCCCAGCAGGTCGAGGTTGCGGTGGCCGGAAGCGACCACTGCACTCCAGTCTGGGCGACAGAGTGAGACTCCAACTCAAAAAAAAAAATAAATAAAAATAAAAAAAATAAAAAAAATAAAAAAGAGGGAAGGCTGGGCACAGTGGCTCAGCCTGTAATCCCAACACTTTGGGAGGCTGAAGCAAGAGGATTGCCTGAGCCCAGGGGTTCGAGACCTGCCACTTGGTGAAACCCTGTCTCTAAAATAAATCACAAAATTAGCTGGGCGTGGTGGTAGTTCCAGCTACTTGGAAGGTTGAGGTAGAAGGATCACCTGAGTCTGGCAGGTTGAGACTGTGGTGGCCATGACTGTGCCACTGCCACTCCAGCCTGTGAGAGTGAAACTCCAAATCAAAAAAAAGGGGGAGTGGAGTAAACTTAATACGGAATACAAAAGATACATACATATATTCTTAGAAGCATCACAGACAGGATTGGATGGGACCTGAACCAGAATATGTAAGCAACAGAGTGAAATGAAGGCGAGGACAAAAAGCCCATGGAAGAATCTGTAAACCTTGAAGTGAGCAGCCTGGAGTGAAGAATCTAAGTGAGCACAAAACCAAGCACTGAACATGAGCAAAGCCCAGTGAGGGGACCCAAAGACGGTCTTTAGAGTGTATAATGAGGATATTCAGCTTCAACATGATTTCCCAAAGTAAATTATAAAACTCCAGTGACACAGAGAGTGCCAACCACCCTAATATATAAGTTTGCAAGAAGAAAATTAACCTAATAAAATATCTCTTGCTGACCATCTCTTCCAAGGTGGAAACAAGGAGGGGAAACTGTTATTCCAGACTTAAATTCTAACCAACAAAGAACTGGTTGGTTATAGCAAAAATAACAGAAACCCTAGGAATATGTGACATAATTTTAGGATTCACAGAAGCAACGAATGAGAATAACTAGACTTGAGTTATTGAACAGCAGGCATTCCAACTATTTTTGCAATTGCCACAGTGTATTCCAATCATTTGTTTACATGTTCCTGTTTTTCAACTAGACTTTGAGCTCCTCTAGGGAAAGGGTCTTGATTTAATCATCTCTCTATGGTGAACAGTGCCTGAACCTCAGTAGGTACTTTAAGTTTCCTAAATGAACATTTACTTCCAGGTTTTTAAAGAAAACAACTTTCTAATAAAGGTCAGAAAAGGGATAGGTGGGGGTGGTCCCACGGTTATAAGGAGCAGTGAGTGATTCACTGAAGTTGCTCAAACATGACCTTCTGAGGGAAAACGAAAGTAAATCTAAAGAGGCCGTCACTGAACAGTGAGAATCTGATAGGACTAGATTTGAAAAGAAGGCTTTTGGGAAGATAGGTAGAGGTATATAAACTACTTGCATATAAGAGCATCATAATCCTTTTAAATTAAAGTCAGAATCTGTATGATCTGAATGTGAAAAACTCCAAAGGCAAGAAAAAACTATGTTTGGAATAAGGGGAGAATTAGAAAAGGTCACTGCTCAGACTGATGTCATAATAGTAAGCCACAAGAAAAGGCAAAGCAATGTAGTTCCATGTTCATTTTGCTTGATTCCTACTTTAGACAAGAACATGATCTTCAAATCAAAAGGACAGATTAAGCAATGTGGAGAAGAAAAATGTAAATCAGGAGAGATGCAAAGACACTGAAAAAGCATCTACTCAATTTAAATGAGCTGAGATGCAAAATGAATTGTAACCCAGTGTATTAATCCCCACAGGTGAGATCACAAAACCATGGTTAAGACAAGTGCCAGAAACAAGGAAACAGCAGATTCTAAAAGCTACAAGCTTGTAATTAACTCTTGGTAAAATTCTAAAACACACGAGAGGCTTGATGGTTTCTTTAGAAATGAATATGACAGGCTATCGATCACTTGTTCTGTTTGCTTGTGTTTGGGGGCATTTTTGATGGGTAAAATAATATATAGTATCTTGGCTGGAACCTCAGCTCCCCTCCAACTGAAATGCACAGAAGCTACACTTTAATTTTGAAACTGACCAATCATAAAGGCAGCTCCCACTGACGACTGTCTTCCACTGGAAACGCCTTTCTTCTATGTCCCATAGCCCACTTCCTTTCCTCTTCTGCCATCTGCCCAAGCCCACAGACTGTGCAGCCAGTTCCCTTCCCATTCCACCGACACATCAATCCTCAACAAGAATGGAATAAAGTTATCAATGAGAGTCAACATGAATTTTCATAGAAAACCAACTGCATCAAAACAATTTATTCTTTGGATAGGCTTCCTAGGATTCAAAAGTATAAACACATCTTGAATTCAGCAGTTGCTGATAAATCTTCTAATGGCTCTCTTTTGTAATAAGCTAGTATAGTATAGATAACAGTAGTGTTTAGATTTACACAAAACTTAAGATACCAAGTCAGCCTAAAAGTCTCTATGATGTCACTAGGCTTATGTTTGACTCACTTACTAAACTTAACAAATCCCATAAAGTTCATTTAAATACATGGAAAATCAATTCTATAGATGACAATCAATCATGGAAACTACTTTTTCTTCTTCTTCGTTTTTTTCTTTTTAAGAGACGGGGTCTTGCTTTGTTGTCCACACTGGAGTGACTGCAGTGGTACGATCATAGCTCACTGCAGCCTTCAACTCTTGGGCTCAATCTCCTGAGTAACTGGGACTACTGGCACATACCAACACATCCAGCTAATTACAACAACTGTTAAATTAAAATTTTTACACTCTTCACACATTAATAACATTTATCTATCATTTCATATTCATGTAGTTCTTTCATAAGACAAACTTATACAATTGGGATATTAAAAAAAAGGATACACTCCAACCATACCAGAACCAAACACGCAAAGATTGACAGATATACAAGGGGAATCCCCCAAAAAACTGGTATTTATTAAAAATTGTGCGCTTATTCTTATGTTTAAACTTCAGTCATCTTCAGAGTACTCTGAAGCAATACACCTATTGAGTCACTTTTCCCACTGCTCAGAACGGTTTTTGAACTTGTCAATTTTGATGCCTTTTAATGCTTCTGCCATTTTTTGTTTCACCTCCTACACACTGGCAAATGTTTCCCTTTGAGGACTTTTTTATCCAAGGAAACAAAAGTCACTCAGGGTGAGATCAGGTGAATAGGGAGGGTGGGGCATGGAGGTCATGCTGTTTTTGGTCAAAAACTGCAAAACATTCAGCATGGTGTGGGCAAGTGCGTTGTCATGGTGGAAGAACAAGTTTTGCCACAACTTGGGGTGCTTCTTCCGCAAATCATGACACAACCTTCTCAAAACTTCCAGATATAAACTTTGATTGACCATTTGCTCTAGAGAAACAAATTCCAAGTGTACTAAAAGGGACCCACCCTCCAAAAGATAATTCTAGGTGTTTTGGAGTCCCCCATATATTTTAAAAAATACATTAGAAAAATGCAGAGTGCCAGAGATCTAACTACCTAGTAGTGTGTATGAAAAAAGGTCTAGTGATTTTACATAATATAGGCTTATGTTATATGCTATGACAACTGGTAAAAGAACTTGTAAAAAAAAGTGACATTAAGACCATGTAGATAGACATGAAATGTCTAACTTAGCAATTGTATGACCTTATCACTTGGGTAAATCACAAATGATAACCACCCTGAGCATCAGTTTTTTCATTTATAAAATGGGGATAATACCTACAAGATATTTTTATAAAAGAGCTGCAAACATAAACACAAGCATTTGTGTAAGAACAATTTTAATTAAAAAGTAGAACTATTATCTGATCACATGTGGGTTATTATTATTTTCCAGAGATGAGTTCTCGCTGTTGCCCACAATTGTGCAATGGCACAATCATAGCTCACTGCAGCCCCCAACTCCTGGGCTCAAGTGATCATCCGCCTCCCACGTAGCTGGGACTACAAGTGTATGTTACCATGCCCAGTAAACTAAAAAACGTTTTGCTTTTTTTTTTTAGTTGGAGTCTCACTCTTGTTACCCAGGCTGGGAATGCAGTGGCATGCTCACGGCCACCGTAGCCTCGACCTGCTGGGCTTAGGCAATCCTTCCGCCTCAGCCTTCCAAGTAGCTGGAACTACAGATGCATCCCACCATGCCCGGCTAGTTTTTGTGATGTATTGTAGAGATGAGATTTCACCAAGTTGCCCAGGCTGGTCTCGAATTCCCAGGCTCAGGCAATCCTCTTGCCTTGGTCTCCCAAAGTGCAGGATTAGAGGGATTACTGTCTGAGCCACCACGCCCCGCCATGTTTTGTTTTGCTTTTTTTTAGAGACAGGTCTCCTTATGTTGCTCAAGCTGGTCTTGAACTCTTGATCTCAAGTAACCATCCTGCCTCAAAGCCTCCCAAATAGCTGAGATTACAGGTATGAGCCACCATGCTCGGCACTTGTGGATTATTACATTCAAGTGTGAACTTCGTATTTTAAGAAAGGCAATGTCAAACCCAAATTTGTGTAGAGAAGAAACTAGACTACAGAGACAAGTGAAAATCATGTTAAATGTGGAATGGTTGAAAGAACTGAGGATGTTTGATCTATATTCAGAAGTTACTAGATAACTGGTAACTGCCTTCACATATTTGACAAAATATACTCAAGTATAAATAGGAAAAAGTAAGATTCTGGTTTAACCAAGAGAAAAAAAAATCTAACAATTACAAGTTGCCCCAAATAACTTCCAAGTATTAATCTCCTAAAACAGCTTAGGAGTACACATAAAGAGTTCTGAAAAAGCAGGTATTTTATAGACTTTCTAAATTGAGTATGTTTTATGGATGATCTACCAATATTTTTATATATAGATGTGTCACAAATGAGTGATCCAATAAAAAATGTTATTAGGTGAAACTTTTTTTTGAGTTGGATGGAGTCTCACTCTGTCACCCAGACTGGAGTGCAGTGGTTGCTCCCGGCCACCGCAGTCTTGACCTGCTGGGCTCCAGTGATCCTTCCGCCTTAGCCTTCCAAGTAGCCGGAATTACAGGCGCACACTATCACGCCCGGCTATTTTTTTTTTATTTATTGTAGAGATGAGGTCTTGCCAAGTTGCCCAGGTGGGTCTCGAACCCGCAGGCTCAGGCAATCTACTCACTTCAGCCTCCCAAAAAGCGTGGGATTACAGGCTGAGCCACCGAGCCCGGCTTGGGTGAAACTTTTTAAAGTTGTTTTGCTTTTTTTTAGAGACAGGTCTCCTTATGTGTTAGGAAAGGGGGGAGTGTTAGAAAAATAAGGAAAAGCCAGGAGTTGAGGTTTCCCGAATTCCAAGGTTAAAAAGACAGAAAAAAAGTATCACAAAATGGAATGAGTGGGAAGATGTTGACAATGAACACCACAGTGTCACAGTGGAACCAACAGGTATATTATAACTCACATGCAAATGAACCTGATTAAATGCTCTCCAAACTCCAGATGTAACAAAGGCGACCCCTACTTTGCAAACCTCCAGAAGCAATATCATGCTCTCAGCCACCAATTTTCATTCAACAAACATTTGCTGAATGTCTACTCTACCATTTTTTCTGGAGTGGGATGCTATAATATTCTCTAGCAGCCTCATAAAAGCCATGTTAGTCTGCTTTTTTTTTTTTTGAGTTGGAGTCTCACTCTCGCCCAGACTGGAGTGCAGTGGCCGCTCCTGGCCACTGCAGCCTCGACCTGCTGGGCTCCGGCGATCCTTCCGCCTCAGCCTTCCAAGTATCCAGAATTACAGGCACGCACTACTATGCCCGGCTAATTTTTTGATTTATTGTAGAGATGAGGTCTCGCTGCCCAGGCGGATCTCGAACCTGTGGGCTCAGGCAATCCACTCACCTCAGCCTCCCAAAGGCGCGGGATTACAGGCTAAGCCACCGAGCCCGGCTTGCTTTTTATTTTTTTTTTTAAGGCTAGTCAAATGAAGTTCTGCTTGTTTTAGTATTTCTTTAGTGGTTCACTGAAGATTGGCCATTATGAATGAAATCAGTGGTAGCTTTTGATTGCTTAGTGCCAAAAGATGTTTACTAGGGTACAAGTTCCTTTCCAGACCAAAGTATTTTGCTGCCCATGCAACAAATTCCTTTATGGTTAGATGTCCACTGAAATTCCTAAGATTCCTGCTGTTAATAATTTTCCAAATTAAAAGATTCCCAAATTGTCTAAAAGTTATTTAAAACATCAATCTCAGTCCTTTACTGCATCTGATTAGCACACTTGTATTTCAGTAGTAAAAAATCAGTCTCGTCTTTTTCTAAAAGGTGCTTCCCATCAGTGTAGAATTATTAAAAGTGTTTATGTAAAAGTAACAAAATCCCAAATTAAGAATAAAATTATTCACCTTTCTGAAACATGCTTTTAATTGACAATTTATTCATTAACCAGTTATGAGCTTCATTTTTAGAAGTATTTTTTAGGCAGTAAAAGATTTACTTTAATTTCAGAAAACTATAAAATTTTCTCATTATTTAACACTAAAACTAAATGCAAAAGATAGGGTATAGTCATGGTGATAAATATTTCCAACACAATAGACCAAGTAGACATCTTTAACAGTTCTTTCTCATTGTATTTGTTACCCAAACCAAGAGATATTTATTAAGGCTTGTTTGGGATTATTTATTTATTATTTATTTATTTTTTATTGATTGTAGAGATGAGGTCTCGCCAAGTTGCTCAGGCGGGTCTCGAACCTGGGGGCTCAGGCAATTCACTCACCTCAGCCTCCCAAAGGCGCGGGATTACAGACTGAGCTACTGAGCCCAGCAAGGGACTATTTTTTAAAAATAAATGTTTGTGGCTGGGGGCGGTGGCTCAAGCCTGTAGTCAGCACTTTAGGAGGCCAAGGTGAAGGGACTGACTGAGCCCACGGGGTTGAGAACAGCCTTGGCAACTTGGCAAGACCTCATCTCTACAATAAATAAAAAATTAGTCGGGTGTGATAGCATGTGCCTATATTTCTGGCTACTTGGAAGGTTGAGGCAGAAGGACTGCCTGAGCCCAGCAGGTCGATGCTGGGGTGGCCATGAGCATGCCATGGCACTCCAGCCTGGGCAACGGAATGAGACTCCAACTCAAAAAAAAAACAAACAAATAAATGTATGTTTTCAAAATAAGCAAGTATGAAATTTAACTATCTTAGCTATGTGAAATATGTGACTTAAAAAACAAGACTGGAGCCGGGCTCAGTGGCTCAGCCAGTATATCCTGTGCTTTGGGAGGCTGAGGAGAATGGATTGCCTGAGCCCGCGGGTTCAAGACCCGCCTGGGCAACTTGGCGAGACCTCATCTCTACAATAAATCAAAAAATTGGCCAGGCATGGTAGCACACACCCGTAGTTCAACTACTTGGAAAGCTGAGGCGGAAGGATCGCCAGAGCCCAGCAGGTCGAGGCCGCGGTGGCCGGGAGCAGTCACTGCACTCCAGTCCGGGTGACAGAGTGAGACTCCAACTCAAAAAAAAAGAAAAAGAAAAAGACTGGGTGGGGCACGGTAGTTCAGCCTGTAATCCCAGCACTTTGGGGGGCTGAGGCGAGAGGACTGCCTGAGCCCACGGGTTCGAGACCAGCCTGGGAAACTTGGTAAGACCTTGTCTCTACAATAAATCACAGAAACGAGCTGGGCGTGGTGGTGTGCGTCTGTAGTTCCAGTTACTTGGAAGGCTGAGGTAGAAGATCACCTGAGTCCAACAGGTTGAGGCTGCAGTGGCCGTGAGCGTGTTACTGCACTCCAGTCTGGACGACAAGAGTGAGACTCCAATTTAAAAAAAAATACGTAATAAAAAAGACTGAAGGAAACTTAAATGTATATTACTAAGTGAAAGAAATCAATCTGAAAAGGTTACATGCTACATGATCCTAACTATATGACATTCTAAAAAAGGCAAAACTATGTTTTGTTTTGAGTTGGAGTCTCACTCTGTCACCCAGGCTGGAGTGCAGTGGCACACTCATGGCCACCTCAGTGTCGACCTACTGGGTTCCAGCGATCCTCTGCCTCAGGCTTCCAAGTAGCTAAAACTACAGGCGCGCACCACCATGCCTGGCTTATTATTATTTTTTAATTGTAGAGACGAGGTCTCACCAAGTTGCCCAGGCGGTCGCCAACCCACCAGCTCAGGGACAAACTATGTTTAGGTTACTTAGTGAATGTTAAGTTTGGAAGTAAAAAGTAACATAGCTGGTAGTAATCTTATTCTAACGGGGAACTAGGGAGGAGTAGTGCATATGTATCAGCAATCCATAATTATGAATTCTAAAAAAAACTATTAATTTGAACAGAGAGAACCTAAGTAAAACAATGACTATAACTGAGCATTCAGTTTAAGGTCAATGAGAAAATGGCTGATGAAATCATAATCCAGGGTCTCCTTTACCTTTAGCTGGGTACTCTCAACTTACATATGTAATCAAGGAAAAATTAAATAGCTTCAGGTGTCAGACTTATTGCAAATGCCAACACATAACACACAATGTTTAAAAACACCCCACTAAAGTTCTAGATCACTACTTTCTGCTTTAGACACGCTATTTCAGTATGCAAGACTGATCGAGTATATAGTCCTTGGGATAAGATCTCACCATATAAGGAAAGAGCGCTAGGCTACAAAAGTTGATTGCAGGCAGCTTTCTTGAATTTCCTCTTGGAGATGGTGATGGTATTACCATCTTTAAATCCTTGTGGTGCTTTCCGTTTCATCATGCTGAAAACAAGAACTTCCTTGATTGAAATTAAAAAAAAAATCAGCAGATACACTATTATTCTACATGATGTAATGCAGGGCAACTCTTCTTCAATGATGAATCTGAAATCACATCTTTAGTGTGGGTGTAATATATCTTGGTGCTATTATTATAAGGATTTTTCCATTTTGTAATATTAGAAATGTCACTAGTCTAGTGGTTATGTGTGATGGCTCTTAAATGCTTTCTGGTGGTACTACAGAAAAATCCTGGGTAAATTAATTTCCACCTCTATTTTACTCTTTATGTTAGACCTGACATTGGTAATTATGTAATTACCATAGGTTTAAATTAAGAGTACCTACAAGGTTTCAGTTTTTTCCTCTTCTAAAGTGACTCCAAGATCACTGGGTCACATTTAACACAAGGCTGATTTGACAACCTACAGAATCTGTGACAACAGCTACCAGTGTGGTCATTTTGAAAGTCTTCATTACTTACACCAATATTCATAGCTGAAAGCCCTTGGCTTGAGAACTGTTAAATAATCAAACTGTATAACACAACAATGTTTAGGGAAAAGATAAATCCTGAATCTTGAAGTTTTGTTCTCCAAGTTATATGTATGAAAACACATTCAGATGATGAGGGCTAAAGAAACTTTAAATTTTTGTTACAATGTGACTAAGAACAAATCACAATTCTTCTGAAGTTTATTATTATTAAGCAGTAATAATTATTGTCATTATTATTTTATCTTTAAAAGGACACTTAAAGATTATGTATTCATAGTGCTGAAAAAGTCTCTTGATTCCAATACTCATTTTTTCTTAATTATCCTTTCCTTGAGTTTTCCTAAAGAATGTGACATAGATGGATATGCTTAGTAGTGGGAGTGGAATTTGATAAGAGCTATGAAAATATTTGTTCAGAAATACATGACCAGGGTGAGGTGGGCACTGGTATTGTAACCTTACTGCATTTAAATAAGATCTTTGGTGCCTTTAAAAAAAAGAAGAAGCAGAGAAAGACAATAAAAATGCAGCACTTATTCTCATAAATTAATTAGGTTACAGCAGGAATAAATACATGTAAAGTCACAGAGAAATGGCCTGAGACATCTCCCTCTGCTGTAATCACTAAATGGAGGATTTAACTGAACTCTACTTTGTATAACAACCCACAAGTATGCACATACCATATACACACATTCAACTGCATATGCGTATAGAGGGCTAGGCTTATGTTCACCTTAGCTAAGCAAACCCTTTTTTACATAATGTTAATTAAGTATCACAAACACAGTAAGACTATTATTTCAAAACTATTCATAGAGTTCCTTCAAACATTTTTACCTACTAAGGAAAGTAAATCTCCTAAGGGTTTCATGCCTAGAGATCACTGCCTTTTTTTTAAAAGAGAGGTGTAGAAAGTTGTTTGATACACAACCTAAAGGAACTACTACAGCTACACAGAAACATTACATATTTTAAGGTTTAACATTTGCCTTTCAGCCTACTGGGTAAGACACTGAGTATATAAGCCCCTATTACCACAGCTAAAATAAGGAATAGACAAAAATTCTCACAACAAGAGTGGGTTATTTGTTTCTGCTATTTTAACACTGAGATAATTAAAGAATGGTACTGGGCCACTGAACTGTACTTTTTCTTTTTTTTTTTTTTTTGAGTTGGAGTCTCAGTCAGTCGCCCAGACTGGAGTGCAGTGGCCGCTCCCGGCCACTGCAGCCTCGACCTGCTGGGCTCCGGCAATCCTTCCGCCTTAGCTTTCCAAGTAGCCGGAACTATAGGCACGCACTACCACGTCTGGCTAATTTTTTTGATTTAGTGTAGAGATGAGGTCTTGCCAAGTTGCCCAGGCAGGTTTCAAATCCGTGGGCTCAGGCAATTCACTCACCTCGGCCTCCCAAAGCGCAGGATTATAGGCTGAGCCACCAAGCCCGGTTGAATTGTACATTTTAAAATAATTCATTTTATGCTATGTGAATTTCACCTCTATTAAAAGAAAGGCTTTATAATTTATATGAGGGGAAAAGCTTTTGGGGTTGTTGCTTTGTAACAGTGCAATAATGGGTTTGAAAGCCAAACAGGATATTAGAGCAACAAAACTGTTCTAAACCAGTATGTTCCAGGGTCAGCTTTTAGCTTCCAGGACCCATTAGAATAAGGTGAAGTGGGCTAAGACAACGAAATCAATAGTTACCTTAGGAAGTGTGGTCAAAAGGAACCTGGAGAAAATCAATTGGTTCTCAAGGTCAACAATTTAAAGCTGTTTCTGGGTACGTCACTTCAATTCTCAAGTGGTCTAGATTACTTCAGGTCTAGGTACTTAACAGGTGCAAAACTAGATTATTGTATAGCTCAAACACATAGGAGATGCTCTAAAAGACCAAGAAAGAGAATATAATCTCCTTAGTAAATCTTGAATTATCAAGAGTGAGTTTTTGGAAATAGCTCCTGATTAAGAAAGCTGTAGACGGTGGTATGACCAACAATGTAAAGTGGCTAGATTGTTACTCATGAAAACAAATTACAGGGAGGTAAGAAGGTCCAAGGAACAGTGGCTTCTCAATCCATCAGCCTGGTTTTACAAACATAGCACTCTTGAGAAATGGTTTGTATTTTGAAGCATTATTATTATTATTATTATTTTGAGTTGGAGTCTCACTCCGTTGCCCAGGCTGGAGTGCGGTGGCATGCTCAGGGCCACCCCAGTGTTGACTTGCTAGGCTCTGGCGATCCTTTCACCTCAGCCTTCCAAGTAGCTGGAACTACAGATGCGTGCTACCATGCTCAGCTACTTTTTGATTTATTGTAGAGATGAGGTCTCACCAAGTTGCCCGAGCGGGTCTTGAACCCACGGGCTCAGGCAATCCACTCACCTCGGCCTCCCAAAGTGCTGGGATTACAGGCTGAGCCACTGAGCCCAGCCAACTTTCACATCTTAAGTCACATTTCTACCAATCTCCAGCATTCACTGGGGTTTACTTACACCTGTCCCATCTCATCCCTGTCTTTTCCCAGGTCTCCCCTAGTATTCTGCTTCCAGGTTCTCCAGTCATGCTTTGAGGAAATAAGCTTTCCTTCAGATCATTTTCAACTTGCAGAAAACCTGACCCATGATAGGCAGTATCAATGTTTGCTACAGTTCTTTCATTAAGTTTGACTTCCTACTATCTTGAAAAGATTGGAGGGAAATAAGATAAAGAAGGAACTATAACAGGTTACAAAAGCTTTCCCACCACTAGCCCTATCCTTTCCCTGATTTTCTCTCAACATTTAGCATTGAGTGGTCAACACACTCACCAGTCTCCTTAGTTTTGACTTCCTTAACAACACGAACCTGTTCTTGGGCCTCATCAAAATCTAAAATCAACTGGGCACGATAGCTCATACCTGTTAACTCCAGCACTTTGGGAGGCTGAGGCAGGAGAATTGCTTGAGCCCTGGAGTTTGAGACTAGCCTGGTCAACATAGTGAGTCCTTGCCTCTATGAAAAATCAAAAAATTAGCTAGGCATAGTGTCATGTGCCTGTGGTACCAGCTACTCGGAGGCTGAGGTAGAAGGATCATCTAAGCCCAGGAGGTTGAGGCTGTGGTGAGCTATGATCATGCCACTACACTTCAGCCTGGGTGGAAGAGTGAAACTTGGCCTCAAAGATAAAATAAAAATAAAATCATTCAACTCCATTCCACATAACTCACACCATTGGTTCACAGGAAACTGCATTAGTGAACTCTTTTTGGCCACAAGATTAGATATTTCCTTCTTTTTTTTGAGTTGGAGTCTCACTCCGTCGCCCAGACTGGAGTGCAGTGGCATGCTCATGGCTACCCAGCCATGACCTCCTGGGCTCAGGTGATCCGTCTATCTCAGCCTTCCAAGTAGCTGAAACTACAGGTGTGCACTACCTTCCTAAAGTGCTGGGATTATAAACTTGTGTCACTGCGCCTGCCCCCTCCCCCTTTTTTTGAGTTGGGGGTCTCACTCTGTTCACAATGATCATGGCTCACATCTGCCTTGATCTCTCCTAAAGCTAAACGGTAGTCTCATCTCAGCTAATCTCCACCCACCAGAAGACCTCTTTTAATCCTGATTAGCCATCTTCTCTTCAGCAATGACAGTGTTTTCCTCTAATTAACTCTATATGGTCTGTCTTTAAGTATTCAGGTCAATACTCAAGTGATCCTTCCTGAGTAGCTGGGACTACAGTTGTGTATCACCACACCCAGCTTTTTTTTTTTTTTTTTTTAATTTTTGTAGAAACCAGGTGTCGCTATGTTGCCCAGGCTGGTCTCAACCTCTTGGACTCAAGCAATCTGCTTTCCTCAATCTCCCAAAGTGATGGGATTACAAGTGTGATCCACCGTGCCTGGCCAGATTAGATATTTCAATGTGGTCTTCTTGAATATTTTTATGTCCCTGTCTTCTTCACCTTCTAACCAAACTCTCAATATTTGCTTTTTCCACCTCTAATGCTTAGTGCTAAGCTAAATCAGAGGAAAAACAGCTCCCATCTCCACTCTTTCACCTCCATTTCAAACAATAATTCACTGTAATAATTACTGATATGACCTCCTTCATCTATATTCATTTTCTCTAATTTCACTTTTTCGCCAAGCTACTCACTGCTCTTACAAATAAGAGGAAGACACAACCCACCTCTCTTAAAGCTAAAATGTAACCTCCTCACAGCTAACCTCCCACCACCTTAAGGCCTCTTTTTAGCCTATTGATTAGCCATCTTCTCTTCTGTACTGTCAAGCTCTTCCTTTCAATTAGCTTCATATGTTCTGTCTTTAAATATTCAAGTCTCTTCCTTGCATAAAAGCAATGCCTTCTAAAATACCACCCATCTAGTTAGCATCTTTTCTCTTCACTTTTATTTGTGAATGTTTTGACTAAGTAGTCAATGATTGCTGCATCTGTATCCTTGACATTTCCTCATTCATCCTAAAAATCTGGTTTCCATTCTGCACCTTTCTATGAAAGCTACATTTTTAAAGATCACCAGAGATGTTGCCTAATCTAAAAGCTTTTCTCAGATCTTATGCTTTTTAATTTCCAATTCATAATTTCTTCTCCATTCCAACTGTTGCTTTTCTGGTCTAGGCCAACTTATTTGCACTTGCCAGTGATGGTGTGCTAGAAATGCTTTCTAAATGGTTCTAACTGCAGTCAAATCTATTATCAAATTACTCTTCTTAAAATACTATAATCAAGTTACATCTTTGCCAAAGAATCTATACTTCTCTGCCACTGACCACATCCTCATCAAGGCTAAACTCTTCTTTCAAGGTTTTAGGCACAATTAACCAAGGTTACCTGTACCTGTAAACCTCAGTTGAATCCTTGCTGTCCCCTTCCCTTCCAGCCCCTACAAACCATGCTAATCTCTGCCTCTAGTCCTTGTTCAATCTGTATCCTTTATAGTACTGATGCTCCCCTGCATTTATCTAAATTTAAGCCATCTTTCAAAGTCAAGAATGTCCCATATCCTTTTTATGAAGCCTGTACCAGCTCACAATAATTTCTATTTCTAATTGCTATCTTTACCTCTGCATCTACTTAGTGCTGGGTTTGTTCACTTAACATTTCATGTGTGAATACCTGCATATATTATTGCCATGTATCCAGCACAAGGAGGTACACAGCAGGTACTCATTCAAATAGAGATATAGCACTAAGAGCAGAAGGACTAGCATGATACCAGATAATTTGACTTTGGTCAGTTCTATAGAATAAAGACATCCATATCACTGTGTGGACTCATCATGCCTTTATTTTTTTTCCCTTATGCTACCCTAAGAGATTTACCATTTCTTTATAAAATAATTAAAAAGAAGTAGTTATTGTATTTGCAACTGTATGACACCCATCTCTTTTTTTTATTGTTATTGAGTTGGAGTCTCACTCGGTCACCCAGACTGGAGTGCAGTGGCCACTCCCGGCCACCGCAGCCTCGACTTGCTGGGCTCCAGCGATCCTTCCGCCTCAGCCTTCCAAGTAGCTGGAATTACAGGCATGCGCTACCACGCCCGGCTGATTTTTTGATTTATTGTAGAGATGAGGTCTCGCTGCCCAGGCGAGTCTCGAACCCGCGGGCTCAGGCAATCCACTCACCTCAGCCTCCCAAAGGCGCGGGATTACAGGCTGAGCCACCGAGCCCAGCTGATACCCAACTCTTAAAGCAAATTTATGAAAACGTCATGCGTAATCAAACAAACCAATCCAAAACCTTAAAACTCAACAGGATAAAATGTTCTCTAGTTTATATATAAACAAAAACTACTTGGCGGACTTCATTTTGTAAAGTTTCAATGCACCTGCAATTTGTTCCTTTCTCTTGGCTTTCTGAGGCAATGCTTCTGTGGGAGTACTTCCCTATGGACTTATGTCACAGCAGAAGAGCTCTGGCAGTTTTGAAGATGCTTGGAATATCATACAAATAGGATACATGTCAACAGAAATGTGCAAAGACAAAATGCATTAAAGTTTTTCTTTTTCTTTCTTTCTTTTTTTTTAGGAACACATGTATAGAAGGCTCTACTTAATTCCTAGGATGTTAGGTAAAGAGTAAGAGATATAAGCATACACATGCATAAATTAGAATAACGAATGTATCTTTCCTATTAAGGTTTTTCATCTCTCTCCAAATTATCATATATTTAAAACTTAAAGTATAAGTACCCTTTGTTGCCACTGTCAGAGAATTTATTGACAAATAAAACAAAGTGAGTCTGGACTACTATGGTGGCTTCTTGTGATTAAAATAAATCAAGAGCTGAGTTGATAGAAATAATGTGAAATTAAACTTTCATTAGACTTTATCCTTGATGATAAAGTGTATATTTACTCCTCCTTGTATCTTTCAAGATCTAGTTCAAGCCACTACAGAATAGGTAGTATTCAAATCTTTAATTAATGCTTTGTTGAAATAAGGGAGAATATACAAAATATCACCTGGAAAAACAAAATGCAACAGTAAAACGAAAAGGAAAGTATACTTAATCAGAAAATATATTCTAATGGAATCCTTAAGAAAATAAGAGGCACTTGGCATTCATCATACAACTAAAATCATTCAATGGCAGGTGTCTGCTTTCCACAGTAGCACTAGAAACATTTGAAGGCAGCAGTTCTTTTTTGTTGTTATTGTTGTTGTGAGGGGGAGTGGTTTCCCCAAACACTTTATAAATCTAATAATTATAGATTGTCTCCCAGGAAAAAAATGAACATATGTATAAAAACACAAAACCACAGTTTTGCATGTATTTTCAAAGGTTTTAGACTCCAGGTTAAACATTCCTGTGTTAAGAAAAACCTCTAAAGGTTAAGGATGTAGAAGTATATAAAGTTTCCCTTGTGCATGATAGATCAAAAAACAAACTTGATGCTTTTTAAGAATTTCTCATTCTTCCATTATTTTGGTTTTAACTTGTTTGCAATGTGAGGTGGTAGTTCTTTTATGGGTAGTGTAAATTCTTCTGTGCTTTAGTGTAAAATTATGACTATTATTTTAAGGCTTCAGTTTTTTTAAAGCCATATTAAATAAAATATTAAGCAAGCAAAAAGGTGAGGCTAATAAGGTCTAGAATTACAAAGTGAGTTTAAAAGATCATCTTTAGTCATTCTATGCAAAAATTTAGAAACTGACATCTCATTGTTCAAGAAATATTTTCCTGATTTACGGTGTGCTTGTAAGCAGGGTGAGGAGAAGCAGTAGGAAGGAAACAGTTTTAGGATTCTATTCAGGGATCTGGCAAGTCTGAACAAACTACCTAAAAAGTTTTTCTGCACTATGTATGAGAAAGGACAGAGAAATCTACCAGGAAGGAAACCTTGTTTAACAGGCATTACCTCTCCACATTGAGGAGTAAGTAACAAGAGATAACCACCTTCCAAAGCTCTGTAAGAAGACTCAAGTGGTAAAAGGTTTACACTGAAGGCTGGAGAAAGCTACTAGCTAGCAAGCTAATTACAATGAGCCAGAGTTTGTCAACAAAGCCCATGAGCCTTAGCCTCACAGGAGACATACATCTTGACCTCTTACAGCAAAAATGAAAACCATAATTAAATTAAGCTATCATAAAAGATTGATGTTTAATAATTCTACAATATTTTACTGGTATTTTCTAAATTGGTCATCTTCTTATGATGCTTCTTAAGATCACTTCTAAATTGAAATTAGAGACTGATATTTATGCCAAATTTTACAAATGTAACTTAAATGGCCAATTAGCTGCTTCTGCACCCTCAGTTAACCCACTGTACCTCAGGTAAAACCATTTAATTTGTCACATTATATCCAGCAGAAAGTAAGCAGATTTTATACAGAGCAGTAACCTTGAAAACACAAACTCCAATGACATTAAGTATAATCTCCTAATAATGTTTTATTATTATTATTTAAAATCTCTAGGCTTCTTTTTTGATTTTCACACTACTTTCATATTTTTTTAGACAAATTAAGGCATACCTTTCATCACAATTGTTTTTTGAAATCTCAAGAGGAGGTGTGATTTTCTCTTTCTTACAAGATGCTTCATTTAGGCAGAATATGGTCATGTTTTCTGAATCGGCTTTTGTCCACTGCTCAGAACTGAGTTATTTTCTTTTATTACCAGTTTTAAAACTATTTCAAGAAATTCTGTATTATCAAAAACATCTCTTCACATTATGACCTAATAAAGTACTTCATCCTCTTAATTAACTGAAGTTACCTATTACAACTTAGGCGGTCTAAGTTGAGAGAATACTCAATCTCTTCTCTTCTGCCTTAGTCTCTCATTCTGGCCAGGTACTTATAATATTATTTTATTATCACATTTTAATTATTAAACAATGAAATTTCCAAACAGATATCCCACAGAAATGCTGCTTGTTCAGTAAAAATGTTACACTACTATGATTGTTACTCACATAAAATGTTTACCCCATATTCAAGTTTCTGATAAGTCAACTATAAGCTGAAATTCTGTTTTTGAGGCATCTCCTGGTGTACTAGGCAGTGCATTAGGAAAAAGATTATATTGCATTTAGGCAATGATAACTATCTTTTAACCATCTATGTATAATTAACAACCATTCAAAAAGAAAGTGCAAATGTGCAAAAGAGAACACAATAGTTTCTACATAGGTAATGCATAATAATAAAGTATATAAATCCAGACAACTAAAAACAATTGCTGACAACATCCTTCTGAGCATTAAATGACACCACCAATTTTGTTTTATATGAACTCTTCTCAAGTATTCAAAGAATGCAATAGACATTATCTTCTTAATTTTCAAATATTTCAGGAGATTTAGGACAGTACCTTTTTTTTTTCCACAAAGCAGAAAACAAAGAACTACCATTACTTTTGCATATTTTCAATAATAGAGCCAAAATAACAATTCTAGCTAATCTCATCTGGGATCTTAGTACTACAAGTTTATTTATATGAGTTAAAAATAGTATCACTCATGAGGAACAATGCCAAACTTATTATGCTAATAAATTATGTTAAAGGCCTAATGAAAAAATACTTCAGCATTTATGAGGTAACACGCTAGCTGTAGGTATGAGGAACGTTTATATCGGCTCTTTTGGGTGTATACATTAAATGCAAAATAAGAACGGAATCATGCAAACATCCGGTTGCCCATGCAAGCACCCCAGAGTCTAATCCTCTCCTCTCAGTCTGCTGTCAGGCCACAGTAGTGTGGAGACTTGTAGGCTGCTGTCCTTGTTGTAATGAATGAGAAGAGGCTGACAGTGGCATGGTCGAAACCTTCACCTCTTCTTCCCCTGTGGAAAAGTCAGTCATGGTCTAGTTATGGGTGACTAGATTTGTTAACAGTCCCTTTAAAATGACTTCAATATTTGGAATACTGATACATATATAAAATACATGCTTAATGTTTGGAATGTGGGTGCAAAACAAGACATGAATTTTGAAATATAAACTTATCAAGTACCTAGACAGTAGTTATACTCTAAACACACCCTTAATTTTAATACTATGTCAGAGAGAAGAACAAATATAATAGATTTATAAATATAGTACAAAAAAAAAGACCAAGCCAACTGGACTCTCCTTATAAATTCAGGTACTCCTAATAATAAATAGTATTTTGTGAAAAAATTAAATCTTAATTTACAGAAGTGAAAACTAATTTTTAAAAGAGAAAAGGTACAAATTCATGTTTTAAAAGCATAAACTATGTATTAGGAAAAATGAAATAACATATATAAATATTAACTTAGTAAGTTAACATATAGCATCTGAAAATTCAATGTACACTTCTGAAGTAATTGGAAAATAGTAAAATGCTAACAATACAATGATCTAATTGACTGAAAAGTGAGATGACTACTTCTAGGTCAGAGAACTATACATAAAAGAGATCAGTTCTAACTGACAACTATTTGACTAAAAATGACTGGTTTCACATGTGACTCAAAATTCAATCAAGTCACTTAAAATAGTTAACAAAGAGGCAAAAAAAGTTAAAGAAAAATGCAGTGTCATAAGTAACGTTTCAATCAACAACAAAAAGAAAAAAATCCAATCCTAAACAGTTTCAAATATTTTTCGAGGTATATTTTGAAACAATAATGTTTATGGACTTAGAATTACTATCACTTGGTTTCCAAATAATTTTTAGCATTATGGAATAATACTAAAAACAACTTGGCAGAGAGTTCTCCGAAAAACAAATCTGCAAAATTACATTCAGAAAGATAACTGACAAAATGCTGAGTCTTTCAATCCACAAAACAGGTTATTTCATAGTTTCTCAGTAAATTGGCAGAGATCCTTATAAATCCCAAGTATATAGCAATGAGGTTGTATAAAGGAAGTTTTGGACTAGAGTTCTTCTTGGTGAGAACATGATACTAATAAGGACTAAGCAAAAGACTGATTTGTATCAAGTCATTAAACTTCTTTCTATTTTGTAACTATACACCATATATTCTTGAGCTGGGCTGATTTGACTCATGAATAGATACTGTTGATAAAAATGGACTTGCAAGTATGTGAGAGCAAAAATCAATTACCCCGGGAAGAAAGCCAAATTAAAGCACATGCCAGTGATAGTTACTTATGAAGGAAAGCATCATTTTGTAGTGCAAAAACACTATTCTGTTACTGAATTTGAGATTTGGGTTCTTGTCCTAATTCCATTACTAATTGAATGTGTGATCTTTTGACAAATTATTCATGCTTTCTGTAACACAGTTTTGCCTTTCCTAAAATGAAGGAATTGGACAAGATAAGTCACTTTTTAGAACAAACGCACATGGTTCCAATAATTTAAAAGGTTTCAATGGACTTGCTATAACTGCCTACTAATCATATTTTCCTTCAAGGATGTTTATTTCAAAAATCTTTCTAAACTTAGCAAACCAAATATGCAGCTCAGAAAATGCTGCTAAAAAAAGAGTTCGCCTAATTAAGAAAAGAATATATTTTAAACACAAAAATGTTTTCAATTAGACAAAGGAAATAAAAGCTGCATTTCTGTCAAACCTCTGGCAACTGTTCTTCCCATGATAGGTTTCAGATATACCAATTTTTAATAACTAACTGAAACAAACCAAGAATAAAAATTAAAATACAAATATACAACAGACACTATCTGTATGACATGGAGCTGACTGCCACCTCTCATTTGCAATTACTGATCAAGAACCCTATTTTAGTCTACATATCTAATGAAAAAATATATGTGCTTTTCCCACTGTAGAATTTGTTTAAAATATTGTCTAAGTATATTAAAGCAGCAGATTCCATTGAAACAGTATGCACTCCCCATTACTGAAGCATTTAATGAATAGCTACCCTGTGTATCATGACAATCACTGGAGGATACAGTTGACCCTCTTTCAATAGTTTAATGCAAGTACAACTAAGTTAAAACTGGGAGTAGTGGTTGCAGATATTACCTAGTTATTAAATTGCTTCAAATTAGACAAAGCTAGGATGTATACAGTTTACGAGATTTTTACTTTCTGTCATTTCTAATAGTTACTAAAAATCCTAAATCACCTAGCCACAATTATACGACTATTCTGCACTGAAGCTGGGCACATTCCAGATTCCTGAGGTATCTGCCAAGTATTTATAAGTCATGAGAGGATTCTTATGTTACTCTTGACAGTTTTAATTATTTTGGTACATTAAAACTAACATTTCTCTAGTCATCAGAGCCTTAAAAATAACCTATTAATAAGTTTAACTATAAATTACCATTTAAGCCAGACTCGGTGGCTCAGCCTGTAATCCCGCGTCTTTGGGAGGCTGAGGTGAGTGAATTGCCTGAGCCCGCGGGTTCGAGACCCGCCTGGGCAGCAAGACCTCATCTCTACAATAAATCAAAAAATCAGCCGGGCGTGGTAGCGCATGTCTGTAATTCCGGCTACTTGGAAGGCTGAGGCGGAAGGATCGCCGGAGCCCAGCAGGTCGAGGCGCAGTGGCCGGAAGCGGCCACTGCACTCCAGTTTGGGCGACCGAGTGAGAATCCAACTCAAAAAAAAAAAAAAAAATTACCATTTAAACACTAAACAAGTCTGTGTAGCCAAAAGTGAAAATGTGGAACTCTCTCCATTTCCCACCAAATACAATGATTCAGAACCTAAAGTTGGTGACTTAATTTTTTGGGGCGAATTTGGGGGGGAGGGGGAGGCAAGGGTCTCACTCTGTCACCCAAGCTGGAGTGCAGTGGCACAATCATGGCTCACTGTAGCCTCACTCTCCTGGGCTCAGGCAATCCTTCCACCTCAGCCTCCCAAGTAGCTGGGACTACAGGTGCACACCACCACATCTGGCTAATTTTTTATAGAGACAAACTCTTGCTATGTTGCCTAGGCTGGACTCAAACACCTAGGCTCAAACAATCCTCCTACCTTGGCCTCCCAAATTGTTGGGATTATAGGCTGAGCTGCCGCACTGGTCTGGTGACTTAATTTTTAGCATCTCTGAAAAAAAAGGTTTTAAATGCTCTATGGTTGAGCATATGGTAAAATTTTAAAACTAAACCTAAATACAACCCACAAAAATAGGACCATAATTTAGTACATTATTTTAATAAAGTAATATTTACTTTAGATGAAGATTTCAAATGACTAACAAGAAGACAACTACACTCACAAATCAGCAATTTCTCATTACCAGTGTGACACTTCCAGAACAACTACTCATTTGAAATATTTGGGTTAAAACTGTTCTTTAGTGCTAAGGAACAGTATGATGACTATGAAGATAATTTATCAAAGGTGGTCATGTAACAAGTCAAAAGTACAAACTGAAGACAGCTAAGAACTAGAGTCCCACAAAGGCATCCTACTTCCTATCATACCAAGTCTACACTGTTTGCCTCATTGTCAGAACTCCTGTTTTCTCATCCATTAGATCTATACAATGTAAGAAGCATTGCCTGTTATAGAAGGCAGGTGTATTGCTTCTTAATGTAATGACATACTAACTCTGGCCTCTATACCTTATTCAGGAAGTTTCCATTAACATAAAAGGTCTTTCTCTTCCCCTGCTGCCAACTCAAACCCTAGGTACCATAGTAGGGATCAGTTCCTACTTCTTCAGTGAAGTTACCCAAAAATCACAGGCTACAATTATGTCTCTCAGATTTCAATACCATGCATGTATATACCACTTTCACACACGATTTTAATTTGATCTCTTCAACCATATTGTAAAGTATCTGGAAACAGTACCCAAATTTTATACATGGCCTAGTTCATTTTTGGGCAAACAGGAATCCAAATACTCACTGTAATCGGTTTAATACTTTATTTTTAAATATTTAGAATATTTAGGAAACTGAACTTTAACTTTTAGAGTAATAATCAGTTATAAGATACACTACTAGCAATTAAAATGCCACGTCTAAATGATTAAAACAGCAAAACAATCTAATATGCTATCGTGAATGGAAGAAAAAAAAAAGGAGTATCAGGAACTGAATACTTACTGCTTCACAAGTGAATATCGTACATAAGGAAAGGACTGAAAAATGTCACTCTGGATTACCTAACTACTATAATTGAATGAACAAATATCATGAGTCCCATCAATGTGCAAATCATCACATTAGGTGCTATCAAGCATATGTAAATTAACTTCACTGTATCAACTGTTAGCTTCACTATATCAACAGTCACAAACTATACTCTCTTTACTCTCTTAATCTATCTACTTGCCTAAAACATAAAATGTTGTTGGTCCCAAGAGAAACAGAGGCAAAGAATTTTGATAGATCTCTGTAAATTCATCTGTCAACCTTGTTAAAAACAAAAGGATGAATGCTGTGCTGCTAACAACACACTATTACAATTACAGTGCACCATGCCATACCTTAAAGACTATGACAAAGGATAAAAATAAATTGCATGTATTATGTGAAGAACTATTCTAATAGAGAAACTATTTTATTCTACTTGAGGCATCAGCATTCTATTCTACTTTTTGAAAGAATCAGAAGAGGAACAAATTCTTTCTTTCAAATCATCTCTAAAGCCCAAATTAAATGAAAACACTGTTAACAAAAATGATTTCCTTAGACCTTGGACACAGAAGACAGCTCATCTAAAAAACGTTACACAGAATCTTAAAACCCAAAAGTTCTGAAACCTTCAAGGGTAGCAGTACAAAACCAGAAGTATTCTGGCATCAAACTTATATTACTTTACATATATCTAATATTTTCCCCAGAAATAAAAACATGACATTAAATGGGAAAATATCTTTACTTGAACAGTTTCTTTTTCAAAGGTCTATGTGACATGATATGCTTGTGAAACATTAATAATTAGAGTTCTCAAATATTAAGTCATATATAACAGTTTGATGTATGCGTGTATATTCATGTATCAGTCAAAATAAGTAATTGCCCAAAGTAGTTAGACTGGCTTTATCCCTCATGCTCTCACTAATTATCATTTGTTTAAAAAAACAAACTTTTTAAAAGCCACTTTAATTTTAGAATGTTAAATCAGAACTTTTACCATAATGTTGAACTTTACAGAACCATAATTTCTGAGCTCATTTTCTTCTTTTTGCATATATATGCCATATGAAAGTTTGATAACTATCCTATTAAGTAAAATGTTTCAAAACAATAACTAGGTATAATACTCCACCATCCTTATAAAGCTCAATATTACAAGGCATCTAATTAAAAATGATTATGACAGACTTTAATGATTTCTCATAGAAATTTGCAAGACTAATCATAAGTACTCTCTGGTATTCAACACTTCCTTCCCTATCCGCCCAACAACCTGAAAGCATGAGTTATTCATGAATTCTCAAAGGCTTTAAATGAACCTACCTGTTATAGGGATCCCTCCCAGACCTGTGTTGTGCTGTGGCGGGAGATTCAAGTCCAAGAAATTACTATTTGAGGTGGGGTTTGCTGTGTGGTTCAAGTGCATGATGCTATTGCGTGGAAAGGCCATCCAAGGATAGCGGGCTGCCTGGCCTGGAAAACTGAACGAATTATAAACTGCTCGGTGCTGCTGAAATTGAGGGAACCTCTGTGGCAAGACTGAAAAGGTACTATTGAGAGAGTTGGCATTTGTAGGTGCAGCAGGATGCAGGAATCCAGAGCCTGGACCTTTGGCGGTTGTAGTGTGTGAAGAGGAGTTCTGAAGAGATGTAGGTGAAAGGGAAGGTTGGTCTTGGACGGACAGTTCCTTCTCAATCAGGTCTGCTAAGGCTTTTCGAGTGACATCAAAGGGATCAAAACCCAAGTCATCCTCTGGTTGTTTAGAAGAACCAAAGCCAAATGCTGCTTGCCAGTCTGTAGAGGATGATACTGGAATTGTTTCTGTTGGGAATAAAAACAGTGATGAATTTCAAATACACAACCAACTTTCAAACTTAATGAGTAGCCACACTAGTGAAAGTTAAACATGTCATATTACAAGTTAAAACCAAGTATGTGCAAAATCTGTATGACTTTTAGCACATCGAGATTACATAATTACAAAAGGTCTTATATATCACTACTATTTTTTTTTTTTTTTTTTTTTTGGTTGGGAGTCTCACTCTGTTGCCCAGGCTGGAAGGCAGTGACACACTCATGGCCACCCCAGCAACGACCTGCTGGGCTCCAGCAATCCTTCCGCCTCAGCCTTCCAAGTAGTCAGAACTACAGGAGCGCGCTACCACGCCCAGCTAATGTTTTTGGTTTACTATAGAGCTGAGGTCTCGCCAAGTTGCCCGGACTGGTCTCAAATCCGCGGGCTCAGGCAATCCGCTTGCCTTGCCTCCCAAAAAGCTGGGATTACAGGCTGGGCCACCAAGCCCAGCTAGCCTTATATACTTTTAGCAGTAAGTTCATTCTGAAGTTACTAACTTCAAAAACTAAATGATATACAATTATTTTGCTAATCAAAGAAAAAAATTTGTACCCAAATTACACTATCATTCATAAATAAAACCAGCATAAGTCACTTAAATGAAAGAAATAAAGAAATCTAACAGATTAATTAGTAAAGTTTATTTTAAATTGTGTTTATCAAAGTATAATTTTGAATATATGCTTCATATTGTTAAGAAAAAATGTAGTTTAATTTAAAAAGTATCTATTTGTATTAATCCTTATTGTTTCTTAAAATTTTCTGCTCCATAGGTGCTGTTGTCAATGTTACTTTTATGCCATCTTTCATATTAATGAGATAACTTAGAATGAATAAAACTAGAAATAGCTTAAAAATGTCAAAACATCACTGTTCCTACTAAATAACTTACCTCTTGTCGGCTGGGGGGAAAAATCTTAAATTAACTATTTAAATATAAATCTGATGTAAAAAATGTAAGTCCTCAATAATTCCCAGAGGAATGAGCTTTTTATTAATGGGAAAATGATATAACCCTTGATTTATCTGTTAAGACAGATTTCTCAGTCATACAACAATTTATCCAACCACCTAATTCCATGCAGTTTAAGTATCTACATTTTTACTAAGTGAGAGTAGAAAGAGATAAGGATAAAAATATATCTCCACTAACGGGTTTCATGTTAGCTTGTTAACAATGTGTTAAGAGTATAATTACTAATATTTAGTACTATTGTTATATACCTGATGTGAAGAGGCTCTGTGGTTCTGGTGCTGTAGGCCAGTCACTGGATGTCTGTGGGGAGCTGGGGAAAGGAGGAAGCCCACTTGGGATAGGGTTGGGATGGCGAAAATTGTCTGAGAATAACGACTGTGACTCTGTTACTGCCCCTTCAAAAGGGGACCGTGCACTGTGATTGGATGAACTGATGGGGATGACTGGATTGGATTTTGATAAACCAGGTGGTGGTGAAGGCGTATCACTGTTAGATATCTGAATAAAAAAGAAAAAAAATAATCACTACACATTTATACATTTTAATAAGCTATAATTATAAAGATCTGCAACTAAATGTATTAGAATAGTGGTCTTCAAACCAGAATACTTTAACTTTTTAACAAAAGCATAGAATTTCAGAAAATCAATTACATCATTAACTTACATATGAACTTAAAAAAAAATTAATCCATTCGAAAAGACTGAACCAGTCTCTTTTCCTTTTAAAATGTTACTCCTTTCACTTTACAGATAAAATAATATCATTTCTCACTATCTGGGACTTCATGATTGTATTTTGTTCAAGAGTGAAAACTCTGCAGGGGCCAAATACAAATTATTACAAATATTTGGATCACTGATAAGAGAGTTTAATGACTAGCTACTTTTGGAAACTAGGGGATTTTCAATATTTTAGTTTTCAATAAATTTAAAGGAATATTTAATCAAGTTGTTCCCAAATACATCATTAAAAATTTTATAATGAATCTTTACATAATTCTTAAGTATTTAATTCAGAAGAAACTTAAAAATCTGAGTGATACTGATATAACAGTCCTCCAACACTTCTCCTTTCATCTACTTATTTATATAAATAAGATGTCTTAACACATCTTAGAAAAATTAAAAACATGATCAGGATTATACTGAGGTCAGGCGCGGTGGCTCATGCCTATAATCCCAGCACTTTGGGAGGTCAAGGCAAGCAAGAAGATTGCCCAAGCTCAGGAGTTCAAGATCAGCCTGAGCAACACAGCGAGACCTCGTCTCTACAATAAATTTTAAAAATAGCAGGGTTATGGTGGTGCGCACCTGTAGTTCCAACTACTTGGAAGGCTGAGGCAGAAAGATTGCCTGAGCCCAGCAGGTCAAGGTTGCGGTGGCTGTGAGTGTGCCACTGCAGAGACTCTGACTCAAAAAAAAAAAAAAAAGGATGATGCTGAAACTTGTCTTATTTTACCAATAGGTAATATTCATCTATGGATACATAAAAACTAATTTTAAAATGACCCTATCTACCTCATTAAGAAACGAACTTCCAATATAATTTTAATACTTATGTTTAATGATTAATCATTACCAAAATCTAAATTAATATGTTACTTTGCTCAACTCAGTACTACTAATAAAAATTCTAAAGGAAAAAAATGGCATTTAAAGTCTGTGACAGTAAAAATATTTTATTTCAATCCAAAAATTTATATGCCTACTTTTGAGAGAAGTACATGCTTTGCAAGCAAAAACTATATTGCTTTTTTAAAAAAAAAGCTCTACTGACAACAGAATTAGAAAAATGAGTCACAGCAGAAAAGGAATAATGTAAAACTTCTGATTGTTAAAGTACAGCATGTGTATTTTAAAAAATGGACAATGGGTAACAAAACATGATTATGATCTAAACACTATGATGAGGCATCACACACTAAATTCCTAGACATTTACTAAAGAGCAATGTGTCACCTTTATTAAAAACCCAATGATTCAAATATGCTGTAAGTTATATCATTTGCAACTACATTGATTTATGAAAAAATTTTAATGTGAAACTAAAATACACAAGGTATATAGGTTTTCAAATTCTTTTATAAAATTTGTGAGTGAAAAGTTTGGAAAAGTACGATATTTTACATCTCTAAGACTTTTACAAATATTATGAGGAACTGGCCTTTTTTTAAGGAAGAGATTAAAACTATATTTATTCTACCAATGTAAGAAGATGTATAGAAACTTAAGCAGTGAAAAATCAGTAGGAAAAAAAATCTCTTAAACAACAAGATGATGCAAAGCTTGCCCTAATAGTTAGCAACCCACTCAGTTCCATTGGTTTATCATTTCAAAGCTGACAGTCATTTGGGGTAAGTATGAGTGAAATAAACTGTTAGGAGCAAGTACAATGAGCAAACTAGAACATTATATTTAACAGCAAGGAACGGGGAGTGTGTGGTACGAATGCAACTCTTAACGGCAAGAGCTCAGAAGGCATGCTAGCGTGGGACTATCTGGTATAGGATCAAACAAACCAATAATATTAACAGACTCTAAAGACACTGGTATATTACCATACAGTACAATAACATATGTTCGTAATTATAATTCTGAGTCTTCAAGAAATTATGCTCTATATATTCTGTGGAGGAAACAAATGCTAACTATAATATAACATCTTTAAAAAAGATGTCCATCAAAAGTGTTTTTGAATTGTGTCAGTATTTAAAGTATTTACCACTATTTAGAAAATTCACTAGGATAGGATACCTTGTTTTTGGAGTATGACAGATAAATGAAGTGAAACTGTATTCAAATCTTACCTGTTGGGAATTGTCACCATTCCCTATACTGAGAGAATCTGAAGGTTTGTCAATGGGGCTGTAAAAACAAAAAACAAAACAAAAAACAAAAAATCGAATAAAATCATTCTTCTATAATAAAAACTCCTCAAAAGCCAGAAAAAATAGACATTTTACCATCTTAACAAATGTTTATTGAAGCACTGGGAAGTAAAACATTACACAGATGTAGAGGACAAGAAGTTCAGGGTAAGCATCCCAAATCTTAAAATCCAAAACCCAAATTCCTCCAAAATTTGAAATGTTTGGAATGCTGACATGAAAAGAAAATGCTCATTGGAGCATACTGGATTTCAGATTCTCAGATTTAAGGTGTTCAATCAGTAAGTACAATGCAAATATTCCAAAACCTAAAAAAATTCAACAAAATTCTGAAATTGGAAACATTTAAGCATTTCAGTAAGGGATACTCAACTTACATAAAATCTCTACCTTGGCTGGGTGCAGCGGCTCACACCTATAAATAATCTCAGCACTTTGGGAAGCCAAAGTGGGAAGACTGCTTGAGGCCAGCAGTTTAAGACTAGCCTGGGCAAAACAGCAAGACCCCAACTTTACAAAAAAATAAAAAAAATAACTGGGTGTGCTGGTAAGCACCTGTAGTCCCAGTTATTTAGAAGGCTGAGGCAGAAGGATCGCTTGAGCCCAGGAGTCAAGGCTGTGGTGAACTATGACTGCATTACAGCCTGCACAACAGAGAGACCCCAGTCTCTTTAAAAAAAAAAAAAAAAATCGCTACCCTCGAGGAACTTACATTCTAATTAGATTCTCCAAAAACAATGAGTAAAATAATCACTTATGGGTAAAAAAAAAAAAATACTGTTTATAACAGATATTACTCCAATAACTAGGTTAAAAGTCTAATACATCATTTAATTTTATGCACGTGATAAACACAATCTCCACCAAAGTTTTTGAAATAATACCCATTTTTCTAGGTGTTTGACAAAGGGCATAAAAGTTATTGAAATATTCTCTATAGGTTTTTAAGAGCAATAAATTTCTTTTAATACTTCTATATATTAATTATAGCCCAGAAGAAAGCACATGTGTGTATATATAGACACACAAATACACAAATGAAACATTTCTGAGCAAACAACTGATTCACACAAAAGCATTAACATTTTATCTCCATATAGAAAACAATACAGTTCATGGTAAAGTAAAGAAAGTGTTGACATCAAATCAATTTTAATTCATCTGACCTACAGACAAAATAAATTATTTCTATAAACATTGCAACACTGACCTAGTGACATCATTTCTATACCTTTATTTAACTCTGCACATGATCAAAAGAAGTACAGTAATGTTGCTTAAGGATAGAATACATTATGAGAAATGCAGTAACAGATTTTATTATTGTGCAAATATCACAGAGTACACTTATACAAACCTAGATGGTGTAGCCTACTATACACCTAGGCTATAAGCCTATTTCTCCTAAGCTGCAAACCTGTAGCATGTTACTGTACTGAATACTGTAGGCAAACGTAACACAATGGTAAGAATTTGTATATCTAAACATAGGAAAAGTACAATAAAAATACTCTATTTATAGTCTTATAGTCTTATGTATATGTGGTCCCTCACTGACTATAAGTAATTATGTGGTGCCTAACTGTATTATTACCCAAATATGTTGCTCTGATACACTATTATAGAAACAATTAAGATCTCAAATTTCTCAAAAGTATTTAATTACCTGGAAATGTACACAAAGTAACCTTTCAAACAGATAACTTACTGGTAATACATTTAATTGCTCTAAAATATTTTTTATAAGGGCCAGTGCCCAATCTGCAGTCCAGGTGTATCTCTTAGGTAGATACCGCCAGATGCTCTTGATTCTAGCAGCAGACTTGAAATTTACATGAGAGCATCTTAATTTATTATTCACAAAATATCAACAAGTCAATGAATATTAAGTAATGTGGGTAATGCAAACAATTTTAAGATATAACTCAGAAGCCACTAAATTTTAGAGACAGTGGGAGAAACAATATAGGTGCACACCAAACAAATATTAGCCAGTGCCTATTATCAAATGAATTGTTTTAACAGAAAATTCCATAAATCTTTAGAAGAAAGCAAAGTTTGCCATTAGGGAAAGTTTCCTATAGGAGTTCAAATTTAAGCAGGACCTTAGATTTACTTATTAGGAGAAAGAAAGGGAAAGAACAGCATTAAAGGCAGGAATAGTTCATTTGTTAAGAATCAAGAAATCACAGGCTGGGTACAGTAGCTCACACCTGTAATCCCAGCACTTTGGTAGGCTAAGGTCAGAAGACTGCTTGAGTCCAGGGGTTCAAGACCAGCCTGGGCAACATGGCAAGACTGCATCTCTACAGTAAATTTAAAAATTAGCCAGGTGTAATAGTGTGTGCCTGTAGTCCCAGCTACTGGAGAGGCAGAGATGGAAGGATCATCTGAGCCCAGGAAGTCAATGCTGCAGTAGCCATGATTATGCCATTGCACTCCAGCCTGGACAACAGAGTGAAACTCCAACTTAAGCAAGAAAACAAATAAATAAATAAATAAAACAAAATAAAAAGTCACAGATAGGGTTGGGAGAGAGTTAAGAAATTAATTTAGCTAATAAATAGGATTCTTCTAATAACAATGGGAGGTAAGGTTAGAAAGGTAGACACAGGTCAGACTCCAGAGGCCAATGCAAATTTCTGAGCACAAAAATGACCTAATCAAGTAGTGTTTTAGAAGGATTAATTTGGTGGAGGCATGACAAACAGACTGGAACATATTACAGATAATCTGAGATAAACTTGCACTATTCTTAATATGGAAATAAGGGCTTCAAGTTGAGAGAAAGAGCTGGTAATAGAAACGAAACTATAAAAGCATGATACTAAAAAGGAAAACTTATAGCATATGGATTTTGGTTACTCTTCCCAGACGACATCATCACTGAAAAGCACTAAATAATAATTTTCAGTATAAGTGAGATTAGTCTTGCTGATGTCCAGAGCAATATATGGAAATATTATTGCATAAAAATAAATCTTAAAGATGTTTCTGGATTATAACTACTTTCTTAAGTGTTGGTTCACAATACTTTATGCTTTACCTGGGAAAGTTTTATCAAAGACGCTTAAAAATTTCTAGATTGTGTCTTCAATCCAAAAACACACAGGATTATGGCAAGATACCAGTAAACTTTTGTTCCATTCAGTTTTAGTATATTCTTCCCAATTTATTTCAAAATAAGCAACAAATTAAAAAAAATAAAAGCTTTAAGAAAAGATATAACGAGAAATTATTTTATTTCTATGTGAGCTGTAAAAAGCCAATTATAGTGAAATCTGACATCACAGGTGCAATTATCAGTGGAAAAGTAGAAAAGATGGGAAAGTTCCTGGAAAAACAAAACAAAACAAACAAACAAAAAATATATATAGAGAGAGAAAGAGCCAATGGAAAGAAAAAGTATATTTACAAATTACAGTAAGCATGAACTCCCTGGATCTCTGAAACTCTAATGACTGGACAGAAAAGAGATATCCCAACTGAGTCCTCACAACTCCACTGACAGATGAAGAACTTCACATTAAGCTTGGTGCCTGCTTAAATTATGGTCATATTAACAAATTTGTTTTTCTTTCAACATATACCCACCCATTACCATGCCAAGAAGGTAACTGCTAAGAAAAGAAGAACAAATTTAAATAAATACACACGTACTGGCTGGGCACACAGGCTTAAAACTATTTAGGACTGGAACTTTAAAAAAAATTAGTGAGACTTTTTTTTTTTTTAAAAAAAGATGTGGGGTAAAATTCAGGGTTAGGTACATAAATGGTCATCATACAGGTAAAATTAATCTTTGCTAATGTTCAGAACAATATATGGAAATACATATGGACAACTGTAAGCCTTGTGCTTTGGAAGGCTGAGGCAGGAGGATTCCTTGAGCCCAGGAGCCTAGGCAACATAGCAAAACCTCATCTCTAAACAAAATTTTTAAAAATTAGCTGGATGTGGTGGCACATGCCTGTAGTCCCAGCTACTCGGGAGGCTGAGGTGGAAGGATCACCTTAGTCCAGAAGGTGGATGGAGGGTATGGTGAGCCTGGATGGTGTCACTGCACTCCAGCCTGGGTGACAGAAAGAGATTCAGACTAAACAAAAACAACTACAAAAAATTACTAATGAAGAAAGAAACCTAGTCCATAAAATGGAGTATTCTCTAGTCAAGAACTGCTATGTCCTAATGATATCTGATGTAAGAAGTCCAGATGTACTAAGGTAAAGTACACAGGGCTTTTATATTTAAAAACAAATACACAAAAAACCTGCAAGTTTTCTTCTATCAACTTTATGCTGTACTAAAAAAATTATTGCATTTTGCAGCAAAAGTTTTGTTGTTCATCCCATTTACAACGAGAAAGGTTTTTTAAAAAACCATTTGCACAGCACAAAGCAGTGGGGGTAAACTAGAAAGGTGTTTCAAAAGTTGAAGATAACAACTTACTTCTGAAGGACAGAAAAGCAGATAATATAAACTGAACTAACCCAAAAATAAGACAGACAAAAACAGAAGCTGACAACCATCTTTGAAAAGACTAAGATTTGAAAGAATACCTATACCAACAGTTCACTCAAACATGGACAACTGTTACAATGCTGAGAGAAAGAGAAATTAAGACAATGAGTTGATGAACACCATGCAGTTGATTGAAAAGCACTGGATCCAAGTGGGACTCAGTACTAATAGTTAGTTAGTCTCATAAAATAATCAAGGTGCTATTTCTAGAAGGCAATGCTGTGTGCATAAATCCCTATATATTAACAACTTGGAAACATAAATGTTTATAAAATATCTTCATGGAACCAACATGCTGTCCATCAAAAGTGGACTGGATTAAAAACATGGTACATGTACACAATGGAATAATACACAGTCATAAAGGACAAAATTATGGATTTCACAGCAACTTGGATGGATTAAGAGTCTATAATACTCAGTGATCTGTCACAGAAACAAAGATCTGATTACCACATATACTCACTCATATGTAGACCCTGAAGGTTTATCATGCTACTATAAGAAAGGGATTGGCAGTAGTGGGACACTGCCAGGGGCAGCGAGGGGTGGGGGAGACAGGGCGTATAACATCAATAAGGATACCCAATCTAAAACCAGGCGAAGTGGGGACCAAAGGAAGACCCAAACTTTACCTGTACAATGACCATTTATATACCTAACCCTGAATTGTACCCTGTATCTTTAAAAAAAAAAAAAGTCTCACTTTTTTTTAAAGTTACAGTCTTAAATAGTTTTTAAACGTATGGTTAGATTGCAGATTTCTTAGGAGTAAATATATTTAAACTAATCCAAACAGTTCAAATAAAGTGCTATGGAGCTTTAAAAAGAATAAATATATAAGAATAAAAATATATTTATATTTACTTAAAGCATAAAGTATATATTCAGATTCCATAGTTGGAAACCATGATTCACCTAGTCTAAATTGAAACATCTGGGATTGATGATCACTGCAAAAGAGGAAAAGGAGTCCAGCGAAAAACAACCAAGTCTCCTCAAAGTCGCTCTCAAATTGTTAGATTTTACAACTAGAGGAGTCATTAAAATCAAATTTAAATACTCTGTCTTACAGAAAAGAAAATCAAATTCAAAATTATCTGCAAACAGGTAGTCAGTGACACAGTTGGGTTTCAGTTTGGAGCTTCAGATGCTTAGCCAAGTTTTTTTCTCTCTTATAAGTTGCCCCAAAGGCAGTGCTTGGATTTTACTTTTACTATTTCTTTAGTGGTGATGCCACCAATTTACTAAAATGACTCTCATGGCTACTTTTCCAAATTTGCAACATAAAACATTTGTATAGTAGAAAGATCAAAGGAGAAAAAAAATCACTTTCAGGATCTGAGGGTGGACTAAAAAAAAAAGGCTGAGGTCTAGTTCCCCCGCTTATTGAATTCAAAAGAAAAACAGTCAAAGTGATAGTATTAACTTTTAGTTACACTTTGAACATAAAATTTGCATAGGGACAGATGTCAATATAATGGACATTTCCAAATTTCACTGTCATGTTACTAAATAAACATTCACTTTGTTTCTAAATTAAGCATTACCATAATCGTTTAGAAGAATTTTTAATTTTTCCTCTTTACAGAGTCCTAAGTAACTCTCAGACAGACTTAAACATTTGCTAATACAAAGAATATGTTTAGGTTATCAACAAGTATAACTTGCAATTTTAGAATATACTTTCATACAAGTTTAAAGTATTACTCTATAGTCAGGCACAGCACTTTGGGAAGTCTGAGCCCAGGAGTTTGAGGCCAGTCTGGGCAACATATAGAGCCCTCGTCTCTACAATAAATAAAAAATTAGCTGGGCATGATGACATGTGTCTGTAGTCCAAGTGACTTGGAAGGCTGAGGTGGAAGGATTGCCTGAACCTAGCAGGTTGAGGCTGTGGTAGTTGTGATTGTGCCAGTGTACTCCAGCCTGGGAGACAAGAGTAAGACTCCAACTCAAAAAATACTAACAATAAAAATTTACTTTGCTATTAAAATACGGTTGCATCTTAAGTGGCATAATTAGCTATTAAAAGGGCAAGAAGCTAGACATTGTGGCACTCACCTACAGTCCCAATTACTGAGACTGAGGTGGGAGGATAGCCTGAGCCCAGGAGTTCAAGGCCAGCCTGGACAACATAGCAAGACTCCACCTCTTTAAAAAAACAAACAAATAAACAAACTAGGTCAAGGGAAAAAAGCCTCGATAAACCGAGAATGATTATAGTTGGAAGTATGATTTTTGTTTTTATTTTGAGTTGGAGTCTCACTCTGTTGCCCAGGTTGGAGTGCAGTGGCACACTCACAGCCACCACAGCCTTGACCTGCTGGTCTCAGGAGATCCTTCTGCTTCAGCCTTCCAAGTAGCTGGAACTACAGGCATGCGCCACCACCCCCAGCTAATTTTTTGATTTATTATAGAGATGAGGTCTCTCCAAGTTGCCCAGGCTGGTCTCGAGCCTGTGAGCTCAGGCAATCCTCTCACCTCAGCATCCCAAAGTGCTGGGATTATAGGCATGAGCCACTGTGCCCGGCCGGAAGTATGATCTTAACTGAAATTTTCTCATACTCCAAGACCTATTTAACATGAATGAAAATAAATGTTTTTATAATTACAACTAACTTTACAATTCAGTAATTTTTACTATTAAAGGTGAAAGGAGGACATCCGATATCCTAAACATAAAATGTAGTAATCTTTCAAAAACAGCAAGTATGGTCTACATTTATTTATTTTAATTTTGTACGTCAGTAATAATTTTTTTTTTAGTTGAAGTCTCACTCTGTCGTCCAGGCTAGAGTGCAGTAGCACACTCATGGCTGCCTCAGTCTCGCCCTGCTGGGCTCAGGTGATCCTTCTATCTCAGCCTCCCAAGTAGCTGGGACTACATGTATGCACCACTGTTCCCGGCTAATTTTTAAAAATTTATTGTAGAGACAAGGTCTCGCAACGTTGCCCATGCTTGTCTCAAATCCCTGGGCTCAGACAATTCTCTTACCTCTATCTCCCAAAGTGCCGAGAATATAGGCATGAGGCAAGGCACCAGGACTTCAGTAATACATTGAATCTTTAAAGAAATACTATATATTGAAGTTGAATTTAAATGCAACTATTCCTTTGTTTTCTTCTAAGCTAGGAAATAAGGGCACAACCTTATCGCTAACGATCTCTGTCCCCACACTCATCCCACTCTACCCTCTGGAACAGATATTTATGTCAATGGCTTCAACCTCTTTTTTGACTATATTCTATTAGGTAGGGAAAGATACTCCAGCTCACTTACTAATTTCCCACTGTTTATGCTCATCTGTGTATATCCAAACACAACATGGAAAGAAAATTTCTTAAGAGACAAAAAGATTCTGAGAGATAAATTGAGAAACTTTAGCAATCCAGTGATTTTTTTTTTTTTTTTTGAGTTGGAGTCTCACTCTGTCACCCAGACTAGAGTGCAATGGCCGCTCCCAGCCACCACAGCCTCGACCTGCTGGGCTCTGGCAATCCTTCTGCCTCAGCCTTCCAAGTAGCTGGAACTACAGGCGCGCGCTACCACACCCGGCTGATTTTTGATTTGTTGTAGAGATGAGGTCTCGTCAAGTTGCCCAAGTGGGTCTTGAACTCACAGGCTCAGGCAATCCACTCACCTCGGCCTCCCAAAGTGCTGGGATTACAGGCTGAGCCACCGAGCCTGGCCACAATTCAGTGATTTTAATATAAATATAAAATTTTAGCAAACCTTAACTCAACCATTTATTTACTAGTCAACATCTCTTACTTTTATGCAAAAATAAAAGTGGGGAACTAAAACTAATTTACTCATAATAAAAGATAGAACATCTTTCAAGAGATCAATTTTCAAAATATAGCTCACTTCTCACGGTAGTTGTCTACATTTTGAGAATCACTGTTTTATTCCACCCCTGAATTCACCTTAATCTATTTATAGGTAACAGCAGACCAGTGCTCTCTACACCAATAATTGGTAACTATTTTTAGGTCACAGATTCTCTATCAAGAAAAATGAGCACACATGCAAAATTTTACATAAAATTTCAGAGTTCACAGATATCCTGAGGTCTATCCATGATAACAAATTCTGCTCGAGACTTTTTTCTGCAAGTCTCTGGACCATACCTTCTCTAAATCTCAGGAGTTCGCCAAATCATGCTGGCGTGTGAGAATAAGATTCATGCAGTGACAACTTCCATTCTGCTAACTTACTAAGGTATTCTGACTATACCTTCAGTCAATTAGAGTTGATACTGGATTTTCAGTAAGCTGTATTCTTTAAAGGCGTATTCTTTCTCTCAAGTATAATAAAAATTAATAAAGTATAGGAATTTAACCTAAAAAGATGTCTTCCTTTTACCATTTCTTTAGCCAACCCACTACAGCCACCAATCTTTGGTTTAGAAAAATTTTTCCTAAAATGCCATCAATTCCTTGGAATATGCAGTCCATCTATTCACATTATCAAGTCATAACCACTTACACTGAGTTATCTGCATACCCCATAATTCACTGTCCTGGGCACAGTAGCCTACCTAGCTACTATTCCTTTCACAATTTTTAGCTGGTTCACAAATAGTATCTCAATAAATGAAGACATTTCAAAGACCTGAACTTAAAAGGAATAAGTTACCCAGTCCTTAAAGCTCACTACTGCATGGTTTCTTACCATAATCACTTGTACTCACCATTTCAAAGTAACTTATTCATACAGAAAAGTAGGACATCTATAGCTCAAGACTCATTTTTACTGATATATTCTCAAATTCATCATAATGGGGGAAAGCAAAAGACAAATTTCTTCTTAAAAATTTTTGCTCATTAAGTGAGACAGAATGACATATTACAGAAAACTTAACTTTAAAAAGAACTCTGTAACTTGGGCCACCAACTGTCACTTAATACATCTGGGTAACTGTATTAAAACAAAAAACAGCACCTCTTCTTCCCTCACCAAAACTTTCCTATATCAGGTATCATAAGATACCTATGTCAAAATTTTTTCTGATCTCAGCTGAGGTTCAGTAGCATTAGCTTTGGACAAAATTATCAAATGAGTTTGTTTTAAACCTCCCCCTTTTCTCTCCCACTCCCCACAACTTATGACTCCTAGCACATTCTTCTCCTGCTACCAAAACAGTTATGAATGTGTTCTACAAATTACCTGAGAGTATACTTTATAATGCAGGCAAAGTCAATCAAATATTAGTATATCTATTAATAACTGATCGCAAAAATAAGCAACAGCTAAAAACTTTTTATAAATGTCAGACTTTTAATAAATTCCAATATTCATTTCCAACTTAAATGAAAAAACTCAGTGAATTAGAAATAACAAGGTATTTTGTACTGTGATTTAAAATACTTATCCCAAATAAATGATCAAAATTATACTTATCATCTCTTTTTTTTTTTGAAGAGTGTCTCGCTCTATTGCCCATGCTAGAGTATAGTGATGCAAACACGGCTCACTGCAGCCTCGACCTCCTGAGTTCAAGTGATCCTCCTGCCTTAGCCTCTCAAGTAGCTGGGATTATAGGCATGTACCACCACATCCAGCTAAATTTTTCTCAAAATCATACTTATGAGAAAATAAGGCCAGTAGTGGTGGCTCATGCCTGTAATCCCAGAACTTTGGGAGGCTGAGGTGAGAGGACTGCCTGAGCCCACATGTTCCAGACCAGCCAGGGCAACATGGCGAGATCTCGTCTCTATGATAAATAAAACAAATTAGCTGGGCATGGTGGCGTATGCCTGAAGTTCCAGCTACTTGTAAGGCTGAAGTAGAAGGATCACCTGAGCCCAGCAGGTCGAGCCTAAGGTGGTTGTGAGTATGCCACTGAATTCCAGCCCAAAACACAGAATGAGACTCCAACTTATCCCCATAAAAGTAAAGATTGAGACAAAAATGCCTATGCTAGCCTAATGCTGCTCTTTAATTTTCAGCCTAGGTATTTTCAAACACGAAGAGGTAGTGGGAGATCCTATACAATAAAACAGAAACAAAACAAAAACAATCTTTTCCCAAAGGTTCACAAAACTTAGAGACGTATGTCATGCTAATGATTGGGAGAACTCAATGCTGTCAAATACAAATTTTTCCAAGATTTATTTATAAATTAAATGTATTTTGAAGCACAAATAATATACCAACTAACTAGGAAAGTCATACCTCTGCAAATTACATAAAACACTTAAAAACACAAAACATATAGGAAACAGGTTCAAAGGACATAAGAAGTTCACTCTATTAATCAAATATGAATTAAAATGAGACAGACTTTTTTGCTTATCACATTGGCAAATATGCAGAAGAAAACATTATACTCAATTCAAAGAAATAGGTCCTCTCATATTCTTTGACCCAGCAGTTCTACAATCTAAGCTATAACCATTTATATGTTATAACCATATAACACTTATACAAAAGGATGTTCATCACAGTGTTATATATAATATCACCAAAGTCAAAACAGAACATACAATGGCAGAAGACTGGCTTAATAAATTTGCAATATTCATATATAATGAAATACTATAAAGCCACAGACAACTGTTTTTATGACATGGGGAAATAGTCCTATTAATGTGTGTTAGGTTTTCAAGTGTAGCAAACCAAGATATTTTGTGAATAATGGTGTGTGTGTGTGTGTGTGTGTGTGTGTGTGTGTGTGTGTGTATGTGTATTCATCAGAAGGAAAAAGACCACTCAAGTGTAGCAAACCAAGATATTTTGTGAATAATGGTGTGTGTGTGTGTGTGTGTGTGTGTGTGTGTGTGTGTGTATGTGTATTCATCAGAAGGAAAAAGACCACTAGGAAATACATAATGCTAGGAGAGTATAGGAAGTCACTGATAGGTTCTTGGTACTGTAAAATGACAGGATGAAACTAGTTTTATCATAGGCTAATTGATACTAACAAGAGTTAAGTTCCTCTGGCATATATTTGGTCACAAAATATCACCAAACTTGCAAAGACCTCAAACACTTCTAATATTAAGCTATACATACACTTAAGCAAGATTAATAAAAACAAGATAGTTATTTATCCTATTTGGGGTGAATTAGTGAGCGACAGTGATTGTAGTGATGGTAGATTGAAGCACTTCCTACTACCACAGTTTCAAACACAAACAATAACCCACATGGTAGACTCACTGTGCACATTCATGCCACATCATTTATTGTCATGTATTTGTTTAATTATCATATACTTTACAAAAATTTTTTATAATGATTTGTATTTATTCATTCATTCATTTTTCAACCTGCTTACTCCAGTTCAGGGCTGCAGGTGGCCGAAGTGTGTCCTGGCAGCTCAGAGCACAAGGCAGGAATCGACCCTAGTAAGACAGCATTCCATCACAGGGTACAACTCACACACATAACCATACTCACTCAGTCTAGGACAATTTGGACATACTGATTCACCTAACATGAACAGCTTTGAGATGTGGGAGGAAACCAGAGTACCCAGAGAAAACCCATGCACACATGGGGAGAAACATGCAAACTCCACAAAGACAGTAGCCCAGCTGGGAATCTATTTTTTTTCCTCACCAATGCTATAATGAAATGATGTTGAGCAAATTAACTTTATTTGAGGACCTGCTATACTCAGTGAAAAGCACTGAATATTGAAATTACATACAATATTTATTTTCTTCTGTGTGTGTCCATTAATTTTTCACATTTCTTTCAATAAAGACATATATCTTTTATATTCAAAAAATAACAAACGTTATCTCAAAAAGATAATCTAAATTTTACATTTCTGCTCGGAAATCGCTAGGGGCCATAAGCCCAGAATATGACTTTAATTAGAATGACAACATTTTTAATAAGATCAATGACATGTATAAATGTTACAAGTATCTGAAATAAATGTTTACTATAATAGCCTCATTCCTATACCAAGCACTACATAGATGGTGACTGGTAAGTAGTAGCATAAGACTCATCATAAAATAAACACGCAGGGCTAGAAAAAGGTACAAAATATCAAAGGAAAACATCAAACCTTATCAAAACAGAAAAACCTTTGTTTAGACTTAGCTTTTATATAAACAAACTGTATATAGTTTACTATAAGACAGTAATGTTATGTTTTGCTTTATGGTCTATGCTACATTTACATACATATATACACGTGTGTGTGTGTGTGTGTGTATGTATATATATATATGTGTGTATATATATATATATATATATATGTATGAGTGTGCATGTATATTTTAAGTATTTCAATTTAAATAGTCTTTAAGGCTGGGTATGGTGGCTCATATCTATAATCCCAACACTTTGGGAGGCAGAGATGAGAGGACTGCTTGAGCCCAGGAATTTGAGAACAGCTTAGGCAATACAGCAAGGCCTCTTCTCTACCAAAAAAAAATAAAAAAATTAGCTGGGCATAGTGGTGCATGCCTGTAGTCCTAGCTACTCAGGAGGCTAAAGCAGCAGGATCACTTGAACCCACGAGGTCAAGGCTGTGCTAAGGCTGTGATCATGCCGTGGCACTCCAGCCTGGGTGACAGAGACTCTGACTCCAAATAAATAAACAAAAAGTAAATAGTCTTTAATATTTAAATAATCTTTAATACCAAAAGAAATAAACAAGGACTTCAAAAATTTAAACAGAAGAATGTTTTTTTGAAGAATGGACTCAGACAACAATCCATGTAGTTATTAGCTGCATTTGAAAATGACTCTTACATTATTTTAGTACTAAAGATACTGTGCCATAATATATAATACCCCGACATTAAAACATCATTTAAACAAATTTAACTTTGAAATAAAAAGACCATCAACATACTCAAATTAATTGTATCTATTTATTTTTTAAATTCTTTTGATAAAAGCTAAACTTATCAAATAAAAAATAATTCCAATACAACAAACTTAAAGGAAGTTCAAGATAGAGTAAAATCCCAAAACTATTATATTTATTAAGTATATGATTTTCTGGCAGGCCATAACCAAGTATAATCCAAGATATGAAGATCACCATATCAGAATGAGACTCAGTACTGAAGACTATAAATGTTTAAACATTGACATAACATAGTCTACCCAAACCTTGTTAGAGATGGAAGATAGGAGAGGACTTGTCTTCTATGAGTAAGATTCTGAATATGGGGTACTCTCCTCACTCACACAATATAAAAGATTTAAATGATGCCAGGAACTAGGCATTCATGAATATTTGTGTCCCCAACACATAATGCTTCCTTCAAATAACTCCCCCTTCCCCTTTTACAGTACTTTCCCCCCATATTATATCAGAGGGAATCTTAATTAGGTGATAAAAGCCTTTTAAATACCTAACATTCCTTCATTTCTTCTTTAATAAGGAAGGTTTTCCCAGTATCAGGGTAGTCTGCAAACCAGAGAACAGCAGGCAGCAAATATTCAAACCCAGAAATGGTGACTAACCATTTCTCAATTCTGCATTAATAACAGACTCTGTCATCAAAGCTTTTGTTTGAAAAAGATGTAGAATGGAGAGAAGACTGACAGATATAAGGATAAGATGTGTGACTATACTAGTATCAATACTTACGTATCATACCTCTGCAGTGGTGTCACTTTGTTCTTATTCTTATCAACTGAACCCGTGGATAGCTGAAGAAAATTGGGATTTAGTTTATATAATTCTTGAAGCAGCTTCTGTTCATATTCTTGGTGTTTACCTGCCTAATGAAAGAAATTTAAACTGCAGTGGGACTCATAAAATGACTGGTATAAAACACCAAATAACTTTCTAAATTATTAAGTATACCTTAAATAAAACATGTAAGGTGTTATCATGGAGTCAGGGAAATCTGTGAGGATGATACCACAAAACTTATGGACCAATTAAAAGTTATTCCAACAAAACTACATTATATAAATTACATTAATTAAATTAAGGCATTTAATCAGCCTCTTTATTATACAGAAAAACATTAAAGAGAGAATATTTTCGCTAGCTCAAAAACTGTAAGGTCCATTTACAACTTACTTCCAAATCTTTCATATAAGAATTAAGTAATCTAACAAGTCATTATTGAGTTTTCTAAAAATCACTCTAAATTGATCAACCTCCTTTTACATTTAGAGATTAACAATATAAGTTATTCACAGAGGAACACTTTCACTATGAATATCTTAGAATTAAGTAAAAATTTTATCAATTTGTTTTCACGCTCTCCTCTGTTGTTACCAAGAGCAAAATAAAAATTAATGTATTTTAACTCTAGATCAAGGGTCAGCAGTTTATACAGCCAGTTGTCTGTTTTGTAAATAAATTTTCATTGGAACAAAATCATGCCAATTCATTCACATACTATCTACGGCTGCTATTCTGCTACAGTATTCTGGAATACTGCAACAGAGACAGAATGAAGTAGTTATGACAGACACCGCATAGCTCAGAAACCCTAAAATATTTACAAACTCTCCTTTTACAGAAAAAGTTTGCCAGCACCTGCTCTACACACAACAAGAGAATGCTGTATTTACTGGAGCTGGGTAGCTGTATGAGAGAAATAAGGCAAAGATGCCTGTGGAAGCTAATCAGACACAAAAATAAATAATAATAAAATTACTTTGAGTAACTTTTCATTATTCACATGTATACTGTGAAAGGAAGAATATTTTTACTTACCTTCAGGGATGTTAATTATTTTAAAACTATGGTCTAAATAGATGTTATGGCAAACCCAAAATGGAACAGACCAAAACAAAAGCAACATGATAGATAACAAGTGAGGGTAATGTCATGTAATTGGGCACCATTTATATCATGTACACTGCACAATGCATTGTTCCCTGTTCTGAGAGGCCACTTGGTGGTTTCAGTTGGACCTATAAATATTTCCTATGGCCTAAATCTCCAGTTACACAGTAACAAAGAAAGATTTTCTGATTTTTGCCATGAGAAATTTTATTCAAATTTCCTTTTCACACTAAGCAAGGTTTAACAAAGAAATCCCTTTTCAGGGTAATCTTAAACTCAGGTAAAAGAAGAGCAAGAGGAGTTCAGGACAAGACTATGAAATGAAGTTTAAACTAAAAAAAATACATTTAGATGTGACTTTTACATCTTTAAAACATGAAAAACCTACAAAATTCTTTCTATAATCAATACTTTAGAAAATACTGTGGCTTTCATTAGCCACAAAGAGCTCGATATTAAAATGACTTTACAGGGGCAGTTCATAAAGACAGGTTAAATCCCATTACAAATAAGTTCCAAAGGACTGTCTGTACATTTTCTTTTATTGTTTAGTAATATTTTAAATGAGAACAACTGGGTGGGGTCTGGAAATTCTTTGCTAGGCAAAAATTTTCATTGCACTAGGAAAGGTGATATAAGTATGTCCTCCACCAGTTAAAATTTTCGTTCTATCTTGTATTTCATTCAAGAAAGTTGTATGCAAAAAAAAGCAAAAACAAAACATTTATTAAGAAAACAGTAAGTAATCCATGCTTGTTAAATATCAGACAGACCATATCTGAACATTTTGAATCACAAAGACCATACTATCAAGAAACTCTAGTGCATTTATTATAATGGGATTTAATCTGTACTAGCTCCAAGTCAAAAAAAGGCAATACTCCATTTTATTTTACAATCTTATTTTAAAGGAGCCCCTACCAGACTTTCTCTAGTTTGAACTGGAGAATGAAAGGTAGCAATGAATCCCCCCACCTTCTAAATGAGAAGTATTCCTGAAAAGTCCACAGCAACAATCTGAAGTCCTCATCTATAATAGGGAAGTATAGCATTGTGCTTTGGTATAATCCTCATTTAATATGCCGTATGGTCAACATTTTTACTTGTAAAGGCATGTTTATACTACAAATTGAAAGAAGACAGGAGAAGAGGAAATGTAAAAAAGAACACAGAATAAATATTAAGGCTGTAATTCACCCTTTACAGGATACTGACTCTGGACACTTTCATTGGAAGAATCATTTTATAAAAATGATGTTAACTTATCAGCATTGCTTGTCAGATTGTTTTCTAGCATGCTCTATAAAGAGTAGAGATTGAATCCACAAAACAACTAATAATTACAGAATCCCACTTAGCTTTCATTTTGTTAACATTCCTCTTAAAGTGGCATTTCCCAAAGTGTTTTCCTTGGTCAATTAAGTTCTGGTTGCATTTGTAGGATGGCTGTATATCCTCCTTTTGGGTATGTATTAGCATATTAAAGACTCTGAGAACTCCCAAAGCAAAGAAACTTGTTTATCTTCATTAATCCAACATTTTAAACACACCCATTTTTATTGTAACAATATCCTGCAGAACTGACATTTCACTGAATATTTTGTTTGGAAAATACTACTTTAAAGTAATACTGTATTTTTTTAAAAAAAATTAAGTCCCTAGTTTCTGCTTTTGCCATTTTAATTTGTAAAAAAAAGTACTCCCTTTTCCACAAAGTTGATAATTTATATGACTTTACTACCTGCATTTCCTCTTTCGTGAAGCTGGCCGCCTCATCACCCAATTCATGTAGATACATGCAGTCAGGTTTTGGACACTGCATATTCTTTAAGAAGTAACTGCAGTATTTTGTTGTACCTAAAGATGCCTGCAGGAAAAAGAGGGAAAAGAGGACTCAAAATGTGAACTGATACCATAATGAGAATTTCCACGTTTAGTGTTTTCACTTCACCTGCACAGACAAAATAATTAATATGGATGTGAATACTACAGAACTGAGCCATTACTAGTAGGATTTATTATGGATGATGCTCATTTGGAAGAACTAAAGAAAACTTCTGTCTATGGTTTCCAAAACTTGAACACCCAAATCATCTTCCCTGGACATCAAGAGAGAAGGTAGGCAAAAATCTGTTCCATGTTATGGGTGGTTAAGCCTAAAGAAAGGCAAATTCCTTTTAATAATTATGCCATCCTTCTTTCTTCCATTTACATAAAGCAATGCTTGGTGGAACTCTTCACTCAAACCTGAGTCAATGTGTAAATATTAAGGACAACAAACCAGAACATTACCCATTTCTGATGAGAAGAATAATGGTTCCATTTTCACATAATAATACACATAAAAACTGGAGATTTTTAAAGATTACCCCCTAATAATGAATGTATTTATTCCTACCTAGTAAGATAGTCAGCAGTAAACAAATTAGCTATCACTGGATGGTATGGGTACCTAAGATGCAATCTTCAAATTATCTGTCTTCAGATTGAATATATAACTGCTAGGTTCTCCTCTATGTATTATTACATCTTATCCCTCCCCTCCTAAAAGAAAAAAAAATCAAGAGGACCATATTACCTTAAGTGTTCTGCCATCTACTACCACATTGTTGACACACTGTATGGCTCTGAGAGCATCTTCTGACCGGATATAGGTTACATAAGCACTGGCACTTGGACCCTAAAGTGAAGACAGCCCATCCATTGTTATTAGTTTCAGATTAAGCAATAACAAAAAGAAAAAATAAATCTTGCAACCTAGGGAATTCTAAAGGTCTTTACTACTACTACTGTTAACAATGACAATAATCAGATGTAGTAGCTGTTTTGATTAAACAATACACTAGCTCATTTAAAAGCAATAATTTTAATTTTTTAAATTTGACTTTAAGTATGCTATAACATATATGAATAAAATATTATCTTGGCTTGGCATTTGTTTTCTGAAAAGTCATTTGACAGGCTCATTAAGATTATAAAGAATTCTGAAACTTAGATTAAAAAGTAAGATGCAGTAGGCTGGGTTTGGTGGCTCAGCCTGTAATCCCAGCACTTTGGGAGGCCAAGATGAGTAGATTGCCTAAGCTTGCAGGTTCGAGGCCAGCCCAGGCAACATGGTGAGACCTTGTCTCAACAATAAATTAAAAAAAAAAATTAGCCAGGCGTGGTAATGTGCACCTGTAGTTCTGGCTACTTGAAAGGCTGAGACAGAAGGATCACTGGAGCCCAGCAGGTTGACGCTGGGATGGCCGTGAATGTGTCACTGCCTCCAGCCTGGAGACACAGTGAGACTCCAACTCAAACAAAACAAAACAAAAAACAAAGAAAATAAGATGTAAAGACACTGCCAAATGAAGTTCTCTCAAAAACAAAAGCAATCTATAAAAGTAGTCTATCTGCTAACACCAGCATAACAAATATACTCTATTCAGTTTTCAATATCTGAAAATATTATGAATTAGAAATCATTATCTAATCATCCAGATTGCCTGAGAATAGGTTCAGTTTCTCCTTCCCTTCACTCTATCACTATGATTTTTGTTTTACTATTTTCCTCTTATTACTATCAATTCACTGTTAAGTACTAGAAAGGTCAAATGAGCACCAAAAACTCCCCGACCCTACCAATAGAGGTCACTATACTGCTTAAATCCTTGTTCCTTCAGTTTTCTAAACACAGAAAGTAAATTCTTCTCATCAGCCCAGGTCAAGCTCAGACTACAGGTGGAAAGGCAAAAATCACTATAATTAGTTACCTGTGAGCCTGCATATGATGTGCTATTATTGATGACAACTTTATGTATTTTACCAAACTTCCCAAAATATTCTGGTCGTTTTAAAACCTATAAAAGAAGAAGAAATAAGGTATAAACTGTCCCATTTTCATCAACTTTATCCTTACAATGGAGACATCTAGCATCTCTCTTTAGTGAAAGAAAAATAGTAATTTTTAAAGTTTTCTAATAAATGTGACAACTTTTTAGGTAATTTACAGTAAATAAAGAGAGTCTAAAAGTTATTCTTTTTTTGACCCCCTGAATAGAAACCAAAACTCACTAAGTTTGGTATTATTTACTATGTTCTAATATCTACACCAATAATTTATGGAACCTTATCTTCACAGTATTCTTAAACAAATCAGATGAAAGAGCTTAACTACACTGTCATTAATAAATGATCCTTATAAGAAAGTAATTTCCAAAATAATGACCAAAATTATATATTAAAGGTGGAGATAAAATTGAAAGAGCAGACTAAGTAGAGACAGTCTTTACTCATAAGTCTGTTGTAGATACTATTTGGTATATACTAAAACATTGTTTACAAGCTACAAATTCCAAACATGAGTTCTCCCTCAACCTTCTATGCCTTACAACTTATCATTGTGTATATAGTTTCTATGTCAATTTTACTACCTCTCAATTGTCTTGTGGGTTTTTTAGAGTTTTTTCCCCCACTTTTCCTGGTAAATAACATTTGGGAAACAAATTTATACATTTTTTTATTTCCTGGTGACTTCCTGGTGGTTATTTCCCCGCATACATACCTCACCTCCTTTACTTTGTGATCACTATGTGCATTCTTTTAGCTTCCCTTAAAAACTTAACCTTGGCAAATTTGATCAGTATATAACTTAATATAAAAACCTCTCCTATGAGTTGCAGCTACCTCAAGACTAAATTGTTTTCCTAGAATTTACCTTTAGACCTACGTTTGCTACAATCTATCCAAATAGCAAGTTCTCTCTCAATGAAAAAACTTTCTGCAAGTACCAATTCAAGTGTCTGCAAAGTATTCCTCTTTCCATTCAAATTTGTTAATATTCTTACACACTTTTAATTTAGCTTTAACGTTATGCATTTGATAGGATCAAAGCTTCATGAAACAGTCTGTGGTTGCCATGTCATTAATTCTTAGTCTTCAACCTAATTAATATAAAGTAATTAATCTCACCAAGTTTTATTTTAGGTGCTTGGAAGTATAGGATTGTTATGCTTGTTATATAGCTAATTCTAATGGATTAGAAGGTGAGGTGATTATATGGGCTTTCAATCTTTTTTCCACCTGAATCCCCAAAGGGATATGACCCTCAAGTTATCTGTAGCAAAAGTTTTGGGGCAAAAGGACAGGGAGGAGTATAATTTGAAAAAGTTTTCTGGCAAGTAGAGTTTAGAACTTCAATCAACATTCCAGCTGGATGCATACCAACTCAGCAATCAGTCACACAGCTAAAATACCCATCACTCTGAAGGGCTGGTCACAGGTTGTCCTGCATCAGCATCTCATATCCTGTGTAAGTTGGGAGTAGTTCTCAATGAAGGAAACATTCAAGGGGGCATTTTGGAAATTTGCAGAAGCTTTTATTAGGGGAGACCATGAAAATGACTGGGAGACACTACTGGTGTTCAGTGGATGGGAGCTAGTGACGTCTTACAAGGATCAGGCTAGCCCTGTATGACAAAGAATCGTCCTGCACAATTTTTGAACATCTATAAGACATTCATGAGGTTGAGAAGTCTGTTTATAATTAATTAAACCTAGAAACAGATTCCATATCATATATAAACACAAAGCATTTGTCCAGTTTTGACATACATCAAATTTATAGGAAAGCAAATATGTATTTAGGGGAAGACTACACATCCTTAGTTTAAAATTTTACTAAGTTGTCTCAGAAACATCACATCCTTTTCACTTCACAGAACTCGAGCTGCCAGTACATACACCTCTAAAAATCTGCATTTGAGGTTGTCACATTCAGTGATTCTACAACTACGGGTAAACATCTTACTACTTCATTATGTAGTGTGAAACAGTACTTTAAGAACTTGAACATGCATTCAAATCATTTGAGGATCTAGTTAAAATGCAGATTCAGATTCAGCAGTTCTAAGGCGGGGCATAAGAGTTTGCCTAATAAGCTCCCAGTGATACTAATGTTACTGGCCCAGATGCCCACCTTAAAGAGCAGGGTTCTAGAGCAGCTATGCCTCAGTATTTATATGTAGAAGCTGTCTTTTTATAATTACTCTCCCCCCTTGTTTCTCCTTTATGTAAATTTTAAAATTATGTGTGTAGACAGATTATATTATTAAGAAGTCATTTCATGCAAGTTAAGGAGTACCATAAAGCATTAGTTTTCAAAAAGTGAGCATTGAGTCTGATAAGGTTGAAGAACACTGGTTTATGGAAATAGCTTCTGGCAAATATCTGGATAAAACACCTTTATTGCATGAGATTGGTATATAATTACAATGACATGTCCACACTGAAGCAAGAATGGTATCTTCAGGGCACAAATCTAGCCATGTCACTCTGTTCTTAAGAACATTCAACAGTTTTCCATTGCCTATAGGATAAAGTACAAACTCCTCAGTATGGTTAGAAAGCCCTTCATGATCCATCAACACTTACCTTGCCAATCTTATCTCTCACCACTGCACTCTAATTCTCCAGTCAAACAAATCACTTGCAGATCGAAGTCTTTCTCATCCAGAAGTATTTGTACAGTTCTGTGCCAGCAGCACTTTATCCCAAAGACAGCAAAGGTTTAGAGGTACATGCCTCCTCCCCAAGGTCAAGTGCTATCCCTTGTACCTCCATAGCACACAGCACTTCTCATATGTACTGTTACTGTTGTAAATAAATAAGCAGGTACTACCTTGTTTATAAGTGCATGTTCAGTGTCTTAGTAGAGCCTATCATATTATGGTACTGCACTCAATAAATGCTTACTGAAAAAAACTGAACCGTCTGATCATCAAACCAAAAGAATTACATGGCTATATAACACTGAGAGGCCTCAAGTATTAGCAAATGGCCAGTGATTGATAAGAAATAGGTTGTTTAGGCAAGGGAAACTCAAAGGACTTAAACTTTGCCTATTAACTTGAACATTCCAGATTCTGTCTAAACAACCAGCAAACATAGTATTCTAGTGAATACGGATATGAGAAGTAGACAGAGCACCCTGTATATCAGCATACTGCCTATAAACTTAACGCCACATATTTACTTCACAGGCAGTCAGTTTTACCACTAATATAGAATACAAAAGGCTATATGACAGAATTATAAGTGTCCAATGGCATGCCTAATGACCAAAATGCCTTGCTATGTATTCTTTGGGAACACAGTCAAGTATTCATGGATACTACAGAGAAAAACAAAGACATGGTAATCAGATGGACAGAGAAGTGAGTAAATGGATGGATGGATAAACAACAGGTCAATCATCAGTACAGAATACAATGGAATAGTATTCAGTTTCTTATTTGTAAAATGAAATGCTGTGTCATCAAAGACTTTCAGTTCCTCAAATAAGCTGCTCTCTTAGGCTACCACACATACCTGCAATATTACTGCCCTTATTTGCTGCCTAACACATACCTATTAGGTCATCAAGCCTACACACTAATTATCCTATCCTCAGAGATGTGTTTCGGAAATCTTCACACTAGCTAAGTACCCTACTCTTAATTCCCCAAAGTCCTAAGTACTTCTTCTTTATAAATGCCCAGTACATATGTAAGCATTATGTCTTCTCCACTAGTTTAAGCTCGTTAAAGGTAAAGACTGTATCTGGCTTGCTAACTGATATATCTAGAACATGGTAAATATTCAAGTATTAATTTGCAGAATGAATGGATAAGCCCCCACAAATCTAAAATTTTGGGACTAAGATGATCATCATTACCCCAAATCTAATCACAGTCTCTAATTACCATATCTTCTAAGATATTTTTTTCTACTGACCAATAAATGAATATACTTGACAATCAATCTTGGTATAAAGCTTTCTAGTGTACAAAAATAATTTTCACAATAATCTTTAATTATTCCTTAACTCTCCTGTTTTGTTCATCAAAATTTAGTCAAATTTCAAATGGTTAATCATTCAAAGACAAGTAAATTACAAGGAACATCTATGATTTGAAAGTTATACTAACAATTTGAAACACCTTTGGAAAGTTTTTAGCAAAGCTGGCTAAGTTTTCCAAAAGCAGAAAAGATTACACATATAAATTTAAAATGTTTAAGAAAAGTAATTGTCCTCTTACCAAGCAATAATTATTTCAAATGCATAAAATCAGTAATCTTTTAGGTATACTTAGACTAATAATAAAGTACTAACACTAGTCACCACCTAGACTAGTTTCCTTCTGTACAATAGTTCTTCAAATTAATGTTACTGGGGTCATTTGAAATGGAAATAAGAAATCTCTATAAATAAACAAAATCTGCTGGGCACAGTGGCTCACACCTGTAATCCTAACACTTTGGGAGGTGGAGGTGAGAGGACTGCCTGAGCCGCACGTTTGAGACCAGCCTGGGCAAAATGGTGAGACCTCGAATCTATAATAAATCAAAAAATTAGCCAGGCGTGGTGGCATGCATCTGTAGTTCCAGCTATTTGGAAGGCTGAGGTGGAAAGATCGCCTGATCACAGCAGGTTGAGGCTGCAGTAGCCATGAGTGTGCCACTGCACTTCAGCCTGGGAGACAGAGTGAGACTCCTACTCAAAAAAAAAAAAAAAAGTCACACACCCAAAAGAAAAGGTAAGAAACCTTATCATCTAAATATCAGGTTCAGTCTGTGGCTTAATTTCATCAAGTTTTTGGGTGCTGCACCATATGCCACCAGTACTACAGCTGACCAAATTCAAGATATATCAAAAAACAAGCACATCCATATCTAAGAGCTCTCAAATCAAGATAAAAGTTCCATCAGCTTACTGGAGTAGCAGTTTCAGAAAGGCAAAAGTAAATTCTAATTGACAAGATTACTAGAAATAAATATAGGCATAGTGCCCTTGATTAGAAAAAAGGCAGAGCTGAAAGAGGAAGATAGAAGGGTTAGTGCAAAGCTGAGTTAGTACTCAAGGTAACGATCAAGGATGAGGTAGGATTCTTCTGCCTGGGGAGTAACCACTAGCTCAAAAAAAAAAAAAAAAAAAAAGGGAGAGCGGGCTGCTGAAGTTGAGTCACAGTCCTAAAGTGAGTTCTCTCCTTAACAATTTCTTACTGAATAAGCCTTTTTCTGGATAAACTCTTGACCACTCTTTTTGGCTTTGGAAAAAGCTTGATGGTCCCCTGAGTATCACATAAGTCACTACTCCCAGCATCCCTGGACCTAGATCCTAGTAATTTCTGTGGTGCCTCCATGTTTGTTACCTAGATAAATCCTTCTTAGTAATGTCTCCCTGACTTTCGCCTCTACTGATTTTGAAGCCCTATACAGCCTCAACATGCAGTAAACTCATCATGAATATTTATTATCTTCTCTAAATTAATTTTTACAAAAACAGATATTATACGCCTTAAAATTCCTCCTTCTGGGACTTTAACACACTTAGCCAAGCACATTCACTATAATCCTCCCTCTGATTGGTATCATAATGAATATTATTTTAAACTCTTCTCAAGGAGTACTTCCAGAAGATCTCCCAAATCCACCTCCTTCCTACTAAAGTAAAATACTCCAGCTGTCATCAGCTTCTTCTAACTGACTTTCCAACAATCTAGTCAGCACCTTATGGTACATAAGAAACTGAAAATTAGCAGATGTATATCCAAGGGCTTCAAGGAAAGAATGAGTTTGACATTACTATATTAAGACTGGTAGTGGAAGGAGAGAAAAAGAGGAAGTAAGCAAAAAAGGTTAAGATCTCCCATAACCCCAAACGAATGACAAAGACCTTGGTTCTTTATTTCACTTTATCAAATTCTTCCTCTTTTCCCAAATTGGCTTAGGATGAATAAGTAATGATGACAAGGCATCGCAACAGTACTGAAAGGCCAAGAATTACTACTTGGGTAGGATTTAAAAATACAGGTTATTAAGATTGCTAGTGGATTCAATTAACTGCATCACCACTGTTGGTCCTTACATAGCTACAGAAAAGAGGAAAGAAACAGAGTATTTCATATCACGTTAGCCTTAACAGCAAAACAAAATTATTAGCCAATTTTCACAGATTACAGCACAAAAGAGGACTTCAGAATCTTGTTCAAATCCTGAGTTTTAAAACTAATGAAGGCTGGGCCTAGTGGCTCATTCCTATAATCCCAGCAACTTTGGGAGGCCAAGGTGAGAGGACTGCCTGAGCCTACAGGTTCGAGACCAGCCTGGGCAACTTGGCGAGACTTCATCTCTACAATAAATTTAAAAATTAGCTGGGCATGGTGGCATGTGCCTGTAGTTCCAGCTATTTGGAAGACTGAGGTAGAAGGATCACCTGAGCCCAGCAGGTTGAGGCTGCGGTGACCGGGAGCGTGCCACTGCCCTCCAGCCTAGGTGACAGAGTGAGACTACAACTCAAAAAATAACAATAAAATGAAATAAACTGAGGCCAACAGAAACTAAGACATTTAAGATCATAAATGGTTCTTGGTTTCTTAGCAAATATTAAAAAGTTATTTCTTATTTTCTCCTAAGATTTAATATTTTCAAAGGAATCCTACAGCTAAGCAGGGTCAACTATTATTTCCAAGTAGGGAAGCAAACAGCAAAAAAATATTAAGATGACAAAGAAAACAGAAGAGGACTTACCTCTGGGTCTGCTAGACGCTGAGACAAACCTACAACAAAGACGAGGTTTTTTTGCACAACACGTACACTAGCCAAATGTTTGCGATTTTCTGATATTTTCTGTTTTCTTTCATTTTGTTTCTGTTTTTTCTCATTCTTTATCCTTTGCAATTCTTCCTGGGAGAGTGGTTTATAAACTGCTGGGTCTTCTGGATATGGCTTTAAGTGTAAAGTAAACATAGAAGTTAGCACTAAATAAACAAATAGTAATAAATGCATGAATAATAACTATCCAATTCTAGATGGTGGGTATGTGGTTGTTACATTTCCTCTTTTTTGAATATGTTGTTTTAAAATATTTTTTATTTAATAAAACCTAAATGTTAAATAAAATAGTTCTAAAAATACTTATTTTTTGGAGCTTAGTACAGACCACTTGTAGCACTAAAACTTAGCATCACAATTCTAAACAAAATGAAACAATAACAAACTGTACTGCTTTCAGGAAAATTAACCTTCTAAGTTGCTATGTAAGAGGCAAAGAGTGAGATGGGGCGCAGTGGTTCACGCCTGTAATCCCAGAACTTTGGGAGGTGGAGGCGAGAGGATTGCCTGAGCTCAGGGGTTCAAGACCAGCCCGGGAAACATAGTGAGAACTCATCTCTACAATAAATTAAAAAAAAAATTTAGCTGGTCCAGTCTGGGTAACAGAGTGAGATTCCGACTCAAAAAAAAAAAAAAAAAAAAAAAAAGCAAAGGGTATAAGTTCTCTCATCTGAATATAGGTTTTACATATTATAATTAACAAATATTTAATGAAAATCTACCATGTGTACAAGATTAATAAAGTTACACATTTGTTCTTTAATACACTTCCAGTATAAGAGGGAGAGAGACAGGCAAATTAATAATACATATATATTCTGACTAATAAGTTTCAGCACTTATTAGTCATATGGACTTAAGCAAGTTAATTAATATCCTCATATAAAATGAAAATAATATTAAAGATTGACATAAAGATAAAAATGAACCATCATATTATCATGTCTGGCACATAGTAATCCATTAATAAATACTAGCCATTTCACTGTATGTACCTCTTTTCCTTTCTACCAAGGCTTCTGGTAACCTAAATAGGAACTGTGGAGTCAGAGTGCCTGACTTTGAATTCTAGCTCACCTTTTACTATCAGAGAGACTGTAGCTAAATTATGCGATCTTTCAGCCCAGTCTTCTCATTTGTAATCACAATACTTTATTTAGAGAGTTTCAGTGAAAATTAAAAGAGATAATACAATTAAAAAGTGATTAAAACTATGCCTTGCACATAAGCATTAAAAGTGTCAGTTATTATTACTACCAATAATAAATACTATTAATGGGCCAGGCACAGTAGCTCACATTTGTAATTCCAGCACTTTGGGAGGCCGAGGTGGGAGGACTGCTTGAACACAGGAGTTCAAAACCAGCCTAGGCAATATAGCAAGACCTTGTCTCTACAAAAAAGTCAAAAACTTAGCCAGATGAAGAGTCCCATGCCTGCAGTACCAGCTATTTGGGAAGCTAACGCAGAAGGATCGTCTGAGCCCTGGAGGTTGAGGTTACAGTGAGTCATGATCGTGCCACTGTGCCTGGATAACAAAATGAGACCTAGCCTCAAAAATAAAGTAAAATAAAACTGTTAATGATAAATGGTAAGTGGGGCACACTGAATGTAATAATATTTAAAACCAGATAGGAAGAGACCCTAGGACTGGGAACCACAATTGGTTTTGAAATTGTACTTAATAGAATATAAGAGTGGAGGACAACAGAAACAGTGCAAACAAGAAAAAAGTGGGTACAAGGACAATGGAAGAATTATCTACAAGCCTGAAACCAAGCAATGCCTTTAATATTGTTACTTTCATCTTTTCACATACAAATAAAAAGCAAAAACAAAACTCTCAAACTATGAACATACCCAGATTAACACTGATACAATTAAGACTGGTGCAATTAATAGGTGAGATTTCACTTTATCATTCTCGATTTTTACTAATATATATCCTAAGGTCTCAAAAAAAATCTATTTTTTCCCTTTTATGTCCACTTTCAACTTTAATTTACTGCCTTTATTTTTTTGAATGAGAGTCTCACTCGTTCGCCCAGGATGGAGGACAATTGCAGGATCAAGTTTACCACAGCCTCGACCTGCTGGGCTCAGATGATCATTTCACCTCAGCCTACTGAGTAGCTAGGACCACAGGTGTACCACCACAACCAGCTAATTTTTAATATTGCTATAAAGATGAGGTCTCGCCAAGTTGCCCGGGCTGGTCTTGAACCCCTGGGCTCAGGCAACCCTCTTGCCTCAGCCTCCCAAAGTACTGGGATTACAAGTGTGAGCCACCACACTCAGTCTTAATTTATTGTTTTTTTTAAGAAAACCACATATTCTTCATAGTTTACCGTATCATCAATGAACTAGAGCTGGTTACTTAAAAAAGATTCAGACATAATTCTTAATGGTTCTATAGGATGTAAGCTCCTATACAACTCAATTCCCACATTAAAAAGTCTGAATCTCTTAGCTACTTAGTCCTATTTGCATACTCCAACTTGCTTAGGAGTGGAAAGCATACAAAACAGCGAACTCAGTAACTTATCTGACTTTTGTAATCTTAGGACTTTCTCCAGGATCAAATATATACAGTATGGCTCACTTTAGGAGCTCAATAAATATTTGCCAAGTAGACATCAAGCTACACTTCAGTATTGAACATTTAGTGCTAATTGTTTAAAATAAAGCAAAAAAGACACACACACACACACACAAGACCGCTACATTTCTGAATCAAGAAATAAATTCTTGCATTTTTAATTTATGGAACAAAATGGTTAAAGATCTATTAATATTTAAGTCCTTATTCAATTATATAGTCGTCCTCAATTTAAGTTTTTTCTAAACGCTTCCTCTCAAAACTTTCTCTGTTCTACTCTTACTTTCCTTTATCTACATTAATTTTCTCCTTCAAATCTTTTTTTTTTTTTTTTTTTGAGTTGGAGTCTCACTCCATCGCCCAGACTGGAGTGCAGTGGCACACTCCCAGCCACTGCAGCCTCGACCTGCTGGGCTCCAGCGATCCTTCCGCCTCAGCCTTCCAAGTAGCCAGAACTACAGGGACACGCTACCATGCCCGGCTAATTTTTGATTTATTGTAGAGATGAGGTCTCGCCAAGTTGCCCAGGCGGGTCGTGAACATGCGGGCTCAGGCAATTCACTCACCTCGGCCTCCCAAAGCGCTGGGATTACAGGCTGAGCTACCAAGCCCAGCTCCTTCAAATCTTAATCTATCTGCCTGGATGATTTTAATCCCTTGAAACTCTTTGGAGCTGTAAAGGTGCAAGTATAAAACATGCATTTTAAGTACAAGAAAGCATAAAAATGAACTACACATTAACTAAAATATCTTTTTATAAGATCATTTAAATTTTTCATTTGCACACAGAAAAGCTATTTTCTACCCCTGGATTTCTGGTTAGCTCATTTTGGAGTATTTACTATTACATCTGTTTAAAAGCTGTTGCCTTTCACTGATATCTAGAATGGCAATAATCCACTCCCTGAACAAATCACATATATGGATTGCTCCTAGTTTTGTTTCAAAGTGTGGTCCATCACTTGAGTTTTTACCAGTCCCTGATAAGAAAAGTACAGAGACTGAAATAAGCATCTGTAAACTCTCATAGCATTTCACATGACTACATTATTCAAATACTATCATCAGTGGACTCTACAGACTAAGACATTTCTCAATGTGGCAAAGCATATGACACAAGTAGAATATTAGGCAGGCTTCACAGAGTTCTGCATCAGTCCTCAATCAATTGAAGGGCAGAGAGAAATCTGATTCTTCATCACAGACAGGGTGAGAAGCAATGATATAACTTTTCTGAGTCCTTAATTCTTCTGAGAACAGGTGGGATGTGGCAAAAAAAAAGGGGGGGGGTGGGGAGCAGGGGTTTCTTTGTTAGCATTCTCTGATGCTGTAAAATCCTGACTAAAAATGAGACAAATAGCCGGGCTCAGTGGCTCAGCCTGTAATCCCGCACCTTTGGGAGGCTGAGGTGAGTGGATTGCCTGAGCCCGCGGGTTCGAGACCCACCTGGGTAACTTGGCGAGACCTCATCTCTACAATAAATCAAAAATTAGCCGGGCATGGTAGCGCGTGCCTGTAGTTCCAGCTACTCGGAAGGCTGAGGCAGAAGGATCGCCGGAGCCCAGCAGGCGAGGCTGCAGTGGCTGGGAGCAGGCACTGCACTCCAGTCTGGGTGACAGAGTGAGACTCAAACTCAAAAAAAAAAAAATGAGACAAATATAACATTTGTTTAAAAATCACGCCTGTAGTTCCAGCACTTTGGGAGGCTGAGGTGGGAGGATCATTTGAGTTCAAGCATTCGAGACCAACCTGGGCAACATAGTAAGACTCTGTCTCTGCAAAAAATAAAAATTAGCCAGGTGTGGTGGCATATGCCTATAGTACCAGCTAGTTGAGAGGTTGAGGAGGAGGATCCCTTGAGCCCAGGAGTTGAATGCTGCAGTGAGCCATGGTGCACCAATTTACTTCAGCCTGGACGAAAGAGTGAGAGTATGGCTTTACAGAAAAAAGTCGGGGGGCGGGGAGCGGGCCAAAGTGGCTCATGCAAGCACTTTGGAAGGCTGAAGCAGGAGGACTGTTTGAGACCAGGAGTTCAAGACCAGCCTAAGCAACACAGTGAGACTCTTGTCTCTACAAAAATTTAAAATAAAAATAAAAAAGTGAAAAAAAAATTTTTAAATGCATGAACACAAAAAAATTGATGCAGAGTGACAAGTAATAAAAATTAGGTCACAATACCAGTGTTCATCCAGTGTATTACTGATGCACCACCATGCTGTGTAACACTGGGTTATACCCTTATCCTAGTCTTGTTTCCTATGTCATTCCAAGTTTTTTTCCCCTATGGAAATATACTTCCACCAGGCGCAGTGGTTCACAGCTGTAATTCCAGCACTTTGAGAGGTGGGGGTGAGAGGACTGCCTGAGTACACGGGCTTGAGACCAGCCTGGGCAACTTGGCAAGACCTCGTCTCTACAATAAATCAAAAAATTAGTCAGGCGTGTTGGTGGTGCACAACCGTGGTTCCAGCTACTTGGAAAGCTGACGGGGAAGGATCGAGGCTGTGGTGGCCGCAAGTGAGCCACTGCATTCCAGCCTGGGCAACAAAGTGAGACACAGACTCAAAATAAAAAAGAAATATACTTCCAGCAGGCTTCAAAGTCAGCTTTGTTGGAACATAAATGCTATATAATGCAAAAGAAAAACAGAAGAAAAATGAGACAAATTCTTTTAATACGATTTATCCTCCAAATATATCTTATTCCAGCAATTTAAAGGATTTTCTATAAACACTAGCTTTTTAATTTTAACATCTGAGAAATATAAACTATGCTAATTTAATCTAACTACAAACAGTAAATATATAACCAAAGGCTTATTATTATTAGTCTTAATATATCCAAAAGTTTCATTAAAGATTTGGAAAAGCACACATTCCCTAATAGTTCCTTCTCTACACACACCATCATACATACCTACTATACAAATCCAAGGTCATAAAATCAATAAACTGACACAATGAAATGAGGAAAGGAAGTAGACTATAAAATGAGAGATGAAGAAACTTAATTTGAATAACTGCAGAGAATGAGAGCCACAAAGTTAATAATACTAGTATTAGAAATGAATATAAAGAAAAATATATCTGGTCAATGGTTTGACTGAAAAATATGTTAAAATTCTAAGGAAAAATAACAAGCAGAAAATTTTTCTTTAAAGGTACTACTGTGCATTATATATCAAACTAATGTTAAACAGGTTACCTGTGAAGAAGCATTCAGATACAACACTATTTTTATTAGTGTTAATTGACAAATGACTAGTTAACATGGCTTACAGTCTCTAGTGTAATCATTTAATTTCTTCCATATTCCCACTTTCATTCTATCTACATGTCTTCTCTTTATTTTTTATTAGACTTGCTAACACATTGATTATTTTATTGATCTTTTCAGAGAACCAGCTCTAATCTTATTGAGAAAAATTTTTTTTCCTATTTCACTAAATTCTCCTGAAATCCTGCTTTGCATCGTCAGAGCATTTGTTCATTTTCTGATTTCTTAGAGCTGGAAATAAATTCATTTATTTTTATTGTTTTCTAATAAATGCATCCACAGCTTTAGCTTTTCCTTAATATATTACTTTGTTCTCATTCTAGATATTGTTCTCATTCTAGATATTCAAAGAAGTCATGCTCCAATTATTGATTCAAAATAAGTAATTTCACTGTGATCTCTTTAACCCAGGAGTTATAGAGAACTGTAATTTTTATTTTACAGGTACATGAACTTTTATAAACTTTTTGCTGTTAACATCTAATTTAACTGCACTATTTTTCATGCTTCTAGTTTCTAGTAATGGTGAGCTAACTAACCCTCTTGCTAAAAACAATGAAAAATACTATACATATACATATATATACATATACATACACATATACATATATAATATACCTATATATACATATACATATATATACATACACATACATATATATACACATACATATATATATATATTTTTTTTTTTTTTTTACTAACATCTTAACAATAATAATCTGTAAAAGTTCCAAGCCAATTTTTTTTGTGTGTGTGTGAAGTCATGTCTGTAATTCTAGCACTTTGGGAGGCAGAGGCAAGAGGCCTGCCTGAGCCCAGGGGTTCGAGACCAGCCTGGGCAACTTGGCAAGATCTCGTCTCTACAATGAACTAAAAAATCAGCCAAGCATGGTGGCACAGGTCTGTAGTTCCAGCAACTTGGAAGGCTGAGGCAGAAAGATCACCTGAGCCCAGCAGGTCAAGGCTGTGGTGGCCATGAGCGTGCTACTGTACTCCAGCCTGGGTGTCAGAGTGAGATTCTGACTCATAAAAAGAGAAAAATCTAAACAACTACAAATGTGGGAGAGACAAATGAGAAGAAGAGTGCATTCAAAGCTGAAGTGTAGCCCAAGGTGGGAAGTCTTTGGTAAGACTGGTCCCACATTAAGCTTAGATTCAGGCCATGCCCAAAGGTTAGTCTCAGGATAAGAACTACAGAGGGGCCAGAATAAGATGGAAAAGGAGGCAGGAGAAAATCATCCTTGGGAAAATTGCTGAAGCCAAACCTAGGGAAAGCTTGCACCCTAGAGATACATAGCTTGGCTTGACCCAAGTAACTGGCATCTCTGATAACAACATTTATAGCGCCCAGCAAAAGCCAAATCAAAACCTCTCTAGAGGAGGGCAAATCTATCCTAAGCCTTGGAGAATCCTACAAGTAATTTTCTCAATGACAATGACTACCTTAATCGAGCACATAAAGAAATAAAGCAGCCACACTGACCAATCATATAAAAAAATAAAACAATATGAACAACATCCTCCACAGACTTTAGTACTAGAATTATTAGACAAAGATTTTAAAAACATAATGATCATCTATTTAAAAAATACTATATGATAAACTTTAAAATACCAGCAGGGTATAAGACTCTATTAAGAAATAACATAGTAAGTATGAAAACAGAGCAAACATTATTTCTAGAAATGGAAAACACAAAACCAAAAGTCAAAAACCCAATGGACATATTTAGTAGCATATTGATCCAAAAGAAGAAACTGTTCACATGAGGATAGGCAAGAAGAAATCATCTACTAAATGCATTAAGGAGAGAGAAAGATAGAAAAATATACAAAAGAGGTAAACAGACATGGAAAACAGTGAAGAGTTCTGAAAAATATTTCATCAGAGTCCCAGAGAAGAGGAAAGAGAAAAAAGATAATATCTAAAATATAATAGCTTAATTTTTTTCCCCAGAACTAAAGAAATTCACCAGTTCCACAAATTCAAAAAGTCCGACAAACCCCAAGCAGGAGAAATAATTTAAAAAACACAAGTGAGTTCTATCTTTTGGAACTGGCTAATATTTCCATTGTGGCTTGAAAGTCACTTGTTGTGACCATTGCTTTTAGATTTAAAGTTTTGTACAAATTTGTTTGTACAACAAACAGCCTCTCAAGTAGCTGGCGTTACAGAAGTGTGCCACCACAGCAGGCCAATTTTTAAAATTTTTTGTAGAGAGAGGTCTCCCTATGTTAACCAGCTGGTCTCAAACTCCTGGGCTCAGGCAATTCTCCCGCCTTGGCCTTCCAAAGTGCTAGGATTACTGTAAGCGTGAACCACTGTGCAAGTCATTTTCTTTTTATTGTTTATCTCATCTGTCAATTTCTAAAATACGAACATTAAAAGTCTCTCCATTGTGAATATGAATGTTCATTTCTCTTGGTATTTGTAACAACTCAAAATACCTCAAAGCTCTGTTGCTACACAAATAACGACTCATGACTTTGTAGACCTTTTATGAATAAGAAAAACTTCTTTTTTCCTCCTTTTAAAATGTGTTTGATCTTGAATTCTATTATGACTGATATCAGTACTATATTTTCCTTCCTATGATTTCCATTTGCTCGCTGTATCATTCTTCCCTTCATTAATGATTTTTTTGTATATACTCCTAGTCAATCACTTCTACCAGTTTTATAGAAAAGACACAGTCCTCTATTTCCTTCCTCCTTTGCACCAGTTGCTTCACTATAGAATAGTGACTCTTTTAGATGATTTGTTGTCATTTACTGCCATATCTCTAAATAACAAGCTTATATTAACACTTCTTGATTTTTCCATTGTAGATATCACATTATTCAAGTAGAAGATTTAGCTGTCTTGGTCTTCTTCACCACATATCCCAAGTATACTTTCTAACCTACCCTAACTTCAGTTTGTAATATTATAAAATGCAAATTCTACAGTTTGCACACTTCCAGTCATGACAGTAAAAGACTAGGCCTACCACCATAAACAAATAGAAAACTAGACAAAATATATGAAACAACTGTTTTAAGACACATTACAACAGGTAATTAATGGCAGACCTGTGGCCTCTGAGCAAAGAAATAAGACGGATTTAAAAACTATGATGGTCCCAGCTTTCTGCTCTTCCAGCACTCACTGGATCCTGGTACTGGGTCCAAAAGTCATAATGAATGAAGACGACAGTGGTCAAAATTGAAGAGGCTGAGGCAACTGAAGTTTATGGAGCAAAATGCCACAAAGAGGGAGTTAAACCAAAAAGAATTCCAGAAGTCTATATAGAAAAACATGGTGATAGCTAGTTTTCACAGGTGGCTCTCCAGTGAAGACATCTGATAAGAGTTCATGACAAGCCGGGCTCGGTGGCTCAGCCTGTAATCCCAGCACTTTGGGAGGCTGAGGTGAGTGGATTGCCTGAGCCCGCGGGTTCGAGACCCGCCTGGGCAACTTGGCGAGATCTCATCTCTACAATAAATCAAAAATCAGCTGGGCATGGTAGCGCGCGCCTGTAGTTCCAACTACTTGGAAGGCTGAGGCGGAAGGATCGCCGGAACCCAGCAAGTCAAGGCTGCAGTGGCCGGGAGAGGCCACTGCACTTCAGTCTGGGTGACAGAGTGAGACTCCAACTCAAAAAAAAAAAAAAGAGTCCATGACAATAATGAATTTAGAAAAGAAATACAAAAGAGTATCAGTCACATGCAAACTATTTTAGAAGAGAGAGGATGTGGAAACATTTCCCAACTCATTTTATGAGGATACCAAATCTAAAAATTGATATAAAATTACAAATAAAAATCCTTTCTAATACAGATATGAAAATCTTCTGAAAATACTGGCAAATTAAATTTTAAAAGGACAATATATCATAACGAAGTGGAGACTGTCCTTGGGAGGAAAGGTTGATTCAAAAATCAACATAAATCACTATTTCAACGAAATAAAGGAAAAAAAGTTATGATGACTTCAATAAAAGCGAAAGGTTATTTGGCAAAATTCAACACCATTCATGATAAAAAGTCTCAGCAAATGAGGAATAAAACATTTGCAACCTGATAAAGAACACACACACAAAAAATGCACAGCCTGCAACATACTTTTTTTTTTTTTGAGTTGGAGTCTCACTCTGTCGCCCAGAATGGAGTGCAGTGGCCACTCCCGGCCACCACAGCCTCGACCTGCTGGGCTCCGGCGATCCTTCCGCCTCAGCCTTCCAAGTAGCTGGAACTACAGGCGCGCGCTACCACACCCGGCTAATTTTTGATTTATTGTAGAGATGAGGTCTCGCCAAGTTGCCCAGGCAGGTCTCGAACCCGCGGGCTCAGGCAATCCATTTACCTCGGCCTCCCAAAGTGCTGGGATTACAGGCTGAGCCACCGAGCCCGGCCAGCCTGCAACATACTTAATGGTGAAATACTCAACACCTTGCTGCTAAGACTAAGAACAAACAACGACATCTTTCTTATCATGTCTCAACATTATATAGGAGGGATAAAGCATAGAAATTGGAAATGAAGGAGTAAAACTGTCTTTATGCAAAGAAGACATGATCACCTACGTAAGAAATCTTTCTAAGGAATCTATTTAACAAGGTCACAGAATAGACAGTTAATGTACAAAAATTATACAATACCAATGAACAATTAAAAAATGAATTTTAGGCCAGGCTCGGTGGCACAGCCTGTAATACCAGCACTTTGGGAGGCCAAGGCAAGTGCACTGCCTGAGCCCACGGGTTCGAGACCCACCTGGACAACTTGGCGAGACCTCGTCTCTATAATAAATAAAAAATTAGTTGGGCATGGTTGCGTGCATCAGTAGTTCCGGCTACATGGAAGGCTGAGGCGGAAGAATCGCGAGAGCCCAGCAGGTCGAAGCTGCAGTGGCTGGGAGCATGCCACTGCACTCCAGTCTGGGCGACGGAGTGAGACTCCAATTCCAAAAAGAAAGAAAAATAAATTTTAAAAACAGTATCATGTGACATAGTCCAAAAAACAAAAAATACAGGTAAGTATAACAAAACATTCTCCTCTATACACTAAAAACAACAAAACATTGCTAAAGAAATTTTAAAGCTAAGAAAAAAGGAAAGATATAACTTATTGATGAACTAAAGGAGTCAATATTTTAAGATGTCATTTTTCCTCAAAATGAGCTATATAGGTAATGTAATCTCAATCAAAATTTGAGTAGTTTTTTGTAGAAACTGACAGACTGATTTAAAAATGTAAGTGCGAATGCTAAGGACTTAAAACAACTCAAAATAAATTACAAAAAAGATAACAAAGCTGGAAAACTTGCCATACCGGATTTCAAAACTTACAGTAATCAAGACAATATAATACTGGCATAAGGATAGACATAATCATCAATGGGCAGAATACAGATTCTAGAAATAAACACACATTTATGAGCAATGAATCCTTATCAATAGTGAAGGGATAGTCTCTTCTACAAATGCTGCTGCAACAACAAAATAGCTGTATAGAAAAAAATTAAACCTCTACCCTACCTCACAGGTTAGCTATTGTAGCATAATGATTACTCATTCTTTTCTGTACAATTTTTGTTTCTTCAAGAGACAATAACTGTGTTTTGTCTGATTATCTCTGTGTGTTTAGTACTAATTTGACCATTAAATCTCTTCCTATCATCAAAATGGCCTCACAAGACATTTCTCTTTTGAAACACCAGTATTCTTTCAATTTTATCTTTTGATAGAAATCCCTCTTGGAGGTATCTGATGTGTTACATTGTGGACTGGTTGCCCTCTTTACCTGGGGCACAGCTGTCATCCTTCCCCATCATCCCAGGAATCCCACTGCTTCTCTATGTTGGATCACCTGTCTCCTTTATCCCATGCATTCTTCTCCCTTCTTTATTCCTTCATGTTGGTGGGGCAAATCCTTCAGTAGATTCCTGAGAGAGAATGCACGGAAGTAAAAATATTTCAGCCCTCTCAGGTCTAGAAATGTCTATTAGTGTAGTTTCACACGTAGCAGTTGAACAGATAGAGAATCCTAGGATGAAAATTAATTTCCTTCATAAATGTCTTCTAGCTTGAAGTCTTGCTGCTGAGAAGTCTGAAGCAATTCTGATTTCTGATCTCTTACATATGATCTACTTTTTTCCTGTCTGGATGCTTGTAGAACTTCTTTGTCTTCAGTATTCTGGCATTTCAAAATAAAAAAAGTTTGTGCTGGACACCTGATAGGTTCTTTTAATATGAAAGTGTGCTTGTTAGTTCTGAGAAATATTCTCCAATCATATTTTTGGATGATTATTTCTTTCTATCTCACTGTGATCTCTTTCAAGAGTACTTAGTTATTTGGTATCTGATCTCCTCGACTGATCCTCAGAAAACTTATCTCTTCTCTCAAATATACCCTCTTTTGCTTTTTGTGCTAACTTTCTAAAAGCTCTTCTCAACCTCAACATTTTCCTGCAGTTCTTTCTGCTATTATATTTTAATTTTCATTAATAATGGCTCATTGAGTATTCTTTTCTATACCACCTTGTTCTTGTTTTATAGAAACAGTATCTTCTATTATTTCTGAAATAAAATTAGTAATACTTCTGTTGAAGTTCTTATATCTTTGTCTAGTCTCTGGCTTCCATGTAAATCAATATTATACAATGCTATATCAGTGCACCACCTATATTCCCACATCTGTTGTTTCCACCAGGTATTTTTCTCAAAAATGCTCTACTGAAAAAACACACAAAGGCAGTTTAATAAATGACCAATATGTTGCCTATGTTTAGCAGATAGAACCAATCTGAAACACTAAACTCTTTTGGTTTTTGAACCTCTGTTTCTGCTTTTCAAAGCAAAGACACCTATTATGCAACCAGGTAGGTTTCATCAAAACCAGGAGGGTGATTCAACTAGCTCCCTATCTATATCTCCAAATTTATTTAAATCACCTCAGTTTGGACCTCACAGAGTAGCCTCTGTAGGTCCTCTCCTTGCAGGGTTGGGTCAAGGGTAAATGGTAGCCTCATGTTCCTCTCCAGGCCTCTAGCAATATTTGTGATTTTCTTCTGTGTTAACACAACCACTGGTACAGCCTCCAGAGACTTAAAGACTTGGTGGACCCTGACTTAATATGAATCCTGTGCTCAGTATACTTTCTGGCAAGACCAAGTCAGGTCTCAGACTCTAAGACTCTGCTGTCTGCACTTTGTGTCCTCCATGACCCAGGAGACAGGTACAAGAAAGGTCTGGTGGTCAGGAGACCAAGCAGAGGTTCAAAGAGACATGGTCATGTGTTAAGTCAACAAGAAACCAAAAAAATTATTATTGGCCTAATAACAATAACTGCCTCAGCTAAAGATTTAACTTGGAGACCTAAGGGGTGATTGTCCTAGACCTCTGTAATCTGGATTTTTCTTCTAAAAATGTTGGAGTTTTGGTGCCCATTCTTAGACAGTCTCTCATAATTTTCTATTACCTTCTTACTCATAATTTTATAAATAACATACTATTTGCTGGTGAATTCCAAATTTATATCTGCATATCATAAACCTCTCTGGAAATCCAGACTTGAACGTCCACCTGTCCACTCAAAACATCATTTAGATTTCTAATAAAAATCTCATGCTTAACATGTCTAAAACTGAACTCCTGATCTTCTCAAAACCTCTTCCTGCTGCATTACTCTCCATTTCAGTTAACGGCCATTCTTTTCTTCTCATTGCTCAGTTCAAAACCATTCACTCATCCTCAACTCTTCCACTTGTCTGCACAGTGTTTCAAAAATAATAAAAATTATGAATCTTTGGATGTCTGAAAGTGTTTTATTATGGTTTCACATATGAATAAAATTAAGAATTCTTCTTTCAATGTTATTTTCTCTCAAAATTTAGAAAAATAAATTCTTTAATTATTTTCTCTCTTCTATGACTGTAGAATGACAATACTGGAATCCATTTCATTCTTGATCCTTTGTAGTCTAAAATTTGTATCTCATGAGCTTTTAGAACTTTGACTTAATTCTAGAGGATTTAAAATTTCAAAATTATATAAATAGATATTAGTCTTTTTTTATTCATCTTGCTTCTCACACAGGGCCTTTCTAATCAGAGGACAACTGCTTTTCATCAGGAGGAAGAATCTTCTATTAGTTCTTTGATTATTTCTTCTCATCCCCTTTTAGTTCAGTCCTTCTGAAGCTGCTTTCAGCAAAAATTAGAACCTGTACAACTTCTATGTTGCTTAACTTTTCTTTCATGCTTTCTATTTTTTTCTTTTTACATTATACTATGCAAAAAAAAGACCACCTGGCAGAATCTTCCAATTTACCAATTTGACCTTCAAATGAGTCCATTCTGCTTTTCAGACCATCTATAAGAATTTCCATTTTCCAGATCACTCTAGCTGGTTCTTTAAAAAATAAAAATTATTTCTATATGAATATGTCATTCCTTCTTCTGTGAAAGGTACCAATGACACTTTTTAAAGGCTCTTTCTGTTTGCTTGTGTTAGAATCTTCCATTTACTGATTTTTGTGTTTCTCTTTAATAATGTGGGTTTTCTTGAAATCTGTGTTGATTCTTTGCTGTTGCACATCTTTGCATGTGAGAACTCTGTCAACCTGCCTATAAATGCTATTTCTATTTACTGCCAAGATGCTCCTTGTGATCACAGTGAAGACAAGTTATTGGACAATTGTGCCAATAGGTAATCTGCTAAGTACAGAAGCTCCTAGTTCCCTCAGAATGTTTCCATTCACCTTTAAGGATCTGATCCAAATGATATCACTGTTCTAGCTCAAGGGTATCTGTCTCTGCTACATGACAAAAAAAGAGTCTGGACCCATATGGCTGCTCAACCAACAACAGTGATATTTTTACTGGGATCCTGAAGCATTGTTATGTATTTTTTTCAGCAGTCTTCTCCAGAGTTCAGCCAATGTTTCCTTCCCGAAACTGATCCCAATGGCCTTCTGTCTTTGAGATTCTTCATACTTTTGGTCTTCCTAGGGTACCCTTTATTCATAACCAGTTTTACTAAAGTTATTTTGATTTTTTTTTAATCTTCTATTTTCTTCCTCTACTTTCTAAGGATTCAAAGTAATTCTAGGTAATCTCTTAAGACTAAAACTTTTTTCTTTGTAATTTCTCCCAAATAACTGATTTTGCTCTAATGACAACTTAATAACTGATATTTTATTAAGACTACCTCCTAACATTTCAAAGAAAAGAAAAAGAGAGAGAAAGAGATTAATTTTTAGGAAGCCAATGAAATATACACTCTTTAGAGTCTGGGCAATCCTCAAAGTTGCCACTTTCAATTAAATAGTTCAACATAATTATCTTCTTATGGAATGCCTGGGAATAAATTTATAAAATATGATTAAATGGTTAAAATTCATATACAAAATTTATACAGATTTTTACTAAAGGTAATGCTAAGGTTTTCATTTATATATAAACACTACATACACATATTATATATAAACATACATTACAGATATGTATTATATATTATGTTATATATACTATATGTAACTACATAAACGCATAAACTATTTTAACTAACACTTAAATAACCTAATTGTTTTACTCATATAATACATATAAGCCCATTAGATTTAAAAAAGCAAACAAACTAGAAAATGTATTGCCTTTGCAGATTATAAATTCTCAGGTAAGAAAGCTGAAAGGTACACTATTTTTAAAATTTTAGGTATCTAAAGAACACTTCAGTTTTCTCCAAATTTGGTGGTATAACCAAATGAGCTCTTCAAAATGGGTAACCAGAAAAGAAGGTTTAAATCACAAATACATTAAAGAGAAGGCAAATTCTATAATAATGTGACAGATATTTACATTAATTTTTAAGGCCACAAAGTCCTTCAAAAAACAAATGCAACAGTCCTACCTACCCTAACAGTTCATTCACTATACTGTAACTGTGTTGCAGATGCTTATCAAAACCCAGATAATATTAAAAATCATAAACTTTTAGAGTTAGGAGGAGCATTTCAATAACAATAGTACAGAGTGAAGACATATTTGAGGCCAGGCATGGTGGTCACACCTGTAATTCTATCACTCTGAGAGGCCAAGGCAAGAGGACTACTTGAGCCTAGGAGCTTTGAGACTAGCCTAGACAACTTACTAAGACACTATTCTTTACAAAAAATTTTTTTTTTAATTAGTTGGGTATGGTGGCACACACCTGCAGTCCCAGCAACTTGGGAAGCTGAGGCACAAGGGTTGCCTAACCCCAGGATGTCGAGGCCAACAGTGAGCCAAGAGTGTGCCACTGCACTCAGTCTGGGAAGAAAAGTGAGACTCCAACTCAAAAAGAAAACAAAAGACATATTTGAATTCCAAGCCCACTACTCATATAAGTTGACAATTCTAGCAAGTTACTTACATTCTCTAATCTCCTATTTCTTCAAGTGTAAAATTAGAACAGCTAGAATTGTTGTAAAGGCTCAAAAAATGAGCAACTAATATTAACCAGACTTTCTGTGCCATTTTAACCCTTTAACCCATTTAAACATCTCTCCTATCTTGTATTAGAAAATAAAAATGAATTCCCCCCATGTAATACAAAATGTAGTTTTCCAATTTTACACTATCCCATTTTCCAATCTCACACCAAATTCATTACCTCTCTACTTCTAATCATCTTAAACAGTAAGCACTCATGACCATGTCCTTCTCTTCAGATTAAAAACAAACTAAAGGCCAACCAAAGAGAGGTTGTGTGACTTTACAAAGGTCATACAGCTAGCTAACAACAAAGCCAAGTCTTGACTCTGACTGTGAGTTCTTTCCACCTCAGTATGTCTTAAAAATATAATGCTACACATCATCTCACCTGAGGTTTGTAGAGTCTTTTAAATCCACTTATTCATATTCGTGAAGGCATCAAACTTTATACTTAAAACAAGTAATTGTAAAGTTATTTTAAAATATTTACCTTTCTACATGCAGGACAAAGCCCATTTTCGTCTGTGCGAATGCGATGCCAACAAAAGCGGCAAATCTGGTAGCCACAGGTGCAAGGGAAAAAGTTGATATCATCTATCTCCAAGGGCTCCATGCAAAGAGGGCATTCCACAGGGTCTTCCTTGGCATCAGGACTGCGAGACATCTTCACTTTTATTAAACAGCAGCAAAAGTTTATAAGTTAAAAGTAAAGGAAGTTCAGCACTGAAAGCTAAAATGTAGAAATTTGAAGACCTGCATGAGAAGAAACAAAATATATTGTTCACTACTGGGAAGAAATGGTATATTCAACAATCAAGGGTCACACTATCAATACAGCACTAGTCATAACACATTTTAGAAAAATAAATAAGGTAAAGAAGCATCTTCAGCCTTAAAACAGTACTTTAAACTATCTCAACTTTGACCTAAACCCAGTAATACGGCCACGTTAGTATTATAGTATTCTAAAATGTATCACAATTTAAAAGCAACAAATGAAAAGGAAAGATTTGAATTATCTGTAATTGTATGTTAATATCAAAGTCTTCAAAGAAAACATAAGCTTGAACTTAAAAAAAAAAAAAAAAAAGAAAAACAAAGATACCACAGAACCACAGAACTTATTTACCAGGAATTATGTAATAATAAGCCAATGAAAACTTCTGGGAAAATAAACAAATATTAAACAAAAGTATTTCTATGGTAATGCTACAAAAGGCCTACAAGCTATAGGAAGGGGAAAGAGAACAAACAGAACTTCAGATCCCAAACACTTTAAAAAGTTAAATAATGTAATTTTTTAGATTATGGAGAATTGAAAAACTTTAGGTAAAAACTTAGGTTAACATCACTGTTACATTAAATGATTAGTTTGAAATCACTATTTTAAGGTAAAAACTGACAGCCTGCAAACTAATTTATAACCCGATGGTAATCCCCACCAGTTTTTACGGTGGCATTTTTAACATAATTTGACATACTGATCCTAAAATTTATATAAAAGGTAAATGCATGATGGCTGGGCACAGTGGCTCACACCTAAAATCTCAGCACTTTTAAAGGCCAAGCCAGGAGGATCGACCAAGCCCAAAAGTTCGAACCAGCCTAGGCAACATAGCGAGACCTTGTATCTACAAAAAAATAAAAAAATAAAAAAATTATTTGGGCATGATGATGCACATCTGCAATCCCAGCTACTTGGGAGGCTAAGATGGAAGGATGACCTGAGCACAGGAGGTCAGGACTGTCATGAACTGTGACTATGCCACTTCACTCCAACCTGAGTGATTGAGTGAGACCCTGACTGAAAATAAAATAAAATAAAGTAAATACATGAGAATCACTTTGAAGCTTTTAGGGGAAACAAAGTAAGAATTTGTCCTTTCAGACACTAAACTACACTAGAAAGCTACAGTGATTTAAATAATTTTATTTAGTACAAAAAAAGACAAAAAAAAATCAAATAAACTAAATAAAGAATCTAGAAACAGACCTATTAAATGAATAAGACTTTAATACTTGATAAAACTTATAAATCAATATGGGAAGGATAGACTATTTTATAAATGATAATGAGAGGCTTGGCTGTCCATCTGAAGAAAAAATAGTATATGTCTAACTCACACTGCAATCATAATAAATCCCAAATAATCTGACTTAAGAGCTATACACTGAAATAAATTACTGAAGCGTTGGAAGAAAAAAACAATACAAAAAAGACCTTGGGATACAGCAGGCCTTCCTAAGCAAAACAAAAATTCAGAAGCCACAAAAGGATATAATCAACTTAGTAACATGGAAAGATGAAAATAAAAACAAAATTATAGGCAAGCAACAGGGCAAAAAAAAGTTAATGTCTAGAATGTATAAAGAAATCTTACAAAGCAGTAAGAATAAAGCAAACAAATTAAAAATGATGGCATAATATAACGGGTAGTTCACAGAAGAACTGCAAATGATTAAAGATCATCAACCTCTTTAGTTAGTCAACAGTGAGATAGGATTTTCTTTCCCACTGGCCTGTCAAAGAAGTTACCTTTCCTCAAAAGCAGAGATTATCACTGATCTAATCCCTCTTCGCAAAAGAGGAAATGGGAGCACATTAACTTGCTTTAAGTTACATAGCTATTAGTGCAGCCTGAATTCCTTTCAGGAAGTCTTAGTCCCAGAATTTGCGCTCCTAACTACTAACTATTCCCTTATACCACCTAAGAATCTATTCCACATAAATACTGACACATGTGCACCAAGTATTTGGCTATGTTCTGCAGCACTGCTCATAAGAGTAGAAAAGGCAAACAAAAATATGTCTATTTTTGTACTAAGCAAATAATAGGAAAATCATTCAGCAAATTATAATATAACATAAGGTAGATCTATGTGAATTGACTCAGAAGGATGTCTATTACATAGTTAAGCTTTTTAAAGAGTAGCAAGCTGGAGATGAACATGAATACATACAACTACCTCCACATAAATACATAAGCCCCGAATGTATATGTATTTGGTTTGTTTCAACTTTCACTAAAAAACATGAACGTTTGAACACCAAAGTGTTGTTATATCACAAAAGACAAATTAGACGTAAGTAGAAGACTACTAATTTTTTAAAGGAAAATCTGTATTATTTGAATTGTTGCAAAAACCATGTATTATTTTTGCAATTCAAATAGCCAAATTTTAAAAAGGAGAACAAGGATTTCGTTTTCTTTTGGAAAATGACATTACTTTTCACTTTCGCTGATAATTAGAATAAAAAATATAATAAAATGGTGTCTTCCTGTGAATCTATAATTATTTCAAAAAATTTTTTTTAAAGGGCCAGGTGTGGTGGCTCATGCCTGTAATCCTCAACACTAGGAGAGGCCAAGGTGGAAAAGCCACTTAAGATCAGAACAAACTCCTGGCCTGGGCAACAGAGTAAGACATTGTCTCTACAAAAAATAAAAAAATTAGCCAGGTACGGTGTTGTACGCCTATAGTCACAGTTACTCATGAGGCTGAGGCAGGAGGATTGCTTGACTCCAGGAGTTCAAGGCTGTGGTGAGCTGTGATCATGCCACCGCACTCCAGCCTGGGCAACAGAGTGAGAACCTGACTCAAAAAAATAAAAATAAAGAAATGGTAGCCGGGCTCGGTGGCTCAGCCTGTTATCCCGCGCCTTGGGAGGCTGAGGTGAGTGGATTGCCTGAGCCCGTGGGTTCGAGACCTGCCTGGGCAACTTGGCGAGACCTCATCTCTACAATAAATAAAAAAAAATCAGCCAGGCGTGGTAGCGCGAGCCTGTAGTTCCAGTACTCGGAAGGCTGAGGCGGAAGAATCGCCGGAATCCAGCAAGTTGAGGCTGCAGTGGCCGGGAGCAGCCACTGCACTCCAGTCTGGGTGACAGTGTGAGACTCCAACTCCAAAAAAAAAAAGAAATGGTACATGCATATATAAAAAATTCAGGATTCCTGGTTTGCAGACCTGGATTTGCCACTATCTGTTTTCCTCATATACAAAATTAAGGGTTCAGAGCTGATTTCCTAATGGGTCCTCCAACTTAAACATCCAAAACTGCACCTATAGAAAACAAAGGCTCAAATATCAGTTCCACTAACAGGCAACTAGACTGAAATAATCAAAGGGTGCTATCTATACTTCTAAGTTTGACTCTAAGATATTATTTAACTACAGCTTACTAGTTTGAATGAAGTAATTTATGACATGCTAAACAGTGGCTCATGCTTGTAATCCCAGGAGGTGGAGGCGAGAGGACTGCCTGAGTTCAGGAGTTTGAGACCAGCCTGAGCAACATGGCAAGACCTTGTCTCTATAATAATTCAAAAAATCAGCCAGACATGGGGGTGCGTGCTTGTGGTTCCAGAAACTTAGAAGGCTGAGGTGAAAGGATTGCCTAGACCAGCAGGTTGAGGCTGCAGTGGCCGTGAGTGTGCCACCGCACTCCAGCCTGTGACACAGAGTAAGACTCCTAACTCAAAAAAGAAAAGGAAATAACACATTGGGGCTTATGAATTGAAAAGTTTTCTAGAAAGTAAATCACCATATGCAAAAGATGACATAGTGAGGCTTTGCTTTTGTTTCTGTCTGCCAATTTTTTTTTCTTTTTTTTTGAGTAGGAGTCTCACTCTGTCATCCAGGTTGGAGTGCAGTGGCAAGCTCATGGCCACTGCAGCCTCGACATGCTGGGCTCAGGCGATCCGATCCTTCTGCCTCAGCCTTCCAAGTAGCTGGAACTACATGCGCATACCACCACGCCTGGCTGGTTTTTTTGATTTATTGTAGAGATGAGATGTCGCCATGCTGCCAGGCTGGTCTAGAACCCCTAAACTCAGGCAATCCTCTCACCTCCACCTCCCAAAGTGGTGGGTTTGCAGGCACCACACCTGGCTCTGCCTGCTTTTTAATTTTTAAAAAGTTTGCAAGAGTATGTATCATGAGAGAAGTTTATGGGAGGAAAAGGGACAACAGAGCAAGAAATTCCTTAGGGTGGTTAATACAAAAGCAGGTATCTGCATACTTTTAGCAGCTAGATGAGAGATGCCACAGAAGTAGTCTAGCAAATGCAACCTCACAAAAGGTAACATGTAAGGAGGGTTGTCTGATGTGATAGAACACTTGAATATAAGGCAAAAGAGCTGACTTCTGCCTGATCTCTTTCACTAAGTGGCTGTATGATCTTGGACAGATACTTCTGATTTAATTTACTCATATGAAAAATGCAAAAAGACACAAGCTTTTAGGGAATTTCAAGTATCAATTTCCTAAATGCAATCTCTCCAAGTTTTTAAAATAACTTTTGAAATAAACCCTCTCTAGCTTCCAAAATATCCTAGCCCATATTTTCACTTACAGAGTAACTTTATTTCATAAGTCAGTTAACTAACATTAAAATAAAGACAGCATGAGTTGAAACAGTAAGATTTATAAAAGTAGAAGACATAGAAATAAAAGTCTTTTTAAATGAAAAAGACGGCTAGGTGCGGTGGCTCATGCCTATAATCCCAGCACTTTGGGTGGTGGAGGTGAGAGGGCTGCGTGAGTCCACAGATTCCAGACCAGCCTGGGCAACTTGGTGGGATCTCATCTCTACAATAAGTCAAGAAAAATTAGCCGAGCTTGATGGTGCATTCCTGTAGTTACAGCTTCTTGGAAGGTTGAGGCAGAAGAATCACCTGAGCCCAGCAGGTCAAGGCTACAGTGGCTTTGAGCGTGCCTGGGTGGCTTGGATGTGGAGTGTGAAGGAGTGTAAGTGTCCAAAAACTAAAATGACATCACTTGTTGAAAAAATTAAATTTAACACATTTTTATCTCATCACTTGAGTTCTTGTTTTCTATATCACCTGCAACTAATACAACAGTATAAACTCTGACATGCATAAATAATCTCACATATCAAGTAATAAGTAAACAAAATAAAAATCATATGCTCAAAAATTCCGTATCACTTATAAAGTAAACATAATTTTATGTTTAGGGCTCTGTTTAAAAGATATGTATAAAAATACAATAGAATGTAAAGTAGTACAGCCACTGTAGAAAATACTTTGGTAGTTACTCAAAGTTAAACTTAGAATTAGTCTATTATGTAGTAATTCTGTATATTCTGGGTGTAGATCCAGAGATTTGAAGACAAGAACTAGAATAGATTCTTGTATATCAATGTTCACAGCAGCATTATTCAAAATAGCCAACTGACAGGAATAATCCAAGTGTCTGTCAATACATGGATAAACAAAGTGTGGTATATCCATATGATGGAATATTATTTGACTATAAAAGGAATGAAATTCTGATACATGATACAACATGAATAAGCCCTGAAAATATTAAGCTAAGTGAAACAAGCCAGACACACAAAAATTTTGTGATTTCATTTTTATGTGTTTTCTAGAATAGACAAATTCAGAGACAGAATGTGGAAAAAAAGGTTCCAGGAGCTTGGGAAAGAGAGAATGGCAGATTTGTTAGGTAATGGTACAGTTTCTGTTTGGGATGGTGAAAAATTTCTAGAAACAGACGGTAATGATGGTTATACAACATTATAAATGTACTTAACACCAACAAACAGTACATTTAAAAATGACTGGAATGGTAAATTTTTATATTACAGATATTTTATCACAATAAAAGATTTTAAAACAGCCTCATTACAAAGTGGGCAACAGAGATGAAGAGACACTTATCAAAAGAACACATATGAGCAGTCAGCAAATACATGAAAAAATGCTCAGCCTCACTCGTCATCAAAGAAATGCAAATTAAAACCACACTGAGGGACCACCTAACTCTAGTCAGGATGGCCAAAATAACTCAAAAACAACAGATGCTGAAGAGGATGTGGGGAAAAGGGAACACTTCTACACTGTTGGTGGGAACGTGAACTAGTAAAATCTCTGTGGAAAACGGTGTGGTGATTCCTAAAAGATCTAAACATCGACCTTCCATATAATCCTGCACTCCCCTTCTGGGAATATACCCGGAGGAACTCAAATCATTCTATGAAAAAAGATACCTGCACATGCATGTTTATTGCAGCATTATTCACAATAGCAAAAACATGAAACCAACAGTGCTGCGCATTGAAAGAGGACTGGATTTTTAAAATGTGGTACATATACACGATGGAATATCATGCAGCCATAAAGAAGGACAAAATAACGAACTTCGCAGCAACTTGGATGGACTTAGAGGCTATGATACTGAGTGATCTATCACCGAAACAAAGAACTGCATATCACATGCTCTCACTCATAATCAGACCTTGAACAAGTATTGTAATACTATAAGAAAGGGATTGGCAGTAGTGGGAGACTACTGGGGAGCGGGGGAGTGTATACCTCATCAACAAGGGTACCTGCATAATGAACATTTGTATACCTAATCCTGAATAACCTACATCTTTAAAATAAAAAATTTTTAAAGAAGAAAAAAAAATCCAACCAATTAAAAAAAATTTTAAAAGAAATACACATATATATATACGCCTAAATACAACATAATATATAGTACTTCTGCAAAATTTTTAATGTTATTTGATTGCCCTATTTAAATTAATTAATCCTTTAATTTTCTGCCAATCTATATGATGCAACTCTACTAAATATAAACAGAAATTACACTCTTAAATATGCCATGCAACCAAAGTTATATATATATATACACTGTAATTAAACATAATTGAAAGCTATTTATAGATATGAAATACACACATACACTTTGGTATCTAATATAACATCTTAAAAGTGTCTATAAAAACCATATGCAATTCAATATATATGTAGAACTATAAACTATAAGTTTTTAAAAACCTGTAATATAAGTACAATACCACACGCTTTGTGGTTTACTTAATCAATGTTATATAAATAGGAAATTTTCTTTAGTTAATAATTAGTAAATCCTCACTAGAATTAAAGTTTCAGACAAGCAGAAGTGGCCTGGGCATCACATGACGATGATGCACCAAGCAGCTTCAATGCAGCTGCTGGTAAATAGTGAGCACTCACATACTTGATGACTAAGTAAAAGGAAGGATGAGTTATTTGTTATATGTCAGCTGTAACTGACAGCCTTCTTCAAAAGTAAGAAACAGCACTCTAAAGTTGTCCATTGTTTCACTATTAGGTACATATTTCACAAAGCATGTCATTTATATAAACTACACAAAGACAAAAACAGACTGAACAGTAGCTTTAGACAGTTTGCTAAGTGAAAAAGCAAGGTATGTGACTATAAATATAAGCACCAATTCTTACTCTCCTTTTTAAATTAAGCATCAAAGCACTGATATACATATACCATGAATATACATATACTATAGAACTCAGGACTGTCTATATTACCTTTAAGAAGCCAGAAAAGCTTATTTATGTTTTTAAAAAATGTCTACCTAAGAAATTTTAAGTCTCTCTCAAAAAAAACTAGTTATAAAGAAAAATCAACTATATAGGACTACTTTCTACTTCTCACCTTGTTATCTAATTTAGTAAAATATTTGTATTTTCCCTTAAGATGGAAATTAAAAACATACAAGTCATCCCATAAATATAACATGTACCCAAAAGAACTGACTTCATTTGCAACAGTGTGAAGTTCAAGCCTAAATGTAATGTCAAACCTAAGAAAGTTGAAGTGAGAGGCAATTTGGGAAGAGAGTCAAGATATAGTCTAAATTTGTGCACCAACTAGCTTGCAGGTGAGAACCAGGTAATAAGACTAGCCAGGATGAGACCTCCTGGGGTCTGAACAAACTACAGGCACTGACCATAAGATTTGTTCGGATTTGGCTGAGAAGCAATTTATGTCCTAGGGTATTGTTGAAAAAAACAGAGATGGTGTGGTGGCTCAGCCTGTAATCCCAGCACTTTGGAAAGTCAAAGCGAGAGGACTGCCTGAGCTCCAGGAGTTTGAGACCAGCCTGGGCAACTTGGCAAGACTTTGTCTCTACAATAAATAAAAAAATAAGCCAGGTGTGGTAGCGTGCACTTGTAGTTCCAGCTACTTGGAAGGCTGAAGTGAAAGGATTGCCTAAGCCCATTAGGTCGAGGCTGCAGTGGCCGTGAATGTGCTACTGCACTCTAGCCTGGGCGACAGAGTGAGGCTCCAACTCAAAAAAGAAAACAACAGAGCAGTCAGCCAGATATTAGGAATTAAAAAGCTGAGTATGGTCAGGGAAAGAAATAGAAAAGAGCTTGGGCAAAGAATACCATCCCAGGATGTATGTGGGCAAGTCTGCATCCTAAGAAGCAACACCAGAGGCTTAACACTGTAAGAGGGAAATAGACTTCACTAAAATAATCCACCCAGTCACTAAACAAATAAGCAACATATAACTATAACAAACCCTGGAAGCGGCTGGGGGGAGGGAGACTCAGTACCCAGAGCAGCTATAATATTATATAAAGCGTTTACTTTTCAACATAAAATTATAAGCCATGCAAAGAAACAGGTACATATAATCCACATAAAAAATGAAGGCAACAGACACTACCTGCAAGAGCAGTCAGATGTTGGACCTAATATAGACTGTCCAAAAGTCAGTATAAACACGTTCAAATAAGTATAGGATACCATAATTAAAGGATGATGACAGTCTCACAACAGACAACATCAATAAAGAAACAGACACTGTCAAAAAGAACCAAACAAAAATTCTGAGGTTGGAAAGGCAAACTTGAAGACAGACTGATAGAGACTATGTAATATGAAGAATAAGGGAAAAAAAGGACAGCATCAGAGAAATGTGAAACATCATTAAGTGCATCAAAATGCACATAATGGCAGTATTAGAACAGGAGAGAGCTGGGCATCGTGGCTCATGCCTATAATCCCAGCACTTTGGGAGGCCAAGGTGAGAGGATTGCCTGAATCCGCAGGTTCGAGACCAGTCTGGGTGACTTGGTGAGCCCTCATCTCTACAATAAATCAAAAAATTAGCCAGGTATGGTGGAGCATGCCTGTAGTTCCAACTACCTGGAAGGCTGAGGCAGAAGGATCGCCTGAGCCCAGCCAGTCAAGGCTGTGGTGGCCAGGAGCGTGCCACTGCCCTACAGCCTGGGTAACAGACTGAGACTCCAACTCAAAACAAACAAACAAACAAAAAAAAAAACAGGAGAGAAAGGAAAAACAGTATTAGAATAATGGCTGTATAAAATAAAGAACTGCCAGGCTCGGTGGCTCAGCCTCTAATCCCGCGCCTTTGGGAGACTGAGGTGAGTGAATTGCCTGAGCCCACGGGTTCGAGACCCGCCTGGGCAGCGAGACCTCATCTCTACAATAAATAAAAAAATCAGCCGGGCGTGGTGGCGCATGCCTGTAATTCTGGCTACTTGGAAGGCTGAGGCGGAAGGATCGCCGGAGCCCAGCAGGCCAAGGCTGCGGTGGCCGGGAGCGGCCACTGCACTCCAGTCTGGGTGACAGACTGAGACTCCAACTCAAAAAAAAAAAAATAAAATAAAATGAAGAACTACAGCTCAACAACAAAGACAAATCTAACAAACATAATTTGAGCAAACAAAGTAAGACAAAGAATCTTCATTGGATTGGGCACAGTGGCTCAAGTCTATAATCACAGCACTTTGGGAGGCTGAGGAAAGAGGACTGCTTTAGTCCAGGGGTTCAGGACCAGTCTGGAAAACTTAGTGAGATCTCGTCTCTACAATAACTAAAAAAACTAGCTGGGCATAGTGGCATGTGCCTGTAGTTCCAGCTACTTGGAAGGCTGAGGTGGAAGGATCGCCTACGCCCAGCAGGTCGAGGCTGCGGTGGCCATGAGCGTGCCACTGCACTCCAGCCTAGGCAACACAGTGAGACTTCAACTCAAAAAAAAAAAAAAAAAGGAATCTATGTCATATAAATTTCAACAAACAAAAGAAAATTTTATTTTAGGGAATGTACAAAGGTAATAAAAGTCAGGGCTGGACTCGGTGGCTCAGCCTGTAATCCCAGCACTTTGGGAGACTAGGCAAGTTAATTGCCTGAACCCACATCTCTACAATAAATCAAAAATTAGCCGGCTGTGGTAGCACACACCTGTAGTTCCCACTACTTGGAAGGCTGAGGCAGAAGGATCACCGGAGCCTAGCAGGTTGAGGATGCAGTGGCCAGGAGCATGCCATTGCATTCCAGTCTGGGCGACAAAGTGAGACTCCAACTCAAAAAACAAAACAAAACAAAACAAAAAGTCAGGATAGTGATTCCCATTAAAGAAAGGAAGAGGGTTACAAATGGTAAGGGGTATACAGGGCAGGGGTATTGTGAAGTACCCAAAATATTTTATTTCCAACCTGGGAAGAGGCTACAAAGATGTCTGCTTTCTAATTAAAATATATATGTTGCTGGATGTATATTTCTTACTTTTTTCAAAGAAAAAGATAATAGCTGCATATTTCCCAGAATTGGTCAAAAATAATCCACAGACCCAGAAAGTACAACATACCAACATTTTATCAACAAACTCACACCCAAACACAAAGTAGTAAATTGATACTAAAGACAACAAAAATCTTAAAAGAAGCCATAAATAAATAAAGTAACATTCACCCTGGAATAATAGTTAGAATAACATCAGCTATCTCAACAGTAACAAAACCAGTAAGTAGTGATATATCTTTAAAATACTGAGAGAAAATTACTGTCAATAATATAATTGAGACTAGGAAACAATAACCCCCCAAAATGAGAGTAAAATCATGAAAGGGCATTTTTTAGATAATCAAGAAGATTTTGACATGGACTAGGTATTAAATGATATTAAGGAATTACTGTTAATTTAGTTAAGAATGATAGTATTGTGTTTATAGAAAACTCTTCTCTAGGAGATACATTCTGAAATATTTACAGACTTCATGATTCCAGCAAAGAGTACAGAGAGGTAAAATGATAAATCCCAAAGAATAAAATGTCAGTAGTATAGAAACTGAAGGATGGAAGCTGGGTGCCGGGGCTCACGCCTGTAATCCCAGCACTTTGGGAGGCAGAGGCAAGAGGACTGCCTGAACTCAAGGGTTTGAGATCAGCCTGGGCAACCTGGTGAGATCTCATTTCTACAATAAATAAAAAATTTACCCCAGGTGCAGTGATGCAGGCCTATAGTTCCAGCTATTTGGACGGCTGAGGTGGAAGGATTATCTGAGCCCAGCAGGTTTGAGGCTGCAGTGGCCAAAAATGTGCAACAGTACTCCCGCCTGGGTGACTGAGTGAAACTCTGACTCAAAAAAATAAATAAATAAAAATAAACCAAAAAACTTTCAGGATAAAAAGCGAAAAACAGCCAGGTAGGCTGGGGATGGTGGTTTATGCCTATAATCCCAGGACTCTGAAAGGCTGCAGTGGGAGAAGTACTTGAGGCCAGGAGTACAAGACTAGCCTGGGCAATATAGCAAAAACCTGTCTCTTTAAACAAAAAAAAAAGCTGGGCATAAAACACACATCTGTAATCCAGAAGGCTGAGGTGGAAGAATCGATTGAGTACAAAATTCGAGGCCAGCCTGGGCAACATAGGGAGACCTCATCTGTATTAAATAAAAAAAATAAAAATAAATTAAAAAATTAGACAGGCATGGTGACTCCCAGCTACTCAGGAGGCTGAGGTAGAAGGATTGCCCGAGTCCAGAAGGTCAAGGCTGCAGTGATGCAGTGAGCTATGATAGTGCCAACTGCACCAGTGTGGGCAACATAGCTCCCAACTTTAAGAAAAAAAAAAAAAAAAGAATAATAAGGAGGCTGAGGTGAGCGGATTGCCTGAGCCCACGGGCTCGAGACCCGCCTGGGCAGCGAGACCTCAACTCTACTATAAACAAAAAAAATCAGCCAGCGTGGTAGCACACGCCTGTAGTTCCGGCTACTTGGAAGGCTGAGGTGGACGGATCGCCGGAGCCCAGCAGGTTGAGGCTGCGGTGGCCGGGAGTGGCCACTGCACTCCAGTCTGGGCAACAGAGTGAGACTCCAACTCAAAAAATAAAAAATAAAATAAAATACTAGACAATAACAACATGTCAATTGGGAGGGGAGTGATATAATATAAAATGCTCAAGGCTGGGCACAGTGACTCATGCCTATAATCCCAGCACTTTGGGAGGCCTAGGTGAGAGGATTGCCTGAGTTCACAGGTATGAGAACAGCCCAGGCAATTGGCCAGACCTTATCTCTACAATAAATCAAAAACATCAGCCAGATAATATAAACTGCTCTGGGGTCCAACTTTAAGAGCAACATGAGGCAGTTGTGGTAACTCACATCTGTAATCCCAGCACTTTGGGACACCAAGGCAGGAGAATTGCTTGACCCCAGATGTTCAAGGCCAGCCTGGGCAACACAATGAGACACTATCCGTACAAACAGTCAGGCATGATGGTGCAAGTCTGTATGTAGTCCCATCTACTCGGGAGGCTGAGGAGGAAGGACTGCCTGAGCCCAGAAGGTCAAGGCTGCAGTGAGCAATGATCATGTCACTGCACTCCTACCTGGGTAATATACAATAAGACCCCAACTCAAAAACAAACAGAGTAACATGAATGGTAAAATTTCAAGGGTAACCACATAAACCTTTAAAACTTACTAATTTCATTTCCTTATATTCCTTAGAGAAATAGTTGTATATATGCACAAGGAACCATGTAGTTATAGCACTGTGTATAAGAGCAAAAAAACTAGAACTCCAAATGTCCACTAATAGGAATGGTTAAATTACTGTATATAGATATAATGAAATAATGCAGGTCAAGAATAAGATCTGTACACACACACACAAAAGCCTAATTTGCAGGTACTATATAACAGTTTTTACACTAAAAAAGAAATGTTATATGCAAAACTATGGAAAAATATGACATACAAAATGATAATAGTGATTACCTTTCAAAAAACAAGGAAGGGAATGCCAAAAATTAGAAAATTGAACTGTATATTTTGCAAAGTGACTACTAATACATTTCTTCTATAACAGTAAATTAATTTTTCAATAACTTTTTAAAAATAGAGACTGGATCTCAATCTGTTGCCCAGGCTGCAGTGCAGCAGAGTAATCATAGCTCACTGTAACCTCAAACTGGGCTCAAGTGATCATCCCCTCTCTCCCTTCCCAGTAGCTGGGACTACAAGTGACCACAATCATGCCTCGTTAACTTTTAAAAAATTCTTTTTGTAGATATAGTGTCTTGCTATGTTGCCCAGGCTGATGACCTCAAACATCTGGCCTCAAGTAATCCTTCTGCCTTGGTCTCCCAAAATACTGAGATTACAGGTGTAAGCAACCACACCCAGCCTAAAAGTAATTTTTTAAAGAATATTAGACTCTGAATCCTTTGAGTACAAAGACTGTGCTTATTTTGTTCAACAATGTACCACAGACATGTACAGCAAATTACAAGCTCTCACAATTGTACAAGAGGGATGGAGGAGAGGTATAAAAGAGTGATTAAACAACAGATGCTGGAAAGGTTGTAGGGAAAAGGGAATACTTCTACACTGTTGGTGGGAATGTAAACTAGTACAACCTCTATAGAAAACAGCATGGTAATTTCTAAAAGATCTAAAAATCAGGCCGGGCTCGGTGGCTCAGCCTGTAATCCCAGCACTTTGGGAGGCCGAGGTGAGTGGATTGCCTGAGCCTGCGGGTTCGAGACCCGCCTGGGCAACTTGATGAGATCTCATCTCTACAACAAATCAAAAAATTAGCCAGCTGTGGTGGCACGTGCCTGTACTTTCAGCTATTTGGAAAACTGAGGTGGAAGGATCACCTGAGCCCAGCAGGTCAAGGTTGCAGTGACTGTGAGCATGCCACTGCACTCCAGCCTGGGCCACAGAGACAGAACTTAAAAAAAAAAAAAAAAAGATTCCTGCACATGCATGTTTATTGCAGCATTATTCACAATAGCAAAAACATGGAACCAACCATGCTGTCCATCAAAAGTGGACTGGATAAAGAAAACGTGATACGTTCACATGATGGAATATTATGCAGCCATAAAGAAGTTCATAAATTGCTGGGCTCGGTGGCTCAGCCTGTAATCTCGTGTTTTGGGAGGCTGAGGTGAGTGGATTACCTGAGCCCGTGGGTTCGAGACCCGCCTGGGCAACTTGGCGAGACCTCATCTCTACAATAAAATTAAAAAATTAGCCAGGTGTGGTAGCACGTGCCTGTAGTTCCAGCTACTTGGAAAGATCACCTGAGTCCAGCAGGTTGAGGCTGTGGTGGCTGTAAGCATACCACTGCCTCCAGCTTGAGCAACACAGTGAGATTCCAACACAAACACACACACAAAATCCTTTGAACCACACACAACTACTTCACTGCTGTTTCCAATGGAGAATGTTAACCCATTAACTTTTGATATTTTAGTATTTAAAAATATAAAAACCATTCCTTCAGATCTCACAAAAACAAGCACTAGAGATGATATGGTCAGTAGGACACAGTTTACTAACCACTGCTCTGCTGTAAACCAACATGAAAACCTCACAAATTTGAGCATTAAGTCCTGGACCTCTTCCAAACATGTTTCTCTTAAATTCCCCAAGAAAATCATTTTACTATGATATTAGGCAAATGGATGCGCTCCCATCTCAGCATTTACTTTTACATATGCTGTGGTATAACATGGTATCACAGTCATTCCTCAGTATCCTTGGAGGACTGGTTCCAGGAATCCCCCCAACTCCCTGTGGCTACTCAAATCCAAGGACACTCAAGTCCATTACATAAAATGGCATAAGCCTGGCACAGTGGCTCATGACTGTAATCCCAGAACTTTGGGAGGCTGAGGCAAGAGGACTGCCCGAGTCCAAGGGTTTGAGGCCAGCCTTGGTAATTTGGTGAGACTCATCTCTACATTAACTCAAAAATTAGCTGGGCATGGTGGTGCATGCCTATAGTTCCAGCTACTTGGAAGGTTGAGGTGGAAGGATTACCTGAGCCCAGCAGGTCAAAGTTGTGGTGGCTGTGAGTGTGCCACTGCACTCCAGCCTGAGACACCAACTCAAATAAGTAAGTAAATAAATAAGTAAATAAATAAATAGTCATGGTGATTCCAATAACCTAAGCACACTCTCCCGTGTACATTAAATCATCTCTAGATCACTTATAATATCTAAATTAACATAAGTGCTATGCAAATAGTTAACATTAACTGTATTTTTTTTGGTATTGTTTTAGGGTAGAAAACCAGGTTTAATGAGTATGCTACAAGAGAACAGTGGGCAGAACAGTAATAAAGGAGCTGCCCACCTGTATTATTTTTTATTGGAGTATTATTAGCCCCGCCACTCTTGAAAATTTTGATCCAAGGCTGGCTGAATCTGAGGATACAGAAAATCACCTGTCTATACAGGAGTCAGAACTATCTACAGGGTCAGGGATCCACTGAGGGTCTTGGAGCATCTTCCCTGTGGAGAAGGGGGACTACTATGTAAGATTGGAAAATAAGTAACACTAGTCCTTATTTGTAGATGACATAATTTTGTATACAGAAAATCCAAATGAATAGAAAACTAATATACAAAAAAATTCACTGTATTTCTTTTTCTTTTCTTTTTTTTTGTAGTTGGAGTCTTGCTCTGTTGCCCAGGCTAGGGTACAGTGGCATGCTCCCAGCCACTGCAGCCTCGACCTGCTGGGCTCAGGCAATCCTTCTGTCTCAGCTTCCAAGTAGCTGAAACTACAGGCATGCACCACCATGCCCTGCTAATTTTTTGATTTATTGTAGAGATGAGGTCTCACCAAGGCTCAGGCTGGTCCTGAACCCGTGTCCAGGCTGGTCCTGAACCCGTGGGCTCAGGCAATCCTCTCACCTCAGCCTCCCAAAGTACTGGAATTACAAGCTTAAGCCACTGTGTCCGAGAATCCACTGTATTTCTAACTAGTAACATACAATGAAGACAAACTAACACAGCAATAATATTTACAATAGCATCAAGTTAAAAAAAAAAATCTAGGAACAAATTTAGTGAGATGTGAAATACATCTGTATTAAATCACAAAATATTTCAGAGAGAAATAAAAGCAACTGTGTTGGAGAAAATAAGGGTGCATACATATGTAAAAAGTTAGTATTTTACTTTATATAAATTGTTTTTGGTAGGATGTGGTGGCTCATGCTCGCAATTCAGCACGTTGAGAGGCCACAGTAGGCGGATTGCTTGAGCCCAAGAGTTCAAGACCAGCCTGGACAACATAGCAAGAACTAGTCTCTAAGAAAAAAAATAGGCTGGGCTTGGTGGCTCAGCCTGTAATCCCAGCACTTTGGGAAGTGGAGGCAAGTGGACTGCCTGAGCCCATGGGTTCAAGACCAGCTCGGGCAACTGGGCAAGACCTCGTCCCTACAATAAATAAAAATAAAAATAATCAGCTGGGCGTGATAGCATGCATCTGTAGTTCCAGCTACTTGGAAGGCTGAGGCAGAAGGATCCCTGGAGCCCAGCAGATTGACTCTAGGGTGACCGTGAGTGTCACTGCACTCCAGTCTGGGCGACAGAGTGAGATTCCAACTCAAAATAAAATAAAATAAAATAAAAAATTAGCCGAATATGGTGGTATGTGCTTGTAATCCCGGCTACTCAGGAGGCTGAGCCCAGGATGTCAAGGCTGTGGTGAGCTGTGATGGTGCCACTGCATTTCAGTCTGGGTGACAGAGAGAGACCAGACCCTGACTCAAACAAACAAATAGTTCTTCAATAATATAAAGTGGAAAAGACAAAAAAGAGAAAGGAGACAAAAGGAAAGAGAAACAGAAGGGGAAAAAATGCCATTTTAAGTTTAATTTTATGGTCTAGCGAAGTCAAAATTGTATTTTGGAAAGTGACACCAAGACATGCTTTGTGGAAAGAAGTGTTCCCTATGATACCTGGTACTTCATTTTGCAAGGGATATACCCTAAGATAGTATTACTTCCTTTGAACAACTCACTGAAATGCCATTATTACAAGCTCAGTATTCAAACTCTAAGGATAATAAATTAGTAGGATTTTGATACCCATTCTACTTCCTTAATTTTTCCAAAGAATTCTCAGTTTCAAGAGTGTTTCCATACTTCTAATACTATTTCACATATTAATACTTCATCTGTGTTCACTGTGACTTAAAACTCTATTAATGTTTATTTTTTCCATATCCAGAGATAAATTATATAATTTCACTGTGATACAATTCACAATGACAAAATAGCAACACTTACAAAAAATATTTTAAGTCTTCCATTTTAAATCAGCACTTGCAGCCTCACCTGGCACTTTTATTTTATGGAAATGGCTCCTTCCTGTAAGTCTCATGAACCAACCTCTGCTGGCTTCAAATTTTTTTTCTGCAGCTTCATATCTTTCTCAGCCTTCACAAAATTCAAGAGTTAGTCCTTACTCTGAATTAGGCTTTGGCTTAAGGAAATGTGGCCGATTTGATCTTCTATCCAGATCACTCAAGCTTTCTCCAAATCAACCGTAAGATTTTTACTTTCTTATTATTTACGTGTTTACTGAAGTAGCACTTTCAATTTCCTTCAAGAACTTTTCCTTTGCATTCAAACTTGGCTGTCTGGCACAACAGGCTTAGCTTTCGGACTATCTAAGCTTTCGACATGCCTTCCTCACTAAGCTTTGTCATTTCTAGATTTTGATTTAAAGTGAGAGACATAGTGATTCTTTCTTTCATTTGAATACTTAGAGGCCACCTTACAGTTATTAAATGGCTTAATTTCAATATTGTTTCTGGGGGAGTAGGGAGGCCCAAGGAGAAAGAGAGAGACAGGAACAGCCAGTCAGTAGAGCAGTCAGAAAACACAAATTATATGGATTAAGTTTGTCATCTTATTTAGGCATGGTTCATGGAATCCCAGAACAATTATAATAGCAATACCACAAATAACTGATCACAGATCACCATAACATATAATAATAATGAAAAAGTTTGAAATATTGCAAGAATCACCAAAATGTGACAAAGAGACATAAAATGAGCATATGCTGTTGAGAAAATGGCACAGATTTGCTCAACATAGGGTGGCTACAAACCTCCTAATTTGTAAAAAACATGGTTATCTGTGAAGCTCAATGAAGCAGTGCACAACAAAACAAGGTATGTCTGTAACTCTAAACGGCTCCAAATGGTCCTAGGTAACAACCATGCAGAGCTTTTTCTCCATGATTTTAATCAGGATTCAGCAATTTTTGTTTTTCTTTAAGGGCCAGATTATAGTATTTTAGACTCTGTGGGGCACATACAATCACTGTTCCATATTCTTTGTTTTGTTCTTACAATTATGTAAAAATGTAAGAATCATTTTCAGCTCATGGACCTTACAAAAACAGTCCATGAATAGGACTGCCGCAGTTTGCTGGCCCCTGATTTAGATAACGTTCTACAAAGAACTGTGAAGACAGAAAGTTACCTCAGAATTCTAGGTGGTTATGTGCCAATCAGCAAATTTTACTGGACAGTCCAATATAGCAGTTCTTAGATATTTTTAAGAAATAAGGCCAGGCGTGATAGCTCACGTCTATAATCCCAGCACTTTGAGAGGCCGAGATGAGAGGATTGCCTGAGTCCACAGGTACAAGACTGGCCTGGGCAACTTGGCAAGACCTCATCTCTACAATAAATCAAAAAATTAGCTGGGCATGGTGGTATGTGCCTGTAGTTCCAGCTACTTGGAAGGTTGGAGGGGTGGGGAAGATCGTCTGAGTCCAGAAAGTCAAGGCTGCAGTGGCCGGGAGTGTGCCACTGCCCATCAGCCTGGGTGACAGTGAGACTCCAGCTCAAAAACAAATAAGTAAATAAATAAATAAAATTTCTTTTTGGCCAGGCTCGGCGGCTCAGTCTGTTATTCCAGCACTTTGGGAGGACGAGGTGAGTGGACTGCCTGAGCCCACGGGCTCGACCAGCCCAAGCAACATGGCGAAACCTCACCTCTACAGTAAATCAAAAATTAGCCAGGCATGGTAGTGCATGCCTATAGTTCCGGCTACTTGGAAGGCTGCTGCGGCAGGATTGCCGAAGACTAGCAGGTCGACAGAGTGAGACTTCAACTCAAAAAACAAGAAAGAAAATTTATTTTTATAGATCCTCTCTCACCTCCCATGTGACCATCTAATCCCCTACTGGACTAGATAAACATTTAAAATTTAAAATAATAAAGGCTAGTGTATAAAAAGAAATTAGTAATGCTGAAGGTCTTTATCAGAATAAATGGTTCTGCTAATGTTCATAATTTGTCAACTGCTTTTATCAAATACTCATAAGATACTCTTTGAAAGGCTGTTTCTAACAAACTGCGTACATTCAACAGAGGTTACACAATGATGCATAGCTACAAGAATAAATATCATCACCTGACTTTCTCCATCTTAGACCATGGCCCATCCTTGATTTGCCTAAAAAATCTTTGGAAAAAACAAACAGAGGAACTATAATAAAATATTAAAAATTAACTTTTGGCCAGATGTGGTGGCTCATGCTCCTAGTCCCAGTGCTTTGGGAGGCCAAGGCAGAAGGATTGCTTGAGCCCAGGAGTCAAGACCAACCTAATTCAAGACCAACCTAATTCAAGGCAACATAGCAGGACCTCGTCTCTACAAAAAATTTAAAAAGTAAGCCAAGTGTGGTGGCACACACCTGTTTTCCCAGCTACATGGGAGGCTGAGATGGAAGGATCACATGAGTCCAGGAGGTCAAGGCTGCAGTGAGCCATGATTGTGCCACTGCACTCCAGCCTGAGCAAGAGAGTAAGATCCCCCATTCAAAAAAAAAATTAACTTTCAATCTTTTCTTACCAAGATATGATATCAATATTTGTTATAGCTTCAGCAAATTCTACTCTCTAAACAGTAAGGATAAGATCAGTGACATTTCAGAGATTTATTAAAAGAATCTGCCTTGAGTATATTCACTTTACAGTTTAAGTTTCTTTGCAAAAAAAAAAAAAAAAATTACTAAGCAAATAATGCTTGAAGAAGAAAAAAGAAAAAATTAGGAAAATTTAAAAAATAGAAAAACACGGAAAAAAAGACTGTGAAAGTGTAGATTAGAAGACTAACAAATAATTCTATAACTTTATAATACTGCCAACTTTGGTGGAATTTGGAGTATCTAAAAAAAAAAAACAAAAACATTACTGCTTTTAAGTTCGTTTGGTTTCCAATGACTGTACTGAAACATCAGAATCAGCTTGGGAAGTTATAAAATACAATTAAAATATTCAAGTTTGACCCTATTTGCTTCCATCCGATCTCCCTATTTTAGTTTAGTATAACAGGTCTATTTTTCAGTCTTCCCATCTGCAATAGAGATGAGTACTAGAGAGGGAAAAAAAAAAAGATGAAAGAATTGAACTATTTATCAACCACATGTCATGAAGACGCCTTCTCTCATAGGAAGCTTAACTCTGACTCACAACTAAAACACATTTGCTCATTATAGGTTCAGCAGATTGCCTTACTAACAAACATGCAAATATTGAGCACATTCTATATTTTAATTAAACTCAGATTAGAAAGGGTCAGAAAATAAGGTATAAATAGCGGATACAGGTTATAATCCTGATTCTTACAATAACTAATTTTGAGAAACTGGTCAAATCATAACTTTCTATGAGCCCCAGCTGCTCTGTAAAATATAGAAGTTGTAATAGATAAACTTCTAAGATCCTTTCTGGTTCTAAAACTCTAAAAATGTGAAGATTATGTTAAATCTCCTGCAGCTAAAGTATTTTGAAGGGATTAAATAATATGATCACCTACAGTAAGAAATGTTAATCAATATTTTATGATTCTGAAATTTAAATTTGTCACCATTCTCAAGAAAATGTTTTATTTGATAAAGCCTAATGTTTTGATATTTACTGTTAATAAATGTCTTGAATTGTATTGTTATAAATAGCTGGAGAAATCAAAAAATAAGTTACTGTACGAAGACGCTTTTCCTAAGGTATAACAAATACAGATTAAAGTTTTACTAATTTGGATTGAAAGAGAGTCTGAATTGGAGTATTTCTTTGTATACATACTGCTATTTTATACATCAGATTGTTATGGATGCACTAAATCATCAAAGTGATTTGGAAGACAACTGGGCTATTAAAGCAGATTTTTAATAAATCTGATTTAATTCCTAAGCGGCTGCTCTCTGGTTTTAATAAACTAACTTCCAGAATTCACTTTTTCACTACTTGTGTTTAAATTTATACAAATGTATAAGTAATCCTATCACATATCTGTTTTAGTGCAGTGTTTTTTCCTATTTCTCTTAGACTGGAATCTCCACCCACATCAGATATGCACTTACACATATTAACTGTCATGCCCACAACACAGACCTACATTATTTATTTATGGCAGAGATCACTAATTCATAATTACTCAATAGAGTAGTAGTTCCTCCCTTATCCAAGGGGGATACAGTCCAAGATCCCCAGCAGATGCCTGAAATACATAATACATGATAATAATAATGCTGATAATAATAGACTATGTTACTGGTTTATGTATTTACTACACTATACTCTCATTATTTTAGAATGTACTCCTGTTTATAGAAAAAAGTTAACTGTAAAACAGTCTCAGGCAGGAAGATATGGAAGTAGAAGACAGTGAGATTCATAATCCTGACCCTGTGTAAGCCTAGGCTAATTATGTGTGTCTTAGTTTTTAACAAAAAAATTTAAAAAGTAAAAAAAAAAAATACAAAAGGTTTACAGAGGAAGTTTATAAAAATATTTTTGCTGCACAATGTGTTTGCTTTAAAGCTGAATGCTTTTATTATAAAAGAGTCAAAAAGTTAAAAAAATTAAAATTTACAAAGTAAAAAATTATAGTAAATTAAGGTTATCATTGAAAATATTTAAAAAATAAATTGAGTAGCATACATGTATAGTATTTATATATAAAGTCTATAGTAGTGTCCTAGGCCTTCACATTAACTCACCACTCACTCACTGACTCACTCAATCTTTCCTGCCATATTTTTATTGTCTCTTTTCCATGTTTACATATGTATAATACACAAATACCGCTGAGTTACAATTACCTACAGTATTTAGTATGGAAATATGCCTAGGAGAAATAGATTATATCATATAGCCTAGATGTATAGTAGTCTGGATCATCTAGGTTTGTGTAAGTGTACTCTACATGTCCTAAAACAATGAAATCACCTAATGATATATTTTTCAGAACTAACCATATCATTAAGCAAACCATGACTACATATTTCCATTTCTAGTACTAAGCATTTTCATTTTTAGTAATGTTTATTTTTATTTTTCACCATCTATAAGTTTTCCAGAAAACTAAAGTTCACCTCCTTTGAAAACAGCAAATCCTGTTAGGCACCTACTATGTAATAGTAATACTAGGCATTAATGATAATGCTGCTGCTGCTGCTATTGTTGTTCAGGGAAAAATATTAATGATTAATAAATGTACTATACACTCAATGTCCTTCATTCTATTTACTCAGGCAAATTTCAGGTTCTTTCAGATTTAAAAATGTATCAATGCCAGGCATGGTGGCTGAAGCCTGTAATTCCAGCACTTTCGGAGGCCTAGGCGAGAGGATTACCTGAGTCCAGGGGTTCCAGAACAGCCTGGGTAACTTGACCAGAGCTCATCTCTATAATATATCAAAAAAATTAGGTGGGCATGGTAGTGTGCGCCTGTAGTTCCAGCTAGTTGGAGGAGTGAGGCAGAAGGATCACCTGAGCCCAGCAGGTCGAGGCTGTGGTGGCCCTGAGAGCGTCACAGCACTCTAGCCTAGGTGACATAGTGAGACTCCAAATCAAAAAAAAAAATATATATATATATACATGATGGAATACTACGCAGTCATAAAAAAGAACAAAATCATGAATTTCGCAGCAACCTGGATGGAACTAGAGCCTATAATACTGAGTGACCTCTCACAGAAACAAAGATCTGAGTATCACATGTTCTCACTCATATAGTGGACCTTGAACATCTATCGTAATACTATCAGAAAAGGATTGACAGTTGTGGGAAACTATGGGGGGGGAGCGAGGGGAAGGGAGGTGGGATTAACGGTAGTAAATATCTGTCTGAGGTCAGGGAGACACCCCTTATCAACAAGAGTGCCTGAATGAAACATATCTGTATACCCAACCCTTAACTGTACCCCACAATACCAAAATAAAAAATATTGATTAATAAAAAAAGCAACAGCTATGTTCTAAACATAGTTGTGTACACTTACTGTACAAATACGTCTATTCTATGTTGCCACTAATTTCCCCATCATCACTGTTGAGTCTGCCTTCTCTAGTCAACAGTCCTATGATGTAAAGATATAAAATTTCTGGAAAATGTATGAATATTTGAGGAAAACAGAGTGAGGGTGGTAAGGATAAAGACAAGACCAACAAGAACATACAGGGAGTGCTAAAAAGGTGTACACACATCTGTGAACATCATACTTAAAACGTGTATACTTTTTGGCTCTCCCTGTAGAAAAGTTGCTGCCTTAACTGAATTATGCAGCACTCTTTTTCATTTCCTTTACATATTTTAAGGTCACTTGTTAGCTTAGAAAAATAAAATGTATTACAGATCACGATATTTACCTAAGATAATCTTTCTGGACAAGTTATGTGTAGACTCTGGAGGCAAAGAAGAATTATATTTTCCCCACTCTCAAACAAACCATGAACAACTGTACTAGACATTTTCCTTCAAATTTTACACATCTATTTCTTCCCTGAACTTTTGTTTAGAGAACCTATCAGTATATTATCTACATTCTCCTTCAAGCAAACATGCATAGTTCACCATATATCACAAACACTTTAAAACCATTTGTCTTACTCCTAATAACACACTTATCATCCTACTCATCTTTTTTTTTTTTTAAAGAGACAGAGTCTTACTCTATCACCCAGGCTGCAGTACAGTGGCTCAATCACAGCTCACTGCAGTCTCAAACTCCTGGGATAAAGTGATCCTCCTCCTTTGGCCTTCGAGTAGTGCGAACTATTAGCACACACCACCACACCCAGCTAATTGTTTTATTTTTTGTAGAGACAAGGTCTTGCTATGTTGCCCAGGCTATTCTCAAACTCCTGGCCACAAGCAATCCTCCCACCTTTGCCTCCCAAAGTGCTGGAATTATAGGCGTCAGCCACTGTGCCTGACCACATTCTTTTTTTCAATTTGCCTTCTACCCAAGAAAGGTCACAAAGAAAGATAAATGGATACAGGACAAGGGCCTGAGTAGCTCCAACCATTAGAGACTGCAGTGAAGAAAGAAGAAGCATATGAAGATCACAGAAGGTATGCAAGAGGTGTAGAAAAGAAGTCAGGAGTGTAATAGCAGTGAAGATAGAGAAAACTGGACAAGTTTGACAAATATTCTGATATGAAGACAGAAAAGATGATGAAGAAAGGAAGAGTGGGAGGTTTCAAGTATGACTCCCAATACGACTCCCAGGGATGCCCAAGAACCTTCATTTGTTCATCAAATTATGCACTGAGTATCTAATATGTATAGCAGGTACTTTTCTAGGCATGGGGCTAACTTGAACAAAACATATCTAGAGTTTAGAGATGCGAAGGCTGATGAAATATAAATTCTGGAACCAGACATATTTAATATTTAAAGCTTTGAGAATGAATCATACTGCCTAGTTTTTCTTTTACATGAGTTCCAAAATTCTCTTTTTGCTTAATCTAGTTTGGATCAGGTTTTCTGTCATTTGTAATAAACAGTTCTTCCTAATTGATATATCCTCTTCACTGGCTCTTCCTCTTTTTAGCCTCGCCTTTAATTCATTCTTCAAAAACAAAGTGAAAACGTAAATTTGATGGTTTCATTCTCCTACTTTACTCCCATGGCTTTATTTTGTACTTGGGATAAAATCCTCTGTAATATGTCCTATGCAGGCATTTATGGTACAGCCTTAGATTCATCTTTCACCTCCATTCCCCTCTATCATTATGCTTTAAACAATGGCCTTAGGAAAATAGTTTTTCAATATATATGTACCATGCAGCATACCAATTCCAATTTTAAATATTAACCCAAGAAAAATGAAAACATATATCAACAAAAGACTCTACATATATATGTTCATAAGCAGTTTTATTCATAATAGTCAAACAGATACAATCCAGATGTCCACCAATGTGTGAATGGATAAACAAACTGGTATATCCACCCAAAATACTAAATACTACTATGCAATAAAAAGGAATTGCTGGTATATGTAGCACAGACAAAATTGAGAAGCATTATGCCAGTTAACAGAAGCCAGTAACAAAATTATTCCACTTATACAAAATTCCTTAACAGCTGAAATTAAGCTCTTGTTATAGAATCAGAACAAAGGTTGACTCTGGAAGACAGGTACTGAGTAGGGAGAGGTATGAAGTAAGTTTCTGTGGGACTGGAAATGTTCTGTATCTTGATAAAGATGTGGGTTACACGGGTGCATGCATTTGTCAAAACTTATTTAACAATCACTTAAGATTTATACATTTCATTGCATGTAAATTATTCCTCAAATTTTAAAAAATAATTTTTTTAAGCTTTGAACAAAATCTCTACTTACCTCCATATCTGCAGAACTCTTATAGTTAAGCTTACTCCTTTAGAATTCAGAACTACTATGCAGCTGGTGGTGAAGACTTGGAGGGAAGTAAAGCATCTAGTAGTGGGGTGGAGGGAGGAGGAGAAGGCAGTCTTCTAGGGCATATCCTCCAACTCCAAACCCTGATATACTCAAGATAAGTATCCTAAATTATAGTAAACCTTCAGTGAGAAGACAGGGAGACAGCTATAGAAACAGAGCGAGACTATTCTGGCTGATTAAAAAAAAAAAAAGGTCACTACGTACCTTATTCAATGAATGGTCCTGGGAAAATTGGCTAACCATATGCAGAAGACTGAAGCTGGACCCCTAACTATCAGCAAATACAAAAATTAACTCAAAATGGATTAAAGACTTAAATGTAAAACCTCAAACAATAAAAATCTTAGAAAACAACCTAGGGAACACTCTCCTGCATATCAGCCTAGGCAATGAATTCAAAAGAAGCAAAAGGAACAAGAACTAAACTAAAATTGACAAGTGGGACCTTAACAAGTTAAAAAGTTTCTGCACAGCAAAAGAAAGTGATAATATTTGCAAATTATGCATCTACCAAAGGCCTAATAACCAAAATCTATAAGGAACTCAAACTAATTGACAGGGGGAAAAAAAAATTTTAAAGTGGGCAAAGAACATGAACGGATACTTCAACAAACATATGAAAAATGTTCAACATCACTAATCATCAGAGATATACAAATCAAAACCACAACAAGATAGATAGCATCAAACACCAGTCAGAATGGTTATCATTAAAAAGTTAAAAAACAACAGTTGTTCTCACAAAGGCTTAACATCTTGGATCTACAAGGAACTCAAACGTGCTGAAAAGAAAAAAACAAACAACCCCATTATAAAATGGGCAAAAGATATGAACAGACACTTCTCAAAGGAAGACATCTGAGCAGCCAACAGACACATGAAGAAATGTTCAACCTCACTAATCATCAGGGAGACGCAAATCAAAACCACACTGAGATACCACCTAACTCCAGTCAGAACGGCAATTATCAATAACTCAAAAAATAACAGTTGCTAGAGAGGGTGTGGTGAAAAGGGAATACTTCTACACTGTTGGTGGGAGTGCAAATTAGTGCAACCTCTGTGGAAAGCAGTGTGGCAATTCCTAAAAGCTCTAAATATTGACCTCCCATATGACCACACAACCCCCTACTGGGAATATACCCTGAATAACTCAAATCACTCTATAGAAAAGATACCTGCACACGTATGTTTATTGCAGCATTGTTCACAATAGCAAGAACCTGGAAGAAACCATGCTGCCCATCAAAAGAGGACTGGATTAAAAAGATGTGGTACATATACACGATGGAAGACTACGCAGCCATAAAAAAGAACAAAATCATGAATTCTGCAGCAACCTGGATGGAACTAGAGTCTATAATACTGAGTGACTTCTCACAGAAACAAAGATCTGAGTATCACATGTTGTCACTCATATAGTGGACCTTGAACATTCAACATAATACTATAAGAAAATGACTGACAGTGGTGGGAAACTACGGCGGGGCGGAAAGGGAGATGGAATTAATGGTAGTAAATATCTGTCTGGGGACGGGGAGACCCTCTTATCAACAAGGGTGCCTGAACGAAGCATATTTGTATACCTAACCCTTAACTGTACCCCACAATATCATAATAAAAAATATTGGTTAAAAAAAAAATAAAACACAGTTGTTGGTGAAGATGTGGAGAAAAGGGAAAACTCATACACTATTGGTGAGAACATCAGTTAGTTCAGTCCCTGTAGAAAGCAGTTTGGAGGTTTCTCAAAACTAAAAATCAATTTACCATTCACCCCAGCAATGCTACTACTGGGTATATACCCAAAGGAGCATAAAGTGTTCTACCAAAAAGACTCCTGTACTCATATGTTCATCACAGCACAATTAACAATAGCAAAAACATGGAACCAACTTAGGTGCCCCTCAATAGTGGACTGGATAAAGAAAATGTGGCAAATATACACTATGGAATACTACATAGCCATTAGAAAGAAGAAAATCATGTCATTTGCAGCAACATGGATGCCACTGGAGGCCACTGTTCTAAGTGAATTATCACAGAAACAGAAAACCGAATACCTCATACTTTTGCTTATAAGTAGGAGCTAAAGAGTGGGCATACACAGGCACAAGGAAGGGAACAAAAGACACTGGGGCTACTAAAGGAGGGAAGAGGAAGAATAAGGGTTGAAAAACCACCTATTGGGAACCATGCTCATCACTTAGGGGGTGGACTCAATAGAGACCCAAGCCTCATCATCATGTGCAACATACCCATGTAACAAATCTGAATATGTAACTCTAGAATCTAAAATAGTATTAAACTTTTAAGAAAGTCACTATGCATGCCAACCCATTCAGACACCATTCAAACTACTTACAAAATCTGAAGATCCTCAGGAAGACCAGTACTAAAATATAGAATATTTCACAGTTATTATTGAGAGTTGTGACACATGCCTAAAAGTACTACTTCACAACTGCAACTAAAATTGTAAATAAGTACCTATAAAAGAATCATGTTAACAACTAACTTTAAAGGAATCTGATAAAATTGATTTTTGAGGCAAAATTATCAAGAGATAAGGTTATACATGCAACAGGAACTTTCAAAATCTATTACTGAACAAACATTATTTTCCTTCTTTGAACTTTATTTAGCTCCTGAGTACACAATGACTTGTATTCTTTCACAACTGTCTTATGTTATATATAATAATCTTGTCACTCTACTAGCTAATATATTAGTGTGTCCTTACACTCAGCAGAGTTGGAAAGCATGTATTCTAGCCAAAAAAACCTTGCTATAAAAAATATATTAAATGATCCTTTCCATAAGCAGGACATAGTATCTCAAGCATTTAACTTTTTTTCAAACTAGTCCTAAGAATAATTATTGGCTCCAAAAGAAATGAAAGAGAATGAGAAAAAAGAAACTTAGGTAAGCAATTCACAAATTATAAAAAATTCTAGATAAAGGTAAGAGCTAAAAATAAATCTTTAAAAGATGCAAATACAATGTATTATCTGACATTTTTTAAAAAGTGATTAGCCCGCCATAGAATCTAACTTTAATAAAGTTGTTGACTTGGAGGTTTGAATGGGAATCCGAGAAGTGCCACAAATGGAAAAGTAAAAATATTCACTCAACCTCCTAATTAAATGTTCTAAAAATAAATGAAATAAAATAAAAACTAGTAATATGCTTTATTTAAAAACATTATTTCTGGCTGAGCATGGTGGCTCCCACTTGTAATCCCAGCACTTTGGGAGGCTGAGGCAAAAGAATTGCCTGAGCTCAGGGGTTCAAGATCAGCCTGGGAACGCTGGCGAGACCTTGTCTCTACAATAAATAAAAAAATTATCCAGGTGTGGTGTCGTATGCTACTTGGAAGGCTGTGGTTCCAGCTACCTGGAAGGCTGAGGCAGAAGGATTCCCTGAGCTCAGCAGGTTGAGGCTGTGGTGACCGCAATCATGCCACTGCACTCCAGCAGCCTGGGTGACAGAGTGAGACTGACTCAAAAAAAAAAAAAAGATTATTTCTAAACTCTTAAGTTATTTACAATTTTAAAATCATATTCAAAAACAATAAGGAAAAAGTGGAGCTACTCTAATATTTCTGACTAAGAAAAAAAGAATTAACAAGAAAAACTAATAAACATGATGAAAATAGTTTTTCATTTGCTTCTCTGCAAAATATATTAAAGCATTACTAACTTGGCAAAGAATTAAAAAGCAACTTTTTAAGGTGACTGTCCCAAGCAGACAAAGAGAAACATTTAAGAACACTGACAGTCAAATTGCAGAATGAAAGTAACATATTACTCTATTCAGATTCTAGAAGGACATAAGACAAAAGAAGAAACTCCCTTGTTCCAAGAATAGAGTAGTATTCTTTATGGCTTTCCCTCCAGTGACCCACTATTTCATTATGCTAATAAACAATTTTAATGTTTAAACTGGTTTTGATTCAAAACATTAATGCAGGGCATAGAAGGATGCAAAACCAAATGCTCTGGTTAAGAGTACATGTCTCTAATCTGCTTCTGACTTCTTGTTCCTATTACGTTTCTATACAAAGTAACTAAAAAACGAAAGCAAATTCACAAAACCATTTTACTATTAGTTCATTAAGTAAAACATTTTAAAATGGTAATACCTAATTCTAAAGAAAATGTATTAAAATTGAAGTGCTCATCTGATGATATTATATACAGGTTTAATCCTTTTGAAAATCAATACACTGCAAAAACCATAATGATAGCAATATCTTCTCATCCAATAATTTCATATCTGGGAATTCTGCCTAAGCAAAAAAATCTAACTAAAAGAAATGCCGACTGTTTCAATCTTACCTAGCACTTCAGAGTGCAGTTAATACAAGTCAGCAGCCAGGTGTGGTGGCTTACGCCTGTAACCCCAGCACTCTGGGAGCCAGAGGCGACAGAAATGCCTGAGTCCAGGGGTTTGAGACCAGTCTGGGTAACTTGGCGAGACCTCATCTCTACAATAAATCAAAAAATTAGCTGGATGTGGTAGCACATGCCTGTGCTTCAAGTTACTTGGAAGGCTGAGGTGGAAGGATTGCCTGAGACCAGCAGGTCGAGGCTGCAGTGGCCTTGAGCATGTCACTGTCTGGACAACAGAGTGAGACTCCTACTCAAAAAAATAAAAAATACAATTCAGTAAGCAATATAAATGAACTGAGTCTGACCTAAATTAGTATAAAGATCTATATTTTGGGCACCAAGTTACCTTCCTGTATTCTACAGGTGAGAACAATAAGCATTATCTACAGAATAATTCTTTATAAAGCTAGGGATAAGTCACAAGCAAGCAGAATTCTACATTTTAGAACCCCATCATTGAAATAGGAAGGCTCCAAAACAAAAGAGGCCAACATCACGAGTACTTTCAGGTTGAAGAAACAAAATATTGAAAATATTTTGAATATATATGAATATTTGAAAATATTAAAAAATAATGAAAAAAATCCTGAGACTCACTGGCAGAGTTAATCAACAAAATTAAGCAGACCACGACTAAAATTGTAATGGTAATATATACTACTGTATAAAAATGATGAATTGTTACAAAATCTCAGTGTGCAATATTTGACATAGGAAAACTGAGTTTAAGAGAAGTTCAAAAGAAAACTAACAAATACAAAAGCCAGAATCTGCACAATTAGTAAAGCACATTAATTGATTCAATAAATCAAATGTCCAATCCTAAAATGTCAAAGGAAAATAAGTTATTCCAGTAAAAATAATTTGGGGAAAATAAAAATGAGGAAAGAAGTCTGAAAAAGTTTAATGTTGTCATGTAGAAAACTGAACAATAAACTAAAGCAGCTTTTTTTTGCGGGGGGGGGGTTAGTCTCACTCCCTCGCACGGGCTGGAATACAGTGGCATGCTCATGGCCATGGCCATCCCAGCTCATGGCCACTCCAGCATCAACTTGCTGGGCTCCAGTGATCCTTCTGCCTCAGCCTTCCAAGTAGATGGAACTACAGACACGTGCTACCATGCCTGGTTAATTTTTGATTTATTGTAGAGACGACGTCTCACCAAGTTGCCCAGGCTGGTCTCAAGACTCCAGGCTCAGGCAATCCACTTGCCTCAGCCTCCCAGAAAATGCTGGGATTTCAGGCTGAGCCACCAGCCCGGCCCTAAAGCAGCTTAATGTTATTTCCTGTATGAAATAATCTTATGAAAATTGATACATTTTGGCATAACTGATTAAAATGTTTGTACTGACATTATCCTTAAAGGATCAATATGTTCACTGGGTCAAAATGATGCTCAGGTTAAAAAGATACATTACTACACTATGTATAAAATTTAAAAAAAAAAAAAAAACTGAGAAAAACTTAAATGTCCAATAGGGAAGGTGTTCCTATCCAACAGATTATATCTTCAACCTATGACAATGGAGCTTTGAGAGAGAGAGAGACCCACACCATGAGGAAGAGGCCACCTACCCAACTGACAATAGCCATCAGCCCAGTCAATGTGGTAACAGCACAACCACAATGCGTTCCAATTTTTATAATGAAACATCAAGTGACTGCTAAGATGATACTTTTATGTTTATGAACCCATCTTATTTCAGAAAGTATGGTATAGGATATACCAACTGTAAAACACTAGCATTATGGTAAGCAAAATAAGCTAATAAAAAAAAGCAAAATATAAAATAAAAAGATGGAAAGGAAATACAATAAAACAAACTGTTCACAGTGGTTATTATAGATATTCAAGTATCAATAAATGTAGATGTTTTATACTTATAAAATACTGATTTGTAAAAACATTTATATTTCTTAATATACAATAAACATACTTTCTAATTCTGTTTCTCTAGTCATTATAGCTCGTAATTTGTACCTCATAATGAGATTTCACATTCTTGTTTGAATGAAATACTCCATTATTTCAACCATCAGGTAATTACATTCCCCAAAACCCTAACACATCACTCTTAATTTTTACAGCAATTAATCAAAATATTAGCATTTCTCACAGTTGCATGAAGTTGCCTATATTTCAGTGCATGTCTATAGCAAATGTATGTTAGATTTATAGAAAATTACTAATTGTGAAATGTTTTTCTGAATATTAAATATATTCATAAGAATCGACTAAGCCATGGCCCTTACAAGTTGAGTATTTCTTTTTTTTGTTTGTTTTGTTTTTGTTGTTTTTTTTTTGAGTTGGAGTCTCACTCAGTCGCCCAGATTGGAGTGCAGTGGCCACTCCCGGCCACCTCAGCCTCAACCTGCTGGGCTCCGGCGATCCATCCGCCTCAACCTTCCAAGTAGCTGGAACTACAGGCGTGCGCTACCACGCCCGGCTAATTTTTTTGATTTATTGTAGAGATGAGGTCTCGCCAAGTTGACCAGGTGGGTCTCAAACAGGTGGGCTCAGGCAATTCACTCACCTCGGCCTCCCAAAGCGCGGGATTACAGGCTGAGTCACTGAGCCCGGCCTGAATATTTCTTAGAATGATGTTCTGAGGACAAAGTAAAAATTGCCAATCAAATCCCATTAAAAAAAAAAATCCTAAAAAGCTATTAAAATTATACTATCCAATATAAAAATTTATAGATTTTGGTCAAAAACACCAAAAGACAAGCAAAAAATCCTAAGAATACTAAATCGCTGGGGGGGGGGAAGCATAAAATAACTTTCAAAAGGATTGAAAGGAAATTAGAATGAACTGAAAAATTCTCCCATGAAATGATGCAGCTTTGGCCATATCCACTAGAAAAATATTTTGGCCGGGCTCGATGGCTCAGCCTGTAATCCCAGCACTTTGGGAGGCTAAGGTGAGTAGACTGCCTGAGCCTGTGGGCTCGAGACCCGCCCGGGCAACTTGGCGAGACCTCATCTCTACAATAAATTAAAAAAAAAAATTAGCCGGGCATGGTAGCGTATGCCTGTAGTTCCAGCTACTTGGAAGGCTGAGGAGGAAGGATCGCCGTAGTCCAGCAGATCGAGGCTGCGGTGGGGCCAGGAGTGTGCCACTACACTCCAGTCTGGGCGACAGAGCGAGACTTCGACTCAAAAAAAAAAAAAAGAAAAAAGAAAAAAAAAAAGAAAAATATTTTCCTGAATACTTTGGCATAATTGTAAACTTGATGGATTGACCTGTAAATTAACTGACATAGAGCCAATATATTTGTAGAACAAGGTCCTAGAAATGAAATTGCTGGATGAAGCAGGATAGGTGCATTTTTTTTAGTTTGATAAACATTGCCAAATTTTGAAACTATCATGTAAAAGTTGCACCAAACTACTTGCTTCCAAAGCCTACTAGAACCAAACATTTTAACCCTCACCAAACTAAAATATACATACTGGAATCATTATTTTTCATTTGCATTTTAAAAAATTTCAGTGAAGGCTTACATGTTTTATAACAGAAAAAACTCCTTTGAAACAAATTAAATTATGAAGAAACTTAAAAAGTATTTACATAATAAATGCAAAAGTATAAAAATTGGCTTTACACTACTAACAATGACTTAAAAGCAAGTTCACAATAAGAAATCAAGTAAGGCTGGGCCCAGTGGCTGACGCCTATAATCCCAGTACTTTGGGAGGCCAACGTGAGAGGACTGCCTGAGCCCACGGGTTTGAGACCCGCCTGGAAAATTCCATGAGGCCTCATCTCTACAATGAATCCAAAAATTAGCTGGGTGTGGTGGCGCATGTCTGTAGTTCCATCTACTTGGAAGGCTGAGACAGAAGGATCACCTGAGCCCAGCAGGTCGAGGCTGCAGTGGCTGTCAGCATGCCAATGCACTCCAGTCTGCGTGACAGAGTGAGGTTCCAACTCAAAAAAATACACACACACACACACACACACACACACACACACACACACACACACACCATGATCAAATGAGACTTATCCTAGGGGATGCAAGAATGGCTCAACATACAAAAACCAATAAATGCTGATACATCGCATCAACAGAATGAAGAACAAAAACCATATGATCATCTCCACTGATGAAGAAAAACCATTTGATAAAATTCAACATTCCTTCATGATAAAAATTCTCCACAAACTAGGCACAGAAGGAACACAACTCAACACGATAAAGGCCATATGTGACAATCTCACAACTAACATCATATTGAATGGGGAAAAGCTGAAAGCCTTTCCTCTAAGAACTGGAACAAAACAAGAATGTCCACTTTCACTACTCTTACTCATCATAGTACTGCAAGTCCTAGCCAGAGCAATCAGGCAAGAGAAAGAAAAAAACCTCCAAACTGGAAAAGAGAAAATCAAATTGTCCCTCTTTGCAGATGATACAATCTTATATCTAGACAAACCTAAAGACCCCCAAAAAACTCTTGGATCTGACAACAAATTCAGTGAAGTTGCAGGATACAAAATCAAGTCACAAAAATCAGTAGTGTTTCTAAACACTAATAATGAACTAGCTCAGAAAGAAATCAAGAAGGCAATCCCATTTACATTACTACCCAAAAATAATCATCTAAGAATATCTTTAGCCAAGAAGGTGAAAGATCTCTACAAGGAAAACTACAAAGAATTGAGAAAGGAAATTGAAAAATGGAAAGACATCCATGCTCATAGATCAGAAGAATCAATATTGTTAAAATAATCATACTGCCCAAAGCAATCTACAGATTCAATGCAATCTCTATAAAATGCCAATGTCATTTTTCACAGAGTTAGAAAAAAAACCTAAAATTCATATGGAACCAAAAAAAGGGTCCAAACAGCCAAAGTCATTCTGAGAAAACAGAACAAAGGTAGAGGTATCACATTACCTAACTTCTCAATATACTACAAGGCTACAGTAATCAAAACAGAATAGCACTGGCATAAAGACAGTCACATAAACCAATGGAACAGAAAAGAGAATCCAATAATAAATGCATGTATTTAAAACCAACTAATTTTCAAAAAAGGCACCAACACTGTATACACTAGGGAAAAGATAAACTATTCAATAACTGGTGCTAGGGAATTTGGACATCCATATGCAAAAGAATGAAACTAGACTCCTACCTCCCACCAAATACAAAAAAAAAAATCAACTCAAGATGGATTAAAGAATTGAACATAAGACTCTAAACTATAAAAATACTACAACAAAAAGGAAACATATTAGGACACTGGTCTAGGCAAGGATTTTATGGCTAAGCCTTCAAAACAGCAGACAAATGGTACTATATTAAACTGAAAAGCTTCTGCACAGCACAGGAAACATATACAGAGTAAGGAGACAACCTACTGCACATGAGAAAATACACCCAAACCAATCATCTAACAAGGCACTAATATCTAAAATCTATGAGAGACTCAAACGCCACAGGAAAAAAAAATCCCATTAGAAAGTGGGCAAAGACACGAACAGACATTTCTCAAAGGTAGAAATACAAATGACCAATAGGCATATGAAAAAATGTTCAATTAATCATCAGAGAAATGCAAATCAAAACCACAATGATTCAGGTGTGATGGTGCACACCTGTAATCCCAGCACTTTGGAGATCAAGGAGGGAAGACTACTTGGGCCCAGGAGTTTAAGACTAGCCTAGGCAACATAATGAGACTTCTTCCCTAAAAACAAAATTTAAAAAGAAGCCAGGTGTAGTGGCACATGTCTGTAGTCCTGGCTACTTAGGAGGCTGAGGTAGAAGAATCTCCTGAACCCAGGAAGTTGAGGCTGCAGTGAGCCATGATCATGCCACTGCACTCAAGATTTGGGCAACTAACTCCCTGACTCTGCTGTAATCCCAGCACTTTGGGAGGCAGAGGTGAGAAGACTGCCTGAGCCCAGAGGTTCAAGACCAGTCTGAGCAATTTGGCGAGACCTTATCTCTACAATAAATAAAGAAAAATTAGCTGGGTGTGGTGGCACACGCCTGTAACAAAAATCAAAAAATTAGCCAGGCATGGTGGTGCACATCTGTGGTTCCAGCTACCTGTAGAGTTGAGATGGAAGGATCTCCTGAATCCAGCAGGTCAAGGCTGCAGTGGCCATGAGCATGCCACTGCACTCCAGCCTGGGCAACACAGTGAGACTCCAACTCAAAAAAAAAAAAAAAGTGATATATATACGTAATGGAATGTTATTTGGCCACAAAAAAAGATTGAAACCATGTCCTTTGCAACAGTATGGATGTAACTAAAGCTCATCATGTTAAGTGAAATAAGCCAGGCACAGCAAACAACTACCGCATGTTCTCACTTGTGTAGGAGCTATAAAAGTTGTTGTCATGGATGTAGAGAATAGAATGATAGCCTAGGAAGGGTGATGGGTAGGGGGAATGAAGAGACTTGGTTAATGGGTACAAACATACAGTTAGAGATAGTAAGTTCTAATGTTCAATAGCTGAGTAGGGCAACTATAGCAAGCAAAATGCATTATATATTTCAAGGCTGCTAGAAGAGAGGACTTACATGTCCCCAACATATAAAATGATAAATGCTAAAGATAATAAATATCACTAATACCCCGACTTGATGATGATGATGATGATTTTTTTGGAGTTAGGGTCTTACTTTGTTGCCTAGGCTGAGGTATAGTGCCATGCTCACAGTTTACCACAACCTTGACCTCCTGGGCTCAGGTGATCCTTCTACCTCAGCATCCCCAAGTAGCTGGTACTACAGGAGTGTGCCACCAAGCTGGCTAATTTTCTTTTTTTGTACAAACAAGGTCTCAATATGTTGTTTAGGTTTGTCTCAGACTCCTGGGCTCAAGTAATCTTCTTGCCTCAGTCTCCCAAATTGCTGGGATTACAGGCATAATCCACAGTGCTCAGCCTAAATCATTACACTTCCTATGCATATAATACTCACATGTACCCCATAAATATGTGAAACATTAGGAATCAAACTTAGAAGTTTAAAAAAACTTAAAATCATAGCTTAAAAGCTCTCAAGAAAAAAATTCTGTGGTCCAGATAGCTTTACTGGAGAATTTTACCAAAAACTTTAAGAAACAACTAGTTTTATATAGTCTCTTCCAGAAGAGAAGAGAGAACACTTCCCAACTCATTTTATGAGGCCAACATTACCCAGGTAGCAAAAACAGACAAATATATTACAAAAAAGAAAGAAAGAAAAAACTTCAAACCAATACCTCTCATGGACTTGGATAAAAAAATCTTGAACAAGCCAGGCTTCGGTGGCTCAACCTGTAATCCCGCGCTTTTGGGAGGCTGAGGTGAGTGGATTGCCTGAGCCTGTGGGTTCGAGACCTGCCTGGGCAGCGAGACCTCATCTCTACAATAAATTAAAAAAAAAAAAAATCAGCCGGGTATGGCAGTGCATGCCTGTAATTCCGGCTACTTGGAAGGCTGAGGCGGAAGGATCGCCGGAGCCCAGCAGGTAGAGGCTGCGGTGGCTGGGAGCGGCCACTGCACTCCAGTCTGGGTGACATAGTGAGACTCCAACTCAAAAAAAAAAAAAAGAAAATCTTGAACAACGCTGGGCACAGTAGCTCATGCCTCTAATCTCAGCACTATGAGAGGTTAAGGCGAGAGGATAGTTCAAGGTCCAGGAGTTTTGACAAGACTAGGCCACACAGCAAGACCCCCTTTCTACATTAAAAAAAATATATATATATATAATCTGCTATATCAAAATGCTAACAAAGAAAAACTACATGATCCTGTCATTGGCAGGAAAAGCGCAGGACAAAATTCATGATAAAAATTCTTGAGCAAACTGAGAATAGAGGAGAACTTCCTCAATCTGAGAAGAACATGTACCAAAAAACCTACAGCTAACATTATATTTCATGGTACCAACATTATCTTCACTCCTAAGCTCAAGTACAAAGGAGCTTTGATTGTTCTCACCATCTTATTCAACATAATTTTGGAAATTCTAGCTAGTACAATACAGAAATGAAAATAAGAGCAAACAGATTGGAACAGAAGGAAAAAACTGTTCCTGTTTGCAAATAACATGATTACCTACTTAGAAAAGCCCAACGTGTCTACTGAAAAAAATTCCCTAGAATAAGTGAGTTCAGCCAAGTTATAAGATGCAAGATCAGGGCCAGACACATGGATCACACTTGTAAACACAGCACTTTGGGAGGCAGAGGCGGGATGATCACTTAAGGCCAGAAGATTGAGACAATCATGGGCAACGCAATGAGACCTCATCTCTATAAAATAAATAAAAAATCAGCCAGGTGTGGTGGCACATGCCTGTAACTCTCAGTTACTGGAAAGGTTGAAGCAGGAGGATGCTTGAGTCCTGGAGTTCAAAGCTTCAGTGAGCTGTGATCCTGCCAGTGCACTGCAGCCTGAGCTATAGAGCAACACCCTCTCTTTAAAAAAAAAGGGGGGGGGCAGGAGTAGTGACTCATGCCTGTAATCTCACTGTAATCCAAGCACTTTGGGAAGCCAAGGTAAAAGGACAGCTTGAGCCTAGGAGGTCAAGATCAGCCTAGGCAACATAGCAAGACCTAGTCTTTACAAAAAAAAAATCAAAAAATTAGTCAGGCGTAGTGGTGAGAGCCTACAGTCCCAGTTACTTGGGAGTCTGAGGTGGAAGGGCTGCCTGAGTCCAGGAGGTCGAGGCTGTGGCAAACCATATCGTGTCACTGCACTACAGTTTGGATGACAGAGAGAGAGAGACCCTGACTCAAAAAAATAAAATAAAATAAAAATCACATTTCTATGTACTAAAAATAAACATGAAAACTCAAATTAAAAACATAATGCCTGCCTGTAATCCCAGCACTTTGGAGGACAAAGCAGGAGGACTGCTTGAGTCCAGGAGCTCAAGACCAACCTGGGCAACACAGTGAGACCTGATCTCCAGAAAAAAATAAAAATATTAGTTGGGCAGGGTGACACACGCCTGTGGTCCCAGCTACTCAGGAGACTGAGGCAGAAGGACTGCTCGAGCATAGGAGTCAAGCCTGCAGTGAGTCATGGTTGTGTCACTGAACTTCAGCCTGGATGACAGAGTGAGACTGACTCAAAAAAGAAACAAAAATTAAAGTAAACATATGAGGGGGAACCCCCCAGAAAACAAAATTATTTTTTGGATGTCAGGCCCCTTGTAGTACAGGTTCCCCTCACTAGGTAAGTGTTCTAGGAACCCATTAGCATCAGAGTACCAGCTAGCGTTGTTGTGAGGTTGAGTTCAGCTTCAGTGAAACTTTGTGATTCTTTCAATGTATTTGCCCATTTTGTGATGGGTAATTTATGAATGCACCTGCCTAGACCGTGCTGAGTGTTCAACAGTTTTTGACCAAAAAACGGTATGACCCTCATGCCGCACCCTCCCTATTCATCCAATCTTGTCCCAAGAGACCTTTTTTTGTTTCCCCAGTTAAAAAAGTCCTCAAAGGGAAACATTTTGCTGATGTGAAAGGTGAAATGAAAAACAGCAGAAGCACTAAAAGGCATCAAAATTGATGAATTAAAAAACTGTTGTGAGCAGTGGAAAAAGCATCTCAATAGGTGTACTGCATCAAGTAGAGAGTAATGTGAAGGTGACTGAAGTTTAAAGACGCAAGAATTCACAATTTTGAATGCTTTGCACTCTGATGTCCCTTCTGAGGGACAAATACATTGGTAATACAATTGGTAATTGGTAATACATTGGTAAATACAGCAAATCACTCGGATGGCCCCTCTCAGGGGACATAAAGAGATTACTGGTGATTATACACGACAAACTTATGTGAGCATAAATTTCTGAAAAATGTATGTTTCCTTCAAGTTTTCCATTCAAAAACAAAGAAAAGTCTATGTCCCATTTGAAAGTTGTCACACTTCTGATCAATCAATTGAGAAGTGGTTTTCAGGAATCACAAGTACATCCTTATACATCATCATCATCAAACAACAGACTGGCGATAAATAACATATTATTAATGTGGGAGGATGAAAACGAGACTGAATTGTCTGCTTGAATGTAAAAAACCAGGTGAAAGATGTCAAACAAATTACTATAGTACAACATGTATTAATGAACCTACAATACATGTCAGTGACTGTTTAACATGTTAGAAAAATATAAGAAAAAATTGATTTTGTGATAAATAAGTTCCTTTAGGTCCAAAATTCCATTATAATCCAAATATCATAACAATAAAATAATTAATTCCAACACTAAATTATTTAACATGAAGTGAATTGCTTTTCACTATTTTGTAAAAAAACACAGTCAAGATGCTGGTAGGTGATCCATAAGATGTCTTCAAGTACAAAGGGATAACAAATAAATTCAGGGTTCTTTGGGTCACACTCTTACACACACAATGCTATTTTACAATTACTCCAAAGGAAATGAAATACTTAGGTATAAACCTAGCAAAATATGTGCAAGATCAATATGCTGAAAATTACAATATGCTATGAGAGAAATCAAAGAAGATCTAAATAATAGACTTACCATGCTCACTGATTAAAAGACGCAGTGTAAAAAAGGTGTCAGTACTCCCAAACTGATCTATAGGTATAATGCAATTACTAGCAAAAACTCAGAAAGCTTTTTTTGTAGATATTGACAAGCTTATTCTGAAATGTAAGTGGAAAAAAAACAAGTCCTAGAAGACCCAAAGCAGTTTTGTAGAAAAAGAAAGAAAGAAAGAAACAAGTAGGAAGAATTACTTTTCTTTTCTTTTTTTTTTCTTGACTTGGAGTCTCACTCTGCTGCCCAGGCTGAAGTGCAGTGAAGCACACTCGTGGCCCCTGCAGCCTCAACCTGCTGGACTCAGGCGATCGTTCCATCTCAGCCTTCCAAGTAGCTGGAACTACAGGCATGTGTCACTATGCCTGACTAATTTTTTAAAATTTACTGTAGAGACGAGGTCTCACCAAGTTTCCCAGGCTGGTATCAAGGTTATTATTCCACTGAGCATCCAAGAATGCCAACTTGTGTGTCCTAGCTTATCTTCTCACATCTTCCAATTCCTATTATCCACATTATCCCTATTTTTTCCACGTTAGATATCTCCTTTTGCCTTAATTGTCCTTATTTGTAAAACCTCATATTTTCTCAATTTCAATCATTAAAAAAAAATAAAAAGCTTGTTGGACCACTTTTTTTAACTTCATGTACACTCTTCTTATAAAGGTGCTTTTATATAATTTTCCATACCTAAGTGGTACTGTGGACTCTTTGACTGAATAAGAGCAGTAATAATAATAGTTCGTCAGCAAATAAATTATTTTCAAATGCCTAACCAAAGTCATTTTTGTTAGTATATTTATGGTAACAGTATCACGTGGGTTACTTCAGAAATATACTTTGGAGCTCAGAAGTCAGAATCTCTCTTTAAATAATCCATAGCCACCCAATAATCATTTAAAAACTACACAGGTCAGGCATAGTGGCTCAGCACTTTGGCAGGCCTTGGCAGCAGGACTGCTTGAGCCCAAGAGTTTGAAACTAGTCTGGGCAACATAGTGAGGCCTCACCTCTATAATCATCATCATCATCATCATCATCATCATCATCATCATGTAAAATAAAACTGCCAAGCCAGACTCAGTAGGTCTCGCCTGTAATCCCAGTACTTTGGGAGGAAGAGGCAGAAAGATTGCCTTAGTCCAGGAATTTGAGACCAGCCTGGGCAATATGGCGAGACCTTGTTTCTAGATTAAAGAAAAAAAAAATTACCCGAGCAAGGTGGCACACACCTGTTGTACCAGCTACTTGGAAGGCTGAGGCAAAAGGCTTGGAAGGAACCCTTGAGCCCAGCAGGTCAAGGTTACAGTAGCTGTGATGGTGCCCTACTGCACTCCAACCTGGGCAACAGAGTGAGACTATGACTCGAACACACACACACACACCCCAGAGTTGAGCTACGTATATACCACTTGGTTATAAACACAGTTCAAGGTTTAATCTAAAAAGCACTGAACTTGGTTGGGGACAGTGGCTCATGCCTGTAATCCCATCACTTCGGGAGGTAGAGGTGAGAGGGTTGCCGGAGTCCAGGGGTTCGAGACCATCCCGGACAACTTGGCGAGACCTCATCTCTACAAACAACAACAACAACAAAACAATTAGCCATGCGTGGTGGCACAAGTCTGTAGTCCCAGCTATTTGGGGAGGACCCAGGAGGTTGAAGCTGCAGTGACCTGCAATCATGCCACTGTATTCTAGTCACAAAGAAAAAAAAGAACTTTTTTGCCCCAAAATTAATATAGCTAAAACCATAAACTTAAATATTTGAGGTATCATAACATGGGGGAAAAGTCAACAGCAATGGTTGTTAGGGTCGAAGTATATAAAAGTTTATAAAATGTGTGACAACAGAATCAGTCAGTACAAGTGCTTTTTGCTTGTTTGCTGGGTGTTATGCTTAAGCAGACAGAATCTCTTTTTTCATAAGTAAAATTTCAATTCATCTTCTTTTATTTATTTATTTATTTATTTATTGGGCTCCAGTGATCCTTCCGCCTCCGCCTTCCGAGTAGCTGGAACTACAGGCGCGCGCTACCATGCCCGGCTGATTTTTTGATTTATTGTAGAGATGAGGTCTCACCTGCCCAGGCGGATCTCGAACCCGCGGGCTCAGGTTATCCACTCACCTCAGCCTCCCAAAGGTGCGGGATTACAGGTTGAGACACCGAGCCCGGCTTCAATTCATCTTCTTAGTTACCAGATAAAAATTTGCCTATAAATTATAAAATTATATGTTAACAATGGCTGGGTGCGGTGGCTCATGCTTGTAATCCCAGCACTTTGGGAGGCTGAGGTGAGAGGACTGCCTAAGCCCAGGATTTAAGACCAGCCTGGGAAACTTGGCGAGACCTTGTCTCTACAATATAGGTACACCCCTATATTTCCAGTTACTTGGAAGCCTGAGGCAGGAGGATTACCTGAATTAGCAGGTCAAGGCTGTGGTGGCCGTGGGCATGGCCGTGAGCATGCCACTGTACTCCAGCCTGGGCGACAGAGTGAGACTCCAACTCAAAAAAACAAATTGTATGTTAACAACAGTATATTATAAAATATACTATTACAGCTCTAATACTGAGAAGGAAAATAGACATCAATGTTGACACTTTTAATTTTAAATTCCCTCTTCAAGAGTCTTTCAGGCAATGTAGAGAAAGACTAAATTATGCTTACGAGTCGTATCATGAGTAAGGTATGCCAAAAGGCAAATAACTATAAAAAAGGAAAACTCAAAGCTCGAGAAAGTACTACAAAATAAAATAAAAACATGAGAAAGGCATGGTGGCTCACACCTGTAATCCCAGCACTTTGGGAGGTGGAGACAAGAGGATTGTCTGAGCCTAGGAGTGCAAGACCAACCTGGGAAACACGACAAGGCCCCTTCTCTACAATAAATTAAAAAATTAGCCAAGCATGGTTGTGCAGACCTGTAGTCCCGGCTACTTGGAAGGCTGAGGTGAAAGGATCATCTGAACCCAGCTTGGACAACAGAGCGAGACTTTGATTCATAAATAAATAAATGGTCTTCATTTCAGGAAATGAATTCTTATATAATACGCAATGCCAAAATTATTTTTTAGTTAATATAGAACAAATCAGTTAATGAACTAAAAAGTAACTAAAAAATAATTTACCAAAAGTGTTAGGTTAAAAGAAAAATAAGTGCCGGGTGTGGCGGCTCAAGTCTATAATCTCTCCCTTTGGGAGGCCAAGGTGAGAGGATTGCCTGAGCCCAGGAGTTCAAGACCAGCCTGGGCAACTCGGTGAGACCTCATCTCTACAATAAATGAAAAAATTAGCTGGGCGTGGTAGCGCACATCTGTAGTTCCGGTTACTTGGAAGACTGAGGCAGAAGGATCGCCAGAGCCCAGCAAGTCAATGCTGGTGTGGCTGTGAGCGTGCATGCCATTGCACTCCAGCCTGGACGACAGAACGAGACTCCAACACACACACACACACACACACACACACACACACACACACACACACACACACAAAAACAGATATGCAATGCAAACCACAGGGATAATTTTAAATTTTCTACTAGCTACATTAAGTAAAAAGAAACAAGTAAAACTAATTTTATTTAACCCAACATAGTAGCTCAACATGTAATCCATACTGAAAAGTTACTGAGAGGGCACACCGCATCAATAAGGGTAACTGCACAATGAATATTTATACACCTATCCCTGAATTGTACCCCACAATTTTAAAATAAAAATTAAAAGAGGAAAAAAAAAGTTACTGAGAGATTATATATATATATATATATATCAGGGGTGCCAAAAAATGTATACACATTTTAAGAGATGTTATCTATGTATTACTTGTTCAAAGTTGAATTCAATTATGGTAGCAATATGCAGTATGATGTTAGCTCAAAAGATGGCATTAATCCTTTGTTATCGCTATATATTGAGTATTACAATTTTAATACAGTTTATTTGCTTTCTTAAAATGTATACACTTTTTTTTGGCACCGTGTGTGTGTGTGTGTGTGTGTGTGTGTGTGTGTGTGTGTGTGTGTGTATGTGTATTTGGTACTCAGGATTCTAACTTCAGTGTGTATTTTTACACTTAGCACATATCTCAATTCAGACTAGCCAAAATTCATGTGCTCAGTATCCCCATGTGGTTAGTGGGTACCATATTACACAAAAAAAGGTCTAAGAAACTACTTAAGGAACAGGCATATGCCTACAGAAGGCTCAGTGAGAAGGGAAGAGGAGGCAAGGAACCAAGAGACTAATATATAATCTGAAAGAGTGTGAAATCAGTAATAGCATATACACAATACCACAATTGTGATATGATTGTTTATCCCAGTACATGTGTACTCTCTGAAAAGGAACCAAAGGAAAATTGATTAGAAAACATTTTCCTTCAGAGTAAAGAATATAAAGAGATAAAGGAAATGAGCTGTGAAGTTCTTTTTTGCCAATCTTCAAGTTTTTTATATGTAGTATAGTATAACTCCTCTAGATATCATTACCATTATTAGCTTGTGACAAGCACATTCAGAGTACCCAATAAAAATATCTTTCATTTTCCCCATAATTTCACACACGATTTCTTCTTCATTTTTTTGCATCAATTTCCCTTTTACCATCATGCCCAGTATTAATCTTTGGAAACATTATTAACAAAAATAAAACCAACTCATATAAGCTATAAGAACGGGTTTCAGGATATTTGAAGAATGTTGAAAGTATAAAAAACTAATTCAAGTGAAGCCAAATGCCCTAAGAAATATAGTATTTCAATCTGGGAGTGTGGAAAACAAAGGGCAGATGTAGAGAGAGGATACAAAACTTGGCAGGGATTGGGGAAAAGCAAGAGTGCTGTTAAAGGAGGTTATAGGTAGTAATGAAATAACAGACTTCTATCTAAAAAAGGGTGGCCCAGTCTTCCACTCAAGCAACTTTCGGGAATAACAACCACCTCAAACCCTCTCCTTTCCAATTTTCTCAGGAATGTAGGTGTCTTTTGTGCATAGGATGGGAAAGGGAAAGCTAGTGAGAAGGGAAGAAGGAAGCAAGGAGCCATCTCTCACAACTCCTTCCCTCCCCATACAAACAGGCATACTCAAAGCCTACATTAAATGTGACTTCAGGGCCAATGTGATTTAGTAAAATAAAATAGACTAGAACAATCTCTAATCTTATCAACTCATAAAATGTCTTGAATATGATATAAAATCTCTTGTCATCTGACTTAACAACAGACTATAGAGAGCAAGGGTAGAAGCAGGAAAGCCTATTAGAAGGCTGTTTCAATTACTCAGCAAGAAATGATGGTGGCTGTGGAGATGGTGAAAACTGGTTTAATTCTGAATGTTTTTTGAAGGTAAAGCCAAAAACTTCCTGATGGAATGAATGTGGGATGCTGGAGCAAGAGAATCAAGAATTATTCCATAGCCTCTGACCTGAGCAATTGGTAGTTACCAATAACTGAGATGAAAAAAGCTATGCAGGCAGAGCAAATATGAGAGGATAGGTTTGGGAGGGAAAATCGAGAATTTCACTTTGAATATGTCAAGGCTGAGATGTTAATAGTCAATCAAGTGGAGATATTACATAGGCAATTGGATATACAAATGAGGAGTTCAGAAGAGAGATCAGGCCTGGAGAAATAAATTTGAAAGAAGGTATTCAGAAATAAATTTGAAAGAAGGTAAACTAACAGAGATCATCAAGGGAATGAGCACAGAGAAAATATCTATGCTCTCCTAAATGATGTAATTTATATCCTTGCCTTTCTCTTCAGACTCCAAACCCTACTCCTTATAGTCACTCTCACTTGATGAACCTGCTTTATACTTGGGGTAGAAAGCCTTGGGTTAGCCCAATGTTTAGAGAGGAAGATCTACTAAAAAAGACCAAGGAAAAGAAGTTGATGAGTTTTGAGGAAAACCAAGGGAATGTGGTATCCAATATCGTAAAAGGCAAGTTATCAAATGTATCAAAGACAGGGATAAAATAACATTGTCAAGTATAGATTGATCACTCAAGATAAAGCCAGGGACCTGACTACCATATTTAACAATGTCATTGTTGGGGGACCTGAACAAAAATAAGCTTAGCACAGTGGTAGGGGCAAAAGCCTGATTGGAATAGGTTTGAGAGAGAACAGGAAAAGGAAATTAGAACAAGTGCATTCAAACAATGCTTTAAGGGTTTCTGCAGTAATATAAAGAAAAGCAAGAAAGAGTAATCAAGGGAAGATATTTTTATGATAAAAAAATAACGGAATGCTTGCATATTGACAATAACGATCCAAAAGAGAACAGATGATGTACAAAGAGAAGGGAGAATAGCTAGAGCAATGTCTAAAGTCAATTAAAACAAATAGGATATGATGCATTAATCAAAGGAACTGGAATTAGAAATACAGGTCATCTGCAGTAATACAAAGAAGGCAATATCTATGAGTACAAATGGAGCTAGTACACAGATCTGATGATGAGACTGTGTAAGTGCTCTTCTGACTGTTCTAGTTTACATACAATGAAGAAGAAAGAAGGTCAACCAAGTAGGAGTGACTGTAAGGAGAAGGGTTCGAAGTCTGAAGAGAAGGACAAGTATATAAACTATATCATCTAGGAGAGAAAAGACTGTATAGACTAGGGAAACAGAATATGATAGACATTATTAAGGGTCTCCTGAGGCTTCTTACCACGAATTTAAAATGAGAGCAGTTGGCCGGACACAGTGGCTCACACCCATAATCCCAGCACTTTGGAAGGCCAAGGTGAGAGGGGTTCGAGATCAACCTGGGAAACATGGTGAGACCTCATCTCTATAATAAATCAAAAAATTAGCTGAGCGTGGTGGCATGTGCTTACAGTTCCAGCTACTTGGAAGGTTGAGGCGGCCACGAGCGTGCCACTGCACTCCAGCTAGACGACAGAGTTAGAGACTCCAACTCAAAAAATAAAAAAATAAAATGAGAGCAGTCATCATGGTTATATTTTTTGTCAGTTACTTTCACCTGCAGAGGTGTAGACATTAAGTACTCAGAGAGCTGATTTAATGGAAATTGAAGTTTTGCCAAGTTAAGTATGAAGAAGCAAGAAAAGAGTAAAGGAGATGATGACATATGAAAGGGAACAAAATTATTGGTCACTGAATTACACTAGGTAAGGAGAGAAGGAAATCAAGGGGACAAGGGATAGTGAAAAGGGAATAGAACCAGCAGATGGGAGGTCTCAATTACAGTAAAGAATTGTTGAGTTGGGATACGAAGTAGAATGATCAGAAAAGACAGATAATAGCCAGAAAGGTGGTTGACTTTGAAGTTCAAGTCACTGGTATAAGGGACAAGGCATAAGATATGACCACGGAGTAGATGAAAAGGGTTAGAGAGCAAGATCATTAGAGAAAAACACTTCTAGAACTTAAAAGGTCACAATATTTAAAGGACCATAGATGGTAATATATTGAAATTATCAAGAATTAAGAGAGAGATAGTACACCTGTAATCCCAGTTATTCCAGAGGCAGAGGTGGAAGGATCATTGGAGCCCAGATGTTTGAATCTAGCCTGAGCAACATAGCAAGACCCCATTCCTAGTTAAAAAGAACTTTTTAAAATTATTTTTTAAAAAGGGAGAAAGACACAATGTTAGCAAGATGACAGGGCTCTAGGAGCTAAACTAGTCAAAAAGGAGGAGCAACCCAAGATATAGCAGATGCAAGCAAATAGGAGGATTTATGGATAATATAACCTGTTAACAGATGAGTTTTAAGGAGCAGATAATGGAAAACATTTGTCCCATCTCCAAGCTCAGTGGAACCAGGCTCCCTTTTGACTCTAGTTCAGTGGTGAAGGTTAGAGTAGGGAAATATAGTTTTTTTTATTTTAGAGATGGAGTCTCATTTATGTTACCCAGGCTAGTCTCAAACTCCTGGGCTGAAGGGCTCTTCCTGCCTCAGTTTCCTGAATAGCTGTGATTACATGTACATGACACTGTGTCTGGTCAGAAAATGTAGTTTTAAATCTCAATGCATTTTTTTTTTTTTTTTGAGTCGGAGTCTCACTCTGTTGCCCAGGCTGGAGTGCAGTGGCCGTGAGCATGACACTGCACTCCAGCCTCAACCTGTTGGGCTCAGATCCTTCCTTCTCAGCCTTCCAAGTAGCTGGAACTACAGGTATGCACCAACATGCCCAGCTAGTTTTTTTATTTATTGTAGAGACGAGGTCTCACCATGTTGCCCAGGCTGGTCTCAAACCCATAGGCTCAGGGAATCTTCTCGCCTCTGCCTCCCAAAGTGCTGAGATTACAGGTGTGAGCCATCACACCCAGCAAAGCTCAGTGCATCCTTAATCGCATATCAGTAAAAAATGAAAAATTTAATTGCCAACATGTAAGAGAGCTATTGGGGAAGCACTGCTTTCAGAAAAGTACAAAGTAGAGGAATCATTCAGAAAAAAAAAAAAAAAGATATAAGAAATTTTGATGAGACTGTGAAGTCCACGGGTTATACAATGGCAAGATTTCAAGAGAGAATTGAAAACATAGGAAATACTCAGAACCTTACGGGGATTAAAGTGTGAGACATGAATGTCACCTGGAAGACTGGTAGTAACTGACATAAAAAGAGAAAAAGAACATGAGATTAGTCCTGATGGACTAATGCAAGTAGTGGTGTCAATGCTATGAATGTCGGAGGGAGGGATGAGGTATTTGAAGCTCCCTGTCAATGAAGAAAACAATTTGGGGAAGCATACTCTTGGTATCACTGCAAAGGGTTTCCCTTTGAACCTTGATGATGGCTTGCAAAAAAACTGTAATGTACTTGTAAGACTGTTGTAGAATTGTTTAAAACTAATAATGGAGTTGGGAATGGTGGCTCACGTCTTTAATCCCAGCACTTTGGGAGGCAGAGGTAACAGGATTACCTGAGCTCATGGGCTCAAGACCAGCCTGGGCAACATGGTGAGACCTCGTCTCTACAATAAATCAAAAAATGAGTGGCGCACACCCATAGCTCCAGTTACTTAGAAGGATGAGGCAGAAGGATCACCTGAGCCCAGCAGGTTGAGGCTGCAGTGGCTGTGAATGTGCCACTGCACTTCAGCCTGGGTTTAGACTCCGACCCCCAAAAAAGAAAAAAAAATACTAACACTAGAAAGAGGTTAGAACAGTGCCTAGCATCTAATAAGCACCCAAATTTAAGCTTTTATTAGCTTATCAAATGTAAAATAAAATTATTGTAGCAAAAAAAATCAATTTTACACTATTTTGTCCTCAGCTAAATGGGGTTTCTCAAATAAATCACTTGAAAAAACCTGTAACAAAATGAACTCAGAAAATTCATATGAGAAAAGGAGGAAGTCTTTGAAAAGGTAAACTTCTATGTAGCATCCACCAATCTCAGAAAACTGGCTCTTCTTTGAAAAAGAATCACTACCAGCATTTGAACTGCATTTCTCCATCCATCTCACTTCAATGGTAGAATATTAACTTATTCATCCAACAAGCATTTACTGAGTAGCTATTATGTGCCAAGTAGTATTCCCACAACGTGGGATACATCAGGGACCAAAACAAATGTCCCTATGCATGCTAATACAGCACATATACCAGGGGTGCCAAAAAAAATAGTTCACCATAATCAGAAGTATCTAGATGCTGATGGTAATCACTTTGAGCATCTTTTGTAATTGCAGAAGTCAAACGTGACTTGTATTCATCTTTTGTTATCAGTATATGAAGTATTATAATTTTAATACAGTTTTTTCCTTTCTTAAAAGGTACACAAGCCAGGCACAGTGGCTCACACCTATAATCCCAGCACTATGGGAGGCTGAGGTGGGAGGACTGCCTGAGTCCACGGGTTCCAGACCATTCTGGGCAACATGGTGAGACCTCATCTCTACCATAAATTAAAAAAATAGCCAAGTGTAGTTGCATATGCCTGTAGTTCCAGCTACTTGGAAAGCTTGCCTGAGACCAGCAAGTCGAGGCTGCAGTAGCCATGAGCTTGCCACTGCACTCCAGCCTGGTCGACAGAGTGAGACTTCGACTCAAAAAAAAAAATGTACACAATTTTTTAGCACCCTTTGTACTAATATTGTAACACTATGGAGATTAGCATGGCCTCTGCACAAGGATGGCATGCAAATTTGCAGTGTTACATTAAGGGAAAAAAAAAAAGCCAGGTGAGGTGCCTCACACCTGTAATCCTAGCACTTTGGGAGGCTGAGGCGACAGAACTGTCTGAGACCAGTCTGGCAACATGACAAGACCTTGTTTCTACAATAAATCAAAAAGTTACCTGGGCAAGGTGGCATATGCCTGTGGTTCCAGCTACTTAGAAGGCTGAGGTGGAAGGACCACATGAGCCCAGCAGGCCACTGCATTCTAGCCTGGGCGACAGAGTCAGACACTTGACTCAAAAAAATAGAAAATAGGAAGGAAAAAAAAGCCCTGCCCTAGTCTGAAGAGATCAACAACACGTAGTTAAATTTTATGGTATGTTGTTAGACGTTAAGTGTTAGAGAAAAAAAGTAAAATAAAGCAAATACTGGTGGAAATGAGCCTGAAACCCAAATGTAAATAAATAGGGTAGGCCTTATTGAAAAGTTGATTATTTGAGCAAAGGTCAGAAGAAGCTGAGAGAGTCATATAGATATTTGGAAATGTGTACTCCAGGAAAAGCCAGAGAAAAGGCCCAAGCCTTTCCATTAGATTTGCCACTTCTTTGCAATAATTTTATTCTTTTTTTTTTATTTCAAGCCTCTAATCCCACTCTATCTCACTTCAGCAGTAAATAACAGCTAACGTTGACATTTACCACATACCAAGCATTGCTCTACGTGTTTTTAAAAGATTAAATACTCTAGCTGGGTGTGGTGGCTCACACCTGGAATCCCAGCACACTGGGAGGCTGAGGTGAGAGGATTGCCTGAGACCACAGGTTCGAGAACAGCCTGGGCAACATGGCGAGACCTCATCTCTACAGTAAATCGAAAAATTAGCCGGGCACGATGGTGTACGTCTGTAGTTCCAGCTAACTTAGAAGGCTGAAGCAGAAGAAATGCCTGAGCCCAGGAGGTCAAGGCTGAGAAAGGAGACAACAATTTGTCAAGTTTTGAGATGAAGAGACTAAAATGCACAAACCTGAATAGTGACACTAGCTTCACTGGGAAAAGGCTAAAGATTACAGCTTTTCTAACTAGTAATGACAGCCTAACTTAGAAAAAAAAACCTAAAGTGTGCAGCTAAAGGCAGCAAAGGAAACAATGTCATCAATTCCTTAGGCAAAAATGCACAGAATTTGAAGTCGGCCCACTTTATTTTCTGTCTCACCATCCTTTTCCTGAGCATTGCATGCACCTACATTTATGGCTACCCAAGGCACCCCCAAAGTCACATACACAAAACCAACTTCTTCCCAAGCACTGCATGAATGAAAAGTACATAAACTATTAATAATTTGAGATTAATTCAAAATAGTCTCTAATTCTCAAGCTATGTGGAAGAGATTTTTGAAGCAGGGAGTCATTTTCTTAGTTCGCACATACTGCAGCCCACTGTGACACTTTTATTATAAGTGAGTTCATATCCAAGGAGTTAATAATATAAATTTCTTGGGGAAAAGACTAGATTGACAGCTACCACTGAAGGTATTTCTCAAATACTAAAGTTCTCCTATACTCTATATTTGATATTTACTTTCCTCCCACATATACTGGGAACAATGAGAAAGATACATAAGCTTCAAGATTCTCCTGCACAAAGGACATCTCAATTCAAATTTCAAATCCAAACTTAGGCTGGGTATGGTTGGCTAACACCTATAAATCCCAGCAGTTTGAGAAGGCTAAGGCAGAAGCTGTGCTTGAGCTTAGGAGTTCTGAGACCAGCCTAGGCAACAGAGCAGGACCCCATCACTACAAACAAACAAAAATTAGCCAAGTGTGGTGGCATGCACCTACAGTCCAAGCTAGTTGGGAGGCTGAGGCAGAAGGATCACCTAAGCACAGGAGGTCAAGGCTACAATGAGCCGTGATCAAGCCACTGCACTGCAGCCTGGAAGACAGAGTGAGAATGTGACTCAAAAATAAATAAATAACACATTAAAGTCTCTGTTAAAGCACACACTCCCCCACCAAGTAAAAGGCAATAGTTGTCTATTTTAGGGATCATATTAGATACACACATGACCAACTAAATAAGGAAGTAAAAAAAATGTCAAAAATAGTTGTCACATTATAAAGATTAAGGAAGACTAAGGATAGAGGGGATGTCGATGGGAAACATAATTTCCCAATAACGCACTATATTACATAATTGTCTTTATCATTATTCATATTTCCCAGGTTTCTAAAAGGGCCATGACATTATGATAATTCCTACCTTTAATAACAGGAAAGAAAATAGGACGAGCGTGGTAGCTCACACCTGTAATCCCAGAACTTTGGGAGGTGGAGGCAAGAGGATTGCTTGAGCTCAGGTGTTCGAGATCGGCTGGGGCAACTTGGCAAGAGCTCTTCTCTACAATAAATTAAATTAGCTGGGTGTGGTGGCACACATCTGTAGTTCCAGCTACTTGGAAAGCTAAGGTGAAGGATTACCTGAGTTCAGAAGGTTGAGGCTGCGGTAGCCGTAAGCATGCCACTGCACTCTAGCCTAGGTGACAGAGTGAGATTCAAAAAAGAAAAAGAAAGAAAAGGATTGGTAAAATTACGTTTAATTTTAAAATTGTAACCAACCTGAGTTTGAGATGCTTTTAGACTCAACTATGAAATCTTTGAGATCCACATGCTAAATACAGTAGAGGAAGAATACTTGAAATATTGAAGGGAGCAGGTGGAGAATAAATGGCAATATAGTACCACTTATCTATCATTTAAATAGCCAGAAAAACCTACTTTTTTGTCCCAGTTTTAAAATAAAATGTGGCCAGGCATGGTGACTCATACTTGTAATCCCAGCACTTTGGGAGGTGGAGGTAAGAGGATTGCCTGAGCTCAGGGGTTTGAGACCAACCCGAGCAACATGGTGAGACCGAGTCTCTACAATAAATAAATAAATAAATTAGCCGGGAGTGGTGGTGCATGTCTGTGGTTCCAGCTACTTCGAAGGCTGAGGTGGAAGGATCACCTGAGCCCAGCAAGTCAAGGCTGCAGCCATCGTGAGTATGCCACTGCACTCCAGTCTGGGTGACAGAGTGACTCAAAAAAATAAATAAATACACAAAATGTGAGGTTTTCCTTCACAAAACAAAGAAAATATGCTATCCGAAATACACAATACATGGAGAAAGCTAGCTTAATAAAGGGTCAACAAGTCAAAACAAAGAACAAAAGAAGAGTAACTTAAAGGGTCTCAGAACTTTAAAACTTCCAACCAAATATGGCTGATGTTTAACCAGATCTGCTTTTTAAATATTATCTTTGCAAAACAAAGTATATCTAAGTAAATCAAAGAATAAATTCCCATTTTACAATATCCCTACATTCTTCTTCAGCTTGCTGACCTATGCTTATTCATCCTTAAGGGAGCTTGGAGCTGGCAATATTTAATGGCCTACTTCATCTGAATTTTCTGCCATTTCTTCTGCTCTAATCAGGCCACTATTAAACTTTAAAGATACAGAATAATAGTTACTGGTTATATCTATTCAAATATAAGAAGTCTCCTAGTACTCCTTTGGAACTAATACACATAGGAAGCAAATGAGGTGTAAATTTCTCTTTTATAAATGAAATACATTCTGTCTCTTACTATCATATAATGATGTTTGTTTATTTTCTAAGCATTATTCGCCATTGAATGAATATCTAAAATCATTCAAAAACACTGGCAGCTATTTCCTACTACAATTTTTTGAGGTTGTTATTTGAATAATTATGTATCACTTCCTTTCCAAAGTTGTGCTTGGCTAACAAATTGTAGTTTCCTATCAAAGACAAATAGACCACATTCCCGCAGTTCTCTACTCTCTAAAACCTTGATGTCACTTTAGGGCATGAGAGACTAAAAAAAAGAATGAATAAATTAACTGTCAAATCCTGTAGAATTACCACTCTAACATCTCTAGGAATAGCTCCTAACCTCAGTGGCTTGGTGTCTGATTTTTTAAACAAAATTCAACTGTCAGGCCGGGCATGGTGGCTCATGCCTGTAATCTCAGCACTTTGGGAGGCTGAGGTGAGAAGATCACTTGAGCCCAGGAGTCCCGTTATCAGCCTGAACAACATAGCGTAATCTTGTTTCTACAAAAAAAAGAAAGAAAGAAAAAATAGTCGGGTGTGGTGGCACATACCTATAGTCCCAGATACTTGGGAGGTTGAGGAGGAATATCACCTGAGCCCAGGAGGTCAAGGTTGCAGTTAGCTGTGACTGTGTCACTGCACTCCAGTCTAGGTGATAGAGTGGGACTCTGACTAAAAAAAAAAAAAAAAGCAAACTCAACTGTCAATCCCAAAATATGCTGCACACTGTTGAAAGAGCAATCTTTCTAAAAAAGAAAAAAACACTTTTGGCCAGGCATGATGGCTCATTCCTTATAATCCCAGTACTTTGGGAGGCCAAGGCGGGAAGATCACTTGAACCCTAAAGTTAGAGATCAGTCTAGGTAACAAAGCAAGACCCCATCTCTACAAAAATAAAAAGTAAAAAATTAGTCAGGTGTGGTGGTATGTGCCTGTGGTCCCAGATACTCAGGAGGCTGAAGCAGAAAGATCGCCTGAGCACTGGCAGTCAAGGCTGTGGTGAGCCATAATCATGCCACTGCACTCCAGCCTGAGTGACCTCTAAGAAAAGAAAATTTAAAAAACAAACAACACTTTCATCGTGTTATCTTCTGCCCCCTAACAACCTCTTTTGGCTTTTTAACACTTAACAGATCAAATTCAACCAGATACTGTATACATCTTTCATAATCTAGCTCTACCCTAGTTATCTACCACCATTCCTAGAAATTATTCTACTGAGTTCAAACTCCTTACATTCCCCTCACACCACGCTGATCCATACAGAACCGAGTGTCTGCTTCCACTTTCACATCTGGTCCATACAGAACCAAGTGTTTTCTTCCACTTTCCTATCATCTAAATGTCTCCTTCAAAACTGATATTAAAATTTAATTGCCATTGTGATGTTATGTATTAAGAGGTAAGACCATTAAGAGATGATCAAGACTAGGCATGGTAGTTTATGCCTATAATCCCAGCACTTTGGGAAGCTGAGGCAGGAGGGTCATTTGAGGCCAGGAGTTTGAGACCAGCCTGGGCAACATAGAGACTCTGTCTCTACAAAAAACAAAATAAAAAAAGATATCAAGCCATGAGGACTTTGCCCTCATCAATGATACTGTTGAGTAGGAATGGGCTCCTGATAAAAAGTGAGTTCAACTCTCTCTCTTGCAACTCATCTCTTACTCTTACTCTTCTACCTTCTACCCTGGGAAGCATGTGCAGCACAAAGGTCCTTGCTAGATGCCGGTGCCAAGGTATTGAACTTACCAGCCTCCAGAAGCACACATTACCCAGTCTGTGATATTGTTATAGCACCATAAAATGACCTAAGATATGCTTCCATCCCCTGCATAGACTGTATGGAGAGTTCTCCTTCTGGAGATGCTCAGCCTACACAAATAGTACACTTTTTTTTTTTTAAGAGACAAGGTCTCACTCTGTCATCCAGGCTGAAGTGCAGAGGCACAATCAGAGCTCACTACAACTTGAATTTCTGTGCTCAAGCAATCTTCCTACCTCAGTCTCCCAAATAACTAGAACTACAGTAGTGCACCACCACACCTGGCTTATTTTTTTTTTTTTATTTTTTGGGAGATGGGGGCACCTCTGGTTACCCAGACTGGTCTCAAACTCCTGGCCTGGTCTCATACTCCTGTCTTCAAGAGATCCTCCTGTCTCAACCTCCCAAAGCACTGGGATTATAGGATTCAGTCACCGTACCCAGCCTAACATGTCTTTATCCAAGACCCACTTTCTCCAGAAAATCTCATTCCTAGAACTCTAGTCTAAAGATATCCCTTCACCAACATACTGGTCTCGTACTTTATGTAGCACACATTATTACTACTTTGAATAGTGCTAGTTATATTATTATGAAAGTGTTGGCTGGGCACAGTGGCTCATACCTCAGCACTTTGTGAGGCTGAAGAGAAAATTATTTGAGCCCAGGAGTTCAAGACCAGCCCAGGCAAGTCAGGGAGACTGTATTTCTACAAAAAATAAAAATAAATAATTAGCCGGGTGTGGTGGCGTGCATCTGTAGTTCCAGCTATTTGAAAGGCTGAGATGGAAGGATCACTTGCCCAAGGAGGTAGAGGCTGCAATAAGCTGGCATCGTGCGACTGTAATCTGGGTGACAGAGTGAGACTCTGTCAAAACAAAAAACAAAAAAGTGTTCCTGACAAGATGATAAACTCTAAAAAGAGGCTGTGCCATTTTCCAAGAAGTTGGTCTATAATAAGCACTCAAAGACTATTTGAAAAGTGATTGAATAATCCTGATTTTTAAAAATCAAGGTCTTTAATTGTGCCAAAAGATTTCTAGTATAAATGAAATAATGTGATGGCAAACAGTAAGAGGTGGAGGAGTAAATTAAGTGGGAGTATAAATTAAACCAAATTGGCTATGAGTTGATAATCTCTGAAGCTAAGTGACAGCTAATAGCAGTTCATATCTACTTTTGGACTCATTTAAAATTTTTTATAAAAAGTTTATTTTAAAAATATTTTTATTCATTTTACTTTATTTTTACATTATTATGATTATATTTAAACTAAAGTCTCACACTGTCACCTAGGCTGGAGTGCAGTGACAGAATCACAGCACAATGCAGCCTCGACCTCCTGGGGTCAAGCAATCCTTACCCCTCAGTCTCCTGAATAAACTGGAACTACAACTACACACTACCTCGCATGGTCAGTTTTTTTAAATTTTTGTAGAAACAAGTCTGTGCCACCCAGGCTGGTTTCAAAATCCTGGCCTCAAGCAATCCTCCCACTTTGGCCTCCCCAAATATTGGAATTACAGGAGTGAGCCACCACCCTGCCTTCACGTATTTTAAATAACAAAACCAAAATATATTATAACACTTAACTGACCCAAAAAAAATACCTAGGTTTGCACTGAGAGTAAGAAAAATGCTTCTGGAAAGATCAAGTTTCACAGGAAACTTGCAGCATACTAATTCTCATCTAAGAATTAATAAAAGTTAAGTTAAAGGAAAAAAATATAATAGAGGGGATCTCTATAAAAAAAGTTAATTTTACCAACAAAAGCAATACTGCTTATGTTGCAGCATTCACAATAGGGTCCACTTAAGTAATTACTGAAAACAAGATAAAATAAATAGGAAAAAATCATAAGCAAAATATAGGAGGCAGAAAACAGGGGGAGGAAAAGTTGTTAGAGCCCATGTTCAATAACCCAAATCAGCCAATGTTATTTCAGGAAATTCACAATCTGAAGAAACTTGATGCCCTAACAAGGAATAAATTAATTGGCTCTTTTTTTTCGGAGTTGGAGTCTCACTCTGTCACCCAGGCTGGAGTGCAGTGGCACACTCACGGCCAACTACAGCCTCAACCTGCTGGGCTCTGGCGATCCTTCCACCTCAGCCTTCCAAGTAGTTGGAATTACAGGCGTGTGCTACCACGCCCGGTTAATTTTTTATTTATTGTAGAGATGAGGTCTCACCAAGTTGCCCAGGCGGGTCTTGAACCCACGGGCTCAGGCAATCCACTCACCTCAGCCTCCCAAGGCACGGGAAAAATTAGCACTTTCACTTATTCCAAGAACTAAAAACCATACTTAAGAAATTTAGTGTATTTGGCTTAAAGTATCTATTTGTGGCTATTAGGGAATGCTCCAATCCTTTGAAACTTCAGTCTAGCCCAGGGCACGGTGGCTCAGGCCTATAATCCCTGCACTCTGGGAGGCCAAGAAGCGCCTGGGCAACATGGCAAGACCTCATCTCTACAATAAATTTTTTAAAAAATTAGCCAGGCATGGTGGTGCACACCTGTAGTCCCAGCTACTTGGAAGGCTGAAACAGAAGGATTATCTAAGCCCAGCAGGCTGAGGCCATGGTGGCTGTGATCATACCACTGCACTACAGCATGAATGAATGAATGACAGCGAGAGACTCAGACAAAAAAAAAAAAAATTCTGTCTATAACTGCTTTTCAAAATTCAATCTCTTTTTTTTTTTTTTGAGTTGGAGTCTCACTCTGTCACCCAGGCTGGAGTGCAGTGGCATGCTCATGGCCACCGCAGCCACAATCAGCTAGGCTCAGGTAACCCTTCCGCCTCAGCCTTCCAGGTAGCTGGAACTACAGGCGCGCGCTACATGCCCGGCTAATTTTTTGATTTATTGTAGAGATGAGGTCTCACCAAGTCACCCAGGTTGGTCTTGAACCCCTGGACTCAGGCAATCCTCTCACCTCATCCTCCAAAGTGCTGTGATTACAGGCTTGAGTCATCGCACCTGGCCTACAGTCACTCTTTTGCCACAATATCATTCACTAATTCCTTCCAAAAACGGTAATACAAAACCTATTTCCTTTTTTGTTTAACTTTTTATTTTGAAGATGTGGGGTACAATTCAGGGTTAAGTATACAAATGTTCATTATGCAGGTACGCTTGTTGATGAGGTATACCCCCCTCCCCTGGCAGGTTCCCACTATTGCCAATCCCACCCCACCTCTCCCCTGGCAGTTTCCAACTACTGTCAATTCCTTTCTTATAGTAGTATGATAATTGTTCAAGGTCCACTTAAGAGTGAGAACATGTGGTAGTCAGTTCTTTGTTTCTGGGATAGATCACTCAGTATTATAGACTCTAAGTCCATCCAAGTTGCTGTGACCTATTATTTCTAGATGAAAACATTTGATTCTTCTAATTACACTGCTTTTTTGCCTTGATATTATAACTAGCTTTAAGCATATACACAAACCAATTTTGATTATTTTGAGTGTCAATTCTACTCCACAATTGCTTTCAGTACTCGAGGTGAGATTTTAGTAGCCATAACTTAAAAAAAAGTCTTTCTGAACAGATATCTGACATATACACCTATTCAAATAGACTCATCCTAATAGCAATATATCATTGGCTTATTGTCCAATGCAATTAAAGTTTAAAACAAAACAACCCTCTGTTAAAAAAGTTTAATAATAAAGAAGTCATCCTTACATGTAAATTCCTTGGAAAAAAAATAAAATCATACTCAAACTTCTGTGTAACGTTTTCCTTGCAAGAAAAGTAATCATCTTTTTAATATCATGTAATTTATCACTTTGATTTTTTAAAAAATGCTACCAAAATCTCAGGGCTCAAAATAGTGCTAAAATTTTCTTTTCTTCTTTTTTTAAAGTAGGAGTCTCACTCTGTCACCCAGGCTGGAGTGCAGTGGCACACTCACCGGCACAGCAGCCACGACTTGCTGGGCTCAGGTGATCCTTCTACCTCAGTCTTCCAAATAGAGCCACGGGCATGTAAAAAAAAAATTTTTTTTTTTTTTTTGAGTTGGAGTCTCACTCTGTCGCCCAGACTGGAGTGCAGTGGCCGCTCCCGGCCACCGCAGCCTCGCCTGCTGGGCTCTGGCGATCCTTCCGCCTCAGCCTTCCGAGTAGCTGGAATTACAGGCATGCGCTACCACGCCCGGCTGATTTTTTGATTTATTGTAGAGATGAGGTCTCGCTGCCCAGGCGGGTCTCGAACCCGCGGGCTCAGGCAATCCACTCACCTCAGCCTCCCAAAGGCGCGGGATTACAGGCTGAGCCACCAAGCCCGGCTAAATTTTTTTTTTTTTTTTTAATTTATTGTAGAGATAAGGTCTCGCCAAATTGCCCAGGTTGGTCTTGAACCCCTGGACTAAGGCAATCCTCTCATCTACACCTCCCAAAGTGCTGGGATTACAGGAGTGAGTCACTGCATCCAGCTGAAATTTTCTATAAACAACTTTACATCAAAAAAAGAATCAGGCAAGGTGAGGTGGCTCACGCCTATAATCCCAGCACTTTGGAAGGCCAAGGTGAGTGGACTGCCTGAGCCTGTGGGTTCGAGACCAGCCTGGCAACTTGTTGAGACCTCATCTCTATGATAAATCGAAAAATTAGTTGGACATTTTGGCGTGTGCCTGTAGTTCCAGCTACTTAGAAAGCTGAGGCAGAGGGGTCAACTGAGCCCAGCAGGTCGAGGCTGCGGTGGCCGTGAGCGTGCCACTGCACTCCAGCCTAGGCGACAGAGTGAGACTATGACTCAAAAAAAGAAAAAAAAAAAAAAAGAGCATATCATCAAAAATAAATGTGTGACAGAACCACTAGATTCTATTATATTTGAGAAAGTTGGCATTTACCACACAATCTTGTCTAATAAAGAAGTCCACATAATATGTAAGATTACAGATAATTTTGGAGCCAGAGCCTGAGGTGGGAGGATTATTGAGACCAGATTAGCCTAGGCAACACAATGAAACCCTGTCTCTAAAAAATAATAATAATTAGCCAGGTGTGGTGGCATGTGCCTGTAGACCCAGAGACTTGGGAGGCTGTAGCAGAAGGATCGCCTGAGTCCAGGAGATTGAGGCTACAGTAAGCTGTGATCATACCACTGTACTCCAGCCTGGCAGACAGAATAAGACTGACTTAATAAACAAATAAATGAATAAACAAACAATTTTGAAAAAAGTTCATTTAGAAAATTGCTAAGTAAGTGATTAAATAGTCGAACTTGTCTTGTTTCCTTGTATTACAAAAATAACTTGCTCAGTTATACTATCCTTCTAATCTGTGTACTCTCAACTTTTGAGGTAAATATGTTCTATTACAATCTTCAAAATATTGGCAATATTGCCATATTTTATTTAAGAATGGGTATTTGCAGATTTTTCCTAATACTTTGCAGTAACATAAAATTTATAAAATCTCAGAATGTGCTAAACAAGTTTTATCCAATATATGCTATTCCAGTGGGATGAAAACCATTTACAAGTTCCATTTAGATTAAGAAACCCTTTGAGAAAAGTATGTAGTACATTCTAGTCATATTGTCTCTAGAACAGCAAAAATTTCTATAACCTATTTCTCTACTTTCTTCAGAACCAACTGAGCTGAATGTAACTTCCTCCACAAAATGTCAAGATAGTATTACAGTTACTGACAGAGAGCTAACTAGCTGAATTTTTAAAAAAGGCTAAAGTTTTAACAAATTAAAACTATTTTATTTTAAATAATCTACAGAAACAATAACACTAAGTTTAAATATATTCAACAAGTATTATTTACAGTCACAAAAAAAATATTTTTAAAACAAGTCAGATGCAGTGGCTCACACCTATAATCCCAGCACTTTGGGAGGCCAAGGTGAGAGGACTGCCTGAGCCCATGGGTTCAAGACCAGCCTGGACAACTTGGTGAGACCTAATCTCTACAATAAATCAAAAAATTAGCCAGGCAAGGTGGCACATGCCCGTACTTGGAAGGTTGAGGCAGAAGGATCACCTGAGCTCAGCAGGTAGAGGCTGCGGCAGCCGTGAGCATGCCACTGCCCTCCAGCTTGGGTGACAGACAGCTTGGGTGACAGAGTGAGACTCCAACTCAAAAAAAAAAAAAGAAAGAAAAGAAAAGAAAACTGGGCCAGGCGCAGTGGCTCACACCTGTAATCCCAGCACTTTGGGAGGCAGAGGCAAGAGGACTGCCTGAGCCCGCAGGTTTGAGACAAGCCTGTGCAACTTGGCAAGACAATAAATCTCTACAATAAACCAAAAAATTAGCTGGGCATGGTGGTGCATGCCTGTAGTTCCAACTACTTGGAAGGCCGAGGCAGAAGGATCGTCTGAGCCCAGCAGGTGGAGGCTGTGGTGGCCGTGAGTGTGCTACTGCACTCCAGCCTGGGTGACAGAGTGAGACTCTGACTCAAAAAAAAAAAAAAAAGACCAGCCTGGGCAACTTAGCAAGACCTCATCTTACAATAAATAATAAAAAAAAAATATCAGGGTGTAGTGGTGTGCACCTGTAGTCCCAGATACTTGGGAGGCCGAGGCAGAAGGACTGCCTAAGCCCAGCAGGTTGAGGATGTGGTGGTCATGTGCGTGCCACTACACTCCAACCTGAGTGACAGAGTGAGACTCCAATTCAAAAATAAAATTTAAAAAAAAAAAAAGGAAAACGTAGCTTCATTTTAAAACTGAGAGTAGAAAAGATGAGAGAAGGAAGATTTCTAAAACCAAACTCTAAACGGAAAAGATTTTTTTTCATTCTCTTAAGGTACATAAAATCATATTTAATTTAAAACTACCCTAAAGCTAGCAGTTCATCCTTAAGCAACACCCTCCTTCTTTTCTAAAGTAACGAGTGGCAATTTATTGCTAATATGGCCATTTAGACTGAAGTTGAAGAGACTAGAAACAGTTTTATTTTCCTGTATCTTGCCATTTTATTATAACCGTCTCACCCTAAAGATTTGTCTGTACAGCTTTCTGAACACAAATTTTACTAAGCCAACTTCAAGTGATTCATGTTCAAAACCTTATAGAAATAATCTATTCATTTGAAGAATTCAAATACTGAACCTACAGAACGTATTCCAAATTATCAAAAGAAATCATGAAAGTAAAAAGCTGCAACATTCATAACGTTCTATCTAAAAACTTAAAACACACAAAAATGTTTAAAATCGCAGCTTCCTATTTCCTATCAAAATGTTAATGAACTTTTAGATACCAAGCTTAAATGTACTAAAGATCCCAAAGTAAATTCATCTTGACTTCAGAGGGATGAAGCCAAGAATCTGGTAACTGCAAGCAAAAAACACAGAGGGAAGAAAAATACCTGAGCAAATATTTAGTGAGGCAAAATACCTTTCTAAAAAGATGGGCCGGGCATAGTAGATCATACCTATAATCCCAGCACTTTGGGAGGGCAAGGCAGAGGACTTCTAGAACCCAGTAGGTGGAGACAACCTGGGCAACATAGTGAGACATCATCTCTACAGAAAAATAAAAAAATTAGCTAGGCATGTAGTGCATGCCTGTAGTCCCAGTTATTCAGGAGGTTGAGGAGGGAGGATACCTGAGCCCTGGAAGTTGAGGCTGCAGTGAGCTGTGATAGTGCCACTGCAACAACCTGGGCAACAGAGTGAGCTGAGACCGGTCCAAAAATAATAATAATAAAGTAAACAAAATAACATAAAAGATGTATTAAAATCACTTACACCCTTCTGCCAGACAAAAAGTCCTCTCCTAAAACACTTGCTTACAATTCTGCCAGGTATAACTGCCAAGAGTCTCTAAACCTGTGTTAGGATGGTTCAAAGCAGAAAGCTTCTCCACATGCTTACTACAAAAAAAAGGATATTTTTTACTTGGAGTTGATCGATTGTATTAAATATGCTTCTATTGATAAATCAAATGTAAGTAGTTTTTTTGTTGTTTTGTTTTTTACTAAAAACTGAAAAACCCTCAAGTTGTAGCTTAGGACAAGATTTGCTATATAAATTGCTTCCAAGTCTCAGAAGAGTAGAGATTTATTTAGATTCCTCAAATTGTGGATTAAGTGGCTGAAAGGAAAAAAAAAAGTTTTATAAACAGTTTTTCTAACCTTAGTTTACATTTGGTACAACAAATCATTTATCATAATCAGTGAATATAACACCAAATATAAGATTCCTCAACTTTTACAGGTAAAATTTATAAAAATTACAATAATCCAGTAATGTGCAAAAGTAAAAAGGAACCATATGGATTTGCATTTGCAATTAAGGTATTATTATTTTTACAAATTACATATATCTTAAGAACACAATGTCTTGTTTATGTTTACATTTGAGATGTTTGAATCTGAAGTATGTAATCCTGTTTGCTTTTCCGCTAGTTCTTTATTTTGCAGTGGTCTGATTATAGCAAGGGCTCCTCCTTCCCATTATGCCATTAGTCAGTATATCTCAATTTTGCTTTCACCAAAACAGACATCACATGCCAACTCTTGCTTCTAGTTTTCTGCTTTTTACTGCAGATAACAATAACAGTAAGTTCTACCAAATGCATGCATGTGTATAGCTTTGTCATTTTTTTCCCAGTCCTTCTCTTTTCTATGAAAAAAATGAGGAATTTAAGTTCATGTTAAAAATATCGATTTTTCTTTTTCATATGTAACTAACAGATTTTCAAGAGCAATTTACTCAGTCAGCTATCATCCTAGAAATACCAAAAGAGAGAACTTTCCAAGTCCAAAAATACTAGTAAATCTGATATTAACTGGAGAGGAAATTTCCACTAAAAGCACAAATAAAATGTCATCATTTAAGCTGAACTTCAATATAACTCAGTCAAAACCCAAATGTCAATAAAGGAGGGATATGTAACCCATCTATAACCCACATGTCATCCAAGTATCACATATTTATTTGTGGAGCTCACAGATGAAATTTGTGTGTACGCCAGATTTACCTCATTTGGAAACGCTTAGGCTAATATTTAATGGTACGATCAGAGCCCACACTAAGTGTCCTGGGGAAAGGCAATCCAAGGAACCGCTTAGTAGCATGGGGAAACCGGCCCAAAATGAAAAGAAAAAAAGTCACGTCCCCACAGAGCGAATAATCGACAAACAGATCACTGAGAGCAAAACGAAAACGATCCTCCCCTCAGTACCCGGAATAAAGGCTCTTGACTCCTACTCTCAGCGTGTATAGTATCCTACCTCACTTCACGCACTTCCCAACTTCCCTTACTTTCAGGAGCCAACACGGGGCATCCCTTTTCCAGGAAGCGTGTGTTGGAAGGATCTACACAGGAAAGAGGGCGGACGATTCTCCAGAAAGCTGAGAAACAGGTGGGTCGGAAGGGGCACCGGCTTCACGGTGACAGATGTGGTCGGGACTGCGACGGGGAGCTGCTCCCGCGTGGCAGTGGGGCCGGCTGCAGGCACAGGGGCCAGGCTGACCCCAGAGAGGCTGAGCGGGACCGGCGGGCAGCGGGCTCGGAAGCAGCCGCCGCTTGGGCTGGGGCGGAGTGAGGCTCAGGGCTCCGGAGACACAGCCGGCGGGAAAGGACGTCAGGAGGGGAAGGGGGCTGGGAACAAGAAGGACCGCGACCTGCCCCTACAAGATGCAGAGGAAAAGCTGGGACGAGCAGCCGCCCGGCGCCCAGCCGGAGACGTTCTCGAAGGAGCCGGCGTCCGCGGCCGTGCCGCTCCCTCCCGGCGGTACCTGCTGCGGCGTCCGGGGAACCGGAGAAAGGCCGAGGAGGAGGAGGGCGAGGAGGCGGCGGGGGTGGGGAGAAGGGGTGCGGCCTGCACGGTCCCCGCGAAGCCTACGCGCTCTCGTAGCCGGGCAGTCCCGGTTTCCCCGAAGCCCAGCCCCGCGTAGACTCACCCGTCTGCCGTGCCTCGCTCTCCCTTCAGCCGACTCCACGCGCTGCCGCGTCCTCACGAGAGACCGCTGAACGAGTGTCTGGGGGAAACTCTTCAGAACCGGGCCTGACTGCTTCAGTGAGTCCGACCTTTACGGCCGAGAGAGGGACTCTCAGCTCTCGGTGGGTTCCACAGCCAGACGGGCCACCATCTTACATTAGGGTAAGACTCCTCCGGGCTCCCATGCGCAGGCGCACGCCGCTCCGGCCGGGAGGGGCGGGGGAGGGGCGGACGTCGCGGCGGCAGCCGAGTGGGAGGTGCGGCGGCGCTCCCGCAGCACCCTGGGAGTTATAGTTCTCGCCGGGAGGGGGAAGGTGGCGCCCCAGGGCAGGCCGGGAGTTGGAGTCCTCACTGCGGGCGGCTGGGAGCGCCCGCCTCACGCGGCGGCGAGGGTGCTCCCTACCTTGGTGCTTTGCCTCTTTCGCGGCCTGCGTGTGCGATGCCAATGCCATTTGTCCGGCGCTTTTCGTTAGTGGTTACGGTTCCTCTGTGTTTGCTGAAAAGTGAGATACCAAAACTCTGGGAGCACTTAGCCAGACTGGAGGGAGCCAAGAGTATCTCTTCTCTGCCCCGCCCGCGACAGATCTCTGAAGGGCGGCAGGCGTGGAGGCGGCGGGCGGACTGAGACTCGGGACCGCCTGGGCACCCGCTGGTCAAGCGTGAGCGTGAGCCCGTTTCCCCGTCTTCGCGTATTTGGGGCCACTACCCGTGACCCCCTCCTGCCGCGATCACCCAGCGAAGCGTCCCAGCTGCGCAGGGCAGCGCCGCCGCGCTCCTGCGACCACGTGTTTCTGTGAGTGTGAAGTCGAGGATTCCGCCTTCGTGTTACAACGCCCGACGCACGCAGCTCGCCTCCGGGGACGCCAGCGGCCGAGGCTGCTGGTTGCGTGTGTTCTGCCCGGCTCGCTGAGCACGCATCCACCGAGCTCCTCCGTGCGCCGGCGCTGCTCCAAGTGCTGGGAACACAACGGTGAACAAAACAAAACCTCCTGTCCCCCTTCTGGTGGGTGTGTGCAGATGAGGGAGAGGGGAAACGTGGCAGTCACTTTAAAAAGTACAAGACTAAAAAAGCATAGATGGGGCAACCCCATCAGGTCCCCTTCCTGTGGGAGCTTTTCTGTCCTCTCAATAAATCCTGCTTTCTATAAATAAATGAATGAATGCGTGCGTGCATGCATAGGTGCCATAACTAGTAATAAAAAAATTAGCCAGGCGTGGTGACTCACGCTTGTTATCTCAGCACTTTGGGAGGCAGAAGCGAGAGGATTGCCTTAGCCCACGGGTTCGAGACCAGCCTGCCCAACGTGGCGAGCCCTTGTCTCTACAATAAATCAAGAAAAATTAGCCAGGCGTGGTGGCACACACCTGTAGTTCCACCTACTTGGAAGGCTGAGGCGGAAGGATCACCTGAACCCAGCAGGTGGAGGCTATGGTGGCCGTGAGCCTGCCACTGCACTCCAGCCTGGGTGACAGAGTGAGACTCCAACTTTAAAAAAGAAAAAATTTAAAATAGGGAGTAGAGAAAGAGGTTACAATTTTAAATCTACAAACTTAATCTCATAGTGAGAAGCCCTCATTTTGCTATTTTTAAAAAATACATTAGTTTTCTCTGTTTCCTTTTATTCACTATCATGCCTAGAGACAATTATTTGGGTAAAAATTAAAATATGTAATAAAGTCACATTTTACCATATACTTTAAGTGATAGAATCATGAATTGATTATCTAGCAAAAAAACTTGGGAAATCATTTGGATTCACCTTTAGGTAACTAAATGCCTAAACATTCAATACAGGCTGCCGGGCTCAGTGTCTCAGCCTGTAATCCTGCACCTTTGGGAGGCTGAGGTGAGTGGATTGCCTGAGCCCGCGGGTTCGAGACCCGCCTGGGCAGTGAGACCTCATCTCTACAATAAATCACAAAATCAGACGGGCATGGTAGCGCATGCCTGTAATTCCGGCTACTCGGAAGGCTGAGGCGGAAGGATCGCTGGAGCCCAGCAGGTCAAGGCTGTGGTGGCCGGGAGCGGCCACTGCACTCCAGTCTGGGCGACAGAGTGAGACTCCGACTCAAAAAAAAACAATTCAATACAGGTGACATTTTTGTTAATGCGTTTATTTGTATTGTATATATTACCCATTTGATTGTGGAATATAAACAAAGTAATGAGAAGGAAAAAATAAAAAGATCCTTTCCATTGTGAAAGATTAGCATCATCACAATAAAAACTGGAAAGGACTTTTTTTTTGAGTCAGCATCTCACTCTGTTACCCAGGCTGGAGTGCAAAATATGATTTAGTTTTAAATCAAAATAATGTTCTACGTATAATATAAAAAGTATAAAGAAAGTAATTTATAATAAATTATTTGTATTTCAATATAAAAGATTAGACATGATTGTTCTACAAAATATAATCAAGTCATCAGTTGCTAACACATATAAATAAAATAGCCAGCACTAGAGGGCACTGCCACACTTATACTGAAAATCATTCATTGATGGAGACTGACAGGAAGTGACACAAGGATTCTTGCCTGTAATTCCAGCACTTTGGGAAACTGAAGCAAGAGAATTGCCGGAGCCCAGGAATTGGAGACCAGCCTGGGCAATATTAATAGACCTCGTCTCGTCTATAACAATAAATAAATCAAGCCGGGCTCGGTGGCTCAGCCTGTAATCCCGCGCCTTTGGGAGGCTGAGGTGAGTGGATTGCCTGAGCCCGCGGGTTCGAGACCTGCCTGAGCAACTTGGCGAGACCGCATCTCTACACTAAATCAAAAAATTAGCCAGGTGTGGTAGCGCGCGCCTGTAGTTCCAGCTACTTGGAAGGCTGAGGCGGAAGGATCGCCGGAGCCCAGCAAGTCAAGGCTGCGGTGGCCGGGATTGGCCACTGCACTCCAGTCTGGATGACTGAGTGAGACTGCAACTCAAAAAAATCAATCAATCAATCAAAAATTTAGCTGGGCATAGAGGCAGACAACTGTAGTGCCAGCTGCTTGGAAAGCTGAGGCAAAAGGATCACCTTAGCCCAGAAGGTTGAGGCTGTGGTAGCCTTGATCATGCCCCAATACAATCTAGTCTGGGCAATAGAGTAAGACTCCTCTTAAAAAAAAGAAAGAAAAAAGGCCATGCTATCCAAAATCCATCAATGGGAACTTAAAAAAAATTTTTTTATTAGCGAGAGACCAAAGGAACCATAACTGATTTAATGAGCCATGGAAATTTATTAATATAATTTCAGTACTTTCATTTTCTAGAATATAACACAGCTATATAAAAAAGAGGAAGACAAAAAACTACATATTGACCTGGAGAAATGCCCGTGATGTTATCAAGTAAAGAATAAATAAATAAATTACAAAAGATCCAATCCAAAAATATATGAGACTGGGCATGGTGGCTCAGACCTGAAATCCCAGCGCTTTGGGAGGCTGAGGTGAGCAGATTGCCAGCCCGGGCAACAGAGTGAGACTCCTGAACAACAGAACTAGAGTCTTTTTCTGTTGCCAGGCTAGAGTGCGGTAGTGCAGTTATAGCTTACTATAACTTCGAACTTCTGGATTGAAAAGATCCTCCTGCGTCAGCCCCCTGAGTAGCTGGAACTACAGGCATGTGTCACCACACCCAGCTAATCTTTTTTTTTAAATCTTTTGTAGAGACAAGGTCTCCCTATGTTGATCCATCTGGTCTTGAACTCCTAGCCTCAAGCAATCCTTTCACCTTGGCCTACCAAAGCACTGTATTACAGGTGTGAGTTTTACAAATAACAAAAACATAAGCAAGTTAGTGATATTGGCAATGTCTTAGGAAGGCAAAAGAAGAGAGTGATAGAAATGTCAGGAAGGGATTTATTTTTTATTGGAAAGCCTCACTGAAAAGATGACTTAGTCTGAGATTAGAGGGATTTGAAGATATTATCCATTTAATGAATGGCCTGTGCCAAGACCGTGATGCAGGAAAAAGTTTAGCATATTCCAGGAATGGAAAGTTAACCTGTGAAGTTGGGGCATAGACTACAAAGGCAGAGTAGTAGGAGATGAGGTCACGGAAAAAGCAAAATCCAGATTATGTAGAGCTTTATATGAAGTTTGAATAAGAAACAACTGAAGGACTTGAAGCAGAGGAGTAACGTGACTTTGTTTAATCTTTTCAAAAACCACAGTGGCTGTCACATGGAGAGTGGATAAGAGATAGCAAGAATAAAAAGTGAAGAGACTTGTTAGGAAGCTGCTGCAGATGTGCAGCCTAGACATAGTGCCTCTCTGGGACTAGGTGAAGGGAGTGATGCATTTGCCTTGGGTACAAATTTAAGCAATCATCAAAAAACTCAGTAATTTATGTAAATAATTTGATAAAAACATTTTTAAAAATCAAAATTCGGTCAGGCGTGGTGACTCAACCATGTAGTCCCAGTACTTTGGGAGGCTGAGGTGAGAGGATTGCCTGAGCCCAGGGGTTCGAGCAGTCTGGGCAACATGGCAAGACTTTATCTCTACAATAAATAAAAAAATTAGCCGGGCATGGTGGCATGTGCTTGTAATTTCAGTTACTTGGAAGGCTGAGGCGGAAGGATTGCCTGATGCCAGCAGGTCGAAACTACTGTGACTGTGAGCGTGCCACTGCACTCCAGCCTGGGTGGCAGGGTAAGACTCCAACTAAAAAAAAATCAAAATTAATGTAAAAAGTCCATGATGAACAAAATATTAAAATGTAAGATAAAGACAAGATACAGCTCTGAATTTATACACTGCTACCTCACTTCCCTCTCCCTAATCCCTGCCGTGGTTCCAATAAAACTTTATTAAATTTTTTATTGTTATTATTTTTGAGTCTCTGTCACCCAGGCTATTGTGCAGTGGCACAATCACAGCTCACTGCATCTTCAAACTCCTGGGCTCAAGCAGTCCTCCTGCCTCAGCTTTCCTAAGTATAGGAACTATAGGCAAAAGTTCCCATGCCCAACCAACAATAAAGCCTTATTTACCAAAATAGGTAGCTGGCTCTTAGGCTATAGTGTGTTGGTTTGATTTTTTTTTAATTCTTTAAGAGGAAATACAAATAACTCATTAATATATACCCTACAACTGAACAGTTCCATTCCTAGGTGTGAGTATATGTGTATGAATCTTACATAGGTATGCCAGGAGCCTTAATGGTAGCATTAGTTGTAATATCAAAAGCACTGGCAACAAGCCAAATGTCAATCAATAGTAGAATGCATCCATAAATTTCAGTAATTGATATAACACTACACAGTATAACAAATTAGTTAATTATAGCTTCAATTAGAAGGAATGAATTTCAGAAATAAAATACAGGACAAAGGAAGAAAGTCACAGACGAATAGATAACTATGAAAAATATTCTACAAAGGTCAAAAATAGGCAGAACTAAATAATGTCTGTGGTTGTATATATAGGGTTAAAATTACAAAGAAAAACAAGTAATGTTTTGTACAAAATTCAGGATATGTTTATTACTCTTATGGGGAGAAAAAGGGACATGATCTTGAAGGATTATGGAGGATCTTCCAGGAAACAGATGCTAACCTGCTTCTTAATTTGTTATAGACACACAGGTATTCATGTTACTGTCATTTGTAAGAGATGCAAATACATTTTGAACTCTCATTTATATGTATGATATGTCACCATGAAAACAATTATATTGTTCAGAGGCATACTTATAAAAATATTCAATTAGTAGTCAAGCTTCCCTTGTTGAAAAAACTCCAGGTCTGAATATTTTTGCAGGCTAGTTTTGCCAGTAATTTAAGAAATAATCTCTTTCTTTTTAAAAAAATTTATTTATTTTTATTTTTTTATTTTATCTTTGTTTTATTTTTATAAAGATGTGGGGTACAATTCAGGGTTAGGTATACAAATGTTGATTATGCAGATACCCTTGTTGATGAGGTATGCCCTTCCCTCCCCTAGCAGATTCCCTCAACTGCCAATCCCATGCCAATCCCACTCCCCGCCCCCTGGCAGTTTCTCACTACTGCCAATCCCTTTCTTATAGTATTATAATTGTTCAAGTCCTGCTTATGAGTGAGAACATATGGTACTCTGTTCTTTGTTTCTGTGATCTATCACTAAGAATGATCTACTCTAAATCCATCCAAGTTGCTGCGAAGTCCCTACGTTTGTTCTTCTTTATGGCTGCATAATATTCCATTGTGTATATATACCACATTTTTTTATTCAGTCTAACTTTGATGGGCAACATGGTTGGTTTTTACTATTGTGAATAGAGCTGCAACAAACATACGTGTGCAGGTATGTTTTTCGTAGAATGATTTGAGTTCCTCCAGGTATATTCCCAATAGGGGAATTGCTGGGTCATATGGAAGGTCAATTTCTAGTTCTTTCAGAAATCACCACACTGTCTTCCAAAGAGGTTGCACTAGTTTGCATTCCCACCAGCAGTGTAGAAGCGTTCCTTTTTCTCTGCATCCTCACTAGCATCTGTTGTTTATTTTATTAATGATGGCTATTCTTACTGGGGTTAGGTAGTATTTCAGTGTGGTTTTGATTTGCATTTCTCTGATGGTGAGTGAGGCTGAGCACTTTTTCATGTGTCTGTTGGCTACCAGTATATCTTCTTTTGAGAAGTATGTATTCATGTCTTTTGCCTACTTTTTTTTTTTTTTTTTGAGTTGGAGTCTCACTCTGTCTCCCAGACTGGAGTACAGTGGCCACTCTTGGCCACCGCAGCCTCAACCTGCTGGGCTCCGGTGATCCTTCCGCCTCAGCCCTCCAAGTAGCTGGAACTAGAGGCGCGCGCTACCACGCCCAGCTAATTTTTTGATTTATTGTAGAGATGTGGTCTCACCAAGTTGCCCAGGCGGGTCTCGAACCCGCGGGCTCAGGACAGCACCGCGCTCCTGCGGCCACGTGTTTCTGTGAGTGTGAAGTCGAGGATTCCGCCTTCGTGTTACAACGCCCGACGCACGCAGCTCGCCTCCGGGGACGCCAGCGGCCGAGGCTGCTGGTTGCGTGTGTTCTGCCCGGTTCGCTGAGCACGCATCCATCGAGCTCCTCCGTGCGCCGGCGCTGCTCCAAGTGCTGGGAACACAACGGTGAACAAAACAAAACCTCCTGTCCCCCTTCTGGTGGACATTTTAACAATGTTGATTCTTTCTATCCATGAGCATGGAATATGTTTCCATTTGTTTGTGTCTTCTTGGATTTCTTTGAGCAGTGTTTTATAGTTCTCATTGTATTTATTTTTATTTTTACTTTTTGAGTCTGAGTCTCACTCTGTCGCCCAGGCTGGAGTGCAGTGACACTCTCACAGCCACCACAGCCTTGACCTGCTGGGCTCAGGCAATCCTGTCACCTCGGCCTCCCAAAGTGCTGGCATTATAGGCATGATCACCACGCCCAGGCATAATCTCTTTCTTATTTAACTGTTCTTATTCAACTTCTTCACATATGACATTAATGCAGTACAATTTACTACATCAACAGATTAAAAGAGAAAATAAGCCAGCTCACACCTGCAGTCCCAGCACTTTGGGAGACCAAGGCAGGATTGCTTAAGTCCAGCCTGGGCAACAGGGTGAGACCTCATCTCTATAATAAATCAAAAAATTAGCCTGGTGTGGTGGCGCACACCTATTTTCCCAGCTACTTGGAAGGCTAAGGCAGGAGGATCACCTGAGCCCAGTAGGTTGAGGCTATAGTGAGTCATGATATTATGCCACCACCCTGCAGCCTGGGGGACAGACTCAAAAAAAGAAAATGTCATTATTCCACTAAAAACTTACAGGAAACATTACACTTTTTTTTTTTTAAGTCAGTCTCGCTCTGTCACTCAGGCTGGTCTGCAATGCCACACTCACAGCCCCTGTAACCTCAACCTGTTGGGCTCAGGTGATCCTTCCGTCTCAGCCTTACAGGCAGATGGAACCATAGGCATACACTACCACACCCTGCTAATTATTTAATTTATTCTAGAAACGAGGTCTCAAGTTGCCCAGGCTGGTCTCAAAACCCTGATCTCTGACAGTCCTCTTGCCTCCAACTGCCAGAGTGCTGGGATTACAGGCATGAGCCATTGCTCCCAGTCTACACTTTTTTACTAAGTACAAAAAAGACATGGATATAAAACATTACACTTAATGGTGGAATTTAAGCATCTTCTTTAAAACATGACAAGGGTGCTTGTTTCGGCAGCACATACACTAAAATTGGAACGATACAGAGAAGATTAGCGTAGCTCCTGCACAGGAATGACACACAAATTCATGAGTCGTTCCATGTTTTTTATCAAGTTAAAAAAATAAAATATAAGCCGGGCTCAGTGGCTTAGCCTGTAATCCCACGCTTTGGGAGGCCAAGGTGAGTGGATTGCCTGAGCCCGCGGGTTCGAGACCCGCCTGGGCAACTTGGCGAGATCTCATCTCTACAATAAATCAAAAAAAATTAGCCGGGTGTGGTAGCGCGCACCTCTAGTTCCAGTTACTTGGAAGGCTGAGGCGGAAGGATCGCCAGAACCCAGCAGGTCGAAGCTGCAGTAGCCGGGAGCGGCCACTGTGAAAGACGGTGGCGCACGGTGAGAGTCAACACCCCTTAAGGCCAAGAGATTTAATGAGTCAAACGCAGTGGGCTACAGGACCTGAGGGTCAGGCTGTAGCCCCAAGGCAAGTGCGCGCTGGCCTTTATAGGGGCTTAGGGTGACCTGTCAGTCGTTTATAGGTCGGCTGGCAGAGCTTCATTTAGGTTGGTGGATTTTTCGCGGGCACGGGAAAGGGTGTGGAGGAAGAACCTGGAAGGCACCGTTTCAGTCGCCATTTTAGTTTAACGGGTCGCCATTTGGGGGGGGCGGGTTTAGGCCCCTTTCCAGGAAAGGGAGGGGATGTGGCTTTACTTGTGGCTGGTGGTGGCCCTTCATTCCCACCTCTTTGGTTATACGGGAGAGGGGCAGCATTTGTCTATCCGGCTACTTCCTGCTGACAGTGGGCGTCGGTGGGTGTGGTGGGTGAAAGGACAAGTCACATGAGACCCCACAAGTAGGCGCCAAAAGAAAAAATTTCATTTGAGTGGAAGTCCTGTAAGGTACCTTGTAAGTAGAAAACGGCAAGCTGGTCTGGCCAGTCGTCGAGTGGACACGGGAAAGGGAGGAGCCAACTGTCAAGAAGGAGGTGGTCAAGAAATGTTGAGAATCAGAGTGGTAGGTAGTAGGGGGTAAACTTTAAGGCTAGTATGTCTGAAATGAGAAGACAGGGTTAGAGGTTTGTAGGGTTGGGATAGTCAAGACTTGGATCTTCGGTGGGTAGGAGGTCATAATTCTGTAGGAGAAGTTGATTAATGTTTTGATTAGAGATTTTAAAAAGTTGTGACTGGAGAAACTTGATAATACAAGGGAGAAAGGAGCACAGGCCGAAAATGAGAATGGCAGGTGTGATGATGGGCAAAAGTCAGGTGAGTAGGGAGCTTTGTAACAGGTGACCGACTTGTGAAGATTTTGCCCTTTGGAGTTGTGAGGAGAGGTGGTGTAGTTTATTAATGTTTGTTCAACGATTCCTGATTCGTTAATGTAATAACAGCACTCCTCTTGGAGGAAAAGACAAGTGCCTCCCTTTTCGGCTGTTAGAAGATCTAGAGCCCGACGATTTTGGAGGGCTACTTGTGCTATGCTTGTTATCTGTCTTTGTAATGATTGGAGAGAATCGGAGGTGGTGTCTAAAGCTAGTTGGATTTTGTTTTGTAAGTCTTTCATGGCCCATAGTGAGTAGCCGAGAGCCCCTCCTGATAGACCTATGGAGGTGACTGTGGAAGCCAGGGACAATCCTACCATGACTGGAAAGAAGACAGCCCTCTTGCGTTGGTATTCGGGAGTTAAGAGGGCCTGGAGGTCGGCAATGGAGTAGAGAGAGAGCTGTGGGATTAGTGTAACAACTAGACAGGAGGAGGTGAGATTGGAGGCCTGGGAGATGAGGGTGCCATTATACATAAGAAGAGGCCGGGCGGGAGGAAGTGTCCATTTGTTGAGTTTATGGTGGTTGAACAGAGAGGGCTATTTGAATAGAGAGTGGGAATGTTGGACAGACCAATACAGAGGTAAGAGGAGATGGATGCCACTTCCCAAAGTGGAACGTGAGGTTTGGTGATGGCCTCTCCAGTGGAAGACAGGTTGAGGGTACTATTACTGTTGGGTGAGGCAGGAAGTGGGATGGCAGCCAGCAGAGGTCGTTGTAATGAGGCACAAAGAAAACACTGTGAGGAGGGAAGAGAAGGGAAGGACTGATTTAAGAAGCGGAGGGTGTGGCCTAGTATGGTAAGCCAAGAAGGGAGATGCTGGGAGGGTTGTTGGGAGAGGTGGTCTTCTGAGGAAGGGGGCAAAGGGTCTACCGCTGCCAGGAGCTGTTGTTCTTGGGTTTTTATGTGCTCCACCACTGATACCATGACGGAAGGGGTAAAGGTGGAGCGAGAGATGGATAGGCACCTGGAGGGGTGGGCGTATCAATCTTTGGGGTAGATAGCCACGTATATGAGGTCTTTCCAGAGGTTAGTGGTTGGGTCAGGGATGTCAAAAGTGAAGTGAGAAAAGCAGCCTCCATGCCCAGAATGTCCACCTACGTAGTGGCGAACAAGGAAGCTCGGTTCCCCCAGGCTTTCCTGCTGATGGAAAACTGAGTGTAGATAGGGTATGAGATCAGATAGTTGTGGGACTTTACACGTGTATTTGGCTGTGGGAAGGAGGCATTGACGAGTATGGTAGGAAGGGGTTTTAGAGCCGCTTGGCGAGCCACCCTGTCGGCTCACGAGTTTCCTTGGGTGATAAAGGATGAATCGACCTGGTGGGCTTTACAGTGTGAGATGCCTATGGCCTTGGGGAGCAAGGAGGCTTGAAGGAGGTTGGAAATGAGCTTATATTTATGATGGCTGATCCTTTGGTGGTTAATAACCCCCATTCCTGCCAGATGGCTGAGTGTGAAACTAGAATGTGAAAGACATATCTGGAGTCAGTGTAAAGTGACAGAGAGTGTCCGGCCGCCAGTTGGAATGCTTGAATGACTGCTGTGAGTTCTGCCTGTTGGTTGATGGTGTGGGGCGGGAGACGATTAGCCTCGATGACATCAGCGACAAAGGGGATGGTGTATCCTGCTACCCGAGACCCCTCATGTATATACAAGCTTCCATCTGTGAACCATACATAAGAGGGCTCAGATAAAGTTCCTTCCTGAATATGTACTGGACAAGGAAGTAGAGACTTGAGAACTTTGATGCATTTATGGATCGGGGTGTCTACTGGAGAGGAGAGGAGTAATGTGGCTGGGTGAAGGGGTGCGCAAGTTTGGAAGGAGTTAGAGGAATCCTGGACAAAGAAAACCAGAAGGGATAGGACCCGACCGGGAGGAAGTGTTTTGAGGCCCTTATAACCTAGGAGGTGATGTAGATGGTGGGGGGGAGTAACGGTGATAGGTGCTCCAAACGTGAGTTTTTTGATTCACACACGAGTAAGTGGGCAGCCGACAGGGCCCACAGGCATGGGGCCCATCCCTAAACCATGTGGTTAAGCTGTTTTGAGAGATGAGCTACAGGAGCAAACGTTTGTCCACTGAATTGGCCTAGAATTCCTAAGGCTGCGCCCTTATTTTCATGGACGTATAGGATAAAAGGTCGGCGGACATCAGGTAGCTGTAGGGCGGGTGCCCAGAGGAGAGTCTGTTGGAGGGCGGTAAAAGGCTGTCTAACGGCTGAGAGGGAGAGTAATGGTTCCTTAGGGTCGCCTTCAGCAAGGTCATAGAGTGGCTTGGTGAGAAGGGCGAAATTGGGGATCCAGGCTCAGAAGTAGCCTGCTAATCCCAGGAACGACTGGATTTCTTCCTTTGTTTTGGGCGCTGGGAGGGACTGAATAACAACCTTGTGGCTGGTTGTTATGGCCTTTTGCTGGTGTGAAATGGCTACGCCAAGGTAGGTGACTTGTGTTTTGGATAGCTGAGCTTTGTGGGGGGAAACTCGGTATCCCCCTTGTGCTAGAAAGTTAAGGAGTAAGACAGTGTCTGTGTGGGAGTCAGTTATAGAGGGGCTGCATAAGAGAAGGTCATCTACATACTGGATGAGAGCGGATTTGAGGAGTGACAGAAGTTTGAGGTCGGCCGCTAGAGCCTGGCCAAACAGATGGGGACTGTCCCGAAATCCCTGTGGAAGGACCGTCCATGTGAGCTGTTGAGAGTGACGGGAAGTAGGGTCAGTCCAAGTAAACATGAAAATGTCCCGGGAGTCAGCTGCCAAGGGAATGGTGAAGAATGCATCTTTAAGGTCTATAACTGAAAAGTGAGCTGCCGTCGGAGGAATGGTAGACAGGATGGTATAAGGGTTGGGAACCAGCGGGTGAATGGGGAGAACGGCTGCATTTATTAATCGAAGGTCTTGGACTAGCCGGTAGGTTCTGTCGGGCTTTTTTACGGCCAAGATGGGAGTATTGTATGGTGAGTTGGTGGGCCTTAAGTATCCCTTGCGCAGTAGGATACTTATGACAGGCTGCAGACCTAGCAGACTGGCCCTGGGGAGAGGGTATTGTGGCTGACTGGGGTGAGTGGACGAGTCCTTTAACTGGATGTGAACGGGTGGGCACTGGGCCAATGAAGGGGTGTGGATGTCCCAGACTAGTGGGTTAACCACCGAGGCGAGCGAGGGAGGGAGTGAGTGAGGCGGGTTGTGGGGAAGGGGGCCTGGGGCTAGAGGCCAGAAGGAGGAGTAAGGAAGTTGTTGGTCAGGGGTTGGTGAGGGCAGCGCTGGGGTTGAAGGTGATGGATGCCTGAAACTTAGCCAAGATGTCCCTCCCCATAAGGGGTATAGGGCATTGAGGCATGACCAGGAAGGAGTGGGTAAATGGGACACTAGCAAATATGCACGTTAGCATAGGAGTTGTGCGTGGGATGAAGGTTTGGCCCCCTACCCCGACTACCGGGGACCGGGACGGTGAGGTTGGTCCCCAGAACTCCCACAGGACAGAAAGGGTGGCTCCAGTGCTTAGCAGGAAGAGGATGGGACGTCCGTCAATCGTAATTCTGACCCTAGGCTCCCTAGAGCATTTGAGATATGCGTTGGGTGGGGAAACCCAGGGCCCAGTCATTCCAAAGCAGCCACGCCCAGTAGGTCCAGGGTAGAGTTGGGGGCTGACCCTGCTCCTCTCTGGGGGCTGGGGCAGTCCACCATCCCATGTCCTGGAAGATTGCATTTGGGGCAAGGTTTTGATGGAGGTTTAGGGTTAGGGCAGGCTCACGCCAAATGTCCCTCCTTGCTGCATTTGAAACAGGGCCCTGGAGGGTCGCGTTTGTTCTGGACTCCTCCTCTACCGCTGCAAGGGCCAGTGTCTGTCCCGCGAAGAGCCTGAGCCAGCATTTGGTATTTTTGCCACTTAGCCTTTTCGTCTCGGTTGTGGTATACCTTGAAGGCGGCAGCCAAAACCTCATTTTGGGGTGCAAGGGGCCCTTGGTCTAGCTTTTTTAATTTAGCTTTAATGTCAGGGTAGCTTTGGGAGAAGAAGTAAGTCATAAGGAGTTGACGGCCATCTGGGGTTTCTGGGTCTAAATTAGTAAATTATTGGAGGTCCTTGGTAAGGCGATCAAGGAAGGAGGAAGGGTTTTCGTTTTTGTCTTGGACCACTTCCTGGAGTTTTTCAAAATTAACAACCTTTTGTGCTGCCCACCTCAACCCGGAAACAAGACAGGTAGAGAACTGATCTCTGGCACTGAGGCCGTTGGGGGAGTTATAGTTCCAGCTAGGGTCCTGGTCTGAGACTGCCACTGCCCCGAGGGGGTATGCGGGGGAGGTCCGATGGACCTCATCTGCATATGCTCTAGCCTGTTCCCACACTCTTCTGCGCTCTTCGGGGAGTAGGGTGTTGGAGACAACCATGTAGATGTCGTGAAAGGTGAGGCTATAGGCTTGAAGGAGGTATTGGAATTCCTTGATATAAGTGGTTGGGTTAGTTGTGAAGGACCCGAGGCGTTTTTCTACCTGGGACAGGTCTGAGATAGAGAATGGGACATGAACTCGAACAATGCCTTCAGCGCCTGCCACCTCGCGGAGAGGAGCGAGGGTGGCTGGGGCTGTCTTGGAGCGGGTAACAGGAGGACTGCACGGGGTGGCAGGAAATGGAGGAAGGGGTGGGTAAAGATTAGGGATGGCGGGGACGGATGGGAGAGGAAGCTGTGGGGGTGGATGGGGTTGTCGATAGGGAGGAGGTTCATCTGCTGGGTCGAAGTCAGAGACGGAGGAGGGAGGTGGCAGCCTTAGCGGGATGGAGGAAGGGAGGTGGTGGTGTAAGTGGGACAGAGGAGGGAGGTGGTGACATAAGTGGGAGAGAGGGGCCCTTTGCAGCCACAAGGAGGTGAACCAGTTTGCATCAGAGGCAGAGACGAGGGTGTTCCCGGAGTAGAGAGAAAGACTGGACATAGGGAATCTCTGCCCACTTTTTTGAACACTCGCAGAAGTTATAGAGTCCCATATAATGTCGGGGTTTAGGGACCCGTAAGGGGGCCACTTATTTTGGTTGTCTAAGTGATAGGTGGGCCAGTCTTGGGTACTGAAGCGGATTAGATGCTTGGGTTTAATGTCGGGAGTGAGAGAGAGAGTGGAGAGGTTGTCTAAGAGACATTTGAGGGGAGAGTCGGCTAGCAGGGATGACGAGTTTCCCATTTTAACAGCTGGGGCTGAGCAGGGCGTCCCCTGGACAGCCGGCTGTTAGGATATGAGGAGGTTGCAATAAAGCCTGTCATCACAGAACGTTATTACAACCCACAATTTTCCTGGAGAATTGAGGAGGTTGAGGGTAACCTGGTACCAGGATTTTTAATGAAGAGGATACCAAAACCAGACAGCGGGAGGGAGTAGACTCGAAATTCCTGATGGCCGAGGGAGGGAAAAACCGGTAGGGGTCTGCTGTGGCCTTAAAGACCTAGGCGGGGTGTGGCCCCCCTTGCCTGGGGCCAAAGGGGCTGCCGGACAATCAACAGTCAGTTCCCTCCGGTTATCCCAGGCAAGGTTTTAGGTTTTCCATTTAGGGGACACTTACCAATCCGAGGGCCGGGGATGAATGCAGTGCTGGCATTCAAGAAAGTGGGCGAAGGCCTTAAGGGGTGAGTCCCGCTGGTGCCAGAACGGGGTCTTGCCTGGGGGTGAGAGGAACCCGATCTAAGTCACGGCACCAGTGAAAGACGGTGGCACACAGTGAGACTCAACACCTGTTAAGGCCAAGAGATTTAATGAGTTGAATGTGGTGGGCTACAAGACCTGAGGGTCAGGCTGTAGCCCTGAGGCAAGGGCACGTCAGCCTTTATAGGGGCTTAGGGCGACCTGTCAGTTGTTTATAGGTCGGCTGGCAGAGCTTCATTTAGGTTGGTGGATTTTTCATGGGCACGGGAAAGGGTACGGAGGAAGAACCCGGAAGGCACTGTTTCAGTTGCCATTTTAGTTTTCCGGGTCGCCATTTTGGGGGGGGGCGGGTTTAGGCCCCTTTCCAGGAAAGGGAGGGGATGTAGCTTTACTTGTGGCTGGCGGTGGCCCTTCACACTGCACTCTGGGTCTGGGTGACCAAGTAAGACTCCAACTCAAAAAATAAAAATAAAAATAAAACATGACAAGGATGCTTACTACTATCATGGTTACTCTTTGACATTATACTGGAGAGTCTAGCCAATGCAAAATGACATAAAAAAGAAACAAGAGATACATGAACTAAGAAAGAAAAAACTTTCACTGTATACAGATATTATGATTATCAGTCTAGAAAACTCAAGAAACTAAAACAATGAAATAACAATGAACAAACAATGAAAACTAAAAAGAGCTCAATAAAGATTGTTGGATACAGTATCAATATACAAAAACAAGTATGCACATCCTCATTCCTATATCAGTCATAACAATACAAAAATCATGTGAAAAGTGCACATGAAAGAATGTAAGATTTGTTTAATGTTTTGAACAGAGTCATTGGGATTTGTGGCTTCCCATAATAGTGTACAAGATTATTCTAACCAAATTTCTCCTTTATTGTGCAAAGAGGGCAGAGGCCCACACCACAAAAGCTGCACAGTGTAAATGGGAAATAAGATTAAGTGGGAGAAAAAATGTTGGCAGAGGTGCAACAAGGCATTATTCCTCATTATCCCATAGAGACACATGCTGAGACTGGCATAAATAGACTAGGTATGCTCCCCTCCCCAAAAAGGGGAGGTTCCTGCTGATAGGCCACACTCCCTTGTGTTTTAACTACCTACTGAGAATGGGAAATGGGGTAGAGGCAATTATATAATAAAAAAGAACTTCCTGGTTGGAAAATGATCTTGCTAGGAAGGATTAGATTCTAGAGCTCAGATTCTGATAATATCATTTTTTCTGTGAAGCTAACTCAGACCTGCTGAGCTAGCATCTCACTTGGTTACTTGTATTATTAGCTACTGCCATAAAAGTTCTGTTACAAACTACCCCTGAGATGTAGTGACTTAAAACATAGTAATTTGTTTTCCGAAGTGCAGGAGGGCAAGCCCAAATATGCAAGCATTTTGAAGCCTCTCCTTACATCCTGTTTGGTAACATGTTAGTTAAAGCATGTCACATGGCCCACTTCAACATCAAAAGAGTGGAAAGGAGATTCCTCTTCTGGAGGTTGCAGGGAGTGAATATTTACAGCACAGTAATCTACCACCCTAAGAAGGAAAGGAATGAATCTCCAGGACCATCCATATTTGTCCTTCTTTACTTTCTGGTTCTTGAGGCTCATTAAATTTAAGTCCTTTATCCTTTTTTTTTTTTTTGAGTTGGAGTCTCACTCTGTTGCCCAGACTGGAGTGCAGTCTCCGCTCCTGGCCACTGCAGCCTCGATCTGCTGGGCTCCGGCGATCCTTCCGCCTCAGCCTTCTGAGTAGCCAGAATTACAGGCATGCGCTACCATGCTCAGCTGATTTTTTGATTTATTGTAGAGATGAGGTCTCGCCAAGTTGCCCAGGTGGGTCTCGAACCCACGGGCTCAGGCAATCCACTCACCTCAGCCTCCCAAAGTGCAGGATTACTGACTGAGCCACCGAGCCCGGCTAAGTCCTTTATCCTTTAACTAAAGATAACTAAAAAGAAGTTGGATAAATACCAAAAGCATTTACTAAAAAGCATCAGTCACAAAAATATAGTAGACTTTGAACTGAGACAAAATTGGAGTTTTAAATAAGTGAACTAAAGCTGAAATAGTTCGTGGAACACACAGCTGCTCTCTTGCACCACCACTAAGAGTCGAGAGGAAGGGCACTGAGAAGAAAGAAGTTTATTTCTGAATTTGGAATTCAGGGAAACAAGCCAGTATAGAGGCCAGTTTAGCTCCTCCGATTTTAGTCTGTATTTAGAAGCATAACCATTAGGGTTTGTTATTGATTAACATCAAACTAAGTAACTTACAAAACATTCCGTAAGCCAGGCATGGTGGTTCATACCTATAATCCCAGCACTTTGGGAGGTGGTGGCCAGAGGATTGCCTGAGTCCAGGGGTTTGAAAACAGCCTGGAAAACTTAGCGAGACTTCGTCTCTACAATAAATTAAAAAAATATTAGCCAGGAGTGGTGGCATGCGCCTGTAGTTTCAGCTATTTGGAAGGCTGAAGCAGAAGGATCACCTGAGCCCAGCTGGCTGAGGCTGTGGTAGCCATGAGTGTGCCTGGGCAACAGAGTGAGACTCCAACTCAAAGAAAAAAAAATTCTATAAGATTCCAATTACAATTGTGCTTCAATAACACTTATCGTTTGCCTATTCTTGGTACCTGTTACCAAGAACCTGTAATTTTCACTTATCCACAACTCTAAGCAAAAGAGTTTGCAGAGCTTACAACAAAGTAAAACATTATTCATTGTGATACATCATTAGCCAATGGGTACAACAAAACAAGAGTGTACTGGCTACGGTAATAAGAATAATAGAATTGTATTTCCAACTTTATCTATTGATTATAGAAATGAATAATAATCTGTTTTACTAACTGTGAATACAACCATGGGCTCAGTGACTCATTCTGTTCCAGGGAAGTCAGCATAGTCTAATTCGAAGGAATGCGAGTGTATGCAGGGCAGTAACCCTAAGCAACCAAACATTATAACCATCATGAATTAGTAGTAGTGGGTCTCTTCATCATTTCCCCACAGTCAGTTAAAACCATGATATCCATCATGGAGTTATTTATGTTTTGTTGCTTTAGCCTGAACATGTGTTTGTCTTCTTCCCTCTGATCATTGTTGTGGGTTAGAGACTTGGTTACAAGCTTAGGTATCCTGGCAGTGCATCCCATACAAAGTTTGAAGGAGATGTATATTAAGACTTCTATTATTAACATAGTTAGGAGGAACTTTTCTATTTCTAATAGAATACCTTTAAGACCCAATAGGATCCAAGAGAAAATATTTGAGAACCAATTTGAAATCTTCCCAAGCTGTATGCATTTTAGTCACCTATGGCATTGATACTAGTTTTTATTTGGTTCAGCATTGCTGTTATGCCCTTTTTTTTTTTGAGTTGGAGTCTCACTCTGCCCAGGGTGGAGAGCAGTGGCATACTCATGGCCACCCCAGCATCAACCTGCTGGGCTCCGGCTATCCTTCCACCTCAGCCTTCCAAGTAGCCAGAACTACAGGCATGCACTACCATGCCCAGCTAATTTTTGATTTACTCTAGAGATGAGGTCTCACCAAATTGCCAGGACTGGTCTCGAACCTGTGGGCTCAGGCAGTCCTCTCACCTTGGCCTCCCAAAGTGCTGGGATTATAGGTGTGAGTCACCATGCCCAGCCCAACATTTTGTTTTAAAAATTATTATTTTTTTTTAGTTGTAGTCTCACTCTGTCACCCAGGCTGGAGTGCAGTGGAACGCTCACAGCCACTGCAGCCTCAACCCACTGGACTCAGGTGATCCTTCCTCTTCTTCCTTCCTTGGGAGGCTAAGGCAAGAAGATTCCTTGATCCCAGAAGTTCAAGACCAGCTTAGACAACATAGCTAGAGAAAAAAAAAAATAGTCAGGCGTGGTAGTACGTGCCTATAGATTCAGTAACTTGGGAGGCCTGGGTGCCAGGATCTCTTGAACCCAGGAGTTCGAGGCTGTGGTAAGCCCTGATCATGCCATTGCATTCCAGCCTGGGCAACAGAGTGAGACCCCGACTCAAAAAATAAAAAATAAAAAAAGGAACTAGAAACTGTTAAAAGTGACATCACAGAATTGAAAAAGAGTCAACTATAAATTGTAAAACTGATAAAGATAATCAACAAAATTAAGAACTAAGTCTATGGATTTAGCAGACAATTAGGCAGAGCTGAAAATAAAATTGATGAACTGGATCAGGTGAAAGATTTACCCATAGTGAAACCACAGAAACAAAATGGAATAAAATACAAAACAGAACAAGAGGTATGTATGATGTGAGAGATGGCCCAGTATAATTAGGATCCCAGAAAAGAAGAGAGAGAAAATGGGGAGTTGAAGTAATATTTGGAGATGATGGCTGTTAAGTTTCCCAGAATTGATGAAAAACCAAGATTCATTGATTCAAGATGGCCAATGATTCCCAAAAAGGTAAAAGAAAAAAAGAAAGCCATATGTGTTCATTCTGGTGCCCAGCCCAAAGGGGCATCTGCATTAACTGTAGTTAGCACATATTAGGTCTTATTTTATTATTTTATTATTATTTTTTTGAGTTGGAGTCTCATTCTGCCACTCAGACTATAGTGCAGTGTCATGCTCATAGCCACCACAGCCTCGACCTGCTTGGTTCAGGCGATCCTTCCATGTCAGCCTTCCAAGTAGCTGGAACTACACAGGCGTGTGCTACCACGCCCAGCTAATTTTTATGAATTATGTAGAGACGAGGTCTTGCCATGTTGCCCAGGTTGGTCTCAAACCCCTGGGCTCAGGCAATCCTCTCATCTCAACCTCCCAAAGTGCTGGGCATAACTCTTTTAAAAATTATCTTAAGCCGGGTTCGGTGGCTCAGCCTGTAATCCCGCACCTTGGGAGGCTGAGGTAAGTGGATTGTGTGAGCCCGCGGGTTCGAGACCCGCCTGGGCAACTTGGTGAGACCTCATCTCTACAATAAATCAAAAAATTAGCCGGGTGTGGTAGCGCACACCTGTAGTTCTGGCTACTTGGAAGGTTGAGGCAGAAGGATCGCCGAAGCCCAGCAGGTCAAGGCTGCGGTGGCCGGTAGCGGCCACTGCACTCCAGTCTGGGCGACAGGGTGAGACTCCAACTCAAAAAAAAAAAAAAATTATTTTAGTCGATGCCCTAGAGTTTACATCTGTAATGCATTTTTAGTACACTACAGTCTGCCTTCAAATGATATTGTACCATTTCACATATATTATAAGACTACTACAATAATCAAACTCCTTTCCATTTTTTGTGCTATTTTTGTCATGTATTTTATTTTTGCATAAGTTATAGACCCAATACATTGTTACTATTTTTTCTTTAGACATCAATTATCTTTCAAAAATGAGAAAAAAATTTGTATTTTATAGTTACCCTCATGTTACCATTTGTTGAGCTCTTATTTTTTTGTGTGTAGATATATAAATGTCTGCAGGTATCAAACTTCTGCTTAAAAAACTTCCTTTAACATTTCTTTTAACCCTTTGTAATTGAAGACATTTCGCAGCAACTTAACTGTGCTTTTTTACGAAATAGTGAAAAACTAATAACATTAAATTGTATAGCGTTGGAACCAATTATTTTATTGTAATGATATTTGGCTTATAATGGAATTTTGGGCATGGAGGAAATTTTGACAAAAAATCAAAATTTTATATCTTATATTTTTCTAACATGTGGTAACATGTGAAACAGTCACCAACATGCATTGCAGGTTCATTGATACATGTTGTGCAATAGTAATTTGTTTGATGTCTTCCACCTGGTGTTTTCATTCTTTTTTTTTTTTTTTTTTTGAGTTGCAGTCTCACTCTGTCGCCCAGACTGGAGTGCAGTGGCATGCTCCTAGCCACCGCAGCCTCAACCTGCTGGGCTCCAGCGGTCCTTCCGCCTCAGCCTTCCAAGTAGCTGGAACTACAGCCATGCGCTACCACACCTGACTAATTTTTCTGATTTATTGTAGAGACAAGGTCTCACCAAGTTACCCAGGCTGGTCTTGTACCCCTGAGCTCAGGCAGTCCTTTCGCCTCAGCCTCCCAAAGTGCTGGGATTAACAGGCTTGAGCCACCGTGCCCAACCTTTTTGTGCAATTTGAATGGAAAACTTCAAGGAAACATACATTTTAAAAAAATTTGTGCCAGCATAATTTTGTCCTGTATAATCACCAGCAATCTCTTTATGTCCCCAGAAAGGTAACATTCAAGTAGTTTGCTAGATTTGCGATGTCCTGTTAGACGAGACATCGAGTACAAAGGGTTAATGCAGATCCACTGTCAGTTCTCTCAGCTTTCTGTTTGTTTGAAAAAAAGCTTTACTTTAACATCATTTATGAAAGATGTTTTCCCTGGGTATGAATGCTGAGTTAACATGTGTATTTGGTTTTCAACAGTTTGAATATTTTGTCAGCCATGGAGGTGTACCACTTCTATGTCTGAGGAGAACTTGCTGCAAAGCTCATAGTTGACTGATAATCCCAGATGTCATACTTTTCATCCATCACACCATTCAGGATCAGCAAGCTCCATAGAGCCCTGGAATACCCAAGGAAGGCACAGCTGAAGCACCAGCTCAGAGATAAAAAACTGTAATGGTAGGATACTCTCCTTCCAGATCCAACATATCCATTAAATCAATGTCCATGTGGCATTATGTCCCCAAAAAGATATGGGGACAGGAAATAAGCAGGGTTGACCCCATTTTCCATCATTCCCAATGACCCACAGGAGAGTTTGTGCTTCTATCCTGTAATGCTGAGCCCTGGAGAGTTATAAAGGTCTTGGTATGCAAAAAGGCCACTTGCTTTTAAAAGGAAGTAGCAAGGGTCCCATTGAACTATATGCTACTGCTGCCACTGGTGTACCTTAAACTCCATATAACCAGGTAAGAAGAGTCAATCTTAGCAGGGGCAGTTGATCAGCAGGGGAAGGCGGGCTACTTTTACACAATGGGGTATGGAGATAAATATGTGAAACACTAGGGTACATCTTGATACTCTCTTGCCCAATTTTAATTGAGAGTAGGCACACGTAGCAGTACTGGCCTGAAGAGGTGATAACTACAAAGAGCTCAGATGCCTCAGAAATGCAGGTTTTATTTTTATTTACTTATTTATTTACTTATTTAAATCTCACTCTGTCACCCAGGCTGTAGTGCAGTGGCACATTCACAGCTACTGCAGCCTTGACCTGCTGGGCTCAGGCTAGCCATCTGTCTCAGCCTTCCAGGTAGCTGGGACTACATGCAGGCACCTTCCCAACGGGTAGTTTTTTTATTTATTGTAGAGACAAGGTCTTGCCAAGTTGCCCAAGATGATCTTGAACTTCTAGGCTCAGGCAATCCTCTTGCCTCAGCCTTCCAAAGTGCTGGAATTACAGATGTGAGCCACCATGCCCAGCCTAGAAATGCAGGTTTTAGTTACACCTGCTGGAAAGCCTCCAAGACCAGTCAAGATGATGACTGAGGATGAAGTTTAGAATGGATAGCAGAGGAGGGAAAGAAGGAAAACCTGTTGTGGCCCTCAGACCACATGCAGCTCCAAATAGGAGCTGTATTTCTTCCCATTAACCCCCCTATTCTAAATTGACCTTCAGGAAGAGAGACCCACAGGAAATATGGAAGACTTGTTCCCCGAGATATATGGGAAAGTGGATCTGTGCAGTACCAGAAAGGGATTGTAACAGTCATGAAGTTTTGCTGCACAGATGTCCCTTCAAGAAAACTTGCTTTGAGGACCGTAGTTAACACACACACCTTTGGGTCCACAGCAGTTTCTGATTATGACCAGGTGTAACTTTGGTAGAAGTGGCTCAGGTGGAATGAATAAAATGGTCATTGAGGTGAGGAAGTCAAGGAACTGAGAAGTCATGTGACAGGAGTTGGAGTGGATAGCAAAGCCACTGTATAGACAAGTAGATGAGGCAGAATGACTAGGAAGGTAGAAGATGACATTAAAGAGTAGAAGGAGGCTGGGCATGGTGGCTCAAGCCTATAATCCCAGCATTTTGGGAGGCCAAGGCAAGAGGATTGCCTGAGTCCAGAGGTTTGAGATCATCCTGGGCAACTTGGTGAGACCTCATCTCTACAATAAATCAAAATAATTAGCCAGGCGTGGTGGCGTGTGCCTGCAGCTCCTAGCTACTTGGAAGCTGAGGCAGAAGGATTGCCTGAGCCTAGCAGGTCAAGGCTGCAGTGGCCATGAGCAGCATGCCACTGCACTTCAGCCTGGGCAACAGAGTGAGACTCCAACTAAAAAATAAAAAGAAGAGTAGGGGGAGAAGGTGGTACAGCCAAATTACATGAATCCCAAAGAAACAAGGTTATAAAAGGAAGAATCAATACAAGTCTGAAAGCAAAAATAGAGAATAAGAAGGACATCACTGCTATCTCGGTACCCTGAAGTATGTATATAAAAAAATAAGCACCAATTTCTCTGTTGCCCAGGCTGGAGTGCAGTGACACACTCACAGTCACCGCAGCTTCAACCTGCTGGGCTTAGGCAATCCTTTCATTTCAGCCTTCCAAGTAACTGGAACTACAGGAGTGTGCCACCATGCCCAGCTAATTCTTTGATTTATTGTAGAGACAAGGTCTTGCCAAGTTGTCCAGGCTGGTCTCGAACCCCTGAGCTCAAGCAATCCTCTCTCCTCTGCTTCCCAGAGTGCTGGGATTACAGGCGTGAGCCACTGCACCCAGCAAAAATAAGCACCTTTTATGGTTCTTGGGGTCTATCTATATTTTAGTTAAAGACAGTAAATAAAGAAAATGATCTGGAAAGATGTTGAGAGTATTTGTTGATCACAGAGTAGAAATACTAATGGACTCTGTGGAAGAGTTTGGGAGGAAGAGGAAAAGGTGACAGAAAGAACTAAGTAGGATGAGGGTAAAAAGGATCTAATTGATATTACATATTTTTTTTAGCTATGTGGGTATGGAGTTTTGTTATTGAAAGTATGTTCCATGAACCAGCATCATTGATTGGCACCACCTGAGAGCTTGTTAAACCTGCAGAATCTCAGGCCCTATTGAAAACATTTTCATCTTGCTGATTTTATTGCATGGGAGTAAAAAATAATTTATTATATGTGCTCGAAATGACTAACTTTGTCTAAGAAGGACCCCAGGGAGAATCTCATTTATATCTCCTCCTGTGATTTATACAAGTCTGAGTACCTCTGCAAGACTGAGGGATAGCCAACAGAAATCTCCCTGTAGACGATCCCAAGAAATCTTTTGAGAAATATGAATCTGCATGCAAGGACTTGACATACAAGTTTGTAGCAAAGCCTTAGTCATTGGAAAGGCAGGGGATGATACTGAGTCAGCTTATTACTCAGATTTGTGTCCCCGTTCAGTCCCCTCCATAAACTCATATGAGCTATGAGTCAACACTGAAAGAGACCAATTTCCCTAACATCTCTATATGACATTGGTATACAAGCATCGTGTTTGTAATACTTATTCATAAAGTATGACATCCAAAGTACATTTACCTAGAATTCAGAGGAGCTTTAGCATCTTGAAAAATTCAGTGTATCCACCATGATGATGCCCAGAGAGGGAAGAGGTGAAAGCCAGGCAAGTGACAGGTTGGTGAACACCAGTAGCTGTGATGAGCTCCTTCGCATGGCTTGGCAGGCAGAAGAATCCTGAGAAATTCCTGCTGCTGGAGTCAAGAAATAGATAATATGGCCTGATTAAGAAAAGGCTTTGGAGTCATTTGTAGATTCAAATCCCAGATATTATTTTATCCTGCCTACATAGGGGTCCCTGATAGAAGACGTGTGCCAACTGAGGATGGGTGTCCAGTCTACAACAGTTCCTTCTTTCTTTCAACAAATACTGATTGGAGGTCCAGTGTATCAGGCACCATGGAGGATATGGCAGTGGGCAAAGCAAATGAGTTTCTTTTGCTAATGGGTAAAGTGCAGAGGCACAACCCCCTCTGTACTGATGTCATAAAACTCAGCCTGCTCATGATATTTTACTATTTGCAAATTATAGACCCTTTGCAACCTCTCTACCAAGCTCCTTTTGGTCAGTTGAATTTGAACTTGATAGCTTTGCCCTGGATCCCTTCACTAATTTTCTCTTGACTTTCTACCCTTCCCTCTTCCTGTAGGCAACCAGCTTCCACTTGCCGGAGAGAAGAGCTTTCAGATATTTATCCTCTGACAGCCCTAATAACCCCATCAGAAGGAACTAGAGTCATCTAATCCCCAGAGACTAGTGCAGCCCTTATTTACCTTTACCCTGCTTTTTGCTTCTCTGGCCTTCCATGAAGAGACCAAGTCTACAGCCCAATGTTAGAGGTTAGCCCATTTAGGACAATAGTTCTGGGAATCTCTGCCCCACGCTTATTTCTGTCAGAGGCTGGCTCCAGCTAAAGGTGCTTACTTAACTTCATGTTCACTGTACCAGCCAGGGTTCTCAAATACAAATAACAGCTATTGGCCCTGGCTAACATTAAGTCGAAAATACATTTATTGGAAGGATGTTGAATGACTCAGATTTGGCTGAGAAATGGAGACCTGGGTTTGGAAAACAAGCAGAAACCAGAGATCTGGCAGCCAGGGAAGTCTGGATGACAGGACGGACATGCTGGCACCACATCTATCACTGTTCTGTGTGACTCGAATGGTGGCATTGTCATATCTGTTGCATGCTGCTACAGACAAAATCTAACTAACTGTGCCTCCTCGCATCACTCCCTCTGAGTCCTAAAAAGAGCATCTAATTGCAGAGCCTAGGTCATGCTGTACTTCAGCTGTCCAGAAATGTAGACAAAATTTGGTGGCATGGTGATTGATTATCCTTCTTTATTGTTTTCTCTGGCTGATACTCCAAATCTGGCCAAGGAGTTGAAAGAATTAGGGTTGAGCATGGATTGAGGTGCAAAATTGTATTTGCAAAGGAGCTTCCAAGGGTTTCATGTTGACCTTCTTTAGGTTCATCACTGTGTAACCATTCCTTTGGAACACTTATTTCTTTCTCTTCCTGACTTGCCCTTAGTTCCTTTGTAACTTCTTCCCCTTTTTCTCCACCTTTCACTTTTCCAGGTTTCTCTGCAACACTATTTGAACCTGTGTTTCCATGACAAAGACCTTTATCCCAGCCTTAATCATTTCAAAAGTTCATTGTGGCATGATTCTATACCTTTTCCAGCTTTAGGGTATTTTCACACTGGAAAAATCTGTGCACCTGTAGCTAAAGTTATTTATTTTCAAGCATCTTGTTCTGCTATCCAAACACTATAGCTTTTTTTTTTTAATAGAGACAGGATCTTTCTTTCTTTTTCTTTTCTTTTCTCTTCTTTCTATTTTTTATTTTTGAGTCGGAGTCTCACTGTGTTACCCAGGTTGGAGTGCAGTAGCATGCTCACAGCCACTGCAGCCTTGACCTGCTGGGCTCAGGCAATCCTTCCACCTCAGCCTTCCAGGTAACTGGAACTATAGCGCAAACCACCACACCTGGCTAATTTTTTGGTTTTTTATTGTTGAGACTAGGTCTTGCCAAGTTGCCTAGGCTGGTCTTGAACCCCTGGTCTCAGGCAATCCTCTCGCCTCAGCCTTCCAAAGTGGTGGGATTATAGGCTTCAGCCACCGTGCCCAGCCACTATACTTATACTCTCAATGGGCATTTAGGCCTTATTTTTAGCTACTACACTGCTACACTACTGAAAAAAGTACCTCAGCATAAAAGCCACAAATATTTTAGGGGAAAATAGCAGTAGATAAACAGTGAAAAAGAAGGTTCTTTGAAGACTTATTTGGGGGTACTTATTTCCAAATTTTAAAAAAATATAGTAATCTAGGGCAAAAAATGAAATAGAAATGAAAGGTTTGTAACATGAAAAAGAAAATTAAATTTTGGGGAATGAATTACTCTGTTTAAGGGTAGGACAGTTTAAGAGTTAAGTAAACTAGGCCAGGTGCAGTGGCTCATGCCTGTAATCCAGCACTTTGGGATTGTTTGAGCCTAGGAGTTAGAGACCAGCCTGGGACATAGAAAGATCCTGTCTCCATTGCCAGGCTGTTGTGGTCATTTCCTTGCTAAGCTATGATGTGCCCATGTTTCTTTAGCTTTGGCTCCCTCCCCTACCTTGGGGAAGTGAATCTCCTCTTTCTCTCTCAAATTTACTTTCTAAATAAATTTTATTTTTTAATCTTAAAAAAAAAAAGAAAGAAAGATCCTGTCTCGAGATTTGTGGCTTTGATGTTGAGGCACTTTTTCCAATAGTGTAGCAGTAGTAGTAGTGAAAAAATAAGACTTAAATGCCTAGTGATAGTATACTGACTGGGCGCAGTGGCTCACGCCTGTAATCCCAGCACTTTGGGAGGTGGAAACAAGAGGACTGCCGGAGCCCGGGATTTCAAAACCAGCCTGAGGAATTTGGTGAGTCTTTGTCTCTATAGTAAATCTAAAAATTAGCCAGGTATGGTGGCACATGCCTATAGTTTCAGCTACTTGGAAGGCTGAGGCTAAGGATCACCTGAGCCCAGCAGGTCGAAGCTGTGGTGGCTTGAGTATGCCATTGCACTCAAGCCTGGGCAACAGAGTGATACTCTGACTCAAAAAAAAAATTAGTTTACTGGTTTAAAAAATTGTGGCATATTCACCTAATGGAATTCCATACAGTTATTCAAAAGAATGATGCAGATTTTTATGGAGACATGCCTGACACATACTAGTAGGTGAAAAAGAATGGAGATAGATGAGGTATGTATGGTATATTATCATTTGGGAAGAAATTTGTATATGCAAAGAATGTCTCCAGAATGATGCACAGGAAACTGGTAATAATGATGCCTCTGGATAAGGAATCTGTTAGCTAGAGAGAAGTGGTGTGAGAGAGACATCCTTTTCACTGCATGGTACCAAAATAAACTAAATTATTTCTACTGGAGGAAAATCCAGATATGTAGACATAAATTGTGTTTTACGATTCATGTGAAAGGCCTTGAAAAATTACTCCATTTAAAGATGACTTGGCTTATAGTCTAAATATTTTCTGATTTCCCTGTCAGTTTGCCACAAAAAGTTTGGGAAAAACAGGATGTTTGGTTTCACTTTAATCTCTTTGGAGAGGTTGATATGCTGTTGTAAAGAGCCATTTTAAAACATAGGGATTGGATAGCTAACTGTATCTTCTCTCCTATGTTACTTTCTTGTTTACCAAATATTTACAGAGATCCTACAGGGGACCAGGTCAGTGCTACACATTGAAGTGGCCCATATGTAAGCAGCTTTCAGATCCTCTGACAAGAATAGAGAAAACATTGGAAGGCTGAGGTGGAAGGATTGCCGGAGCCCAGCAGGTCGAGGCTGCGGTGGCCGGCAGCGGCCACTGCACTCCGGTCTGGGTGACAGAGTGACTCCAACTCCAAAAAAAAAAAAAGAATAGAGAAAACAAGCCAGGCTCGGTGGCTCAGCCTGTAATCCCGTGACTTTGGGAGGCTGAGGTGAGTGGATTGCCTGAGCCCATGGGTTCGAGATCCGCCTGGGCAACTTGGCGAGACCTCATCTCTACAATAAATCAAAAAATTAGCTGGGCATGGTAGCGCATGCCTGTAATTCCAGCTACTCGGAAGGCTGAGGCGGAAGGATCGCCAGAGCCCAGCAGGTCAAGGCTGCGGTGGCCGGGAGCGGCCACTGCATTCCAGTCTGGGCGACATAGTGAGACTCCAACTCAAAAAAAAAAGAATAGAGAAAACATAAACCTAATGATGTGAACTCTTGCTCTATCTTTTTTTTAGAGGACTTTACTTAATTCAATAAGCACTAAAAATGTTTGTTTGTTTGTTTGTTTGTTTTAGTTAGAGACTCACTCTGTCGCCCAGGCTGGAGTACCGTGGCACACATTCAGCTACCGCAGCCTTGGCCTGCTGCTCTCAGGTGATCTTTCTGTGTCAGCCTTCCAAGTAGTTGGAACAACAGGTGCACACCACCACACCCTGCTAATTTTTCATTTATTTATTGTAGAGACAGGTCTTGACAAGTTGCCCAGACTGGTCTTGAACCCCTAGGCTCAGGCAGTCCTCTCACCTCTGCCTCCCAAAGTACTGGGATTACAGGCATGAGCCACCATGCCCGGCTAGCACTAAAAAATATTTACTTCTTAGACAATTATGTCAAAAATTTTTTTGAGTAGCCTATTGTCTGAACTGCTTAAACTGAATATTTTTGCCAGGCATGGTGGCTCAAGCCCATAATCCTAGCACTTTGGGAGGCCAAGGCAAGAGGATTGCCTGAGCCCAGGGGTTTGAGACCAGCCTGGGCAACTTGAAGAGACCTCTCTACAATAAATCAAAAAATTAGCCAGGTGTAGCAGCTCACTCCTGTAGTCCTAGCATTTTGGGAAGCTGAGGCAGAAGGGTCACTTGAGTTCAGGAGTTTGAGGCTGCAGTGAGCTGTGATTATACTACTGCACTCCAACCTGGGCAACAGAGCAAGACTTAATCCTGTTTCAAAAAAAAATAATGACATTGAACTTGCAGTCAGATGACTTAGATTTTATGCCTAGCTTTGCCACTTTCTGGGCGATCTTGGGCAAGTCACTTGACTTGTCTGATCTTCAATTTTCTCCTCTGTAAAATGGGAAAATAATAATTCCTCATTTACTGAGTTGTTATGAGGTAAATGAAGAAAATAGAGAGGAAGGAGGACTTTGTAACCTGTAATGATCTATTCAATTAGAAGTACAGTCACAGGCCAGGTGCAGTGGCTCATGCCTGTAATTCCAGCACTTTGGGAGGCCGAGGTGAGAGGATTACCTGAGCTCACATGTTCGAGAGCAGCCTGGGCAACTTGGCAAGATCTCATCTCTACAATAAATCAAAAAATTAGCTAGGCATGGTGACGCGTGCTTGTAGTTCCAACTACTTGGAAGGCTGAGACGGAAGGATCGCCTGAGCGCAGTAGGTCAAGGCTGCAGACCAAGAGACTCCGACTCAAAAAAAAAAGGAAGAAAGAAGGAAATACAGTCACATCCATTTGCCTTATAATATCTGGTCTAGTTTTCTTTGTAGCTGGCTACTTACCTAAATTCCTAGAGAGCGCTCTTGGAAGCCTTTCTAGGGATTATATTACTGAGAGGGGAAGGTTTATGGATATGGGAAAGAAACTGAAATTTTCTTCCTTGTCACTTTATTTTGTTTCTCTTTGCTCTCTTTTACTTTCTAGAAGACTTTGATCCACTCATTCAACAAAAAGAGAAGAGGAAAAAGAAGTTTTTTTTCCCCATTCCTGTATTTCATCTGGACTTCTTTTTTTTTAATTTTTATTTTATTTTTAATTTTAATTTTTTGAGTCGGAGTCTCACTCTGTCACCCAAGCGGGAGTGCAGTGGCACACTGCTCATGGCCACCGCAGCCTCAACCTGCTGGGCTCAGGAGATCCTTCCACCTCAGCTTTCCAAGTAACTGGAACTATAGGCATGCGCCACCACTCCTGGCTAGTTTTTTGATTTATTGTAGAGATGAGGTCTCACCATGTTGCCCAGCCTGTCTTGAACCTGTGGGCTCAGGCAATCCTCTCCCTTCTGCCTCCCAAAGTGCTGTGAGTACAGGCCTGAGCCACTGGGCCCAGCCCTTTCATCTGGATTTCTACAGTGCTTTATATACATTTGTAGCACACAGAGTCATGGTATATTGTGGTTATGTGTTGATGCATCTGTTACTACTGCTGAGCCTTTTTTTTCTTATTGTTTTTCATGGTAGGTTCTCAATAAATACTTGTTGAATTGAATTTACCTGAATAGAATATAATGTAATTGAAAATGTTGGCAGCTCAGAGCATATTTCACACAGATCAAGTGATATATTCAAGGAGAGTTTCAAAGGGGTTAAGAATAGAGATCTGGATCCAGGCAGTTTTGTTCAGACAATTTTGAGGGGTTAAACTTGCAAGCTAGAGACTTTGTTATGGAAAAAATGCAGCAAATGAAGAATTGTGAAATACTGCCAGGAAAACATCTGGATATTTTTGAGCCTTTGGCAAGGATGTAATGCTTCTGACTGAAGGACATTCCATTTCCTTTTCTCCTGTCTCTAATCTTGCAGCATAACTCATAACACATAATAAATAAGCAAAATGTATTGAATCCCTAGACCAGGCATGGTGACACAAGCCTGTAATCCCAGCACTTTAGGAGGCCAAGGCAAGAGGAATGCCTAAGCCTAGGGGTTCAAGATCAGCCTGGGCAATTTGGCAAAATCTCATCTCTACAATAAATCAAAAAATTAGCCAGGCATGGTAGCACACGCATTGATTCCAGCTACTTGGAAGGCTGAGGTGAAAGGATCACCTGAGTCCAGCAGGTCGAGGCTACAGCCCTGCAGGTTGAGGCTACGGTGGCCGTGAGTGTGCCATTGCACTCCAGCCTGGGCAACAGGGTGAGACTCCAACTCAAAAAAAAAAAAAAAGAGAGAATTCCCAACCGCTGATCCCTTGAAATTATGACCTGGTGATCCCTTTTCTCACCAGTAATTCAGAAGTGAGCCTGGCACATGAATATAGCAGCTACCATCCTGACTTTTTCACCCCAATTTTGATTTTATCTCTCAGTATCAGACTTTGTCTCACTTTTGGTTTATATTTACGGAGGTCTTACAATAAAGAGTTTATGTGAAAACTACTGTCTCATTATTTTTAAGGCATAATGCTTTTTAAATTATGTTTCAAAATATAGGATAGGGAAAGTATTTGTATTTGAATAAATTTTAAAACTTCACCAGCAATAAAAAAATGTGAGTTAAGATACAATTTTTTTTTTTTTTTTAGCCAGGTACTGTGGCTCACGCCTATAATCCCAGCATTTTGGGAGACTGAGACAACAGGATTTCCTGAGCTCACAGGTTGGAGACCAACCTGGGCAACAGGGCGAGACCTCGTCCCTACAGTAAATCAAAAAATTTAGCTGGGCATGGTGGTACATGCCTGTAGTTCCAGCTACTTGAAAGGCTGAGGCAGAAGGATCAGGCCAGGCGCAGTAGCTCACACCTGTAATCCCAGCACTTTGGAAGGTTGAGGTGACACGATTGCCTGAGCTCAGGGGTTTGAGACCAGTCTGAACAACTTGGCAAGACCTTGTCTTTACAATAAATCAAAAAAATTAACCAGGCGTGGTGTGGTCCTCGCTTGTGGTTCCAGCTACTTGGAAGGCTGAGGCGGAAGATCACCTGAGCCCAGCAGTTCAAGGCTGCAGTGGCCGTGAGCATGCCACTGCACTCCAGCCTGGGTGACAGAGTGAGACTCTGACTCGAAAACAAGAAATCTAAACATTTAGTATTAGATAAATTGCATAAAAATAAGACTATATATCCATACACTGGACTAATATGCTGACTTTTGAGTTCTCAGCACATAGATGTTCTCTGAATGAAACTGACAAAGTTGGAAAATGGTGATTTAAAGAATATTTAGGCTTGAACCAGGTGCGGTGGCTCACATCTGTAATCCCAGCACTTTGGGAGGCAGAGGCAAGAGGATTGCCTGAGCCCAGGGGCAACTTGGTGAGACCTGGGCAATTTAGCAAGACCTTGTTTCTACAATAAATCAAAAAAATTCCTGCTTGGAAAGAGTATGATAGGGGACCATTCTGCAGACCCCAAGTAAGGATTCGGTTTTGGCAGTTAGAGACCAGAGAAGTGCTGAGGAAGCCAAGGTGATGGAAGAATTTGGTTTGAATATGCTTAAAATAACTAAAAACTCCTTTGTCTAGCACAAGAGCCTGTCAGAGAAGGTAGCACCAAGAGTTTAAAGGGTTGTTAATGAACACTGATAGCTATGAAGTGTGTAACACCGAGGCAGAGCAGTAGCTCCTGAAAAGGTCCAACCGTCCAAGTGAATCCACTACTCTGGCCCAGAAAGGTGAAAATTAAGTACCAAATTAATTCTTTTTCTCATACATTGATTTAGCCAAGATATTTGTTAAGCACCTCCTAAGTGCCAGGCACTGTGGGAGGCCCAGGGAGTATATTAGTGAATAATACGCCAGGAAGTCCAGGCACCACTGATGTCTCATGCCTGTAATCCCAGAACTTTGGGAGGCAGAGGTGAGAAGATTGCCCGAGCCTGTGGGTTCAAGACCAGCCTGGGCATTATGGCGAGACCTTGGCTCTACAATAAATCAAAAAATTAGTTGAGCATGGTGGCACATACCTGTAGTTCCAGCTACTTGGAAGGCTGAGGTAGAAGAATCACCTGAGCCCAGCAGGTTGAGGCTGCAGTATCCATGAGCATGCCATGGTACTCTAGCCAGGGTGACAGAGTGAAACTCTGACTCAAAACAAGCAAAAAATACACCAGGAACACACACTTGTAGTTAAGCAAGTTAGGTTCATTGTTTATTGCTGTGAAGAACACACACAATGTTGAACTATGGTACATCTCAGTAAAAGGATGTTGGAAAAGACTTAAAGGAGAATGGGCCTGGTGGCTCACACCTGTAATTCCAGCATTTTTGGAGGCCAGCCTGGGCAACAAAGGGAGACCTTTTCACTATAAAAAAAATTTTTTTTTGAGTTTGAGTCTCACTTTGTCACCCAGACTGGAGTGCAATGGCATGCTTACAGCCACCGCAGCATTCACCTGCTGGGCTCAGGTGATTCTTCCACCTCAGCCTTCCAAGTAGCTGGAACTAGAGGTGCGCACCACCATGCCTGGCTAATTTTTTGATTTATTGTAGAGACGAGGTCTCACCAAGTTGCCCACGCTAGTCTCAAACCCATGGGCTTAGGCAATACACTCGCCTTGGCTTCCCAAAGTGCTGGGATTATAGGCATGAGCCACCATGCCTGGCCTTTTATAAAAATTTTTAAAAATTAAAACGGCCAGGCACGGTGGCTCAAGCCTATAATCCCAGCACTTTGGGAGGCCGAAGCAAGAGGATTGCCTGAACCCACGAGTTTGAGACCAGCCCAGGCAACTTGGCGAGACCTCATCTCTACAATAAATAAAAAATTAGCTGGGTATGGTAGTGCGCACCTGTAGTTCCGGCTTCTTGGAAGGGTGAGGCAGAAAGATTTCCTGAGCCCAGCAGGTCGAGGCTGCAGTGGCCGTGAGCGTGCCATTGCACTCTAGCCAGGGTGACAGAGTGAAACTCCAACTCAAAATAAATAAATAAGTAAATAAATAATAAAAACAATTAGTTGGGTATAGTGACTTGCCTGCAGTCCCAGCTACTTGGGAGGTTAAGTTGGGAGGATCACTTGAGCCCAGGAGTTTGAGGCTACAGTGACCTATGATCTTGCCATTGTACTCCAACCAGCCTGGGCAACAGAGCAATACCTTGTCTCACAAACAGAAAAAAAAACCTTAAAGCATTTGGGCTTTGATGTGAATTCAGGGTAGAGTTCAAAGAAGCAGAGCATTAGGCTAGATTAGTTGCTTTCAGGAGACAGGAAAATCCATGGTTGGGTATCTCTAAATATCTTATCTATAGGGAGAGCATATTAGAGTGAAGCTAATGCTGTAGCTAGGAAAGAAGTGGCAGTCACTCATATTGACTGGAAGGAAGATATTTTATATTTGGTAGTTTGGACGATGTTGATGTTTTCTCTGTGTTCAGACATGATTACAGGTAGTCTTGTTTTGGTCTTGATTCATCATAGTCACAGAGTGCCCTTGTCTGATATTGATGTTCAGTAACCTTGTGTTGTTTTGTTTTGGTTTGGTTTGGTTTTTGAGTTGGAGTTTCACCCTGTCGCCCAGGCTGGAGTGCAGTGGCACATTCACAGCCACTGCAGCCTCAACCTACTAGATTCAGGCAATACCACCTCAGCCTTCCAAGTAGCTGGAACAACAGGCGTGCGCTACCACGCCTGGCTAATTTTTTTGATTTATTGTAAAGACGAGGTCTCACCAAGTTGTCCAGGCCGGTCTTGAACCCCTGGGCTCAGGCAGTCCTCTTGCCTTGTCCTCCCAAAGTGCTGGGATTACAGGCTTGAGCCACAGCTCCCGGCAGACATTGTGTTTAACAGGAAAACCAAAACCTAGCTATGAGTGCAACACCAAGGACTAAGGCCTAAATGATTTTTATCAGGCCAGTTTCTGAATATCAGGAATTACTTTTCTCTTTCTCATGAGTAAATATGTAAAATGTAGAATTGTAGATTATGCCAAGTGTTATACAAAATGAATGTGATGCAGTGACAGAATCAAGGGTAGGTTGCTATCCATTTGCACAGATTTCTTGAAGAAAGCTCTTAGGAAGTAATGTTCAAATCAAGACTAGAAGTGCATCTTACATATGTGTATATCCCAATATAAAATGTATTTCTTATCACGGATTGCCATAAAAAGTTGAAAATCATTGCATGATGAAGGTGTCAATACTGAAGAGGCTGGATCCAGATCATACAAGTCCTTCTAGGTAAGGAGTTGCTCGAGTGCAGTGGCATGATCACAACTCACTGCAGCCTTGACTTCCTGTGCTCAGACGATCCTTTTACCTCAGACTCCCATATAGCTTGGATTACAGGTGCACGCTATCATTATCGGCTGGCTAATTTTTTTTTTTTTTTTGAGTTGGAGTCTCACTCTGTCATCCAGTTGGAGTGCAGTGGCACACTCATGGGCACTGCAGCCTCTACCTGCTGGACTCAGGTGATCCTTCTGCCTCATCCTTGTAAGTAGCTAGAACCACAGGCATGAGCCACCATGCCCAGCTAATTTTTTGGATTTATTGTAAAGAGAAGGTCTCGCCAAGTTGCTCAGGCTTGTCTTGAACCCCTGGACTCAGGCAATCCTCTCGCCTCCACCCTCTCTCAGCAAAAGTGCTGAGATAACAGGTGTGAGCCACTGCGCCCGGCAGATTACATTCTTGTGTTAACTGATTAATGCATCTCTTTACCTGGGATGCTAAATCAAACCAATAGATTATTTAGTGGGATTGCAAAAAACAAAATCAAGAAGAGTTAGTGACAGCTACAGCTAGCAAAGTTCGTTTGCATGACCTCTAGTTGGAAATATGTTTTACATGGTGACCTTGTTTATACTACAAATAATACAGCTGAAACAAAATTTTTACAAGTCAACACATACCCTTACTACTCATTAAAACTGATATTTTCTGTTATAATCTATTTTCTATTTTTTCAATAAAAAATTGAGGAATATGCTCAATAAATTGACTTCAAAATCTACTTGTGGGTTGCAATTTGAAAATCATTGAGTTAAATCATGTTGGTGCCAGTTGGCATTACTCTGTGATAACCTAAGTTGAGATGATGCCGACAGCACCCTCAGCCTCAGAGTAAGGCTGCAGGCTGCCTTCTGTAGCGACCTTCTAGCTTTCAGGTTTCAGAGCACTGGGACATCTCCCAGTGCTGTCTCTTATTCTCCAAAACCTGCTGAAACTTTCTTCCCTGGCAGCAGTTTTGTCATTTTACAGTGGATTTCCATGTCTCTGCCTCACCCTCAGGTGATGATGGCTTCTACGTCTCAACTTGCCTTTCACCCTGTTGAGTAGGTGCAACAGAAGCAGAGAACCAGCTGCCTGCACCGCTGATAGTCCAGCACCCCAAAGTTTAGCTGAACTGCTAAAATCTGTACTTCAGAGTCAGAAAATAGGTGAGGAGCATTGTACTGGCAAAAAGACATATAGACCAATGGAACAGAATAGAGAACCCAGGTATAAATCCATGCATTTACAGTCAACTCGTTTTTGACACAAATGCCAAGAACGTACAATGGGGAAAGGACAGTCATTTATTAAATGGTGCTGGGAAAACTGGACAACCACATGCAAAAGAATGAAACTAGACCCCTATCTCTCACCATATACAAAAATCAAATCAAAATGGATTAAAGACTTAAATCTAAACCTGAAGCTATGAAACTACACGAAGAAAACATTGGGGAAACACCCCAGGACTTTGTGCATTGCTAGTGGGAATGTTAAACGGTGTAGCCTTTATGTGATTCTTCATAGTAAATATAGAATTACCATATCCAGCAATTCCACTTATGGGTATATACCAGAAAAATTGAAAAGTTGTAGGCCAGGCATCGTGGCTCACACCTATAATCACAGCACTTTGGGAAGCCAAGGTGAGAGGATTGCCTGAGTCCAAGTGTTCAAGACCAGTCTGGGCAACTTGGCAAGACCTCATCTCTACAATAAAGAAAAATTAAGCCGGGCATGCAGCTCATGCTTCTAATCCCAGCACTTTGGGAGGTGGAGGCAAGAGGATTGCATGAGCTCAGGGATTCAAGACCAACCTGGGCAACAATAAATCAAAAAAATTAGCTGGGCATGCTGGCACACACGTGGTTCCAGCTACTTGGAAGGCTGAGGTGGAAGAATTGCCTGAGTCCAGCAGGTCAAGGCTGCGGTGGCCGTGAATGCACCACTGCACTACAGCCTGAGTGACAGAGTGAGACTCCAACTCAAAAAGAAAAAGCAAGTAGAGCTATGAAGAGATATTCGTACACCTATGTTCATAGCAGCATAATTCACAATAGCCAAAAGGTGGAAGTAACTCAGAAAGATGAATGGATAAACAAAATGTTGTATAAACATACAGTGGAACTGGGCGTGGTGGCTCACACCTGTAATTCCAGCACTTTGGGAGGTGGAGGCAAGAGAATTGCCTGAGTCCATGGGTTCAAGACCAGCCTGAGCAACTTGACGAGACCTCATCTCTACAATAAATCAAAAAAATTAGCCAGGAGTGGTGGCTCACGCCCGTAGTTCCAGCTACTTAGAAGGCAGAGGCAGAATGACTGCCTGAGCCCAGCAGGTTGAGGCTGCAGTGGCTGTGAGGGTGCCACTGTATTTTAGCCCAGGCAACAGTGAGACCCTGACCCCCCCCCCAAAATACAATGGAATATAATTCAGCTTAAAAAGGAGGAAGCTCTGATACATGCTACAACATGAATGAACCTTGAAGATATTATGCTAGGTGAAAATAAGTCCACAAAAGGACAAATACTATATGATTCCACCTATATGAGGTATCTTGAGCACTCAAATTTGTAAAGAGAAAAAATAGAATATTGAGAATGGGGAGTTGACACTTAATGGGTACAAAGTTTCAGTTGGGAAAGATGAAAAAGGTTTGGAAATGGATGGTAGGATGGTTGTAGAACAGTGTGAATGTACTTAATGCCACAGAACTGTTCACTTAAATATGGTTAATTTTAGGTCCTGTATATTTTTACCATAATAAAAAGAAAATGAGTACCCAGCCTTGATACACAGATTTATTTTAATAAGCCATGAAGCATTAATATTTCAATGTTAGATAATATCTTTTTTCCTAAATAGAAATTTAAAAATGAGTTCCTTGCTTTGAAGTTGTCATACTATGACTGGATAATAAATCTTAAAAACACAGGAAAATTCAACACTGAGTTCCTGCAGTCACATCAATGTTCAGTTTTTAATTTTTTTGTACTGTAGTGGCTGTTAAGACACATCAATTTTCTCCCTGAGTTTACTTTATTTCGTTTATTTATTTCATATTTTATTTTATATTATTTTGACCAGCCTGGGCAACATGGCGAGACATCGTCTCTACAATAAATCACAAAAACTAGCCGGGCATGGTGGCGTGCATCTATAGTTCCAGCTAATTGAAAGGCTGAGGCAAAAGGATTGTCTAGGCCCAGCAGGTTGAGGCTGAGGTGGTCATGAGCATACCACTGCACTCCAACCTGGGCAACAAGTGAGACTCCAACTCAAAAAAATTTTAAAAATTTAAAAATTTAAAAAATAAAATGCATAGGCCTGTATAACGTGGTTGAGTTAATATTGTTTTGGAAACTTCAATAATAGAATTACTGATGCTACACTGTTATTAGTACTGAATTAATATGTCTTTTTTGAGTTTCACTCTTTTTCGTCTAAGCTGGAATGTAGTGGCACACTCACAGCCACCGCAGCCTCCACCTGCTGAGTTCAGGCGATCCTTCTGATTCAGCTTCCAAGTGGCTAGAACCACAGGCATGCGCTACCACACCCGGCTAATTTTTATGATTTATATAGGGACGAGGTCTCACTATGTTGCCCAGGCTTGTCTCGAATCCTTGGGCTCAGGCAATTCTTTTGTCTCAGCTTCCCAAAGTGCTGGGATTAAAAGCATGAGCCACCACGCCTGGCTTGAAATGAGTATTTCTTTATCAGACACTTTATTCAATAGCTCCTTTTTCCTTTTTTTAATTCCTATAATTTGCCCTCATCATTCTTCAGTCTGATCATCCTATTACTAGCCCATGATATCTTCAAAGATATCATGTTTTATGTTAAATTCACATGTTACTTCATTGAATCCTCACAGCAATCCAAGGAAAGTAATATTATTTGTATTTTAATAGATGAGGAAACTCAGGCTCAGAGAAGTTGCATAACTTACTTACTGTTACACAGTAAGTCACCTGTGAAATAGAAATTTAAGTTCAGGACAATCTGCCTCAAGAGGCTTTCCTCAATTCCATCAGCACACCAAGCCTTCTACTGGTGTCAATCTCCTAAACCTCAACTCTCCCATGACATGGGAGCAGAAGAAATAAAATGCACATCACTAAAGAACTTCCCTAAACCAAGTGAAGAGGAAGAAGGATGCACACAACAGCTTCATGCTAATCTATGATCTTTCTCTAAATATTCTTTCTTTAATTTATTTACTTATTTTTTTGCATTTGTTTTCACTTGGGAATATTGTCATTTGTTTGTGAGTTTGCATCATCCGATAGTATAGTATAGTAGCTTATTTCTTTTCTTCTTTTTTTTTGAATTGGAATCTCACTCTATCACCCAAGCTAGAGGACAGTGGCACGCTTCTGGCCACTGCAGCCTCCACCTGCTGGGTTCGGGCGATCCTTCCACCTCAGTCTTTCAAGTAGCTGGAACTACAGGCACACGCCACCATGCCCGGCTAATTTTTTAATTTATTGTAGAGATGAGGTCTCAAGTTGCCCAGGCTGGTCTCAAACCCTGGGCTTAGGCAATCCTCTCACCTCGGCCTCCAAAGTACTATTATTACTTTGATTATAGCCATGAACCACGGTGCCTAACCATTTTATTTCAATTAATGCATTCTTGTTCCTTATACATAGTTTCCTTTCAGCCCTCTTTCGATAGGATGGTCTGCTCTTTCATCATACTCAGAATTTCGCACTCCTCAGGAGCTCCCACCTCTCCTTCACACACTGCTAGCCACCGACAGCCAAGTATTCACACTAATTCCCAGAATACAGCCTAGATTCTTTCTGATCATATAAATTGATTTTGCAATCAGCACTTTAACAGTACTCCTACTTGATTTCCTGTTTCATGTTACGCACTGTGGTGGCACATGCCCTTGTCAGGACCAAAGGCTTGACATAGTAGGAAATATGGAGTACCCTATCCCCTTCATGTTACTAATACACGTTGGTAGTTCATGTGTTAGTAAAAAAGAACCCAGCCTTATCCTAGAATTTTCAGGCACTTGCAAGAGAAATGGTAGCTTCTGAAGCTGCCTTCGAAGAAATATATATGTAGTCTGGCAATGAGTATAGACAGCAGCTTGACCTTTTGTCAACCTTATTCATTCAACAAACTTTTATTGGCTACCTGTATTCTATGTGGAGCTTTTGGTCCTAGAGGAACAGACAGACAAAAGTTATGAAAAATTACAGTACATTATGGGAAAGGACAGGAGGGGCATTTAATCCAGTTGCACAGGAATGGGATGGGGGAAGGTGATGCCTGTGTTGAGGTGTGAAGACCAAGTAAGACTAACCAGATGGAAGGGTTAAAGGCATTCTAGAAAGAGAAGATAGCACCAGCAAAGATTCAGAGGAAAGATGTGACAGTAGCTAGAGGGCTGGGTTGAGAATTTGAACGGTTCTATAAAGATGAGAGGGAGAGGATAAAATCCCTCTGGTTAGTGTGGAAGGTAAATTAGAAATAAGTGAGAGTGAAGGCAGAAAGACCAGTTGGGGAGTTGTTGAAATAATTCACCCTCTGAAAGGAAGCCCTGGCTAGGCTCGGTGGCTCAGCCTATAATCCTAGCACTTTGGGAGGCTGAGGCAAGTAGATTACCTGAGCCTACTTTTTCACTGGTCTGTTCCCTTCCCTCTACCCCATACACTTTCATGGCCATGTAAAATCTTTATCATTTGTACTACTAAATATGACTTCATGTTATTATCCCAACATTTTTTAATTTATTTATTTGAGTTGGAGTCTCTCTCCATTGCCCAGGCTGAAGTGTAGCATGCTCACGGCCACCGCATCCTCGACCTGCTGGGCTCAGCTGATCCTTCCACCTCAGCCTTCCAAGTAGCTGGAACAACTGGCACATGCCACCATGCCTGGCTAATTTTTTGATTTATTGTAGAGATGAAGTCTTGCCAAGTTGCCCAGGCTGGTCTCAAACCCATGGACTCAGGTAATCCTCTCACCTCTGCCTCCCAAACTGCAGGCCACTGCGCTCAGCCAATTTTTTTTTAAACTAGAGATGTGGTCTTGCTATGTTGCCCAGGCTGGTCTTGAACTCGTTCCTGAGCTCAAGCCATCCTCCCACCTCAGTGTCCTAAAGTACTGGGATTACAAGCATGAGCCATTGTGCCTGGTCCAGCATTAAATAAACAAAATCATAGAGTATTTTTTTTTTTTTTTTTTAAGTTGGAGTCTCACTCTGTCACCCAGACTGGAGTGCAGTGGCCGCTCCCGGCCACTGCAGCCTCGACCTGCTGGGCTCCGGCAATCTTTCCGCCTCAGCCTTCCAAGTAGCTGGAACTACAGGTGCGCACTACCACGCCCGTCTAATTTTTTTGATTTATTGTAGAGATGAGGTCTCGCCAAGTTGCCCAGGCGGGTCTCGAACCCGCGGGCTCAGGCAGTCCTCTCACCTTAGCCTCCCAAAGTGCTGGAATTACAGGCTGAGCCACCGAGCCCGGCTTATTTGTTTTTATTTTAAAGATAGAGGGTACAACTCAGGATTAGGTATACAAGAGGTCATCGTACATATAAAGTTTGGGCCTCCCTTTGGTCCCCACTTCACCTGGTTTGAGATCAGGAATGCTTATTGATGTTATGTGTCCCCTTGCCCCCAGCAATTTCCAGCTACTGCCAATCTCTTTCTGATTGATATTATGGTAAATGGTCAGCGTCCGCTTATGAGAACATATGGTACTCAGTTCTTTGTTTCTGGGATAGATCACTGAGTATTATAGATTCTAAATCCATCCAAGTTGCTGCAAAGTCCATAATTTTGTTCTTCTTTATGGCTGCATAATATTCCATTGTGTATATGTACTACTTTTTTTTTTCCCAATGGGCAGCATGATTGGTTCCATGTTTTTGCGATTGTGAATAATGCTGCAATAAGCAGGTGTGTGCAGGTATCTTTTTTATAGAGTAAGTTGAGTTTCTTTGGGTATATTCCCAGAAGGGGGACTGCTGGGTTGAGTGGAAGGTCAATTTCTAGTTCTGAGTATGTTGTGAAGAATATCCGGCATAGTCATTCTTTTGAACTAACAATATCAAGTGATACAATGTACATTAGGTGAAACACAAGTCACTGGTGATTTTTTTCTTTCTTTTTTTTTTTTTTTTTGAGTTGGAGTCTCACTCCATCACCCAGACTGGAGTGCAGTGGCACGCTCCCGGCCACCACAGCCTCGACCTGCTGGGCTTCGGTGATCCTTCCGCCTCAGCCTTCCAAATAGCTGGAACTACAGGCGCTACTGGTGATTTTTTTAAAAGTTATTGTTACACAAAGACATATACCAATACAATGAAAGTGGTTTTAAGGAGTGACAAGGCAAAAAATGAATAGGCAAAGGGATTTTTCCAGAAGTTTATTGTGAAAATGATAATACTGAGCAGGAACTTAATAGGAAGTGGCTTTCAAAGATTTTCTCAGCATGACCATGACCACTACAAGCCTTCCATACCCACCCACACAGACATTCTTTAAGCCCACAGACTTTCCTCTCAGTAGATCACTTTGCTTTCTATGAAGGAACTCTTTCACTTCCAGCAACTTTCCCTCACCCATCATTACATTTACATTTTCTGGGACTCCTCAATCCTTAGCTATTGGGATATTGCCATCATAATTTCTTCTAAAACTACCATCAGTATGGTTACCAGTAGTCAACTGTCAAAATCCATGAGCACTTTCCTGAATTATGAAAATAGTTTTTTCCTATGGCTTCTCAGACACCACCACCCGTGGTTTTCCTCCTGTCTTTTGTTTGTTTGTTTGTTTTTTGAGTTGGCGTCTCACTCTGTCATCCAGGATGGTAGGCATTGGCATGCTCCCAGCCACCGCAGCCTCAACTGCTGGGCTCAGGTGATCCTTCCTCCTCAGGCTTCCAAGTAACTGGAACTACAGGCATGTGTCACCTCGCCCAGCTAATTTATTGTAGAGATGAAGTCTTGCCAAGTTGCCCGGCTGGTCTCGAACCTGCGGGCTCAGACAATCCTCTCCCCTCGGCCTCCCAAAGTGCTGGGATTATAGACATGAGCCACCGTGCCCGGCCTCTATTTCAAGTCTCCTGCATAAACTTCTCTTCCTCTTCTCACCCACGAAATGTAGCTCTCTTTCCCTGCGATCAACCCCCAGTTTCTGTCCTTTTCATTCCACATGCTTTTTCTAGGAAATCTTACAGCTTACTATCACCTGTTTTCTGATGGATTCTGTATTTGTATCTCTAGCCCAGTTCTTTCTCCTGAGCTTTAGATTTGGATATCCAACTGTTTAACCTCTATCGATTGTTCCATAGTCATCTCAAAGCCAACATTTCCAAAACTTAAATGTAAGGCTGGGCACGGTTGCTTAAGCCTGTAATGCCAGCACTTTGGGAGGCCGAGGTGAGAGGATTGCCTGAGCATAGGTTCGCGACCAGCCGGGCAACTTGGCAAGACCTCATCTCTATAATAAATCAAAAAATTAGCCAGTCATGGTAGCATGTGACTATACTTCCAGCCACTTGGAAGGCTGAGGTGGAAGGATCGCCTGAGCCCAGCAGGTCATGGCTGCAGTGGCCATAAGCGTGCCACTGCACTCTAGCCTGGGTAACAAAATGAGACTCCAACTCACACAAAAAAAATCTGGCATATGATAGTAAATGGTAATAATTATTTATATTTTAGTTTGAAAATTAGCAAATTTTTTTTTAGAGTCAGAGTCTCACTGTTGCCCAGGGTGGAGTGCAGTGGCATGCTCATGGCCACCGCAGCCTCTACCTGTTGGGTGGGCTCAGGCCATCCTTCACCTCAGCCTTCCCAATAGCTGGAACCACAGGCACGTGCCACCATCACGCCCGGCCTTTTTTTTTTTTTTTTTTCATTGTGGAGACGAGATCTCATAGTGTTGCCCTGGCTGGCCCTCGAACCCCTGAGCTCAGGCAATCCTTTTGCCTCTGCCTCCCAAAGTGCTGGGATTACAGACGTGAGACACTGCGACCAGCCAGCAAACAAAAAAAAAATTTTTGAGTTGGAGTCTCACTCCTTCGCCCAGGCTGGAGTGAAGTGGCACATTCAAGGCTACCGCAGCCTCGACCTGTTGGGCTCAGGCGATCCTTCCACCTAAGCCTTCACAGTAGCTGGAACTACAGGCACGTGCCACCACGCCCGGCTAATTTTTGATTTATTGTAGAGAAGACGTCTCCCCAAGTTGCCCGGGCTGGTCTAGAACCCTCAGGTTCAGGTAATCCACTCACCTCGGCCTCCCAAAGTGCTGGGGTACAGGCTGAGTCACGGTGCCCGGTTCAGCAAACAAATTTAACAAGTGAAGACAGAGTCCAGCTGCTTTGGGTGCTTAGGTAGAAAAATACTTGGTGATGATGAAATGAGATGTCTGGAGTTTGGTTCAAAATTATTTCCTGGGGAACGGGGCAGAGGGAAATCCGCCACGTATTGAAGCTGGGTGTTCAATATTCTCGTTTTTATACGTTTGAAGGTTTCATAATTTTAAAAAATTTCAAATTGTTTCACTCTATGCAACTACACAATGCACCTGGAAAAGCAAAGGCTCAGGAAGACCTGGTTTATAACTGGTCAAATGGCTTTTAAGGTGTGGACACCTCACACCCCACTCCGCTCCCTAACGTAAAGAAGTCAAGTAAGGAAGCTTTACTTTGAAATGGAGACAGTGACTTGAATTCGTGTCTTTTATACTATCCTAAGTGGACGTCATTTTAGCAACGAATACCAGAATACCTTTCTCTGTTCTTCCACTTACTTTTCCTCTCCTCGGCCATGTTCCCGCGTCGTCGGGGGGAAACTACGGGTTCCAGGGTGCACTGCGTGACGAACGTGCCCTCCCAGGATTCACTGTGTGTGAGCGCGCCTTTCCAATCGCGCGCGCCTTGCCAAGGTGCACTGCGCGCGAGCGCGCTTCCAGGCCCTCGCCTTGTTTGAATGGGAATGATCTCGGGGAAAATTGGTGCCTGGGACTCAGAAAAGATTTTGCAGTCTTCTGAATGCCTGGAGCGACCGAGCGCGCTTTCGGCGGGGACGCCTTGGTGCCTTTTGCTCAGGCTTCGCGTAGGGCAGCTTCCCCCGGGGCCTCGCTCCGGGAGTCCTCGGAGGACGCCTCCAAGATGGCGACGCCGCTGGCGGTAAACTCGGGTGAGTGTGGCCACATGGAGAGAACGGTGGGGGCAGAGCGGAGACCCGTCTTTCGGGAGAGGCCAGTGCTATGAGGCTCCCCGGAGTCCAGGCAACACTCACAGCGGCGCCTGCCTTTCTCGAGCGCTGGCTCAGAGGCCGCTCTCACCAGTCTGAGTGGAAGCCGGACGCCCTCGCGTTGTTGTGAGGTTCGAGGCGGCGAGTTTCGCCCAGCCGGGACTGGGTGTGTGACCTCCGCCACCAGAAACGAGCTTGCCCGCGCGCTTAGCAACCCCGCGCACCTGCCGTCCGCGTGTCGCTGGAGGATCCTCGGGTCTCCCGCCATGAGGCCAGAGGACATCGGAGCTTCCAGCCATGCGCGGAGGCGGGACATGCGCCCTCAGAGAGGCCCTGAACTTCTTCCCGGGGTGGGGTAGCGCTGGTAAGGAGCTGGACCCCGCTTAGGAAGCCCGCCGACTGGTAGGTGGCGGGGAAGGCGGTGGCGCGGGCTCCACAGATGTCTTCAGCTCTGTGGGTGTGGCCTGGCCCTGGATGCTCTTTGACCTTTGGAGCAGTGGGTTTTAGGGCTGTGGTGGAATCTAGAAGGGACAAGGGGGATTCAGAGATTTGGAGTGGGTCCTCTTTGGTCTCAACTCACCCAGAGAGTGTTTGAAAGAATGGATGCATTTTGACTGGCGCAGTGTAGGCGGGGCAAGGATGCCAGAAGTCCTGCCCGGGGCGAGGCGGTCCTGAAAAGTAATTTCCTGCTAAGGATTTTAATGCTTCCATTCAGATGCCCTTAACTTCGCTGGCAAAATTAAGAGAGTATTTGTTGGCAAATGCTTGTGGAGAATCTCACTCGGGAGTGCTCTTTCCTGGGTATACTTCCTCATTTTCTGTTTCTATGGAGTCTTTTTTTTTTTTTTGGTACTGGTTCTATTAATACTTTCCACAGGACTGATATTCTTGAAAAGTTGTATAAAACTGTTCAGTGAAACAAACCTAGGATAACGCTATGGTCATTAGATTCAATAAACTGTGTTTAGTAAATCAAACCTATGAGGAACGCAATGGTCATTTTATTTATTTATGTGGGTCAGAGTCTCACTCTCCCAGGCTGGAGAGCAGTGGCACAGTCACAGTCCATCGCAGCCTTGGCCTGCTGGGCTCAGGCATCCTTCCTTCTCAGTCTTCCAAGTAGATGGAGCTACAGATACATGCCACCACACCCTGCTTATTTATTTATTACAGAGATGAGGTCTCGCCAAGTTGCCCAGGCTGATCTTGAATCCCTGGGCTCAGGCAATCCTCTCGTTCCCATCCTCCAAAGTGCTGGGATTACAGGCATGAGCCACCATGCCTGAGTAATCTTGAGCTTTTTAAAGATGAGTATTGGTTGTCTTACCCCTGTGATACATATTGTTTACTTGTGGAGCATAAATATTTTTAGGTAAATCAATTTGACTGAGTTTAAATGAATATGTCTACATGTGATTTTTTTTTTTTTTTTTTTGAGTGAGAATCTCACTCTGTCACCCAGGCTGGAGTGCAGTGGCATGCTCACGGCCATCACCGTCCCAACCTGTTGGGCTCAGATGATCCTTCTGCCTCAGCCTTTCAAGAAACTGGAACCACAGGCATGGGCCACCACACCTGGCTAGTGTGTGTGTGTGTGTGTGGTGTGTGTGTGTGTGCGTGTGCGTGTGCGTGTGCCTCACTCCTGTTGCCCAGGCGGGATTGCAATGGCATGCTCATGGCCACCCCAGCGTGGACCTGGGCTCAGGCAGTTCTTCCGTCTCAGCCTTACAAGTAGCCAGAACTACAGGCACGCGCTACTATGCCCTGCTAATTTTTGATTTATTGTAAAGATGAGATCTTGCCAAGTTGCCAGAGCTCATCTTGAACTCACAGCCTCAGGCAATCCACTCGTCTAGGCCTCCCAAAGTGGTGGAATTACAGACTGAGTCATTGAGCCCAACTGGCTTTTTTTTTTTTAATTTTTTTAAGTCAGGGTATGATCACTGCTCACCACAGCCTCAATGACCTGGGCTCAGGCGATCCTTCCACCGCAGCCTCTCAAGTAGCTGGGACTACAGGTGTATGCCACCGTGCCTGGCTAATTTTTTGTAGAGACAGAGTCTTGTGTTGCCCAGTCTGGTCTTGAATTCCTGGACTGGAGCAGTCCTCCCAACTCAGCTGGTAAGAGTGCTGGAATTTCAGGAATGAGCTACCATGACCAACCTTACTTTCTTCACTAACCAGACTATTTGCCAGGTATTTCTGAAATACCTATGTTGATTTTAAACATTTTTACTTTCCAGATATTATGTAAAAAGACATTAGAATACATTCTGATGCCCAGACTGCCTGGGTCCAGTTCTGCTTATCAAGTGTGACTTGTAATGAGTGGTTTGACCTTTCTTCCTCAGTTTCCATGTTTATACAGAAATATGTGACCTCTCAGGGTATCATATGATATATATGTATAAAGCTTAGTACCCTGCTTATTAGCACATAGCAAAAGTTCAGTAAGTTACCTATTGTTGTTATAAATTATATTTATACATTTAAATGTGATCCTTTTTATACATATTTACAAAAGTTTCTCATATTTCTTTTTTTTTGAGTCAGAATCTTACTCTGTTGCTGAGGCTGGAGTGCAGTGGCACGCTCACAGCCACTGGAGCCTCAGCCCGCTGGGCTCAGATGATCCTTCCACCTCAGTCTTCCAAGTAGCTGGAACTACAGGTGTGTGCCACCATGCCCGGCTACTTTTTTGATTTATTGCAGAGACGAGGTCTTGACGAGTTGCCCAGGCGTCCCAAACCTGTGGGCTCAGGCAGTCATCTCACCTCTGCCTCCCAAAGTGCTGAGATTACAGGCATGAGCCACAGCGCATCTAGTATCTCATATTTCTATGCTGTTTTTTTATAGCTAGTGTCCTAGTCAAAAGTAAATGTTGGCCGGGCTTGGTGGCTCAGCCTGTAATCCCAGCACTTTGAGAGGCCAAGGCAAGTGGATTATCTGAGCCTGCGGGTTCGAGACCAGCCCAGGCAACTTGGCGAGACCTCGTCTCTACAATAAAATAAAAAATAGCCGGGCATGGTAGCATACGTCTGTAGTTCCGGCTACTCAGAAGGCTGAGGCGGAAGGATCGCTGGAGCCCAGGAGGTTGACGCTGGGGTGGCTGTGAGCATGCATGCCACTGCACTCTCCAGCCTAGACAAAGGAGTGAGACTCCAACTCAGAAAAAAAGAAAGAAAAGTAAATGTTTTTACCTTCTAACTTTTATAAAATCTGAGTATTTTTTTCTGCTTTTCATTTGGATGACAGGGAGGGAAGGAAGGGCACTTATATTTAATGAGTGCAGGTACTGTATCGTGCATTGTACCCATCTTATCTCATTAAAAAACTCAACCGTTTGAAGCACCTGATGTTCCTGTTTTTTAGATAAGCAAACCAACGTTTAAAGAGGTTATTTCCTGATCCAAGACATACATTTAATTAAGTGGTAAAATTAGGGTCAGCTGATATTCCAATTTATTTTATTTTTTTGTAGAGATTAGGTTTTACTATGTTGCCCAGGCTTGTCTTAAACTCTGGACTTAAGTGATACTCCCGCCTCTGCCTCCCAAAATCCTTGGATTACAGGAATGAGCCGTTGCATTTGGTCTGATATTCCAATTTATTGGTTTTTTTTTTATTGTTTTGTTTTGTTTTGAGTTGGGGTCTCTGTCTCCCAGGCTGGAGTGCAGTGGCACACTCACAACCACTGCAGCCTCAACCTGCTGGGCTCAGGGGATCCTTCTGCCTCAACCTTCCAAGTAGCTGGAGCTACAGGCAAGCGCCACCATGCCTGGCTACTGATATTCTGATAATTTAAAGTCAGGATACATTTTATAGTAAGTGAGATAAATTGATGTTTATACTGTTGCTTGAGAATTTTAATAAACTGTTTTTTCGGGGGGTTTGTTTGGTTTTTTTGAGTAGGAGTCTCACTCTTTCACCCAGGCTAGAGTATAGTGCATATTCACAGGTGATCCTTCACCTCAACCTTCCATATAGCTGAAAATATAGGCTTGTACCACCACACCTGACTAATTTTTTGATTTATTATAGAGATGAAGTCTCATCATGTTGCCCAGGCTGGTCTCGAACCCTAGGCTCAGGCAATCTCTTGCCTCCACCTCCCAAAGTCCTGGGATTACAAGTGTGAGCTACAGTGCCCAGCTAAGCTATGCTTTTATATTAAAGTTTGGATTGTATATATAACTTTTTTTTTTTTTGGGAGTTGGAGTTGGAGTCTCACCCTATTGCCCAGGCTGGAGTGCAGTGGCATGCTCACAGTCACTTCAGCCTCACTTACTGGGCTCAGACAGTGTTTCCACCTCAGCCTTCCAAGTAGTTGGAACTACGGGTGCACGCTACCATACCCGGCTACTTTTTTTTCTCTTTTTTTCTTTTTTTGTAGAGACGACATCTCGCCAAGTTGGCCAGGCTGGTCTTGAACCTCCGAGCTCAGACAGTCCTCATGCTTGACCTCCCAAAGTGCCACTGGGCCTGGCCTATATTTATAACTTATGTTAAAGAATAATCATGAATATTACTAAAATGTGTAGATCATAACCTTATGTTATTTGTCAGATGTATGTTTTATTCGATACTGGTTTTATTTCTTTTTTCTTTAAGCTGCTAGTCTATGGGGTCCTTACAAAGACATTTGGCAAACAGTGGGAAATGCTCTTTGGAGAAGACAACCTGAAGCTGTTCATCTTCTTGATATGATTTTGAAGAAACACAAACCTGACTTCATCTCATTGTTCAGAAATCCGGTAGGAAATTTTCTTTTATGCTTCTTGGATTTTTGGTTTTGTTTTTTAAGGATTGAGGAAGCAAGTACACTTTTTTTTGTTGTTTTTCTGTTTGTTTTGAGTCAGGATTTCACTCTGTCATCCAGGCTGGAGCGCAGTCATGGCTTTCCACAGCCTTGACCTCTTGGGCTCAAGTGATCTTTGCACCACCATTCCCAGCTGATTTTTTTTTTTTTTTGGTAGAGATGAGGTTTCACTATGTTGTCTAGGCTGATCTCAAACTCTGGACTCAGACAATCCTCCTGTCTCAGCCTCCCAAAGTGCTGGGATTATAGGAGGGAGCCATGGTGTTTGGCCAGCAAGTAAAGTCTTAATGCATGTAAACAAAATATGTTACTAACCAGACATGGTGGCTCACACTTGTAATCTAAGTACTTTGACAGATGGGGGTGAGATGATTGCCTGAACCCAAGGGTTTAAGGCCAGCCTAGGTAACATGGTGGGACATCATTTCTACAATAAATTAAAAAATTAGCCAGTCGTGATAGCATGCACCTGTGGTTCCAGCTATTTGGAAGGCTGAGGCGGAAGGATCACCTCAACCCAGCAGGTCGAGGCTGTGGTGGCCACTGCACTCTAGCCTGGGTGATGGTGAGACTTCGACTAAAAAAATATGTATATATATATGTATATTTGAAGACTAGATTTCGGAAATTTAGTATATTCCAGAAATACTAGCTGACTTAGAATTACTGACCTGTAGTGTTTTTTTGTTTGTTTGTTTGTTTTTAGTTGAAGTCTCATTCTGTTGCCCAGGCTTTAGTGCAGTGGCACGCTCCCGGCCACCGCAGCCTTGGCCTGCTGGGCTCAGGAGATCCTTCCGCCTCAGCCTTTCAAATAGCCAGAACTATAGGCGCATGCTACCACACCTGGCTAATTTTTTATTTATTGTAGAGACGAGGTCTCACCAAGTTGCCCGGGCTGATCTCGAAGCTGCAGTCTCAGGTAATCTACTCGCCTCAGTCTCCCAAAGTGCTGGGATTACAGTCTGAGCCACCGAACCCGGTCTATTGTTTTTTATTTTGAGTCAGAGTCTCATTCTGTTGCCCAGGCTTGTGTGCAGTGACATGCTCACCTGCTGGGCTCAGGTTATCTTCCACCTCAGCCTTTCAAGTGGCTGGAACTACAGGGAAATCACTCCTGGTTAACTTTTTTTTTTTTTTTTGAGTTGAAGTCTCACTGTCACCCAGGCTGTAGGGCAGTGGCATACTACTGGCCACTGCAGCCTCTACCTGCTGGGTTCAAGCGATCCTTCTGCCTAAGCCTCCTAAATAGCTGGACCTACAGACACATCACCATGCCTGGCTAATTTTTTGATTTGTTGTAGAGATGAGGTCTCGCCAAGTTGCCCAAGCTGGTCTCAAGCCCAAGGGCTCAGGCGATCCTTTCACTTTGGCCTCCCAAAGTGCTGGGATTATGGGCATGAACCACCACACCTGGCCTTAATTTTTCTTGATCTGTTGTAGAGACGAGGTCTCACCAAGTTGCCCAGGCTGATATAGAACTTGTGGGCTCAGGCAGTCCTCTCACCTCGGCCTCCCAAAGTGTTGGTTTTACAGACATGAGCCACCTCACCTGGCCACTTGTAGTTATTAATAAAGCTAAGCTGTTAAGATGATTTTTTTTATTTCCAGGTACACTTTAGCATCCTAAATGTTATGTAAATTGTGATAGCAAAACTAACTTGTATATCATTAATTACTGAGTCTTTAAATTCTTGGCAACAGGAACAGAGTACTTACGTGGAAGAGATTCAAATTTGGAAACTCTTTTTCTTGTTGTTTGGCATGTTTATATGAGGAGGGACCAAAAAAAAAAAACAGAATTATTTTTTTGGACGGTAGGCCCCTTGTAGTGCAGGCTTCCCTAGTAGGTAAGTGTTCTAGGAACCCACTGGCAACATTATTGTGTGAGGCTGCATTCAACTTCAGTGACTTTTTTTGGAGATTCAGCCTGTTTGCCCGTTTCATCATGGGTGAGTTACAAGCACACCTGCTGACATCACCCTGAGTGTTCAGCAGTTTTGACCAAACACAACTTGACTCCTGTGCCCTACCCTTCCTGTTCGCCCAATCTTACCCTGAGTGACTTTTATTTTTTGGTTTGTTTTCCTGGATGAAAAAAGCCCTCAAAGGGAAATGTTTTGCTGATACGAAAGAGGTGAAACAAAAAATGACAGAAGCACTAAAAGACATCAGAATTGATGAGTTCAAAAACATTTTGTGCAGTGGAAAAGGTACCTCGATAGGTGTATTGCATCAAATGGGAGAGTACATTGAAGGTAACTGAAATTTAAACATTTAAGAATAAATACACAATTTCATTTATTTTATTTTTTTATTTTTATTTTGAGTCAGAGTCTCACTCTGTCACCCAGGCTAGAGTGCAGTGGCACACTCAGAGCCACCACAGCCTCAACCTGCTGGGCTCAGGTGATCCTTCTGCCGCAGTCTTCCAAGTAGCTGGAACTACAGTGACGCACCACCATGCCCAGCTAATTATTTGATTTATTATAGAGATGAGATCTCACCAAGTTGTGCAGGATGGCCTCGAAACTGGGCTCAGGCAATCCTCTCACCTCGTCTGGGATTATAGGCATGAGCCACCGTGCCCAGCAAATACATAATTTTATATAAATTTTGTTCTTGGGGAAGGGTTCCTCCTCATATACAACAAGATTTACAGCAACACCATGTATTTACGGGATTGTGTTACAAGAAATGGCTTTTTGCTTTTTCAGCGTTAGGTTTTTTAGTTTTCTTTAGTAGAAAGAGAACTAACCTGGGAGCCAGGTCAGCTGAGTTCCAGTCTTGGATCTACCACTAGAGAGTTGTATAATCACAGACAAGTTACCTGGATGTCAGTTTTCCTATCTGTCATAGAGAAACTGGATTCACTGATCTGTGAGGTGACTCTATACTGTATGTTATTTGTTAAATAATTAAACCAAGGCCAGGCACAATGGCTCAAGCCTGTAATCCCAGCACTTTGGGAGACTGAGGCAAGAGTATGACCTGAGCCCACTGGTTCGAGACCAGCATTTGAAGACCTTTTTTAAAATTAAATATGTAATTGAAAAAGTTTCTTAGAAACTTGAAAAATAGTATACTACTATTTTGTGTGTTTTCTTCAAATTTTGTAGTTCAGCGTTTAGCAGAAACAGTTACTGAGAAGGTAGTTTTGAGCCAGGTGAGGTGGCTCATGCCTGTAATCCCAGCACTTTGGGAGATGGAGACAAGAGGATTGCCTGAGCCCACAGTTTTGAGACCAGTCTGGGCAACATGGCTACAATAAATAAAATCAGCTGGGCGTGCTTGCGAATGCCTGTAGCTCCATTTACTTGGAAGGCTGAAGTGGAAGGATCGCCTGAGCCCAACAGGTTGAGGCTGCAGTGGCCGTGAGCATGCCACTGCACTCCAACCTGTGTGACAGATTGAGACTGACTCAAAAAAAAAAAAAAAAAAAAGAAGGTTGTTTTGGGATAAAAAGTTGAGGGTAATACAAACTGTTACTTCATATTCTAGGTGAGGTAATAGATGATCTGATTCTAGGTGATGTGATTAGAAATACTTGTTAGTCGTGTTAGCAGGCTGCGTTATCATGAATAAATTTCTGTAAGTGACACTTTGAGATGTTGTCTCCAATGTGCTATTTTCATAGTGATGATAATTTTATCTTTGTAGCCAAAAAATGTTCAACAGCATGAGAAGGTTCAGAAAGCTAGTACAGAGGGAGTCGCCATTCAGGGTCAACAGGGAACCCGACTTCTTCCTGAGCAACTCATCAAAGAAGCTTTTATTCTCAGTGACCTCTTTGATATTGGAGAGTTGGCAGCTGTTGAGCTTCTTCTTGCTGGTAGGTTGACATTGAACTGAAACTATGATAAAGTAGTGCAGAATTCTAAAATTATTCACTCGTAGTTTAAAATAGTATGTTGTTTAGATCCCATAATAATTTTTTTTGTGGGGGGGTTGGAGTCTCATTCTGTCACCTAGGCTGGAGTGTAGTGGCACGCTACTCACAGCCACCACAGCCTTGACCTGCTGGGGTCAGGCAATCCTTCTGCCTCACCCTTCCAAGTAGCTGGAACTACAGGCACACACGATCACACCCGGCTAATTTTTGGATTTATTGTAGAGATGAGGTCTTGCCAAGTTGTCTGACTGGTCTTGAACCGATGGGCTTAGGCAATCCTCTCACCTCGGCCTTCCAAAATGCTGGGATTATAAGCGTGAGCCACCATGCCCAGCCAGATTCCATAATAATTTCTAACCATATAGTTTGACAAAACTATATTCAAAATATTTCTTTTGTTTATCTTTAATTAAAGGAAAGACTTCAACTTAGTAATTAGAGTTGTTAGAAGTAATTGAACTGTTTTTAGATATGTTTTTACATGCTTATTTACTAACAGAATAATTGGTTGCATCTCAGGAGTTTTATAGCACACAGCATTGCCATATAGTGAATAGTAAGGTACAGTCATTGCTTTTTTGGAGTTTCTTTTTGAGAGAATGATTCAGATAATGAATTAATAGATAAAAAATAAGATAATTTTAGTAATACCGAGTACTAGGGAGAAAATAAAATAGTTGGATTTTATAGAAAATAAAGTAATGGGATATAGAGAGATGGGGCTAATGGGGTACCTAGAGGAGGCCTCACTGAGATGGAGGCATTTGACCCAAGACCCAAATGATGTGAAGATGCCAACCAGACATGTTAGGGAAGGCTATTTTGGGCAGAACAAGAAGCAGGTGCCTGAGGTGGGGAGAAAGGAATATTTGAGGGTAAAAAGACCATTGTGGCTGGAGAGACAAGATTGGGTGGAGTGCCGAGGAAAATGTGGATACAGCAGGAATCAGATCATGTTTTATTTTGCAGGCCATGAAAGTTACTTGGATTTTATTCCAATTGCAATGGAAAGTTGTTGATGAGGACTTCAAGCAGAAACATTACATAGCCCAGAATAATTTTGAAATTATTTCTCTGGCTGCTGTACAGAGAAAGGATAGAAATTTCCATAAAATAAGGAGTTCATTTTAAGCATAACAGAGCCATGTGAAGAAAATATGGGTGTTTTGGTTGAACAGAAGTTTAGTGTGTCTAAAGATACCACATGGCTGCCAAAGTTCTTTTTTGGCCTAAGACTGCATTAAAAGATGTATAACATCAAGAATAAGGAAGGCGGTTGAATTTGGTAGAGGAGATGGTACGGAGACATGCGTGAGTTTTGAGTTTATCTCAGACTGTCATTTGACAAACGTTTATTCTGTACCTACCATGTGCCAAACACTGTGGTAAGATTATTCTAGCAATATAGAGATTAATAAAACTTCAACAGTTGTAATGAAGCTCATTGTCTATTAATTGAGAAAAATGTCAGAAAAATAATATTGACATAATTAAGTGCATTAATGCAAGGTTGTGCAAGATTTAGAAATGGTCTCAAGAGAAGGGGATTAAATTGATCTTCGACCGTCTTCACAAAGAGTGGGAAGTTTAAGGTAGATACTGCAAAATGAGTAAGCATATATCAGGAGGAATAGTTGTGTGTTCAGAAGGATGTAGGGTATCCAGGTAGACGTTGCCTGTGCAGGAATTGAAACAAGGTGATGAATTTGGGGAACTAAACTGAAGAGGGTGGAGTGGAGAGGAGTGATTGGAGTAAGGGGAGAAGAAAACTTAAAAAAAAATTACTATAAAAAAACCAAAAGTGAAACACATTTAAAGGATAACAATTAAAAGGGGGAGTTAATTTGAAATGTTAAAAAAAGGTTATTTTCAGAGAAGTTTTTGAGGGAAGAAGCTTCCAAATTTTTGAAAGATTCCATGTGAGAGTGAATAAATGATTATTGAATAAAATTAGATTCGGTGGACAACAGTGAGACCAGAAGATTCTCACCCAATATATGGAAATCACAGAGGAAGGTGAAATTGAGAATTTGGACAATGGTAAATTCATGTTATTGCTGGTATTCCAGCATAGATTGGATGGCCCCTTGTGTATATTGTGCAAGAGATAAAACAGCAGGTGGACTTTTGAAATAGAGAACCCTGTGGCTCCTTAAACCTTAAGCTTCTGTGATTCTTTGACCTGAACATCGGTATCGTGATTTTTGTCACATTCTAAACACGTGTTTATTTACTACGTTATTTCTCCACTTTCTTTCTTAGGAGAGCACCAGCAGCCACATTTTCCTGGCCTTACCAGAGGATTAGTAGCTGTCCTTTTGTACTGGGATGGAAAGCGGTGCATTGCAAATTCCCTGAAAGCCTTGATACAATCTAGACAAGGAAAGACATGGACCTTAGAACTGAGGTCTGTTTGCTTCTTGGAATTTCAGAGGTTAATTTGAAATTACTTAAGGAATTACAATTTTAGGACCAGGCTCTGTGGCTCATGCCTGTAATCCCTTATCACTTTGGGAGGTGGAGGTGAGCGGATTGCCTGAGCCCAGGGGTTTGAGACCAGCCTGGGCAACTTGGCGAGAGCTTGTCTCTACAATAAATCAAAAAATTAACCAGATGTGGTAGCATGCACCTGTAGTCCCAACTGTCTGAAAAGCTGAGGTGTAAGGATCACCTGAGCCCAGCAGATGGAGACTGCAGTGACTGTGAGTATGCCACTGCATGCCAGCCTGAGCGACAGAGTGAGATTCCAACTGAAAAATAAATAAAAATTTCCGGGGCAACCCCTTCATGTCCCCTCCCTCTCTGTCCTCCCAATACATCTCGCTTTCGCAACAACAACAGAAATTCCCTTTAGTGTATATAATTTAAGTAAAATATGTGACTTGAGCAGTATATTTCCTTAGTCCGCTAAGAATGATGCAACAGTTTAAATGTGCTATATTTTGTTTACAAATAAAAATAATTCAATTGTTTCTGGTTAGAAGTTTGATGATCTAGAAATGATAGGAGGTTATAGTTTGCCCTGGTAGTTTTCAGTAATGTGACATTATTGTCAAAAGAGCATTTGCTGTTATCTGTTATTGCAAGAATTATAAGCAGTATTGTTTTATGTAGCTTCATTTATTGATTTCTTTTCATTACAGTCCAGAGCTGGCTTCCATAACAACACACTTTACAAATGAACTGATGGAACAAGGATTGACTTATAAAGTCCTTACTTTGGTGTCGCAGATTGATGTGAATAATGAGTTTGAGAAACTACAGCGAGAGAGAGGTTTGGGCAGTGAAAAACATCGCAAAGAGGCAAGGGTTCAGTGAAATACAGAATTCTTAAGTTGTCTGTATCAAATTTCAAGAGGCAGAAACATCAATCGACAGTCTGTTCTTCGGATATAGAGATAGGAAAATAGCAATGCATTTTTTTGGTTACGCTTTTTATTGTATTGAGTTTTTATTTTTTTAGGAAGAATTATGTAACTGACATCATGCCTAAGTGCCACTTTACTAATTATTTGTATTATTTCTCATTGACCCATAATAATTGTACATATTTAAAGGGTACAGTGGTGCAGAGTGATATTTCAATACGTATATACAATGTGCAATGATCAAATCACGATAATTAGCATTGCCATCACCTCAAACACTTACTATTTCTTTGTGTTGGGAACATTCAAAATTTGCTCTTCTAGCTATTTGAAAATATAGTATACAATAAATTATGAGCTATAGTCACTTAATAATGCATATTAAAGTACATAGTCAGCTGTGTCCGTGAAATTGACTTATACTTATTTCAGCTTCTGTAGTCATTTATGTGCCATTCTAGTTCTTTTTCTGAAATGAATCTTTGAGAAATTGGTCATCCCAATTTCTTAAGAATTTAAGGATAAGGAGAAGACAGTAGGATTTGTTCAGAATTCCAAAGGTGAGATGTTAGGATCACTGGTATATGTAGGTTTATTTCATTAACCTATATAGTATATACTTTGAAATAAGATGAGGCTGCACTGTAATTTTTTTACACTGATAATCATGTTTTTCTTTCTAGGTTTCTGATCTCATCAAGGAGTGTAGGCAGTCTCTGGCAGAAAGCTTGTTTGCCTGGGCTTGTCAGTCACCTTTAGGCAAAGATGACACCCTCCTCCTTATTGGACATCTGGAAAGAGTGACAGTTGAGGCTAATGGCTCACTGGATGCAGTGAACCTGGCTCTTCTTATGGCACTACTTTACTGCTTTGACATCAGTTTTATAGAACAAAGCACAGAGGAACGAGATGGTATTGAATTGTGTATCTTTCCATACGCTTATTTTTTTTACATCAGGTTTACCAGCCTGGGAAGCATAGCGAGACCCCATCTCTACCAAAAAAGTTAGCCTAGCCTGTTTCGCATACCTATAATTTGAGGCAGGGCGGAAGCCTTAAAGAGGCTGAGGCAGGAGGATCACTTGAGCCCAGAAGATTAAAGCTGCAATCAGCCATGATCATGTCATTGTACAATATAGCCTGATTAACAGAGCAAAACCTTGTCTCCAATAAAATGAGACTCAAGCCGGGTGTGGTGGCTCACGCCTATAATCCCAGCTTGAAGAGGCCGAGGTGAGAGGATTGCCTGAACCCACAGGTTTGAGATCAACCCTGGCAACATGGTGAGACCTCATCTCTACAATAAATAAAAAAATTAGCTGGGCATGGTGGCACATGTCTCTGGTTCCAGCTACTCAGAAGGCTGAGGTGGAAGGATCACCTGAGCCCAAGCAGGTCAAGGCTGCAGTGGCCGTGAGTGTGCCATCGGACTCCAGCCTGGGTGAACGAGTGAGACTCGGACTCAAAAAAAAAAAAAAAAAATGATGGTTGATATTTTAACTGTTAAAAAGTTGTTCTGTTTCTGTGTGTAATTCATCCATATTTGAATAATTAGGTAAAAGATTACATTTTAAAAATAATCATAAGCCTATTTCTGTTTTTTTGGTATTTGGAATGAAAGTTTTAACAGATGTATAATACATGTTCCTGAGTTATACATGCCTGGTTTAGTTCATTGCATATTTCTTTACTATTTATAAACACTTTCAAAATTTTCATGAAAATATTCTAAGAGATGACTAATTTTAGTAATATGTCATCTTTGATATATATTTGCTATGAAGTAAATACTTTTTTTTTTTTTTGAGTCGGAGTCTCACTCTGTCACCCAGGCTGGAGTGGAATGGCATACTCGCGGCCACCATAGCCTTGATTTGCTGGGTTCAGGCAATTCTTCCACCTCAGCCCTCCAAGTGCCTGGATCCATAGGCGTGTGACGCTACACCTGGCTAATTTTTTTTATTTATTGTAGAGATGAGGTCTTTCCAAGTTGTCCAGGCTGGTCTCTAACCCCTGGGTTCAGGTAATCCTTTTGCCTCGGCCTCCCAAAATGCTGGGATTATAGGCGTGAGCCATCATGCCTAGTCTAATTTTTTGATGTCTAAATTGCATTGATTAATGTATTTTTTTATTTAAAATTTTTTTTTAGTCTAAGTCTCACTCTTGTTCAAGCTGAAGTGCAGTAGCATAATCATGGCTCACTGCAGCCTCAAACTATTAGTCTCAGTTGTTCCTTCTGTCTCAGCCTCCAAAGAGGCTGATACTACTATAGGCATGCGCCAGCACACCTGACTAATTTTTTAATTGTTTGTAGAGATGAGGTCTTGCTATATTGCCCAAGCTGGTCTTGAACTCCTGGACTAAAGCAGTCCACCTTCCTCAGCCTCCCAAAGTGGTGAGACAACAGATGTGAGCCATCGCACCAGGCTCATTTATATTTTAGATTTTATTTGCATAGAAGAAAGGGCTGTATCTTTTCTCTAGTTTGTTTATAGTACACTTAGGAAAATCACTGAAAATAATGAAATTAAAATTTTGGATTGTTGTCTTTTTCGTTTTTAGTGTGTATACAAACCATTTCAGTAGTGTACTTTTTGGAATATTAAACATTAATGTTAGTCATCATTCTTCTGTGAGCTTGCTTAGATTTTCTGATTTTTAGACATTCCTATATATCAAAAGTAAGAATTTATCTTCTGTTTGGTAAAGTGATCTGTTTTTCTGTTTTCAGATATAATTAATCAACTTCCACTGTTGACAGAGAGACAGTACATTGCAACAATTCACTCTCGTCTTCAAGACTCACAACCCTGGAAATTGCCTGGGCTCCAAGCCACTGTTAGACTTGCGTGGGCACTGGCATTGAGGGGAATATCCCAGCTACCTGATGTGACAGGTAAATTGAGTTTAGGTAATTTTGTTATGAGAAATACTATGTCAACACTTAATGAAATTTTGGAAGTGATATTATCTTTGACATATAGAAAGACATCTTCAGTTATATTAAACTTTGTAATGTAGAAGTAAAATACAGATCTTTTTTAACCCCTTGTCTAACAGAAGATATTATGTGAAATATTACTTTACTTTCTTTTTTTTGAGTTGGAGTCTCACTCTGTTGCCCAGACTGGAGTGCCGTGGCCGCTCCCAGCCACCGCAGCCTCAACCTGCTGGGCTCCGGCGATCCTTCTGCCTCAGCCTTCCAAGTAGCCGGAATTACAGGCATGTGCTACCACGCCCGACTGATTTTTTGATTTATTGTAGAGATGAGGTCTCGCTGCCCAGGCGGGTCTTGAACCCGCGGGCTCAGGCAATCCACTCACCTCAGCCTCCCAAAGGCGCGGGATTACAGGCTGAGCCACCGAGCCCGGCAATATTATGTGAAATATTACTTTACTTTCTTGGAGCCAGTGGCAATGATCTTTTGCCCTTTTTTTTTTTTTTTTTTTCCTTTTGAATTAGTCTCACCTGCTGGGCTCAGGTGAACCTTCTGCCTCAGCCTTCCAAGTAGCTGGAACCACAGGCATGTGCCACCACAACCGGCTAATTTTCCTGATTTATTGTAGAGAGGAGGTCTTGCCATGTTGCTCAGACTGGTCTCGAAACCCTAAACTCAGGCAATCCTCTCACTTACTCCTCCCAGAGTGCTGGGATTATAGGCATGAGCCACCCTACCCGGTCCTCTTTTGCCTTTAGAGTAAAAGCTTAAAATTTGAAATGACAGCATCACATTAAATGTATTTTTTAGCTGGGTGTGGTTGCTCACACCTGTAATCCCAGCAATTTGGGAGGCCAAGGTGAGAGGATTGCTTGAGTCTAGGAGTTTGAGACCAAGCTGGGCAACACAATGAGACCTCATTTTCCATTTAAAGATACATAAATATTTTTTTAATTAAGGTATACTATTTCATTTTTATACATTTTCCTTCTTGGTTCACAAAACAATTTTTTTACTTGTGTCAAATTAAAAATGAGTTTTTTTTTTTTTTTAAGTTGGAGTCTCACTCTGTTGTCCAGGCTGGAGTGCAGTGGCTCACTTACGGCCACCCCAGCATCGACCTGATGGGCTCCGGCGATCCTTCCACCTCAGCCTTCCAAATAGCCGGAACTACAAGTGTGCACTACCATGCCTGGCTATTTTTTTTTTTTTTTTTACTTACTGTAGAGACATGGTCTTATCAAGTTGCCTGGGTTGGTCTCAGACCTGCAGGCTTAGACAATCCACTTGCCTCGGCCTCCCAAAGTGCTGGGATTACAGGCTGAGTCACTGAGCCCGGCCAATTTTTTTTTTTTAAAGTTGGAATCTCACTCCGTCAGCCAGACTGGAGTTCAGTGGCACACTCATGGCCACTCCAGCATCAACCTGCTGGACTCTGGCGATCCTTTCCCCTCAGCCTTCTAAGTAGCCGGGACTACAGGCATGCACTATCACCTGACTGGTTTTTTGATTTATTGTAGAGACGAGGTCTCACCAAGTTGCCCGGGCTGGTCTCAAACCCGTGGGCTCAGGCATTCCACTCGCCTCGGCTTCCTAAAGTGCTGGGATTACAGGCTGAGCCACTGAGCCCAACCGAAAAAAAAAAAATGAATTATTTTTAAAAACAATGTATTAGAAAGGAAATATTTAGGTCATTGGAGAACAGATGTGGAATTCTGACTTTTAACAGTCTGTTAATCCAGTATAGCATTTTCTGTTCTACTATTTACATTCATATAATTACCATGCTAGTAATGCTTTACCCAGCGAAGTGAGAACTGTGCTTGTAATTTGGAGCCCAGAGAGTCATCACCTCTGTAAGTTTTTATATTAAATCTGGAGAGGTTTTATTCAAGTTTATAATTCATGTCAGTGTTTTCTAGTCCCAGTCCAATACCTTTTTTTTTTTTGAGTTGTAATCTCATTTTGTCACCCAGGCTGGAGTGCAGTGGCACACTCACAGCCACTATAGTCTCAAACTGCTGGGCTCAGGGGATCCTTCCACCTGAGCCTTACAAGTAGCTGGAACCCATAGGCACACACCATCATGCCCGCTTAAATTTTCTTGATTTATTGTGGAGATGGGGTCTCACCAAGTTGCCCACCTGGTCTCAAACCCATGAGTTCAGGCAGTCCTCTCACCTTGCTCTTCCAAAGTTCTGGGATTATAGCCATGAGCTACTGCGCCCGGCCTCCAGTATCTTATCAGTTGTATAATTCCAGAAAAATTTTGTTCACTAGTTTGTCATTTTTTCCCAAGAGATTTCCAGAAAGCTTTTTTTCTGGTGTTAAGAATCTTTTTTTGGCCACTTAAAAAATATATATATATAAGGATATGTCACCCAAACCGGAGAAAGTGAGGACCAGTGGAGGCCCCAACTTTACCTGCATGAAGCCTACTTGTTAATCCTGACTTGTACCTCACATATCTATGATAAAAATATAAAAATAAAAGCTTTCTAAAATTATATATATTAACGCTGATAGATAGCTAATTAGAGTTTTACACTCATATAAATTCTGTTTCTTAGCTGTACATACTCTTCATTTAGAGGTCTTACCTCATGCTTTTCTGGCATGAAGTTACTCTTTAAACTTTCAAGTGTCTGTGTGATTATTAAATTCTTACACAGTAATTTCCCATACTGTTGCCCCCATCTTGAGAGGCTCAATAGAATATGCTATGATTTGCTGTAGAATGAACAGTAAATAAAGTTTAGGAATCACAACCCTGGTCTCAGTTCCCAGATCTTTGGCTACTTAATACCTTTGATTTTATGTACTCATACCCTTTTTTACTAAATAAAGTATTATTATTTCTAAAATATGAAATTTTTTTTGCTAATTTACATTTTAAAAATTCCTGGAAAAGATGAATAGCTTATTTTGCATTACTGAAATAGTAACATTTTCAAATAATCCAGACTAGTAGGATATCAAATTTGAAAAATTAGTTTCTACTCTCTTTACAGATTTCTGGAAAGTTTATCAAGTATATTCATTCTTATTTTATGAAAAGCATGTTTGGAGTTTCACTGAAATACAGAATTTTAGTGTATTGCTAATATTATTATCTCAATTTATATTTATATATAGTTTATATCTGAAGATATTAGTAATGCCTTATTACCTAAATGATTTTCAAGAACTAATTGTTTTTTTTTCTGAGTTGGTGTCTCTGTTGCCCAGTCTGGAGTGCAGTGGCACACTCACAGCCACCCCAGCGTTGACCTGCTGGGTGATCCTTCTTCCGCCTCAGCCTTCTAAGTAGCCAGAACTACAGGCGTGTGCTACCATGCCCGACTAATTTCTGATTTATTACAGAGGCGAGGTCTTGCCAAGTTGCCTGGGCTGATCTCGAGCCTGCAAGCTCAGGCAATCCACTTGCCTCGGCTTCCCAAAGTGCTGGTATTACAGAAGAGCTAATTTTTAAATTAATTATCTTACGACTTTAATTCCAGTGTTTTCAAATCTTGTGGCAGTTTGGAATTCGTTGTTGTTGTTGTTGTTGATATTATTATTATTTTGAGTTGGAGTCTCACTCTGTCACCCAGGCTGGAGTGCAGTGGCACACTCACAGTCACCGCAGCCTTGACCTGTTGGGTTCAGGTGATACTTTCGCCTCAGCCTTCCAAGTAGCTGGAACCACAGGCATGTGTCACCGTGTCCAGCTGATTTTTCAATTTATTGTAGAGACGAGGTCTTGCCATGTTGTTCAGTCTGGTCTTAAACCTCTGAGCTCAAGTAATCCTCTTGCTTCCGTCTCCCAAAGTGCTGGGATTGCAGGCATGAGCCACTGCATATCATCATTATTATTATTATTTGTTTATCATTATTACTATTATTCTGAGTCAGAGTCTCACTCTATTACCCAGGCTGCAGTGCAGTAACATGCTCACAGCCACTACAGCCTCGACCTGCTGGGCTCAGGTGATCTTTCTGCTTCAGCCTTCCAAGTAGCTGGAACCACAGGCACTCACATCACCTTGTCCGACTCCTTTTTTGATTTTTTTGTCATGATGAGGTCTCACCAGGTTGCCCAGGCTGGTCACAAACCCCTGCACAATCAGTCCTCTCACCTCAGCCTTCCAAAGTGCTAGGACTATAGGCATGAGCCACCTCGACTGACGAGTATTTAATTTTTAGGATAACAACACCCTGACTACAGTAACTGCCAGCAAAGAATTTGTAGTCTATTTAAAGAGATACAATACATACACAAGAAAATATGGATAGTAACTGTAAGTAATCAAGAAGTATAGACAGTGTTTCAAAACAGATCTCTCAAGTTTAATTTTCATCAGTTATGATATTGTGAAGAGCATGTGTTTTTCTAATGCACATTTTTAGTTCTTTGGGGTTTGTGAGTCAATTACAGTTATACGTAGTCTTTGTGTGTGTGCATATGCTAGAAGGCTGGGAAGATCTTTGAACCATCATCAAAGTATTATGGGATATAATCTGGGTTAATGACTTTTCCTCCCTGTACTGTTTTTGAAAATATATTTTTAGCTTTGGCTGAATTCACAGAAGCAGATGAAGCAATGGCAGAGCTTGCGATTGCTGACAGTGTTTTCCTGTTCCTCACTGAATCCGTAGTGGTGTCAGAAAACTTTTATCAGGAGGAATTTTATATTCGTAGAATTCATAATCTCATCACAGATTTCCTTGCACTTATGCCAATGAAGGTAAGTATAATTTGGCATAAATAAATAGTGGAAGAAATTTATAAAATAGTTACTTTTTTTTTCCACGAAGAGAATCAGAGTAGAATTTTATAAAATAATTTAAAACTAACTAGCTATATGTTTTGAAAACAAATAAGTTTTTAATATTGACTAAAGTTAGATAGTAGTTGTGTTACATATTGAGAATCAGTTTGTGACTCATGAAAATGAAATAAGCACCATTAAATGGGAATAAGTCTAAGAAGAAAAATGTGAAGACAAATAAATAGGAGGTTTACCCTCTGCCAGCAAAGAATTTATAGTCTATTTAAAAAGATACAATGCATGCACAGGAAAATATAGATAATAACTAAGTCGAGAAGTATAGACTGTAAATTACAGTTGATTTATTTAGGCTAAGGATAGCTCACTAAGGACTAGGATAGCAACCTTGAAGGACTTGAAAGGGATAGGCTAGCATCAGAATGTGGGTGGGAAGAAGCCTGGTAATCTTTTCATTTTATATTATTTATTTTATTTATTTATTTTTTGAGTAGAAGTCTCACTCTGTCCCCCAGGCTGAGTGCAGTGGCTCGCTCATAACCACCCCAGCATTGACCTGCTGGGCTCCAGCAATTCTTCTGCCTCAGCCTTCCAAGTAGCCAGAGCTACAGGCTCACGCTACCACACCTGGCTAATTTTTTTATTTATTATAGAGACGAGGTCTCGCCAAGTTTCCTGTACTGGTCTCAAACCCATGGGCTCAGACAATCCACTTGCCTTGGCCTCCCAAAGTGCTGGGATTACAGGCTGAGCCACCGAGCCTGGCCATCTTTTCATTTTATACTTGCAAAAATTAATACTTAAGAAAGTTAAGGCTGAAAAGTTTAGTAGTCCAGGTGGGATTTTGTTTATGGAAAGATAATAATCGTCTGGAAAGATGAAGTGTGAGAGGAATTCGGATAGCACACCCTAAATGGCTTGAATAAGGAAAATAGTGAATTTATTCACACAATTCTGGGATACTGGAATTTTTAAATATAGGACTGTTTAGATAACTCGTTTTTTCAATAAGCTTTGTATCTGTCAGAATTTGTCCATTTTATTCATATTATCAGATTGATTGGCATAAATCTATTCCTAATATTTCTATGTTCTACTTTTTGTTTCTGTAGATCTGCATATAATGTTTTCTCTTTATTTCCTAATATTGGTCATTTGTGTCTTCTCCCTCTGTTCTTCATTAATCTGGCTAGAGGTTTATCTATCTTACTGATCTTTCCAGTGAATCAGCTTTTGGCTACACTGACTTTTAAATATTTTGTTTCACTGTTACTGATTTTCATTCTTTATTATTTTACTTGTTTTGCTTTGGGTTTTATTTGCTCTTTTCATTTTGTTTGTTTGTTTCTTTCTTTCTTTCTTTTTTTTTGAGTCGGAGTCTCCCTCTGTCACCCAGACTGGAGTGCAGTGGCATGATCACGGCCTCCGCATCCTCGACCTGCTGGGCTCAGGTGATCCTTCTGCTTCAGCCTTCCATGTAGCTGGAACCACAGGTGCACACCACCACACTTGGCTAATTTCTTGATTTATTGTAGAGATGAGGTCTCTCCATGTTGCCCAGACTGGTCTCGAACCTATGGGCTCAGGCAATCCTCTTACCTCTGCCTCCTAAAGTGCTGGAATTACAGGTGTGAGCCACCATGCCTGGCCGATTTTTTTTTTTTTTTTTTTTAGGGAGAAGTAGTTTCTTATTTCTCTAGGCATTTAGTTCACACAAGAAGGTATTGTAAGGTAGTGATTCTCAACTAGGACTATAGTCCTCTTCAGAGCGTTTTGCTCTGAAAGAAAAAAAATGAAAAGAGCAAATTAAATCCAAAGCAAAACAAGTAAAATAAATAAGCAGGATCAGTTTTACTTGTTGCAATGACTAGTGTTGTTATGAATAGTTATTAGGTAATTCTAGGGATGCTAAATCTCCTGCAAAGTTTGGGCTAATCCAACCCAATGAAGAAATGTTACGTACAAATATCAGTAATGTTCCCTATTTCAAACACTATGGTTAACTGCAGCTTCTCTAAAGTGGAAAATGCAATGAAATTTTAAAATGTTACATATTTTGGATAATAATATTGCAGTAAAATTCCTAGCATATTTCTTCATGCTACTAAAGTGGAAAAGATATTTAAACAATGTTTATCTTGTATGTAATCGCTTTAAAACAGGCCCTGATTTTTTTATTTTATTATTAGCCCATATATAATAAACCTACATGTTAAACTGTATCTAATAAACCTAATAGGTGAAACAGCTGAGGAATCGGGCAGATGAAGATGCTCGAATGATTCACATGAGTATGCAGTTGGGTAATGAACCCCCAATTTCACTTAGGAGGGATCTGGAACACTTAATGCTCTTGGTAAGCCATCATGTTAGAAGCTTGTCATATCTCCCTCGCTTATTTTTCTCTAACTTTGGACAATTTTAGGTCTAATGCTTTATTTATTTGTTTTGAGTTGGAGTCTTACTCTGTCGCCCAAGCTGGAGTGCAGTGGCATACTCACGGCCACCGCAGCCTCAACCTGCTGGGCTCAGATGATCCTTCTGCCTCAGCCTTCCAAGTAGCTGGAACTAAAGACATGTGCCACCACTCCAGGCTAATTTTTTTGTTTTTATTTGTTGTAGAGATGAGGTCTTGCCAAGTTGCCCAGGCTGGGCTCAAACCCATGGGCTCAGGCAATTCTCTCGTTCGGTCTCCCAAAGTGCTGGGATTATAGGTATGAGCCACCGCAACGGGCCAAATCTAATACTTTAAATTCACAAGAGATTTCAGTACAAATGTACTTTTTAATTTAAAGTAATTCTTTAGTCATAGGCATTTTCCCACAGTGTTTATTTACTCTTTGCAGATTGGTGAGCTATATAAAAAGAATCCCTTTCATTTGGAGCTTGCTCTCGAATATTGGTGTCCTTCAGAGCCTCTTCAGACTCCAACTATTATGGGTTCTTACCTAGGGGTGGCTCATCAGCGACCTCCTCAACGCCAGGTGAGTCTTTAGGTTTTCTTCTTTTATAATCTGGTACTGTAATTGGGAATCTTAGTTGTTATTCTCTGATGTTATTGCTTTTAACACAAATGACCGTAGTGTAATCTTTAGAAAGTTACACTTTTCTCTTTTATTTAAGAAAATTTGAAACCCTTAAATTTAAGTTCTGATCATTTTGGAGCTATAGTCAACTCTTTATTAGAAACTAGACATGTGAGACAGAAAGGCATCTAGTTTCTTTATGTAACTCTTATTTGAGTTTTGTTAGTAAATTTGTCTTCTATAGACATGACAATAACTAATATACATAATTCTTACCAAGTGGGGAAGATAGGAAAGGTACAGGTATTAAAGAAAAAGGTTTTAGCCTGGCGTGGTAGCTTACACCTGTAATCCCAGCACTTTGGGAGGTGGAGGCGAGAGGATTGCCTGAACCCATGGGTTCGAGACCAGCCTGGGCAACTTGGTGAGACCTCATCTCCACAATAAATAGAAATTAAAAAAATTAGTCGGGCAGGTGCTTGCCTGTCTTTCCAGCTGCTTGGAAGGGTGAGGTGGAAGGATCACCTAAGCACAACAGGTCAAGGCTATGGTGGCCTTGAGTGTGCCACTGCACTCCAACCTGGATGACAGTGAGACTCCTAATCAAAGAAAATCAAAAGAAAAAGTTTTAGAAATTTTAATTGATGGCAAAATTCTTATGCACGTGTAGATAATGTAGACAAAGTTCATTTTATATCCTATATTAACTAAGTTTGATGAGTGGAAGCAAATAAAATTGATTTCCATATAATATTCATTTTCTCCAGGTTTCTGTTCTAGAAACATTCGTGATGCATATTTTTAATTTAGTAACTTTTTTAAAAACTGTATTTCTTATATTTATTGTTTCAGTTTTTTCCCGCTTAAATGTTTTAGAAAAGAATTTAGGTTAAAATTTTAAGTTAAAAAAATCTGCATTATGAAAAATTTAAAAGATACAGAACAAATATAAAGATACAGACACATCAAGACATCTTAATTTTACATGCCAAATTAACTTCTTGCTATGTTTGCTTTATTTATTTTTTAGTCAGAATCTCATTCTGTTGCCCAGGCTGGAGTGCAGTGGTTCACCATGGCCACCGCAGCCTCAACTTGCTGGGTTTAGACTATCCTCCCACCTCAGCCTTTCAAGTAGCTGGAACTACGGCTACATGCCACCATGCCAGGCTAAATTTTTGATTTATTGTAAAGCTGAGGTCTCACCAAGTTGCCCAGGCTAGTCTCACGCCCCTGGGTTCAAACAATCCTCTCACCTTCGCCTCCCAAAGTTTCAGAATTATAGGCATGAGCACAGACAGCTCTTATTATTTTTATTTTAATGTAAATTGTAGACAACAATTTTTTTTTTTTGAGTTGAAATCTCACTCTGTCTCCCAGGCTTAAGTGGAGTGGCACGCTCATGGCCACCCCAGTATCAACCTGCTGGACTCCAGCGATCCTTCCACCTCAGCCTTCCAAGTAGCCGGCACGTCAGTCGTGCGCTACCACGCCCAGCTAATTTGTTGATTTATTATAGAGATGAGGTCTCATCATGTAGCCCAGGCTGGTCATGGACCTGCGGACTCAGGCCATCCTCTCACTTAGGCCTCCCAAAGTGCTGGGATTACAGGCTTGAGCTACTGCACCTGACTAGCAGCATGACATTTCACCCCAGTGTTTAAGAAAATATAGATCTCTTAAAAACAAGGATGTTTTCCTATATGATCATAAAACCATTTATCAGATTTAACAATAATATTCAGAGATTGTAACATTTTCAGAAAAAGGAAAACTAAAAAGTGGGCATAGAGAACAGGAGTATAGCAACATGATATTATAACTTAAACATACAGAATATTTTTGGGTTACCACTGAAGATGATTTCAAGTTCCTAGGTCTTCATACTGATTCAGCTGGAACATAGAAACTCTGAGGCTCCAAATATACTTTTGAATTTGTTGTTTAATTTTGAATGATTAAATTTCTTCAGCTTTTGTGCATACAGAGGGTGCCAAAAAAAATGTGTATTCATTTTAAGAACACTAATCTTGGGATGAAAACTTTCTGTGGCAAGCGTGTACACTGTTCCAACACCATAGCAGTCGAAGCAGGACTTGATGTGTGAAACCTCCCAGATCTTCCCTTATACACATCACTCACAGTACCATGCATCTCAGACTTCTCACAAATGGTTGTAGTTGTTAGATGTGCCAGAGTTTCTGATGCACGTACACACCCTCTTTATTGTTGTACTTCCACAATTTTCTTAACTTTCAATTACCACTTCAAAGTGGTTTTGCATTCCTGGAACAACCATGCTTCTGCCATTTTCTTTGACTGTCCTATTGCATGGTGACTCTAGCATTCATTTGATTACCATGTTTTGAGAGAAGGTCGTACTACACATGGCTACTATAATTCAGTTCAACTTCAAAAAGCAATACATAGATAGCATCTCTTAAGATGTGCATACTTTTTTTGCCACCCCTAATATTTAAAATATGAATAGTCCTGCATTTTTGTGAAATTTTTAAAAAATGGTTCATGTTCACAAAGATATTATTCCATAATTCTGTTAAATTGCTAATGACAAGCCTGAAAAAATAATTTTTCATCAGTAGAAAGTCAGTTAAATTTCTGTTTTGTGAGGGCTAAATCAGCACTTAATGAGTTTTATTTCATATGTAGTCTTTATTAGCTTGCCCATGGTGCTTTAACGTACATAATCATGTAAACTATTTATTTTTCTTTATTTCAGGTTGTCTTGTCAAAGTTTGTTAGGCAAATGGGTGACCTGTTGCCTCCAACTATTTATATTCCTTATTTGAAAATGCTCCAGGGATTGGCCAATGGGCCCCAGTGTGCCCACTACTGTTTCAGTCTACTTAAAGTCAATGGTAGTAGTCATGGTAAGGAAAATCTAGCGGTTAAGTTTGTCATTATATTCTTGAGTCCAGTATCTCACTACTTATTAGTGAATATTGGTTATTTGTGCTAGGCTCTGCCAGAAGTATAAAATAGTTTTTATAATAATAGGGGAAGGAAGCATACTGGCGGCTTTGTGTATAGTGATGCCTTGGTTATGATTGGGGAACTTTGCCATTCTTCTTTATAAAATAGAGCTCAGTTAAACAAATCAGAATGAAGACATAAGTTTTCAAGAGCACATCTGGTGCACGAAGCAAACTGTATATACCCTTGCCACATAAGTTTGATTTCTTTTAGTTAATGTTCAAAAGTACTTGCTTTCTAAATTTCAGTACTTAAAAGTTTTTCTCTTGATTCACACAGCTTCCTCATTTAATTTTTAGATTTAGTTCTGGTTAAACCAAAAACACTGCAAAAGGGAACACAAATAAACATCTGGTTTTTCTGTCGCCCAGGCTGACGTGCAGTTGCATGCTTATGGCCACCGCAGCCTCCACCTGCTGGGCTCAGGCGATCCTTCTGCTTCAGCCTTTCAAGTAGGTGGAACTACAGGCATGCGCCACCACACCCAGCTAATTTTTTTAATTTAGTGTAGAGATGAGGTTTGGCCATGTTGCCCAGGCTGGTCTCAAACCCATGGGTTCAGGCAATCCTCTTGCCCCCACCTCCCAAAGTGCTGGGATTACAGGCATGATCCACTGTGCCGGCTAATATGATTGCTATTTTCAATTTTACATGTGAAAACACTGAGGTTTAGAGAAGTTAAGTAATTTACCAAGGTCACAAGTAATTGGGGAGCCATGATTCAAATTCAAGTTCAGCCTGATTCCAAAGCCAGTATTTTACCTTTTTTTCAAGACCCGACTATTTTTTGTTTCATGTTTCTGTTCCTAGTGCTTGGTATGTTACGGAGTAGTGTAATTTACAAAAACAAAAAAGACTGTAGTTATCTGTTTGGGAATTCAAGCTCAACATTTGTCAATTATTCTGTGGGAGAAAGCAGCCCTGTACAGTTAGTTACATGATGGCAGAGAGAACTCTCCTGGATATGAAGTAGGTAACTGACATCCAGAGTAATTTATCTTTTCATTTACATGGGCACCATCCCATTCTTGAGTAAAAATTAGTTCATTGGAAGAATTAATCCGGAGTTCTACCTCATAGAGATTCTAACCTATTTTCAACACAAGCTTAATCCAAGACAGAGATTGCCTTTGTGCTAAGATAAAGGGAAACAAAGCTTATAGTTTTAAGTTAATTTTCTTGTCATTCCCAATTAAATGCCTAGACATTTTTTATAGAAAATGTGCCATCTTACTTTACAGTTGAAAATATTCAGGGAGCCGGTGGCAGTCCTGTTTCCTGGGAACATTTCTTTCACTCGTTGATGCTTTATCATGAGCATCTCCGAAAGGATCTTCCAAGTGCGGATAGCGTTCAGTATCGTCATCTTCCTTCACGTGGCATCACCCAGAAGGAGCAAGATGGATTGATTGCTTTTTTACAGCTCACATCTACCATCATTACTTGGGTAGGTAGCCCATGCCGAGCATGTTTTTATTCGTATCCCAGCACAGTGGCATTTTAAGGGGCCCCCAAATTTTCTCCTAATGGTTAAAGTTTAGAGGGTGTAAATTATGCTAGTCCTGCTCATTGGCATAATGTTAGTATGAAAATAATAACCTGAGCTTGAAAGAAAGTAGTCATAAGAGCCAATAAGAGACAGTTGTTGGATGTATATTTTTCGAAGTTCTTTGTCAGAAGGGTAATGTGCCCATATCATAACAAGGTTTGAGGGTGGCACATCTCTCATGTGCACAAATACCTAGTCATTATGTTTATGAAATCGAAAAGGATCTGGATGCATATTTTTTAGATGGTTTCTTAGGTGGCTGGGTATGGTGGCTCAGCTGGTAATCCTAGTACTTAGGGAGGCTGAGGCGAGAGAGTTGTCTGAGCCCAGGTGTTCAAGACCAGCCTCGGAAACTTGGTGAGAACTCATCTCTACAATAAATCACACCAAAAAAAAAATTAGCTGGGCATGGTGGTTTGCACCTGTTTTTAGCTACTTGGAAGACTGAGGCGGAAGGATCACCTAAGCCCAGCAGGTCGAGGCTGCGGTGGCTGTGAGCATACCACTACACTCCAGCCTGGGCAGTGGAGTGAGACTCCAACTCAAAAAAAAAGAAAAAGGTTTCCTTAGGTGTGGAGATATATGTGTGTGATGGTATGTGTGTATTCATAAAGAATATTTTTACTTTTTTTTTGAGTCAGAGTTTCACTCTTTCACCATGACTCACTCACGGCCCACCTCAACCTTGACCTGCTGGTCTCAGGGGTTTCTTCCACCTCAGCCTTCCAAGTAGCTGGAACTACAGCGTGCACCACCACACCTAGCTATTTATTGTAGCTAAGGTCTCCCCAAGTTGCTCAGTCATTCCTCTCACCTCAGCCTCCCAAAGTACTGGAGTTATAGGCATGAGCCACTGCGACTGGCTATTTTTAATGTTAAAAAAGCTATTTGCTGAGTTTATTTTCTCTGTTCTTTATACCAAACCATCTTACCTGTTAACGTCAAATTAATCTTTGTAATAGAACTTATTTTCATTATAATTTTACAGTTTTTATTTTTCACTAGAGCAGTCTGACATTCTCTGAAGAATAGGAATAGTGTCATCCAACTGTTTTTTTTTGTTTTTTTTTTTTTTTGAGTTGGAGTCTTTGTCACCCAGGCTGGAGTGCAGTGGCACCCTCAGGACCACCACAGCATCAACCTACTAGGCTCAAGTGATCCTTCTGCCTTAACCTTCCAAGTAGCCGGAACCACAGGCATGCACCACCTTGCCCAGTTGATTTATTTTTTTTTTTGTATTTATTTATTGTAGAGACGAGGTCTCGTCATGTTGCTTAGGCTGCTTTCAAACTTTTGACCTCACGAAATCCTCTCACCTCTGCCTCCCAAAGTTCTGGGATTACAGGTGTGAGCCACCACACTTGACACTTTTTATTTTTTCTAATAGTGTTTAGTGTTATTGGACATCAAAATGTCCAATTAAAATTAAAATGGAGATAAGAAGATCAAGAGAGTTTGCTTAACAGATAAAATTATAACTGGAGAAGAGGAATATGCTCTAGGTTCTGTGGCATTATAGGGTGAATATACTTAATCTATTATATATGTTCAAAAAGTAGAAGAGTGGATTTTGAATGTTCACAACTCGCAGAATCACCCCGATATATCACTGTGTACTTCATAAATATGTACACTTATTATGTGTCAACTAAAAATAAAAAGGAAAAAAATGAAGTGATACCTGATACTATATATGCTTTTTTCCTCTGAAAGCAACAATGTATTTATTCATTTATATATTATATTTCAGTGTATGACATTGTTCCTCAAAGGATTTTATCTATTTATTTTGAGTTGGCGTCTCACTCTGTCATCCAGCCTTTAGGGCAGTGGCATACTTCCAGCCACTACAGCCTCGACCTGCTGAGCTCAAGCGATCCTTCCACCTCAGTCTTTAAAGTAGCTGGAACTACAGGCACGTACCACAATGCCCAGCTAATTTTTTGATTGTAGAGATGAGGTCTCGCCAAGTTGCCCAAGCTGGTCTCGAACCCGCAGGCTCAGGCAATCCTCTCACCTCAGCCTCCAGAAGTGCTGTGATTATGGGCATGGGCCACTGCGCCCAGCCTCCTCAAAGGATTTTAAATGCCCTAGGCCAGACCTAAGTGACCCTGGCAGACAATTTATCTCTGTTTGTATTATTTTTCATACATGGAGCTGCAAAAATAATTATGGTCCAGCCACACAGTGGAATACTCTGCATACTCTGCAGCTGTTCTTTCTTTCTTTCTTTTTCTTTTTTTTTAATTGTAGAGACGAGGTCTCGCCAAGTTGCCCGGGCTGGTCTTGAACCCGTGAGCTCAGGCAATCCACTTGACCTCAGCCACCCAAAGTGCTGGTATTACAGGCTGAGCCATTCAGCCCGACGTGCAAAAATAATTATACGATGGCTATTTTTCCTCCATTTTTTACATTGACTGAACTAGTGATCTGATTTGATCTACTGGTAGACTTCAAATATAAATGGTAGGCATATCTGTTATTTAGTATGTATTAAGCTTATGAGGACTCAGTACAAGTGCTAGCAGTTTAGATGATTGCTGGTCATTTTTCATAACTTTTAAAAAAAATTTCTGTTATAAAGATGTGGGATACATTTCAGGGTTAGGTATATAAACATTGATCATGCAGGTACCCTTGTTGATGATGTATGCCCCTCCCTCTCCTAGCAGTTTCCTTCGACTGCCAATCCCACCCCCACTCCCCACAGTTTCCTACTACTGCCAATCGCTTTCTTATAGCATTATAATTGTTCAAGGTTTGTTTATGAGTGAGAACATATGGAACTCTGTTCTTTGTTTCTGTGATAAATCACTGAGTATGATCGACTCCAAATCCATCCGAGTTGCTGCAAAGTCCATATATACTTTTTTTTTTGAGTTGGAGTCTCACTCTGTCACCCAGGTTGGAGTGCAGTGGCACACTCAAGAACACCACAGGCTCGACCTGTTGGGCTCAGGCAATCGTTCTGCCTCAGCCTTCCAAGTAGCTGGAACCACAGGCATACGCTACCATGCCCGGCTTATTTTTTGATTTATTGTAGAGACGAGGTCTCACCAACTTGCCCAGGCTGGTCTTGAACTCGTGGGCTCAGACAATCCACTTGCCTCCTCCTCCCAAAGTGCTGGGATTACAAGCTGAGCCAACGAACCTAGCCCATTTTTCATAACATTTAAAATGAAAAGTCTCTTGTTCTTTTTGTTTCAATTCTCAGAGTGAAAATGCTCGTTTGGCTCTCTGTGAACATCCTCAGTGGACCCCTGTTGTGGTGATTCTGGGACTTCTACAGTGCAGTATTTCCCCTGTTCTAAAAGCTGAGCTCCTGAAGACACTCACAGCTTTTGGAAAATCTCCCGAAATTGCTGCTTCCCTCTGGCAGTCATTGGAATACACTCAGGTAGTATTATGAAGTCCCCTATTTATATTACTTCATTTTGGAAAGTTAGGCTTGATAATACCATAGAGGTAAAAGCATTTGATTGAGACTTACAGTATAACATGAACTTTCCAACTAGAGTTATGGTTTGGGGACTGAGCATAGCATCAGCTGCAGCCCGCGCGGCTGTCTTGAGGGTCTCGAGAGAGAGTGGTGAGAGATTAAGAAAGACATAGACACAAAGACATAACGAAAAGCTGGGGCCAGGCGAGATTGTTTTCCTCTGATGAAGGAAAAGTGGCCTTGAACTAGCTCAGCATGTTTATTTTATAATCAAGCACAAGGGAAGTTGGAAGGGATTTAAGGTCTGTGAGGGAGCCATAATGGAATTGTGTTGTTATTTCAAAGGTGAGCTGTTTTGCAGTTATTTTGTTGTAGCTAAGGCTTTATCTGTACCATGTACACCTGGATGTGTAGGCATCTGAGACACTATTTTGTGAAGCAGGCTGCATCCCTCACAGCCTGCCTTTGACTAGGATGTAGAGCTTCAAAGTGAGACCTTGTCCATGAGCTTGGGGCCATTAAGCAAGACCTTGCCTTCACTTGGGGCCTTTACTCAAGGCCTGCTGCAGTGACGGTGCTCATCTGCTCTCTATGTCACATCCATTCCCGACAAGAAATAAAAACTAATAGGCTTGAGTTTTTCTCTTGGATTGATTGCTAGGCTACTGGAGACTGTAACTCTCTTAAGAGCTTGTTTTTCAGTGTCTGTAAGATATGTCTAGGTGTACAGAATTCCTCCATTTTGTCTTTAGTCCAGGCTGATGAAAGATGTAAGCTTTCAGAAGTTATCTGCATTCATTAAATGTGGGAAATGTCTGTTTTTCTTTTCTGCTCCTTCCTTCTGTGCCCTTTCTGCCCCATACCAAGAGTGAAGTATGTTTATATAAGTGTGCCTGGTCACTGGGGTTGTTTTCTCATTAAAGGGCAGATCCAACTGTTTATCAAGTTTGCACAAAGTTTTTACAGTAGCCAGAAAAGTTTTTAGTGATGGTCATGAAGGCTTATTGCCAAGATCATTTCATAACTTTAGACAAAGTAGGAATGTGATGAGACAAATTTTTGTACACTGTGAGAATGTACCTGTGCTGACATGGGAGGGGAAATGTATGAATGATACAATGTTTGAAGTCTCTGACTTTAGAACTAACTTTTTATTTCTCGAAGTGTATCTCTTTTGGAAATTTTCTATCAAGTATACTTATTCTACAAATGATAAAGTGGAAAAGGAAAATAAAGATGTGTTTTATAGAAATGTCTCTACAAAGTTGATTAGGTGGAATATATGCTGGTTTTAGAGGTGTAATGCAATGTAAGGGTGTCTGTGATTCTAAAGCATTTATAGAAGCAACTATTTTTGAAGCAGTAAAATGTTCTAGATTATTTTCTGACATGTATCCTGAAGATGTTACTAATACTTTATTAATAATATAGTGATGTGGATTAGACATTTCTCTCCTTAGAGCAACACTATTGATTTTAAAGGATTCTGCCTAATTGTATATTATTGACTTGCAAGAAAGTAGAATATTATGATAATAGGGTAATTCATTATAACAGACTTCCTAGGCCCATAACAAGTTCAGGACACAGCATCTTTTTTTTTTTTATTTTTAAATTTTTTTGAGTTGGAGTCTCACTCAGTCGCCCAGGCTGGAGTGCAAGTGGCACACTCGCAGCCACCCCAGTGTCGACCTGCTGAGCTCAGGCGATCCTTCCACCCCGGCCTTCCAAGTAGCCAGAACTACAGGTGCGTACTACCATGCCCAGCTAATTTTTTTTTTTTTTTTTTTTTTTTTTTGTAGAGATGAGGTCTCGCCAGGTTGCCCGGGCTGGTGTCGAACCCATGGGCTCAGGCAATCCACTCATCTCTGACTCCCAAAGTCCTGGGATTACAAAGTCCCACCCCAGTGTCGACCTGCTGGGCTCCTGCGATCCTTCTGCCTCAGCTTTCCAAGTAGCCGGAATTACAGGCATGCGCTACCACGCCCGGCTGATTTTTTGATTTACTGTGGAGATGAGGTCTTGCTGCCCAGGCAAGTTTCAAACCTGCGGGCTCAGACAATCCACTCACCTCAGCCTCCCAAAGGCGTGGGATTACAGGCTGAGCCACCAAGCCCGGACAGAATATCTTTTTTTTTTTTGAGTTGGAGTCTCACTCGGTCGCCCAGACTGGAGTGCAGTGGCCGCTCCCGGCCACCGCAGCCTCGACCTGCTGGGCTCCGGCGATCCTTCCGCCTCAGCCTTCCAAGTAGCCGGACAGAATATCTTAACGCAAAATTTCTGCCCCTTTTAAGAAAACTTAAGTCTTACTCTCTCACCCAGGCTGGAGTGCAATGGCACACTCACAGTCACTGTAGCCTCAACCTGTGGGCTCAGGTGATCCTTTCACCTCAGCCTTCCAAGTGGCTGGAACCACAGTCGTGCACCCCCATGCTCAGTTAATTTTTTGATATATTGTAGAGACAAGCCGTTCCCCAAGTTGCCCAGGCTTGACTTAAACCCCTGGACTCAGGCAATTCGTTTGCCTCTGCCTCTCAAAGTGCTGGGATTATAGGCATGAGACACCGCACCTGGCAAAGAAACTATTCTTAATGAGTTTACTTTTTTGTTTTTTTGGTGCCAGCAGTATGGCTGGTTGTAAATAGACCCGTGTCTTGACACTGGTAAGATTTTATCTCATAAAGGCTTTCTGGTTTTGAGTTGGAATCTCACTCCATCACCCAGGCTTGGATTGCAGTGGCACGCTCATGGCCACCGCAGCCTCAATCTGCTGGGCTCAGCCTTCCAAGTAGCTAGAACTACAGGCATGTGCCACCACGCCCAGCTAATTTTATTTATTGATTGATTGATTGATTGTAGAGACAAGGTCTTGACAAGTTGCCCGAGCTGTTCTCAAACCCCTGGGCTTAGGCAGTCCTTTCCCCTCTGCTTCCCCAGGTGCTGGGATTTCAGGCGTGAGCCACTGCACCCAGTGTTCCATAAAGTCTTTTAAAGATTCATTCTTACAATATCTGAGAGGAAATTTGCTGCAAAAATGTCCTGTGTGCTGTTAGAAGCTACCAGTTTTCAGAACCCCAGACAACTGCAAGTTCTACCTTTATCTGATAATTGCTACTCAAACTTCATTAGAAACTACTCAAAAAAATTATCATTTCTGATGGATATTGTGAAAACTGTGGGTGTGGTGGGGGAGAAGTATGACTTACATTGTGAAACCACTACTGTTCATTGATGAATGAGGAATGTTCTGACATCTTCTTTTATTTTAAGATACTGCAAACCATCAGGGTTCCAAGCCAGAGGCAAGCTATCGGTATTGAGGTAAAGTTTTTCTTTCGTTTAAATGCTGTGTTCGTTCATACATGTAATGATAAAAAGACTAAGAAAAATTGTTTGGACCATATTAAGTTTCTGTTTTCAAATATAATGAAGAGATTTCTTATCAGTGTTGAAATGGAGATGAAACTTTTTTTGTTGTCTTTTTTTAGTTGGAGTCTTTTTCTGTGGCCTGGCTAGAGTGCAGGGGCACGCTCCTGGCCACTGCAACCTCGACCTACTGGGCTCAGGTGATCCTTCTGCCTCAGCCTTCCAAGTAGCTGGAACCACAGGCATATGCCACCACTCCTGGCTAATTTTTTGATTTATTGTAGAGATGAGCTCTTGCCAAGTTACCCAGGCTGGTCTTGAACCCCTGGACTCAGGCATTCCTCTCACCTTTGTCTCCCGAAGTGCTGGGATTACAGGCATGAGCCACTATGCCCAGCTCAAAACTTTGTTTTTTTAGTTGGGGTTCTCTGGTAGTTGCTCATGCTGGAGTGCATTGACATGATCATGACTTACAGCATCCTTAAACTCCTAGGCTCAAGCAATTCTCCTGCCTCAGCCTCCAGAGTAGCTGGTACTATAGGTCTGCACACCATCATGCTTGGTTTAGACTCAGTTTAATTAGGTTACTTGAGTCAACCTGAATTGACAATTTTACTTCCTTTTTATTTTTCTTTTAAAAAACTTTGAAGATTTTTACTTTTAAGATTGGGAATGGTACGTGGGAATTTGGAGTTCTTCCATCTGACTCCTCTAGAGTGGTATAATGCTTTTGTGTCTTTTCCTGCAAATGAAAAATGGTATTCCTCTCAGATATTGTGTCTATTGGTGTGATATAACACTAGTATTAAGTTAACGTCTGCAAAATGCTCTGCACTTCATAACTGATAGCTTTATATTACCAAATTTTCTTTATTTGTCTTTGGAAGGTTGAACTAAACGAAATAGAATCCCGGTGTGAAGAATACCCATTGACTCGGGCCTTTTGCCAGCTTATTAGTGTCCTGGTGGAGAGCTCATTTCCTTCCAACTTGGGTGCTGGACTGCGGCCCCCTGGCTTTGACCCTTACTTGCAGTTCCTTAGAGATTCTGTGTTTCTCCGATTCCGTACAAGAGCTTACCGGAGAGCTGCTGAAAAGGTTATGTTCAGAGAAAAACTTTTTTCTTTTTATTCATCTATTGCTTTTTTTAAAAAAATTGAAGATATGGTGCTATATATTCATTTTAGCTTTGAAAGATAGTAAAATTTATAGTCTTTATTCTGAAAAGCCTATGATCTGATTAGTTTATTTACACTAAAAAGTTGGACATTAAAAGCACAGAAATTAGTTATCACTAATCTAATTGATAGTCATCCATAGTCATTCAGATCTTTAGTTAAACATGTCTTGACTAAAATTGAAACAAAATATGTCGCATGTTTATTGGAAACACACTACTACTTATAGGAATTATTTAGGTTAGGGATTGAAATGAGTTTAAACTTTCACACCACTTTCTGTTGATTAGTGGCACTGGGTTGTGGAGTGGTGGCTTAATGGGAAGGTGTATTGTGATCCAGTAGGTAGGTGCATCTGTCATGGATGGAGGCTGAGAGAATACTGACTTTTATGTGCATTTTTGCTCTGGTTGCAGGACACTAACCATTGAGTTTATCATCTTATATAATTCCAGTATTACTCGGAGGCAGGTACTATTAACATTCTCATTTTATAGATGGAGACTCAGCAAAGTTAAGGTACTTGCCTAAGATTCAGGACCAGGATTTGAACCTAGGACTCTGATTCAAGGTCCAAGCTCATAACCACTGAGCTATGTAAGAGACTCTTACAGGTTCTGATATAATTCACTTTGGTCTATTAATAATGTTTATTAACTTCACAGAATACCCTTAGATAATTTTACAGAAACCTTTCTGCTTTCTTTTTGTAGTTTGCTACTTTTAACCTGTTGGATTTTTGTTGTTGTATTATCATTGTAGTGATAATCATTGTAATGATTATAAGAAAAATTTAGTTCATGCTAATATGGAGAAATTAGGAAAATATAGGAAAAAAAGTGGAAGAATTTATACCACCCAAATTCTGTTGCCAAAAGAAGGATAACTACTTCTAGTTTTTTCCCTATGCATGTATACTTAAATAACTTTTGAGAAAATTAAATATGACTTTGTATTCCTTTTTTGCTGTTTAGCATCATGAAGATTTTTTGTGTCATTGAGATTCTTTGAAAATACTCTTTAGTGACTGCATAAAATCCATTACTTGTATATGGCAACGCTTATTCATTGCCCTATCACAGGGCATAGTTTTTGTTTTGGTCTGTTGTATTAGGCTTTTGGCTTCTCATGTAGTAAAAATAAACACTGAGAGGAAGTATACATTTTAAGCTCTAAAACTACTTGTTAACGTATTTTTTGATTGGATAAAAACAATAACAGCAACCATGTTTCATTAATAAATCATTTCAGATGAATAATAGATATTGACAATTGCTATCTTTTCAACAAAATGTTCTGGCCCTTTTTGGCATTTGTTTTATCTTTTATTTACTTTTTTTGAGTTGGAATCTCACCCTGTCACTCAGACTGGAGTACAGTGGCATGCTCACAGCCACCACAGCCTCTACCTACTGGGTTCAGGCAATCCTCCTGCCTCAGTCTTCCAAGTAGCTGGAACTACAGGCATATGCCACTACGCCTGACTAATTTTTTGATATGTTTTAGAGGTGAGGTCTCACCAAGTTGCCCAGGCTGGCCTCAAACCCATGGGCTCAGGCAGTCCTCTCACTTCAGCCTCCGAAAGTGCTGGGATTATAGTCTTGAGCCACTGCATCTGGCCTGTTCTCTCTTTTTCTTTTTTTTCCAGTTGGAATCTAACTCCACTGCCCATGATAGAGTGCAGTGGCACACTCACGGCCACCCCAGCATTTACCTGCTGGATTCTAGTGATCCTTCCACCTCAGCCTTCCAAGTAGCCAGAACTAAAGGTGTGCGCTACCATGCCCGGCTAATTTTTCTGATCTATTGTAGAGATGAGGTCTCGCCAAGTTGCCCAGGTTGGTCTCGAACCCGAGGGCTCAGGCAGTCCACTCACCTCAGCCTCCCAAAGTGCTGGGATTACAGGCTGAGCCACCGAGCCTGAACTTCTGTTTTATCTTTTTTAAAAAAAAATTTTTTTCTAGTACATTCAGAACACAGAAGTGTAATTGTTTTAAATGTCTCATATGCTTTTTCTTATAAAGGTCATTATTACCAGTGTTTAGAGATTCATTCAGCCATGTTCTTTTTCCAGATGTTACTTACTACTTTGCGCCTGTGCATGGCTATACTTCAAATGCTGCTGCTTTCTCTGACTTCTACTGATTTCAGTTCCATCCCAACTTATTTACACTAAAAAAATGTTCTCTTAATCTTGTGAATTTTTTGTTTTTGTTTTTGTTTTTTCATTTGGAGTCTCAATGCAATGGCATGCTTACAGCCACCGCAGGTTTGACCTGCTAGGACTACAGGCATGTGTCACCATGCCCGGCTTATATTTTGATGTTTATTGTAGAGATGAGGTCTCTAAGTTGCCCAGGCTGGCTAACTTGAAAAACCCTGGGCTCAGGCAGTCCTCACCTCTGGTGAGGCTCATAATCTCTGGGATTACAGTCATGAGCCACTAGGCCTGGCTTGTGAATTTATTTTACTTGAAAATCTTTTTTTTTTCTTTTTTTGAATCATAGTCTCTGTCATCCAGGATGGAGTATGGTGCCATCATCATGGCTTACAACATCCTCAGCCTCCTGTGCTCAGGCAATCCTGTATGACTGGGTCTACAGGCACATACCACCACGTCTGGCTGATAGATTTTTTTTTTTTTTTTTTTTTTATAAAGATGAGGTCTGTCTGTCTAGGTTTCCCAGGCTGGTCTTGAACTCCTGGACTTAAGCAGTCCTCTCACTATGGCCCTCCAAAGTGCTGGGATTGCAGACATAAGCCAACAAACCCAGCTGCAGTGGATTTTTTTTAACAAAGTTTTAATTTACTGAGTATACAGTTGTATATCATTTTCCTTTGGTATAAGAATGTTTCTCAGTGGTCCATAGCTTTTAAACAGATTTTCAAGAAAGCCTACCAGTGATTGTGTTTTCTCACCTTCTTTGATGATAGCCTTGGATTGAAACCCTTGTCTAAGAATTAGAAGACCTGGGCTTTATTTACTTCCAACCTTTTTGCTGCCAAGTCTTATGGTCTGGGGACATTTATTCACTGCTCTGAGCTTCACTTACAAAATAAGAGTGATGGGAGGAGATGATTTCTCAGATCCTTTGCAGCTGTGATGTTTAGAAAAAATGTGAAATTACTAGATTCTTGGAGAACTGTCCAAATCTGATGTTTAATTGTAAATTGCATGGCTAAATACTAAATGCTTTCGATTTGTTAATGAGACCCAAATATTTGCTGTAAAGATGTATGTTCAAGAGTAAAGCATTGAGAAGTAGTTTACCTTGAAAGTGACCAAATTAATTAATTAGTTTTTAGCAAAATAAAGCAAAGTGAATTGAAATTGCAGTATTGCATAGCATAAATTAATAAAGTATTCAAGCGACTTCACTTATTTTCTGGAGATAACTGGGAGGAATGAAAGTTTGGCAAGCCTATAGGCCTATGTTATTGAAGTATTTGTGTCTTTCTATAGTGGGAAGTTGCTGAGGTTGTTTTGGAGGTGTTTTATAAATTGCTCAGAGATTATGAGCCTCAGCTGGAAGATTTTGTAGACCAGTTTGTGGAACTACAAGGTAATTTAATTCTGTCACTTTCAAACAAGGTGTCAGCTACTTATAAAGCTATTTATAATTTATAAATTATGTAGAGATTACATGTAAGTTAATTGTTTCTATTTATAAATTAGAATTTAATCTTTTGTTTCATCATTTTAGTCATTGTAATTTTTCTATTTAAGAGAAAATAGACCACGTGTGCTGCCTCACGAGGCCTGTAATCCCAGCACTTTGGGAAACTGAGGCAGGAGGATTTCTTGAGCCCAGGAGTTCAAGACCAGCCTAGGGACTATAGCGAGACCCCATCTCTATTAAAAGTAAAAAAAAAAGAGAAAATAAAATTTTAGCCGGGCTCGGTGGCTCAGCCTGTAATCCCGCGCCTTTGGGAGGCTGAGGTGAGTGGATTGCCTGAGCCCACGGGTTCGAGACCCACCTGGGTAACTTGGCGAGATAATAAATCTCTATAATAAATCAAAAATCAGCCGGGCGTGGTAGCGCGCAACTGTACCGGCTACTTGGAAGTACCGGTACAACTGTACCGGCTACTTGGAAGGCTGAGGCGGAAGGATCGCTGGAGCCCAGCAGGTCGAGGCTGCAGTGACCGGGAGCGGCCACTGCACTCCAGTCTGGGTGACAGAGTGAGACTCCAACTCAAAAAAAAAAAAGAAAAGAAAATGTTATTGCATGGAAGAGCAAGACTATTACATTATAGACTCTAATGAGTTAACATGTAGTAGATGACTAACTGCTGTATACAGATCGGCCCTTATGGAAGTTGCTACTGTACACAGTATTTGTCACTATCTCTAAATATAAATTTGCCATCATCTAATTTACAAATATTATGCATTTCATGTAAATCAAGAGTGTGACAGAAGTACTAATCATCATCTCTTGGACTATGTTGTATTCTATTTAGGAGAAGAAATTATAGCCTATAAACCACCTGGATTTAGCCTGATGTATCATCTTCTGAATGAGTCACCAATGTTGGAACTTGCTTTCAGTTTACTGGAAGAAGGAGTTAAGCAGCTTGATACCTATGCCCCTTTTCCTGGTATGTGCCTGAAAGTCTCTGTCTTGAAAACACTTTTGATATTTTCATCTTTTGTGAACTGAGAGTTTAAACTAGATGATGTCCAAAGTTCTTTTATACTGTAAGATTCTCTCTCTGTGTATCTAAGGTGGTGTTTTCAGTGAGTCATTGAATTGAGTGTATTGTTAGTAAAAACAGACTAAAGTACAGAGAGCTCTTCCTGTAACTGTGTCTCACTGCAAGGTCTTTTGTAGGTAAAAAAAAAATTTCCTATCGTTTTCACTTCTTTAACATACCTAACCCTAAAGTACCTTTTGTTTTGTTCTTCCCATATTTGTAAAAACATTTATTATAGTACCTGATACAGAGTATTCAATAATTTTATTTAATATTGTTATTACCACTGATTATATTTTTTGAGTGCTTTTTGTTTATTAAACCATTACATGTATTAACTAAATCTTTTCAAAAGCCCTGTGTGTTAGATCTTATTATCTCCACTTAACAAATAGGGATTCTGTTGTACAGTGGGGTTACACTGACTTTTTCCAGTAAGTCAGAGGTGAGATTTGAACCTAAGCAGTTTCACTTTTTTCCATGATACTGAATTGCTTCTACTTAATATGGATATGATCTAAATGAGAAAAGTTTGTCTAAACATATTAATTGTAACTAATCAGAGTATACAGATAAGAAATTGTGGAAAGATTCATGCCAACATTTTAAATTTGATGATGGGTTTGTTTTTTTGGTTTTTGGGGTTTTTTTTGAGTTGGACTCTCTGTCGCCCAGGTTGAAGTACAGTGGCACACTCACAACCACCCCAGCATCAACCTGCTAGGCTTAGGCAATCCTTCTGCCTCAGCCTTCCAAGTAGCTGGAACTACAGGCGAGTGCTATCACACCTGACTAATTTTTTTGATTTTATTATAGAGACAAGGTCTCGCCAAGTTGTCCGTGCTGTTCTCGAACCCACGGGTTCAGGCAGTCCACTTACATTGGCCTCCCAAAGTGCTGGGATTACAGGCTGAGCCACCGAGCCTAGCCAGTTTTTTGTGTGTGTGTGACAGAATCTTGCTCTGTTCAGGCTAGAATGTAGTTGTGTGATCACAGCTCCCTGCAACCTTGAACTCCTGGGCTCAAGTGATCCTCCTACCTCAACCTTCTGAAAGCTGGGACTATAGGTGTGTACCAGTATGCTCCACTATTTTTTCCTTTTTTTTTTTGGAGAGATAGGGTCTTGCTCTGTTTTCCAGGCTGGTCTTGAACTCCTGACCTCAAGCAATCCTCCCACCTTGGCCTCCTAAAGTATTGGGATTGCAGACATGAGCTACTGTGCCCACCCTGAATGGTAGGATTAGGATTATAGATGATGTTTGTTTATATTTTCTTCTTTATTTTCCACAATGATTATGTCTTACTGTAGATCAGTGTTTCTCAACTTTAGCACCATTGACAGTTTGGGGTGAAGAATTCTTCATTGGGTGTGATGTCGTGTATGTTGTGGAATTCTTTCTATTCATTCACTAAACACCAGTGGCACTTACACAGTTCAGACAAACAAAAGTGTCTCCAGATGTTTTCAAATGTCCTCTAGGGTTAAATTACTGCATTTGCTCTATATAATAAGGGAGGAGTTAAGGGAGAAATGACCCAAAGCCATTTCATGCACATATTCTGAGATAGAAAAATAGCCACTACTTGCATAGTTAAATGTTTTGTGCGGTTACTGCTAAAAGTTTGAAGCTAAGCCAGGCTTGGTGGCTCAGCCTATAATCCCGTGCTTTGGGAGACAGGTGAGTGGATTGCCTGAGCTCGTGGGTTCGGGACTCGCCTGGGCAACTTCGCGAGACCTCATCTCTACAATAAAATGTAAAAATCAGCCGGGCATGGTAGCGCGTGCCTGTAATTCTAGCTACTCGGAAAGCTGAGGCGGAAGGATCGCCAGAGCCCAGCAGGTCGAGGCTGCAGTGGCCGGGAGCAGCCACTGCACTCCAGTCTGGGCGACAGAGTGAGCCTCCAACTCAAAAAAAAAAAGTTTGAAGCTATGAGAGCTTTTGGAATCTAAAACTTGTCCTTTATTTTTGTTTTCCTTAGAATTAAGCATCTAAGGTTCACTTAGAACTCTCTTTTGTTTTTGATTGACAGGAAAGAAACACCTAGAGAAAGCAGTACAGCATTGCCTTGCACTTCTCAATCTTACTCTGCAAAAGGAAAATCTCTTTATGGATCTTCTGAGAGAGAGTCAGCTGGCTCTCATAGTCTCTCCTTTAGAACAACTGTTGCAGGGAATTAATCCCAGAACTAAGAAGGCGGATAATGTGGTAAATATTGCCAGGTAAGTTACATCTATGGATAGAGAAATTAAATGAATCAGATGGACATCTCTAGCTTTGATTTCCAAATCCGATTGGATATCTAATACATCCCTTTTTTTTTTCTTTTTGCCAAATTTTAATCATACCTTCTCTAACTCCTTTGATTTTAATTGCTGTAAACCTTTAAATTTGTTTTCTTCCTCCTAAATTATTCTGTTGTTTTAATAGTTTCAGAGTCTACAATGACACTGTTGTTTGTCTCCTGTGGTGCAACTAGGTGCTTGGAGGATACAGCCAGATAGGAAGCAAATTTATTTTATATTTGTATTATGTATATATATGTATATATATATATGATTTATATATTTATATTTTATATACATATATGTTAGCTTTCTGTTGGTTTGGAGTTCCGTAGCTTATGGAAGTATCACCCTGATCTCTGCTTTCAGCTTCATATGGCAGTCTTCCTGTGTTTATATGCCCGTGTCTGAATTTCCCATTTTCACCAGGACACCAGTCGTATTATATTAGGCCCTTCTTAATGACCTCATCTTAACTTGATTGACTACATATTCGAATACCCTGCTTCCAAATAAGTTCACTGCGGGTTAGGGCTTCACATATGAATTTGGTGAGAGGGACACATTTCAACTGATCAGTCTGCATCTAGAGAAAAAGAACACTTTGTCCTAATTTATCTCAAGATGCTATATCTGTAGAAGCCCTGGTTCTAAATTTTCTTTACTGAGAATAGTGAGAAGCCAAAATTTCATCCCTGTTCCTCATGTGTTTTCCTATTTTTTTTTTAAAAGATACTTGTATCATGGCAATACGAATCCAGAATTGGCTTTTGAAAGTGCCAAGATTCTCTGCTGTATCTCTTGCAACTCCAATATTCAGATAAAATTGGTTGGAGATTTCACACATGACCAGGTAACTGATGTTGTTGCTGTTGTTAATTTTTGGTGTATTTTGAGTACATCTGGAAGTTACAGTGCCTATGGATTTCATTCTTGTTTGTGGAAAAGTCTAATGAACTACTGCTGCTGTAAGCACATTTAAAATGATTAGGTTTGCTGCAACTTCTGTTTGTTTTCTGCTCCCGGCTTGTCAGTTGTCTCTGTTCCCAGTGGGTCTCAGCAGTTGTGATTGTGTCTCATTGTTGAGAGTTGTCTGTTACTGTGGTTTTCTTGATATGCACATATGTTACATCATTTGGTATTACACTGTAATGTGTTTTTAGGAGTCCTCTTTTTATTCAGATTATAATAGTGTATTCACTCAATAGTGATAATTGGGGAAGCTGCTTTTTTGCTTATAATCATTTATCCCTTCGTACCTTTATGTTGGAAATCATAGCATTGGTTAGTTGAAGGATTTTATTGTGTACTCCCTGACAATATTTTGAAAAAGGAACTCTTTGTCACGTTGGGTGGGACAGATCTTCAAATGTGTGTAGTTGTTCTTCACATTGCAGAGGACCCTGGTCCTCTTTCCAGTATCTGTCTGTGGTAATGTCTAGTTCGGATGACTCAAAATGGACCCCACTTATGTTTGAGTGCCCTCTGGAGAACTGCTATTTGTATATATAGTAACTAATCTGTAGCTGATGGATGAGGTTTAGTTAGCCATGTGATAATCAAGGGATGTTGAAGATTTTTTAGCATAAATTTTTAATGATTTAATTCTATTAGATTTTTTTTTTTTTTCCGAGTCAGAGTCTCGCTGTGTCGCCCAGGCTAGAGAACAGTGGTACACTCATGGCTACTGCAGCCTCAACCAGCTGGGTTCAGGTAATCCTTGTGCCTCAGCCTTCCAAGTAGCTGAAACTACAGGCGTGCACCACCATGCCCAGCTAATATATTTTTTTTTAATTTTAAAGACGAGGTGTTACCCAGGCTGATCTTGAACCCATGGACTCAGGCAATCCTCTTGCCTTCACCTCCCAAAGTGCTGGAATTACAGGCATCAGCCAACACACCTGGCAATTCTGCTAAATTTCTAAAGAATTCAGCTCAGAAATATAAAACCGATAATAAGTAATACATTTCTAAGGAGAAAAGATGAAATTTTTATTTTATATTTTAGCTACACTTTGATAACATTGAATATTTAATAAGGAGATCAAGAAACAGTGATTTAATGTTAATTTTTAAAAACTAGTTTGGTTCTTTGGGAAGGAAAGTTAAGGAAGCGAGTTTTGAAACCAATAAACTTTTTCAAAAAATTAATTTTTGTTTCATTTTGTGGAGACGGGGTCTCACTATGTTGCCCAGGCTGGTCTCAAGCTCCTGGGCTCAAACAATTCTTCTGGCTTGACCTCTCAAAGGGCTGGAATTACAGGTGTGAACCACCATGCCTGGCCTTTTTGTTTGTTTTCATTGTTGTTTCTTTCTTTCTTTCTGTAGAGAGGTAACTTATAGCAACTTAAGGAACCAAGTTTTCAGTTAATTAAAAATGTAACTAGGGAGGCCAAGGTGGGAGGATTGCTTGAGCCCAGGAGTTCAAGATCAGCCTGGGCAACATAATGAGACCCAGTCTCTACAAAAAATTAGCTGGGTATGGTGACATGCACCTGTAGTTCCTGCTACTCAGGTAGTAGAAGGATCACCTGAGCCCAGGAAGTGGAGACTATGTGGTGAGCTATGATGATGCCACTGTACTCTAGCTTATGCAACAGACTGAGGCTCTGAATCGTCCCCCCACCAAAGTAACTTAAACCTAAATACTTTACTTGAAGGAGATTTGCTTTTTTCTTTATAGATAAATGTTTATATATACATATATATGTATATATAATGTTTGTAGCAGTTTCTGCAATCTTTAGAAACTTTTTATAATTTCTCATTTTTCTTCCTTTATTTTACTTCAGAGTATAAGCCAGAAGCTGATGGCTGGATTTGTGGAGTGTTTGGATAGTGAAGATACAGAAGAATTTATACGTCTAGAGGAGGGTATGCCTTAGATTGACATGCGTACATGCATACTTTTTACTTTGTATTTGTGCTTAATTTAAAGAAAAATTGGAAACTGGCAATATATCTTGTGAGAAAGTTTTATATTTTAATATTTGATTTATATTAACTTTACATTGTTTTGTAATTTTGTTTGGTGATTTCTACATTAAGGATCAGAACTTGAAAAGACGTTAGCTGTAATCTGTCATGAAACAAGAATTCATATCTTGAATCTTCTCATCACTTCTCTGGAATGCAATCCACCTAATCTTGCTCTCTACCTGTTGGGCTTTGAATTGAAGAAACCTGTCAGTACCACAAACCTACAAGATCCAGGTATAGCCTAAGACATAAAGGCATTTATTTATTTCCAAATTTGTATATCCCAGTGGTTATTTATTGCATTCTGGGCTCATAGGTTAATTCAGAAAAAAATAGTGTATAAAAGGTAATGGGATGGGTCAGTCTTAAAGACTGGACAAACTGAGCTGTAGAGAATTAGCATTTATCACTTTGCCTTATTGGTATTTGAAAGTATTAAGTAGAGTGTTTATTTACAGAATTTAACTTTTGTAAAGGCAGTCTAAGGTTTTTAATGCAGAAATTCTAAAAGAAAAGTTGCATTTCTTTTTGGTACATGTAGGAGTATTAGGTTGCCCTCGGACGTGCCTTCATGCCATCCTAAACATCTTAGAGAAAGGAACGGAGGGAAGAACAGGCCCAGTGGCAGTGCGAGAATCTCCTCAACTGGCTGAGCTGTGCTACCAGGTATGTAGAAGACTGAGCTTTGTAGCACTGAATAGAAGAAGCTTGACTAGGTACCTGACTACATCACAGATAAGAGAGTATAATAGTAGGGCTGAGCTGAAATAAGTTCTTCTAGTAGTTTTACTAGTCTTTCATGTGTGGATAAAATCCACAAAGCACAAAATGTAAGATCCGAAGATCTAGTTCATATGTTTTAGTCACCTGAAAAATGAGGGAAATTAGGTTTTTGTGATAGATTTTCATGAGGTAGTGTAGAAACTCACCAATAGTGAGTTTAAAATAGCTCTTTTTGGTGGTGAGAGCAGTGCATTTGGGTCAGAAGACCTCTGGTTTCCATGTCTACCCCATAACAGACTAAGTCACCTTGGGCATGAAACTTCTGTCAGTCTGAGCATTTCTGTCTGTGAAATGGGCTGATGTGAGACTTAAATTAAAATGTAAATGAAAGTACTTTTTAGCCGGGCTCGGTGGCTCAGCCTGTAATCCCGCGCCTTTGGGGGCTGAGGTGAGTGGATTGCCTGAGCCCGCGGGTTCGAGACCTGCCTGGGCAGCAAGACCTCATCTCTATAATAAATCAAAAAATCAGCCGGGCGTGGTAGCACACGCCTGTAATTCCGGCTACTCGGAAGGCTGAGGCAGAAGGATCACCAGAGCCCAGCAGGTAGAGGCTGCGGTGGCCGGAAGCGGCCACTGCACTCCAGTCTGGGCAACAGAGTGAGACTCCAACTCAAAAAAAAAAAAAGAATGTACTTTTTAATAATCATGTAAATTTTCCTATATACAGCTATATAACATGGTAGAATATCAGATTAATATATAATTAAAACTATAATGGGAACTTTTGTATTACTTATTCACTTGTGTTTCTTTCTTACTCATTTTGTAAATATTTTAAGAAAAGATGTGACTAATTTCTCAATTTAAGTGGCACCCTGATTTCACATTTTCATAAGAAATGCATCACTTTTAGTAGCCTGGAGATTTTCTTTGTTACTCTGACTTTTTGTAATTCTTTACCATTTTCTTGTGTCCTCTGACTGTCCAAACATCCTTTCACTGTAAGTGCTGCAGCTAGGTTTTCTTGTGGATTGAAGTTAATTCTACTTTAATGGGGGAACACATTTGATGTACATCTTAGCATAGTATTAGAGAATTTGTTATATAGATGGAAGCAATTGATAAGCTTAGTCATCTAGGCTGAAGGCAGGTGAAGGAAGTAAATGAATCCAGTATTAGGTTTAAAAGGGAAGAGGGAGGAAAGAGGAGAATCTGGCAAACTGGAGAGCACATGCATTGCTCCTTAGCTTCTATGTATTTTTACCATGTCAGAATGCAGGTCTGGCATGGTGGCTCACACCTGTCATCTCAGCACTTTGGTAGGTCAAGGTGGGAGAATTGCTTGAGCCCCGGGGTTCAAAACAAGCCTAGGCAACATAGCGAGACCTTGTCTCTACAGAAAAATAAAAAAAACTGGCTAGGTATGGTAGTGCTTGCCAATAGTCCCATATATTCAGGAGGCTGAGGTAGAATGATTGCCTGAGCCCAGGAAGTCAAGGCTACAGTGAGTTGTGATGGTGCCACTGCACTCCAACCTAGGCAACAGAGTTAAGGCCCTTACTCAGGAATAAAAAAAGAATTCAATTCCTGTTTTGCTAGATTGGCCTTAGTTTTATTTTTATTTTTTTTAAGAGAAGTTGGAAATCTGAACTGTTGTGAAAGGTTTTTTTAATTTAATTTTATTTTATTTTATTTTATTTTTTGAGTTGGAGTCTCACTCTGTCGCCCAGGCTAGAGGACAGTGGCAAGCTCCCGGCCACCGCAGCCTCAACGTGCTGGGCTCTGGCGATCCTTCCGCCTCAGCCTTCCAAGTAGCTGGAACTACAGGCGCGCGCTACCACACCCGGCTAATATTTTTGATTCATTGTAGAGATGAGGTCTCACCACGTTGCCCAGGCGGGTCTCAAACCCGCAGGCGCGGGCAGTCCACTCACCTCAGCCTCCCAAGGTGCAGGATTACAGACTGAGCCACCGAGTCCGACTGGTTTTTTTAATTTTTAGACCACTACTGTCTATACCAGAAATTAGTCATTCCTTATAAAGCCTAGTGCTTAAAGCACGTATAAAATGTGATCCAGGGACCACCCGGGAGCTTATTAGGGCAGAATATCATGCCCTACTTTAGACCTACTGCATTTTAACAAAAAGCATTGCTTCATTTTTAATGAAAGATACTACTGCCTTCACTTATAGATTTGAACTTAATTCTGCTTCAGAAAAAAAAAATTTAAACCTCTAGAAATAGCTTGTTTATTTAAATAGATTTGATTGTAGCAAAGGGAAATAATTTGGGCCTTATTGATACCTTTGTTGTCTTATATTACAAGAGTTCTTGGCAGAAATTGAAATCAAACGTCATGCATTTCCTTCTCTCTCTCTTTTTCTTTAATTTTATTTTTGGACACAACTGTTTCCCTCTGTTTCCCAACCTGGAGTGCAATGACATGGTCTCCACTCACTGCAGCCTCAAACTCCTGAGCTCAAGTGATATTCCTGCCTCAGCCTCCTGAGTATCTTGGAATACAGGCATGCACCGCCATGCCTGACTAATTTTTCTGTTTTTTTATAGAGACATGGTCTTGCTTTGTTGCCTAGAGTGGTCTTGAACCCCTGGACTCAAATGATCTCCCACCTTAGCTTCCCAAAGTGCTGGGATTACAGACGTGAGCCACCACACCTGGCCTCTTCCTCTTTTAGAATGAAGATTTGTCCTACCTGGTCTTGGAAACTAGGAGGGATGTAAGGCACACCTTATTAAAATGACTTATGGTACTTTATTTTTGTTTTTTGAGTCAGGATCTCACCCTGTCACTCAGGCTGGAGTGCAGTGGTGTAATTACAGTTCACCACAGCCTCAACCTCCTGGCTCAAGTGATCTTCTCATTTCAGCCTCTCAAGTAGCTGGGACTACAGGTGCAAATCACCATGCTCGACTAATTTTTTGATTTTGTAGAGACAAGGTCTTATTATATTGCCCAGACTGGTCTCAGTCTCCTAGGTTTAAGCAGTTCTCCCACTTTGGCCTCCCAAAGTACTGAGATTAAAGGCGTGAGCCACTGCACCTGTCTGTAGTGCCTTTTGAACTCAGCAGTATTATTTCTTCCACATCTTTGAGCATATTCTTCTGCTTTCTTAACTTGCCCTACAATATGCACAACTTTGTTTTTTGTTTTGAGAAGTTCAGTATTTTTTAAATTTAAATTTTTTAGTGTTGGAGCAATTGTTTTATTGTAATATTTGGCTTATAGTGGAATTTTGGACATTGAGGAACTTATTTATGGCAAAAAAAAATCAAAATTTTATATATTTTTTAATATGGTAACGTATGAGAGTCACCAACAGGCACTGCAGGTTCATTGACACATGTTGTGTAATATTAAGTTGCTGAATGTCTTCCACCTGGTGTTTTTCTTTTTTTTTGAGTTGGAGTCTTACTCCATCAACCAGGCTGTAGTGCAGTGGCACACTCATGGCCACCCTAGCATTGACCTGCTGGGCTCAGGCAATCCTTCCGCCTCAGCCTTCCAAGTAAGCAATATGCCTGGTTAATTTTTATTTATTGTAGAGACAAGGTCTTGCCAAGGTGCCTGGGCTGGTCTCAAACCCATGGGCTCAGGCAATCCACTCGCCTTGGCCTCTCAGAGTGCTGGGATTACAGGCTGAGCCACCAAGTCCAGCCTACAATTTTTTGTTAATTAGGTATTAAAACAATATCAAATCTATTTGAAACATAAGCATACACCTTTAGCAGAGCTGTTTACTTTTACCTTGTGTTCCCTTTTTGTCTTTTTCTTTGGTGTACATATTGTTCAGTTGTTTATGGTATACATACAATTTTGTGTCCCTTTACCTCCTTTCTGTATAAACTTTCTGAGATGCTACAATGTAAATTACATTTACGTTGTTTCTAGTTTTTTACTGGTTGTGATGGCTTATGCCTGTGATTCCAGTACTTTGGGAGGTGAAGGTGAGAGGATTGCCTGAGCCCTGGGGTTCGAGACCAGCCTGGGCAACTTGGCAAGACCTTGTCTCTGCAGTAAATCAAAACATTAGCCAGGCATGGTGGTGTGAGCCTGTAGTTCCAGCTACTTGGAAGGCTGAGGCGGAAAGGTCTCTTGAGTCCAGCAGTTCGAGGCTGTGGTGACCATGAGCATGCCACTGCACTCCAGCTTGGACAACAGAGTGAGACTCCAACTCAGGAGAAAAAAAAAAAGAATATATTTCCAGACATGAGCTTACAGTCGTTCTTATTATTCACAATATTTATGTTTTACAAAGTTACTGTGAACACTGAGTTGGCGAATATATTGCCCCTGTGGAAAATACAGGGTTAGATTCCTGCAAGCCTCTGTTCCCAACATTTATGTCAACTAACGACTCTATAATCATGTTTTATGAATGTTTCCGTTGAAAGACACGTTATTTAATATAGTTGATTCTTTAACATTAAACTTGTAGCCAGCAGCACTGTAACTCATGCCTGAATAAAATTTAACACGATATTTTCTCTGAAAGGCACATCTCAACTTTTTTGAGCTTAGGAACACTAGATAGCACTTCACTATACTTGGAGCTGTTTTAAACAGTTAAATCATCAACAAAAAGCACGAAAATGCAGAACGTGTGACACTAAATAGACCATTGAAAGGACCCTTCTTTATAGTATGAGACCCAAGATATGAAGAGCATTGCTTTGTTTGAGAGCTTGTGAGTTGGGAAACTGTGGTTTGGTGCTGCTCTCTTTCTGTCCATGAGAGTAATCACAGAAGCACTGCAAGTGCTGTTTTTGAGGTTACAAACTTTAGCATGGGGGCGAATTTGCAAATATGATCTGTAAGTAATAAGGACTGACTGTGTTAGGTCAAAGGATATGAAGTTTTGATTTTAGATTTTGCTTTACAAGTATTCATTAAAATTATACTAGGGTATTAGTGGTGCCAGTAATAGATAAGGGCAAAAAAGTGCCTGCTACATGAAAAGCATTAATAATACATGTTTATAAAATGAATTCTTCATGAATGAAAGTTTTTACTGCTACCTTACCAAATACATACTGAGATTTGCTTTTTATACTCAAGAATTTTGCTGATGTATAAGACATACTATGATACCTGATTTATTCTTGCCTTAATTTTTTTTATTCCTGAAAACACAGACATTTTTGTTTGATTATGGGCTATTTTTATTTTTCCATGTAAAATGCCATTTTGTCTACTTAGATTTTTTGTTTTTTGAGTTGAGGTCTCACTGTCGCCCAGGCTGGAGTGCAGTGGCACACTCATGGCCACCACAACCTCAACCTGCTGGGTTCAGATGATTCTTCCGCCTCATCCTTCCAAGTAGCTGGAACTACAGGAACATGCCACCACGCAAGCTAATTTTTTGATTTATTGTAGAGACAAGGCCTTGACAAGTTGCCCAGGCTGGTCTCAAACCACTGAGCTCAGGCAATCCTTTCACCTCTGCCTCTCAAAGTGCTGGGATTACAGGTATGAGCCACTGCACCCAGCATCTGCTTAGATCTTTATATATATCCATAATGGAGATCTTTATATGTATTAATCACTTTTTTTGTTATATTTGGTATAAAAACTTTTTCTCTGAATCTTTTGTCTTCTGTTACATTTTCATTTAGAGTTTATATTTGTTATTGCTTGAATTTGTATGTCTTTGGTATTAATAATAGTTAAAATACTAAAACTTGTTAATTAACTTGATATATGTTTTAATAAATATATTTAGGGTGATTTCAAGGTTAATCCTATAATACCATCATCAACATTCTCAGTTGTATTTTAGTATATTTTCTTGAGCTAGGCTGCCGAGGAGTGCTTGTAACTCTGAACTTAAATTTTTTACATGTGTTTATCCATTTTCCTTGAGTTGTTGATGGATGTTAGTTTTTACTTAGTAGATTTAAGTCCATATTTTGTTACCTTAAGTTGTGTAGCACAGAAAGTCTGATTAAATTTTGTTTACATTCTTTTAATTCTTTAGGTCATATATCAGTTATGTGCATGCTGTGATACATCTGGCCCAACTATGAGGTACTTAAGAACCAGCCAGGATTTCTTATTTTCTCACTTGCAACATCTGCCTTTTTCTAACAAAGGTAAGACATTCTTTTCCCTTATTTTTATAGTAAAATTCTAAGTTCATGTTGAGTGATTTTATTTATATGTTGTTTGGAATAATTTTGTTCTCATTTTGATACTTTGCTTCTTTGTAACTTTGGGTTGCTTTTGTGATCTGTGCTTGCATAAATTTCTTTAAACATAACCTGTCAAGGATGGAATTTGATTTTTTTATAAACAGGTAAAATTTGAATATTATGTTGAAGGGATAAGAAAATGTTTAAATAAGAAAACTATGGAAGTTTAGTTTTTGAATGAAAATTGTTTTATAAAAATTCCTGGTTTTCTCTTTCCAGTCTGTTTGTAAGAAAAAAAATCTCTGATTTACTTTTGTTTCTTGTTCATATACTGAAACTAAGTCAGGTCTTGAAATGAAAAATTGAGAACTAATCCTGGTAGATAACAATTATAACTTAGTTACAGCTAACAGTTATCCTCGGCTAGTGAAGTTTTAATTGGAATTCTATCTTATTTTCTTTTTATTCAACTTTGAACAATTTTCTGAATTCAGATGATTCCATTCAGTATTTGTCTACTGAGTTTTTTAAATTTACCTTGTATGTTTTAGAAAATTGAGACTCAGGCATTTCATAAATAAATAGTCATTACTAGCCGGGCTCTGTGGCTCAGCCTGTAATCCCGCGCCTTGGGGGGCTGAGGTGAGTGGATTGCCTGAGCCCACAGGTTCGAGACCCATCTGGGAAACTTGGTGAGACCTCATCTCTACAATAAATCAAAAAATCAGCCGGGCATGGTAGCACACACCTGTAGTTCCGGCTACTTGGAAGGCTGAGGCAGAAGGATTGCTGGAGCCCAGCAGGTCGAGGCTGCAGTGGCCGGGAGCGGCCACTGCACTCCAGTCTGGGCAACAGAGTAAGACTCCAACTCAAAAACAAAACAAAACAAAAAAGCATAAATAGTCATTACTAGTAATTGTCAGTTTCTAATTTCCCTTTTTATTTTTATTTTTAAAGCAGGATTTATTGAGAGGACAGAAAAGCTCCCACAGTGGGAGGGGACCTGAGGGGGTTAACCTTATTTCCTTTTTTTAGAGTAATGGTTTCAGACCTGTGGGAATTAGCTAGTGGGAAAATGTTTTTTCATTTTTATACATGTCCTTTTTTTTTTTTTTTTGAGTTGGAGTCTCACTCTGTCGCCCAGACTGGAGTGCAGTGGCCGCTCCCAGCCACCACAGCCTCAACCTGCTGGGCTCTGGCAATCCTTCCACCTCAGCCTTCCGAGTACCCGGAATTACAGGCGTGTGCTACCATGCCCGGCTGATTTTTTGATTTATTGTAGAGATGAGGTCTCGCTGCCCAGGCGGGTCTCAAACCCGTGGGCTCAGGCAATTCACTCACCTCAGCCTCCCAAAGGCGCGAGATTACAGGCTGAGCCACCGAGCCCGGCACGTGTCCTTTTTTTAGTCCTGAAATTTTGTTTATATAAGAAGCTTTACTCTTTTTTATACCTAATTTAAAAGAATAATTAATTTTAAAAACATATTATGACATGTTTTATAAAAATTAATTTAACTTTGCCTGAAATTATTATACTTATTGTTAATTGGTGAATTTTATGTTTGTTCTGTCACAATTTAGAATTTTAAAGGCAAACATTAAAATAACTAACTAAAATAAAACTATTGTGGGGCAACCTCTCGGGTTCCCTCCCACTGTGGGAGCTTTTCTGTCCTCTCAATAAATCCTGCTTAAGAAATAAAACAAAACTATTGTGTAAGACTAGGTGCAGTGGCTCAAGCCTGTAATCCCAGCACTTTGAGAGGCTGAGGTGAGAGGATTGTCTGAGTCCCGGGGTTCGAGACTAGCCTGGGCAACTTGGTGAGACCTTGTCTCTACAATAAGTCAAAAAATTAGCTGGTTGTGGTGGAGCGCACCTGTAATTACAGCTACTTGGAAGGCTGAGGCAGAAGGATCGCCTGAGCCCAGCAGGTTGAGGCTGCAGTGGTTGTGGGTGTGCCACTGCAGTCCAGCCTGGGCAACAGATTGAGACTCCAACTCAAAAACAAAAACATCTATTGTGTAAGTGACTTTCAGTCTTAATTGTATGCTGCAGCAAATGTCTTTAATTATCTTAGGAGCTATTATAAAATTATACAATTTGTTTAATTTCTTTTGAGTATTTGTTTTGTGAAATAACAAACTAGTAGATTTTTTGAATTATATATTTGAAAATTACTTTTTAAAAAAATGAGTTATATATTAAGGTTAAAATATAATGGACACTGGATCTTTGGGAAATTATCTGATAATGAAAACTTGATTCTCTTTGATTCTTCATTTGCTGTAGCTCATGTTTCATAACTTATTTTTTCTCCTTCAGAACCTTTGTTTTTCTTTTGTAATTTTACAGTGATAAATTATGTTGCTGAATTTCATAAATTATCATTATTATTATTTGCTCGGCCAATATGTTTATTGTCTTTATCTGAAAAAATCCTCATAGAAAATTGTTTGGTTCAGCTCTCAGCAAAAGAGAAAACTTGCTTTCTTTTGAGCTACCTGATCTTTCTTCTAGGCAAGGGACATTTTGGGACCATCTCTTCTTCACTTCTTTTCTTGGGCTTCTTATAGACTAGATTCTCTCATATTGCTGCATGAGTTTTCTTATACTTCTCCATCATGTCTGGAGTTACACTGTTCTTTATGTACTGAGGGAACTCTTTCTTGTACACATCCTCATCTTCTTCCATTAGGTAACACATATAATCTGCAACATTCTAACCCATGATGTGCTTCTTCTGTACTTCTGCATTAAATTGCTTGCTTTAAGAATCATAACCAAGGAATCATTTGGTACTCTGAGGGATAGACAAGCCTTCATCCATAGCTTCTTTCAGAGCCCTCCAAAACTTTATTGCTAGTGGTAATTCTGGCAAGGTCTGTATCCAGATAGGTGAAAGCACTGGGCTGGCCATCAATGCTTTTAGTCTCCAGTCACCTCCACTTGGCCTTTGGTCTTCTTCTTGTTCATGTCAAACCTATCGAGCAGCAAGCCAGAACAGCAAGAAAGTTACTGCAGCCAACTTTCGCACTGTATTTTGGTAGTTCATGTGCTTAAGCTGCGCTGTCATATCCCCTTCTATATAGGTATAAGCAATCTGACAAATGATATCTCTTTGTTACATGAGCTCTTATCCGATATTTGGGTGTACTGTGCTTATTTTATCCTGTGTTACCAGTCGTTTCCTAGTATAGTAATTAGTTTATCCTCTCTTCTAAATTTCACTTGGTATCTCTTAAAGTAGGCCTTGTTCTTGACAACTTTAACAAATCCCATCCTGAGGAATAGAGACTCGCATTCGTGGCTCCACACAGACCTGTAGGCTCTGCAGCGCTGGGGAGTGGCGGGAGGTTCATAAATTATTGACTTCATTACATGGGAAAATATCTGATGAGCTATGTAATTTAGGTCTGTTCTGATCTTGTATTACTAATCTGGAAAATTAAGTTTACATGTTTAAATTCTAGAATATGAAATATCTATGCTGAACCAAATGTCATGGCTTATGAAGACAGCCTCAATAGAATTAAGAGTAACTTCTCTCAATCGTCAACGGTCACATACCCAGAGGCTCCTACACCTATTGTTGGATGACATGCCAGTGAAGCCGTATTCAGGTGAATATGTGGATATTGGCATTTGTTTTATTGTGCTGTGGTAACTGGTCTTTGGGAAGATAAGCACAAATCTGAATCTTGTGTTTAGTATTTGATTATAGACCAAAACAGTCTTCCCACTTTTAGAATATTTTTTCTGCAAACAAGGATTTTAAAATTATCTCACAATTGTCATTGATTATTGTTTTAAGCATCCACTTTATGCTATAGTCAAACAGATATTATATACAAAATATTCCATGGAGTTTGTCACACTGTTCCTAATCTACTCCAATATATTTTATACATGTAAAAATGAAGCATAAGCTTTTAATATCATATCATTGGCACTATTGGATCTCACCATTTTTGGAATTCTAGTTATTTTCTTTACAATCTCTCTGATCCCATGGCACAGAGTGAATTAAATAAATGTTACAAGTAAATTCTCATCAATCTTAGCATTTTAATTATTCCGTTGCAGAGAGTTCTTTGACTTAGAACAATGACCTAAAAATAAAATACCTTATATTTATTATTTCCAAATAAATGTAGTTTTAAGAGTATGTTCTTTTTCTGATCTATTGATATTGCTACTTCAACAGATAGTGAGGGAGGAATAGAAGATGAAAACAGATCTGTCTCTGGGTTCCTTCACTTTGACACTGCTACAAAAGGTAAAGCCTTTTGAATTTGTAATAAATTTATATTGTAGGCATATATTAATTTTTGTTTTAATTATGTATAGCGCAATTCAGGGTTAGCCGTACAAATGTTCATTATGCAGGTACCCTTGTTGATGAGTTGTCCAATGTGTCATCCTCCCCCCCACTGGCAATTTCCCACTATTGCCAAATTGTCAACCCACCCCTGCCTTTCCCTGGCAGTTTCCCACTACTGCCAATCCCTTTCTTATAGTATTGCAATAGTTGTTCTATAGGCATATATTAAATTGTTTAAAATTTTAAGAGATTATTATGCCTGTCTGCAAATTCTGAACTGGTATAGAAAAATTATAAAGGATTATTTGCTTAAAAAAACCATTTTTTTTGAGACTGTGTCTCACTGTTGCCCAGGCTAAATGCAGTAGCACGAGCATAGCTAACCTAACCTTGTCCTGCTACCCTAGCCTTCCAAGTAGCTAGGAATACAGGTGTGAGCTAATTTTATTTATTTGTAGAGACAGGGTCTTGCTATGTTGTCCAGGCTGGTCTTTAACTCCTGGCCTCAAGTGACTCTCCTTCCTTAGCCTCCCAAAGTACTGAGATTACAGGTGCTAAGATTACAGGTGCTAGCCACTGTACTTGGCCCCAAATTTTTTTTATAAGTAGGTTTATAGGGTGGGATTGAAAATATTTTTGTAAGCATATGTATCAGAAAAAAAATCAAGTTTAGATTTCAATACGACCTTTGGTTTCTAAACTAATGTCCTTTTTGAGTATAGTACTGTTTGAGAGTGAGCTGAATAAGATGGTTTTCTCTTTTCAGTGCCTCAAGTAAAATTAAATTACTTTTTTTTATTTCTAGTACGTCGAAAAATTCTAAATATTCTTGACTCAATTGACTTTAGTCAGGAGATCCCTGAACCTTTGCAGTTGGATTTTTTTGATCGGACTCAGATTGAACAAGTTATTGCTAACTGTGAACACAAGAATTTACGAGGACAGACAGTCTGCAATGTCAAGGTGAGGATTGCTTTAAAGTATGTATCTGCCATATCAAGTGATTCAGACGTTGAGTTATCAGAAAAAAATAAGGTTCTACAGGTTTTCTTTCTGATAAGAGTTATTGGTTACTAGCTTATTGGAATGTGGTTTTTGTTAAACAGCCTTGAAATAAAACTTAATAGACCATACTCAGTTCTTGAAAACTTTCCCCATCACTTTCCTTCTAGTAGTTACTCTACCGGCTAGAACCGGCTAGTGGTTTTAACTGTTTAAATCTATACCAGGTAAATGATAATGACTTTGCCAGTAGGAAAAAAAATATCCAGGGTATTTGCATTAACTCACCTGCCACAGAGGCTCTTTGGTACCATTCTCTGGAATGTGAGGAATAACTGAATATTTTTGTCTGGAAATTGGACAGGGCTGTTTTTAGATTATATATAAAGGTACTTTTTCCCTCGGGACAACTTATAGTAATTGCTAGGTGTTATTGTTTTACCAGTGTCAGAAACGGTCTTATTTTCTTCCCTTTTCCTAATTGCACAGCTTCTTCATAGGGTTCTTGTAGCTGAAGTAAATGCTCTTCAGGGCATGGCAGCCATAGGACAGCGACCTCTACTAATGGAGGTAAGCTCTATTGAGTATATGTTAGTTTTAACTTTTTAGCAATTGAATATAAGTTAATTTTAACCTTTTAGCAACTAGTTAAAGTGCTGGTGAAAAGACTAAGTAGGCCAGGCACAGTGTCTATGCCTGTAATCCCAGCACATTGGGAAGCTGAGGTAGAAGGATTGTATGAACTCAGAAGTAAGAAACCAGCTTAGGCAGCATAGCAAGCCCTCATCTCTACAAAAATAAAAAAAGTTAGCCAGGCGTGGTGGCATGCGCCTTTAGTCCTAGGTGCTTGGGAGGCTGAGGCAAAAGACTCACCTGAGCCAAAGATCTGGAATCTCTGGTGAACCGTGATCATGCCACTCTACTCCAGCCTGGGTGAGAGTAAGGCCCTGACTTAAAAAAAAAAAGTCTAAGTAATAAATAGACATGTAGCTTATTAACTAGTAAACTACCTGAAATTTAAACTTTAAGAGAATCTTTCACTTTCAATTTTATAACTTAAAAACTGAACTGAAGTTTATGTCTTGTGTCTTCTGCTAGGCTAGTTAAGGATTTGCAACCTGACCATATTGTGTAGTAGACTTCACTTACCTGCCTATTAGGGAGGAGAGAGTCATTTGTCATCACAAATGGAAAGTCATAGATGAGAGGTCAGTGAGAAAGAACCACATGCATGAAAACATAACTAGCTGGGCCAAAGGCAAAGAAATAAGATATGTCAGGGAAGCCTGCCATGGAACTTGGGTTTTAGGAATTCTAGTGCTGTGGAATAAGTGTAAGAAGATAGGTGTGTAAGGAGAAAGGTGGATTTCTTTTTTTTTTTTTTTTTTTTGAGTTGGAGTCTCACTCTGTCGCCCATGCTAGAGTGCAGTGGCATGCTGATGGCCACCGCAGCCTCAACCTACTGAGCACAGGCAATCCTTACTCCTCAGCCTTCCAAATAGCTGAAACTACAGGCACAAGCCACTATGCCCAGCTAATTTTTTTATTTATTGTAGAGATGAGGTCTCACCAAGTTGCCCAGGCTGGGAACTACAGGTGTGTGCCACCACATCTGCCTTTTTTTTATGTTTTTTATTGTAGAGATGAGGTCTCGCCAAGTTGTCCATACTGGTGTTGAACCCCTGGGCTCAGGCAGTACTCTTGCTTACACCTCCCAAAGTGCTGGTATTAAAGGCGTGAGCTACTGTGCCTGGCAAAAAAAAACTCATTTTTATGTATACCACTTTTGTTCTTTGCCTTTCATGCATGTCTATGCGTGTGCGCACACACACAGACTTATATGTTATTTTTGTATAGTCCTGACTACCAGTGAAAAAGTATCTGTTCCCTGACATGCATGTAGTAGTTTTTCAAATAAGTCTTTTCTGATTAACTGACAGTGTTAAAAATAGCAACCTGTTGATACTAGACCTTAGTAGACTGTTAACTTTGTGATTCAATTTCTTCGGCTTTAGGAAATCAGCACTATACTTCAGTATGTGGTAGGAAGAAATAAATTGCTGCAGTGTCTTCATGCAAAACGTCATGCTCTGGAGTCATGGAGGCAACTGGTAGAAATTATACTGACAGCTTGTCCCCAGGACCTCATTCAGGCAGAGGATCGACAACTGATTATTCGTGACATTTTACAAGATGTGCATGATAAGGTGACATACTTCCTAAATTACTTTATACTGCTGAGCAACAACAACAGACTATATATCATTTAAGCAAATATTTTGCCACCCTAATTTTTTTCCATCTTAGATTAGGAATAAAACAGTTGTGCAGTACCAGTGTTAAGACTTTCTTTGAGAAAGGGATTAATTCTGTACCTTGGTGGCTCTCAACTAGAATGTGTGTCAGAATTATCTACAGAGCTTTGTAAAAATACACGTGGACAGATCCAAGGCCTACTGAGTTAGACTGTAATGGTGAGAACACTGATGTGCATTTCAGAAAAGAAAAACCCCAAGGGATTTTTGATAGGAATCCCTTTTGGTTAAGAACACCTGTTACCCAGAATCATATTTAAATTTCTCTTTATATATCAGCTTTCTTATCTTTTTAAAAACAATTCTTATTTTCCATTCTTAGGTTGTTTTAGTAGTTGACAAGCTAAATGGATATACAACTTATTAATGATTGTAACTGAAAGCAGTATCCTCACTCTGATTGCCCTTGTACTTTAAGATACTGGATGATGAGGCAGCACAGGAATTAATGCCAGTGGTGGCTGGAGCGGTATTCACCTTGACAGCTCACCTGAGCCAGGCAGTTCGCACAGAGAAGAAGCAGACTTTGATCTCGGAGCCAGGAGAGGCCCATGATGCCTTTATGCTGGACAGCTCTTTCACCTCACCTGCAGAGGGCCCGCTTGTAGGTTTTGCTTCTATTGGAGATTCTTCACTTCACATCATATTGAAGAAACTTTTAGACTTCATTTTGAAGACAGGTTTTTCATCTAAATTTTCTATATTTTACAAGTTTTTATATTTGTTTTAACTTTTATGGAAAAAGGTTTTCACGTGACTACATCTTTCTCCCTAGGTGGCGGATTTCAACGAGTAAGGACTCACCTGTATGGCTCTCTGCTTTATTACTTACAGATTGCCCAGAGACCAGATGAACCAGACACCTTAGAAGCAGGTAGAATTATATTGATTCCCGGTTTTTTCTGGTTTTAGAGATGGTTACTTTAAAAAAAAAAAATCACTCCTATCTTTTGGCTATAAACACACAGTAAAAAATGAGTCTTGATTATAGTCACTAAAGTGCTTACTCTAACGTTGAGGGCGAATATTTAGTTTTTAAGAATTATTAATATAGTATTGTACTGCAAAAGAAAAAGACCACTCTAAATTAGTATTTTAGCTTTATGTACTTACGCCTGTATTTTTCAGAAGGATGCTTCATGGTGGAATTTCCATGTGAAAGAGTATGCACTTTTATTGTAACCCTTTTTCCCAGTGGCGCTTGCTGCTGCAGCAATTACCCCAAGATAACTTGTGGATTACAGTCTTAACCTTACCTCCAAAGTTTGCAATGACATATCTCGCTTTTATTATTATTTTCACATTGCTCTAGTATATTGATAGCCTTTGGAAACAAATAACATCATTCTGTTTATAGTATTCTGTTTTTAGTAGTGGTATTTCCATTTATAAAACATAATAATTCTGTTTTTCTTTAGTAATTCTTCTTGGATTAGAGAAAAGTTCCGTTTAAGAATAACTCCAAGAACAGTTTTTATATTTTATTTTCACATTGAAAGCCAGTCAGATTTGCTTCAGCCTCAAAGAGTATGTTTATGTAAAATTAAATGAATGTGGCCGCTCACTGCATTTTTTTTTTCTAGATGGGAAAGGGTTAATAGAGTCTATCTATTGAACTTCTAAAAAAGACATTACCAGTATAAACTCTTTGTCAATAGTGTAGTATATCTTTTTGTACTGATGTGAGGTTTTCTTTGGATAAATTCCAAGAAATAGACTTTCTTGGTCAAAAGATATAATCATGTTTAAAGTATTGTAGCCTGGGCAACATTGCAAACCTCATCTCTATCAAAAAAAAAAATTAGCTTGGTGTGGTGGCATGCACCTATAGTCCCAGCTACTTAGGAGGCTGAGCAGGGAGGATCACTTGAGTCCTGTAGGTAGAGGCTACAGTGAGCCAAGGTTGTGCCACTGTACTCCAGTCTGGACAACAGTGAGACCCTGTCTCAAAAAATAATAATAAAATAACATTGATAAATACTGCTTTCTAAAATGTAATTAGCATTTTTGAGAATGATAATCTGGAACCCTTGGTTTCCAGAGATGAAAAGCTGGGCGCAGTGGCTCACACCTGTAATCCCAGTACTTTGGAAAGCAAGAAGATTGCCTGAGTCCAGGAGTTCGAGACCAGCCTGGGCAACTTGGTCTCTACGATAGATAGATAGATAGATAGATAGATAGATAGCCAGCCAGCCAGCCAGCCAGCCAGCCTGGTCAACTTGGTCTCTGCGATAGATCGATAGATAGATACATACATACATACATACATACATACATAGGTAGGTAGATAGGTAGATAAAGATAGATAGCCAGGTATGGTGGCACAAGCCTGATATATAGATAGATGGACAGATCGATAGCTGGGTGTGGAGGCATGTGCCTGTGGTTCTAGCTATTTGAAAGACTGAGGTGGAAGGATCATCTGAGCCTAGCAGGTCAAGGTCAAGGCTATATTGGCCATAAGCATGCCACTGAACTCCGGCCTGGGTGACAGAGTGAGACTCCAATTAAAGAAAAAAATGTTTTTAAGTGTTCAACAGACCAATATATAATACTCTATACCAAGGTTATTTTGCTATTTGTTAAGAATTTGTGAAATTCTGATAATGAAATTTCTTTGTACCCTTCTTTTTTATGGGTGCTTGTAATATTGTATACAGACTCTTTTTTTCTTTTGTTTTCTTGACAATGCAATATGTGATTTTATTTTTTTAATTTTTACTTATTTTAAAGATGTGGGATATAACTCGGGATTAGGTAGATAAGTGATCAGCATACAGGCAAAGTTTGGCCTTCCCTTTGGTCCCACTTCACCTGGTTTGAGATCAGGTAACCCTTCCTGTTATGTACCTCCCCATCACACCTCTCCTGGCAGTTTCCCATTACTGTCAATCCCTTTCGTATAGTATTTTTACACAGACTTTTTGTACAAAAAACCATGGATCTCATATTATCCTTGTAGTGATTGTAAATTATTCCATATGTAGTACCTGAAGATGTAATAGCCAAATGGTAGATTTATAAAAATGTAGTACTCACTTAAATAATGTGTGAGAATATTTGCAGTGTCAGTCAAAATAACAGAATTGTTCAGAGAAGTGTTTTATGTAGACACGAGCTTTTACAGACAGACAGAAATGGGATTCCTCCACTTCCAACATTTTCTCTGATTTTTGTTTTTATAATCCATTTAGTTGAATTGGCCAAATCACTGCTTAACCACTGAGTGGAGCTCTACAATAGACTTTTTATAAGATTAATTTCAAAGACAGGTTATTGATTTCATATTTGTGATATAAAACCTCTTTTTATTTTTTATTTTAAAGATGTGGGGTATAATTCAGGAATAGGTATACAAACGTTCATTATGCAGGTACCCTTGTTGATGAAGTATGCCCTCTCCCCCTTGGCAGTTTCCTACTACTGCCAATCCTGCCCTCTACACCTCCTCCACCCCCCAGCAGTTTCCCACAAAGCCTCTTTTCTAAGTGGGTTATGTGAATCTTATATAAAATGTATGATCATTTAAGCTAACTTATACATTTAAGTTGGCTTTATGTCAAAACTGGACTGGATTTTAAAAATATAACACAATGGACTATTAATTATGCAGCCATAAAGAAGGACAAACCTAGCCGGGCTCAGTGGCTCAGCCTGTAATCCTGCGCCTTTGGGAGGCTGAGGTGAGTGGATTGCCTGAGCCCGTGGGTTTGAGACCCACCTGGGCAACTTGGTGAGACCTCATCTCTACAATAAATCAAAAACTAGCTGGGTGTGGTAGTGCGCGCCTGTAGTTCCAGCTACTTGGAAGGCTGAGGCGGAAGGATCACCGGAGCCCAGCAGGTTGAGGCTACGGTGGCCGGGAGCGGCTACTGCGCTCCAGTCTGGGAGACAGAGTGAGACTCCAACTCAAAAAAAAAAAGGACAAACATGACTTCACAGCAACTTGGATGGATTTAGAGTCTATCATAATCAGTGATCTATCACAGAAACAAAGAACAGAATGCCATATGTTCTCACTCATAAGTGAACCTGAACATTTACCATAATACTGAAGGATTGACAGTAGATGTTGGGAGGGGCACAACATTAATAAGAGTACCTGATCTCAGACCAGGCAAAGTGGGGACCAAAGGTAGGCCCAAACTTGACCTGCATAATGACCACTTGTATACCTAATCCTGAATTGTACCCCGCATCTTTAAAATAAAATAAAATTTAAAAAATATAAATTTGCTTTATGATGGGTATCCTTTTATTTTATTATTTTTTTATTTTATTGCCCATAACTGAACACTCAAATGCTTTTATTTCTCGTATTTCAACTTTAAAAAAAAGAATAAAATATCCAGATTTTTTTAAGGCAAATTTTTGTCTACTTTGTACCTGATCCTTTCTAGCCAAATTCTCAAAGATCTCAATAAAAGATATATTAGCAGGATAACTACAGGATACTGAATCTTAGAGTATCATAATTCATTTTGATTTCTTTAATAATAGCTTGTCCTACGATTAACATTTTGTTTAAAAAACAATAGCTTGTCCTTTTCCCAGTGCTGTCGTTATTTTAGTGTACATGCATGAAATATGTTCATTGTGTTATTAAAGTTCACCTGCCTGTATTCATTGGTCAGGGACCCTTTGTATACGTGTGGAAATGCAAGGTGTTTTGGGGGGGCTTTTAGGTTGCGTAAAAAGTATAATTGTTTTTTTTTTTTTTTTTTTAGTTGGAGTCTCACTCTGTCACCCAGACTGGAGTGCGGTGGCCGCTCTCAGCCACCGCAGCCTCTACCTGCTGGGCTTCAGCAATCCTTCCACCTCAGCCTTCCAAGTAGCTGGAACTACAGGCGCACGCTACCACACCCAACTAATTTTTTATTTATTGTAGAGATGAGGTCTCGCCAAGTTGCCCAGGCGGGTCTCGAACCTGCGGGCTCAGGCAATCCACTCACCTCAGCCTCCCAAAGCGCAGGATAACAGGCTGAGCCACCGAGTCTGGATTTTATTTTTTCTTTATTTATTTTTAAGTCTGGGTCTTTATCTGTCAGTCAGTCTGGAGTGTAGTGGCACAGTCCCAGCTCACTGCAGCCTTGACCTCCTGAGCTCAGATGATGCTTCTGCCTCAACCTCCCAAGTAGCTGGGACTATAGGCATGGGCTACCATGCCCAGCTAATTTTAGAGACAAATTCTTGCTATGTTGCTTAGGCTGATCTCGAACTTCTGGACTCAAAACATTCCTCCTACCTTGGCCTCCCAAAGTGCTAGTATTATAGGTGTGAGCCACCACGCCTGGCCACTAGTCAGTTATTAAACCATTTTTTATTGGAGTGTTTTCTGTTTTAATCCTTTTAGCCAAGAAAACCATGTGGGAAAGGCTGACAGCTCCAGAAGATGTATTTAGTAAATTACAACGAGAAAATATAGCCATCATTGAAAGTTATGGTGCCGCCCTCATGGAAGTGATCTGTCGAGATGCTTGTGATGGCCATGAGATTGGAAGGGTAAAAGAACCTGTTTAAATTATGTAATTGAATAAACATGTTGACTTATTAAGGTATAAACTAAATCAACATTTAATATGTATGTTACATATTAAGAATTATACTTTATAATACATTGTAATTAATTGGCTTATTTGCTATAATTTGGGACTTCTGTTTTGTGTATTCATGTTTTGCTTTATTCTGTTAGAATCTTTAGAATTTCCTCAAAATTATCTTGCTAATTTTGAAGTTGGCTGGTAGACCAACACTGGTGAAAACAGCAGAAATACTGCTTAATAAAGACCTTTGGTTAATCGAATACTATATAAATTGCCTTTATGCTGAATATATCTTTTTCTGTCTAAATGCTTTGTGGAGAATTTACTTTTTTTTTCCTTTTCTTTTTTTTTTTTTTTTTTTTTTTTTCTTTTTGAGTTGGAGTCTCACTCTGTTGCCCAGGCTAGGGTGCAATGGCACACTCATGGTCACCTCAGTGTCAACCTGCTGGGTTCCAGCGATCCTTCCACCTTAGCCTTCCAAGTAGCCGGAACTACAGGCGCGCACTATTACACCTAGCTAATTTTTTATTTATTGTAGAGAAGGTCTTGCCAATTTGCCCGGGCTGGTCTCGACCCATGGGCTCAGGCAATCCACTCACCTCGGCCTCCCAAAGTGCTGGGATTACAGGCTGAGCCACCAAACCCAGCCTACATTTTTATTTCCTTACTTTCTTTGGCATTACTATATGGTGATGATGCAGTAAGAAGATAACTTCTTCCTAGTGGAAAATAACAGCATTTTAATCATGTTTTTGCAAGGAAGCAGGTTTTTTAAAAATAGGATAAAATAAAAACTGTAGTATCCTCTCAGTTATGTTAAAATATTTTTAATGAGCCAGGCTCGGTGGCTCAGCCTGTAATCCTGTGCCTTTGGGAGGCTGAGGTGAGTGGATTACCTGAGCCCGTGGGTTCGAGACCCGCCTGGGCAACTTGGCGAGACCACATCTCTACAATAAATCAAAAATTAGCTGGGCGTGGTAGCACGCGCCTGTAGTTCCGGCTACTTGGAAGGCTGAGGTGGAAGGATCGCCGGCGCCCAGCAGGTCGAGGCTGCAGTGGCTGGGAGCGGCCACTGCACTCCAGTCTGGGCAGCAGAGTGAGACTCCAACTAAAAAAAAAAAAAAAAAAATTTTTTTAATGTATTTTTATGCATACAAAAAGTACTGAAAGGAGATCAAAATAGATGTTTATCAGATAGTATATTCTAATAGGCTTTTCTGTTTTCTCTAATGAGCATGTAAAAGTTTATAATTAGAAAAACAGCTACTTAAACAAAAATCCAGAGAAGGGAGAGTTGGGGGAGAAAAAGTCCTCTGCTCTAACAAGTTATGTTAGATTCTGCTAAAATATCTTTAATGCCATTGTTTTAATGTATTAGATCTTGTTTTGGAACTATAACTTTATCTGGAAAGTTTTCCTTTTATTGATACATTGAGATTCTGGATCTATAGTTTTTAACTAATCAAAAAAATCAACAAAAAAAACCAAAAAAAAACAGCTGGGCTCGGTGGCTCAGCCTGTAATCCCGTGCCTTTGGAAGGCTGAGGTGAGTGAATTGCCTGAGCCCGCGGGTTTGAGACCCGCCTGGGCAGTGAGACCTCATCTCTACAAAAAATCAGCCAGGCGTGGTAGCGTGTGCCTGTAATTCCAGCTACTTGGAAGGCTGAGGCGGAAGGATCCCCAGAGCCCATCAGGTCGAGGCTGCGGTGGCTGGGAGCAGCCACTGCACTCCAGTCTGGGCGACAGAGGGAAACTCCAACTCAAAAAAAAAAAAAAAAAAAATCACAATAAGAAAACGGTATTGCAAGCATTCATTCTCCTTATGAGAAAAGACCTTTTTTTAGTCAGGGTCTCACATTTTTGTCCAGGCTGGAGTATGGGAGCATGATCACAGCTCACTGCCGTCTCAAATTCCTGGGCTCAAATGATCCTTCCACCTCATCCTCCAGAGTAGCTAGGACTACCAGTGCACCCTACTAATCCTAGCTAATTTCGTTTTTAGAATTTTTTTGCAGAGATGAGGTCTCACTCTTTTACCCAGGCTAGTCTTGAACTCTTCTCGACTCAAGCATTCCTCTTGCCTTGGCCTCCCAAAGTTCTGGGATTATAGGTGTATGTCACTGTACCCAGCCAGAAAAGTTCTTAGTATTTCCAGATAAACGCAGTTACTATCGCTGATTGTTGGTAGCCATCTCCCTGTTATGGACTATGATTTATTCTTCCTTCAGATGCTGGCCCTGGCTCTCCTTGATCGGATTGTTTCTGTAGACAAGCAGCAGCAGTGGCTTTTGTATCTTTCTAACAGTGGTTATTTGAAGGTCCTTGTGGACAGCTTAGCAGAAGATGACCGTACTTTGCAGAGCTTACTCACTCCACAGCCTCCCCTTTTAAAAGCTCTTTATACGTATGAATCTAAAATGGTAAGAATTTAGAGATATTTGATGTTGGATTAACAAGTCATTTTCTCTTGGGGCTATAAATGTATTAAAAAATATTAACGTGACATACATTTTGAATATTTGTATCACGTAAGTTATAATCATTTTTAAAGAGTTTTAAATTTGGGGATATGTGCTAGAAATGGATCTTCTGTGTGTGCAAAAGATGGGTGAAATCATCCTTTCATGGTTAGTTGGATAAGAGACTGCTGCTTACCCAAGTTGCTGATGATAATGATATGACACCCAGTGCTCTGTGAGAAAAGATTAAAATTGTCCTCCCACAGTAAAACTCAGATTGTATTAGTTACCTATTGAAAATGTCTGTTTCTGCTTTAAACACAAGGTTCTCAATACAGTATATAATTCATCATTTTCTTGCCTCCAAATCTGTTTTTCTGTTTTGTTTTATTTTTGGAGTTGGAGTCTTACTCTGTCACCCAGTCTGTAGTGCAGCAGCATGATCATGGCTCACTGCAGCCTTGACCTCCTAGCCTGAAGTGATCTTATCTCCTCAGTCTCCTGAGTAGCTTGGATTGCAGGCAGGTGCCACCACACCTGGCTAATTTTCATTTTGTTTTGTTTTTGTAGAGATAAGATCTCACTGTGTTGCCAACGCTCTCAAGTTCCTGGACTCAAGCAGTCCTCCTGCCTCGTCCTCCCAAAGTGCTGGGATTAGAGGCGTGAGCCACCATGCCTGTCCTCTGTTTTAATTTCTCTATTTTCTCCTGGTTAAAATTATTATAGCTATCACAATAATAGAAGCACTAAAGTCTTAGATTCTCCATTAACTCCTTTATTCATTTATTAGACAAATTTATATTAAATACAAGTAGTATGACAGGCATGTCACCAGGTACTAGAGACACAGTGGTGAGCAAAACAGACAAATTTTTTTGCCCACTATAAGGCCACAAGATGATTACAGAATCCCACAGTTTAAATGATTACTTGAATTATGCAGGGCACTGTATGTAGGCACATTTTCCTTCAGCTATAAATAAAGATGAAAAATTTGGCCATGAGAGTATCTCACTTTTTTTTTTTGAGTTGGAGTCTCACTCTGTCGCCCAGACTGGAGTGCAGTGGCCGCTCCCGGCCACTGCAGCCTCGACCTGCTGGGCTCCGGCGATCCTTCCACCTCAGCCTTCCAAGTAGCCAGAATTACAGGCGCACGCTACCACGCCCAGCTGATTTTTTTTGATTTATTGTAGAGATGAGGTCTCGCTGCCCAGGCGGGTCTCGAACCCGTGGGCTCAGGCAATCCACTCACCTCAGCCTCCCAAAGGCGCGGGATTACAGGCTGAGCCACCGAGCCCGGCTAGTATCTCACTTTTATATGAGGCTCTTGGACATGATTTAAGCACTGATGATTTTTCTTGTGTTACTTAGGCATTTCTTACAAGAGTGGCTAAGATACAGCAGGGTGCTTTGGAGCTGTTAAGATCTGGGGTGATTGTGAGACTAGCACAATGCCAAGTCTATGACATGCGCCCAGAAATGGACCCACAAGGGTAAGTGTCCATGTAGATTAGTGTGATTAAGCTCCCAGTAAAAGATAATTAAGGAGAAAAAATTGCAAACATTATTTGTTTCCACTGTTTGCACAGTAGTCTATCATCTTGATGTGTTTTTGTGTGTTATATCCCAAATAATAAATGGAACTTGCTAATAAGGGAAAAAAATGAATAGAGATAGACAAGAGTTTTGTTAGTGAATATGTACCTTCCCAACCACATTATATCATTCACTAGAAATACTTGTTTTCAGTTACAGTGGTATTTTTTTTTTTTTTTTGAGTTGGAGTCTCACTCTGTCGCTCAGCTTAGAGTGCAGTGGCACGCTCATGGCCACCCCAGTGTCAACCTGCTGGACTCCGACGATCCTTCCACCTCAGCCTTCTAAGTAGCTGGAACTTACAGGCGCGTGCTACCATGCCCAACTAAATTTTTTTTTATAGAGACGAGGTCTTGCCAAGTTCCCCGGGCTGGTCTTGGGCTCAGGCAGTCCACTCACCTCAGCCTCCCAAAGTGCTGGGATTACAGGCTGAACCACGAAGCCCGGCCTACAGTGGTCTTTTAAAGAACTGTAATAAAATTCTAATTTGTTGTGGATTTTCTGTTCCTGATGCTTTGAATAGAATTTCAGAGTTTGTATGTTTTTCTCATTTTAATATTTTACTTACTGCTTGCTAATTTGAAAGATTCAAATGAAATTATTTTCAAGTTTCAAGCTTTCTAGATTTCTCAATTGAATTTAAATAAGGAATTTTTTTTTTTGAGTTGATGTCTCACTCAGTTGTCCAGGCTGGAGTACAGTGGCACACTCATAGCCACCGTAACCTCGACCTGCTGGACTCAGGTGATCCTTCTGCCTCAGCCTTCCAGGTAGCTGGAATTACAGACATGTGCCACCATGTCCCCCTAATTTTTTTTTTCTTGTATAGATGAGGATTCGCCAAGTTGCCCAGGCTGGTCTCAAACCCATAAACTCAGGCAGTCCTCCCACCTCAGCCTCCCAAAGTGCTGGGATTATAGGCGTGAGCCACCGTGCCCGGCCAAAAAAACTTATTTCTTTGAACCACTGATATTTATGGAATGCAGTGTGCTTTTTAGTAGTGCCACATCTTAACCAGCTGGCAATGATTCGTTTGCCATGTGAATAATCAGGAATTGTTAAGAGTACACCTTCCCTTTTGTATGATGATGCTCTCCTTGTTTCTTTGAAATGAATCAAGCATGTTTGGCATGAGAGACCCTCCAGTGTTCATCCCAACACCAGTGGATCGCTACCGCCAGATTCTCCTTCCAGCACTCCAGCTGTGCCAAGTCATCCTCACGTCTAGTATGGCCCAGCACTTGCAGGCAGCTGGGCAGGTAAGAGGGACCCTTTGTTTAGATATTGCCTAATGCGGAATCCTGATTTTACAAATATAGAAACCCTACGTATGGAAAGCTGAAGTGAATTTACCTTATTCTGAATGTTTGTGGCAGAGCGGGGTATAAGAAATAAGCCCCAGAACTCTGCTTTTAACTACACTGGCACATTTCTTATACTTTTGTTTGAATGAAACACTGTAGTTAATACGATGATGATATGAAAAGCAAGAGGTTGAAATTTGTTCTTGAAAAGAAAGCAGTTGCTGTGATAGGAAGAAGCTTGCTTCTTTAAACACCAGAAGTTACTTTTATTTTCATTGCTTTTCAGTGAAACATTCAAACATATACATTTTTTTCTTCAAATTAACAGTACAATATATAATTTAACCTTTCACTGATTAATTAGATTTGTCATTATGAAAGTATGACCTTTTATTGTATTGCTTTATTATATTGTGGAACTGTGCCATAACTCTGATTTTTTTTTTTTAAGATGTAGGATACAATTCAGGGTTAGGTACATAAGTGGTCATCTTACAAGTAAAGTTTGGACCTCCCCCTGGTCCTTACTTTACCTGGTTTGGTATTAGGGACCCTTAGTAATGTTTTGTGCCACCTCCCCTCCTAACAGTGTCCTGCTACTGCCAATCCCTTTCTTATAGTGTTATAATAAATGAACGAGAACATGTGGTACTCAGCTCTTTGTTTCTGTGGTAGATCACTGAGTATGGTAAGATTCTAAATCTATCCAAGTTGCTGCGAAGTCCATAATTTTGCCCCTTTTTATGGCTGCATAATTTTCCATTGTGCATATGTACCCCATTTTTTTTCATCCAGTCCATTTTTGATGGGCAGCACAGTTGGTTCCATGTTTTTGCAGTTGTGAATAGTGCTGCAGTAAACGTGTGTGTGCAGGTATCTTTTTTGTAGAATGATTTGAGTTCTTCTGGGTATATTTCTAGAAGAATTTCTGTTGATTTTTTCTGCTCTGCCTACTGTCTGGCCTTAGGCGTGTTTCACCAAGGTAGATTCTGCTGTCTCTAAAGTGATAACCTTATTTTATACTATAGTATTGTTGGTTGATATCCTGCCCCTTTTAGGCCTATGTGGCAATTCTTTAATACTCAAAAGTCTATGCTTGTCTTCGCCTTGATTTGCATTAAGATTTTTTAGTAGAAGTGGGACATTTTTTAGAAGAGTACAGGTCAGCCGGGCTTGGTGGCTCAGCCTGTAATCCGTGCCTTTGGGAGGCTGAGGTGAGTGGATTGCCTGAGCCCGTGGGTTCAAGACCCGCCTGGGCAGCGAGACCTCATCTCTACAATAAATCAAAAAATCGGCCGGGCGTGGTAGCACGGGCCTGTAATTCCGGCTACTCGGAAGGCTGAGGCGGAAGGATCGCTGGAGCCCAGTAGGTTGAGGCTGCGGTGGCCGGGAGCGGTCACTGCACTCCAATCTGGGCGACAGAGTAAGACTCCAACTCAAAAAAAAAAAAAAGTACAGGTGAAAAAAAATTAATTAATTAAAATAAATTTATTTTAAAAAGTACAGGTGGTTGAGATCCACATCCAATGGTTATGGACTGGAACTGGGAATCTGTATTAAAACATAAAAGCAGCTGGACTCGGTGGCTCAGCCTGTAATCCCAGCATTTTGGGAGGCTGAGGCGAGTGGATTGCCTGAGCCCATGAGTTCGAGACCAGCCTGGGCAACTTGGCGAGCTCTCGTCTCTACATTAAATAAAAAAAAACAAAAAGAATTAGCCAGGCGTGGGTAGTGCACGTCTGTAGTTCTGGCTACTTGAAAGGCTGAGGCGGAAGGATCACCAGAGCCCCAGCAGCTCGATGCTGGAGTGAACGTGAGCGTGCCACTGCACTCCAGCTTGGGCGACAAAGTGAGACTCCAACTCAAAAAAAATAATAAATAAATAAAAGCAGTTTCAGCTTCTGATGTTTCAGATCTTCAGCTTGTTTTGGCATAGTCTGTGTCACCAAGGCATTTCTAATCTCATGGAGATACTCATGTGAAAATACTGAGAGCATCCTCCACAGTACACATTAAACTGCCATGGCAGAAGGGCAGAGTTTGGAGGTCAGGATTTATATCTCCTTTGTTTTTACCACATCCAGAGAACTAGACAAAAGTATTTATGTCATTGGCCCCACGTCATGCTAGTCACCCTTGTCGTGCTAGTCACACTTTCATAGAGCAATTTGTTGAATTCAATGGTCATTTTTATTTATAACAACTCATTTTTAAATTTTTGGTCTAGTCTCATTTGGGCAAGCAATAAAAGAAAATAGGAATCAAATAATAGTTTCATACAGTAGTTTCAGGTATATTGTACTCTTCTGTAGCCTCTAAATGTACTAATTTATAAATTTGAAATAATCCTTATCTTTAGCTTTCTTGTGAATTTTAGTTAAATGTTTGCTTCCTGCAGAAATACATATGTAAGTGCAGAGAGCAATTGTTTATCTCTTATTCTTCCTCATTACATTGAATTACTTGCCTCTTATCTACTCTTACACCACTGTTTTATCATTTCCCCTCCTTTTCCATAACTTAGGTGTTGCAATTTCTCATTTCACATTCGGATACCATACAAGCAATTCTGCGGTGTCAGGATGTTAGTGCTGGGTCTTTGCAGGAATTGGCTCTGCTGACAGGAATTATAAGTAAAGCAGCACTTCCTGGTAAGTTGATCATGTTGAAAGGACTTTTAATAATTCCTTACAGACATAAATTAATAGAGCATGGTTTTTGTTACTTTGCAGCTATATATGACTTATTTCAAATTGATGTTGCCATTTCCTTTGTTTAAGTATAAGTTTATGTTTATAAAAATGATACAAACTTATAAGAAATTCAGAAAGTTCAAGGAGACAATTAACATTCAAAATCTAGACGTTAACATCTGACAAATGGCTTTTCAAATATTGCTCTGTATATATTGTATATATGAGAGAGAGATGGCAACAGAGACATACAGAGGAAACTAATGAGAATAGAGTTATCTTGTACATACTGCTTGAGAAGAAAAATGTTTAATTTTATGTGAATTTAACAAAAAAAAAAAAACTAATTGAAGAGAAGTGGAAGTGCTGAATTCCAAATGTTCTTAACTAAAAGAGTATAAAAGATATATCTTTTAAGCTATCTCAGCCGGGCTCAGTGGCTCAGCCTGTAATCCTGCACTTTGGGAGGCTGAGGTGAGTGGATTGCCTGAGCCCGTGGGTTCTAGACCCACCTGGGCAACTTGGTGAAACCTCATCTCTACAATAAATAAAAAAAAAAAAAAATTAGCCAGGCATGGTAGTGCGCGCCTGTAGTTCCAGCTACTTGGAAGGCTGAGGTGGAAGGATCGCCAGAGCCCAGCAGGTCGAGGCTGCAGTGGTCAGGAGTGGCCACTGCATTCTAGTCTGGGCGACAGAGTGAGACTCCAACTCAAAAAAAAAAAAAGATATCTCTATGATTAAGAAAATGATTAAAAAATATGAAAAAATTGAAATAGTTTGGTCACTTTTTTCAATGTAATTTCTTGGCTACATGTAATTTTTAGAATCAGTTACCTCCCTTATGGGAAAGATTAAATGATGACTATCATTTTACTCTTTCTCTTTCACTTTCAGATTATGTTTGCTCATATCATTTTTATCTTGTCAAGTTTTTTTTTTTTTTTTTTTTTTGAGTTGGAGTCTTACTCTGTCACCCAGGCTGGTCACCCAGGCTAGAGTGCAGTGGCATGGCATGTTCATGGCCACTGCTGGCTCAACCTGCTGGGCTCTGGCGATCCTTCCACCTCAGCCTTCCAAGTAACTGGAACTACAGGCATGTGCCACCACCGCCCAGCTAATTTTTTTGATTTATTGTAGAGACAAGGTCTCATCAAGCTGCCCGGGCTGGTCTTGAACCCCTGGGTTCAGGCAATTCTCTTGCCTCGGGCTCCCAGTATACTGGAATTACAGGCTTGAACCTCTGTGCCTAGCTTTCTTGTCAAGTTTTTAACATTTATATTCAGTGCTACAACAATAATACCCTTAGGTACTTAGTTTTAGTTGTATGTTTACATAAATTCAGTGCAAAACACTAGTTGCGTTCCCCTCAAGCTTCACCATGTATGAGTTTTTTTCACTTCTCTCTACTTTTAATTTGCATTGAGGTCACTTTTCTCAAAAAAAAGTGTACTGTCTTATCTTCTCTGAATTCTCTATAAAGTTCAAGAATGCCCAAAGGCTGCTTTAGTTCTTAGATGACAGCATGGCTAATTGTGATTTTCTTTCTCTCAGAATGTGGAATATCAAAGATAATAGCAGGCATTCATTAAGCATTAATGTGCCAGGCATTGTTTTAAAGACTTGACATGTTAATTGATTTGAGGACATAGCAGTCTTATGAAGTAGGACTGTCATTATCCACATTTTACAGATGAGAAAACCAAGGCACAGAGAAATTAACTTGTCCAAAGCCACAAAGATAAAACTGGTTGTATAGTCCCAGGCAGTATGGCTTCTGAGTCTGTGCATTAAGTTACTAGACCATTCTACCTCTACTTTAATGCTGCTTTGGAGAAATCTTAGACAATCCTTGAGTCTACCCCACCATCCCCAGTATTTTTCCTGTTTGGGGATGTCTTGGTGCCTGAGCCCTCTGAGTTGGTAGAAGTTGAGAATTGGAGCAGGGTTGTGTGCACTGCCTGTTGAGGTACTTGAAGCCTGTGCTCCTTCCAAGGAGATCCCAGGGTCCTCTCCACCCAGCCTGTGGTGTGTCTCAGTCTCTAACTCATTCCAGTGTCCTGAGATGATACCAAGTTAGACCAACTTCTTGCCTCTGCTAAGGTCCCAGAGTACTGTGAAATGGTTCTCCTAACAGTTTTTCCTTGATTTTTCCAGGACATAGCTAATTAATCTCAATATGCTTCTCTACAAATTGCAGTGTGTCCATGAGAATTTGCGAGAGTTTGTCGGTCGGTTTATCTACTGTCCTCTCTACTGCTTCTGAAGGGTGGATAGGGTCAAGAGCTGAATCATGTTGCTCAGTTGACTAGAACTTTTTCCCTCTTTTCCTTAGCCACCACCGTTCGTCAGTACCTGTGACATAACCTGGCTCCTTTCATTTTTTGGTGAACCTCATTCATTTTGTAGGTCAGTGACAAGAGGGACAGTCCATGACACTACACTTATATATAAAAAAAAACAACTCTGCCAGGTTTTATTATTAAGAACAATTTTGCATGATTTGCTTTTCACCAATCTGTTCTGGCATACTTCTAATGATATCAGAATCACCTGGATCAGTAATAGCCAATGTGCATACTCTGTAGTATTTTCCACACGTTGTGCCCAATTCAACATATTTGTCACTGTAGTGATGTACACCAGTTTTGGCCAACATAGTGTAGTACTCTATTTCAGATTTCCACAAAGCCGGGCAGCTGTTGGCAAGGATGACTCACTTTGCCTTGTTGGTTCATCTTCAGAGTCTGTTTGTACCCTAACACATACTTTCCATTTTTCATAACGAGTTGGAGCCTAGAGTTGGACTCCAGCACCGTTTGTCTTTTGTGTGGCCACCATCTTCCTGCCTTAGGTGCAGGTCAGCCGCCAACCAAAAGCAGCCACCAAGATGGCCAGGGAACAAGAAAGCAACACTACATTTTTGCCATGTTGACCCAGAAACCTTGAGATGGGTATTTTTTTGAGAATTTACCTTTTATTAAAGCCTCTAGCAAAGGTGATTATATTGTGAAGTCTCCTTGGATTAGCTTTTTAAAAGCACCTAATCTATAGTTTGCTGATAGAAGCATTTGTCCCTGTGAGTGTGTTAGGGTTGTATTCATAAATGCACAATTTGACCAGGTGGAGTGGCTCACACCTGCAGTCCCAGCACTTTTGGAGATCAAGGCAGGAGGATCACTTGAGGCCAGGAATTCAAGACCAGCCTGGGCAACAGAATGAGACCCCATCTCTAAAAAATTAAAAAAAAAAAAATTAGTGTGGTATGATGGTGTGAGCCTGTAGTAATCCCATCTTCTCTAGAGGCCGAATGAAACAGGAGGATCAATTGAGCTGAAGAGTTTGAGGTTATATTGAACTGTGATCACACCACTGCACCCCAGCCTGGGTGAAAGTGAGACACTATCACTTAATGTAAAACCAAAACAAAATAACAACAAAAAAACTCCAATTTATTTTGACATGCTCATGATAAATTCAAATAAAACCAATGAATAAGTCAAATAACCTGGTAGCAATTACTGCTGTCTAAAAGGAACCATTAATCGATTTACAGGGTTTTTTTTCTAAAAATTTCTATGCTCATTTATATATATATTCTTCTCTTCCTATGCAAATAAAATCATACTACATGCATTGCTTTGCAGCTTTTTGAAAATTATGTCTTAGAGGTCTTCTCACCGGCACATGTAGCTCCTACTGCATTCTTGCTACATAGTTTTCCAACTGTGACCTAGTGAACTAGAAACTTATTTTTTTAACCAAACTCCTATGACATGTTGACTGTTTTCAATTTTTTTTAAATTTCAAACAAGGTGGGATATAACTTTTTGTGGATATTTGTGTATACTTATCTATATACATTTATGTATATTCATATACACTTGTGTACATTTGAACTGATAGGATTGATAAACTGCTAGCAGTACTTTGTCAGAGATATATATGCTTAAATTTTTTCTTAAAAGATAATGCCAAATATACTCACAAATTTATAAGAACACTTTTTAAGAAAGTTACACTCCTATCAACCTTATTGTGCACAGCTCAACCCTTGATTACATACGGTTTTGTATTACCCTATAATTTCACCGTATATTTTTGTCTTAAATGCTCCCATTAGATTACAAACCTGGTTAACTTTGTATCCCCCATGCTACCTAGCCAACTACTGATTATGTCTTAACCTCCATGGAGCTTATCAGTAAGTTGATTTTGTTTCTTGACTCACAGATATTCTAGAAAGTATTTTGGAGTTGAGAGTGATATATGTAGTATACATGGAGTTGTTAAGTGGCATGTAACAGAAAGGTCTTATAGAAACTCAGAATCAGGCCAGGCTGTGTTGGCTCACACTCACAGTCCCAGCACTTTGGGTGGCTAAAGCAGCAAGATTGTTTGAGACCATCCTGGGTGACATAGGGGGACCTCTGTCTATAAAATATTTCAAAAATTAGTTAGGCAGAAGGATCACCTGAGCTCAGGAGGTAGAGGCTGTAGTGAACCATGATTATGATATTGCACTCCAGCCTGGGTGGCAGAGTGAGACCCCGGTTTTTTTTTTAAAAAACCCTGAGCATTGAAAATCTTTTAAAATCGAGGAAGCAGTTGATGTGCAGGGGGGAAATGAACTCTGGAACAGCAGTATATGGTGCAGAGTTTAGCAAATTTGAGGACTAAGAGGAAAAAGCCATAGTTTCTTGACTTTGGAACTGTGTCAAATGCAAAATCCTACTTTGGAGTTAAGATGGGAAAGGAAGGTATGAGATTACAATTAGCAGAAGTAGAGAAGACATTTCAGAAATTTGATATTATCCAAGGTTTTGTTTGTTTTTGTTTTGTTTTGGAGTACTAGGGAGACTTGATCCTATTTTCAAATGGGAAAAATATCTGTATTAGGGTAGATTTTAGTATGCTAGAAAAGAAAGTGATTCTGGAAGCAGACTTCCAAAGGAAATGGAAGTGGGAAGGGATGGACTTCCATGAAGTAGTGAAGCACAGGTGAGATACAAGCCCACACATGCTAGATGATAGCAGAACCTTTTGTAGGTTTGTGTTGAGGGTTGAGCTAACATAGAAAGAGAAGGGAAAGATAAGGTTCTTAAGCCGGGCTCGGTGCCTCAGCCTGTAATCCCGTGCTTTGGGAGGCTGAGGTGAGTAGATTGTCTGAGCCTGCGGATTCAAGACCCGTCTAGGCAACTTGGCGAGACTTCATCTCTACAATAAATCAAAAAATTTGCCAGGCGTGGTAGCGCACGCCTGTAGTTCCAGCTACTTGGAAGACTGAGGCGGAAGGATCTCCAGAGCCCAGCAGATCAAGGCTGCAGTGGCCATGAGTGTGCTTCTGCACTCCAACCTGGGCAACAGAGTAAGACTCCAACTCAAAAAAAAGACAGGTCAACTTAACTTAGGAATTTTGTAATGAGTCCAGGCTGACAAGTTGAATGGTCTTACAGAAACTGAAAAAATTAAATGATAAAATGCTTAGAGTAGTTAAAAAGAAATACATTTTATTTTTAGTGTTTTTTTATTCTAAACCCTTTCATGAGAAAGTAATTTACTGCTGAATTTAGAAGTTTTAAACTTTTATGGTTATTAAAAATTTAGTTTTTTCTTAAAAACTTGCAAAAATGCCCTTGGAAGTTCAGTGTACATTTTAGACTGCATATGTGGTAGTGCTGGTGTCTTTAATATATAAGGTACTTACAGTCTTTGTAAAATTACATTTCTCAAAACTTTTATGGCAAGAGTTTGTGTTAGTGTGCATAAAGAATATACAATAGTAGAGCCTCTCTTCCTAGTTTTTTAATGCTTTTATTTTATTATAAAACTATTTAAAAGCATTACAAATTTTATAGGTATACTAAGTGAACTTGATGTTGATGCAAATGAAGGATCTCTAATGGAACTGCAAGGACATATAGGAAGATTTCAGGTAAGTGATTCTTATTTATTTAAATAGCAGTTATAAGGTGCGTTATAAAATATAATAGTCCTCTGACCCAGCCTCCCCATTTTGCTCCCTAGATTTGGGGACCCCTTTCTTTTTTTTATTTTTTTTTTGAGTTGGAGTCTCACTCTGTCTCCCATACTGGAGTACAGTGGCCACTCCTAGCCATCGCAGCCTTGACCTGCTGGGCTCCAGCGATCCTTCCGCCTCAGCCTTCCAAGTAGCCGGAACTACAGGCGCACGCTACCACGCCCGGCTGATTTTTTATTTATTGTGGAGATGAGGTCTCGCCAAGTTGCCCAGGCGGGCTCAGGCAATCCACTCACCTCAGCCTCCCCAAGCAAGGGATTACAGGCTGAGCCACCGAGCCCAAGCCCAGCTGGGAACCCCTTTCAAGTGTCTTAATCCATTCTTTGATATTTCCAAATAACATGCTAATAAAGTTGTTCTTGATTTGCCAATTTTGTGAATCATCTGTTGACTTTCCATTGAAGAGGATGAGAATTTAGATTTCTTTACTCCTTTTCTTCCATCATACAGTATACATTTCCCATCATACTCTCCTGAAACTCAGTATAATTATATCACAAATATTGGTTATATTAATATTTAGTGTTATATTGACCGTGCAATTGTCATTTGTGAATAAGCCATGGGCAGGAGTCATTGTTAGTTTTCTTCGCAGCACTTTGTTTTTCTAGAGTTAATAGTTGTTTCTTTTTCTATTTGCATAGTTTTTTCCTTCTTTTTTTTGAGTTGAAGTCTCACTCTGTCACCCAGACTGGAGTGCAGTGGCCACTCCCGGCCACCGCAGCCTCGACCTGCTGGGCTCCGGTGATCCTTCCACCTCAGCCTTCCAGTAGCTGGAATTACAGGCACGCGCTACCACACCTGGCTAATTTTTTTGATTTATTGTAGAGATGAGGTCTCGCCAAGTTGCCCAGGCGGGTCTTGAACCTGCGGGCTCAGGCAATCCACTCACCTCAGCCTCCCAAAGGCACGGGATTACAGGCTGAGCCACCGAGCCTGGCTCAGAGTAATCTTCATTTGATTTATCAAGGTGTTTTTTTCACTGCTCAGAACAGTTTTTGAAATCATCAGTTTTGATGCCTTTTAGTGCTTCTGCCATTTTTGTTTCATTTCTTTCACATTGGCAAAACATTTCCCTTTAAGGACTTTTTTCATCTGAAGAAACAAAAGAAAAAAAGTTGCTTGGGGCACCATTGAATATACAGGGAGGTTGAGGCACAAGGGTCATGCTGTTTTTGGTCAAAAACTGCCAAATACTCAGCGAGGTGTGGACAGATTATTCGTGTAAATCACCAATCATGAGATGGGCAAACACGTTGAAAAAACTTCCAAAAAAAAATTCACTGAGGCTGAACACAACCTCTCACAATGACACTAGCTGGTACACTGATGCTGATGGGTTGAATACTTACCTGGTGGAGGAAGTCTGTATTACAAAGGGCCTGCCCTCTGAAAAATAATACTGGGGTTTTTTTTTGTCCCCTCACTCATACACCTCATACACACAGTACATTTTTATATTATAATTGTCAAACAGCTCTCCAGAAAGAATTGCATTCTCACCAACAAAACTCAGATACCCTGAGTTTTTTAAGTCTTCGAACTTTTTCATTGGTATGGAGAAAAAGATTTTTTTAATAGATCTAGGAGCACATCTGTTTTATCTGTAAGAGTAGCAAACAAATATAACTTTTAAAAATAGATATAGTCTGGCACAGTGACTCATACCTATAATCCAGCACTTTGGGAGGCCGAGCATTGCTATGAGTTCAAGACTATCCTGGGCAACTTGGTGAAACCTCATCTCTACAATAAATAAAAAAATTAGCCAGGCATCGTGGCATGTGCCTGTAGTTCCAGCTACTTGGAAGGCTGAGGCGGAAGAATCACCTGAGCCCAGCAGGTCAAGATTGCAGTAGCCGTGAGTGTGCCACTGCACTCCAGCCTGGGCAACAGAGTGAGACTCCAACTTAAAAAAAATAAATAAGTGTGAGGTGGAAGGATCACCTGAGCCCAGCAGGTCAAGGCTGCGGTGGCCATGAGCATTGCCACTGCACTCCAGCCTGGGCAACAGAGTGATACTCCAACTCAAAAAGTAGACATGACTATTTTGGCAACCTAAGTTTATGTTACAGTCTGATTTATATGTTTTGCCTTATCCAAAACTTAAACTAACATCAGTTAAAGCAGTAAGACATATTTTATATGTATAGATGTGTGCATATCTAAATATCTATGCTGTGTTACAAGTTTTTAAAATACATGTTTTATTATACATTTATGTGCAGAATGTTGTGCTAAGCCCTTTATATACAATATAACGTCTCAGGTAATCTTGACAACAATCTTAGAAGATAGGAATTGTTGTTACCACTTTAGAAATGTGAATATATAGGTTCACAATTAAGTAACTTGTCCCAGGTCACAACTTACACCGACTATTAGAACCCTTATCTCTGAATCCAAACCTGTGTTTGTATATGCTGCCAATTTTGTAAAAGCATGTGTTTTCCCCCTTGAAGACTAGAGGACCAATGTATTCTCAGGTGAAAAGTGCTAACACTTGAAGCTGATGGCATTTACATTTGATCTGCCATGACTACCAATGTTTTCCTAACCCCTTTATAAAGTCCCTGGAACCAACCACAGGAGTAACAGACTTTAAATTTGTGCCTTCGTGGCCACAACTATCATGGATGTGCTTGTTACAAACTGCCTTGTAGTAGCCCTCTCGTTTTGCTTCTCATTTGTTTATCAACTTCTTTTAATGAATATCTTCCAAGAAATTGTTAAAAACTTTTTTGATATGATGCAGAAAATTATTTGACATTTAGATTATATTAGGGATTTATTGCTTAAAAAAATTGTTTCTTTTCCTGAGTTGACTACCAAATACTTTTGCAAAAAACAGAGTTCTAGTACTGTTACCTTTTGTTGGCTCAGCTGGAAATAAGATGTCATAAGCTTTAAAGATTGATTCTATTTCCCACTGAGTCTTTCTTTTTTCTATCCCTCAAGAAAGAGAGGTCACTAATTTTAAACATTTAGCTAGATGCCAACAAAATGTCTTTTTCTTTCTTAGCGTCAGTGCTTAGGACTGCTAAGTCGCTTTGGTGGCTCTGACAGACTGCGTCAGTTTAAATTTCAAGATGATAATGTGGAGGGAGATAGAGTGAGCAAGAAAGATGAAATCGAATTGGCTATGCAGCAGGTAAGTGGGTGAGAATTATGTGACTATTCTTAAGGTTTTTATGCTTTTGGAAAAATTTGATTAAAATAACGAATAATTTTACAGTTTGATTTACAGCCTTGTTCTCCTTTACATCTAGATTTCCATGCTGTTATTACATTTTGGGGGTTAATATTTTGGTATCATTTTTCTTCCATTATAGATTTGTGCGAATGTAATGGAATATTGCCAGTCACTCATGTTACAGAGCTCCCCTACCTTCCAGCATGCTGTGTGTCTCTTTACCCCCAGCCTTTCAGAAACCATTAACAGAGATGGACCTCGGCAAGGTGAGCCTCATTTCGTCATTCTGTATTTGAGGAACTAAGTTGCTATTATTATGACCTAGTTCTTCATCTTAGCTCCATTAAGATACCGTGGATTTTTTTCTTTAAGCATCATTAATGGGAAAATGTTTAAACAACTTTTTAGAAGAGTGAGAGATACTATTGTTAGACCTTTGTAAAAGGTTGGAGAGTTGAGAATAGAAAAATTCTAAACCACCACAATCACTCAAAATATAGAATAATTCTGTCTCCTTAAAGATTTTTTCTTGCCTTTTTGCATTTAATTGTTTCTTTTGATTCCTGTCCCAGGCATCTACTTACTATGATGTCTGTCACAAGAGTTCTACCTTTTCCCACCAGCCTCTGCTTCTGTTTGTATTATGTCTAGGCTTTTTAGTTTTTTACTGTAAAGGAGGAAAGAGAAAAGTCTTACTGGTAGGATCTTAGTTTGTCATACTTAGAAGTAGAAGTCCTTCATAACTAGCAAGATGCCTTTATGTAAAGATATCATTCATTCAGTGATCACTGGGAGTAGTCTTACTTAGGTGAGAGTTACAGAAGTAGCTATAAAATTTAAAGTTTTATTTTGGTGGAGTAAAATGGTAAATTAGATTAGACATGTAAAACAAATTTTTTTGGCTTAGTTCAGCAAGTGCTACATTATTCTTTTTTTCTCCTATGTTCAAAAAGTTTATTTATTTATTTTTTTTGAGTCAGAGTAGAGGCCGGGATTACAAACTTGAGCCACTGCGCCTGGCCCATGGGAGGGTTCTGATCCCTGCATGGCCTCACTGGCATGAGGGGAAAGTTATCTTGCTAGTCCAGGTGGCCCAACCAGTGGGAAGAAAAGTCATCTGCAGTGACTTTAAACCTGATCTGTCCTTCTGTCTTTTATCTGGCAGTTTGGAAATGGACATCAGGCTAGTCACAGTGGCTCAGGCCTGTAATTCCATTCCAGCACTTTGGGAGGCGGAGACAATAGAATTCAAGACCAGCCCAGGCAGCTTGGTGAAAACTTTTTTCTACAGTAAATCTAAAAATTAGCCAGGCATGGTGGTGTGCACTTGTAGTCCAGCTACTCAAAAGGCTGAAGTAGAAGGATCACTTGAGCCAACAGGTCAAGGCTGGGGTGGCTATGAGCATGCCACTGCACTCCAGCCTGGGCTCAGGTGATTCTTCTGCCTCAGCCTTCCAAGTAACTGGAACTACAGGCACAAGCCACCACACCTGGCTAATTTTTTTATTTATTGTAGAGATGAGGTCTTGCCAAGTTGTCCAGGCTGATCTAGAACCCGTGGGCTCAGGCAATCCTCTCACCTCAACCTCCCAAAGTGCTGGGATTATAGGCATGAGGCACCATGCTTGGCCTGTCTCTTCCAGTTTTAGACATGACTGGGTAGGTATGTGGTAGGGTTTGAGAATACTTAGTAATAGAGAAGCAGTTTCACCTAGGATTAAGAACACAGACTGATGGCAAAATGCCTAGATTTGAATCCCAGTTTCACAAGCTACTTACTGGTTTGATTTCAAAAAAGTTACCCTCTTTGTGCCTCAATTTCTTTATCTGTAAAATGGAAGCAATAACAACCTCTCCTCTGATGAACTGCTGTAGGGATTAAATGTGTTAATATACTTTAGAATAGTGTCTGGCACTTAGCACTACATGGTGTTGGATTTTTTTTTTTTAGATTAGAAAATATACTTTATTTAGAAAGTAAATTAGAGAGTGAGAGAAAGAGAGAGAGAGAAAGTGACAGAGATTTACCTCCCCAAGGTAGGGAAGGGAGCCAAAGCCAGGAAACATGGCGATGGCCATAGCTCAAAGAGCAGAGTTTAGTAAGGCAATGGAAGGATATTAATTTTTTAATTACTTTTATTGTCATGTATATTTATTACTATTGTGATTTAGGGATCAGGGATCTTTTCCTAAATCACAGTACATAGACCACATGGTCTGTCCTGTGGATCTTTCTGTAGTCCAGTTTCTTGAGTCATCCTCATTTTATGTCTAAGTCTGATAGCCTCTGAATACTCTAATTTTTTCTAGACTTGAGCAAGTTAGTGTGGTGAGAACTCCTGAAATATTTTAGTGTCCTTATAGCATTGAAGACATCCTCTTTCTGGATATCTTCCTACCAGGGTAGAGATCACACAAATGTTAGCTGGGGACCTAGGTTCCTAATTTTAGTAGGAGAAGGCATGCTGTAACAACCTTTGTATTACAAAGACTATCACATCTTTACTGTAGACTGGAAAAGGATACCTGGCAAATTAATTTTGTCTAGGATATCCTAGTTGGTGGCATCATCTGCAGACAAGGAGCTATACTCTCTTGTCCTTTCTGTATAAAGGTTTATGAGATCTTAATATAGAGAATAGTTGAGGGAGTTGGTAGTGAAGAAAGTGACTGCAGATCTCTTCAGTATTTGTGATAGTTCGGGCCATTAAACAAAGCTTATTTCCAAATTGAACTTGAAATTACCACAATATTTCCAAGAATTTCTTCAGTCATTAGAGGAAATTGCTCTAATTACACCATACATACTATCTCTAGAATGGTATTTTTCTCTAGTTCTTCCCTCTGCAAGTAGCTTTTTTGATATCTCATTATTCCTTTACGCCTTCATTAAAAGGTAGCCAGGGGAAAGACAAATCACATTGTTTTGTTATCCTAATGGAGTTGTTGTGGTAAGACTTTTTGAACGTTTAAATCCAGTTATTTTGAGGGGTACTTCAGTTATTGTTTTCTTTGCCTTTTTGAAATAATAACTTATAGAGCTGGTAATTTCATAACCAGAAAAATGCAGTCGAGAAATGAATCTATATAACTGGAGCCATTGGCAGGAATTATTTACTTGGTGTCAGAAAACCCCAAAATTGTGTACTCTGGTTTGTGTGTGTATGTGTAAAGATTTATAACTTTTACCCCATAATGAGTAGGCTCTGGAGATGTTCACTGGCCTAATTTCTGTGTTCTGTTGGGGTCTTCAGCCTTACATATATATACCTGACCATAGTAGCTCATCACCACTTGTTCTGTGAACTGTCAGTGGTATTTAAAAGTAGTCTTGAGCTGGGCTTGGTGGCTCAGCCTGTAATCCCACGCCTTGGGAGGTTGAGGTGAGTGGATTGCCTGAGCCCATGGGTTCAAGACCCGCCTGGGCAACTTTGTGAGACCTCATCTCTACAATAAATCAAACAGTTAGCTGGGCATGGTAGCGCACGCCTGTAGTTCCAGCTACTTGGAAGGCTGAGGCAGAAGGATTACCGGAGCCCAGCAGTTGAGGTTGCGATTGCCGGGAGCGTGCCACTGCACCCAGTCTGGGTGACAGAGTGAGACTCCAACTCAAAAAAAAAAAGTAGTCTTGGGTTAATTTTAACAATAGTTTACATGTCCTTAAATTATGGGTCATCCTTTATTTTAAAACAGGTTATTTTAAATTAATATAAAATGCTCGTAAGTAGAACATTGTTTTATATCATCAACTCTATTAGATAGCCAAGCTCCAGTGGTTCCATACTGGCGTCTGCCTGGTTTAGGCATTATTGTCTACCTGCTGAAACAGAGCGCTAATGATTTCTTCAGCTATTATGACAGTCATCGACGGAGTGTCAGCAAGCTACAGAATGTAGAACAGCTTCCTCCAGATGAGATAAAAGAGGTATGAATCTCATAACAAGCTGTGGGGATTTGAGAAATCACTGTTGTTACTAGGGCCAGGGTGCTGATCTCAGACTGTGAGTACAGATGATGTGTGTGGTATTAATAAAGGAACTGGAATGATGTCTTCCATGTAACTTGGCATTGCTCACTTTTGCACCAGCTTTATGAGCATAGAAGAAACTCCTGATCAAAAAACAGTGAAGTAGCTAGCACCTGTTCATGAAAATAGAAAGGCTATTGTCCTTTGAATAAAGTGTTTGGGTCATTTATACTCTATATCCTGAGAAACTTGGGTTTGTGTTGCAGATGCTTTTTTCAATAGAACCTAGATAAGTGTCTCTGTGCCTTCAGCATCTTCATTATCTGTTTAGAGACGTTTTCAAACAAATGAGATAGCATATCAGACTTGACGACCTTTTTGTAGTGACCCAGATTCATTCCCTTGTGTTTATTGCAGCTAAAGATGTGGAATTACTAGACTTGCTCCCTAAGTAGCTTCCCTTCTTTTCTATTTGGCACAGCTGACCTATAAGGTATCTCTTGGCCAGTGCTAAAGCTTCCTGGGGTCCTGTGACTGCCTGGATGTTGAACCATTTATCAGTCCAGTTTTGCAGTAGGCTTCAAAAAAAAAAAAAATCCCACGTCACTCTTACTACTCACTCTTGCTACTCTTCTGATAATCATAGGGAACATTTATTGAGTGTTCCCTATGTGCCAGGCCCTGAGCTACATGTTCTACCTGAATACATGAGGCAGATACTGTTCCCATTCCCATTTCTCAGCTTAGGAAACTGAGGCACCGAAGGTTTGAATAACTTAACCAAAGACATACAACTAGCAGGAACAGGGTGAGGGTAGAGTTATTGTCCAGGTTCTGTCACCCCTGAAATTATGTGGTTTTTATCTAGCAGCCTTTCCTAATACTCCTACTCATAAGAGAAACCGTATATAAAGCTTGTGGCATTCCATCAGCCTCACCTTGGTGCACCTTCTGTCATACCCATTGTTGGAACATTAAATTGAACAACTGTGCTTATATGTATGCCAGATAGAGAAGTAATCAGGGGAGGCTTTGGTTGATGATCATATTTCTGTTATGCTTTAGAAGTCTATTTTATATTATCTTTGGAAGATGCCTGACAGCTGTTACAGAAATTCTCCATGGGATTGTTATACCTACTGCTTGAAAACCTGATTGTTTTGTTTTTATGTTAATGTGACAGGAAATTCAAGGTTGCATCAGCAGATTGCAAATGTCTGTTTCAGGGACAGACTTGTTCAAAAGGCAGCAGATAAACATTCGTTTGTGAATTTGACTGCTTCTTTGGCTCTTTTTTTTTTTTTAAGGGTAGCTTCTTAACTAGATAATAAACTGTTATCTGCAAGGGTGCTTAATTTGAGTGTTAAATTTGAGTGTTTTCACAGCACTTCCCACAGTGACCTGCTTATAGTAGATTTTCATTAATTTTTTTGTTACAATTTATGTCATTCTAGTACTACATTTGTTTCTTTCTCTTAGTTGTGTCGGTCTGTGATGCCTGCTGGTATTGATAAAATCTCCACTGCTCAGAAGTATGTTCTAGCAAGACGGCGTTTGGTGAAATTGATCAACAATCGAGCTAAACTGCTTTCCCTTTGTTCATGTATCCTTTAAATGTCTGAACTGTTTGCTTATTTTCACTTTATTTAGGCACCAAAACCAGATGGAAAGGCACAGAATTCCTGTTAATTTTTTTTTTTTTTTAGTAGATGCCTAGTATATTTCCAAATGGTAATTTTTGTTCTTATTTTTTAGAGTAGCTGGTAATACTGATAATGTGTTCAGGCACTTTCTGTCTGGGCAGGAGGTAGGGTCACAAGACTGCTGGCACCACATCCTCCCTCCTTCCTCAACACACTTTGCTGCTTCCTCTGAAGGCACCTACAGTTGAACCATACCCCTGTCTATTCCACTAATGCCTGGTATATTGCTAAGGGAGCGCAGTCGCACCTTTTTTCTCTTCAGAAACCGGTTTTTTGGCCAGGCATGGTGCCTCACACCTGTAATCCCAGCATTTTGGGAGGTTTTAGCAGGAGGATTGCTTGAGCACAGGGGTTCGAGACCAGTCTGGGCAGCAAAACAAGACCTCGGTGCTAGATAAAAAGAAAAATTAGCTAGGCATGGTGGTATACACCCATAGTCCCAGCTACTCAAGAGGCTGAGGCCCTAGAATTTGAGGATGCAGTGAGCCAAGATTGTGTCACTGCTCCATCCAGCTAAAAATGCAGAGTGAGACCCCAACTCACCAAGAAAAAGAAACCAGCTTGTAAAAAATATGTGATAAGCCGGGCTCTGTGGCTCAGCCTGTAATCCCACGCTTTGGGAGGCTGAAGTGAGTGGATTGCCTGAGGCCACGGGTTCGAGACCCACTTGGGCAACTTGGCGAAACCTCATCTCTACAATAAATCAAAAATTAGCTGGGCGTGGTAGTGCGTGCCTGTAGTTCCAGCTACTTGGAAGACTGAGGCGGAAGGATCGCCGGTGCCCAGCAGGTCGAGGCTGCGGTGGCCGGGAGCGGCCACTGCACTCCAGTCTGGGTGACAGAGTGAGACTCCAACTAAAAAAAAAAAATATGTGATAGGATTATTTCCCACCAGGCATGGTGGCTCACTCCTGTGATTCTAGCTCTTTGAGAGACGGACGCAAAAGGATTGCCTGAGTCCAGGGGTTCAACACCAGCCTGGACAACTTGGCAAGACCTTGACTCTACAATAAAAAAAAAGGGGCCAGGCATGGTGACTCAAGCCTGTAATCCCAGCACTTTGGGAGGCTGAGGCAAGAGGAGTACCTGAGCCCAGGGGCTCGAAATTGGCCTGGGCAACTTGGTGTGACCTCATCTGTACAATAAATCAAAAAATTAGCCGGGCATGGTAGTATGCGCCTGTAGTTCCAGTACTTGGAAAACTGAGGAGGAAGGATCACCTGAGCCCAGCAGGTTAAGGCTGTGGTAGCGTGCCACTGCACTCCAGCCTGGGCAACAGAGTGAAACTCCAACTCAAAAAAAAAAAAAAAATCTGGACCTGGTGGTGCACACCTATGGTTCCATCTACTTGGAAGGCTGAAGCAGAAGGATCACCTGAGCCCAGCAGGTCAAGGCTGCGGTGGCCTTGAATGTGCCACTGCATTCCAGCCTGAGCAAAAGAGTGAGACTTTGACTCCAAAAAAAAAAAAAAATTATTTTTCTTTAATCTGAGATCCTGTGTAGTTATCATAGAAACCTGCCTGTTTATTCTTTGGCGCCATCTGGAGTACTACTTGTTACATTGCACACCCATGGATTCTCAGGATTCCTTATTTGCCTCCAGAACCTTATTTAAAAACAGGAGACTGCAAGGTAAACTTTATACTAAAAAATTAACGAATCATAAATGCCTATACATTTTTAGCACTTTAAAAAGATAGTTACATTTTTATTTATTTTTGTTTCTACATTACTCAGAGTGGATTGGGTAAATCAAGAGCTGTTATTCATTGGCTACTTCCTGCATTTTACCTTCTGCCCCTGGGAAATTGTGCTGAGTATATTAGTATTTTAGAGCCTGATCTTTAGCTATTCCTTAGCTTCTTGCTTGTAGTTAAGGGCCGACTCTTGAGTCCCCTGCTCACAAATAATTCTCTAGAAGAATGGAAGTTTAGCCACTAGGCTGTGATTCCTTTTTGCTTGTTTATTAGTAATATTTTTTAATAGAGTCAGTGTCTCACTATGTTGTCCAGGCTGGTCTTGAACTTCTGGGCTCAAGTGAGTCTTCCATCTTGGCCTCTCAAAGTGTTGGGATTACTGGCATGAGCTGCCACACCCAGCCTGGGCCATGATTCTTGTTGCTGCAGTGGACATGTATTGGATCCCTTAGGTGGAGAGAAATAGAGAAAAGCTGAGAACATTAGCTTAGATCAATTGTTTCCCAGAGGCTTCCATTTGCTGAAACCGGGAAATGGAGTTCCCAGTCTTAAACTGTGGTTTTCATGGCACTGTTATTCATCATCATCAGAGTCCTCTTTTGTGTAGTAGATGTGTACTTGAAGAACTGGTGTGACTGTGTCTTTTATCTCTAGATTCCTTTGCTTCAGAAACCAATCTAGATTTTAGAAGTGGGCTGACCATGGTGAGCCAACATGATATAGACCAGGTAAGGTTCTATTCTCATTTGTTTTATTCTTTAGTAAATAGGAAAGCTTGGTATGTTAATAAGATTATGAATTTTAAGGTTACATAGGGAGATGTGATTTGAATTCTAGCTTGGCCACTTGACAGCTGTGTGACTTTGAGCAACTTAATTTCTGAGCCTTGATAGGAATAGGAAGGATAATCAAATCTCAAAGTGTTTTGTCAGGGCTGAGCATGGTGGCTCACGCCTATAATCTTAGCACTTTGAGAGGCCAAGGTGAGAGAATTGCCTGCCTGAGCCTACGGGTTCGAGACCAGCTTGGGCACCCTGAGGAGACCTCATCTCTACAAAAAATTAGCCAGGCGCATGCCTGTTGTTCTAGCTTCTTGGAAGGCTGAGGCGGAAGAATTGCCTGAACCCAGCAGGTTGAGGCTGTGGTGGCCGTGAGCATGTCACTGCACTCCATTTTGGGCAACAGAGCGAGAATTGAGTTACCTGTGCATGAGGCTCCTAGTGAAGTGCATGAAACATGGTGAGTGTTGGCATTCTGATTTGGCATTCTGAACATGGCATTCTGATCTGGAAACCACTTATGTTTTGATTAGCCTTGTAGGATATTTAGGCACAAAGTATCACTCAACACTTTATCTGGAAATGATTTAATTATGAAATTGAGAGCAGCCATTAAAAATTCTACTGTAGCCGTGCATGGTGGCGCATGCCTGTAGTTCCAGCTACTTGGAAGGCCAAGGTGAAAGGATCACCTGAGCCCAGTAGGTCGAGGCTGCAGTGGCCATGAATGTGCCATTGCACTCCAACCTGGGTGACAAAGTGAGACTCCAACTCAAGAAAAAACATATCTACTGTAGTAGACTATAATAATATACAGGGATTATGCTCTTAGTAAAACTTCTTTGTGTGTGTGTGTGTGTGTGTGTGTGTGTGTGTGTGTGTTGGAGTCTCATTCTTGCCCAGACTGGAGTACAGTGTCATGCCCACTGCAGCTGCAGCCTTGACCTGCTAGGCTCAGGCGATCCTTCCACCTCAGCCTTCCAAGTAGCTGAAACTACAGGCATGCACTAGCATGCCCAGCTAATTTTTGATTGTTGTAGAGATGAGGTCTTGCATGTTGCCCAAACTGGTCTCAAACTCATGGGTTCAGGCAATCCTCTCACCCTCTACTTCCCAAAGTGCTGGGATTACAGGTGTGAGCCACCATGCCTGACTTAGTAACCTCTTGATCAGTAGTGTTGAAGTGCGTAAAGAATATTCAGACACTATTAAAATGAAAACCTCAGTAAATTAATAGCAAAGTCATGTGTCTAACAAAGTAGGTGTCAGGGTATATTAGGAAAAATAAATTACAGCTAGCTCTAGATCCATTAGGCATCTGAATATCCTTACCTATGATTTGATAAAGTCTCTATTATCTCATTCCTCTTTGTTGCTACCTTTTTTTTTTTTTTGAGTTGGAGTCTCACTCTGTTGCCCAGACTGGAGTGCAGTGGCCGCTTCCCGCCACCACAGCCTTGACCTGCTGGGCTCCGGCGATCCTTCCGCCTCAGCCTTCCAAGTAGCCGGAATTACAGACATGTGCTACCACGCCCGGCTGATTTTTTTGATTTATTGTAGAGATGAGGTCTCGCTGCCCAGGTGGGTCTCGAACCCGTGGGCTCAGGCAATCCACTCACCTCAGCCTCCCAAAGGCGCGGGATTACAGGCTGAGCCACCGAACCCGGCTATTGCTGCCTTTTTTAAAGGTGAAGGTTGGCCTTACACAGGAAAGAGAGGTGCAGTAACAAGCAGTCTCCATAATAGCTAGATGTCATGGATACCCTGCTCTAGACTAGTCTAGACTACATTTGCCCCTTTGTGACTTTATAAATGGAATTCATTTTATAGCTAGGCTTGTTTAGGGAAGCTAGTGTTAAGTAAGGCCGTGTGCAAAATCAGCTAAAGACTAGATCATCCAGCAGATGTTTAATAAATATATGTTGACCGGGTACGGTGGCTCAGCCTATAATTCCAACACTTTGGGAGGCCAAGGTGAGTGGACTGCCTGAGCCTGCAGGTTCGAGACCAGCCTGGGCAACTTGGCAAGACCTCATCTCTACAATAAATAAAAAATTAGCTGGTCATGGTAGTACATGCCTGTAGTTCTGGTTACCTGGAAGGCTGAGGCAAAAGTATCGCTGGCGCCCAGCAGGTTGACACTGGGGTGGCGTGAGTGCGGCACTGCAATCCAGCCTGGGTGACAGAGTGAGACTCTGATTCATAAATAAATAAATGAATGTTGAAGTGGTGACTTACTGTTTTGTTTAAACTGGTCTGTTATAAAGTTGGGGTAAAAACACATTTATTACTAATAAATAATCTCACTATCTGGTGTGATTTTAATGCAAAACTGGTGGCAGGTAGATTAATCTAATTTAGTGCTTAATTTTAACATTTCAGTATAACAACAAAATGATCCATCTGGAACTACATAAGACTTCTAGAATACATATGAATTCTAAGGCATATACCAGGTTAACCCCCTCCCCCATTGGTATTTTTTGAAATCAAGAGCATGCAAATGTTTTTTTTTTTAATTTTGCAAAATGAAGCAAAAAGTAACAACTTTCCCACCTAACTTTCTTTCCTCAAAGGCACCCACTCTTACTATCTGCTTGTATGGCCCTTTGGGAGATGTTTTTATATGTAAGTTAGTTAATCAGCATCATATAAAAAAAAATCTAAGGTGAAGAACAAATGTTTAATTCATTTAGTACCACTTTACAAAAATTCTAAGATACTTTAAATTCGAAGACAGAATAAAAGAAATATTGAAGATAGCAATTTTAATAAAAAATATTATCTGTGTTACCTCTAGCTTCAGACTGATGCCATCAACGCTTTTGGAGAATCACTACAAAAGAAACTTCTGGACATTGAAGGGTTATATTCAAAAGTTCGATCTCGATATAGTTTTATACAGGCTCTTGTCAGACGTGTCCGTGGCCTACTGAGGATATCAAGGAACTGAGAGCACATGCTTATAAACTCTTCTGTGTAAGAGATGCACTGGGGGAAACTGACCCTTTTTATAGATTTGTTTGTTTCTAAATTATGACCAAAAAATATTTTCCTATTTCTTTATATATGAACATCTTTTCTGTAAACTTCTTTGCTTGGTTTCATCCTCACTAGTAAAAAAATAAATGCTTTTATAAAAACAAAACATATGTATGGTTTGTCTTTTGAAATTTCATCTAAAAAACTTTTTTTTAAACTAGAAAATTATCAGGCTGGGCTTGGTGGCTCAGCCTGTAATCCTAGCACTTTGGGAGGCCGAGGTGAATGGACTGCCTGAGCCCGCGGGTTCGAGACCCGCCTGGGCAGCTTGGCGAGACCTCATCTCTACAATAAATAAAAAATTAGCCAGGCGTGGTAGCGCGTGCCTGTAGTTCCAGCTACTTGGAAGGCTGAGGAGGAAGACTCTCCAGAGCCCAGCAGGTAGAGGCTGCAGTGGCCAGGAGTGGCCACTGCACTCCAGTCTGGGTGACGGAGTGAGACTCCAACTCAAAAAATAAATAAATAAATAAATAAACTAGAAAATTATCAGCATTATCAGGAATCCAACAAACCTATCTCCCCTAGAGATATTATTCTGAATGCTAAATTAAAGGCACAGTCTGGAAATTCTAATCACTTTACCCTTTATACCTACATTACATTTTTATGATATTGAGGGTTACTCCATGGAGTAGAGTGGGTAATAAGCTACAGCCATGCTCTTTTACCAAATAGTGTGAATACTGTGAATATATGTTATGTAAGTGTCTCACAAAGTCAGGCCATTTTTTTCCAAAAAATACCTAGATTTTGCCTTTGTTTTTTTCTTATAAAATGACAATACAAGCCGGGCTCGGTGGCTCAGCCTGTAATCCCACGCCTTTGGGAGGCTGAGGTGAGTGGATTGCCTGAGCCTGCGGGTTCGAGACCCGCCTGGGCAGTGAGACCTCATGTCTACAATAAATCAAAAAATCAGCTGGGTGTGGTAGTGCATGCCTGTAATTCCAGCTACTTGGAAGGCTGAGGCAGAAGGATCGCCGGAGCCCAGCAGGTCGAGGCTGCAGTGGCTGGGAGTGGCCACTGCACTCCAGTCTGGGCGACAGAGTGAGACTCCAACTCAAAAAAAAAAAAAAATGACAATACAGTCTTCTAGTATCTGAGGGGGATTGGTTCCAGGACCTCTGCAGATACCAAAACATTCACCCATGTTCATGTCCCTTATATAAAGTGGCATAGTATTTGCATATAACATCAGTACATCCTCCTGTATGCTTTAAGACATTTCTAGAGTACTTATAATTCCTAATATAATATTATGTAAGTAGTTGTTTACTGTTTTGTTTTTTGTTGTTTTGAGTCAGAGTCTCTCTCTGTCCCCCAGGCTGGAGTGCAGTAGCATGCTCATGGCTACTGCAACCTTGACCTGCTAGGCTCACATGATTCTTCTGCCTCAGCCTTTCAAGTAGCTGAAATTACAGGCACATGCCACCACGCCTGACAAACTTTTTTTTTTTTTAATTGTAAAGATGAGGTCTCGCCAAGTTGCCCAGGCTGGTCTCGAACCCAGGAGCTCAGGCGATCCTCACCTCAGCCTCCCAAAGTGCTGGGATTATAGGCGTGAGCCACCACGCTTGGCCTGTTTACTGTATTTTAAATTTTAGTTTTTTAATTGTTATTTTTTTCCCTGAGTATTGATCTTTGATTGGTTGACTGCAGATGCAGAACCTGTGGATGTGGAGGACCAATGGTATAATTCGCATTTGTTACTTAGAAATAGCTGGGCACAGTGGCTCACACCTGTAATCCCACCACTTGGGGAGGCCGAGACGAGAGGACTACCTGAGCTCAGGGTTTCGAGACCAGCCTGAGCAACATGGCTCTACAATAAATCAAAAAATCAGCTGGCCATGGTGGCACATGCCTGAGGTGTAGCTATATGGGAGGCTGAGCTGGAAGGATCACCTGAGCCCACCATGTCAAGGCTGCAGTGGCCGTGAGCATGCCACTGCACTCCATCCTGGGTAACAGATAGACTCTAACTCAAAAAAATTGTAAGGCTAGGTGTGGTGGCTCAATGTCTGTAATCCCAACACTTTGAGAGGTCAAGGCGGGAGGATTACCTGAGTCCAGGAGTTTGAGAGCAGCCTGGGCAATACAGCAAGACCTTGTTTCTACAAATAATTAGACCTGGTAGCACGTGTCTAAATTCCAGTTACTCAGGAGGCTGAAGTGGAAGGATCACCTGAGCCCAGGAGGTTAAGGCTGCAGTGAGCCTAGATGACAGTAAGAACTTTGCCTCAAAAAAAAGAAAAACAGCCGGGCTCGGTGGCTCAGCCTGTAATCCCACGCCTTTGGGAGGCTGAGGTGAGTGGATTGCCTGAGCCTGCGGGTTCCAGACCCGCCTGGTCAGCAAGACCTCATCTCTACAATAAATGAAAAAATCAGCCGGGCATGGTAGCACATGCCTGTAATTCCGGCTGCTTGGAAGGCTGGGGCGGAAGGATCGCCGGAGCCCAGCAGGTCGAGGCTGCAGTGGCTGGGAGTGGCCACTGCACTCCAGTCTGGGTGACAGGGTGAGACTCCAAGTCAAAAGAAAAGAAAGAAAAAGAAGCCGGGCTCAGTGGCTCACCCTATAATCCCGCTCTTTGGGAGGCTGAGCATACGGGTTCAAGACCCGCCTGGGCAACTTGATGAGACCTCATCTCTACAATAAATTAAAAAAAAAAAAATTAGCTGGGCGTGGTAGCGAATGCCTGAAGTTCAGCTACTTGGAACTACTTGGAAGGCTTAGGCGGAAGGATCGCCGGAGCCCAGCAGGTCGATGTTGCGATGGCCGGGAGCATGCCACTGCACTCCAGTCTGGGCGACAAAGTGAGACTCCAACTCAAAAAGAAAAAAGAAATGAAGCCGGGCTCGGTGGCTCACCCTGTAATCCCGCTCTTTGGGAGGCTGAGGTGAGTGGATTGCCTGAGCCCGCAGGTTTGAGACCCGCCTGGGCAACTTGGTGAGACCTCATCTCTACAATATAAAAAAAAAAAATTAGCAGGGCGTGGTAGCGTGTGCCTGTAGTACTAGCTACTTGAAAGGCTGAGGCGGAAGGATCGCTGGAGCCCAGCAGGTCGAGGCTGCAGTGGCCAGGAGCATGCCATGGCACTCCAGTCTGGGCAACAGACTGGGACTCCAACTCAAAAAAAAAAGAAAGAGCTAGACACAGTAGCTTACACCTGTAATCCCAGCACTTTGGGAGAAAGAGGCAAAAGGATTTCCTGAGCCCAGGAGCGCAAGACCAGTCTGAGTAACTTGGCAAGACCTTGTCTACAATAAGTCAAAGAATTAGTTGTGCATGATGGCACATGCCTATAGTTTCTGCCTGAGCCCAGCAGATTGAGGCTGTGGTAGGTAACCTTGATCGTGCCATTGTACTCCAGCCTGGGCAACAGTGAGACTCCAACTAAATAAGAAAAAACTGAACTTTCTCAAATTAATCTGCCAGTATTTCTTATATAATTAATTATGACGGCCACCATTAGGGCAAAATATTTACATAATTACCAGTCTATCTCTTGCCCAATTGTTTTCATATTCAAATGACTGCATCAACTGAAAGTGCATTTTCTCCTTTCCAATCAGCATTTATTTCAGCCTAACACAGGAGAGACTGAGACAAGAAAGACTGTCATACAATAGCAGAAAATTAATAATGAGTTTTAAAGTGTTGAGTGTTGCTTTAAAAAAAAAAAAGTTTACAGCCGGGCTTGGTGGCTCAGCATAATCCCAGCACTTTGGGAGGCCGAGGCAAGTGGATTTCCTGAGCCCGCAGGTTCGAGAACAGCCCAGGCAACTTGGCGAGACCTCATTTCTACAACAGATAAAAAATTAGCTGGGCACAGTAGCACGCACCTGTTGTTTTGGCTACTTAGAAGGATCGCTGGAGCCCAGCAGGTCAACACTGGAATGGCTGTGAGTGTGCCATGGCACTCAGCCCGGGCTACAGTGAGACTCCAACTCACAAAAAAAAAAAAAAAAAAACCTTATAAAATTTTCATGGTTTTTAAGCATCTTTTTGAAAAGGCTTTGTCAGTGTTATATTTAGAAATTAATTTACTGCCCAACAGTTAAGCACATTAGTCTTTAGCCAAGAAGCATCCTATTACTTTATTAATTTATTTATTTGAGTCAGACTCTGCCACCCAGGCTGGAATACCGTGGCATGATCACAGCTCACCACAGCCTCGACCTCTGGCAATTCTTCTACCTCAGCCTCCTAAGTAACCGAGACTACAGGCATGTAACACCATACTTGGCTTTTTTTTTTACTTTTTGTAGAGATGAGGTCTTGATATTTGCCCAGGTCTCAAAACTCCTGGGTTCAAGTAATCCTGCCTCAGCTTCCCAAAGTGCTGGGTTTAACTGGCGTGAGCCACCATGCCCAGCACATCCTAGTAATAAATAGAAGACTTGGATATGAATGAAGGAATAACTGGATCCAAAGAGTAGTCATAGTGCCTGTTGTTTCACTCATCAGGCATATAGTAATCTTTATAATCTGGAATGTAGGCACAAACCCAGAAATAATCAACAACAAGCCTGGGGCACAAAATGAAAGTATTTATAAACCTCTGAAGTTTGAAGCCTTATCAAAAGGAGAGCGATATTAACTAAATTTGGAGTTAATTAAGATTTTGGATATAATAGGCTTCATTTTTTTTGTTTTCTCATCACTTCTTCCAAAATTATAGATCAGAAGCAGCATGTGGGAGAGGTGGTCGGGAGAGCTCCAACTGCATTGTGCTGCTGAGCAGAAATGCTGTTTTTATGACATTGTGGGAGAGGCTAGCACTCAGCCTGGCTCTGTGTTCTATTATTTGGAGTGTGGAGATGGTGCTAGGTACAGCACATACTCAAAAGCAAGCAAAGGAGTAAAACCAGGTTTTAGACGTTTTATCCTAAAAGTTTCATGTTTAAAGGGCAGGTTTGTTTATTTCTCAACAATACTAAATAAAATTTAATTTGTGACTTACTGAGTTAATCAGTTTGATGGGGTTTAGAAAAATGAAAAAGGTTTTCTTTCTAATTATTGCTGCAGTTTTGATCAGTTGGTAATACAGAAATTAAATGCCTGGACTTTATCTGAGCAATAACATATTAATACACAACACATAGCCATTTCTAAATATCTATTTTCACAACTTATACTGAATTTTTTTTTTTTTTGAGTAGGAGTCTCACTCTCGCCCAGGCTGGAGGGCAGTAGCATGCTCATGGCCACCGCAGCCTCGACCTGCTGGACTCAGGCGCTCCTTCCGCCTCAGCCTTCCAGGTAGCTGGAACTACAGGCGCACGCTACCACCCCAGCTAATTTTTTGATTTATTGTAGAGATGAGGTCTCGCCAAGTTGCCCGGCTGGTCTCCAATGCGTGGACTCAGGCAATCCTCTTACCCCAGCATGCTGGGATTATAGGCGTGAGCCACTGCGCCCAGCCAAAAAGTTTTAATCTTCAGAAGAGTTGGAAGTACAATGAATCCATGTATTTTTCACCTAGATTCACCAGTTGTCAACAATTTGCATGTTTGCTTTGTTGTTGTGTTTTGTTTTAAGTCAGAGTCTCACTCTGTCGCCCAGGCTGGAATGCAGTAGCACACTCCTCACAGTCACCACTACCTTGCCCTGCTGGACTCAGGCGCTTCTTCCTCCTCAACCTTCCAAGTAGCTGGAACAACAGGCATGTGCCATCATGCCTGGCTTAAAATCAAAGTATTTTAATTGAAATAAATAATTAAATCAATGATTGAAAGGTATTCTGGGAAAAAGACATTCAAAGAATCATCCCACAGACCACTTACTACAATGAGAAATACATATCCTTTACAATGATGTGTGTGAATTCCACCTTAACCAAGTGATCAAACAATATAACTGGATAGACTGATATGTACCTCCTGATATGACATATTGAGGATACAATATTACCTGGACAACTGTTGTATTCTGGCCAAAAATATTTTACCTACATCTAATAAAACAATACCCAATTGTGGGACCTCTATCAAAACAACTTTTAAAAATGTCAATTTCAAGAGGGCCCCACCCCTTCAAAAAGGAAGGGAACTTTTTGTTGAATTTTATTGTCAAATGTCTGGAAAATGATAATATAGCACTGTGGTTAGAAAGAAAAGTATCCTTGTTCTTAATAAAATATGTTGTGATGAAGTGTCATGAAGTCTACTGTAAGAGGTGATGAATTGCGTGGAACCTGTGTGAAGCCTTATATATTAAGTGTGATGAATTATGTGAAATGTAATGAAACTATAATCTCATATATTAAGTATGCTGAAACTGTGTGCTGTGACCTCTCCCCTAAAACTTAGTAATTCTGCCGGGCTCGGTGGCTCAGCCTGTAATCCCGCGCCTTTGGGAGGCTGAGGTGAGTGGATTGCCTGAGCCCGCGGGTTCGAGACCCGCCTGGGCAGCGAGACCTCATCTCTACAATAAATAAAAAATTAGCCGGGTGTGGTAGCACGCGCCTGTAATTCCGGCTACTCGGAAGGCTGAGGTGGAAGGATCGCCGGAGCCCAGCAGGTCGAGGCTGCAGTGGCCGGGAGCAGCCACTGCACTCCAGTCTGGGTGACAGAGTGAGACTCCGACTCAAAAAAAAAAACAAAAAACTTAGTAATTCTTGGAAAACCTGGAAGGAACACCCTACTTGGGAGCGCCAAGTGACTATGTTAGATAAGTTAACTAGCTTTCTCTGCTTCTGTAACCCCTGCTGGCAGTGTGTAAGTGTTGTGTGATAAGCCCCTTTCAAATTCTAGCGGGCTTTTCTCTGTTTGAATTGTGGTGAGCAAGCCCTATCCGGTTTTGTGTTGTTCGAATTTGAATTATAATGGCCTTGTGTATTAGGCGGGCTTTTGCATATTTAAGAAAGGCCGCTGCCTCAGTGTGGGGCCCTCGTCTAAAGACTTGTGAGTCTGGTGGGTGGCCCTGGCCAGCTGAACCTGGCTAATAAACCTCTCTCTTGGTAAATTGTGTATCGGTGCTGTGAATCAAACATTCGGACCCCACATCATTTGGTTCCCTGACCGGGAATTGAGTGCTTGACAGAGTCCTTTACACCAACTGGCTTTGTGTGCCTGCTAGCCTGTAGACTCGTGACATTCGTTAGCACTGGAGCCGCTGGTCTCAGATGGGCCTGGAACGGACTCTCAGGCGGCCGACTACTGAGTGGGCTCAATGTTCGCCATCCCTGGCAGACTCACAACACCTCTGGAGTCCTCAGAGAGGTAAGCCAGGTTCCTGTTCTGTATGTACGCACGTCTGTTTGGACTTCCAGGAAAGCTGACTGCAGCATTACTTCCTGAGTCCAGGGTCCCGGTGAGATGTTACCAGGGTCCCCTGTTTTGGGTATGCCCTCGGGCAATCAGGCCAGTCCTTTTCTTAATCTTGTGCTTTGTGTTCGGAACTGTCATGTCTTCTATTGCTCTTCTTGTTGTTGATATCATGGGGCAGTAAGGCTCTCAACCAAACACCCCCCTAGAACTGGTCTTGCATCATTTTAAAGATTTCCAAAATGCTGCGCAGCAAACAGGAGACCAGGTATTTAGGGATAAGCTAACTACTCTCTGTTCTTCTGAATAGCCAAATCTTACAAACGGTAATTGGCCATCAGAAGGAACTTTTAACCCTTCAGCAATAGAGAGAGTTCAACGGATCATCTACTGATGCCACCCGGACCAAATTCCATACATCACTGCTTGGTACTACCTCGTCCTACAGCAGCCGTCATGGATAAGGAAGGCTGAATCTAACCCTCTTCATGTTTTAGCCTTACAGGAAACTACTAAAGCTAAGCCTCCAGTCCTCCCGTCTCCGCCAGAGGATGATGAGACTCCACCACCATATCCTACAGCGGGACATGGACAGGGAGAACGAGAAATCTTTAGTCCAGCATATACTAGGAGTGGTTCCTCTTACCAGCCCCTCTACCCCACTCTCCCTCTGCCTCCCGTGGAGGGCCCAGCAGCCCCCCACCAGCCAACAAGTCCAAATTCAACCTTCGGAACCTCGGGGGAAACCCCAGTCATCCTCCCTCTGCGGCAATCTGTGGGGATGAATGGGGGGGGACGGGGGTCTAGACTTTCATGGTCTATGTCCCTTTTTCTACCAGTGATTTGTACAATTGGAGACAGCAAAATCCACCATTCGCTGAAAGACCCCAAAGCCTTATTTCTCTCTTGAAACTATTTTCTATACGCACCAGCCTACATGGGATGTCTGCCAGCAGCTTCTCCAGGCCCTCTTCACCACGGAAGAGGGAGCAAATTCGGCAGGAAGCAAGAAAGCTAATCCTGGGAACTGACGGCCGACCGGCTGAACATGCACGTCTGGAGCGTATCTTTCCCTCTGACAGGCCGGACTGGGACCCCAACACTGATCACAGTAGGGAGTGTCTCAGCACCTACCACTGGACTCTAATGGGGGTGGTCTCTGGGCTGCCACAAGGTGCCCTACAAATCTGTCTAAGGTAAGCGAGGTTACTCAGGAACCACAGGAATCTCCCATTGCTTTTTGGGAGCGCCTCATGGAGGCTTATCAGACATATACTCCGATAGACCCAGAAGCCCCAGAAAATCGGAGGGCATTGGTCATAGCCTTTGTCTCTCAGTTGGCCCCTGATATCAGAAAGAAGCTGAATAAAATTGAAGGGTTTGAAGGAAAAATTTGTCAGAATTAACCGAGGTAGCCCAAAAGGTTTATAATAGCAGAGATTCTTCTGAGGATAGACAGGCAAAGAAACTAGCTAAAGTAATGGTTGCAGCTTTGGAAGGGACTTGGCCGACACAGCGGACAGGGGAACATTGAGGAAAGGGTACAGGAAGAAAAATCCCTTTAGGCAAGGACCAGTGCACCTTTTGCAAGAAAAGGGGACATTGGAAAAAGGACTGCCCAGATAAGCCAAGAAAATGCACCCCTACATCGGAGTCACAGCAGCCAACTCCAGTGCTCCAGTTAGGATCTGACTGACAGGGCTGGGGCTCTATTAATACCCCCCTAGAGCCCAGGGCTGAACTTATGGTAGGGGGTAACCCTGTCCACTTCTTGGTGGATACGGGGGCAGAGCATTCAGTTTTCAAGAAATATAATGGTCCTCTTCAAAAGAAGTATACTCTGGTACAAGAGGCAACTGAGACTCAACTATACCCCTGGACCACTGAAAGAACTGTGAATCTAAGAAAAGGAGAGGTAACTCACTCATTCCTGGTAATACCTGACTGCCTATACCCACTCTTGGGGGCAAGACCTTCTGCATAAACTCAAAGCAAATATAGGGTTTCAGGAAACTACAGCGACAGTGGATTTAAGAGAACCAAACAAGATCCTTGTAACAGTGCCTCTCTGAGATGAGTATCTGTTGGCAGAAGGTAAGCCACCTCTGTCACCTAAGCCAGACTCAGGACTCCTAACCCAGCTACGGCACGAGCTTCCCGGTGTCTGGGCCGAAACTAACCCACCAGGGCTGGCAAGTCACCGCCCCCCAGTGGTGGTGCAACTAAAAAGACAGGTAAGCCCCATCCGGGTTTGTCAGTATCCTGTGTCCCAAGAAACACAAAAAGGCATTATTAGGCATATTCGCTGCCTCCGGGAGGCCGGTATTGGTGCCCTGTCAATCACCTTGGAACATGCCATTCCTCCCAGTAAGAAAAGCTGGTACGGGGGACTATTGTCCAGTGCAGGACCTCCAGGAAGTCAACAAGTGAGTAGAGGACATCTACTCAACAGTCCCAAATCCATACACTCTCTTAACTGAGCTTCCTTCTGAGCGACAGTTCTACACTGTTTTAGATCTCAAAGATGCCTTTTTCAGCATCCCATTGACCAAACAGGGCTAACTCCTGTTCGCCTTTGAATGGACAGATCTGGAAACGGGACAACATGGCCAGCTCACATGGAGATGGCTCCTGCAAGGATTTAAAAATTCCCCCACGCTGTTCAATGAAGCCCTCCAAAAAGACCTGCTGTTCTTCAGAGGAACAACCCTCAGGTAACCATGTTGCAGTATGTAGATGACCTGCTCATTACTGCCAAGACAAATGAAGACTGTCTATGAACCACCAGAGACCTCCTGAGGGAATTGGAAATGCTGGGGTACCAAGTGTCGGCGAAGAAAGTCCACCTCTGCACTACTGCAGCTACCTACCTTGGGTACGTCCTTCAGGGAGGTAAGAGGGCTCTATCGAGTCAGCATATCCGGGGTTGTGGTCAACATCCCGGTCCCAGGAACAATAAAACAGGTCAGGGAATTCCTGGGAGCAGCAGGATACTGCAGGCTCTGAATTCTGCAATTCACTGAAATCACTAAGCCCTTATATGAGCTCACTAAGGGCCCAGAAAAAGAATTCCAACGGACCCAGAGGGGGAAAAAAGCCTTCCAGACCGTAAAGAAAGCCTTAATTTCGGCTCCAGCATTGGCCTTACCAGATCTCGAAAAGCCTTTCCACCTCTTTGTAGATGAGAACCAGAGAATTGCCCAGGAGGTCCTAACCCAAAAATTTGGGCCTTGGAACAGGCCAGTGGCATACTTATCAAAGAAACTAGATCCAGTTGTGGCAGGATGGCCAGCCTGCCTACAAAGCATTGCAGTTGTGGCTATGCTGATAAAAGACTCAAGACAAGTTAACACTAGGACAGGACCTAACTGTCACAGCCACACATACAATAGAAACCCTTCTCTGAGGGGTCCCAGGTAATTGGATTTACAATGCCCGACTCACCCATTATCAGGCTTTATTTCTCAACCAGTCACACATTAGGTTCCAGCGTACTGCCAGCCTAAATCCTGCCACCTTGCTGCCGGCGGGAACATGCAGCACCCATGACTGTATCCAGCTCACTGAGTTCCTCCAGAAACCGCGCCCAGACCTAACGGACGTTCCCTGGCCAGAACCAAACTTAACCCTCTACATGGACAGTAGTAGCTTTATGGAGAATGGAACCAGGTATGCAGGGGCAGTGGTGGTAACACTACAGGACACAATATGGGCCAAACCCCTTCCCCAAGGGACCTCAGCCCAAAAGGCAGAATTAATCGCCTTAACTAAAGCCCTAAAAGCTGACACAGGAAAGACTGTTAATATTTATACTGATAGCAGGTATGCCTTTGCAACTGTGCATGTACATGGAACAATCTACAAGGAAAGGGGATTGCTTACCGCTGAAGGGAAACCTATAAAAAACAGGGAGGAAATTCTAAACCTCTTGGTGGCAGTTTGGGCCCCAACAAAGGTGGCTGTTATACACTGCCCAGGCCACCAGCAGGGGGACTCAAATGGGACGGTTGGCGACAGGAAAGTGGATCAAAGGGCTAAAGAGGTGGCCCGCCACCATGCTGTCTGCCTGCTGACACTACCTTCCTCGGTACTATATGAGCTGCCGGTTTACACAGAGGAAGATTTCTGTGCGGCACAAAAACTGAATGTGGCCGGGCTCGGTGGCTCAGCCTGTAATCCCGCGCCTTTGGGAGGCTGAGGTGAGTGGATCGCCTGAGCCCGCGGGTTCGAGACCTGCCTGGGCAGCGAGACCTCATCTCTACAATAAATCAAAAAATCAGCCGGGCGTGGTGGCGCATGCCTGTAATTCCGGCTACTCGGAAGGCTGAGGCGGAAGGATCACCGGAGCCCAGCAGGTCGAGGCTGCGGTGGCCGGGTGCGGCCACTGCACTCCAGTCTGGGCGACCGAGTGAGACTCCGACTCAAAAAAAAAAAAAACAAAACAACTGAATGTGACCACAAAGCCAAATGGATGGATACAGCTCCAAGATGGAAGGAACTTCCTTCCCCAAGCCCTGGGATGCAAGCTCTTACAACAACTTCACGGAGGCACTCATCTGGGAAAAAACAAACTAACTGAACTTATAAGAAAGGAGTTCTACTTGCCCCACCTGGACCAGCTGGCCCAGGAACTCGTCCAAAGCTGCATACCCTGCCAGCAGACTAATGCCACTAAGGTCAGTGTATCCACCCAAGGGGACCGACACTGGAGATTAACCCCTGGGAAACATTGGGAAATAGATTTCACAGAGGTAAGGCCAAGGCAATATAGCTACAAATACTTGTTAGTCTTGGTAGACACTTTCTTGGGATGAGTTGAAGCATTTCCTATGAAAACGGAAACTGCATCTGTAACAGTTAAAAAACTTTTAAATGACATCATCCCGAGATACGGTCTCCCTATCTCAATAGGATCAGATAACAGTCCAGCCTTTGTCTCCAAACTTACGGAAGGTATAGCAAAGGCTCTGGGGATAAATTGAAAATTATACTGTGCTTATCATCCTCAAAGTTCAGGACAGGTAGAGAGAATGAATCGAATACTTAAGGAGACCTTAACCAAATTAACCCTAGAGCCCAGTGAGGGATGGGTGACGCTCCTTCCCTATGCCCTCCTAAGGGCAAGATGTACCCCCTACATCAAGGGCCTAACCCCCTTTGAAATCCTTTTCGGGCAGCCCCCACTGCTACTTCCAACAGTAGGCTTAGAAAAAGTGCTAGAACTGTCTAACCATAATTTACTTCAGTCACTACAGACACTTCAAAAAGTACAAAACTCAGTGACTGAAACCATGTGAGCCGCCTTCCAGGAACTGGGTCCAGTAAATCCTCACCCATACCAACCCAGAAACCAAGTATGGGTCAAACGGCACAAAACTGAGGCTCTAACCCCAAGATGGAAAGGTCCACATGTGGTAATCTTGACTACCCCAATGGCAGTGAAGGTCAGCGGTGTCCACCCCTGGATCTATCATTCCCAACTAAAGAAGGCAGAACCCCCTGCCCAAACCAGCAAGGAACCGCCAATGAGATGGAAGGTCATCAAGCCGACCACCGGAGAAGACCCACTAAAGATAAGACTTTCATGAGCCCCCATTCCCTAGGTCCATCGTGTAACTGGAGACAACTGTGTCCCACCCTCTCAGGGGGGCCTATAGCCCTCCTTATTCTTTTAAGCCTTCCCCATTATGAAGCTCATCATTATGTCCCAGGAAAATATTCCTGGGACCTAACAAATACTGAAACTAGAACTGTAATCTCATATTATGGAAATGGACAACCAGTCTTTAACTTTGACCTTTGTGAATTTTGTGGCCTAGTTTAACATGGGAGTGTAGTGCTAACAATTGAGAAGCAGAAAAACAGCTTACAAAGTGGAACTTCTATGCCTGTCTGTCTGCTGGCCCCGACTGCTGCCACCAATCACAGCAGTTCCACTGTGCGTCATGGGGCTGTGTAACCATAGCCACCTGGGGGACTAACAAGGACCCCTACATAAGCCTTCATAAACAGAAGCCTGTTTCCACTTGCAAGCAAATTAGAACTTGCAATCCACTGTTCTGCAATGGGAAAAATGGCAGTCAGGGAAAACATGGGGAATCAGATTGGATGCCTCGGCAACGGATCCCGGAATGAGATTCACTATACAGAAAAAGGTTATACCCCATGTCAATACCCCCGTGGGTCCTAACCATAATTTCTTCCTGCCAATGCCACGGGCTCCAGATCCCACTCAGAAAAAATCCGAGTCAGCCAATTCTACCCAGGTGGCTATAATTATTCCAAAACCTAAAAAGCCAAATGTTGCTCTCCCCATTGTCCTACCCAGAAGTGTAAGTCATTTCCTTCCCATGTCAGCAGTTCACCAGCTTGCTAACACTACACGCCCTAACTTGGCAAGGAACTGTTGGTTATGCCGAGACCCTCGTCCCCCGTGTCATGTAGGATTAGCTGTCAATTCCTCAATAGGTAATACTGAGAAGCACATTCGCATTCTCAACTATACCACTGCCCAGTTTTGGGGATTATGTCCTTGAGGTGAAGATCTGGCTCTCACCTTAGGGGATCTCCAAGACCAAGGAACCTGCCTCCATACTTCATCCTATAATATAGAAAGCTCCCCATACCGAGAAGCCTGCACGACCTCTACTAGAATAATTGTCTCCCAGTTTAGCACTCCTGGGAGCCTCTATATGGCTGTTGCACCCTCCACTACCTGGTTTGCCTGCACACAAGGCATAACTCCGTGTGTTGCCATAGAGCTCCTCCAAGACAGTTCAGAACTTTGCATTCTAGTACACATTTACCCCAGTATATATTGTTGAAGGGCCTGCAGGGCAGGAGCAACTTGAACTCCTAACCCCTACCCAGACTAAACGAGTCCTCATCTTGGTGCCCCTCCTCGTAGGGTTAGAAATTGCAGAATCCACTGCACTCCAGTCCGAGCAGAAAGTGAGACCCCAACTCAAAAAAAAAAAAAGAAAAGAAATTGCAGAATCAACGGCTTTAGGCACAGCAGCCCTAACTGTAGGAAAACAAAATCGACCTGCTGGGTTCTGGCGATCCTTCCACCTCAGCCTTCCAAGTAGCCGGAATTACAGGCATGCGCTACCATGCCCGGCTGATTTTGTGATTTTATTGTAGAGATGAGGTCTCACTGCCCAGGCGGGTCTCGAACCCACAGGCTCAGGCAATCTACTCACCTCAGCCTCCCAAAGGCGCAGGATTACAGGCTGAACCACCAAGCCCGGCTGGAAACCAAAATCTTAAAGAACCAAGCATACATGTTAACACGGATCTCCAAAATCTTAAAACTAGCATATCCCAGCTAGAACAACAGGTAGACTCGTTGGCTAAAGTATTGCTCCAAAATAGAAGGGGGCTGGACCTCCTCTTCATGAAAGAAGGAGGACTATGCGTAGCACGAGGGGAGACCTGTTGCTTTTATGCCAACAAATCAGGAATAATCCAAGAAATTCTTGCCCTAGTCAGAGAAAATATTAAACGTAGAAAGTCAAAAATACAGGCCTCAGAAAACTGGTATCAATCCTTATTTTCCTGGTCTCCCTGGCTCACAACCTTGGTCTCAGCTATCGCAGGACCTCTGCTCTTAGTTCTAATATGTGTAACCACAGAGCCGTGCATAATTAAAGGCCTTCTAAATTACATAAAGCACAGGTTAACTCCCGCAAACTTAATGATACTAAGAACCCAAGTCAGATCCCTATACGAAGAGTCAACGATTTAACTCGAGGAACAACTCAAAGGGGGGAAATGTAAGAGGTGATGAATTGCGTGGAACCTGTGTGAAGCCTTATACATTAAGTATGATGAATTATGTGAAATGTAATGAAACTATAACCTCATATATTAAGTATGCTGAAACTGTGTGCTGTGACCTCTCCCCTAAAACTTAGTAATTCTTGGAAACCCTGGAAGGAACACCCTACTTGGGAGCACCAAGTGACTATGTTAGATAGGTTAACCAGCTTTCTCTGCTTCTGTAATCTCCTCTGGCAGTGTGTGAGTGTTGTGTGATAAGCCCCTTTCATATTCTAGCGGGCTTTTCTCTGTTTGAATTGTTGCGGGCCAGCCCCTCTTCTGGCGGGCTTTGTGTTGTTCTAATTTGAATTATAACGGCCTTGTGAATTAGGTGGGCTTTTGCATATTTAAGAAAGGCCCCTGCCCAGTGTGGGGCCCTCACCTAAAGACTTGTGAGTCTGGTGGGTGGCCCTGGCTAGTTGAACCTGGCTAATAAACCTCTCTCTTGGTAAACTATGTGTCAGTGCCATAAATCAAATGCTCAGACCCTGCATCACTACAACTTAAGGAAAAAATCAGTATACATAAAAAAAAAAAAAAAAAAAAAAAAAAACAGTCGGGTTTCAGTGGCCACGAGTGTGCTACTGCCCTCCAGCCTGGGTGACAGAGTGAGACTCCGACTCAAAAAAAAAAAGTACTATTTTGTCAGGCTCGGTAGCTCAGCCTGTAATCCCGTGCCTTTGGGAGGCTGAGGTGAGTGGATTGCCTGAGCCCGCGGGTTCGAGACCCGCCTGGGCAGGCGAGATCTCATCTCTACAATAAATCAAAAAAATTAGCCGGGCGTGGTAGCACGCGCCTGTAGTTCCAGCTACTTGGAAGGCTGAGGTGGAAGGATCGCCAGAGCCCAGCAGGTCGAGGCTGCGGTGGCCGGGAGCGACCACTGCACTCCAGTCTGGGCTGCAGAGTGAGACTCCAACTCAAAAAAAAAAAAAAAAAAGTACTATTTTAATCATACAAATAATACCAGTATAATAAACACCCGGATATCCACTCATGTCATAAACCCAATTTTATTAAATCTTAAAATTGCTTATATCTGCTCCAGATCTATTTTTTTAAAAATATGGTTGAGACGCCTCTGAACTTCTTGATCCCACACTCATTCCAGAGATCATTGTCAAGAACTCTGTTGATTTTTATCATTCATGATTTACACTTTCACCACTTATGTGGGTATTCTTAGGCATTAAATAGTACTGTTTTGCAAATTGTTAATCTTTGTATGTCAACATATTGTATGGGGTAAGTTGTAGGTGCTTTTTTCATTCAACATTGTGTTTTTTATCAACCCTTATGCTCGTTTATTTTTTTACCACAAATTTTATTTTTATGCCCATTTATTATAATTATTGATAGTTACAATATTCCATTGTACAAATGATTTAATTTTTTTTTTTTAGTTGGATTTTCACTCTGTCGCCCAGACTGGCATGCAGTGGCACGCTCACGGCAACTGCAGCCTTAACCTTCTGGGCTCAGGTGATTCTTCCACCTCAGCCTTCCAAGTAGCTGGAACTATAGACACGCACCACCACGTCCAACAAATTTTTGATTTATTGTAAAAACAAGGACTTGCCAAGTTGCCCAGGCTAGTCTTGAATCCTAGGGCTCAGGCAATCCTCTCGCCTTGGCTTCCCGAAGAGCTGGGATTACAGGCATGAGCCACAGCACCCAGCTAAGTGATTTAATTTATGCATTCTACTATTAGTGGATTGGTAGAAATTAAATTCCCAATATTCTGTACACGGTGCTGCGGTGATGATTACCATACACACATCACTTCTTGGGTGACATATGTGACATGTAAGTGACTTCTTTGGATTATGGACCTTGATGTGGAAATTCCAAATTGGAGGTTGAGAGCCTGTATTTCACCAGACACTGCAATTTTTTTCTTAGTGGTTGCACCAGTTTACTACACCTATGGGGAGAGAGGTCCCTTTGTTCATCAATAACTCTTTTTTAAAATTTGAAAGGTGTGGGATACAACTCAGGATTAGGTATACAAGTGGTCATCACAGCTAAAGTTTGGACCTCCCTTTGGTTCCCACTTTGCCTGGTTTGCGATTAAGTACCCTTATTGATGTTGTGTGTCGTCTCCCCACCCCCACCCCGGCAGTATCCTGCTACTGCCAATCCCTTTCTTACAGCATTATGATAAATACTAAAGCAAAATAAACCATCAAGAGCGTGGGGAGACAGTCCACAGAGTGGGAAAAATATTTGCCAACTGCATATCTGACAAAGGCCTAACATCCAGGATCTACAGGGGACTCAAACGTGCCTAAAGGAAAGAAATACACCCCCATTAAAATGTGGGTAAAAGACAGGAATATACATTTCTCAAAGACAACATATGGGCAGCCAACAGACACATGAAAAAGCGCTCGGCCTCACTAATCATCAGAGAAATGCAAATCAAAAACACATTGAGTTATCACCTAACCCCAGTGAGAATGGCCATCATCAATAAAACAAAAAACAGATGCCGTCAAGGATGCAGAGAAAAGGGAATGCTTCTATACTGTTGGTGGGAATGCACACTAGTTCAACCTCTAAGGAAAAAGTGTGACAATTTTTAAAAGAACACTTTAAATTGTCACACTTTTTATATGTTTGAGCCATTTGTATTTCCTTTTCTGTCAAAAGTTCATATCCTTTGACCATATTTCATTGAACTGTTGGTCTCATTGATTTGTAGAAGCTCTTTATAGAAAGGAAATTAGCTCTTTTTATTTTGTCATGCAGACTACTTTAATTTTTATGAGTTGGTTTTATCAGTCTTTTATGGCTTCTTGGTTTTGTATTATGTTGGGCAAGTGAAAACCTTCCATTCCCATTTGAAGACCTTAAAATAATTTATTCCTTTTTCCCCCTAATGATTTTAATATTTCCTTTTTGTTTTGTTTAAACTGTTATTTATGTGTGCAGTGTTATTTGTTATCTTTAACTTATTTGTGTGAAGTGTGAAGGAGGAACCCAATATTATTTTTTTCCGAAAATGATTCTAGTTAGATCAGCATCATTGCTGAATGATCCATCTTCTCTCCATTTAGTACTCATTATCACTGGTATGGGACTGGAAAAAGTGGACTGATCAAGAATTAGAATTTTAAAAGGCAAGTACCAGAGAAGGCCATGAATAAGAAAATTGAGCCTAGTGGGTGTTGAAATGCTGGCCTCTTGAGGTTTTAGACCAGACAGAACAGGAGGAACGCCTTCCAGAAGGGAGCTCATAGCTCAAGTGGATATGGAATAGGTTATAGAGTGCAGATCTGGCTATGGTCAAAAAGTCTGTAGGAGAGGAAGTAGGACTTGGGGGTGTAATACTGCACAGGTGGAACAGGCCCAGGACATGGCAAAAATTGGGTTGTGGACATGTAGAAGTTTGCTGAAGTGGTGTGAAGATGGTCACTGGAAGTAAGAAGTTCTGAAAAGTATGAGTGTATATGGCCTTTGAAGTCATCCAAGATTATGATCGCTTTGGACTGAAAGGAAGGCTGTGGGTCAGATGCCAAAGACTTCCGCAAATGAAGAGAATTCCTTGGAAATCGGTAGATTAAGACACCATGAAGAGGTAAAAGGAAAACATGAATCTTACAGAAAGTGTTGTTCTGCTAGAATATTTAAGTAATAATCTGAAAGTAACAGTGGAGAGCAAGAGTCCTGCCATGCTTCTCCATGTCTTGTGGATATTTGGAGAAAGAATCTTTGAAAAAGTCTTAGCGGAAAATCCAGGCTTCACTTATTAAGGCTTTATCTATAAGGAGGTGGGACGTTTTATGCAAGAAATTCCAACAAATATTTATTGTGTTTCAGAGGCTGTGCCAGGCACTCGCTGGGCACTGGGGATGGAGTCGTGAATTGAGTAGCTGAAGCTCCTCACACAGCTCAGTCTGGCATCTTGCAACTCAAAACATAGATCACAGTCTGGTTCGTGACCACCACCAACAACATCATTTGGGAACTTGGTAGACATGGAGAGTCAGGCCCTACCACAGACACACAGAATCTGAATCTGTAGTTTAACAAAATGCCCAGGGCCAGGCATAGTGGCACATGTCTGTAATCCCAGCACTTTAAAAGGCTGAGGTAGGAGAATTTGCTTAAGCCCAGTAGTTCATGACCAGCCCAGGTAACAAACATAGCAAGACCTCATCTGTACAAAAAAGTTTAAAAATTAGCCAGGTGTAGTGGCACACATCTGATGTAGTCCCAGATATGCAGGAGGCTAAGACAAGATTGCCTGACCTCAGGATCAAAGCAGTGAGCTGTGATCATGCCACTGCAATCCAGCTTGGGAAACAAAGCGAGACTCCGCCCCCCCCACCAACCAAACAAACAATAACAAAACAAGATGCCCAGGTGATCTGAATGAACATTAAAGTTTGAGAAGTACTGGTTAGGACTTGACTGAGTGAAGGTTTGTTTTTTTTTTTTTAAGTTGGAGTCACTCTGTCACCCAGACTGGAGTGCAGTGGCCGCTCCTGGCCACCGCAGCCTCGACCTGCGGGGCTCCAGTGATCCTTCCGCCTCAGCCTTCCAAGTAGCCGGAATTACAGGCTACCACGCCCGGCTGATTTTTTGATTTATTGTAGAGATGAGGTCTCGCTGCCCAGTCGAGTCTCGAACCCGCGGACTCAAGCAATCCACTCACCTCAGCCTCCCAAAGGCGCGGGATTACAGACTGAGCCACCGAGCCCGGCTTGAGTGAAGTTTTAACCTGAGTAGATTGGAAAGCATGGGCATGTTGAGCACCTGACACCAGTTTGACCCATCAGCCTTCCTTTCCCAGGTATTTGAAAATGGCAAAGAAAGAATGATCCAATTTTTCTACTGGTGTGAAAGGGAAAAGAAGCAGCCTCTGCCCCTGGGATTGTAAGGCGGTGGTGAAAGAGATGGCTTCAGCCTTGAAACAGGTGTTACTCCCTTCCTGGAGAGTTTTCTTTTCTTTTTTTTTTTTTTTGAGTTGGAGTCTCACTCTGTCACCCAGACTGGAGTACAATGGCCACTCCCGGCCACCGCAGCCTCGCCTGCTGGGCTCTAGCGATCCTTCCGCCTCAGCCTTCAGAGTAGCTGGAACTACAGGCGCGAGCTAACACACCCGGCTAATTTTTTTATTTAATGTAGAGATGAGGTCCCGCCAAGTTGCCCAGGCGGGTCTCAAACCCGCGGACTCAGGCAATCCACTCACCTCGGCCTCCCAAAGTGCTGGGATTACAGACTGAGCCACCGAGCCCGGCCTGGAGGGTTTTCTTTGAAGGTTTCTCCTCTGTAAATATTGCAAGATAAATTTTATCCACTACACTTGCCTAATGAGCACATCTGTTCGCTTGCTGATGTCAGCAGAATATTGCGATAAGAGCTCTGGAAAATGTCCAACTCTAACTTTAGCTATCCAAGATGTAAGCTAGGACTACTTAAGGGAGCTCTGAGCGGGGGCTCGGGGCCGTCTTGCTTGGAGCTCTCTTTCTGCAAGTAGTTGCCAGCTGGCAGAGCCTTGACTAAACTTCCCCTTTGTTAAAATTAAGCCGGTGGGCTGTTATTTAATCACTCGGACCCTACTTCACTGGTTGGACCATTTGACAAGTAAAAAGTACATTACAGTGACAATATTCTCGAACAAAAAGAAAGCAGAGAAAGAACAATGAAACATGTATGGAGAGAAGCAGAAATACAAAATGGTACTTAAATTCCTATAGCCTTCCTACTCCCCATTGTTGTCCACTGTGTCTCTATAGCATTCCCATTTGGTTGTAGCTAATGTGATTTGGTTTTAGAATTTGGAACCAGGGTTCTACTTATATAGTAGATACAGGTGAATTCATAAGGCTGAGCTCAAACAGGGAAGAGTGGTCTCCCCTTGTGTGTGTTGAAGGAGATTGTTGAGGGATTTGAAGCCCAGGGGAGGTGTTGGCTAGCAGTGTGCCCGGGAAGATGACACAAGAGAGACTTCCCAGAGCTCACTGTCCACACCAGACACATGACCAGAATTTATTGATCCCTCAAATGATCTCATTTGGTCTCCACAGAACTCAATAAGGAGGCTGGTGTTGGCCAATTTACAGAGGCGGACACTGAACTTCAGAGAGGTGAAGTGGCTTGCTCGTGGCTGGGGGTTGGGGGGATTGCAAGGCAATCATGACTTGAGCCCAGCTGTACCAGTGAAACCCCAGGCCATCAAATCTAACTAGTCTCGTTTAGTCACTTGCTTTTAGTTGATTTCAACACCCATATAGCTACAGTCACATAGCCGAATAATATATGCCTAAGTTCCCACTAGCTTTCTTACAGATAATATCTCTGGTTTATGGGTCACCATGGTAAATGTTGCTTTTCAGGAACTTGGGAGTCAGCTCTTGGCCGGTTCAAACCGGTTGGGACCACCGACCCTTCAATTGGGTCTGCATCCATGGATTATCTTTCAACCTCAGCCAAAATCACCACCCTCCGATCATGCAAAGGATGCAATTTTGTGAATATGCGCCTTACCAAGAACCGCCAAACAACTACTTTGCACAGGTCACCGACTGCCTCACCGGCCTCAGACCGCCTTGCTCCTCTAACCCATGCAAAAAGTGGCCCTAAAATCCAGTCTTCGGAGAGGCAGTTGAGGCCTGTCCTTCAGTCCCCGGCTCAGGGCGGATAACTGCCCTCCTCTGAGGCAGGACTCGCGGTCTTAGTGCTGGCTTGCTGCGGGAGACTGGGCCTCGTGTCCCCAGACTCCAAAGGCCTTCCAGCCTCCTAACCACGCAGCCTCCACCGCGGGTCCTCGGTGGGTCGCGCTGCACACGCGCGAGGCTCTGACAACGCAGGCCTCCTCCCTCCCTCCCGGCTGGGCGCAGCTCAGGGCGGAGCTCCCGGCGCGCCAGTGTACGTCCCTCCGGGCCAGGAGCCTAAAGCAGGCGGCGCAAGCAGCCGGTGGCGTTAGGAAAAAATGCACATGCCTTGGGCTCTGGCCATGGTTCACCAAAGCGGAAGGTTCAAAGCTTAGGTTCGCGCCGAGGACCTGCTCCTCGAGGGCCTGGTGCTTTCGCCGCTCCGCCAGAGGTGAGTGACAGCCCTAAGGTTCTCCGCCAAGAGACTGGGGTGACAGTCACGAGCGTCCCGCAGGAAAGGAAAACGACAGCCCGAGGCGCCGCTGCCGGGTGGGGGAGGTGCTGGCGACGTGTGACCCGGAAGTGCACTACGGACCCCGCCCCCTCGCGCAGACGCAGGCCCGGCCTGCCCCGCGCCGCCACCGCCGCCCTTCGCCTGCGCCACCATGCTCCAGTTCTTGGTGAGTGGAGCCACTGAGGATAGCGACCTGGCGTTGCTGGGGCCCTCTTGCCCTTCAGGCTGCGGGTCCTGTCGAGCCGGCCTCGGCATGGGGTAGGTCCCGCGGCCACCACCCCCCGCGCCGGTTCGTCACGACCCTTCTTTGTCTCGGGGTGACCCGAAGGCTCCTTGTCTCGCGTCACCGACGGGTTCCTTGTCGCGAGGTGACCCATGGGTGGGCTCCTTGTTTCGGGTGACCGATGGGTTCCTTGTCGCGAGGTGACTCGAGGGTTTCCTGCCTGCCTCTCCACACATCCCTTTGCCAGTAGTTTTTCTTTTCTTTTCTTTTTTTTTTGAGTCAGTCTCAGTCACCCAGGCTGGAGTGCGGTGGCACGCTCACGGCCATCCACCGCAGCCTCGACCTGCTGGGCTCAGGCGACGCTTCCACCTCAGCCTTGCAAGTAGCTGGAACCACAGGCGTGCGCCACCACGCCTGGCTGATTTTTTCGTTTGTTGTAGAGACCAGGTCTCGCCATATTTCCCAGGCTGTTCTTGAACCCCCGAGCTTAGGCAATCCTCTGCCTCTCAAGGTGTTGGGATTACAGGCGTGAGCCATCGCGCCCGGCTGCCAGTGTTTTGTGCAGCGGTCAAGCCCCCGCAGCTCTGAGGTGTCAAAGCGTGCGCTCCAAGCTGCTCATTGCGCGCTGCATCCCACGGTTGTGTATTGTCCTCGTGTGCAAACTTGTGTGTCTGTCATGACTTTCAGCTTGGCCCCTTTTCTGTTCTTTTGCACGACAGACATTTCCTCTGACTCAGAGCCCTCCTGGTTGGCATTTTTGAGAAGGTGGCGAGTGGGGGCCTGGAATAAACCTTAAGTTAGTAAGTAAACCACCTCCTGAGGGCAGAATTGGAGAATCCTGGAGCCATCATCACTTTGAGGAGTGAGTCAGACACTAGAATACAAATGATTTTTCTCAAAAGTGAGTGAGCATGAGTAAACATAATTTCTCTTGTTCAAGTCAAAAATGAGTTTTCTGCTATGGCTCATGCCTTTATTTTTTATTTTATGTTATTTTATTTTATTTTTAATTTGGAGTCTCACTCCGTCGCCCAGGCTGGAGTTCAGTGGCATGCTCACAGCCGCCCCAGCGTCCACCTGCTGGACTCTGGCAATCCCGCCTCAGCCTTCCAAGTAGCCGGAACTATAGGCACGTGCTACCATGCCCGGCTAATTTTTGATTTATCGTAGAGCAAGGTCTTGCCAAGTTGCCCAGGCTGGTCTCGAACCCTTGGGCTCAGGTAATCCACTCACCTCGGCCTCCCAAAATCTGGGATTACAGGCTTGAGCCACCATGCCTCGACCTGCTGGGCTCACATGTTCTTTCCACCTCAGTCTTCCAAGTAGCTGGAACTACAGGCATGAGCCACCCTGCCCAGCTAATTATTTTTGATTTATTGTAGAAACGGGCTCTTGCCATGTTGCCCAGGCTGGTCTTGAACCCGTGGGCTCAGGCAATCCTTTCGCCTCCGCCTCCCAAAGTGCTGGGATTACAGGCATGAGCCACGGCGCCCAGCCTATTTTTATTTTTTAGACACAAAAGGTGCCCCTTCTTTCCTTTTGAAAGATGGCAGTTGTTAAATTCCATTAGCCATGAGAGTATCTTATCTGTCCTTGACATAAACTGCCCAAGTAAAACAGGCCTGCCCCTTTGCCTCTGGGAGTTTCTCCAGTGTCCTAACTAGGACTTAAGAATAATTACAGTCATTTTCTTGTAGGAAACACTGGGTTAAAAGCTGTATCACCCAAGCGTAGGAATGTATAATTGAGCCGCCTACACATCTGTTGCTCATTGATGAATTTGGAGGATATGATTGATTCAATTACAAGGAACTTTTCAAGTGCTTTTGCAGAATGAGTTTCTTTGGTTTTGGAATAAATTTTTACCATGTGTAAACATTTTATTTTGATTTGAAAATTCAGAATTCTTGGCATTTTAGGAGAGATGCTGAAGCCATTTATTAAATTCCTAGCTCAGAGGTAACTGAAACACTAATGTTCTTTCACTCTCTGGTCTCCCCCTTCATTGCTTTCATTGGAAGAAGTAGACAGTATTATTTTTTACATTTATTACACCGCCAAGTGATTAATGAACTCTGAAGTTGAGTCTGTATTTCTCTTTGCTTTCAGTCATTTCATCCGTAAAACAGTGACCACCATGCCCTAGTGTTCAAGAGGTTTGTTCCCACCCTCCGTTGTTTTCAAGTTGTGGGAGCTTTGGCAGGTTATTTAAATGTCCTATGCTTCTACATCTGAAGAGGGGAGCTCACCTCATGGTTTTGCTGTGAAGATTAGAAATGAGTTAACACAATAAAGTAGTTAAAAACACAGACACTTAACAAGGAGTCATATTATTTGGTTTTTCTTTTGCAGGGTGTCAGTTGAACCCTGATGTAGTTCTTCTCAGAAGTAAGGATCAGCTCTCAGAAGGGTAGTGATGGGAAGGGTTTGGAAGTGATGTGGCACTGTCAACAAACATTTTAGACCCTCTAAGATGTTTCTTACAATTGTCACTCATGGAGCACAGTTTGAAAACCACAGCACTTAGCCGGGCTCGGTGGCTCAGCCTGTAATCCCGCGCCTTTGGGAGGCTGAGGTGAGTGGATTGCCTGAGGCCGCGGGTTCGAGACCCGCCTGGGCAGCGAGACCTCATCTCTACAATAAATCAAAAAATCAGCCGGGCATGGTAGCGCATGCCTGTAATTCCGGCTACTTGGAAGGTTGAGGCAGAAGGATCGCCGCAGCCCAGCAGGTCGAGGCTGTGGTGGCCGGAAGCGGCCACTGCACTCCAGTCTGGGCGACAGAGTGAGACTCCAACTCAAAAAAAAAAAAAAAAAGAAAAGAAAACCACAGCACTTGATTGTGTTGCTTACATATTCTTTCCATGGTTATTTCTCCTTGAATTAAAATATTCACCCATTGTCCCTTTTTTTTTTGAGTTGGAGTCTCACTTTGTCACCCAGACTGGAGTGCAGTGGCCACTCCCGGCCACCGCAGCCTTGACCTGCTGGGCTCCGGCAATCCTTCCGCCTCAGCCTTCCAAGTAGCTGGAACTACAGGCGCGCGCTACCACGCCCGGCCAATTTTGATTTATTATAGAGATGAGGTCTCACCAAGTTGCCCAGGTGGGTCTCGAACCCGCGGGCTCAGGCAATCCACTCACCTCAGCCTCCCAAAGCGCTGGGATTACAGACAGAGCCACCGAGCCCGGCTCATTGTCCCTATCTTGACGTTCCTGCCTCTTTTCTCCCTTGTTTTTACTGCAGTAACTCCCTTAATTGTTGTTGACTTCACTGCGGTTATTTGAAGGATGCTTTTGAAGGGAAGCCTGATGTGCTGCCCGTCTGGGCTTCGTACCTGTGACTGTGCGACTGCAGCCTGCTTCTTTTCCTCCTTTGTGAAGTCCAGGCATTGTAGGTCTCTATCACAATTAGGATGAGGGAAATGTCATCTCTAATCCATCCTCCCTTGGTTGTGGGATCCCCATAGCTCAGTACTCTCCAGTGTTTTTTTCACATTTTAGCACACTACAATTATTTTTTACAGAAAAGCCAGCAAAGAGTGAAGGTGGCAGGCTCTGGGTGCTGGCCGCTTCAACGGTTGAGGGGATCATATCTGGGCATACCAGCTGGGAAACTGCTATCTCATCTGTCCTGTTTCTATAGGCTGCTTCTCCCTGTTCTTGGCTGCTATGTTAATTAAGACTCATTCCTTGATCCCTGCTCTTCAGAACCACCCTTGGGGAGTGCGTTCCTTGTCATGCCACCTTTCACAGCTACCTGTGTCCTTTTCTCTGAGTTCTGGTTCCCTGGCACTAGCTGCCAACTGAACATTTCTTATCTAACCTTCTCTCTGTTCCAGACCCCACATGACTGGACTCGCTACCTCTTCCCTCTGTTATGCCTTCTCCCCAGTTCCCTCCTCACACCTAACTTCTTTCTGTGTTCCCCTGCCTTCAGTCTCTCATTTGCTTTTGGTGTTTTTTTTTTTTTTTGAGTTGGAGTCTCATTCTTGTCACCCAGGCTGGAGGGCAGTGGCACACTCACGGCTGCCGCAACCTCGACCTGCTGGGCTTAGGTGATACTTCCGCTGCAACCTTCCAAGTAGCTGGAACTACAGATGCACACCACCATGCCTGGCTAGTTTTTGTGATTTACTGTAGAGACAAGGTCTCACCAAGTTGCTCAGGCTGGTCTCTAACCCTCAGACTCAGGTAGTCCTCTCACCTCAGCCTCCCAAAGTGCTGGGATTATAGGCTAAGCCACTGCGCCCGGCCAAGTCTCTCATTTGAAATGTTGACATAGTCTTTGATATTTTTCTCTCCATTTTCCATATTATTTGCCTGCCACATATGTTTACCAGTTGTGTAATTTTGGGCAAGTTACTTAACTACTTTGTGCCCGGTTTCCCCAACATAAACTGGACAATAATCGTAACTGCTATTTGAAGAGATGAGTTAATTTATTTTTAAAAAGAGCTAGAATGCTACCTTGCACGAAGTAAGCACTCAGTAGATGTTAGCTGTTGTCTTAAGGCATTAATTTCATTCCTCACCTTGTGAGAGTGAGTTCTCTCTGTTCCCACTGCTATCTCGCAGAGCATGTCTTTTACTCTCCACCTCCAGACAGGCTACACTGGCTAATTGTGGGTTTGAGTTGGAAGGGTTCTATTTTAGGTTATCTGTTCTAGCTAACATGCTGATGCTTCAGTCTCCAGTACTGAGGGGCACCCTGTTTATGTTTGGTCACCTCCAGGTACTACAGGCTCATTATTTCCTAATCTCTCATTTTTGGTCAGTGTCTCCTTACCTGGTTGTGCTCCTTAATGTTAAAGGGTAATTCTAAGGCTGGGTTTGGTGGCTCACGCCTGTAATCCCAGCACTTTGGGAGACAAAGGCAAGAGGATTGCCTAAACCCAGTGGTTTGAGACCAGCCCGGGCAACTTGGTGAGACTTCATCGCTACAATAAATAAAAAAATTAGCTGGGTGTGGTGGCACATGCCTGTAGTCTCAGCTATGTGGAAGATTGAGATGGAAGAATCGCCCGAGCCCAGCAGGTTGAGGCTGTGGTGGCCGTGAGCATGCCACTGCGCTCCAGCCTGGGCAACAGGGTAAGACTTAGACCACCCCCCCAAAAGAGTAATTCTAATCTATATGAGAACCTTTTACATATTTGAAGAGCATTACCCTGACATTTCCCTCATCCTCCCCTCCCATCTTGTCTTTAGGCTAAATATTTCTCTTTTTCTACCTGTTCATGATTTCAAGTTCATGCTGGTTATACTTCTCTAAATATTCTGACTTTTGAATCTTTAATACCTGGTATCATGTAGTCTGATACACTATGAAAGAGCAAGGCTGTAGCCTTTAGCTCTGTTTCCCTTGCCATCTTTGGCTCTGTCCTCTCCTGCAGCAGCCAGATAGTCATGCAGGATCAGTTGCCCTACTCACATGCTCAGAAACTCATGATGGTCCTGCATCCTTCCATATAAAGTCGTAACCATTTTTACATGATTTTCTAGGTTTGCTGATCTAGCCCCACTTTCCTTTCCCACTGCCCTTCAACATATAACTCTCTGTTTTAGATTGGCTGGGCTAATTTTACTGATCCACACTGAGCTGTGGACCTTCTTGAGTTCATACTTTCCCACGTGGTTTTTACTTTATCCTTCTTTTGTCTTCCTAATGATTCTTCATCTTTTTCAGTGCGGCCTTCCTGATGACTTAAGCTCCTGAAATCTTTACACTGTTATGATCCATCTCTTACATGTCTTTCATTGGTGTTTTATTAACTTCTGAGTAATTATTTTGTACCTTGTTTGTTATTTTTATTTCTAGATACTTTTTAGTTTTCTGTCATTGTGACCATTGTCCTTTTTAAAATTATATTTTCAAATTAGTTATTGTTTATATAGAAATGCTAATATTTTTGGTATACTTACTTTGTATCCAGCAACCTTGCCTATCTCTCAGCTCTAGTAGTTTGCCTATAGTAAAGGCTGTACTATGAAGGCAGTCATATCTCCATGGAAGGCAAAAATGGACAGTTTTGAGTTTTTTTCCAATTTTTATTACTCTTATTTGTCCCTTCTACCTCCCATCTTTACATCATGTAAGCTAGAACTTTTGGTAGAAGTAATGAGAGTGGACATGCTAGTTTTGTTTCTGCTTTTAGTGGAAATGTTTCTCTTTTTTTTGAGTTGGAGTCTCACTCCATTGCCCAGGCTAGAGTGCAGTGGCATGCCACAGTCATCGCAGCCTCGACCTGCTGGGCTCAGGTGATCTTCGCGCCTCAGTCTTCCAAGTAGCTGGAACTACAGGCACGCACCACCACATCTGACTAATTTTTTTATTTATTGTAGAGATGAGGTCTCGCCAAGTTGCCCAGGCTGGTCTCAAACCTGTGGACTCAGGCAATCTTCTCTCTCACCTTGGCCTCCCAAAGTGCTGGGATTATAGGCATGAGCCACTGCGCCCAGCAGAAACAGAAATTCTCTTCTCTTTCTGGTTTAAGAGTTTTTATTGTGATGGACATTTGAATTTCATCAAGCTGTTTCCCCATCTGGTAGTCATATGATTTTTGTTCTTTAATATGTTGATACTAATGACATTACTAGATTTCTTTTTTTTTTTAATTTTTTTTAATTGAGTTGGAGTCTCACTCTGTCGCCCAGACTGGAGTGCAGTGGCCGCTCTCGGCCACCGCAGCCTCGACCTGCGGCTCCGGCAATCCTTCCCTTCCGCCTCACTCAGCCTTCCAAGTAGCCGGAATTACAGGCATGTGCTACCATGCCCGGCTGATTTTTTGATTAATTGTAGAGATGAGGTCTCGCTGCCCAGGCGGGTCTCGAACCCACGGGCTTAGGCAATCCACTCAACCTCAGCCTCCCAAAGGCACGGGATTACAGGCTGAGCCACCGAGCCCGGCTTGACATTACTAGATTTCTGACACCAAGCACTTAAACTGTGTGGTCCATTGAGACTACCATTTGGCCACATGCTATGTTGTATTCACTGCACCTTCATATATTTTAGTCGTGGCTTTCTATAATCGTAAATTCCATGGGAAGTAACACCATATCTTGTACTTGCATTTTCCAAGTCTGTGGCTTAATTTGGGGGCCTAAAAACACTTCATTTATTTAATTTTAGATCTTCCTGTTTTGCCTTTACTACTCTTAGTCATAAGACACTTGAATATTTGAATCAACTTCTTTGAGAACAGTCAAACCAATGCTACCTGTGTACCTTTTTTCTAAGTGTAACTGGCTGACTTTTCCATGAATGTCCCTATTTAATTTACTGGCTCATTTAATGTATTAACAGCTTTGTTTTTTGTATTTTTGGGTTTTTTTGAGTTGGAGTCTCACTCTGTCACCCACACTGGAGTGCAGTGGCCACTCCCAGCCACCGCAGCCTCGACCTGCTGGGCTCCAGCCATCCTTCCATCTCAGCCTTCCAAGTAGCTGGAATTATAGGCATGCGCCACTACGCCCAGCTAATTTTTTGATTTATTGTAGAGATGAGGTCTCGCCAAGTTACCCAGCTGGTCTCAAACCTGTGGACTCAGGCAATCCTCTCACCTTGGCCTCCCAAAGTGCTGGGATTATAGGTGTAAGCCACTGTGTCTGGCCTTTTTTCTTTTTCTTTTTTTTTTTTTTTTGAGTTGGAGTCTTACTCTGTTGCACAGGCTGGCGTGCAATGGCATGCTCATGGCCACTGCAGCCTTGACTTGCTTGGCTCAGGCGATCCTTTCACCTCAGCCTTCCAAACAGCTAGACCTATAGGTGCATTCCACCATGCCCGGCAAATTTTTTGATTTATTGTAGAGTTGAGGTCTCGCCAAGTTGCCCAGCTGGTCTCAAACCTGTGGGCTCAGGCAGTCCTCTCACCTCAGCCTCCCAAAGTGCTGGGATTGTAGGTGTGAGCCACTGTGTCTGGTCCTTTTTTTTTTTTTTTTTGAGTTGGAGTCTCTGTCCCACAGGCTGGAGTGCAATGGCACACTTGTGGCCACTGCAGCTTTGACCTGCTTGGCTCCAGCGATCCTTCCACCTCAGCCTTCCAAACAGCTAGAACCATAGGCGCGCACCACCACACCCGGCTAATTTTTTGATTTATTGTAGAGACACAATCTCGCCAAATTGCCCAGACTGGTCTTAATCCTTTTACGTCCACCTCCCAAAGTACTGGGATTACAGGCGTGAGCCACCATGCCCAGCCTAATTCACTTTTTTTTTTTTTTGGTATGTTCACAGAATTGTGCAATCATCACCACTATCTTAATTTTAAATTTAATGTTTCATCACCTCAGAAAGAAACCCCATATCCGCTAGCATTCACTTCTCATTCCCTGCTCCCCAAACCCCGACAACCATCAGTTTATTTTGTGTCCCTTTGGCTTTATCTTTTCTGGACATTTCCTTTCATGAAATCATATAATATGTGACCTTTTTTGACTGCCTTCTATAACATTTTCATTCATGTTATAGCATGAATCTGTGCTTTATTCTTTTTTATGACTAAATGTATAATAATGAATAATATTTTATAATGTATGGATATACCACATTTTGATAATTGTTTCATCTGTTGATAAATATTTGACTTGTTTCCACTTTTGACTATTATGAATAATCTTACTAGAAATATTTATGTACAAGTTTTTCTGTGGATTTTTTTTTTTTTTTTTTTTTGGAGTTGGAGTCTCACTCGTGTCACCCAGGCTGGAGTGCAGTGGTATGCTCATGGCTGCTGCAACCTTAGCCTACTGAACTTAGGCAATTCTTCTGCCTCAGCCTTCCAAGTAGCTGGAACTACAGGTACATGCCACCATGCCTGGCTAGTTTTTGTGATTTATTGTAGAGACGAAGTCTCCCCAAGCTGCCCAGTCTGGTCTTGAACCGCCAGGCTCAGGCAATCCTCACGCCTCGGTCTCCCAAAGTGCTGGGAGTATAGGCTGAGCCACCACACCCAGCCTGTGGATATGTTTTAATTCGCTTGGGTATATACCCTAAATTTAAATTGCTGCATCATATGGGAACTTTATCCTCAACTTTTTGAGAAATGGTTGGACTGTTTTCCAGTGTTGCTGCAACATTTTACATTCCCACAGCAATGTATGAAGGTTTCAGTTTCTCCCACATCCTCACCAGCATTTGTTGTTCTTTTTTTTTTCCTAATTAAAGTCATCCTAGTGGGTGTTATATGGTTCCCCATTATGGTTTTTATTATTATTATTTTTTAGATTAGAAAATATAGTTTATTTAAAAGTAAATTAGAGAGAAAGAGAAGATTCACCTCCTCAAGGTGGGGGAGGGGGTCAAAGCCAGGAAGCATGGTGACAGCCTTAGCTCAAAGAGCACATGGCCACACCAGAGTCTAACAAAGCAATGGCCCTCATTGTGTTTTTTATTTACGTTTCCTCAGTGACTAATGATGTTGAACATCTTATAATGTACTTGTCGACCATTTGTATCTTCTTTGAAAAATCCTTTCAAATCCTTTGCCCATTATTAAATTGGATTTTTTTTTATCATTCAGTTGTAAGAGTTCCTTATATATTCTGGATACAAGTCTTTTATCAGATACATGATTTGCAAATATTTTATCCCATTCTTTTCACTTTCTTGGTGGTATTCGTTGCAACACAAACATTGTTGTTTTTTTTTTGAGTTGGAGTCTCACTCTGTCGCCCAGACTGGAGTGCAGTGGCTGCTCCCGGCCACCGCAGCCTCGACCTGCTGGGCTCCGGCGATCCTTCCACCTCAGCCTTCCAAGTAACTGGAACTACAGGCGCGTGCTACCACACCCAGCTAATTTTTTGATTTATTGTAGAGATGAGGTCTTGCCAAGTTGCCCAGGCAGGTCTCGAACCCGTGGGCTCAGGCAATCCACTCAACTCAGCCTCCCAAGGCGTGGGATTACAGGCTGAGCCACCGAGCCCGGCTTGTCCTAGCACTCTTGTTGAAAATCACTTGACCATAAATGTAAAAGTTTATGCCTGGACTCTTCATTCTATTTCATTGAACTTTATTGATATTAAAGAAGAAAAACCATTCATTCATGTTTGCTTACCATCCCCTATTTCACCAAACCAATCTGGGTTCCTCGCTAATAGGTACTTGTCCAGCCTATTCTGAGTCTACCTGCCAGAAGATTGCTTTTCAGCTGTGTTTTCATGATGCTTCTGCTGTAAGGTATAGTCAGTGGCTCCATGCTGTCACTACATGGGAAGGAAACTCCACTGCCTGCTTTTTTTTTTTGAGTTGGAGTCTCATTCTGTTGCCCGGACTGGAGTGCAGTGGCTGCTCCCGGCCACTGCAGCCTCGCCTGCTGGGCTCCGGCGATCCTTCCGCCTCAGCCTTCCGAGTAGCTGGAATTTTATAGGCATGCACTACCACGCCCGGCTGATTTTTTTGATTTATTTTAGAGATGGGGTCTCGCTGCCCAGGCGGGTCTCGAACCTGCGGGCTCAGGCAATCACTCACCTCAGCCTCCCAAAGGCGTGGGATTACAGGCTGAGCCACCGAGCCCGGCTCACTGCCTGCTCTTTGAGGTCCATCAGGTAGCCCTGCCTAGCTCCCTTTCTCTGTTCTGTAACTCAGACCCTCTTTTTTTTTTTTTTTTGAGTCGGAGTCTTACTCTGTCACCCAGACTAGAGTGCACTGGCACGCTCCCGGCCATTGCAGCCTCGACCTGCTGGGCTCTGGCAATCCTTCAGCCTCAGCCATCCAAGTAGCCGGAACTACAGGTGCGAGCTGCCATGCCTGGCTAATTTTTTGATTTATTGTTGAGATGCGGTCTCGCCAAGTTCCCCAGGTGGGTCTCGAACCCGCAGACTCAGGCAATTCACTCACCTCGGCCTCCCAAAGTGCTGGGATTACAGGCTGAGCCACCGAGCCCGGCCCAGACCCTCTTCTCTAATCAGGCCTATTTCTTTTATTCCAGTCTTCACGTCCTCACTCCCATCTTGTGCCCTGATTCTCCACAATTTTTTCTTCTTGAGTCCTTTTGCCAATTTAAATGTGAACACTTCCTCGGCACATTTAGAGCATTTAAAACAACTTGAGGTATCTCCATCTTTTTCAGGTATGGTTCTGTATCATTCATTTTGCCACTTAATGCATGGCCTTTTTATGGTTTTTGGAGCATCTGTAACATTCAAAATCCTGTGCTAGGGCCTGCCTTCTGTTGTTATCAGTACCTTATGTGTAGCTTTTTTTCCCCTGTTCATTAAATAAGTTCTCTAAGGCAGGAATCAGTGCCTTGGCTTTTAGGAACTGGGCCACACAGCGGGAGATGAGGAAGGGGAGGGGTGAGAAAGGGATTGAAGCTTCATCTGTATTTACAGCAGCTCCCCATGGCTCTCGTCATGCCTGAATTCTGCCTTCTGTCAGAACAGCTGCAGCATTAGATTCTTGTAGGAGCGTGAACTGCACATGTGAGGGATCTAGGTTGTGCGCAGTTTATGAGAATCTAATACCTGATGAACTGAGGTAGAGCTGATGTGGCGATGCTAGTGCTGAGAAGCAACTGCAAATACAGATTAACGTTAGCAGTGAGTTTTGGCTGCACAGAGACCATAATAAATCAATTGATTGCAGACTCTTATCAAAATAATACTTTTTTTTTTAAGTCAGAGTCTCACTCTGTCACCCAGGCTGGAGTGCAGTGGCACACTCACGGGCACTGCAGCCTCAACCTGCTGGGCTCAGGTGATCCTTCTGTCTCAGCCTTCCAAGTAACTAGGACTACAGGCTTGTGCCACCATGCCCTGCTAATTTTTTTTATTTTATTGTAGAGATGAGGTCTTCCAAGTGGCCCGGGCTGGTCTTCCAAGTGGGCTCAGGCAATCCTCTCCCCTCCACCTCCCAAAGTGCTGGGATTGCAGGTGTGAGCTACTGCACCTGGCTAAAACATTAATTTCATAAAAGTAATTTCATTATGTATAACAATGTAATGCTAGAAATAAATGTACAATAAATGTAATGTGCTTGAATTATCCCAAAACCACGCTCCCCCACCCCCCATCCGTCCATGGAAAAATTGTCTTCCATGAAACTGGTTCCTGATGCCAAAAAGGTTGGGGACCACTACTCTAAGAGCAGAGACCATTTTCAGTCCTTTCATAGGACTAAATATAAGTTGAGTTTTAGTATATAAGGGTCTTCAGTCCCTTTTTTTAATTTTAAAGATGTGAGGTACAATTGATCTGCAATCCCTTCATCAGAATCTTTGGGAGTTAGATGTATCTGGAAAACCAGATTTCTTTCAGATTTAAGGAGGGCAACAAGCAGCAGTCTTATACCTAGTTATTTAACTCCAACAGGATCTGTGATAGCACTTTGTAATCAAATGCATTAAAACTTCTGCTGTTAAACATATTCTTCAGTGGGGACTGGAGCAGGATCCTCTAAAGATTTCTGTTTCTGCTGGGCGCAATGGCTCATGCCTATAATCCCAGCACTTTGGGAGGCCAAAGTGAGAGGATTTCCTCAACCCACGGATTTGAGACCAGCCTGGGCAACATGGCGAGACCTTGTCTGTACAACAAATAAAAAAAACTAGCCGGATGTGGTGGCACGTGCCTGCAGTTCCGGCTACTTGGAAGGCTGAGGAGGAAGGATCGCCTGAGCCCAGCAGGTCGAGGCTGTGGTGGCCATGAGCATGCCACTGCACTCCAGCCTGGGTGACAGAGTGAGGCTCCAACTAAAAAAAAAAAAGGTTTCTGTAGCAAAAGATGGTTATTCACACTAAAGTGTGATTAAAAACTAAATAATCTCATTCATATTCAGGTGTGACTTTGCTGCCGAATGAGTTTTACTTTGATGACACACAGTTTGGGTAGAGTTGAGTTTCTGAGTTGAGGATAATGGGTTGTGGAGCTTCACTGGTTCTAAGCCTACTGTTCTCTTTATAAAACCTGGGAAATGCCATCCTTCCATTGTGCACTACTTGCTCTGTGCCAGTCTAACTTCCGGGGCTTTCAGCTTCCTTCTGGGACTCTTAACTCCAACCTCCTACCCGTCCATTTCTCCTGTACAGTACATTCCTCATATTACTCCTTTGTCCCCAAACTTACAGTGTTTTGCCATTAATTGTCTTCAACATGTCTATGAGAAGCAGCTACTTTTTCATACTCCTAAAGTCTCAGAATTATTGCAGGGAGAGTGTGATAACATATTTAGTGTCGAGCTTGGGAAGAAGGCATTGCACTGTCTTCTCTACAGGGAATACTGTGGGGTGACTGGGTGATGGGGTGGGGGGCTGGTGATGACATTTGGCTACTGATGTTATGTGGCTTTTCTGGTGTCATCTGGCTACTGATGAGGCCGCCAGGACTTGGCCTGGAAGAAGGTAGGCATTCTTGGCCTGCAGAGAGATTTCAGATTCATCTAAGACCTTCTGTGATCTGGCTCCTCAGATTGAGTTGCTGCTCCTCAGATTTAAATTTCCTTTTTTCTGTCTAAACATACTTAGTGTCCATCTCATGAATAATATACTATATATGCTTTTTGGCTTCATGCATTTTTTCGAGTATTTCTCTGAATGAGTGACATTTTTCTTCTTGTATTATGTACTTAATTTTACAGTTCCCCATTGGTAGATCTGGAAACTGGGATTGGATCTTACTTGTTTGGAGGCCCATGGTTTTTGTTTTATGCTGTGTTTTAAAATAACTGCTAGTTTTCCATATGCCCCAAATGCCTGGTAAAGTTTCCAAATTGAAGCCACATTAGGTATGCCATGTTTATTTTGAGATGCATATGGTAACAACTGAAACTCTTAGAATGTTGGAGCTGGAACATTACATTATCGGTGTAATGTTTTATAAATCAGGAAGTTCAAATCGGCAAAGCTTCAGAGGCACACAGCTGAATAGTAGTGGAACCATAACTCATTTATTTCCTGGAAAGCTTTTCAATCTCCTGTTTGTTCTGTTTGGTGTTATAGCTAACATTTTTATTTGAGGTTTTTTCTCTTTTTTCAAGCACATGTAATTCTCTTTTTGGATTTGGAAATCTTCTACTCTTCTACCTCCCTGATTTCAGTCCATAGGAGTAAAAAAAGAAAAATTGTTCCGCTTCTTGGTGACAAATTGGTAAAAAACAAGATTGTGTAAGATGTATCTGACTAATTAAATGACCAGAAAATGGTCTATGATTAGGGACTAGATAGCTACTTTTATACTAACAGCAAACCAATTTAAATTTTGCTTTTGGTGTTTCATGCTTAAAGTTATTTGGGACTCAGCTGTGTTCTATTCCCCATGTGCATCTCCAACTTAAAGATAGGTTCAGCCATGCCATTTGTGAATAATGGTGTCAGTGCCACATAGTGTTTTTTTGTTTTATTTTTGAGTTGGAGTCTCACTTTGTCACCCAGGCTGGAGTGCAGTGGCATGCCCATGGCCACTGCAACCTCGACCTGCTGGGCTCAGGCAATCCTTAGCATTCCAAGTAGCTGGAACTACAGGCGCATGCTACCACACCCAGCTAAATCATAAATATTGTAGAGACAAGGTATCGCCAAATTGCCCAGGCTGGTCTCGAACCCCTAGGCTCAGGCAACCCTCTCACCTTGGTCTCCTAAAGTGCTGGGATTACAGGCTTGAGCCACCGCACCCGGCTTGTTTTTCTGTTTTAAACTCTCTGTTGCTATTGATTGAAGAAGCAAAACTGAGTAAAAAAAGTGATGAAAAAAGTAGGGCTAGGTGTGGTAGCTCATTCCTGTAATCCCAACGCTTTGGAAGGCCGAGGCAGAAGGATCGCTTGAGCCCAGGAGTTTAAGACCAGCCTGGGCAACAGTGAGACTTCATCTCTACAAAAAAGTGAAAAGAAAAATTTGCTGGGTATGGTGGTGTGAGCCTGTAGTCCCAGCTACTCAGGAGGCTAAGGCAGAAGGATCACCTAAGCCTAGGAGGTTGAGGCTGCAATGAGCCATGGTGGTGCCACTGCACTCCAGCCTGGGTGACTCAAAAAAAGAAAGAAAAAAGTAGATGCTAGTTTGAATTTATACAATTAAAAATTAAGCTACAGTTGGAGACTCTTAATTACTAGGGGGAAAACAGGGAATTATCATAATTAAAACTCAGTACTAAGGAGCTTTAGTTCTTTTGGTGTGTAGGGAGTACTCTAAATTTTCATGAACCAGTTTTTGTTTAGCAAAATAGTCACCCAATGGGATTAACTTTTTTTTTTGAAAGCGGGATTGATCGAGAGGATAGAAAAGCTCCCACAGTGGTAAGGGACCCAAGGGGGTTGCCTGGGATTAACATTTATAGTTCTCAAAAAATCACGCCAGTGTCTCTTGTCACTGAGTTTTTTGTTTTGTTGTTTTGTTTTGTTTTATTCTTTTTAGTCCACTCTGTTGCCCAGGCTGGAGTGCAGTGGCATGCTCAGGGCTCCCGCATCCTCAGTCTGCTGGGCTCAGGAGATCTTTCTGCCTCAACCTTCCAAGTAGCTGGGGCTATAGACATGCGCCACCACACCTAGTTAATTTTTTGATTTTTATTATGGAGATGAGGTCCTGCCAAGTTGCTCAGGCTGGTCATGAACCCCTGAGCTTAGGCAATCCTCTTGCCTCCGCCTCCCAAAGTGCTGGATGGAATTACAGGTCTGAGCCACCGCATCCGGCCAGCTGAATACTTTTTAACTTAAATAATTTTTATTTGCTATAGAGAGGAATAACAGTACCCATAGCAAAAAAAGAGACAAAAACAAATTGCAGCAGTTAACAGAAATCTGAACTTTGGCTTGAGTTTCTAGAATTTATAGTCAAGCATTTATGAGTATTGTTAAGGGATTAGGAGAATTTAGGGTAGATTTGTACAATGTCACCATTCTATTTTTGTGTGCTCTTTAACCTTTTGGGAGGGTATTTCTGTGTTTATAGAAGAAAACTGTGAATCTCTTGTGATACACAGCTTTAGACTGGACACCAGATAACGGCTCTTTATCCTAATTGGAATCAGACTTGTGCAGGATTTTGTATACAGTGTAACTCTTCCTGTTCTATTCTTTCAGCTTGGATTTACTCTGGGCAACGTGGTTGGAATGTATCTGGCTCAAAACTATGACGTAAGTGGCTATATCCATGACTTCCTGAATTCCATGTAACTGTTTTAGAATGGCTTGGCTTTGCTGAGGTAAGGTGTGCCATCCAGCATAAGTGATGTCCCTAGGACTGAGGAAAAAGTCCTAACTTTTGTAGATTTTCCACTGTTTGAAAAAATAATCCAACTCATGAAACATCCTGTCTCTGTATCACCGCAAGAGGACAAACCCCATTGGTGTAGTGGTATCAAGGTGACCCTAAGCTGTGCTTGTTAGCCAGAGCAGTATTAAGTTGGGTTCTTAAAATTCTGTGGAAAATCTTGTGACAAGTGAGAGTTTAAATATTAATTGGATAATCCTTTCAGCCCTCCTACCCAGTAGTAAAGGTGACAGAATTTTGGAGGTGGATCTATCTAGTGTAGCACATTTGAGGACAGTTTTTTTCATGGTGAGTTGTATTAACCTTGCTTTATTAATGATGAAGTTGAAAACTGGGTAGTGTAATTGCCCATGAATGGAGATCCTGAAAGGGTGTATTAAAAAGTCAAGCAAAAGCCGGGCTCGGTGGCTCAGCCTGTAATCCTGTGCCTTTGGGAGGCTGAAGTGAGTGGATTGCCTGAGCCTGCAGATTCGAGACCCGCCTGGGCAGCGAGACCTCATCTCTACAATAAATAAAAAAATCAGCCAGGCGTGGTAGCGTAAGCCTGTAATTCCGGCTACTTGGAAGGCTGAGGCAGAAGGATCGCCAGAGCCCAGCAGGTCGAGGCTGTGGTGGCCGGGAGCGGCCACTGCACTCCAGTCTGGGTGACAGAGTAAGACTCCAACTAAAAAAAAAAAAAAAAAAAAAAAGACAAGCAAGAGAAACATGATACTAACTTTTGATGTGTTCTGCAGTAAAGCTTTTAATGTGACAAAGGGCATTCCTTGTGTCAACCTTCACTTGAATCATACGGTTTCCTAGGCGGGGCTTTATTAATTTACATCACACTTATTGTTTATCTTGGTACTGGACTGAGGGACTAAGTGGGTATATAAAAGTAGAGGTCAGAGTCTACTTTCAGAGAAGGAGCATGCTTATCTTACAACTTCTGATATCTTTCATACGTAGTCATAATGCTAAGAAATGTCATTATTTAACAGGTCTCTTTCAGGGGAAAAAATTGTAAAACCATTTATCTTTGGAGGAAGAGAAGTGAAAGAATATTTATTAGGTATATGCAAAATTATAATAATCTTTTTTTCTTTTTAAAGATACCAAACCTGACTAAAAAAATTGAAGAAATTAAAAAGGACTTGGATGCCAAGAAGAAACCTCCTAGTTCGTGAGGTCGACTCCAACACTGCCTTCTGGATATACTAATCTTCTCTTGAGACCCTCTCTTTTCCATCTGAACCAAAAGCTTTTGTTTTTCCCTCCAACCTCAGCAACGTTCTTCTTAGCTAGACCCTATGTTTTTTGCCTTGGAGCAAAATGGGGCTCCAGGTGGAGAACTACCCTTGTATTTCCAACATCCTCATCTTTCTCCATATCTTCCTTCCAGCTGCATGGAAAATTCTAAGACTGGAATTATGGTGCTAGATTAGTAAACATGACCTTAACTGAGTAGTCTCTTCCTCATTCCTTGGGATTTCTACTACCTTTTGTCAAAAGAAAAATTTATGAGTTTTGTATAGCTGGTTAGACACAAATAATACTATTTCACAGTTTAGCAGTTACAACAGGTGCTTGTTAAACATCTGGTACTGAATTATGCTGTTTCACAGTAACTAAAATGAATATCTAGAAGCCAGTTTTTTGGTGAAATACACATTTATTTTATACTGATACTGTTAAGCAGCTCCATAGTTGCTAGTTTAACCAATAAATCAATTTGCTATTCATTAACTGAAAATTTTTGAGAATTCCCCCAGGAATTTAAAAATATGCAAAATAATGATCTTTGTCCCAGTAGAGTTTATAGTCTATTTAGTTTATGTGTTTTTTCTTCCTAATGTATTTGATCTGAATTTTTTCCCTCAGAAGAATCATACTTGGGATTATAGGTACATTTGATGTTATATGGTAGATAAATGAAGTTGTCTATAAAGGAAATTCTATGTCTTTTCACATTATGTAAGAGTATACCTATAGTGATTTTCAAAAGAAAAGTGTGACCCAAATGTATAATAAAGTCAGCATCTCCAGAAGGATAATTTGTTTCTCTTCACAATTATTGTTTTGTTTTTTCCCTGCAGTCAGAAATTATCCTTGTAATTTATCAAATGTATAATCAGCCCATATTGTTTTTAAATTTTAAAAACGTTTTTATAGTTAACTTTCCCATAGGTAAAGATCAAAGGTGATTTCTTTACAGGGCTGCTCCCAGCTCTGTCCTCTGCTCCCAGCTCCTCTTAGGTCGTCACTTGTTACCACTTTCCTGTGTTTGTGTGAGAAAGAGTCTGTGCTTCAGCAAATACATGTGTTCCTGGAGTGTTGTGTTTTTGGTTTTGGTTTTTTTTTTTGGAGTTGGAGTCTCACTCTATCGCCCAGGCTAGAGTGCACTGCAGCCTTGACCTTCAGGGCTTAGGTGATCCTTCAGCCTCAGCCTTCCAAGTAGCTGGAATTATAGGCATGTGCCACCACACCTGGCTAATTTTTTGACTTATTGTAGAGATGAGGTCTCGCCAAGTTTCCCAGACTGGTCTCGAACCTGTGGGCTCAGGCAATCCTCTCACTTTGGCCTCCCAAAGTGCTGGGATTATAGGCATGAGCCTCCATGCCCAGCCTCTGGAGTGTTTTATACAAGCAACATACTGTACATAGAGGTCTGTCCCTTGTCTTTTTTTTTCCATTTAAATGGAGATTTTTCCATACCAACATCTGAGGAACCTCATCCTGTTTTGGCTGCATGAGATTCTATTGATCAGACATACTATAATTTATGTAATCTGTTACTGATAAGTATTCAGGTTGTTCTTTTGCTATTACAGTGATAACCCTGAGTGGTAATATTATACATATCTATTCGGGGTATAGCTGTAAGATAAAGTCCTAAAGTATAATTTGCACTAAACATAGGTCAATACCCATGGCATGAGTTGTTCTGTTTTTGAGGGCATATTGGGGCAGCTTCACTGATGATGCTGTTTTTAAAGAAAGCATGTTCAGAATCAACAAATTGTACCATTTTCAGACAGCAGTGACACTGTGTGTGTGATAAGTGATTCTGCTTTCTGAAAACATGGATCTCTCATACATGAGATAAGTTTCATCCCTTGTCATTGTGTGTGAGACAGGTTAAGATCAAATTATGGTCTGACCTCTCCCTGGCAGTGTGACATGGGCAAGCAGCTATTCTTTGTGAAACTGTGTTATCTAAGGTGTAGACAAGAGTACCTACTTCTAGGGTTTTCATGAGAAATAATTGAGATAATGTGTGTCATTTTGCACATTGCTTTGCAGATTGTCTAATAAATAGATATTAGTCCAAACATGCAGCTTTTGGGGGCCAGTTTTGCAATCACTCTTGGAACCAGTTTATGAAACATGCAAAATTTGTTATTCTGCAGTCACTCTGATATTGATAAAAATTTACAGTATCCACCTAGATCACACTACCTGGCTCACAAGATTTGGGCTTGAATGACTGAATTGCTAGCAGAATGAACTAGACCCTCAAAGAAGGCTCAAGGAGGTTAATCTTGAGGGTATTAAACATGCTAGAAGCTTATAAAGCTATTTCTAAGATGAGATTCCTTATTATCAACCATGATTGCATTGTTGTTCTGTGTATGATCTCTCAGGGTGGCTGCTTTGGGAATGAAGGTCACTTAGCTGTTAGACGATTAGGTCTCTTTATGTATATCACACTGGGTAAATAAGACTCATTTGGATTTAGGGCTTCCCTCAGGCACTTCTACCAGTGGGAGCCATCCAGTAGATTGGTTCTTAAGTTCAACTTTGCTGTGTAAACTGATACGTGGTGAATGCAGACTGACTTGATGTTCGCCAGATACCGCTCCTGGTTTTTGCAGCAGTGAAAAGGAGTTCACAGTTCTTCAGCAAGATGATCTACACAGAGGCACATGTCGATAACCCAGAACCATTGTCGATTTTAGAGTGTAGTTGAAAATGCATACTGTGTGGGGGGTTCATGGCACTGAAAGTTTCTTTTTCCTGGGAGTTGTGTAGGGACACTTGCCACACAGATCAAGATATGCCCTTTTTTCCTTTGAAAATGTCTGAAAACTATTAATGTGATTTAAGAAAACAAATTGCTGGGCTTAGTGGCTCAGCCTGTAATCCTGCGCCTTTGGAAAACTGAGGTGAGTGGATTACCTGAGCCCATGGGTTCAAGACCCATCTGGGCAACTTGGCGAGACCTCATCTCTACACTAAATCAAAAAATGAGCCAGGCGTGGTAGCACGCGCCTGTTGTTTCAGCTACTTGGAAGGCTGAGGCGGAAGGATCGCTGGAATCCAGCAGGTCGAGGCTGCGGTGGCCAGGAGCGGCCACTGTACTCCAGTCTGGGTGACAGAGACAGACTCCAACTCAAAAAAAAGGAAAGAAAAATTGCCACATCTGATCATAAAAGAAGGGTTACTCAAGATACTAGTGCAGATTACTCTGACATTTCATATATGAAACTTCAGGATTGATGCTGGAAACTTGATGAAACTTGATGAACGTGAACAGCTTATCCCTAAAGTGTAACCATCTCAAGCAAAACAACAAAAGGAGAGAAAAAACAACCTGATTTAAAATTGTCGAGAGGAGTTTAATTTTATGAAGTTGCCCAAGTTATATCTTTTTTTTTTTTGAGTTGGAGTCTCACTCTGTCACTCAGACAAGTGCAGTGGCCGCTCCTGGCCACTGCAGCCTCAACCTGCTGGGCTCCGGCGATCCTTCCGACTCAGCCTTCTAAGTAGCTGGAACTACAGGCGTGCACTACCACGCCTGGCTAATTTTTTATTTATTGTAGAGATGAGGTCTCACCAAGTTGCCCAGGCGGGTCTTGAACGCACAGGCTCAGGCAATCCACTCACCTCGCCTCCCAAAGTGCTAGGATTACAGGCTGAGCCACCAAGCCCAGCTCAAGTTATATCTTTAGACTTTTCTTCTGCCAGGCACAGTGGTGTGCACCTGTAATCCCAGCTACTTGGGAGATTGAGGAGGGAGGATCATTTGAGCCTAGGATTTGAGGCTGCAATGAGCTATGATCACACCACTACACTCCAGCCTGGGTGACAAAGTGAGATCCCCATCTCTAACAAAAATAAAATAAAGGCCAAGCTAGGTGGCACAGCCTGTAATCCCAGTACTTTGGGAGGCCAAGGCAAGTGGATTGCCTGAGCCTATGGGTTCAAGACCAGCCCGGACAACTTGACGAGACCTCATCTCTACAATAAATCAAAAATTAGCTAGGCGTGGTATTGCGTGCCTGTAGTTCTGGCTACTTGGAAGGCTGAGGCGGAAGGATCGCTGGAGCCCAGCAGGTCAATGCTGGGGTGGCCATGAGTGTGCCACTGCACTCCAGCCTGGGCAACAGAGTGAGACTCCAACTCAAAAAAGTAAAAAATACTTTTCCTCTGATTTAAAGGAGCAAATTTAAAAATTTTTTTATTTTTATTTTTTGAGTTAGGATCTCACTGTCACCAAGACTGGAGTACAGTGGTACCCACCACAGCCTCCACTTTCTGGGTTCAGGCAATCCTTCTGCCTCAGCCTCCCAAGTGGTTGGGACTACAGGCGTGCACCAACACACCAAGCTAATTTTTTTGTGTTTTTGTAGTGAGAAGATCTTACTGTATTGCCTAGGCTGGACTCAAATTCCTGGGTTCAAGCAATTCCGCTTCTGCCTCCCAAAATTCTAGGATTACAATCATGAGCCATCATGCTCGACCTAAAGGAGCAATTTTATTTTTATTTTTCTAACCCTTTTACTCAATTTTCATTTGTATGACTATAGGGAAAAGTAAGCTGTGTGGTTTTTCTGGTTGTCTATACGTGTTGTTTCATAGAACATATGTACACAATGTGTAATGTTTTCATTTCCATTAAGCAGTTCACTCCCTAGTTGCTATGCTGGTGTTCTTCGGCTGAGGTCTCCCACATCTTGAATGTGTTGTTATTTCTCCTGAAGGAAATGCTATATACTGTACTCAAGCAAATGA